>NW_024102837.1:11816139-13109161 GCF_013122585.1 Styela clava
ACCTTTTCGCCTCGCCGCACACAAAGGTCAAATTCTACTAGCTTCACAGCGGTAGTGGTGTAGGAGTTATGAATGACGTCATTCGTGTTAGCCTCGATCATCATTTGTATCCTTTTTTGGAGTCGTCGTGCAGCGCGATGTTCGCTGCCAAAATAGTTCCATGTTGCTATTTGCCATACTTGTATAAAATGAGCAATAGTCATCCAATGAAATAGTAGAACTAAACTGACAGATTGTAAAACATCTGATAGGTACCGTAAAACGTTGCACATATATCACCAGTATCTGGATATACGATTTTGCTAAAAATACAGAACTGCAGAAATAGGCCTGCAGACTACCGGTACCGGTACTAGGCTACCTGTCGATATCCTACAAATACAGAAATGTGATGATGTCCGATGTGGGACTATCTTAGGCTTGTTTCAGACATAGCAGGTCACTTCAAAGATTACCGTACCTGTACGGTACCGTACCGGTATATGGTAGGCTATTTCTCACTCTTCATGGTACCGGTACCGTATATCTAGACCAGGGTGGTCCAAACCCAGGCCCACGGGCCACATGTGGCCCGCTGCTTTATTATCTGTGGCCCGCGTCACATTCGGAGAGTACCTAATCGAAAAATCGCATTTTGTGTTTTTTTGTAATAATATTAATCAGAAAAATCTTTTGACATATTGTTACATCAATAATGTCATTGAATTGACTAGTGTTATGGCTAGCTGATGCAACTAGCGAAGTTGAATGATTTGCTTGGCAGTCTGAATTATTATCTGGCTTTCTATCTTTTTGGTCGGGAATATATGCTAACAATATAGGCATCATAGAAACTGAAAATCGAATGCGGATTGTATCAGCTTGGGATGGCTATGTCTGATAACTACCGTATCTATTTGCACAATAAAAGTGTTTGTTTTGCATTGCACTGTTTACCTATTCTTGGCACTATTGTGGCCTGTGAACAATGCAAAAATAATTTTGTGGCCCGCGAAGCGGACAACCTTGGACTACCCTGGTATAGACTATAGTTATACCTTATAACAGTATAATGTTTGCATTGGAATTGAACCCACTTTCAAGGATTGCTTACAGCTTGCTGTTAATCAATTGTATACATGCATGTTCGTCTTGCCATACAGTCGTTGGATAGTGTTATTGATATTGGTTAATCAGTAATTCCAACTGCTGAATTGTGAGTATTGTTAGCACTGCCAGTACAGGTACCAAAATAGTATAATACAGTATGGTAATAGCCTAAATTAAACATTGTTGTTATTGTACAGTGGTAAATACTATATCTGATGGATAATGAAATATGGTTGACATTACCTCACCATATTCTTGTTCAAATTTTCTCTTGTCTGTCACAAAATGATCGATTGACACTTAGTCTTGTCTGCAAGTCATGGGCAGAAGTATTCCATGACTCACAACTTTGGAGCCATTTTGTTTTCAAATTTGATACGAACAACGATGCAGAAGGAAAAGCATTAGTTTGTGCGGAACGATACAATAACGAATTGAAGGATGTTGAACTTCTTGTTAACCAATCTCAGGAAGTAAGTCGCAAACGAGCCGTTGCAGTGGTGGATAGTTTAATTGAAGTTGAATTATGGAAATTAACTAGATTCAAGTTTGGATTCACTGGTGAGAATCCATTATGTTTCAATGGAAATTATATTTTAGATAAAGTCAAGGATTTATTGAGATCAATCAAAGACAAGGACGTCGCTTTCGATCTCAGAGTAATCGATCTATCACGGATGAATATTGCACTAGATGATAGCATGTTAAATATATTATCAGAATTGCACTTGGGCCTACGAGTGGTTCATATTCAAAATTACTGTCTTGTGGATAACATAACAGCTGAAGGTGTATTGAAATTGGTAAAATCATGCAAAAGGATTGAAGAGTTGTATGCATTTTTTCATTGTATCACTGATGATGTCATAGATGTGTTATCAAATAATCTTGGTAGAGCAACTCTAAATGTCCTTTCACTCATGTGCAATAGAAGTGATAAATATACAAGTATGGTATCGTCTGATGCTTGGGCATCATTGAAGAAATCTAATCCTGACTTAGAGCTAATCATGAAGTTTCATAGTACAATGCCACGTCATATGATCAATCCAATATTGTGTCACCCAATTCCTGTGACAAAAATCGATCTTCACATATATTGCTGGCTTGATGAAGAAGTTCAACACATTGCCGATGTGTGCAACACTACACTGCGTTCGCTTAGCTGCTATACAAGTTTAGATCCAAATGACAAGGCTAATGAAGCATTGCCTCCAGCTCTTCTGCAGTTAGCGTCAAGGTGTGATAAACTTACAGAACTGCACTGCCATTGTATTTTACCTCAGGATACCATTGATCAAATCAATACTATGTGTGACTTGAACTTTTCTACTTTGTACAGTTCTCGTATTTTCGACTAAATTTTTTTCGATTTTAATTTCATGAAATGCAGCATATTTTTTAAAGTGTTGAAATCGTAGTTTACTGTGAACTAGTAATTTATACATGAATTTGAAGCCTGCTTAATGCACTTTACAAAACCTGAATCAGTATACGCAATATTATATGATTTTTCTTCACATTTTTATTAAGTGCCTTTTTGTAAATTGTTGCATGCAATTATGTATTTTATCATGTATCATATGAACAAAAAATGTTCCATTTTTATTCTATTTCTAAGTAACTACTTTAATTTCGAATTGCTATCAGGGATGGTCAAAACTGCATATTAACTAGTGTGTACACATTTTGAAAGAGAATATTTAAATATTTCAAATTTGGTCCTGTTCAGCATTCAACAAGTTTTTGCTTATTTATAATGGTATTATTTATGGTAGCAGCTGAGATTGGTTTGATATTCATTTTCTACTATAAATGAAAATTAAATGATTTGTTCAATTGTCAGATATTAATGTGTTAAATTTTTGAAAAATTTTAATATTTCCATTAGTCACTTTTTAAAATTAATTTTTAATATAATATGTTTTGTCTGTTCTTTAATCAATCGCAATCATATAGGAGATGTTTCAATCAATTTTTCACCAATGTGGACGTGGTAGTGAAATTCAGGGTCTTAACAATAGCTAGTAATACTTCTTATTTTCTTATGCCAATCATATCGTTGGCATTATGTATTCAAACCAGGGCTTATATTTAACTGCGAAAGAATTACCGATATAGGATCAATCAATATTGCAAAGACGATCTTTTGCAAAAAAACAATCAACTGCTGTTGCTTATAATTGATACACAGTTTTGGCTAATTCAAAATCGACTTTATAGTAATAAAATGCTCAATTCATCATAAAATATTGCTTACTGTGTACTGATGACATCGAGATTCTGACCCTCATGAATCGTATTACAAAACTTTAAACGTATGGAGTTTCGGATTGTGAAATATAGGAGCATAAATAAAACTGCATTTATGTCAGTATACACTCCGACACTAAAACTGAGGATTTCTGTTAGACCCGAGATATTTTCAGAAAAACGGACAATACTACATAGCGATCGGAGACGCGGACTTATCGATCTGCGTGTAACCAAAATACCTAAACGCTCCACATCGCAGACTGGGCATTGTTACACACGCGATCGTTCGCAACGAAGAAAGGTAAGGGTCCCCCAAAACAGAAACTGCGGTTTCGATTCCTTCGCTCTGACTCAATAACGACACTGTGTGTCCCATCACTGATTAGTTAATAACTCGCTAATTATACGACATAATTCATCCAATATCAATAGGCTTCTGGTCCGATATTATGAATGCACGTGCAAAATTTGGAGCAGATTCAACCTCGCCTTCGTGAGATATCGCATTCATCTAACATACAGACAAATACCTATCAACATACTTACCGATCTTAAGATCGATAAGTAACAATATAAGTGTCGGCAGTCCGCGTAGTCAAAGTTTTAGTTTAGTTCGGGCTCGTTCAATTGTATATCGTGATTAGGGCTGGGCATTTCGAATCGAATCGAATAGTAAATTATTCGAATCGGTTTAGAGCAAATTTTCGAATCGCCGCCATCTTGTTTTACTCTTTCCGCCAATGGTCGAGGTAAATTTCTCAATATTTTTTTCCTTGAAGCCATATTTTTTCAACACAATTCTGACTTATGACTCTTTTCTGTATTGAGGTATTGATGAAAACGTTTTTTTTTATTGTCAGTGATGTATTCTATGTTTTCAGTAATTTATAGGACCTAAAATACTAAAAAATTTACATACAATTTTATACCTTCCAAGTATTCGAGATTCGATTCGAAAAAATTATTCGATTCGATTCTGAAATCATCAGGTATTCGAAAATGCCCAGCCCTAATCGTGATGATTATCGCTAACTCGTCGTCATCATCAGTGGCGTAGCATCCACCCCCGCGGTCGGGGGGGGGGGGGGGGGGGCAAGCGGTTAGAATTTAGAAATGTAAGCCGAAAAACCAAAAGCTGCATTGCAAAACCAGTAATGCACATCTAATTATAATGTTGATTTTAGTTCTGCTCAAATCGTATTGTTACGTAATAATGCCGGAGTCGTCGATTTTCGGCGTCATGGGGTTTGATCTAGAGATGTATCGGTATCGGTTAGATTAAAGCCGATATTTCCGATATATTTATCTTTTTGATATGATCCAGAAGGTTTTAAAAGATAAGTTGGAATACTACTTTTGAATTTATTTTTTTGTCTGGAGAGATCGTGAGCTATGAGCCATACATGTCCCCACCCCTGCGAGAGAATAGGGTGCATGTGTTTTTAGCTATTTATCAGCCAAACTAGCCCAACTAATTTGGCTATTTTCGCTGTCAACTTATTGACATTTATAATATTACATAGTAATTATGAAGAAATATATCAACACAGCACATAACAAAAAGCAACTAGGCGCCCAGTTTTAAATCGTACAGTGGAATTGGGGTCCTTATTAACGGCACATGGACTTTTGGCACGGGTATAAATTCTGACTGTTTGTCGTCAAGTACGAGTGTCATTTAGTCCGTCGATATCGATAAACTAAATTCCGACACAATTATCCATCTACGCAGGTATTAATTTTAATTTTGTTTAACTACACAATATCTTTATAGATATATTGACATGACCGCCTAGCCCTAGACTGTCTCAAAATATATGATGGCAATTGTATAATGATATAAAATAGTAAAGTAAAAAAACGTCCTCGACGGTTATAGGTAGACCTTCTTTTGGTCGTTGCTGATTGATATTCTTTCATGTTGGCTTTGACTTATCGCGTCGACGATTTCGATTAGCCACGAAATAAAATGTTTGTAAAATGCTTTTAATTTGAACGTAGGACGGCGGCGCTAGGATGTGTGGGTGATATTCGATATTCTTTTAAACACGAATAACGATATTCGAAGGTCGCGATATTAACAATAAATTCAAATTGGACATCCCGGCTTATGAGTTTTCTAATTGAACACCGAGATTACTAGCGTTACCGTACAATGTATCTTAATCAGTTAAAGCATATGTATACCAAACATTAATTTCATATTATGTGATATATCTTTTTTTTTCGATCTGAAATAATGTGTACTATGAACAACGCTCAAAAAACCATTGTTTTAACCCGCCTGCCTTACACAGCACAACTAATTAAGTAATAATTACATAGTATCGGTATCGGAAAATCGGCCTTATTGTAGTATCGGCGTATCGGTATCGGCGTTTTTAGCTAGTATCGGTACCACAAAAGTGGTATCGGTACATCTCTAGTTTGATCGTACCGGCACAATTACGAAAGCTGTCAGAATGATGTCGAAAGCAAAAGCTCTCAGTGGCGCACAGAAACGAAGAAAAAAGGCAGAAGAGGAAGAACGTATGAAAAAAATCAAAGTAACCAAGATAAACGAAATGTTTAAACCAAAATTGAAACAAGTAGACTTGGGAATACCGAACGTAACTGAGGAGGAATTAGGCCTAGCACCGGTAGTATCGGTAGAAAACCAGATACGTGTTCAATCTCCAAAGTGATGGCGGCGGCGCGAATGAATTTTCTTCCAAAACTTACACGACAATTATAACAGGTAATCTACTGATTTTTGAAGCAAATTGAAAAAATTAATATGACGAAGATGTTGGATGAGTTTGCTAACGCGAAAGCACGAAAGCGCAAATTTTAGGTTACCATAGCCTTTATATAGCGACATGTTATGCTTTTTGACGAAATAAAAAACGTTGTTTCAGCTTATGTCCGAGAGTTTTTAGGGTCATTTCCACGAAATATTTTTGAGGGGGGGGGGGGGGGGGGGGCACGAGAGTCTTGCTACGCCACTGGTCATCATTACTGTGTTGTTGTTTTTCTTGCATTCGACGTGTCGCATTCTTCTCTTTCACGTGTTATTGTTTTACGTATTCATTTTATTATCGTCCATCTAAGCTCAGCAAGATGTTTAGGTTTGCATTTCCGGTGGTAGCAGTTTATGGTTTGAATTCATTTAGTAGTCTCCGTTGATAACGTCCTTTTGTACTTGATTTGGAATCGTTCGATATAACATTATATTTGCATGTCTACAGCTCGTATTGTATTGCATTTATAGTTATTGTTTTATCTTGGTTATATCTGTCATTTTGGGACAATGCTGTTATATGGAGTTGTTTTGTGTAAGTATTAGTTTTATATTCTGTATCCTTTGTCTTTGACTTATTCGGTGCTAATTATTTCATTTATATTCTAGTCAACCGTTTTGAATATTCTCAATAAAACGAGTCTAGCAAATCGACTTATCATTTCCGGGTCCCAAAAGTGACAAAGTTGAACAAACTCCTTGCGACGACGATGAACGAAGCAGATGAATCAATTACACAAGATTTGAATAGACGAGAAGCTTCTTCTTCAACCGCAGTTCCTCTCGCGGAAACAGACGACGGTAACTCTGAAACTACTAGACGCAATGTATTATGCCACGAAAGAGTCCGACTACAAAATGAACTAGATGGTTTGTGCGGCAACATTTATAAATCGATTAATGAAAATGCTCAGAATTCTATCATCACTGATCTGAAAATTCAACTTCATGTTAAACGAATTGCTTATGATCAAGTGATGGAAAAACTCATTCCGACTACTCGTAATCCAACTGTTCTGAAGAAATATGAATTTGGTATGCAAAGGATGTCATCGAAAATCGAACAAATTGAAAGTAAACTTAATTCTTATCTTGACGAGAAGATCGTTTCTGATCACGGGTCTGTCGAATCAGATGCAAGCAAGTGCAGTGTTGAATCACTGAAGCGATTGCAACTTGAGCAAGAACGAGAGGTAGAGAGAGCTGATTCTCTTGTACGCGTGGCTAAACGAGACTTTCTCATAGAAGAAGATTCTATTCGCAATAAAATATCAGCACTGGAGCATCGCCTTGATATCAAACGTCGAGACATAAACGAAAAAAAAACGAATGGCAGATCTAATGGCAGGTCTGGTAAATTTTTGGTAAATTTTCTGGTAATTGTTTTAATATGTCACTAGAGGAACAAACTATGTTGTCATTACAGTTGAATTCTAGAATATTGTCCCAGCACCCCTAGAATGGCCTAATTTTATTGAGTTCTTTTTTGATAATGTACACAGTTGTCTCGACGACGACGGTTCGCGTATGGTTCGCTTAGTCGCGTCTTTGACGGGGGTGGCGAAACGTAATGTCGAGGGCTTAGGCACGGTGGGAAGTAATTATATTGTCGCGTTGAGTGAATTGAAACATAAGTTTGGCCAACCGACGATCGCTCGGGCCTTTATCGAAAAGGTTGTAGATGGTAGACGAGTAACAGAATTCAATACCCGAAAAATATCCGATTTTCACTCTGAAGTTCGCGACATTGTGATTAATTTGAAGAAAATGCGATTGCTTGCAGATTTGTATAGTATTGAAAATGTTAGAAAGACAGCAATGCGAATTCCGGCAGAACTGGCCTCGAGTTGGAATAAGTTTGTGACTGATATGATTCGAGCGGACGAAATGCCGAGTTTACTTGACTTCGAACAGTGGTTGTGGGAAAGGTGCGAGGAACTAGAAAACCCATTTGCATGTAATGTTTCCACAACTAAAATTATTCGAGACGATCGCGGCCCGTCACTCTCAAAGAGAAAATTTGACTATCCTCAATCAGATCGTTCAAATCACCCGCTCGATCAACCGCAAAAACGTTGTTGCTTCTGCAATGGTATACATTCTCTAAATTTTTGTGACAGCTTCAAGTTTAGTTCCAATGATGTAAAACGAAGATTTCTACTAAATTCACGCCTATGTTTCAATTGTCTCGAACCTGGACATTTAGCCTTTTCGTGCAGATTTCATAACACGTGTCGCGTTTGTTCTGGTAAGCATCATTCAGTGATCCATGGCCTGAGGATCTTTACGAGCAAATCGAATGATAACAGTCAGCCCAATGTCTCTACTCGTACAAACACCGTTGCCAATGCACATGTTTCAGGCGTTAATGCTGGCGTTCAGTTTCAGCTTTTGCAAGTTGTAGTAGAAGGCCCGTTGGCCTCCTCTGAATACGCTATTGCTGTGCTAGACTCTGCCAGTCAGATCTCAATTATACATCCCGAATTGAAACGAAGACATGGTCTAAATGGAAATCGTACCCGTGTTACCATTGACACTTTGTGTAGCAAAGGCGTTTCGCAAGAGGCGGAAGTGATAAAATTGTCGGTAAAATCTGCTTATGACGAAAGTGGTCAAATATTGGAGTTAAACAACGTGTTTGTAGTCGATTCACGCATACCACATCCGACTAGAATGCTAAAAAGAGACCAATATATGCCTCACATGCAAGATATTCCGTTGATCGATATTGAGGCGAATCAAGCTATGATTTTAATCGGGGCCGATAATCCCATGGCGCATTTCCAGCTCG
Organism: Styela clava; assembly: GCF_013122585.1. NCBI lineage: Eukaryota > Metazoa > Chordata > Ascidiacea > Stolidobranchia > Styelidae > Styela > Styela clava. Next base: position 11,825,055 of record NW_024102837.1, read on the forward strand.
AACGTAAGGTGGGCCAAATACATGAACCAGTGGGAATTAAAACTCCTCTCGGTTGGACTTTGATCGGGCCCTTAGGCACAAGTATTGACGATGAGGCATTTTCAAATTTAATGTATTGTGATTTACGTGACCGGTATGAAATGTTATCGGAACGAATCGAAGGTGATTGGTCCAGCGAATCCGTAGGCACGACGTACAATTTGTCCCGTAGCAAGTCGTTTAAAGATAGACGAGAAGATATTCTGACGAACAGTAAAATCAAGTTCTTTGACGGTTCTGACGAGTTTGGGTTTATGCGGATTATTGAAAATTTTGAAATGCCGCCAAACGAACACGCAGCTCGTGCAAGATTCAAACGACTCAAATTGGGGAATTTATACCGTGAAGAGATGACTAAGGATATCGCAAAAGAATGGGTGCGCCAGCTAATCTCGGACGAGGAGGCGGCCCGCGGACCTCGAATTTGGCACCGGCTTCATCACGCTGAAAGCCATAACAAGTCAAATAAAATAAATTTTCTGGAAAGACCCACAGCAATAAACGCCGATATAATAGCCATGTTTCATGTGATTCGATTCTTGGAAGATGATATTGATTCTGCACGTTCTTTCTGGTTTAGAGACCTTTTCTCTAGGAAACCGCCAGATGTGTATAAATTGTTGGTTCGTATTTTCGGAGATGTTGAGTCGCTTTATGTGGAAAACTTTTGTTGTATGAAGAGAGTTACGTACGTTAGCGGTAATAAATTTCCTAGTGGCCCAATATCAACTGTTGATAGAGACTTTTATGTTAATTTACTTACTTCGAAATGGAAAGTCGATTCAGTGGTATCAACATCGAAGGAGCTGGTTGAAATGTTACACGATGAAGGGTTTAAGCTTACCGAATGTGTTTCGAATTCTAAATCGGATTTACGCAAGATCTACGGTCAGCGTGTCGCCAGTCCGAACTTGTACTGATCATGATCTCGACAGACTACCTTTAAAGAATGCCATGGAATTGAACAGGGAAAACGATATAAATTTCTACACACTTGAACACCAGGAATTCACAGACTCAACCACAATGATAAAGGCCCTTGGTGTTTTGAGTTCAATATCTGGTGCTTTGGATGAAGAATTCAACAAAAGCAGATTGAAATCCTGGTCAAAGTTGATAAGTTCCATGATAAGTTTGAGAAGAATTTTTCGATCTCTCGTCAATTCAAAGATGTTAAATGTGAATATTCCTTGTACGAATTCGATAATATTCTGTCGAATGATATCGAAGCGTTTCAAGAATAATTGTCAGAGTCGTTCCACGTACGCTGCTTTCGCGCAGAATCTCACTGATTACTACACTAGTATGGTCGTTCCGCAGTCATTAGAGAATTCTAACAGACGGCTAGTTGGACCAGAGTTTTTGCGTTTGCCTGAACGAGGTAAGCCGAAGCTATTTGCAATCAGTTTTGGAAAAGGCGGTAAACGAGTACTGGGGCAAACTTTGATGACACTATGTTGAGTTATGGAAAAGGAATCGAATATGGAAAGAGGACACCTGGCACTAGTTTGTATTGTTCCTAGAAAATGTTGGAAATGTTGGTCGCGTTATCCAAGATCTTACGCACTCGTCCGAACTGTCACAGTTGACAGTCACAAGTTTGGCTGGCCCGCACCAAAATTCTGCCTTCTTTATGGATGACTTCCTGTGGGATAGTCATGGGGTGGCTTTGTCGGCAGTCCGCGTTGTCTAAGTTTTAGTTTAGTTCGGGCTCGTTCAATTGTATATCGTCATCGTGATGATTATCGCTAACTCGTCGTCGTCATCGTCATCATTACTGTGTTGTTTTTTCTTGCATTCGACGTGTCGCATTCTTCTCTTTCACGTGTTATTGTTTTACGTATTCATTTTATTATCGTCCATCTAAGCTCAGCAAGACGTGAAGCAGCAAAAATGAATGTACCCTGGGAAATTATTTGTATTTTCAATGTTCCTAATTTGATTCCAATAATTATTAAATTTGCTATATCCACCAAACGAGAGTTGTAAACATGTTTTTATTGTATCATTCTGACTACTCCTTTTGAAAATTGGCGTAAAAGACCGAGTTGTCAAAGACGCCATTAAACCCTTTACCTTACCTTACCTTATGTTTAGGTTTGCATTTCCGGTGGTAGCAGTTTATGGTTTGAATTCATTTAGTAGTCTCCGTTTATAGCGTCCTTTTGTACTGGATTTGGAATCGTTCGATATAACATTATATTTGCATGTCTACAGCACGTATTGTATTGCATTTATAGTTATTGTTTTATCTTGGTTATATCTGTCATTTTGGGACTATGCTGTTATATGGAGTTGTTTTGTGCAAGTATTAGTTTTATATTCTGTATCATTTGTCTTTGACTTATTTAGTGCTAATTATTTTATTTATATTTTAGTCAACCGTTTTGAATATTCTCAATAAAACGAGTCTGGCAAATCGACTTATCATTTCCGGGTCCCAAAAGTGACGATAAGCACGTGCTTAGGGCACCAAGCAAAGAGGGGCACCACAGAAATTTTACAGCAGAATTTTATATAGTTTATCGGTGTTTATTAAAATATTACGATTCTACCAGATGACTAAACTTCAAAATGTTCGCTTATTTTTCGTCTTCAAGTATCATATTAACCTTCTTTATTAAAAATAAACACTCAAAACTTATTTATTGGAAACGAAATGGGCCTATGAGTCATTTTTTTAAATTGTTGTTGTTTTTTCTTTCTAGTATTCACCTTGTTGCTGCATTTTTGTTTTAAAAAAATTTCTTTTCTCTTTAACAATTGTACCAATGAACTATTTACACTATGTGGCGGTTCCACGATCGCATTTCAACGATCTAGTGGTCAGCAAAGTCGGGAGTTTTTTGATAAGGTAGACCAGGGTGTTCCAAACCCTGTCGTGCTGATACATTCCGTGCGGCTCACAGAACAATTTTAGCGTATATTTGTATCTAATGGAGGAACGTTCTTGAGTTTTTTTTATTAGCTATTCCAACTGGGGTTGGGATCCCGAGATTCAAACCCTTTTTCTAACGCTTTGTGCCTTTATTTTTATTTTTTTAAATCCTCTGTTTACAAGCGTCGGCCATGTGACAGTAGTGACGAAACGCAGAGCCGACTTAACGCCGCGCAATCCAGTTTTTTTTAGCTAGGTCCCGTAATACCAACTTAGACGGACTTGTTTGGTATTTGACGTTGGTATTTGGTCACTAAGCTTGCTCACGCTGAAAGTTTTTAAATTACTCATTATAACAATTCGTAATAAAATGAATGTCGCAAGAAAGGTGACACAAGGAAAACACGGCGGAAACGTATTTCCTTGCCCATCACACAGTGTCTGGTTTGATTTCAAGTAATATCTGTCACAAAAGAATATATTTTGAAGCGACATTAAACGCGAGATGCGCAAAATACAACCGTAACTTTCGGGAATTACCTTTAAAATAACTGAAGGCTTTATATATCTTCTTTAAAAGAACGCCACCCATGCAACATAACAATCGTCTGATTAGAACGGTAAACTCTCGTCTCGTTGTTTATTAAATTTAAAGTACGTAAACTCGCGATATTTCGATCACTTTTGGGTTTTCTCCGACTTGCGGCCCGCGAGACCTCCTCAAAAGTTTTTGCGGTCCTTCAACCTAGCAAACTTGAACCACTCTGAGGTAGACTACTAGGTATCGGTAAAATTTCAAACTACAGTTGTGACTTGTATCCTTTGGAATTTCGATTCACGTTGAGACTGGAGGCATGAATCTTTATTGTCACACTCCCTTAGGATTAGAGCTCAACCGGTATATCGGCCCGATATTGCGTGTTTGCCGTTATATCATATCGGCAGTAAACGGCCGATATATATATCGGCTAATTATAACAGTTAAAAACCTAAAAATGTTCGTACAAGTTGTTTTATTTACTGTTGGTTGTGAGTTTTTTTAATGGATAATACACGTATGTGGTTCATTGTTTTTATAATTAAATTACACATGAGGGGGCACCAAAGTCTTCAGTGCTTAGGGCACCAAAGGGGCCCAATCCGCCCCTGGTCAGACTAATGACATATGGTCAGACACATACCTATCAACATACTTACCGATCGAGATCGATAAGTAATAAAAGCTATCAGATATTCTCGTGATCTTGCGAAGGTTATGCTTATAAAGTCCCAATACTCTGTGAAAGAGGTGATGATCAACGTTCGTTCGACGTCGCATGAGATGATGACCGAGAGTGAAGAGTTCATGATTAACCCCGTGCCCATCATATCTGCCATATATCACCTTGACCTGTCATATCGGCCTATAAGTCGCAAGTCATTGCTGATGGTATAGCGTGGTTCGTATCAGTGGTGGTTGACATTTTTTCCAACCAGCAAAGGACAAAAAAAACATGCAAAAAATATAAGGAAAAATGATATTTACATTACTGGGAGGCCGCGGGGAATCAAAACTGGTTATCGAGCAGCGACACCCAATGTTCTAACATCTAATTCGACAGATAGGGCAAGGAAGTTTTAACTGATAAACACTATATGAAATTTGCATTTTTGTCAAATAATAGCAATTGTTATAGGTTATTACCTGAAATTACCGTGCATTAAATGTGCCATAATACCGTGTTTTCTCGGTACACGATGCAAAATTTTGTTCCCAACAGCGCAAGTTTTGGCTGTATACACTAAAATAAATATCAATAATAGAATATCGCCCCTCTTAATCGAATAGACATACTATTGTCGCTTGAAAGTTGTGGAATTTCACGTTTTTTAGCCCATGTCAATTTTGACCAAATGGGGCATTTTCACTAACGGATTACACATGAATTCAAAATTTTGTTCCCAACAACTCAACTTGAATGATGTTCCATATATATACTATTATATTCTTCGATATTAAAATCTCGACCTTCTTATTCGGATAGACATAATACTGCAGCTTGAAAGTTGTGAAATTTCACGTTTTTTTCGCCTATATCAAGCAAAACAGGGCAGTTTCAATAACGGATTACATAGGAATGCAAACTTTTGTTCGCAACAACTCAACTTGTGGGTTGAAGAGTGTATATGGGCCATTCCAAGCAAAAGTTGAATTCCATCGATTTTTTAAAAAGTGTAGTGAAAGTAATTTTTTTTATTTCTGTTATCAAAAGACATTGGAATTTTGTTGGACTGCATTCATTTCATCGAACAATTTAAAATTTCACCCAGGTTTTTGATGGTTTATAAAAAATGGTCTGAAATGTAGAAATTTTGGTATAATTGACATATTTTGTGATGATTTCTGACACAAAGTGTTTGATTGTGTGGTACAGTTATTTCATATGGAATTGACGCACTGGATTTAAGTTAATAAAGTTTAAATGTTTGCAGTGCTGTAGGACATTTCTTCACCCATTTAACGATTTATTACTAGGGCTGGGCATTTCGAATCGAATCGAATAGTAAATTATTCGAATCGGTTCAGAGCTAAATTTCGAATCGCCGCCATCTTGTTTTTATCTTTCCGCTAATGGTCGAGGTGAATTTCCCAATTTTTTTTTTCATTGGAGTCATATTTTTTCAACGAAATTCTAACCTATGACTATTTTCTGTAGTGAGTTATTGATAAAACGTGTTTGTTATTCTGTGTGAACGCTCAGTAATCTATCTGGGTGATTTATTCTATGTCTTCAGTAATTCATTTGTTGAGAGGACCAATTACTATAATAAAGTCGCTTACAATTATATATTTTCAAGTATTCGAGATTCGATTCGAAAAAATTCTTCGATTCGATTCTGAAATCCCAAGGTATTCGAAAATGCCCAGCCCTATTTATTACCAGAATTTTAAGAGATGATAGAGGCCTCTATTTCGAAGTGGAAAAATGTCCTGTATAGTGTCACGTCCCGTAGTGTCACATACAATATGCACATTATTGGCATGGATTTACAGTGTTACATTAAGTAACTTGGGCAACAAATAGAGGGGTAGTTCAGCTACTGCACCAGAAAATATTATGGGCTCCTACTGTACCATCGCAAAAATTTACAGCACAACACAACGTACTGTTAGTGCATGGTGGATTTGCCGTCCTGTAGTGTCACGCTATATTTTACTATATTTTTTTTATCTACTAAGTAAGTCTTGGGTGTAACTTTTGTGCAAATTTTTACATATTCAATAAAGCAACTGATTGGACAATGAAACAAAACATGTAGCTGAAAATGTGAAAATATATTGCATCCAACAACTTGCAACATTTCTGGAATAGTTCTGTAATGTCACTTGGAATAGCCCATATACTAAAATAATCATTTATCAATAATAAAATTTTGCCCCTTTCAATCAAATAGACATGTTTTTGAAGTTTGAAAGTTGTTGAATTTCACGTTTATCCGCCTATGTCGATTTTGACGAAATAGGGCATTTTCAGTAACGGATTTCACATAAATTTAAAATTCTGTTCCCAACAACTCAACTTGTGGGATGAAGAGTGTATATACTGAAATATTTATCAATATTGAAATCTCGCCCCTCTTAATCGAATAGACATACTACTGCAGCTTGCTTGAAATTTGTGGAATTTCCTGTTTTTTCGCCTATATGTCGAGTTTGGCGAAATAGGGCATTTTCAGTAACGGATTATATAGGATTGAAAATTTTGTTCCCAACAACTCAACTCGCGGGATGAAGAGTGTATATACTAAAATAATTATCAATAATAAAATCTTGCCCCTCTCAATCGTATAGACATACTATTGTCGCTGGAAAGTTGTGGAATTTAACGTTTTTAAGCCCATGTCAATTTTGACCAAATAGGGCATTTTCACTAACGGATTACACATGAATTCAAAATTTTGTTCCCAACAACTCAACTTGTATGATATCCACATATATATACTATTTTATTCTTCGATAATAAAATCTCGCCCCTCTTAATCGGCTAGAGTCCAGTGGTTCCCAACGTTTCTACCCTGGCGGACCGGTAAAATTTAATTAGATGTACTCGCGGACCGGCAAAAAAATTGAAATGACCGGAACATAAAAGAATAACATATATTTGCGTGATACAATGCAATGTCGGGCACTCAATATCATCTAGAGTTAGACAAAAAAAGGCACACTTAAAAACAGCTCACATGAAGAAAAACTATCAAATAATGTGCCGGCCAAAAATATTTGCGTAATGAAATGCAGTGCTGGGCACCCATTATGCGTAAGAAAGGCAATAAGGCACACATAAAACATCTCACATTAAAAACATGTACATGTCAAATCATGTACAAACGCAATTAACTCTAGTGAAAATTTTGCTGCTGTTTAGTTTCCAATATAGGATTGCAAACGATGCCTCAAGGAAGTTTCTGCAACACGTAGCCCTGCAGCGGCGTGCAGCCAATTTTCTTGCTTCGCTTTAATTAAAGCTAGTGATGAAAATATTTTATATATAAGGAATAAAAATATAAGTAACTCGTTGAAAATACGGACAACAGTTTGATTGCTCGATTACTTAGCGATGGGTATTCGTTATCAAGAGATATCCAAAATTGTAACAGTGATTCTTTTTTAAATCTGGACTGTAAAGCAGAATCACAATTTGAATCAAGCTTTTTCGTTGGGTTTATCATATTAATCCCTCTGCAGTCGATCGATGCTTCAAACGGAATGAATTTACATTACAATGACAAAGTCGTCGGTAATTTGGCATCAGGCTCAAAATCCTACGTTGTCTGCTCGAGATACTGGAAAAGATCTCAGCGGCCCATGCTTTTTTGCGCTCCTCGTGACCACCTTCCATATTTTACTGGAGTATTATACTTTTCTTGACTGTTTTTGGTTCGAACGAAGAAATATGCATAACGTTTTATTTTGATGGTCATATTAATCAGAAAAAGCATGCAGAACAGAAAAAGCACGCGTGCCAATTTTCAGGTTTCTGAATCTTGCGAGATTTGATGGAGCGCATTCACGATGAATCGGAGCCGAAAAAGCAAAAAGTGTGATTACTTGGCGCCAAGATGTCGCGAAAGACGTCGCAATGTGACGGCGGAAGAGAAATTGCGTAATAAATCGACCTCGTCTTCGGTAAAGAGATTGGAGCGCATTCGAGATGAATCGGAGCCGAAAAAGCGAAAAGTATGATTACTCGGCGCCAAGATGTCGCAATATGACGGCGGAAGAGAAATTGCGTAATAAAATAAATCAACGCGACCTCGTCCTCGGTAAAGCGATTTAGACGGCATTAAAAAAACGAAACACCGAAATTTTCTCGCGGACCGACAAAAAAAGCTTCGCGGACCGGCGGTTGGGAACCAATGGTCTAAATATACTATACTGCAGCTAGAAAGTTGTGAAATTTAACGTTTTTTCGCCTATGTCGATTTTGGCGAACTAGGGCATTTTCAGTAACGGATTACATGGGAATGCAAAATTTGTTCCCAACAACTCAAATCGGGGAGATGAAGAGTGTATATACTAAAATAATTATCAATAATAAAATCCCGCCCCTCTTAAATGGATAGACATACTACTGCAGCTAGAAAGTTGTGAAATTTAACGTTTTTTCGCCTATGTCGATTTTGGCGAACTAGGGCATTTTCAGTAACGGATTACATGGAAATGCAAAATTTTGTTCGCAACAACTCAACTTGTGGGATGAAGAATGTATATGCTAAACTAATCATTTATCAATAATAAATGCCCCTTTCAATCGAATAGACATGTTTTTGAAGTTTAAAAATTGTTATATTTCACGTTTTTTCGCTTATGTTGATTTTGACGAAATAGGGCATTTTCAGTAATGGATTACACACAAATTTAAAATTTTGTTCCCAACAACTCAACTTGTGGGATTAAAAGTGTTTATACTGAAACATTTATCAATAAGAAAATCTCGCCCTTCTTAATGGAATGGACATACTACTGCAGCTTGAAAGTTGTTAAAATTCACGCGATTTTAACGAAATATGGCATCTTCAGTAACGGAATACATATAATGCAAAATTTTGTTCCCATCAGAAGCGAATATATTGAAATGATTATCAATAATAAAATTCCATGTTTATGCTTTCAAAAACTCTATTACAAAAACTCTAACTATTGTTATGGGTAATTAATCTACATGTTTTTTTTTTATTCCTCGCATGTTTTTAATTTTTCGAATTGCATAACACTGGCCAACACATTTTTTGGTGCCCAAGGTTTCTAAGTTGATTTAGATTAATTTTGGGGTGCTGAGTTCAAAAATCACACTTTCATCAGGCCGAATTGTTGAAATATTTGCTATTTTATACCTTTTTTACCCTAAAATTAGAGGTATTTCTATATGCATTTTAGCGTTATAATTACAAGTGTAGGTTTTTATTGTGATGCATGCCAAATGATTATGGGACCTCTTGACATCACACACCTTAAATTAAAAGTCAAATTTGCTATATAAAGAGGTATGTAGTTTATAAGAAGCGGACACTCAGTAGTAAATAAGCCTGCCGATTGCGCTTATTTTGTTAAGTCAGACAGGGAATGAATAAGCTGCGTTGTTTTGTCTGAGTTGCAGATTTTTGGAGCAAAAATTAAGCATGGCTACATCTTCTCTTAGTCGACATTGTTAAAACAATCCAAATGTATTTTGCTATATATATTTGCGGAGAATATACATGCAGTTCAACAGGAAAGGGATCAGTAAATTTGTGTAGTGTGCTTATCTTGCTTACTTCAAAGTAATTCTGTGTGATCAAGATAAGGTATGGGCGCCCCATATTGTAGGTAAGCAATTTGTTGAACATCCTCGACAGTGGACAAAAAAGGATAGAAAGTCACTCCGCTTTGGTATTTCAAATGGTCTGTAATTTTATGAATCCAAGAGAATTGAGTGCTTCGATGGCGTTTGCAAATGTAGTAAAATTCTTTTTGGGAAAAACAAAGGCGCCCAACTACAAAGAGCTTGTTGAAACACTACTTAGAAGTCTCCGTCAACTGGGTGCAAATATGAGCATCAAGTTTTTGCACAGTCATCTTGCCCGTTTTCCAGAAAATCTAGGTGATGTGAGCGATGAGCAAGGGGAGCGCTTCCATCAAGATATCAGCGACATGGAAGTTCGCTATCAAGGTCGTTGGGATTCCACCATGCTTGCAGACTACTACGTTGGTCTATCAAGCGCGATGATGCCGGGGCCTTCTATTCTAGAAAATCAGTAAAACGTCAATTTATAGCTGATGACATCTATTAGTTAGCGTTTATTACAACTTCCAGCTTTAATTGTGAATATTTCGGTGAGATTCCATGAATAGGTTCAATAAAATTACAGAAAAATGTTGTTTCTTCAATTTGCCTATCTTTATTGTAGCTATCGGCATACTGCAGATATAAGAGAGGGATATACCATAAAAGAAAAACTAGACCTGATAGAGAAAAAGTAACCGCATTTCTGGAATCAGCGTCCTCAAATTTGCTAAAAAAACGTTCAAAACATCTTAGGCACCATGGAAAAAAATTTGTCGGCGAGTGTAATCAACGAATATATTTTCATCGTCGTGTTTTTATTTTCATGTTTGTTTACTGTGTCTAATTTGGCTCCCCCTATAATTCTGCCTCCATTTTTGACCTTTTCACCTGGTCGCATACCAAGGTAACCGTGCTACTATCTTCACAGTGGTGAACAATAGGTACCGTAGTAACGGCGGGCCTAGGGATGCGACAAGATTCGGATTCGTGGCCGAATCTCTCTTAATTTGATACTCGGATTCGGCCCGAGTCTTTGATGATTTTACCCGAGCCCGGGACACCATACGTCACGCGATAGTCAATTGCAGACTGGTGCGCATTACACGAGAAATTCAACTTTTTCGTTCTATTTTGCCACGGGAGTATCCAGCCGATTTTCTCTCGCTATTCCTCTCTTTTATCTAACTAGGGACGCAGACAGGATTTTTTTTAATAATGCAGGGGTTTGCTTACGGTGAAATTAAAAGAGCGTCAAAAGTGCAATTCACGGCGACGTAAGGCGTTTAATAAACTAAAAAGTATGCGTCGTTCACAGCGAAATTCCACGGTTACGGGTAGCTCGCCAGTCACCTCCATTTGCCTAACGGTGTTGGGGATATTTTGCAAGTCGTATTTCGAACATCTTCTAATTATCGACCATTATTTCGTAGTCAGTGGGTACCCAGATTTAGAAATAAAACAATAAAAATCGTGAAAATCAATTTTAGGCAGAAGTGCAACTCGCGGATGTCAGTGGCGTTATAATCGTTTATATATATACGTACAAATACACGCTTGCATGTAGCGCCGATCAAATGTATGGAATGCGAAACTATTATTTGATGTTAAATCAAGTCGATTTTTATTGCCATCCAATGAGTATTTATTTACATGTGCCATGATTTGTGGTGTGCAAAATCGTTTTTTTCCAATCGAAATATTCGAATGTTTTTAATATTTAACGAATACCGGATTGTGAAATATTGTCAAAGCTATTTTCGAAATTTATTAGAAGACTGAAAACTCGTTAACATAACAACACGGCGTTTTTTTATTTCATAATTTTGTCATAGTCGCTGATTATATTTTGTCATCGCGATCGGTTTGTCGGCGGCATACCAGTTAATGCTGGAACTTATCTTAAAGCACTTTTATGTTATGCGGACATCGTAGTTTGGTTTTTATCTTTCGGACAGAATTGTGAGTTTACATCGGTGAAGATGTTACAGCGTTATCAAGGAGTGAATTCACGAGTCCACGACACAAATTAATTTTATTTTTTATCTTCTGTGTAGGATTTGATCCTCCATATCACAATTTGTAAATTACTGTTTCAATTTTAATCGAGCATTATTATTATTATTGTTCCCGGGATGGAATATTTGTGTAGCAGATAGTTGACTCTTTTATGCTTTTAATTTTATATCGTTTCCGTGTTATTTTCATATTATATTAATAAAAAAAGCCCCGCCAATTGGTCATCGCCTGAATACTCAGTGTTGAGTATTTACGTAACTCATCTTTCGGTTAGAACACTAATACTAAATAGTTAAATGAATCGGCAATATTGGCATTTCTATGTGGTCAAAATAATATTTTCCCCTAAAATCTCGGGAAATTTCCATAGAATACATTATTTACTTAATCTGTTTCGACGTATCCAAATTTGAAAAGCGGAGTTCACCGGCTTTATGCAAAATTAGAAATTAAAAAAAGGTAGGCGTAGAAAGTAAACAAAAAACATATCACAAGATTTGTCACATTTGTCGTTTCCATCTGTTAGCGAGAGTCGTAGGTAAATTCTTACTCGTAATTTGTTGTAAATTAATATTTATAAATTTTATTTTGCTTTTTAATGCGTCATGATTTATATTATTAAAAGTGATTGCGCTGGAAAAAGAGAGTCCCTAAATTAGCTTTTAACCCCTCTCTCTTTTTGAGCGCGACGACGGTAATAACGACGGTAAAATTCGTCTCATGTCTGTTTCATTGAGAGAAGGAAAAATACGCCTTAGCAATCAACAATCACATATTCTTATATATCATTATCAGCGCCAACTAAAAAAAATGATTCTCCCGAAAGCAATAGTGTTTTGTGGAACGTTTTGAATTACCGGTACATAGTCTTATCTTTCGGAAATATTTAATTTACGGTCAATATACGCGAACAACAGCATCACTTTAGGTATTTATTTCGGAGCTATGTAAAAGTATTGGACTCGGGACTCGGACACGAGTCCAGCGCAAATACTCGTGATTCGGCGAGCCGAACCTTTTTGGATTCGTCGCATTAAATACCGTACCTGTTACCTGTAGGTAAAGTTTTCCAAAATAATAATAAAACGATGCATAGGTCCACGTCGTATCCAAAATCGATCCACATGTACATTTCGTGTCTAAATACAGCGGGCAGTCGACTAACAAACCCCCGCCTTTAATTTTCAAATGATGAGTTTATTTCGACTTCATAATCAGCATGACAGGCAATAGAATGATTGAAAACAAAAACAAATAAATAAAAAATGTTTATGAAATCAGGAGAGCAAACAAACCCTGAGAAAAGGTTTAAAACCAAGGTACCGAATATAAGATGGAAAGTTTATGACGTCATACAGTTTACACGGTTGAGAGAAAGGCCCAGACGAACTGAACGTTGTGGTCGTCTCTCGTCTGGATGTTGCCGTCAACTATTGATACGCCAGCTCTTCGGAGTTCAAGTTGTACCTGACTTCTGGCGAGGGGCACCGATATCTGATTACCAGTAGGCGAATATTTCACTGTTCACCGGCGTACATATGACAGTATGCTACAGTGAAGCGAATGGTTCAAGATATAGAGGTAGACTGACGGTACCGGTTCAGCGGTATTTGTTACCCAGTCCAGCAGTTACCGTACAACGATATCTGAATATAGCTGTATAGTGACTTTTGCAAATATTAAGTATGTTTTCAAATGAGGAGATTTAAACGGAGTTTGATATTTTGATGCATGATAGGATAATTAATTATCATAAAAACTGAAATCTATAAAGACAAAAATATTTACTGTAGGCTACCGTATTACAAAAATTCAGAAAAGTCAAGAAAGAAAGACATAAAAGTCATAATGCAGTACCCGGTACCGGTAGTTTGCAATCTCACATTGTCACATACCGGTAGGCGGTAGGCCTATATAAAAATAAAAAATCATGATGAGATGCAGACTTCAATTTTGTAACATGACTATATTATTAGGGATAATAATATATTTTTGATACCGTTAAAAGTGTTTATTGTAGTGAAAAATGGTGAACATAAATTATAAACTGAAATGGTCAGGAATGACTCGGTACCGGTAAGACACTTTGTTATCGGAATTTAAGCTCAAATGACGAGCAATAAATTCAGACTCATATTATCATTGGCATTCTAGCGCTTACATTATCTATAAAGCCAAACTAAAATAATAACATAAGTTATCTAACGTTATACATTTTGTGCTGAACTTGAACAAACAACGAAATGAATCAAACTAAAGTAATATATTAAGTAACATAGGATTGGACTTGTGGGCTATGTCTGTATGTTGAGATTAATGCGACTGAGCTTAAGATATCTCGTTTACAGTTTTAAATTCATTAATTTTCATGCTTGGTACCATCTCGTTGCATTGGTTTATTGTTTTTAAGTGTTTATTTGATTTTCTTAACTATTAATGGATAATCTTAATTTTCCATATGGCTATATCAGTCGGTCAGTATAGTGATGTCTGTTAATCTGTAATAATTGGCTAATTAATATCTCGGTGTGCTGACTGATGATACAGGTTGAGTTGATACATTTGAGTTGTTACCCAAATTCTCGTAATTAAATATTGTGTTCGACAACTACATTTGCATGGTCGTCAGATAAATTGGAATAACTGTGATTATCAACTTGTCATTATAATTCAGTAATTGATACTGTAGCGTTCATAAATTTGAACAATATTTCAACATGATTTCTTTTGCTACCTTGTAGTTCAAAGATAATAATTATGGTGCTGAACATGTAAAGGTTTACTACCTCTGTTCAAGTTTTAATTACCAAATCTTTTACTGCTGCTGTTATTCGTTAGTCAGTGAAAGATGGCTACAGTCAATGATTCATTTCCTGGGAATAATCCAGGCCCACTAGACTGTAACATGACACTTAATCTGGATTATGATACTGGGCTGGCTGCATTATGTGTGACGCTTGGATTATTCGGCCTACTATATACTTTTGTTGGTATGTTAATTTGATATTTTTGTCTATTACTTTTTTTGAAGTATCATGCATTTTTTGTATTGCTGGAATGTAGCTGTAATGTTGTTACTGTGTTAGGTTTCCAAATTTTTCGACCTACTCAAGGCCACAATGCGACATAAGGCTTTTGAGTTATGAGTTTAGTTTTTATTCTCCCTGGGAGTTTGAAAACAGGTACCTATACAACCCATGCCAACTATGCCCAAGCCCAGATATTCTATGAATCTACCTATATTTGGTAAAATAATCACTCTTAAACAACTCGCAAGGTGGTTAAAAATCAAACTCAAACCACATTATGCCACCTTGTGGTCCGAAACGTCAGTATACATTGTTTTTGCTTTGAGCGAAATTTAGAAAAAAAATTTTGAGGCTCTTTTTTTTTATTCAAAAATACTTTCAATATTTTAAAAATGTATTGATTTTAAACTTTTGCGTTTTAGGTTATCGTTGCTTCAAAGCGGTTATGTTTCTAAGTGGATTAATATTTGGTGGAACAGTCGTTTTCGTTTTGTGCCAAGAAGAACGAATATTGCAACATACACTTTCGTTTGGTGCTATTGTTGGTAGGTATTGATCGAAAAAACAATAATCTGGCATTGATTGTTATCAGCTGTTCAATTGCAATAAGTAAGATGGATACTCCTTGAATGAGATATCTAGGTTTTATTTTGAATGGTTGAATAGGCAAGAATGTCAATAAGAAATTTAGTTTACTGTGCCTCATGTATTTTTTCAGAAATGATTATTACATGTTATAATCACAATTGTTTCAGAAGAAAAAATTTTATATGTCAAGTGAATGTTTTTTCTGCAATTATCAACAAAATTCGAAACAAACATCCCAATAGAAATGTACACTAAATAGTATAGTTGGCCATTGAGTTGAGTTTCTAAATGAATGAACAGATTATTTAAAACATGTGTAATCTTAATTTTTCAATTCATTTTATCAAATTGGAGACGCTGCTGCAATTTTACTATTTGAAAATAATTCAAAAATATTTCGAATTAATACAATTTTTATCCAATTTAGCTTTTTAGTATAAACCATATATAAATTCTTCCTTTCAAGTATCGAACAAAAAGTTTTTTAATACATAGTGTGTACAATGCACGAAAGAGACAACAATACCATACAATACAGCTCCTGCTTTTCATTACATTATTTGACAAATAATTTATTTTGTGGTATTTGTTTTTCAGGTATTTCTGTTGGCATTGGTGTATTGTGTGGTTTTATAACAATGCTTGTTAGATATGCTGGCTTATTTTTACAAGGATTCTTTTTAGGCCTGCTTGTGGCCATTGGTGGTAAGTGGTAAACTTTTAGCATTTTAAAAGGATTTGCCTGTCTATCGTCTCATAGAAAGTCCTTGTTTATTATGTGATAGTGACTAGTGTCCCAACAGAAATATAGTTTGTTGCAATAAGGCTGTTTCGTGTCCACCCTCATGCTAATAATCACCAAATAGCAGTGGTTTTCGATCTCCATTCTTTCATTTGCCCTTTTCAAAATTGGCCATAACTCCATTTTCACTTTATTAAGTCTTTAACAAATGTCAAAAATGACTAATGGGATAAAAAGTACTTCGAAAGGGGAAATTTCAACACAGAATTGTAGACTCTTTATATTGATTGCATGAGGTTCACATAACTACAGTTGTTGGACAATGTATCAATATTCACTTTTACCCCGAGTAAAATTTTTCCCTAAGGGTAAATTCACTTCTGGTGGAGAACCCTCGAAATTGGGGTACTAAGTAAGATAGGCTATGCTATGCCTAATGCAATTCTCTATCTTTTCGAAAGTATGCACTAATAGGATAGGTATGGAAGGCCGACCTCATTAAAATATGCCAATAATTGCAATTAAATGATGTATTTTTATCAATACTAAGTTTTCTTGTTCTTACAGCAATCATAGCTTTACAAAAGTTTTACCATCCTTCTACACCATGGATTCCCGTTGGAATTTTGTTTGGAACTGGAATTATTTTTGCTCTGTTGACATTAAAATGGCAGAAACAGTTTATTTTACTCAGTACTGCTGTTATGGGTGCTGCACTTATTTGTGTTTGTCTCGAGTATTTTATGGAAAAGTTTTTATTATTAAGGTAAGCATTTGAATTCTAATGTAAAAGTTATTTTATTTTACGCTTCGGTGCAGAAAATTTTAATTTATTAGATAATTAAATATCTTCATCTGAAGGGTTAGCTGTTAATTTCAAGTAAGGATGCACAAACAATTTAGTAAATACTAAATCATGAATTATGTCAAATTTAGAAAATAAAATTTGACATTCGGCCGAATTTTGTCGCAGAACATCTATATTTAAATTATTCAATTGTAATTAATTGAATTCTAGAATACAAAACTATTCTGATATGTACACAAAATTACAAACTTGTCAAATATACTTCTGTTTCTGGTTTTTTGTCATAATGACAGAATAGTTTGGCCAAAGTTTTGTTTCCAACAAAGAAACATTTTTCTTTTTATTTCTTTTTGTCGTTTGGAGATGCCAAACAGAATTTTCTTCGAAAATGATTTGATTCAGAGTAAGTGATGTAATAGATTTTTCCCAAAATATATTTTGCTTTGTGAAATTTATTGGAAAGTGCCCGGGGCAATTCATTGTATGAATTATATTAAATTTATATGATGATATCAATTTAATATTGTGATAAATGATATGATAGCTGTATTGTGTTCAATATTATTGGCAAAATTGTTTGATTTATTGAGTTCATTTGCATCTTTTGTATCAATTATTAATTACGGTTTTATGCCTTTCATATTCCCAATGGGCAAGTTGTGAAATCATCAACATTTGGACCTGGCATATGTGACTTTCAACTTAGCAAATGGATTGGAAAATCGTTTTAAATGAAAACTGTTTTGGACATTAATTATTTTATATTCACAAGGAAATACTTTGCATCACAATTATTGTAATCATCAGAAAACAGCCTTGTTTAGGTTGATTAAGGTTATCCATTAAGTTTTATCAATTAAACCTTAAAAATATATTTATATCATATATACCTTTATTAGAAGTTTTAGAAGAACAGAGTTATATTCGAAGTATATATAAATGTAACAATTTAATCAATCATAATATATACATTTCTTTAAAGTTATTTTTGACCTTGTGTGCAAAAAAAAAACACAATCAAAATTTCATCAAAATTGTAAATGTAAATATATTTGATTATACTTGATATGAAACTATTTTGTGTACTTAACTTCAAAACAGAAAACTATTACACTGATAAGTGTGTAGCATTGCGAAACCACTATTATTACCCTGTATCCAGATTTTATCGAAAAGTAGACATGAATAGATACCATAATGCATGATAAAAAACTTTTTTCAGACTTAACTTCTGAAGAGAAACCGATTTTATTTAAAATGTGGAGCATAGTGAAACCACTAATCATTATGTACTACATGATTTTTGTTAAGTAAAGGGTTTTGATAAAACATGGTTATTGTTTGTATTGTCTATCACATGCTTGATATTAGCGAGTCAAATTATAAGAAAGTGATTATATTCTTACATATTATCCTTGGTATCTGTAGTCTTATGAATTTTTAATTCAAATAATTTAAACAATGGGATTTTTGACATGACTGAAACTGATGTCGATAATGAACAATGAATTTTGGCAACTCAAGGGTCATTTTCTAGTTTCCTTGTCTGCTTTGAGTGGTTACTACGACCTGCGAGAATGTTTTTATGTTCATATTTCTCAATTTGACAAAAATTGTCAATCTATTAGTATTTTTTTAAACTTCGATTTTCTTCTGTATTGATTATTTCATTCACTTTAAAAAATTAACAAAAGTGAAAAGTTTTACCATTCATAATTTAAAAATGTATCGCATAAATACATATTGCTTATATACATGTTCACAGCTGTGTTATTGATCACTTCAAAATCCTATTGAAAGTCTGGCAACACACTTTCAGTCATTCACTGATGTAATTATATCACGGATTGACGTGAAAGAACCACGAATTGTAATATTGGGGTTGGAAATTCACGATTTTCATTCTTTTTCTAGCTTTTTGAAAGTGTCGTTTCTCGGTAATGTTTTTCATTAACATTTTTACAGATATATATGGGAAGCATTAATGGCTTCATCGTCTACAGATGTCTGCTGGTATTCATGGGTTATTTTAGGAATTTGGCCAATTCTTGCATGTAAGTCATAATATTGATTAATTTAGTTGTTTTCTTGGAAATAAACCGAGCAAATTTTCCCCAGCAATGGTCGTTTGGACGGAGTTTTAAAAGTTCAGTTGCATGTTTAATACTTATCACATTTTAAATGAGATTGCTGACCTCTTATAAAGTTCAGAAAAATGATCACTACAACATGGATTACCTAATAAGCAAATATTATATTCATGTTTCATTATCATTATCTCATCTAAGAAAACAATTTATTACTCAAAGCCCCATTGACAAGTGAAACAATGCTCGAACCAAGTTACTTGAATAAATGTGCATATTCGAAAATGCAGGCAACACCACAGACCACATTTACTTATACATGTACAAAGCCATCTCATCTACAAAATAATTTGAACTATAAACTTTTGAATCATTTCAAATATTCCAAAATGTTAACTTTTCAAGAGTTGATATGGTGCTCCTGGTAAATTGTCACCGTCAAACCAGTAATTCGAAGTGTATTTATAATGAACATGCGGAAAATGCTCTCAAATATAAGATTTCGATTTGTAGAATTTGAGCAATGGCATTACAAAATACCATAATGTAATGTTCTATGGCGAACTGTAATTGTAATTAAAATAAATTTCTTTTTCCACAGTACTCGGTGCTGTTATTCAATGGAAATTTACTGGGAAAGGATATGATCACACAGACGGTAAGAACTTTTTTAATAACGCTTCAGTATTAATTTCATAGAAAATGAAATTACATGATTACATATTTTCATCTAATCATTCTTGTACAATTTTATAATGCCTTAAAAGCAGCGTGCTGCCCATGGTGAAACCTCATGCAATATACAACACACTTACCTTGTTCATTATTGAACTGTCGCCAATAGTGTTTCCTTTATCAGCTTTTGCAGTCTTGTGTATATTATTATGCATTATTCGTAGAGAATAAATCAATACATATTTCCTGTGAGGTGTGCTGCCATATTGTCAAAACTAATTATAAGGGGATTAAAGGATATTACTATTTACTTGATGAGAGATCTATCTTTGACAATCATCCAATTTTATAAATTATATATAACTCTAACACTTGTGGCCGATTGCATTTTTTTCTTCTAATGAAAATACCTACCGGTACTTTTGCTTTTAACACCTTTCTATGCATTATTTTATGCCCCACATTTAGTAATAAAAAGCCAACAAACCAAGGTAAATTATAAATGTATTCCAGTGAATGGAAGATATCTTAGTTAATTTACTTTATCGCGAATAGTACCTAAGGTCTTTGCATATGGCCCCCAGAGAACCGTTCCGTGAGCAGAGGGCCCAGTTTTATCAACCTTGGTTTAAAATATAAAGGCTTTGATAAAAAGTTTGCCCTATATATAAACAAATATATTTTTTCGCAGTTATAATTTTGAGAGGACAAAGAAAGAGAGTTCGAACACATTTGGTACGACAGCGTCGACGCAATCATTCACCTACTGATACACTTACCTCTGTTGCTTCTGAGCCGCCGAGATCAAGACCAAACAGTGCAAGAGCAGTATCCCGTGATAGAGATCCTCAACAACAGGTTTCAAGACATTCAAGTCAGCAAGAGAGAGGACGAGCAAGAGGTGCACAGCGTCAACAAGCTGCGGGTGCTGCTACCAACTTCGATACTTTACCTCCGGTAATATACTAATATTCTTTAAACAATATTTGCATGTTTTAAATTCTACCTCCACGATAAATTAATTTGGCTTGTAGTAAAAGGAGGGTAGGATCTCTTCACATGTTTTATATTTTATTAGCCTATCTCTTAGAAAGATCGTCATTGTTTTCATTCTACTATGACAATAGTAATTTTGAATTTCTTTTTTATTTTCAGTTTTAATGCATAGTGTAGGCATTTTACTTTGCCAACTTAATAATGCTTTTATTAATGTGTTACTTTGTGTAGTATGTATACAACACATGAAAACATTACTCTGCTATATTGCAAAATGCAAATCATAATACTGTACTGATTACCGGAATTTATCAAACCTTATTATCTTCATGTAAAGAAGTGGTTCAAAATCCAAGAGTTTTCCCACCATTGACTTTCTTTTTTTTCATTTCCTAGCCTATACACTTATACACACTAGCTTATCGGAAAGATGTTAATGATTATACAAAAATTGAAATTTTAAAAGCGGCTCGGACACTTTCTTCACTCAAACATATTTTCAGACACTGTTGTAATCATTAATTAGTTTTCATTGTTATGCTAAGCTATTTGTCACCTTTTATTTCTAAAATTTCTCCTAAAATTTTGATACAAATCAAATCACTCAATGGTTGTTTTCACTCCTAAGTAGTGTAGCAATCCAAAATTAGCCCTGGAAAATTGCGATAGACTAGACTAAAATAAGCAACCAATTCTTTTAAATGGCATAATGGTTTAATATTCTGAATCAAAACGATGATTATGAAACCAGTTAACTAGTTTATTGAAGCCAAGTCACAAAAACACTCTCAAAATAATCATCAAAAATATTGCAATGATAAATGTATCAAGTTACTTGTAGTCTAGGCCAGGGTCAGGGAAACAACCTTCAAATTGAAATATTCGTAACAATGCTACAGAAGTATATTCTATCAAATATTCAAAATTTTAGTTCACAGGATCAAGTATCTTAGCATACCAGCTTTCATGATGTCACCCGAATCTAATTCTTAACATGCAACAGCTTTTCTTCTCTTTCCAACATATTAATAATTCATACTTACAATTATTTCTTTGAGCTCTTTGTTTCCTCTCGCAATAATAAAATGAAACATTTTTTGATAATTTCTCGACGAAAAACCTAGATTTTCATTTCACAGTGTTAACGTTCAAATTTTTTTTATCAATAATGCTAGGCAAATGGTTTTTTACTGGAGAAAATGAGTATAGTTAGCGTTTTCCATTTTGTATATGACACTGGCCATAAATGAGGCTATACTAATAAATAATTTTGGGTGGAAGTCTGTAAGCACAAGAGTCGTGAGACTCGAGTCAATCACTGCGTTGGTATCATTGGCAACGAGTCCGAGTCACCTTGAGTCTCTGAAAAACAATGACTGGAGTGGAACTTAAGTTGAGTTAATGACTCAAGCTTCCCCAACACTGGTTTGAGTAGAAGCAGAATATAATTTTTATATTACACAGAATGCTTTAATGAATTTTTAGTAATCAGACCCACATGAAAGCTCATATATTGTGCCATTGTTAAAATATAATATTCATTACATTTTAGAAGATTAGAATCAGCAATTGCTTATCATTTCATTACATTGTACTTAGACTTAGAATTAGATATAGGTCACTTTATCTCTTTCTCAAATCAGAGTGCCTAAATTTTGACCTACTTTAGGAAATGTGCTAACACTTAATGTTTACAAAATGGATAATCTCATTCTTTGTCAAACATGCTGAGCTGTCTTTCTGACACTTTGCTTTGTATAAATAAACTAAAAGTTTTTCACAACTTTCTGACCATGATCTCAGTTTTTCTATATCATATCAGTTGCAATTATAATGTAACACATATATACTACTTTTATAATATTTGAGTGTTTGTGTAAAAAGACATTGTGAATACTTGGTAGCGTACAGATGGAGTAGTTTTGTTATAATTTTTGTTATCTCTATACTATTAAAACACCTTTACAGGCGACGCTCTTTTTCTGATTATACAACGATTGAAAATGAATTTTTTGCTTAAAATTCGGAATAGTCTAACACTCCATTATCCTAATTGGAGTGGTAGTCAATTGAAGTTGTTTTAGTAATTTTCACCATTGAAAATCTGTAATTCTGACTCAGGAGTGTGAAAATACTACAGTTTTAGTGACAAAATGCTAAACTCTGATACCAAATACCTGAAACGCAGCTTGAAGCATTTGTTTTTGTTTTTATAAGACTTTCAATCACCTACATATTTTTTTCAGAGTTACGATGATGTGCAGCGCGGAGCAGGGAAGCCTGTTTCTGAAAATGAACAAAGCCGTATTGTAAGAACTAAACATGGGTCTTTCATTGCCCCCGCTGGGCAACGGCGCGCTAATATTCCAAACACAACGAACACAAATGAAAACGTTGGAAATAGACCAGCTAATCCCCTCCGAGACCAAATTATTCGTAATGCGGAAGCAGGTGTTGGATATACTGATTCCTCCGATCCAGGACCTTCTAATCCTCCTAGAAACTCCGAACGTGGTCGTAATAACACTCCGAGGTCTAGCAGTGCTGGAAGGAATCAAGAACGCCCTCGACAACAAAATAATCAAAGTCCTAATCGTTCACGACAAAACTCTAGTCGAGGACGTGGCGGTGCACAGCGTAGTTCATCGAGAGGTTCTCGCTCATCCCCAGCTCAATCAAGATCACGACGAGGGAACGGAGCGAGAGGTGGTTCATCTCGGGGTCGAAGTTCAAATTCAGGTTCATTAGATGATAGACAATCTTTACTTACATCAGAAACGACACCGAATGCTGGTGCGGTTTCCTCGCGCGGCAGACGACCTCGTGCAAATGAAGCCATGGCTGCTCATGCAAGAAGGGTTCAAGCTGCTCAAGAAAGACGAAGACAAAATACGTGATACGGTTCTTCAGATTTAATTTTATCAAACAGAATGCAATTGTGATCACACTAGATACTACCAATACGAATAGATTGTTGGCTAACTAGCTAATCAAAATGATTTTGAGAAAAAATTGTAGATTTTTGCGAGTTTGAAAAGTTGAGCCGAAAACCTAATTTCTATGTATTTGTTTCCTTATACTTGATTTTTTGTCATTTTTCAAACTGTACTCTGTTACACATAGCGAACATCTTCAGGAACAATGTTCTGAAATTCTACAATTCATTTCTACACACTCTGACTGATACACAGTCAAATTCTAAATTTGAATTCGAGACATTTACTTTATTTCCATTTGAAATTTAACAAAAAGTCAAAAATTAAAAAAAATTTTCAGCAGTTTTTGCCAATGATTTTTTTTTTGTTTGTTGATTTATTCATTTGTTGATGTCTGAATTCAATGGAAATTGCCAGATTTTGAAACGTTGACGTTGTTTATTTACACAACTTCACTGAGATTAATACAGCTGAAAACTTGATGCATTTATGTGAATGAAATATTGCTCATTTTGTGAGAAAATACGATAACTTATATAGACGACCTGTACAGGGCATTGTTTGGAGCAGAAGCCCAGAAGGCATAAATAAGTGTAGTATAGAAAATTCAATGAAACTTCAGCTAAACAATTATGTCAACAGCAAATGTTCATTTGATTGTGCAGTTGATAGTTGCAAAAAGGATTCAATTTTTTCATGTAACATGTTTCATCTACTTTACCTAGGCTACTGATCAATATTTCGGAGATGAATTGCGCAGTTAAATTTGCAAAAATTCTTTGATTATTTTCCTATTGTATTGATGTATTATTGTATTGATCACGTTACAAAGAGCGACTTGTGTCCAACTTTTAATATCAAGCAATCTTTATCAATGTACAAATCAGATAATACTTTTATCCGGGACTGTTGAATCTTGGGAAATTTACAATGTACTCAAACTCCGGGTTGAAACTCTGACTCGACTCGTCATGAAAACCGACTCCAGTTTCGAAATCACAGAAAAAGAAAACCGTTTATGACTCTTGTTTAATATACTGATAAAAACAGCTAGTAAACCTTCAGCTTCATATACCACCAAGTTGCACTTTTCCATCATTTATCAAATATCGAGTCTAATGATGAGACATTTTTATTATAATCTTAGTATAATGGTATTCCAAAAGTTAGCCATTAAAACTTTTCTTCATTTCTTACTATTTGACTTATAAGCTTAAAGCTTTGACGCTTGATGTATTTTATCGTCTATAGCTGCCATATATTTCCTGTGATTGCAATGGTGTACCCTTTATTTTGTTTTTCATTTTTTAAGATTTTTTATTTAAATTTTGCTTGAATGTTTGCCAAGAATATTGTCATCCATCTGTTTTCTGTTTGAACCACCGGCAGCAAAATCTATTATATTTTAATTCCCGTTTCCAATTTTTTTTTAACCTCATAGAAAGAAAACATGAGAAAATGAGTATGTATCTTCAATCTATTGTTAAAAATTTAACAATGAAATCATACAGAAACAAAATTCGACAAAGATGTAAATTCAAACTGTTTTCATACAATATAATCACACATTTTTGAAAATTTTCTTTATTACTACTTCTGACCAAAAATGGCTGTGATATCACAGTTATCATGTTAACCCTCATAAGTGTTGTCAACTATCTTCTACATTTCATGGTAACATTCCTGATCAATTCAAACGTGGTCCGTGGTTGTAAACTGCTTTTTTTTGTTAATGCTTAAGACATTGTTCAATTTAAAAACAGTGTTCACTGAATAACACAAAAACCTAGAACGAGGTCTTAAAATGTCTCAACTCGGGCATTTTGTATCAGTCATGCTTTCCACATATCTGGGAATTTATTTTTTTGAAGATTATATGTGCCATACAGAATATCCTAGTTGGAAACTTGTGAGAACTGATCAACTGCAGTTTTGCAAATTGTATGAAATGTTCAAGAATAATAGACAGTTAATGGTGCTGGGATCAATGTTGGACTTGTATTACAGATAAAAGTATCACTTTGATTTTTGAATCGATATTTAAAATTCAGAAAATCTGAAATTTAATTTACAAAAAAAAAAGTTTTTTCCAATCGTACGTTTTTGCTCGAATGATGCTTTTTTAGATTAGTCAAATATTAAGTGCATATTGTACACACGACTTGTGATTTTTCGGCATCCCTAAAGGTAATGTTCTTGTACGAACTTTTGTGTTTATCATGCTATCTTCTTGTAACAAAACTGTGAATTTTACACTTTTTGAAAACTACGTTTTAGAATGATCCTCTAAAATGCTTCTTATTAGACAAATACAAAGATTACATTGTATTGTGGTCCCGAGTTATTAATCTAGTCAATGGGAGGCATCCGGAAAATGTAAGAAATGCATTTGCTGAAATAGCGGTTCCCAAACTTATTGTTCCCGCGGCGCCAAATTATTAGGGGAAAAAAATCACGGCGCACTTGTACCAAACATAAATTCCTACATTCAAATAAAACTAAAAACTTTGATCGGTAATGTGTACTTTATACCTTTTGTAGTATGTAGGCCTAAAGATTGAGGGCAAAAGATAAACTTTCTCATCTCTGCCTGATTTTCTATTGAAATACTAAATAAATCACTAATGTTCGCTAAACTCGGTTCAGCAAATAAATCAACTGCAGCATGAGTGTCTACCTCTATTGTTACGTAACAGAAAGTAAACGACATGGATAAAATGAATTTATTGATTCATATACACGCTATTTAAAATAAACAATAACACATTTAAAATACAAGACGTAATTTTCGCAGCGCACTGGTGGGGAACTTCCATTGAGATCCGCTAATCTAAGTGAACAACAAAATCGAAAACTAGTTTCTGGCGCTGGTTCTTGTGTACCAAATTTTTTTTTTTTGAAAATTTTCTAATTTTTAGCATTTTTCGATGATGGTCAGACATACAAATAACTCAGTCCTGACACCAGTTACGACCTGGAATCTTCAGTATGCAGACTTCTCTACACTGATATCCCAAACTAACAATTTTTTTGCCGAAAGTTTGAAAATCCAGTTGTGAAAAACTTGCCTGATTACTCCGCCCAGATAACTCTTTGTTTCTTTATGATTATCATGAGCTTCTCCTGAAGATATAAACTTCACAGATAAGTAGATAACGGTCCTTAGTCGTAGCTCCAATATGAATCCCATCCTTTTTTCCTGCAATACATTGAATCAGGTTAATCAAGTTTTAAAATACCATGTTGCAGCGGTTGGTGCATCGCGCTGAGCGTTAGTAAAACGCTCATCGCACCTGCGTGGGTCGCATTCCGTGGGGGATACGATTTACATTCTTATTTCGGGGGAAAAGAAAGCCGATAAGCAATATTCCGAACACGATAACTTTGTTGTACCTTCAGTAAACATCGCAATGGTAGAGGAAATATTAACTATCACAAAAAAAGAATAATTCTCAATCCGGATCCCATTTTCGCTTGGTGGCGCAACGATAACTGTCCATCCGAAGGCTTCATACGCCGCGGGATTAGCAAAAAGCAACTTTCAATGTGCATAGAAATTGAGTCGAGAACATCAGAAAAATACTCTTCGTGTGTGTCTCATTACAAATTTATAGGTAATGTAGCTAACTTCGTTTAACAAAATTTTGTAATTCCGCTAGAACGGTTAGCCAGTGTTCAGTGGTAACTGTTCAGTACGGTATTTGACTGAAAATTGCCTCAAAGTCAAATACTGTTTGAAGCTAAGAGGAATTAGGGATTGGCTAACTAGTGAACTTCTAATAATTACTATCAAAACTAGGTGACTATATTCAAATTTGAATATCCTAAGATTGTGGTATTTGAACTGAACCTTTCTCATCGATAGTCATGTCTCTATCTGCCTGTACCAAAATTTATCCGTGCCTTTATGGCACGGAAAAGAGGAAGACTGGGAATAATTATTGCTTCAACTTCTGATTGAACCGACAAAGGATCGAGAATAAAGCCTTCACTGTTTACTACTTTTTAATAGGATAAATTTATTCCTGCACTTTGTCCCGAAAATCCCCCAGTCCACTTTAAGCCATTCAGGTGTCTAAAGATTTTCTTAAAATAGTTCGCAATAGACTAACAGAGTAGACAGACATACACCACGAGTGGTGCATCCGCATTTAGGCCAATCTTGAGCGTTTACAGAGAGGTCATTTTGATTGTTTGTTTTTCATACTGTTAGTTTGAGATATTATAGTTATTACAACATAAGTCGCTATGGCAAGTAGTCTCCGATGCATGCCACCCGATCGCGATACTAGAAGAAAACAGAAATTTCGTTCATTGAAGCGAAGCGTTCAGTTCGCAAGTAACAGACGGGTAACACTTTATTCACTAAACCTATTAGAAGACATTTTCAATTGCAGTAAATTAATGTTTTTTTTTTCAGTGGTGTTTCTTTGCTGAGTTTGATAACGTCCCAAAAGAAATCACCAATGCTTCTGTACAAAAGCTGTGCAGTGAATATGGAAATATCACTACTGTACAAGGGCTCGACAATTTCCAAACGACGGCGAATACAAGAAAATTGTAAGTAACAAACTTAGCACTGCGTTCAATCAGATTTTAGTGAATTATTGTGAAGAGGGGGATATCAATCATATTATTGAAATCAAGCCCTGTTTTCAATATGAAACACGGACACGAGGCATAGCTGTTCTTTACACATTATCGTTTTTTGTGAGTTCCAAATCAGGCGCATAAAAACAGTGGGATGATTGTTTAGCCACAAAATTCATATATATGTACGATCGTTTCGCTCTCTCCCCTACCCCAAGAGCATTGTGTGTTGTTGGTGTATTTTTGTGGTCATTATTACACAGCTGTGTGTAGCGTACTAAAATAAACTTTTACAAATTACATTTCAAGATCGGTAGGCTTCGCTTCTCCCTTGTGTGCCTTCGCTGCACAAGAAGCCCTGAATAATTACGATATTGGAAAAGACGCTTCATTAGGACGAGTCCATTTGTTACGCGTACGGCACAATCCTGGCCGAAAATCGTACGTGGCTGAAGGTATTTTTTTATTACTATTTATATCCTTCCATTTGAGTTACAATGCCTGCTGTACCTAGTCTGTAAATTGAGATATTATTTTCAATTACCACCATAGATATATATATATATATAGCAAGGATAGGGGTTATATCTATGTCCGAGACTTCAACTTGCTAGCCTTCTCCATGCCTATAACCTGTACTAGTAACAGTAGTTTGTAGTATATTCGGCCTACATTAACTTTTTTATTTCCTGGGACCGATATGACATACTATCAAGCATAGATGAATGAAATATGATATATATAGGAGATCCCAATTCTACTCTACACAAATAAAAATGACCATTGTGTTCAAAATCTTAGGTAGCACTATTTGGGCATTTCAGGAAAAATATTATATGTGGAAAGTTTAGCGATCTTTCATGTTTAACTTTGAGGTGGTTAGTTTCGTGTCATAAGATTCTCTAAGAAAAAAGACTTGCAAAAGTGAACTTGCATGCGCTATATAATATAGATCAGCCATTTCAGCAATCCGTCTTGTCAACCACAGGTAAAAAACACAAGTGTGAAGAAGACGATTCTCATCAAAAACAACGACTTGAAGAATTATCTCAAATTCATGTTGAAAATTGCCATATCCCGCTGAGTAAAGTCTTGATTAAAACAATGAGAAGCCTCAATATAAATATAAAACGTAAATTCTTATTGCACAATTCATATACATATAGCCATTGTCAAGCTTCTTTTTCCATCCAGTAAAACACAGCATGTGACGAACCAGCGATGGTTATCAAGCAGCGACCGAGGTTCAAATATATAATAAAAACATTTGTAAGCAAGAAAATATTAATTGTCAGGATATATATATATAAATGAATAAAAGCGTATCTTGACTTTCAGGTCAAGAGGGTACAACGTCATCAACAGAGATGCAACGAGTTCGGGGGATTTTGCAGCAGTTTCAAGAGAATATCGAGGCATTGTCAGATTAAGAAGTGTAACCGAAGTTTATAGAGTCAAATTGAATTTCAATAAGAGAAAAAATCACTATTTCGACTGCACGGATTATGTTTTAACAGTGTGAGCTCTGAGCTTATTTTCATTTTTCTGTTTTATTTACATGCTTAAGAAATACATATTCTTTCAATTGGCCATGTTATAATACAATTCACATAATTTAGTACAGCGATTCTCAAAGTGGGCGATATTGCCCCAAAACAGGGGCAAAAATCCGAGAGGGCGATTGCGCATTTTCGGAAAGTCAAATTTGGATAAAATCGCCGATTGTTTTCCTGTGGGTATTTAGACCGTGAACATCGGTAATTATGTCGATAAACTATATTTCCGCGAATTCTTCTTGCCCCCCTAAATAGTCCCCTGGATAGGCGCCAAAGGACGTTGATAAAGAGTTTTTTTCTCCTCCTGAACTGTGTGGAAATCCCGTCATTATGCGAACATCTGGGACGAGCCTCTAAATACAACCTAAGGATTGGATACACAAAACCAATTTCCGACTGAAAAAAAGGAAGTGAATATTAAAAATAGAAAGCGGTGTTATAATATAAATTAAAAAAAAATTAGTTTCAAAGAGTACCGCGACTGATTAAAAATTCTATTCTAATAATGTGCGCGATTGCATTTTGTTACAATCGCCGATTTTTTTCCTCAGCATGGCGGCGTGTTATTGAATCTACATCTTTACGCCGGTGATTATTCTCCCTAAATCAAAAATTTCCCTCGTCATATACATGTATTGTTACACAATGACGACGTTAAATGCTTTTTTGTTTTCGTGGGTAATTATGAGTTCAATGTGAAAAATATGTTACCATTTTATAGTCATCGGCGACGAACTGCTAAAAATAATAATTAATGAAGAGGTAGATCCGCAACTCAAATTTCTTGATTGAAAAGCGGCATTCTAAAATATTAAAACTAAATCTTAAAATGGAAGATCACACGTTTGGTTTCAGCAGACTCACCTCAGATCGAAAACGCTTTTATAGACATTGTAAATCACAAAATTTGCTGTTATGTTAGATTTTCATCGTAGTAACTGCAAAATCGAAACACAGTCAATTGTGCGTGCGATGCACCTTTTTTCCCATTTGGAAACTGCCGACGGAGCCGCACGCAATCAATTGTGAGCGCGATCCGCGATGTACCTTTTTTCATTCTGAAACTACCGACGGAGCCGAATGCAATAAAATAAATTTCAATTGTTCGTATTTTGCCCAGACATTGTGATTTTTCAAACGGCGATATGTTGCTTAAAAATAATCCCAAGTGCGAAAGTAGTACATTCAAATTTTAAATTACCGCCGGGTCGCATTTGACTTCTTTACCACATTGCGATGATGATATATATAACTAATCAATGTAAAATATGTTCAATAGTGTTTTTATTTATTCTAAAATAAACTGTATATACTCTTTAGGAATTTGTCGCCGTCCTTCGGATTTTTTTAACGGCGATATCTTACAAATGATCTTAAGTAATAATGTTGCAAGAACAACTCGAAAAAAATAATTCAAATCTAAATATAATCGGGCAGTTTTCCACGTATTTAATGTACACAGGTTGTAGTAGTAGTATCTCAGAGTAATAATGCTTTTACCTAATCGTTATAAATTGTTCTTAAATAATCTTTAAGCGGCTCAAATTTAACAAATTACCAAGATCACAAAAATTCGAATCAATTCTAATTATAATCGGGCAGTATGCCACGTATTTTCATGTACGTAGATTGCAGTATTTCATAGTAGTAATACTTTTATTTTATTGTAAGTCGGCGAGTTATGTTGTAAATAATAGTTAAATTAATATGGCAAAAAATTTTTTGATGCTTGTATCAGCGGCCATGGACTGAACAACAGAAAAATCATCATTATTGTAAAATTCGGCAATTTTAACGGTAGGCTTAATCGCGACGACTATTTTAATCGGAATTTCCGTTTTCTATTTTGAATACAAAATAAAATTCACTGATGATATAGTTTAGGCAAGTCATCTGGCATTTTTGACAACGTAGAAATGTTGATTTTTCATCTCTAACATTTTATTTGGTAGAAAAGGGGTCATCAAAGCTAGGAATGGTGATGATTTGAGATGGTACCTGACTAAATTGTCTTCAAATATTGAAAAATCTTGTTGAAAATCCTCTATCTTATTGAAAAACATGATGCACCAGGATCAGTCTGTTTGTTTATTTGTTTTAAATTAAATTTGTTTCTAACATCATGTTTTGTTGTAATGCTGAGGGCGATGATAACATGAAAAGTACTGTAAAGAGCGACCGTACAAAAAAGTTTGACAACTGATCTAGTATATGGGGCGTTATGGATTGAACACCAGAGTTATTTTCCTAGACAGAATTAAAGAAGTTCAGTTCATTTAAAAATTGATGACTCCGGATTGGAACATCGGCGCCAACTACAAGATTTCGACATTCCGAAGTACCGAATTCGGTTTCATAACTTTTGAACCCACGTACATTTGAACCCATGACAATTGCACCTGCATACTATTGCACCTATGGAAATTTTTTGTTTTACGGAGATTTGAACCCATACTAACCCTAACCCATGGGGTTTAGCACCCGCATATAGATTGAACCCGCGGATATACACATGGGTTCAAATGTACGGTCACCACCTAATTCCGATAGCTGGGAGTTTGAGAAATTACTACTGACTTTAGAAATTTTAAATATACAAATCTTGTCTTCAATGTCAGCAAAAAAACAAACTCGAACTTCACATCCAAAGCTATGCTCATGTCATATTTTGTATTTGACACAACGAGAAAATCCACCGACATATTGAATTTTCCGTGGCCCGTGAAATATATCATGACGCCGTAAATGGATTTTGAATATATTTACTAACACTACAAAATTGCAGCTGTATAGTCCGGAATATAAGGGGACCTTCTTGGCCCAAGTTTGATTTCAGACACAAAGTTATTTTTTTATTTGTGATTATTCATCTTGAGGTCATTGCCCATCATTTCCACATGGGTGTGGAGTTTGCACCCTTGAGCAATTTTTTTACGGCTCGATATTTGTATTAGTGTTTTTCGTCAAACCTGTGCATCATAATGACGCACAACCTGAACCATAACCTGTTACAATACTATGTTCAGGTTACTACGCAAGCACCAAATTTACTAGGAAATAAAATCTATAACTTCTAGGTATTTGTTGAGCCCAGCTTTGGGTCGCGACCCATATACAGTATATGGAAATACTGTCGAAACATACGCGTAAAATAAAGAGTATTATACTATTTCAAAATACCCGTTTTTGTTGCAATTAACAATACAAGCCTGCTAATGCAGTCGCCAGTGGTTCAAGTGAATATACACCCGGTGGAGAACAGTCAATTATTTGTTAGCGAGAATTGCTATGCAGCGGGATGATCACGACGACGCATTGAAAGATAATGATATCACGAGAACAAGAATGAGAAAATTGCTACGTTTCATAGTATATCCCTGGGAAAGAATGTAGTTCATTATGTTCCATGCCAATGCTTTTCAAACTACCAAAGACTCTCAACACTTTTGCTTCTTCTCTACTATAAAAATACATTGTTATTATATATTCGCATTTCCATCTGTTTGTTCGTGCTCCCAGATAACCGATCAGCGGCCTCCAAGGAGGACGGGGTCCCCTTTTAGGAAACCCTGTCATAAACTAAAAGAGGCAACCGTGCTTTTCTTGCCTGTTGTCATGCTGTCCCTAGAATTCAGCTACAACAAAAATTTCACCAAAACGGAATTTCAAATTTTATGATTTTATTAATATTCTCAACAATGAATGATATATGGGTGGTAAAATGCCAAGTTATTCCAACAACATGATCATGTTTTGCAATTTACAACCAATATTTTGTATTTAACTTTGTTTGACAGAGCCCCAGGAGTTCTAACTACAAATACCAAAAATGTGAGGTCAAAAAGTCACACTACAACATTGTCAAATGTGCTGTATTTACGACAGATAACAGGTTCACCAAAAAGAATTACATGAAAAATGGTAAAATAAAGATCAATTCAGCAATATCTACTTGGTGATATGCATCTGTTGATGATTTTATGTGTTTGTTTCGGAAGTTTAATAACAGAATTAATTGTGGTTGTTGAGGGTGTTTTAAAAAAAGGTCGCATGGAAAAAAGTTTTCACAACATGTCAAGGTTTGATAGTAGTAGAGAAGTAGAAAAAATACTCCCATGTTTTTTTTTTTATTTGATAACCACGCCACAGAACTTCCGCGATAAGTATACGCAGCAATTGCGAGAGGCAGAAATGCCAAGATGGGATTTCATCGCATTGCAAACCAATATTAGCAATTCTTATATATATTTGCGCATTCCCATCTGAACAGCGTGGAAAAGATTATACCCATCTACACACTTTTGGAACTATGTCAGATGAGCGTCATATTATCGAATATCAGTAAAGGAATAGTGCAATGGGAAAAGACATAAAAGGCGGAACTTTCAGTAGTATGCAATCAAATAATCTTATTGTAGAATATATATTTAAAAACATTTCGTCACGCCAACTGCAGTCCGAAACTTTTTGTCTCTGGCTGAGCTTAGATACCAATTGGCACTCATGTAAACTGGTAAGACTGTAAGAGGCACGCGATGGAGCAGATACTGAGAGTATCCAACCCCCTACTGTCATTTGAGTGGGTCTGCTGTTTTTATCGCAGATGTTACTGATTTTTTTGTATTAATGATTTACTGGCATCCCCGATTTAAGGATGTTGGAAACCAACACACAATATTACAAAACTTACTTTCAACACGCGGTTTGAATGAATGAAAAAGCTGAAACTAGTATTCTTTAGAACAGCATACAAATTCTATGGAATGAAATCATACACGAAAGCTCGTTAAAAACCTATAGCTCAATAATCAAGTGGAATTTGATGCATGTGCGCAAAAATGTGCGCGTTACTACGTACAACCGAAGCACGCAGGAAAATGTGTGTGATGTACTAGTATTCAAAACGTTTGACTCAACTATGTTGGCATAACAGGTGCACATCTCGGTTTCGCATACGCATACCTTCTATCTCCACAAGGATATATTAATTTTGCCAAAGTCAATGCAGCACTGACTGAAAGGTTGCGGTTCTTCCAAAAGAAAAACACGTTACACATCTTTAGATACCAGTGGATGGTTTTCCATGGCCTTGTTCGGTGTGAAAGACGAGGTCAAATATTCCAATCCAATTCAACTAATAAAATATTTCCCAAGTCCCTAAGCTTAAACTAGGAAAACGAAATGCGCGCGGCAACGCATATGTAGTTTGAAGAGCGCAATAGAAAGTGGATACATGCTGTCGAATGACCTTGGCTTGTATTAGTGAAATAAACTACCATTTATTTTACTAAAATTGAATTTCTGACATTGTAAGGAGATTCAATGTTACTATGTATGCAAAACTAAACCCTGTAGTTATGAAATAATTGTTTTTAACAAAAAGGCGCTCCTGAAGTATTCGTACCAAGATGGCGCACAACCTGAACATTGTATGTTTACCAGGTTAGGGTTCAGGATGTGCGTCATCTTGGACCGAATACTTTAAATCCACTTGAAAAAAATTGCTATATATGTCATATACATTATATCTAAACAATAAAAAAAAAACTTTATGTTCCAAAACAATGTTAAGGCCCGATTCTGCCGGACTATATTTGGCAATCTCGAGTTTGAAAAACAAAATTATGAAGCCCTAAAATACGATACGCTTAGTCTTAGTGCGTCTTTTATATAAAATTTTTGTTACGTCATATTGACTTTATAAACGTTTTGTATAGCCTGATTTAATGAATTGCAAATTTTGACATTTTCAAAATTTTCCCTCTGCTGCTAAGCGCACGAGCAGATATTATTTTGTGAGTTGTCACTTGCCAGGTCAGCATTATCTATTCTAGTATTACTTTGAAAATTATTATAGTCTAATTTTCGTTGTGGCTTTCAACTGGCCTAAATTTAGCAATCCTCTAAAATAGTGATCGACAATTGGTCCACGTCCAGGTAATCAATGCCCGTCTTCTAAGATTAAAATATCCCGACTATTTTGACAGGTTAACGTAATTAATTTACGTATCATAATTTCAATGCTTCATTAGCTTACGTGGTACATGATAGAATTTTATAGCGTTGGTAACAAATATGTTTAAGAAAATTGTCTGTGAAAGTCGCTCGAGGTCAATAGAACGTTTTTGCGGAACGATGAGAGGAATTGGTCGTTTAAGGTTGAACTACTGATAGATGTCATTGAATTGGCGGACTTTTCATTTTTTTGAATCGTTTCACATTATCTAAGCTAAAACCCTCAGGCGGTCTCACATTTACGCAGGCAACGTATACTTTACGAAATCTACGTCAGTTTAAGAGCCATAAAATAAGACTAAATAGATTTTGTCACAGGACTATGAGTTCATATTCTATTTGACTTGTGCCATTGTTGGGTTATATTATAGGCGGGTGTGTCACACAATGCTGTGGCTTTCAGCCCGAAAAACAACCGTCAAAGAGAATAAGGATCTCCCTCTCGCCGTGCGTTGCGGTCTCGCTTCGTGAATTTCCAAAGCGTATAAAACGCACATATTGAGAAATTGAATACCTCAGAACAAGACTAACAGGACCGTTCCATATTTAGTACAAAATAGTGGTTGCCAGGTACAATTCTAGCGAAGGTAAAGAATGAGATTTCGCAACAGGAATTGTCAATTCGACCGGGAAAATATTGTACGAATAGGCATGTGTAGAAATTTCCAAATGAGTAAATCAACGAAAGTTTTGAAAGTGTTTGTCTAGAGATGGCTACACTCATTTTCGCGAGCGTAGACAAAAACTGCAAGTCAGGTAATGTGTAAGGTATATTTGAGGCCCTTGACATACTATGCATACCATTTCCGTAAACGGGATTTTGGGTGGATATATAAACAAAACGCTTCGTTTATTCATTTGTGCCTGTATGTGTCCAGTTTTTATCAACTAAAGTAAATCGAGAACATGGCGTTTCAAACAATAAATTATACCAATATTTTAGTGATAATTTGAATAGTTGAACTAATTCATGCTGCGTAATCTCCTTGACTGACTGCACGAAGAAAATATTTAGTTTGGTAACAGTTTTATAACATAATATAAAAATATATGCCATTATCCTGTCTAGGCTGTCCTTCAAGATTTGCAGTTGAATAAATGAGTTCTTGTTTGGTACAGTACAATCGTCTCAATTATACAAACAAAAAATAAATGAAAAAAATTGACCAAAAATGATTTGGTAGTAAAAATAGTGATATAATACCATAACTAAATTGAAATGATACTGTCAGGTGTATTGTTTTGTGTTAAACTCTATATTACGTCACGTTTCGTGCTGAATCACTTAGCTCGACCGCCTATAACTTGAAAAATTATGACGTATTACGCATGGTGCGCACTCGATTGATACCACGACTTCCTCCATTGGTGACGTTTTGTGACTTTTCTTAGATAGGCTGTTAGTTAGTCCTGTAGTTGTGTAGGTTAACATTTAGTAACACTATTTGATTTTTTTGCGGCCATAAACTCATACAAATTGCGATTCATACAGTGAGAATTTATTCTAGTAATCGAGAGTTTGTTGTAGTTTGTGTATATACTTGAGTTTAACAGCAAATTCATTAATTAATTCGATTATATTGTGACTTAAATTATCTGTACAGTTTGTTTGGGCTATTAGGTATGTATGGCTTTTCATATCCGCTTATTTGTTTGCACCGATTTTGCACGATATAATATTATTGATAAAGTAAGGATTCAGTGGATATCAGTAACATTATGAATATAATACGTTGAAGACTGGACAAATATATTGTTTTGGACGTTGTCGCTAAAATACATAGAAATTCTTTTCTACCCCAAGTATCAGGGGTTACAAAAACAATCTCAATATACTCGTATCACAGTCATTCGACGTCTCAATAACAAGGTGGAAAATGACGATCAAATCTGACCCTCCGTGGCAAACGTGGTACATATATATTTTGTGGGCATTCAGTTATTGCTGACAAGCATATCAGGGCAGTCAATAACAACAGCACGAATATCTCCATATAAATGCGAGCTGCACAGGTTATTTATACATCAAATAAATTTCAAATCAAAAACGACATGAATGATTTCCAGGACTTTTTCATTTTAATAATATACGTACGTAATGATTATCCATAACCTACGAAATGGCGGTGATTCTCTTATTCTAAATTTCCACACGCAAGATTTTATATGCGTCATTTGATCTTTCTGTTATGATAATTCTACACGTACATGCGTTTTCCGACAATTCCTGTTTTATTTGTGTACGTAATTGTTTTGTTTATGTATCGGATTGTCATTGTTTTAATTACAAACCGGATCTAATTTGCAGACGCCAGTAATTATCAATGATAAAATACGTACAGTAACATTTTGATTTGGTGGTGTACTTGCAAGTTGCAAAGTAATATGGCTTGCTGCTGCAAACGGAAAGGGGATGTGAGAAAATGCGTACCGTTCTATATTATTGGCGGAATTTTATGCATAATTGGTTTACCGCTGATGATCGTCGGTATCGTTGCTGATTTCGCGGGAGCTGACTCAGTTGGTTACATTGGTGGTGTGGTCATTTTCTTCGGACTGGGATTCTTTTTACTATGGCATATGTTTACGATTGAAAATATTGACAAGAATTTGGATCTTGATTATGACCCTAATGTAAAAGACATTCGAGATGTAGTTGAAAAGTCGAGGATACGAGAGTCAACTTCATTATCTGCGATTAGCTTCCAGCAAAAAAAGACTGGAGTTTCAAACTTGGCTTTTGAAGGTGATAAAAGCGCTGACTCTGCAGTCGTGTTAACTGCTGATGACGAATCGCTTCACTCGCCGTCGAGTGCAATCTCAAAAAATGGAGAAGTAAACATCACTGACAATATTTCTGTAAAACGGGCGCCTCCACCCTTTTATGAGTACGATAACGCAGCGTTGGAAGTCGGTGAAAAGGATGACGATGGTTCAGGTGCTTCATTTTTAAGTATATCGAAGATCGACATTGGGAGTACATCGTCTAGCGCGAGGTATGTTAGCAGTATCCGACTATAAGTCTATTTAGGTCTCGCCAAATGGTTCGTCAGGGGAAAATCAAACCTTGATATCACTGTTTTGGCATTTACAAGAAGGACCTATTATAAAACGTAGTTGTACATAATGAGTTGAAAATGTGAAAAACTAAATGTTCATGATAGGAACATTTGCAGCATTGCCAAAATGCTCATTACAACGCTTATTTATTCAATGTACTTAGTGTTAGAGAATTATCATCACCAAAAATGCATGCTTATTGGATGAATTGTTTTTATTTTGGATATTAATTCAAAATCTTAAAAAAGGATATTTTTACATATTATTATTACAATACCCATCGACATGCCCGAATATACTTCCACTAGTCTGAATATGCTAATTGGTCTTTGATTTATTTAGTTGAAGATTTAAAATTCCTATATTATATAGCGGAAGGAAATTGAAAAAAAAAAACTCTTTTTAATATGTTAGGTCCTCTTACAACGGTACTACTACAACAACCATGCACGAAAATATAGAAATGATTTCAGATGGCACTAAACAGAAATCTTTGCCGGTAGAAATCGTATAGCAGAATATATTGAACTGAGTCAAATCCAATCCCACTGGAAGGTAAGAACTTATGCAAATAACCAAAATAACGAATTATAATAAGTGAACTGGGTATTGTATAGCTTTTCGAAGCATAAGATCAGAACCAATACCCCTATGAATACTTTAATAACGACGACGATGGTTGGGCATAGTTTCCCAGGATGATTACATCGTAAATATAACTTTTAATTACGTCGCCCTGTCGGCTAAAGTCAAATTATAATGCCATAAAATAGTACTAAAAATTGTATTCCAGTTTCTAGGACTTTATTTTGTAACTATTATAAATTCAAGACATGAGCTTTAATTACATCGAAGTCGGAAGTTACGGAAATAGAAAAATGAGTAACTCGGCAGATTCCGGATTTTATGTTTCCCAAATTGCGGTTTGAAGGGCGAAATGAAAAACAATCAGTAAACCAAAAATTGAATGTCATTTTAAAAAAAAAGTCTATATAGGATAATTGTATTTTTTCTAATTATAGCACCTCCCAATTTATACAAGCTTCCGATATTACTGTTATTCAGTTTTCTATCTTTATGGTTAAAGTTACGTGTAATTAATACAGAAGGCCTACAATGATTATTGAATTCCACTTCTTCAATATTTTCTGAAGACTTGAAAAAAAAACTTTTGTAGTAAATTATTCAGGTTTAGATATACTGCAGCTGCAGTTCGGGAGGTTGATATAAATAGTATGTCGCGGGAGAATATTTAGGCTATGTTGCCACGTACAAACGTACATATAAATTTGCCTATATCTAATTATTTGTATCGTGCTCAATATCGTTATTCGAGAACGCAAATTGCCCATGTCGTTGAAAATAAAAACAGATCGAGCAACCAATATCAATCATCTGAAACAAATATGTGGTTAACTATTATAATACCCGTCATGAAATGGAAACCAGGCAGAAAGTCGTGGTTCGCTATATGATTAAACCATCTTCCGGTAATTCCTCTCCCCGGAGTGAATTTTGAAAATCCCACCCTAATCTTAACGTTACCTCTAAGTGCAATGATGTACACCAAAAGATTTGCCTTAATGTTTTATGATATTTTTTCAAAAATGAAATTTGGATAAATACGTAGCCACGATCATTTTGACATATTTGGAGCAGAGCATATAATACTGCAATTGAGTGCCTCAATTTTCAAATTTCTCGAAAATTCTTAAAAAGATGAAAAGTGCGTTTAAAATGGTCAAAAATAACACATAAATATTTTCATCGTAGACGCCACTTTTCCAATAACAACAGCAATGTTATTTCATGTCGGTTTTGTTGATATACATATCAAAAGCCTTTAGAAGCAATTTTATTTCGGGAGCCTACTTAGAACCGTATTTTCGTACCTAAAATGTAATCGCTCCACTTAATTCACATTTGTGATTTTCGCGAATGAAATTTCAAACTTAAGATGAAATCTTTTCAATTTCCGCGGTTTTATTTGTTATCAAAGGAAACACAAATTGATCGTCACTCAAGTGGTTCTAACAACCGCTTGTGATGCTTTGTTTACTTTCTATTCTCGTTAATGGATCTAGCTACGACAATAGTTGTTTCTAGAAAAACAACAGAAATCTACAAAGCTAATAATTCCTCATTATTCGCCAATTCATTTTTCAATCCCTTCATTTGTTATCATTTTATTGCAACCAATTAGCCCTATTTTGTAATCATCTCCGTTATCGTTTTCGTCAGTCGGTAGAGCGAATTCTTTTCGATCAAAAGATAGATTCAAAGATCAAAGGTTTGTAGCGGGCACAGAGTCACAGCGGGCCTCATACTTTTCCATAGGCCACGCGCTTCATTGGATGAAAATTTCTGAATTAAACAAGATTTATAACACTCTGAAAGTAAAATTACTTGAATTTATTATTCTTTCCATACGAATTTATTGCTGCAGCATCCCATTCTTAACTCAGCGGGCCAATGTCTATTTTCTGTGCTCGATTAGATTGCTCAGCGATTAGTTGAACGGATAGACATTAAGCAAAATATGCTGAATTATAAGTCATCGCCCTAATAAAATATTTATTCGCTATTTTCTCAAATGTGAAATACACGCGACGATTTCGTTTCTAAGTTCTAACTATATATTTATTTCATCGATATCTTCTATATTTTCCTCATTAATATTTCATCCACATTCAATTAGTACCTTTATCTTCATCCGCCCACTGTAATTCAAAATTTATTTGCATATTTGTATTTATTAGGCTCCATTCTCAATATTTTTAACTTTTCAAAATTCCAGTAATTAACTTGAACACCATCCACAATTAAGATCAAAAGAAATCGAAACAGAATTGATTGTCACATGCTATATTTGACTTAGACAAACATCAACTGGGGACAACAGAATTCAGACGTAAAAACATGGACAAAAAATGTCGCTATTATAATAAAAGATTATATATGCTTATATATATGTATAGTGAATATGTATTTAAAGTTCATATAATTTTTTCTATGTGTTTGCATCCGCGTAGTTCACGCGTGGAATCTTGTATATAAACCTTTAAAATGTTCATATTTCCTTCATGTTCAGCTTTATCATGCCCAATATGACGACAAAAATCCCTACAATAACAATAATACTAGCTGTATTGCCACAAATAGTAGGTTCATGGGATAATAATTACAGTATTTCGCTTTGCTCTATAGTTTCATAGTAAAATATTTCAGCTACGGATTGGATGGCAAGTGTTTGAAAAAGTGTGTCTTCAAGCTTACATTCCTCCCAGATTAACTCATGTCGATTTTACTGTTTTACAGAATGCCCCCAGCATGCTTTTGAACGGAACACAATGTATCTTCTGGAGCGTGTAAAAGAAAAATATGCAAGACCGACAACCAAGTATAAGTCAAGCTTCAATTTTCTTTCTCAATTAATGAGCTTATAATATACACAGTCAGACATAATTTTAGATTTGGAATTGTTCGCGAAAGTCCTCGCTTAATATCTTATGTTCGCAACTAATTTTGCGTTAGGCCTACTTGATTCATATGAAAATTTTCTATTTTGCACAATGCCTCAACACTAACTAGAGATGGTAAGTAAATTCGAATTTACGTTACCAGTGTCTATTTCTGGCAAGATGTGTCCCACTGTCATTTGGTTATAATTCTGACTACTATTATTCGCATTGTCGAAGGAAAGCATGTTATTTTAATTGAATCATTTCTTATACCGTATATATCAGCGATTCTCCGTCCAAAATTCTAGATCCTTAGCTATTTAATATTTATCATGTTAGAATAGAGAAGCAGTGGAAACCGCAATTTTGAATTTCAAAATGCTTTAGAGAAAAATATAATATACTATTATGCTATTGCAATAGAATATGAGCTACTTTAGAATATTATTTTTATTGAATGTGCCTTGATATAATATATTTTATTGCATCTAGCTCTTTCGAACTAAATCGTTCCCTAACTTTACTTTATTTAATATCATGCAATGTTCCCTATTAATTGTGGCTGCGTTATAAAATGCTTTTCGAGTTTGAAAGTTTTTTTTAATGATATGCGGATAATTTTCAATGTATTGCCTATCTAAGAATGCGCCAGCAAGGATACAATAGATAAAAACCGTGGCCCTCTTCCAAAGACTCTCAACACCTGTGGCCCCATGTTCTCAGTAGAAAAAAACCTACTTTTTTTTAAGCGTTTTTTTCATCAGTTATTTTGTGCACCACTTTCGAAAATAAAAAAAGCCAACAAACGGAAGTAAAATAAAATGCATTCCAGTCAATAAAGTAAACAAACTACAACATTCTTCCTTTTAATAAATGTATTTATAACAATGATATCAAGTCGAGGCTTTTACTCGTGGCCAACGGATAACCAATCCGAGCACCCTCGAGGACCCAGTTTGAAAACCCTGGTTTATATCATTTTGGGCTTATGTTTTCAATTTGCACTTTGAACAGGAAGATCTTTAGATTCTGTCCTTAATTATATCATGCTATACTCTGAGGTATTTCATTTGAATATTCCGCTTTTACCTTTGTTGATTGCATAGACAAAACTTTTCGTTTTGCTCTTTTTTCAGTACTATGCCTTGCCTTCAACAATTTTTCATATGCATAAATGAACTATATAGGTTCTGTTATGTACACTCTTTCTGTACTATGCCTTTCCATATATTATTGTTTATTTTTTGACGCTTTAACAATACACTGTCTAAAGTAATCTCTCCAATTTGAGACAAATAATTTACCAGATGATATGTCGTGTATATTCTTGAGAGTAT
Organism: Styela clava; assembly: GCF_013122585.1. Classification (NCBI taxonomy): domain Eukaryota; kingdom Metazoa; phylum Chordata; class Ascidiacea; order Stolidobranchia; family Styelidae; genus Styela; species Styela clava. The sequence goes on from NW_024102837.1 coordinate 11,868,674, forward strand.
GTGTATGTAGTGCAGGGAAGAACAAGGGAGGAAGTTATTGACTCTGATCAGTCGGACTCGAGTCAAGTTTTCGAGTGACTCGACTCATTGCCAGATAGATGTTAGTTAAGAATCGGCGCATATTTTTTGGCTGTCCTTTGAATTAGAAAAAATAAATTACAGTGAAATATAATTTACGATTTAAAATCAAAAATTAAATTGTAGTTTGATTTTTTGATCTGTCTAAGGCAACATAAAAATTTCACGTTTCAGTGTTAATGCGACTCATATTCACCAATTTCATTATTGTTATGAAATCTACTATCACTCGAGCCCCCAACTTGTAACTTGAAACAGTTGCAAATTGCATTGACTCGCGACACGGGGGAGTGCGATGGCTCGACTTGACTCGTGTGCCCAGCACAGTCTGTATGCGTATGTAGTGATTGCGCATCGGTGTCGTACTCGTTTTCGCTAGATGTTTTTACTCGGGACAATGGGTCAGGGATCTGGCTTTTTTTTCTGTCGGGAGTTACAAAAATAGAAAAAATTTGAAACCCTCGGATTCCGAGTTTTTTGTTCATCATATGGAGTCGAGTTTTTCTAAAATACGAAACTATTTGTCAACCCGGATTCGTAATAGGTTATCTGATGGGGTTGGAGTCTTTTATATTTTATATTCTTTTCTGATCATCTACCTGAAGTCGCAACCTAAGCCAGCATGTCTCATCAGACCCAATTATTTGCCCGTGATCACAATGCTTCCAATCAGATGGCTGCGATAAGGTAGGATTTTTCATATTTATCCCGAAGGAGAGGAAATCTAATATCAGGCTCAATCGTATGACGAACCATGGCCTCTCGTCCGATTACCAGCCCATGTTGAGTATGGAAATACTGAATTCGCGCAGGGTACCAGTGCGATGGCCAGTGTTTTTCTATCGTCTAGCGATTCGCCAATTACCGAGTCTATACTGCTCCAGTGTGCAAACGCCCTTTCTGTTAAATGTCATAGATGAGCTGCGAACTTTGAATCAATTTCAAAATCCCGGGACCCATTGCATAGAAATTCCGTATCGAATAGGCGCACACACATACAGTAGCGCGGTGTGTTAAAGGTTCAATGTGAATATTATGTAAACGCAAAACCTTGTAAGTGGACATCGCCCAACTAAAACCTAAAGCATATCTCCTAGAATCTCAATCTTCATCGATTTTAGACTCTTTGGAACAAAGTTTTATTAACAAATAGATGATGGATTGCAAAAAAAAATTCATTTTAAACTTTCATCTTTTGTACTTTGCTCATTTTCTTTGTTTCTGAAGTATAATCATCCAATATCTGAATACATTGTCGGTAGATATCCACAACGGAGCAGAATTGTGTGGTGGTCTATTTACCCACTTCTTAGATCTGGAAAACAAATGAAAACTATATATTGGGAAGGATCTATAGCCAAGCAAGCGATTGTCATTGTTAGAATCGCAAACTCTTGTATCGTAAACTATAAACTCTGTTATGAAAATTTCTGTACAACATTCGAAAATTCGATGCTGAATTAGGAACATTCAAAGTGCTTCGAATGTGGTGCTGATAATTAACTGCACCGTCAGACCAATTATTCACGGCATCTCTATTTGTTGTGATCATTTGTATTCTCACCTTGGCAAGTTTTGCACCCACTCCTTTGCAGCAAACAGTACTTTCCATTCTCGCAATCTCTGAGGCTTTTACATTCTTTTTCGGGTTCAGCACATGTAGGTATAGACGGAAGTTTTGGTGTCTGGGATCCTAAAAGTCAGAAATCCAATTATTGAACACAAAGTTTACATAAGAATTGTTTTGTTATTAGGTTGTTGCTGAGCATGTTGTCAGTATTCTTATTTTTCTTGCAAAAAATCGCCTTTCACATTAACTACTGGACCAATCCCTTTGAAATTTTCAAATGTTTAACATTTTTCGCTAAAAGGCTATTACATTTATTTATTTTAAAATTTCAGTGATTCGTTATGTAGGCTATGCGATGACGCCATCAAATTTTAAAATGGCGCTCTTAGTGGCGGATCATCTTTCGCATAAGTTGTGCTTTTGTGGTCAGCTGTGGTACGGTACCGGTAGACTGCTGTAGCAGATTGCCTAAATACTCCGTGTCCATATATTTGAGCATCGATCTCTTTTAACTCTTTGAACTCTGACGGCTCTGAGCGAAGTTACTCGCTCACCCTGAAGGTTCGCGGCGCCGTATTGGTAGAACAATAAAATAAGTCTGAATACTGGCTATTTGGCACGCTTATAATTTTTTACCAATTATAGGTAGCACGTTGTGTGACATTTCAATCGAAAGGAAATTTTATCGTGCATTCAGAATGTATTTTCCATTTCGAAATACATTTTGTCAAAATTAATAAAATTGATCCTAATCTAACAGTGATTTTTCTGCATGTATGTGAGTTTTGGCTTGAAATTTTGTTATTTTGGTAAAAAATATACCGCCAATATTTGATGTTCATAAAGAGTTTTTTATAAGCTTTTTGTTGATATTCGAATTATTATTGTGGCTGCCATATAACCAATTTTATATTTAAATATTTAATTGTGTATCATTGTGTCGGGTGAACAACTTCGATAAGCGGCCATGACGCACTGATTACGCAGCTACGCAAAAGTCGATCACGTGACTACCGTCATGAAGATGTTGATTCGTACGTTCGAAACGTATTGCGTGGCAAAATGCGCAAGATAACTTTCACGACGACGTTCTCAGCGGGTCATCGGTCGCCGAGTTTCGATATGATATTAACCCTGTATGGATTGAAGTACCGACGTCGAGTAATGCGTGCAGTAATAGCGAAGTGAAGTTAATATCGTCATATAAAATTTCACGTGGAAAATGTTTTATTCGCCCATCAGTATTTGTTCAAATATCAACCAAAATAAGTACTTTCCTGCTCTGCAGATCAAAATATCTGATTGTACGAATGTTAGGCGAAGCAAGTGGATGGATCAATATCTGAGAGAACTAATAATGCAGAAAGAGCAACTCTTATTCCAACAAGATCATATACGTCGCCAGAACTAGATACCCTACCGCAAAATGCCAGTTCTAATAATAGATGCGTCGTATGCAGCAAAATTTACATTATTGCCAAAAAACCAATCCAGCTGATAAAGACAAAGCGTTGCTGAAACGATGCGAGACAGTATATAAGTACAAATTCTGTAATGAGTACCTATGTATAGATAACGAAACCAACAACCATAGGTATAACTGGCACAACAAAGTGCAATATTGGATTTAGAATGTGTCTTTTATCTGCATAGTATTTTCATGTTCTTCATTGTTCCGGGCACAACAAAGTGCAATATTCAATTTAAAAATTTTAGCAAGCAGTCTTTTATGTACATACATTTTTGATAGTTTTTATTGTTCCGTTATTTGCTAATAAAATCACAATCTTGTTCATATTGCGTATACGTAACCAAAACTTAATGGGGCTTGAGCGGGCAGTCAAAGTCAAAGCGTAGTGCGAATTTTGAATGTGTAGCATCGGGTTAATTAATTACTATCTGCGGACATTTAAATAATAACATCTCGACGTAACGTTATTGCGGATATCGTCACGTTTAGTTGCATTTGCGTAATATACGTAAAGTTGTACGTGACGAGACGTAGCCTCTCTTCAATGAGTACATCATTTTGACGCAGCGTCACTGTTAAATCTACAGATAATCTAATATATTTGGCCATAAAATTTGAATGGCTCATCGTAAAATCGTTTTGGATACGTATATAAAAAGCTATTCAAATTCTCCACATATATTGCCGATTGAATATGTGGCTATTTAGGCAAAAAGTCGAAATTCTTTATATTAAATATTTGTTATCATACAATAATTTCATACGCACTTTCAAATTGCTAATTTTACTGAAACATCGTATATTAGAGCACCGATATTTACAATATAATTAGTCCCAATAACAAGCTTTCATGCAATCTAAAATTTATTTAAATACTCATTGTGGTTCTTGAGATACGAGATCATAAAGTTGATTCCTTCCGACACGAAAAACAAGCCGGTAAACCGGCTTGCCGGGGCACAGAGCGTACTCAAACAAGCCGGTAAACCGGCTTGCCGGGTTCAAGCGGTTAAATAGCATAATACAGTCCAGTTCGAATGACAATACAGTTCGAGTATGGAACGGACAACCAATATCGGGTAGACTCGAATTAGGGACTCATTTTGGGCGTGTCTTTAGAATAGCAAAAATTTTCGATAAAATAAGATTTTCTACGTATATTAATGCTGTATTGAAAAACTATATATATATATACTAACTTCTTGCAACAATATTTAAAAATAAGCCGTGTTGGTAACGATGCCAATGTTTCCAATGCATAATTAAATCTTATTGTATGACCTTTCAACATGCTCATATTTATCTAATTCAACGTTGTTTATGGAATCTACTAAGATTCGGACTCAAACGCGACTAGACTTGGGACTCGAAAGGGCAGTGTCTCAAACTGACACTCGAATTTTAATTTTTTGCTGTGAATCGGACCTGACTCAAGACTCGGATTTCCCGTGACTCAACTCGACCTACAACACGGGATTTAGGGACTTGTACCTGCAGTTAAAACTAGGTGATTGTCGCAAATGTATTGACTTAATGATTATCTAAAAATTCCTAATCCACATCAATTTGGTTTGTTTATAGAATTGTCAGGCTTATTATTATACAGTAATGGGATGGCATTCCAAGTTGATAATTTTGTCAAAAACTTTCTTATTATATGCTTTTACAAAAATACAAGCATATACTCACTTAGTACACATCTTCTGCATCCATCATCCCCTAATTGGCATGTCTTTGTACCGAGCAAATCACAAATGCCGTGACATTCTGACTCAGGTGTCGGACAAGTAGGTTTTATGTGTATAGCTGAAAACAATCCGGTTGTAAAAATTTGACGACTCGTTCAAGCAGAAGTCCTTACATTTTTAAGTATTCGTTTATTTGTTTGTAAACCTATATTTCTTGTATAATTCCATGATTTACCAAAGTATACAGATTTATAATGTCATGAAACACAGAATATATAATTGAAAAGGCTACAGTAGCACTGCCTGTTGGTGATAGCATAATGAATACTTATGTTGGTGTAGTTAGCCAAAGATCTCAAATTCAAACCGTATGCCTATCATGCCAAAATGTATCAAGAAAAACTAAGTAAGGATATAGTTTCGGACTACGCTAATCCTCTGAAATGAACAAGCCAATTTTTACAAATTTTTTATCGTGAATTTACACAAAGTTCATGTAAGTTTCAAAGAACCCACCACAAGAAATAAATTCGTAAAATATTGTGTTAAAGCAAATTATACAAAGAAAAATGTCAAATTCCATTAATCGATATTACTTCGATATTATCTTTATGATCATTTGGTCCATGTGTCGAAAATTAAACCAATAATTTATAAATTTCTCCCTACCTAAAACTATAAAAAACGAATGTTATATCATAGTAATTATATCAATACAAGCATACATCCTGTAACTAGTAAACAAAGAAATGTATTCTCACTTGTAGAGGCACATGTACGACAGCCATCAGATGAACCAGGTAAACAACGTTCCAGTTTATTACAATCGGTATCATCTTTACAAGATTTAGATCTCCCGGGACAACTGAAACCTAAACAGGAAACAATGAAAAAAAAAATATTAAATATCTTCAAATACATGCCATCTTCTCAACACTTCTCCGTTGTTGACTTAACAAAATTATACAAACTCATACTAAACTTCATCAATAAGGTATATGAAGTTAATTTATTCAACCCTAATTTTTTACACTTGGATTATGTCTAAGACAAATGATGGGAGGTTTCGTTATGCGCACTTAGATTCAGACAGTTTTTATTTAACTCTATATCTGTGACCAAAACAAAATATGCTGTTTCGAAACTATTTATAAACATATTTAAATACGCCTTTGTCTAAATATCTTGGAACAATATTGAGCAAATTTCAACTTCGACCTAAAGTTTTGCGCTAACACTGTTGTTATTTCCTTAGTATCTACATGTTATTATTATTTCTTTGAGCTCTTCAACATTTTTTAGTTTGTGGAAGCTTGAAAAGTAGTTTTTGAAATAAATACTGATTGTATTTACTTAAAAGATCGAACTGTGAGGCAATGGATCTTTCCCCGAGCATCAACTTCCTTGTTTACTTCGTGACATTGGCCAATAAGCAAGATGCAAAAAGTCAAGGCTCGCTTTTCGCATCCGCTCAGACACTTTTCTCACTCAGATTTTCAAGCGTGGTCGTAAACATTACCTCGTTTTCGCGTTTTTGAACTCTATTCGTTAGTTTACTGTTGTGTTTCGGAAACTTAAATATAAATCAGATAATTCAATGATCACTCTGTCTTCCTAGGAGTTTTAATTTAATTGCAGTAATAAAAAATTTGTGTAGAAATGCTGTGATAGACTAGGCAAAAATTCTTTACCGGTACTTTTAAAAAACAGATTGTTGTATGCGATGAATCATAATGATGGTTTGAAACACATATCCCATTTTACAGGCGCCAACTCGAAACAGCACTTTTAAAATAGCCCCGAAAATTTTGCAATGGTAAAGTATAGAAGGAATTTTTCGGGGGTCAAAGGTCGGGGAAAGGTCCATATAACGCTCAAGATTGCGGATTAAAAAATCACAAGTTGAACGCTTATTATGCTGACAATGCCTAATCACCTAATGCTGAGGACCTTCAAATTCAGCAAGCCACGATGCTATTTTTTTCAGTTCTGTTGTAACAAATCATAATTGAAGCCAAACTTACCTGTTGAACATTTCTTGCATCCGTCTTTGTCCACAACACATTTTTCGACAAGTGATTTACAGTCTCCGTCAGTTGTGCATTGATTTTTGGTACCAACAGGACAGCTGTTACCTTTTAAAAACACAGATTATATTATTAAAACTAATCAAAAAATTGATATAATTCTATGGGTATTGGTGATACTTAAAAAAAAGTGTGATTTTCATTATTAAAAACCCCATCATTTCGACTCTGACTTCCGAATGCGTGGTGGAGAAAATTTTTACTTTCGACTCCCGACTTTTATCAAAGGTTTTTTCAAGCACTCAATTCCAGTATAACGCAAATTCAACTGTGGTACATGTTTCCTCGTTAATGTAAATCTTCATTTATTTGTTGGAAATTTGGATTTAAAATTTTTAAATTCGTATCCGGGAAGTTATTAATTACTCATTGTCTATATGAGTGTATAAAAATGTTCATATAACTGTAATCTTCATACATCTAAACTTTCACATACATTTTATACAAGCATATTCCTTTTCGAGACATAATAATATAAAGCTTAATTAAGACTTACTCTTTTTTTCACACTTTGCACTGTTACAGCGGTAAGAGTAACAGCAAACTTCGTTATCTTCACAACCGGTTTTGCTATTACAAGGAAATTTAGGACACGAAACGCGAAAAGATGGAGCATAGCTCAATTCTGGAATCGGACAGTTTGGCTGTTTAGTCAACCCAGGAAATAAACCCGTATCACCTGAATTTATAAGTTAGCAATTATTAGAATATATATTTATTTGTTTCGTTATACAAGCAAAAAGTAATCATTCATACCTTCTCGCACACAAGACTTGCATCCGAGGAGAGTGGATTGTTTGCAAATCATTCCACTTATACAGTCACTTGTTGTTTGGCACGTGCCTAGGCAGGGTGGAGGGGTGAGTCCTGTTTGATTTTGCGTAGAATATTAATTAAAATGAATGTAATCGTAAAACATACGATCAGCATTTCAACATAGTTAAGAAAAAAGCTCAATGTGTGATGAAAGAATAATGACTTAATCCAAGAGTACGGAACGTTTTACTTTTGAAATAAAAAGATGTTGATTCATAGATGAAATACACCTGAAGGAATGTCAAATTTAATACAAGAAAGCGATATGGATATATATATAAATATATGGAAACGAAGACCAAAGTGAAGTAGTATAGTACCGTAATGTCAAAAAACTCCCTACTTTCGCGTAGCAAAAGATGAGAGGTTGAGAAACCGCTCCAAATAATTTTGATTGAGGTCATCACACAAAATTTAGAAGTGAAAAATAAATCCCATAGAGCACACAGAAAATTTCGGAATAAATAAAAAGTAATATCCCCCTACAATCTTCAACTGCTGAAAAATTTTAAAGCAATTGGTCAAGTAGGTAATGAGAAAAGCGATTTCTTTCATTACAAAAAGAAGAAAAACACCAACAAGAACAACACATAAAACGATCCATAGGTATATTTCGTGTCCAATAATATGTTGGAAAGTTGGCCACTTACTTTTTGTACATTGCTTGCCACATCGTCCTGGTAAACATGATGGCTTACTCGCGTCAAGGCAGTCCGAGTCTGTTTTACACTGGTCAGTTTTTTCTGCAGAATGAAAAGAGAAATTTTTAAAATTAAAATAGTAATTTATTTAATTACAATTGGTCATCACGTCGCGATAGGAATTGCGAATGCGATTGAAAGCTTTTGCAGGCTGATTCCCGCTACCGCTGATAAATTACCGATTCTTCCACCAGTGAACAAATCTTAATTTAAAACTTTAAAATGACTTAACATACTTATCCTGCAGTAATTTGAGACATCTCTATCCCATTTACATTCCCCGTTTTTGCATCTGCAAGTTGTGAACGACGTAGCTCCAACACCGGGACAGTAATCTGTCTTGCAAGAAGCGAAGCACATGTCTCCATTTTTTCGTCCAAACATACACTTTACATCCGTTGTGTCACTCGTTTTCGGGAGATCACAGGTTGCTAAAAGTATAGCAGAATGTTAAAAAAAAATGGCGGCTGTAGTTTAGTGGGTATTCTAACTTAGATTATAGTAACGTTGCAATTCACAGAAAGCACTTGTATGACGTGTTCTATTCTATACAAGTTCATCCAAAACAAGGTCAGGAGCGCTAAATTAATTGTGAAAATGACACCCATTGAGAACTCGAAAGTACTGATAGAAAAATAGAAAGGAAATAAAATAGAAAGCCAGTATATAATATATCTTTCCTATAAGAAATGAGGATGGATTATATTTTCAGTGTCACGCAAAATATATTCATTTTGTGATATATATATCTTTTGTAATTGCTAGAACAAAATTTATTGTCTTAAAAAGATTGTCTTCCGAAAGTTTAGTTAGAAGTAATAATAACATTCTCACTTTGGGCTGGTTTGGTCGTTGGCTTTGTTGTAGAGGGAGTAGTGGGTGGTGTCGTTGCTTTTGTTGTGGTAGTAGGTGGTTTCGCTGTGAATATCGCTGTTAAAATAAAAGAAACGAATTTGTTATCGTGCTGTTTGGTAGAGGATTCAATCTTTGTTATATAAAATTCGCAGCTATGAATGAAATATATACATCCATCCACGTAAGACGCGCTCGTCGTTCAATAATTATAAGCAAAGAAACGTGATGGAAGAAAAAGGGTGATTGTAGAATACTATAGATAGGGGAGACCATACCAACAAGCATTCATAATAGACAGAAAGGCCTAAACGTGAGCTAATCTAATACAATTCAATAGTGTCAACGTTATTTGTGTCTGTGGCCTCCTTTTCTGTTACACGAATTGAAGCACTTTTTCTAAACCATATATATTTCAACAATACTTACGCCAACAAAATTTACAGAAGACGATCTTGACGCATCTGTAACCGATTTTGCAATCACTGTTTTTGTTGCATTTATTATCGCATTTCGGCTCTGTTAAAATACACTGATTAGATTACTGAAGCAATTTTTTTTCAAGAATTGTATATTCAAAACAAAGATCTCTGGATATGTGTCATGTTTGAGATATTAAATAAATTGCCCATAAAAGACAAAATAACGAATTTCCTTCTAAAATTTTATTCCTTCAGTAAAACTTTCTCTAAAAACAGTTTTCACGGTCGGTGAAATTAGGAAAATGCGTACAGCATAACACGATGGTAGGCCAATAAAAAAGTAAGTCGCTTGAAATGATTTTCAATATGAAAAAATTGCTGCATTGCGACGTATTTAGGTTTATTGTTAAAACAGTTAATAAGGTGTAAGCAACAGGATTTAGTCGTACCCTTCACTACATCATGTGCAATCTAGTGTTTCTGACCAAAACCAACATAAACAAAAACACTTACTAAAACTTGGAAAAATAGATTCAGTTCCGTCCAAGAGCAGGGCAACTGCAATTAAAAGTACTAAAATCTTCATTTTTAGTCTAGTTTCTATAGTTTTCTCGTACATAAATGTTTATAGAGAATAGATGCGGTTTATATATATACGTTGTTAGGGTGACACATATTTAGCATTATTTTCGTTTCGCCCTCGGGCAAATATGATGATCTTCAACGGTATGACTACGAAGACGTATTTCTCATATTTACAACACTAATAGTTTTGTAATATCAAAATATGAAACCGCTGAGCTTGTTATTCACAATATGACGTATCGGGAAAGTACATGGGTTTCTAAGCTCTTAGTAGAAACCAATAAAAAGCTCAACTAATTCAAAATATAACAATTACGATGTTTGAAAAATAATTTTTTGCTTCGTAATCAGGCTCATCATTTAGACTCTCGGCGAGGTTTGGGTTGATTTTTATTCGGATGGCATACCCTTGTTTGCATATAAAGCTGAATTCAATATATGGGCGATATTTTTCTTTAACAAGACTTCACATACTGCACACCAAAGAAACTTACAATAGTAAATACACATTCACTGATTTGAAGGTTCAAGAATCACTGCAAAAAGCTTGCGAATACTTTAGTGCCGATGCATAGAATTTCGTTCTGACGCCAAGCCATTTCAAAAATTGAAAGAAATTGAGTTCATATCAGATGGCAAGGTGTTAAACCAACTTAAATATTTGGTTAATAAAAGTATTCAAAAATAAAAATATTTGGAGGTTCACCAGTGCAAACTAGAATGCGCTATATGTTTAGGGCAGCGTCATAAAAAGAACGATCATATTTTAACCGACGATTTGTTATAACTGGACGTTCCCATGAATCGTTCCGCAATTAAAAATTTATTAACGTCTTCCGGTTTTTGTACTTCTATTTTAGTAAAGTCGCAAGGTGAACAACGATAACCTGTCAAAGTCATGTCGTCCTCATCACTTAGAAATGCGTTTCTTATTGTGACGTCAAAAATCGCGCGGTCCAGAACGCTCGCGGGGTCAAATATTATCTTCATATAGTGAATAGTGATACCATGCAACCAACCTAGTTGTTGGTAAGGAATGAAATTGCTAGTGTCAAGTACCGACAACTGAACCTATTTATCTTGGTTGTTACATACTTTCACACATTACTGAGTACGCAGAATAGTTGCTACCATACTTTCGTTTATCGTACCAAAGGGTGGCAATCCTTCGTAACTACGCTAAACTGGCCTTCCGCATTTCTTGAGCACATATACTAAAGTCACGTTATCAAATGAATAGTCTACATCGCATCCGGATATTCACAGCATGGTGCCAAATTAGGAGCCCAGGTTTGTAATCATCAAAGTCGTTCGTTACACACCTGGTGTAATGGAAAAAGTTACCTTCAATCCTAAAGTCTGACAGTCTTAAAGTTTCCTGATTGACTCGAGAAAAGCCAAATATTGGAAAATTTTGTCTAAGGTGGGGACAAACTCCGAGAAGTGATTCGAATCGCTCCAACGATCAACCTTGGTTTAGGCCACATATATTAATGGAAATTCGTCCCTTATGTACTATATAGTTGAATAGCAGAATCTTCTAGTCAGTCAAATATCATTTATGTTGTTAACAATGCAAACTGTTTTCCCATATTATGAGTCGATGGACACAAAGATCAGTTGATAATAATGCGTACAGTAGGGGGAAATTGAAATATTCCTCACCAGTTAGGGTTCCATCACCTGACTTACCTGGGACTGAACAAACTTAGTAAATCGCGATGATAAGTTTATGTGTCGGTTCAGCTAAACTCGGCGATTTGAAATTTCTTGAGTATTAACGTAAAGTCACGTTGGTAAAAAATCAACATAGAGGTCTTCCGGCTATTTGCAGCATATTGCAAAATCCGGATGTTGTTATGCATAATATTCAGCTACAGGGGCGCCGTCACGATTTTTTAACGAGAGTGTTACACTGCAATCAAAACAGTGTGCAGAAGGCGACCCCGTGTCCCCTTTGAAGTATCTCGCTTGAAGTACCAGGTGCAAATCGAATCAGATGACCATTGTACATTGATTTATAACTCAAGTCATTTCCAAGGTTCAACTGAACCAACTCAATCAACCGTTAAGTTACCGTGTTTACTCAAATAAAAATCTCCAAATCCATCGGGTGGTCTTTTTTAAAAATAGTAATCAAGTCAGCTAATTAAAAGGGGGCAATCGGGGGGGCAAAAAATTATTTCAAGCGTATTTATTATTTTGATCGATTCATTCCAATTCAGTGTCAAAATATCAAAACAGCCAGAGGATTACGATATATATATATAATCATAAGGAACTTGGCGTCACGAACAAGTAAAACGGTCAGATAATAAAAATACGATAAATGAAAAATGTATTAATGTGATGCAAACTCATTAGGGTTCGTAAGTCAATTTTCAAAGTTACAAAAGCGGGTAGATTACACAATCAATCCAGTCCATATTCGGCAATAATGTTTTTATTCGACAAAGTATGCAATAGATACGAGATGAAGATCCTTTAATAAAGGTACTTAGTTTCTAATCCATGATGTACAGTCCCTAAGACACTAGACCGTGTCACCATGAATTGCCGTTATTCAACAAGCCTCGTAAACTTCTACTCGCATCATGATGTTGTTAAAGAAAGCGATGGGATGGAACTGTATTTTGTAGGCATTGACTGGATTCTTCAGTTGGTTTTTGACCGCAGTGTTGGCATCAGAGTTTCCGTCAAAGGTCTGTAGAAATAAAAAGCATATTTTCAATATTCATCAAATTCCTTTTTTCAATTATAGCATGATTTTAAAACGAGTGTCGATTTCGACTTTTGATATATATATATGCTGATTGAACTGAAGTATTAATCGTTGGGGAGCGACGGGAATTTTTATTTTATTATTTTTTATATATTATTTCGGTTTTTGTTTAGATTGTTACACATGATTCACGAAAATGATTGAAAATTCCGAGTTCCGCATATACAAGCGTTCAGTATACTGTCCATTATGCATAGAATAAACACGATACTTTTAAAATTCATAAGTCAACGGGCCTAACATAAGACCCCCACAATCGACAAAATCCAATCTTCAGTATTTATAAATTTTGACTTTCAGAATACCGAAAAAAATAGCAGCCTGGTTAAATTGACATCAAGATTTTCATACAAAAATGATTTATGAACGCATTGCGCATTTACTCAGTAATAAAAGAATCGCAAATTATCTTACTCGTTCTTGACCATGCTCTTCGTAAGTCTTAAATTCGCCGTTCTCGCTTAAAGAAAATTTGAGTTTATATCGAGTAACGTATTCGCTCAACAAGAAGTACGTTGAGCCTTGTGTTGAAACAGCGACAATAGTTTTCGGCTCACCGAAGTCGATCTGAAATTATAACAAACAATTAAAAACGTGTACGATAACTAAATAGCCATCTCACTGAGAGGAATGATTGACATAGTATAGAGTAGTGGTAATAGTAAATAGCTTGTAAAGTAGAAGCTTTATTTATATTTCATATATTTATATATAAACTGCGAAGCATATGAGTGCAGTATAGAATTTTCCAGGTCCATATCGGCGAGACAAATGCCAAGAATAGGTTTAATCACATAATGAATTTCCGTTTATTGTCCGGATGGCGTCAGCCGAAGTAAAGAATAGGCTTAGATGACCAGATGACCCGTACAGATGAATAGATGTGTATGGAAACGAAATCACTTTGATTGCCCTGCCGCGGCGTAGAGAACAGCCATCAAACCGTTTTAGAAGACTCGAACCTTCGCACCCACACCGAATATTCAGCAGTAGGACAACTATAACAAGCGTGTTCCTTTAATCCAGTTCTAATAAGTTGTGCATAACAATGGCATATATAAGAGGCAGGATTAACCATTAAACGAAAATTTAATTCTCCATTTCGGTCGGAGACCGAAGACTTATCGATCGAAAGTTAGGGGATCCCCAAAACAGCGCTCTTACTCCATAGTGACACCGTGTGTCCCATCACTAATTAATTAATAACTCGCTAATTATACGACATAATTCATCAAAAATCGATAGGCTTCTGATCCGAGCTATGGTGAATGCAAAATTTGTAGCAGATTCAACCTCGCTTTCGTGAGATATCGCGTGCATCTAACAGACAGACAGACAAACAAACAAACAGACAAATACCTATCAACATACTTACCGATCATAAGATAGATAAGTAACAATCAATCAATCAATCAATCAAGTTCATTTTTTTCCAACCAGTAAAAAATAAATAAATAGCACAGGCACAAATTACAAGAAAATAGTACACAGTTTTACCGGGAACGGGAAGTCGCGGGGAACCAAAAGTGGTTATCGAGCAGCGACACCCGAAGTACCACTGTTAATATTAGATTATTATTGAACAATAAATAAGGTGAACACTAAACACAATAAATAAGGTGAACACTGAACACAATAAATAAAGTGAACACTAAAAACAAATACGTTGCGCTATTGTTTACAGGGGGGGGGGGGGGCAATTCTTTTTATAATTTGAATATAAGCACGTGCTTAGGGCACCAAATATGGGCACCACAGAAATTTTAGAGCAGAATTTTATATAGTTTATCGGTGTTTATTAAAATATTACGAGTTCACCGGACACTCAAACTTCAAAATGTTCGCTTATTTTTCGTCTTCAAGTATTATATTAACCTTCTTCATTAAAAATAAACACTCAAACTTATTTTGGACACGAAATGGGCCTATGAGTCGTTTTCTTAAATTGTTGTTGTTTTTTCTTTCTAGTATTCTCCTTGTTGCTGCATTTTTGTTTTAAAAAAATTTCTTTTCTCTTCAACAATTGGACAAATGAATTATTTACACCATGTGGCGGTTCCACCATCGCGTTTCAACGATCTAGTGGTCAGCGAAGTCGGGAGTTTTTTGATAAGGTAGACCAGGATGGTCCAAACCCTGTCGTGCTGATACATTCCGTGCGGCTCACAGAACAATTTTAGCGTATATTTGTATCTAATGGAGGAACGTTATTGAGTTTTTTCTAGCTATTCCAACTGGGGTTCGGATCCCGAGATTCAAACCCTTTTTCTATCGCTTTGTGCATTTATTTTAGTAAAAACACTCTGTTTTCAAGCGTCGGCCATGTGACAGTGGTAACGAAACGCAGAGCCGACTTAACGCCGCGCAATCCAGTTTTTTTTTAGCTAGGTCCCGAAATACCAACTTAGACGGACTTGGTTGGTATTTGACGATGGCACCACGCTTGCTCACGCTGCAAGTTTTCAAATTACTCAATATATATAATAATTCGTAATAAAATGAGTGTCGCAAAAAAAGTGACATAAGGAAAACACGGCGGAAACGTATTTCCTTGCCTATCACACAGTGTCTGGTTTGATTTCAAGTAATATCTGTCACGAAAGAATATAATTTGAAGCGACATTAAACGCGAGATGCGCAAAATACAACGGTAATTCTCGGGAATTACCTTTAAGATAACTGAAGGCTTTATATATCTTTTTAAAAGAACGCCACCCATGCAACATAATAATAGTCCGATTAGAACGGTAAACTCTCGTTGTTTATTGAATTTAAAGTAAGTAAACTCGCGATATTTCGAGCACTTCTGGGTTTTCTCCGACTAACGGCCCGCGAGACCTCCTCAAAAGCTTTTGCGGTCCTTCAACCTAGCAACCTTGAACCACTACAGTTGTGACTTGTATCCTTTGGTATTTCGATTCACGTTGAGACTGGAGGCATGAATCTTTATTGTCACACTCCCTCAGGATGATGGCTCAACCGATATATCGGCCCGATATTGCTTGTTTGCCGATATATCATATGGGCAGTAAAGGGCCGATATAGATATCGGCTATATATAACAGTTAAAAACCTAAAAATGTTCGTAAAAGTTGTTTTATTTACTGTTGGTTGTGATTATTTTTAATGGATAATACACTTATGTGGTTTATTGTTTTTATAAATAAATTACACATGAGGGGGCACCAAAGTCTTCAGTGCTTAGGGCACCAAAGGAGCTTAATCCGCCCCTGATAAGAGGCTATATTTAGTGAACAACGAGTTGCTTCAAAAGAAGAGACTAACGCAAGATTGCAAGTGATTTATGAACCTTATGAATGAGCAAGAATTACAAACTAATTAAACTTGCTCAAACCTCTAGATACTCTCCAATGTTTGTTGTTGATGCCATCCATCCATTACCAGAATTTAATGCTGAGTTGCTCGGTTTAAATCTCCAATAGGATGATGATGCAGATACTCTATTCATTGGAAAGGTTCCGTCTTCTAATCCAATAGGTTTGTCAATGCAAATCAGTTCTGTATTAAGATAAAATTATGTACATTAAACAAAGGGGGAATGATTGAGTCGAAACAAAAATGATGGATTTGGTTTGATATCAAAAGCAAAAAAAAATCGGAAATTTGAATTTAAATGGGTGTTACTAAAATCGTGAGGTAGATGAAAATTTTACCTAACATTTGTCTGGTGGAGGTTATGAAATGCTTTTAAAATAGAAATATTTATTTTGCTCGATATTATATAGGTATATATATAAGTAAATCAAGCACGTAGCCCAGCGTAAATCAAACGCACTTTTTTGCAGTCGTTTTTACAAAACGTATGCAGTAAAACAGAAATATAAATCAAGGAATGTTAGTTTCCTAAATAAAATATTTGGATATTGCAAAGGAATCGAAGACTCGGATAACACGTGACTCGACTTGACTCAAGACCTCGGCCTAACACTGCATAAATATGCTTACCAGGGGTCCGTACATCTGGAGGGGTTCGCTCTGTGGTTGTTGTCGTCCGTCTAGTAGTAGTGGGATACGTTCTGCGACGACTCGTTACAGTGGGTGGGATACGGATGTATTCAGTAGTCGGTCGCGTTCTGATGACTACCTTTGTCGGTCGTGTACGAAGGCGAGGAGTCGGTCGCGTGCGAGAACGAGCAACTGTTGGTCGTGGCCGTCTTGTGGTTGTAGTCTCAATCGAAGGACGCGGTCGCCTTGGCCTGTACTGTCTGGTCGTCGTTGTTGGTTCAATACGTCTTGTAGTTGTTGTGGGAATGGGTCGGTTTGTTGGAACATAGCGAGCTTCAAAATTGTTAACATCTTCGAGTACGCTGAAAAGTTGTACTTGAGCTGGTGCCCTAAAGCTGGGGTCACTGCATCGTGAAAGATAAATGGTTAGTATCGGCATAATCTAAAATTTTAAATGAAAACACGTTGGAAATCGATTCACGAAAAATTTGTTTCACTTTTGTAAATATATAATTGCGTTTGCTACAAGGAGAGGATTTACATTATTCAGTAAAAATACAAAAGCAGTTGGTATGCACTTGAAGAGACGCCATTCAAACAGTGAACAAAACAACTCAGTACACTCCACGTTTACGAAAACCATATATGTATGATACTCTATGATGGGGGGTTTATGTTTGGTTCCTTCAGAGATCAGAGTAAAGTTAATATTACGTAACGAACCTCGTTCAAACTTAGTGCTTAAATGGCTTGCCAAATCGAGTTGAGTTCCATTCCAACCGACATTGCGAAATCCACTAAAATTTCAATTAAACAACTTCAGATATACAATGGTAAATAGGAATACCTTTGGAAAGCCTGCTGTCGTCTTACAAAAATTAGTTGTGTTTCTCCAGTATCAGGGATAACATTTTCAATCTGCTCACGATCGCTTCCTATAAATACAGTAACGGTGTTAATGCAGAATAGTTCTCGATATAAACAAAAATAACAAACATATTTTCAGTATTCTGTCTTTAGGACTATGCAAGCAACGCAATCGTGATAATAAAATGGAGCTTGAATCCAATGTAAACAAGTCAACTACTTTGACCATCACGCCTAGTATAAAGTCCATTAAATGATTTCAAATAAATATGACCGACATTTAATTGGACGTCCATGCCTAATGTAGAAAGCCCCCTTGCAATTTTATACAAACACAAATTCACTACAAATACTCAAATAACTCGAGTAATTATCCATGCAATATTCGACGATGAAGTATCAAGCATGACATGGATTAGATTTATCACATTATATTCAAACATTAGATTATGTAAATTTGGATTATAAAAATTGTGCCTCTGGGCTATTTTGGATCGGGTTTCCACTTTACTACCAAAACTGTCATATTTATTAGCTTCCTGGGTGTCTTATCTGTTCAAAATGATGTTTTCAACAAACCTGTCAGACGATTATAGAAATCATATCTTCTGTTTCTATGCCAATGACGTCGATGCTTGTTACTGACGTCCTTGCGGCCGTAGCAAAATCGTGTGCCTCTGCTGTAAACAAAGGAAGTGCAGCCGTATGTCTGAATGCATCTTCGGGCACAATCTTCTACTGAAACAAACCGACGAATTCTAAATGATGTTCTGGCCCATACATTTGTCCCGGCAAATAGTTCAAAGTATTCATCCGCAACTGAAATAGATAATTTTAATGAATAAAATAGCGATCGGAAATATTTTGGCAATATTTCTTCTGAGTTATCTAATTATAATTGACATAATTTTCGGGTGATCTGATAATGATCAAGAGGAAAATACTTTGTTAAATTTGAGACTTCCTCTAACCCACTGCTGATACCTAGACGTGTGCGATTTACA
The DNA here is from genome assembly GCF_013122585.1 of Styela clava. Classification (NCBI taxonomy): domain Eukaryota; kingdom Metazoa; phylum Chordata; class Ascidiacea; order Stolidobranchia; family Styelidae; genus Styela; species Styela clava. The sequence goes on from NW_024102837.1 coordinate 11,887,563, forward strand.
GTATACAGGGGAATTTTAAACAAGCAGAAAAAGGAAGCAACAATACAAAAAATAGATTCTGAAAACAATTCCAGTTTGAAATTCAGGCAGTCTCTATGCTTTGGAGAGTTCGTGTATATCACATAGCATATCCGATGTCATACTGCCACCAAAATAACTTATCAGTTCACAAAAAATGTTTAAAGGAAGGAGTCAACCAACATAATTATTCATTGCTTCTTATCTCAATAATGATTGATTGTTATCAGATGGTCTGTCTACTGCAGCAATAAGTGGTTAGGTTACGACTTCACGGACGTTTGAATGTCATTATTACCTAACATCATTTAATTCAAACATACGCAGTTTGAGTGACTAATATTCACCTTTTTATATATAGTGAACGATGAATATGAGCTCACAAGGTATCAATGGTCACTTGATAGCCTTGCTCGTAAAATGAGCTGAAACATATCCCTCTTTGGAATTTTACAAAAAATATTGTATTGAAAAGGTTGGCAACTGATTTGGTCCAATTTTAGTTATCAGAAGATGATTGAAAGCCGCATCAAACGATTATACAAAACAAATTTTCCCAATCATTCATCATCAAATAATCATCAACATTGACGATGCCAATTTAAAAATCGAAGTAATATTTTTCATTCGAAAATTTGGTTTTATTCACGGTTGGCTTTGAATATGATTATCTATTTTTATTCGAAAGAATTTTGATTTATCCAAAATATTCTTTTCAAATTTTATTGTGGGCAATTTTGCAAACATTTACTCGAACATAAAGTTAATTTTTAAAAAATATTTGTGCTGTGCTTTACAGCCAAACATTTAGTTTTGTGCTACTTCCCTAATTTACACGAGTCAAAAATGTCGACGATGTCCTCTTCGTCGACGATGTCCTCTTCGTCGACGATTTCAGATCTAAGGTTTAATAAGAGTAATCTGTAAGGGAATTTCCTAAAACAAGTCGATTCGAACTTGTACATATTCTTCTAAATATCAGGTGCAAGAAGGGCGAGTCTCATAGTAATAATTTTAGTTCAGAGGGAATATCTGAATTTGTTGCTAAACTGCCCGATCCTTGGGTTACTAATACAACTGAGACCTCAATTGTTTGACATAAGAATTTAACGGGGCGGAGGACTGAAGGAGGTTTCATAACACGGAAAACGGTACGAAAAAAGTATAATGCGTTTAAAGATGAATACCGGATTTATTCTTTAAGTCTGCTTCAGTAAAGTAGACTTTGGAAAATTATTGAAAGGATTTGAAAATTTGGACGAAATATGTCGATTGCCCAACCTCTAATTTTGTAGAACGATTCAATTTATATGACTGTTTGATCGTCTTTTTTTCAATTCTCCAGTCACATTTTATTTCATATCGCTGTAAAATCCTTTAACACACAACACTTGAATCTTGATTTCATTTTTTGGCTGACATTGCCGACTTTTGAAAAATAGGCAGAGGGCGGAAATTTTCAATAAGCCAGATCAAAACGTTGTCGTGATGATTATGTCACATTTACACCAAAATAATGAATGAATAAATGAATAAAATCCTTAAAAAACGTCCATAATATGAATTTTCATCAAAATCCGTATTAATATAGGTAAAATAAAAAACTGCTTGTAACTTTTTTAATTTTAAGTTAATACGTCATAAATTATAATTAGACTTTTCTGAATCTTAAAGGCATGTATGGCGTCAAAGGCAATTAGTGTGATGGATTTTGAGGCAATGATCTTTAAAAATATATATACTTGCTACAAAAAGCACTCCATCACAATTGTATTTACCACACAGCGTTATCCAGCCGTGAACCGCCATAATATAGAATACAAGATATCTTAGGTTGACTAAACAATATATATATACTGTAATACCGTGGGAATGAAAGTATGGCAAGCCGCAAATTGCCTAAAGCGCGCTTAGGTGGGATGATGATAAGATAACGTACCTGAATGACTGAAGAAAATCGATGCCAAGTATATCGCGCATATTAGCTCCTTAAATTTCATCGGTAATGTAAAATGTAGGTGGCTATATAGTATAATGTTTACACCTGTGCAAAATTGAAAACAGCAATATTTGAAACACGGCTATGCACCACTCTGTTACTTTGAGCACGTATGCTTAGATATGCCTAAAATATACATTTGAACACGAGCCTTAACCACGCTGACATATGAACAGCATATGTATATATTATGGCCACAGGCTCCTTGTTCGTACCAAGATAAATATTTACCAACATAAAAGCTATGTAGCTAACATAAATCGTAGTGAGATAAATCGATTTGTTGAACGAAAGATCATGTAATGATAAAAAAAACATAGCTCAAAACACACAAAGATTTAAATGCCCGGTAACCGAGAACCGACTACAGACTAGGCTGGGTGTGTTTCTGACAACATTCCGATTATTAATTCACATGATAACCTGCTTGGGCACAATTGATAGAGGGATATTGCTCTGGCGAAATGTTCGAAGCTCTCACCTGTCATTTACTGCGCTTGGTCAATGAGTTGATGATATAGCCATGGTACATACAAAATATCAATTTTTTTTATTTCACCGAATTAATGAAATAAAACAGGAGAGATATTCCTATATTTTACACAATATTCTACCTCCAGCTATACCATATTAAGAGTATATTGGCCTGCCGTACAGCTAATAATATCCAAACCATCACGACGACACTTTCCAAACGCTAAATATCCACCTTCACTTACCGAGCCGACAGCTAAATCCAAATAGCTAAGCGTTACAAATTGGACGAATGAAACTTTATCTTCAATCGTACTGTGACCAATTGTCTGAATGATTTTATTTGTCGTTGCGCATTTACTACACGAGTTATTCTATTGAAAGAGTTATTTCGATAAGACGAACGGCCTCGTCTTGCGAATTCAAACGAAGTATGCGCGCGCGAATTCACACCAAAGCGACTCATTTCCAACAAATAATGTAAATATAGACGACTCGGTTTCCTGAAAGCGTGGCGATAAGCTCAAACAGCCGATCGGGTATTCGAGGTTCCATTTAAATCAGCTGTCTCGATCTTTAATGTACCGCAACCCAATACTTAACCCACTTTGAAATAACGACCCCATCGCAAATTCTTACATGAATGTAAAACATATCGATGCTTTCTAATGCACAATAAGTGAACGATGTTGTTCCGTCGTACAGACCGCGTTGACGGCTTTTGACCTAAATATATAAGTAATTTAATAACTAAAACCTTTGGCGCATAATGGATTTCATGATGATGAATTTGAACAATTAATGGAGAATAATAACCATCGGGTTCTATTCCAATATATTCAATATACTGACTTTACAAAGAAAGGCGAATCACTTTTTCATGTTTTTTTTATCAAAACTTAGTTACACGGAAAGGCAGACTGTGGGAATTACATGGACAACTTTGAAGAAATAGCATTTTCTTGTCCTACCGAAGTGCTATTTCCGATAATAACCAACATAATGGGCGCAGGAAATGACATTACAGTTTCTATCTGGCTACTTCATTTCTAAGCTACTGTCTCTAAACTCTTCTAATTCACAATTACCACGTGGCGTACTTTTTCTTCCCAGTTTTCTAAACTTTCAATTCTTTCGAGAGGTTAAGAAAACAAAGTGGATCATTTGTAGCTTTTCACCGCAAAATAATGAGAGTGGAATAAGAAACTAGCCACTGAAAAGTTGTTTATAGTTCGACTCGACCCTGGTAAACTTTAGCCACACTCATCAAGACTTTAAGTGGTGGAAAAGATTCTCAAGAGGATATCCGATAATACGGTTTATTTGAAGAGCGAGCCGCGTCCTTCCATGCGATTACAGGTTACAAAACGGGCATGGCGCAGCTGACCAGTGAATTATTGATACCCACGGGTGTGGAAGTTGAGAGAAGACGCAACGCCCAGCAGATCAATTGCAGCCCCACCATTAATGACATGCGCCCCAGTTGATCCGCTCTACGGAAACCCTGCGTCGAATAAACGGTCAAATTTCATTATAGACTCGACAGTTGCAACACAAACATTAAACTGATGCAAAATTTCAAGGCATCTGCGACCCCTTGACTCAATGGTTATGCAGCAACGTTGACTTTCGTTTTTTCTCCTCCCAATGAATGTGGTCAGGTTCCAATTTGTTTGTCAATCGAAGACCTTCGTCACACTGTAATCACTGCTTTTCTAATTACTCTATTTCTAAAATATGGTCCGATCATAGTAATTTTTCAGAATACCGAAGTCTGCAAATAGTGTTGCAAACAAGCTCGAACAAATGACAGCCGTCAAAGACTATGTAAAGTTTTTAGACTTAAATTCAAACGGGTAACGTGCACCGCAGCTGCCGACTAGAGTTATTTTGTGCCGTTTCAAAAGTTATGTAAAGGTAGGGTTACCATATTTTTTTGACTTCAAAGCGGGACGCCTCCTGTAACTTTACAGTTTCCGATTTTACTACATAGGCCTACATTTAAGCCATCTCGACTGTCTTCATTAACCATATTGTCATCGAGAGTTCATGCGCATATTCTCTGTCTAAATATCGAGTTCAGTTCGAAAAATAGAAAGGCATAGACGCTAACGATACAAATGATCCGAATTTAGAGTTTTTTATGTACAGCAAAAGAAATAAAGGTTAATGATTATTGCTGTTTTGATTAAGGTAAGCTAGAGCCCCTTGATCAACAGCACGGAGCGTTTAGTAGTCTTTTTTCTGTCATTCTGTGGCTTTTGCCAGCCCGCTCCGAACCAGGTGTATTGGGAGCCCCTTCGGGACTTTCTTGAGGCCACCCCAAGGCGTTTCCGTAACGTGTTTTCTTGAACCGTTACTGCTTTGTTTGTTTTCTTCAATAGTCTTCAGTTGTAGTCCTAGTTTCGACACTCATAATACTTAGGATATTTTTCATCTAGTTTCCTCCAGTAGTTCGACTTTAATACCTTGGGTTCTAAATAGTCTTCCTTCGTGTCTGCCAGGACTCATTTGCCTCTCGGCAATGATGTTTCTGGTAGACAACCAGCTGTCCCACCATCAGATACGCGCACCGTCCGGCCTACTCCTCCGACGCTAAAGACACTTTTTTCAAGTGTCGCGACGTCTATGCCGAGGCGAGCATTCGAGGAAAAGAAGTTCAACGTGGGGAATCTGTTGATGCGACAACCTCCCAAGATATTCCTTCCGTAGCTGCCTTTTTCAAACTGTTTTTGTCCGTCGAAGAGCTCCGCCCTTATAAAATATTGGTTGAATGAATTTTCCCAATAAGACCAAGGGCTTGGAACATCACGTTCCAGTCCGCGAATGGAGAAAACAAGGATAGGTTTTTGACTCGCATTTCAAACATCGTTTCGCCATGCAGTCCAATCAGTTTTTCCTTGCCACGTAGTCCCGGCACTCGTATTAGTATCCGCGCAATGCCAACCGAGGCCTCAGTCGAGCAGATCACCACCATGCTCGACTCGCTGAGGTTTGGTAAAGTCCGCCGCGTCCACAAGATCTACCTTAAAAACACAAAGGTCTACAACGGGTATGTACAGGCCATCGTTGATGATTTTGATCAGTCTAAATTCCCCGATTTCATCAACGTTGGAGATATCCGTTGTAAAACGTACTTGCCGGCAGACATGTACGTCAAATCTTGTTTAAATTGTTTTAATTCTGGGCATTTAGACCGAAAGTGCACTCAACCACCAACTTGCCAACTTTGCAAAAAGCCTGGTCATATGCAAAAAGAGTGCACGGACTTTCCTACAATTATATCAGCTAGGAAAACAAGTGATGGCGTAAAACCAAGTAGTACCCCGGTTGTAACTCCAACCAAGGCTGCGGGGAGGACTGCAAATTATACCTTTGCCAAGATTCCATCGAGTACCTCATCAACGCCAGTACAGGCAAAAAATAATAATAAAAACAGAAACTCTTCCATTGGTAATAACTTTCTTAGTCGGGTGACGGTGGACATCCACCCTAGCCCGACTGGGATTCAGGAGATCTCCGACTCTTTAGAGTCAAGACCATCAAAATTAATAATAGCGAGGTAGAAAACGGTAATAATAATAGTCCCAGGATGGACCCGGAAAACCAGGAAAATAATAATAACGACTATGAGGAATCTCTGGAAGTTGGCTTCCTTAATGTTGCCAAGCTTTCAGAGATTTCAGATGAAGAACATGCGTCTTTTCGCATGAGAATCCATAGTCATCATAAGTCCAAGGAGCCGGGTCCTGACTGGGAGTGTTCCAAAATTAATAAAACTTCTATCCTCAGGGATGAAAAGAGGGGACGGGAGAGCTCGTCTTCTGACGCGTCCTCAGCTCCCCTCCCCCCCCCTCTACTACATCCCAAAATTTTTCGGATTTGCCTCCCGGTTAAATAACTATAATCGGAATTATAACTCTAATTTTTTAATAACCTTCCTCTTCGGTGTTCTTCTACATAGGTGGATTACCATCCACGTCCATATTTCTTATAATAGATGTACATTTCATCATAGCTTATTGCCTGTGGCAATAACTCTTGTGCATCCTACGAGAAATAAAATAATATCGAGATATAGGTTATAATAATACTTTTATAACTCGCCCTTTTAAATGGATTCTTTGAGTATAGCCTCGATCAATGTTAATGGGCTAAACTCAAATAGGCTCAGGTTGGATCTCTGGATACAGAGACATCGACCTGAGCTTATATCATTACAACAAATACACCGTTGTAAAAAGGACGAGATCGAATCCTGGGCCACAGGCCTTGGATACACCGTTCACCTTATCACAATCTCCCATGACGACACTACTATTAAACACTCTAGAGCTGGGACGGGAATACTTAAAAATAACATCCCATGTACTGTATTATCGTACAAGGTTTTAATTCCTCACAGACTCGCCCGACTGTACTTTGTCTCTAATAACAATTTTTTGTTTTGTTTAATAAATACTTACGTCCCGTCGGTGCGAGGTATAGCCCAGACCAACTTCATGGAAATGGTGAGCGGTGTCCTACAGACCCTAGACCCCCTGGACCCGATAATTGTATTAGGCGATTTTAACTCTGTCTTAGATGAGCGTGATGTCCTTCTTAAACATCACTTTAAGCTTACTAAGGCAGACAAAACCATAGGATCATCCTTGCAAGCAATAACCATGGTAGATATCTACCGCAGAAAACACCCTGCCGGTCAGTTATTTACTTGTAAAATAGGCACACAGGCGCGCAGAATTGATAGAATATATATTTCTGAAAACTGCGTGACCTGTGTGCAAGATTCTAATCATGTTATTAACACTGTTTCTGATCACACCCTTGTCCCAGTTCTTGTCTTAAAATCTTCCATGAAGATAAGCAAGGACAATCTAAAAACTTCCTCCTTGAGGATTAGGTGGGGCAAGGGTGCATGGAAAAACAACATTGCTTTATATAAGGATCCCCTATATCTCGAAATTATTTCACGTAATTATAAAGAAATGGTCCACCGAATAGAAGAATTCCCTCTAATTCAGAATTGGTGGGATTTCGTGAAAAATCAAATTAAAAAATTATCTTCTGCCTATCCCATCAACAAGGAAGAAGAGAATAGAAAGAAAAGAAATCATTTGCAACATCTGATAAGTGAAGGACAACATCATAGTGAAATTATAGAATTACGAAATGAACTTCTTCTTCAGCAAACCAAAAAATTAGACTACATTAAACTAAAAGCCAGAGTGGACGAAACTGAAGAGGGCGAAGAGCCCACTAGGATTTTTTTTTTTTCAAAAAATAAAACAACGGGAGCAGGAGACTACAATCCTGCAATTAAAAAATAAATTAGACCAGATTAAAGAAAAACCCGAAGAAATTTTAGATATAGTCCATAGTTTTTACACAGATTGATGGGGAACTGCATCAGAAACTGATGCAGCAACCCAAAATGAGTTTATAAAAACTATGGAATCCACTCAACTATCGAGTGATGACAATATTCATATCGAAAACTATATCACTGAAGAAGAAGTTTTGCAAATAATAACCGGAATGAATAATGGCAAGTCGCCGGGTCTCGACGGCTTGTCCAAAGAGTTTTATATTACGTTTTGGACCCTAATTAAAAAAGAGTTCCTAATTTTAATTAATAATGTTCTTTTCTCAAGTATATTGCAAGAGTCATCCAAAAAGTCACGCGTTAAGTTAATTTATAAAAAGAACGACGCTTTAGATTTGAGGAATTGGAGACCAATCTCAAATTTAAACGTTGATTACAAGGTCATCGCCAAATTAATAACAAAACGTCTTATAAAACCCTTCTCTAGTATAATTAGTGCCACTCAGAAAGTACCATCCCTGGGCCGACAATTTTTGATGTGCACTACAACATCAATAGTGCCATCAATTATTCTTCATATACTAACTCTATGTTTCATAGGTTCTATAGACAATCTCAAGGCGTTTGATATGGTCAACCACAGTTACCTCTTGAGATTAATAAAATCCTTATATACGGGAATAATTAGCGTTATTGAAGTTAATGGTGCTTTTACCCAGGAAATTAGCATACTTAGAGGCATCCGTCAAGGATGTCCTCTGATTATGCTATTATATACCATCAACGTAAAGCCCTTTAGCCGCCGTATAATAGGAAATAATTTATTAAAAGGTATTAGAATAGGAAACTATCAACATAAACTGGATCAGTATGCGGACGACGCAAATTTCATTGTGTCGGACGCATACTCGATCGATGTAATTTTTCGCGAATTAGAGTTTTTCCGATTTGCCACCGGGCAGTGCATCAACAAGGATAAGACCACCATTCTTTGCACAAATAATAGGGCGAAGGAAATACTATTTTGGAAAAAACCGAATTAATTTAACTTGGGGCAAAAATGTTCCCAAGATAGAAAGAATAATAAATAATAATTGAACGCGAGTACTATCTTGGTACGGCAAGATTTTGGTTACCAACTCCCTGATCTTGTCGCAAGTCCTTTTTATTGCGAGGTCGGTCCCCATACCCCCTCGCATAGTCAAATACATCGACAGGAAAATATTCTATATTTTCATATTTCGTGTTTTGAAGGATAAGGCCATGATAGGGATTTCGCCAGCCTCACTTCCATATATAGGGCACTTCTGGGAGAAGGGACCCCCCCAACTAATATTGATTGGGATCTGGTCCACCTTTCTAACAGCCAGTATAAGATTCATTTTAGTAACCCCGAAAGGGAGATTTCGTACAGGATCGTAAGAAACGGTTCCTCTTCGGTCAACGCCGGAGGGGAACTGGTTTCAAATATAATAGACATAACAACCGTCTATTAAAACTGGACTGTAAATTTTGTCATAATGGATTGGACAATACCCAGCACATTTTTTTGGAGTGTCGGATATGCCTGAGCATGGCGGTTGAAATATCTAAAATCTTAAATAACATCTGCTTGATTCCTGTACGTGTTGATATGGATGACATATTCTTCAACACGTACAGTGACAACTGCACCCATACTGTACTAAAGATCTTTCAAATATTTAAAGTACAGGTAATAAAAAGAAAAAAGATTTTGGATAAAGAAGACCGTTATGCGAAGGCAGACGACACGACATACATAATTAAATCAGTAGCTGGTGACTAAAGCCAGCACTTATTAGCCCGGAGATGAAATATGGGCATATCATCCAATACCAACTAGTCCCAAATTGGAAGGAAATCTTATCAGGATACGACTTCCAACTATAAAATCTCTCGTGTATAATAAATCATTGAAAAAATGATTTGTTGTGTCTAAAATAACTTTTGGACAATTACCATTTCACTATAACTATACAACTCTATATTGGCATAATAAAATCTACAATAATATAGTTGTATGAAATATTAAAACAACAATAGCATTATTATAACGCCACATACACCACATTGTCTGAAAAACTGTGAAAAATGTATCCGAGCAGCCGGTAAAACTTCGGTTTTTACGCTACTATTGACATCTTGTTGATTAGCCAATGCTAGGGGAGTAAACAAGTGAGTTGATGCTCTGAGAAACTTATATTGCTATGACAATTTTTTCTCAGTGATTTTTTTAGGAAAAATGTAAGTTGCATTACATCGCAATTGTGGAATAAAAAGAAACGGCGGCCCAAATCGAATACTCGAAAGGTCCGGATGCGGACCGCGGTCCGCCAGCTGAGTAGCCCTGCAATAGAGAACCCGTTCCCAAAATTTTGAATCCCACCACTGATCAGAATAGGAAATTGGTGTTAGTAATACTCTAGTCTTCATTAATTTTCCGATATACCATTTGCAGATTTAGAAAATGTTCCAATCTTGACTTCATTCAGTGTGCTGTCGAAAATCTATCAAGCGTGATGCAGCAACAAGACAGTGTCACATTAAATGTCATTTGTAATTTTTGTCTTTTAATAAGACGACTGAGTTGAGTTCACGAATTGTCGCAGTCTTCGCGCGCTGTTCCGTTTTTAACTTTCAAAAATATGTGCGGCCCGCCAAGACTTGCAGCTCATAATTTTGGCCCGCGAGCGACAAAAGTTGCCGACCCCTGGCGTAGCCGATGGTCGGTCGGTTCCCCTACTTCCAAGTCCATGAATCTGAACCAAATAAATGGATGATTAATTCTATGGACTGGTAACCAAACTGGAGGCCGTGGTACATGATGAGAAATTGAAGTTGAATTTTACCGAAGATCGTTATGATGTATTTTGGTGCAGGTCATCAGGCAAGCACCCGGCGATTTTTGAGGACGTAGATCCCCGGGTTCTTTCATTTCACCTCTTATATGGTGGAAAAGGTGGCTTTCAACAGTGACACTATTGCTATCAAAACAACGAAATCGCCTTTCTATCAGTAAACGGGGTGATTTGAGATTGTGCAAGACGAAAATGTCACCAAATATTAAAAAACTCGCTGAAGACCACCAAGCTCATCCATCTCATTAAAAAACACTATAAACTTTGATTTGTCTTCTTGTTTATCTGGTCTGTAATATATTCGTTTTTTACATTTTTTTTGGGTGCCGGTGGGTGATGAAGTTGTATAAATTACTGTATAAACAACAACCCAACGGGGGTCTGTGCCTATTCAATGAGAGGTGCAGCCCATCTCGCCCAAAATGTGCGAACATATTAATTATTGAATTCCATAATTTTAAATATTAACTTTACTGAGTCGAAACATAGCTCAAATCATTTATATATATTTATCGCTACCAACAATTTTCTTCAGCAGTCTTTGGTCATAGATAATTGAAACGTCACAATAATAATAAAGCGAAGCGTGAATCAGGATTGCCATAATGGCATTTTTAACGCCAAATTTCACGATTTTGGCTTTTTTGAAACACGTTTGGCGTCAGAATTTCCGTTTGGCTTTTTCTTGGCTTTTTTGATGTCCATTCTCCTGTCTATTATTAAAATCATTCAAAATACAATACCGTTATTTAGTGTGCAACAATAGCAAGCTCAGCTACTCAACATTTAGATTTTTCTTTAACCACAACCAATCAAAAACCAGAGAGCTATGCTCAAATATATGGACACGTAGCGCCACATAATTTTGATGACGTTATAGCAAAAAATAAAAGTAATGGCCTTCTGGAGAAAAATTCCATCTTTAACCACTGAAGATTTCAAAGCAATTGATCCAATAATCAAAGAGAAAAGCGATTGCTTCAAAATGATACAAAGAACAAGAACGACATAACAACAAAACGATCGTGATGTCCACTACGTGCCCAATAAACCAACAATTACTACGTTTACATGGACACGAGAATCGTTTTATCAAAAAACGTTCCCACATCGTATTTCGGGCAATCGAACGTCAAAATATGTCTTGTGTTTACATGGACACCACTGAATTTCGATCCGGTTTAAAATCGTGGGCATCGTACTTAAATACCTACGTCACTACGACATCACAATCACGTCATAAAGCTTGCCAAATATACGTACGATCGCATTGGCGCCGATAAAGAATTGACTGACGTTATCGATCTCTCTCCTATTGGAATCGTTGCGACGAGAAAATGAGAGAAATAACTGTTCGATTTCGGGTGCTCATTTGCGCGTCTTGGATGGCAGTTCATATAGTTTGAAGGGCTCTATTACGTCACTGTGACGTCGTAATGATGTAATTTTTGGATGGTGTAGTCAGGTGGGGGTTAGGATTGATACGTGAAAAAATTGCCATGCTGCGCCCACTAGAAGTATATTAGGTACGAAACTACATGAGACCCAAGAATTCCATCTACAACTAATAATTACTTCAAAAAGCTCAAACTCGCTTGCAATTGCAACGCTGTCACCCTGAAAGCATTACTGCACTAGGTTCACAGAAGCGCAGGGCAAGCGACCTAGAAAACGCCGAAGTAAAACCGTCAGCGCGTCCCTGTTGGCGCGTGCGAGGAAAGCATCGTGACTGCTAATCTACCCTGTGCAATCGTGCTGAAATATCACGATGCAAACACGCTGAGTCGTGATCAAAGTGACTATAGTCACTTATATAGGTTTATAGTCACTTTGGTCGTGATTGGCGATCGAACCAAAGTGTTTACATGAACATGATTCGCTCAAAATACGGTGACATAACACTAATGACATAACATGTGCTATCGATTAGGCTGAATTATGTATGTCTGAGGAAGTCTTGGTCATACGAAACGTTACAGAATTATATCTGTGTTTGTGTGCAGCAAGACTATTGAATCACTTAGAATGACATAACAATTGCAGTTTTTGCAGCCTCTCAGACAGGTGTTTAGGCAGGCTTCGTTTTCAGTTTTGCGTGTTACAGTGTTATTTGTCAGTTTTTAGTTATGTTTCCAAAAAATGTATCTAATCAAAATTCTCACAAACGACGTGATTATCTAGGTAAAATTATCTATCTGTGCAAGCGGTACGTGGTTGAATAATTTTAGTGAGAATGATGCCTTCAAACATGTGAACCAGTTTAAATTCGCCAACACTTCAAAACAATCATGAAAAAATTTTCAATAGTAAAATATCGAGAAAATTGTAGAAACATGCACATTTATTCGTCCTAAAGAGGTATACATGCTGACATGGTGTATTGAAACGGTGGGCAAACCGCGGCTATGCGGCTCTTCTCGCTAGCATTAAATATTATCCAAATTTAACTAAGAAAAAACTGTAGTTTAACAGCTCTTTATTAAGAGGTTTAAGAAGTTTTCATCAATGATTAGGCCAAATTATGTTTTAGTATGAAAATCGTTGTAGCGTGGAATTTCAAATTTAAATCAGTCAAGCGACAAATCTTACGTCACAATGGGCAAATGAGTTGGCGATATGCAGTGTTAGGATTCACATATTTATCCTGTTGGATAGGAAAGCCAATATGACGGATTAATCATATGGCAAACCACGGCCTCTCGTCCGGTTACAATTCAATGTCGGGTACGGGATTAGTTAGCCAGCTATTTGTATTCAGATGCACGTACTATACTATATGGTGGAGGAAGCCGAAACCAATCAGAGGTTACGTGAACTATCCTACGTCGGCAAAGAGTTCAGCAATTCTCTCGCACATAATTACCCACTGATGGTAAAACTTCTGAATCATTTACCAAGCAATCCGATGCAACAACTGAAGCTAGTTTTGTTATATCATGAAATATTGCTCGTGCTCAACACCCATACTCTGACTGTGATTTTGTGAAAAAAATATTGTTGATGTTGTCGCAGTCTTGGATCCCAAGAACACGAAACGAGTAAAAGCCCAAACGCTGATTTCGTGTCGCACTACACAAAGGCACATCTCCCAAATTAGTACCAATGTAACAGTTACAATGCGAATGATTTTATGAGCTCTAATATTAATATTTCAAAAAGTATGCGGCTCTCACATATTTCTAACTTTCTGCATGGGGCTCTTATACTAAAAAAAATTTCCCACCCCTGGTGTATTGTTTATATCTGAATTGAAAAAATTGTGCTGTCCGCTTAATATTTCCTTTTTTGGCTTTTTGATGTTTTTAATTTTTTATGTAGACGTAAGCTGGACTGTATTATGTCGGATATACATTATACTTCTGCCATTCAATAATCCTTCTTAGCTGTAAACCTTTGATCGTGCTGAAGTGGAAATCGTCATGATAGCAACCAAAACTACAAATTTTAGTAGGATTTAGCATTTGACGTGGCTCACTAAATCAACTGATGGCTTTAAATCAGCATATTGCAAACTGTCCAATTCCACTATTGTGCTAGGAGTTTCAAATCTGTCAAATCATGAGGTTTTTGTTCTTGTTAAAATTGTTAGCTTTTTCTGTCTTGATTTGGCATTTTTTCATCACTGGGATCTGACACCGCTGGCGTGAATACGTGTTGCGTATAATAACAAGGCAGCAATGCTCAAATATATGGACACGTTGAAGAGAGCGAATCAATCCTTACCGGTACCTTTGACGCTACCGTCCCAAAGTTTGACGGCCATCTCAAAAAGTTTCGGATTTCCAGTAGCAAGTATTTTGCAGAATCAAAACGTACAGCCAGTCATCACGCGGACTAAAATCCGTGTTCCCATGGATAAAAATAATACAGCGAAATTTTGGACGAAATATCAAATTTTATAGAATTCATACAAAATTTAGAAATAAATAAAAGTAATAGCCTTCTGGAGGAAAATTCCATCTTTAACCACTGAAAATTTCAAAGAAATTGGTCGAGTAATCGAAGAGAAAATCGACTTTTTCATAACGTGTTAAAGAACAAGAACAACAACAATGACATAATATTGAAACGATCCATAGGTCCACTAACGTGTCCAATAAGCATCGTCCCTCGTTTCCATTTTCCACGGAAGCTTAGTACGCAAAACATTAACGAGTCATTCATGTTTCTGAGACAAAATAAGCACGCAACTAAAAAATAATGACGAATCGTAGAAATAAGCACATCGTTACTTTATAAGAACCGGGCTAGAAAATAAGCACAAATCTTAGAAATAAGCAGGATATGGTAACCCTGGCTATAGCTATAACGGTAGTACGGTACTGCCGTAGTGTGTGTACCGGGTTAGAGTTAGGTTAGTTAGAGCATAATTTTATTCTGATTTTCCTTATTTTAGTTATATTACGAGTTTGGAGACTGTCTGTGTTAGCCATGTGAATATCCCCCTGCCCATAGGTTGGAACCACTTTATACAACTTGATGTGAGGTAGGCGAACAAAATTAGTCACCTCCATATTGGTACACACCAGTGGCGGCGCGTCAATAGGGCCAACCGGGGCAATGCCCCGGTTGTTTTTTCGGTATAATAAAAAATATTTGAAAAATACTTCAATATCGGTTCCACAGACTGTCTACACTAGCCATATTCTCCCGACATGGTTCATTTTTCGCTCGCAAAGCCTTGGCCGAACGTCGACGGGGCGACGCCGATTTTGCCCCGGTTGCTCATTGTATATCGTATTCTCTCTTTTATCTTCCACTCGCCGCGTTTGTCTCGTTTGTTTTCTGTTTCTTTCACTAAATCATCGGGGCTAGCCCCGAAATTATGACGACACAATGCCGACGTTTCTTACAACAACGTGTTGACATAATCACGCATTCCTTCTCGTTCGTTGGTTGCTTGAAGAGTTGATAGTTTCCTCGCCTTCGTTTTTGTCGCTTGTTTCGCTATTTGAATTCGCTATTCCACATTCCTTTTGAGCTCCTCACTTCTTTCCGGCTTCGCATTTCTTAGCCTTAGACCTCATAATGAATAAGGTTGACGCACTACTTCGCACTCCGTTTTCGCAGCTGCCGCTGGAACAAAAATTAGAGGTACAACGTCTTAGGCCTTATCAACCAAAAAAGTGTTCAATGGAACAATCCCATGACGGAGGAAAGCGTCGGCGTACATTCTGCGCAGAAACTTGGTATAAAAAACACGAATGGTTGTGTTACAGCGAGGACAAAAATGCACTTTTTTGTTTTTATTGCCTACTTTTTGCTACCGCCCGTGACTCACGTTGGTGTAAATTTGGTTTTAGAGATCTTAAACATCTATCCGAGCGTGCCAGGGATCATCAATCTTCTATGGAGCAACTGGACAATGCAGTAAAATACCGAACATTCGGAAATGTTAATATTGCAGCACAGTTGGATGAAGGACGCGCGGTTTCTATTCGTCGGCACAGCCAAAACGTCAAGAAAAACCGCCATGTTCTCGGTCGATTGATAGATGTTTTGAAGTTCATTGGTTGTCACGAGCTGTCCCTCCGTGGGCACGATGAACGGGCTGGCTCTTCTAATAGAGGGGTATTTTTGGATATGGTGGAATACGGTGACCGTACATTTGAACCCATGTGTATATCCGCGGGTTCAATCTATATACGGGGCTAAAACCCATGGGTTAGAGTTAGTATGGGTTCAAATATCCGCAAAACAAAACAAAAAATTCAAAACAAGGTATATGCAGGTGCAATTGTCGTGGGTTCAAATGTACGTGGGTTCAAATGTACGGGAACCGTGGAATACAACGCATCCCTAGATACAGTATTGAGATATCATCTTGATGCCGCAACTGTTTCGAAAGGGACATCTAAGGATATCCAAAATGATTTGCTCGACTCAATGTATAAAATTTATTTACAACATTTGGCTCTGGAAATTGAGAATTGCCAGTTCCTTTCGATTCAGTCTGACGAGACAACTGACATCACGTGCGTTTCCCAACTGGCTGTGATTTTTCGGTTTGTGAAAGATGGTGAACCTACCGAGAGATTTCACAGCTTTGTACCAATCGTTGATCGCACGGCTTGCGGGATATCGGCTGTACTGAAAGAAGTGTTACAGCCTTACAACGCGAAGTCAAAATTGATAGCTCAAACTTATGACGGCGCGGCAGTCATGAGTGGGTCGAAACATGGTGTTCAAGTTTATATAAAAGAAGATTTTCCTCATGCGCATTTTTTACATTGTTATGCACACCAATTTAACCTCGTTATTAAAAATATGTGTCTTGATACCCCTCTCGTCCGTATATTTTTTGCAAATGTTTCGGGGTTTTCTTCATTTTTTTTCGTTTCGCCGAAGCGCTCTGACCTCCTTCGCCAGATATGTAGCCGCCGTCTCCCAGCTTGTGCACTAACACGTTGGAACTTCCAATCACGCGTGGTGCAGGGCGTGTCCGAAATTAGGTCTGAGCTCATTGAGTGTTTCAAGGGCATTCAGAGCTCTCCGGTTTGGGACGAACGCTCTGTGAGGGAGGCGGCAGGTCTAAAGCGTCTGCTAGAAGATGGTGAGTTTTCATTTTTTCTCGCTTTTTTCTCCACAATATTCTATCACGTGGATGTATTATACGGCGCATTGCAGTCAAGGCTAATGGATGGAGCGTCTGTGCAGTCGTGTATTTCAGACTTCTGCGATGCTGTATCTCGTATCCGGGAAACAATAAAATACGACGACACATGGAGTGCTTCTTTACGCCGCGGGCAAACAACGCAGCGTTTGATTTTGTCTGCAAAGGAATGCTGTGACATTCTGGTGAATCAAATAGGCGATCGTCTGCGCACTGAACACCTTGCCGCGTTCTCTTTGATGAACCCCAAAAATTTTTCAAAATTTGCACGTCAATTTCCCATCCATTTGTTGGCTACTGTCTCCAAATTTTACCCCATGATAAACGTGGGTAAATTGGAAAATGAATTGCGATGTATATACACCAATCAAACTTTTTTGAACATCACATCAACTTGCGCGCTCTATGGGTTCCTCATAGATAACACTCTAGTAACTACCTTTGCGGCGTCTGCAAATTTCCTGGACATCATTTTGACGACGCCTATTTCTTCCGCCGACGCAGAGCGAACATTCAGCACGCTGAAGCGTATTAAAACGTATCTCAGAAACACAATGAAGCAAGATAGATTAAATTCCTTGGCTGTTTTATCCATTCACAGACGTTATTTCTGGGATGCATGACTTTAATCAGCGCGTAATTGAGCATTTTGCTTCCAAGAAACCGCGGCGTGTTGCATATATGTTCAAGCAGTAGAAGTCTAGCAGCATATATATCTATGAGTGAGCGACACATGTCCTTATCTTTGCATTACTTTCCTTTCTTCATAGTAACGTTTTAAACCTTATTTTAGGTTTTGTCTGCTTTCCCGAAGTTTCTGTTAATATGTCATTGTATTTATCTGGGTAAATATTGCCTTTCCTTTTGAAAGAGGTTTCAAAATAAACTATGTCTATTTTAATTAATCCCTTGACTTGGACCGGTTTTAAAGACACTTTCTTATCGTTAAAAATTGTCGCTTTTGCCGATTGGTTGTTACCGATGGAATGGTTTTTATACTCATAAAATGATGGGAGAACTTACAGTGCTCATCCGGTCCCCGTAGATGGGGGTGACTTGGTCCCGCAGTAGCTTGCCCCGGTTGTCAAAATGACCACGCGCCGCCACTGGTACACACACTTCTGGAGCGCCCTTTATGACTATTTATATGTAGTCTATATCTCGGGTAGGCCACTAGGGCGCCAGGCCACGCAAAATACTTACTGTTACTACGATAAAATATGGCCAAATAGAGGACTTGCAGGGGTCACGTGAGTTTGTTTACTGGACGGCAAAAAAACAAACACGTCCAGCTGGCTCCTGTCAGTTGCAAGTCGGATTATACGCTTACGTTTTGTTTGGCTGTTGAAATGGTTATTTCGTATTGTTCCGTTGGCTGTACGTATAGTAAAGATAGACTATAGACAACGAAATGGATCTTCAGTTATATTCCACAGTTTCCAAAAAATCGCAATGTAGATATCATATATTTCTGTATTGGCAGGACTGATTGGTTTCCAGTCCAGAAGTCATCTCACTTGTGTTTCACTGTTTGCGGACAGCACTTCGTTGATGGTGAGTGATAATGTGCCGTTATCGATTTCTTCAAATATTTCTATGCTCCCTCATTTCAATGGAAAGCAGATGACAAACTACTGTTATTGGTAGGCGCAGGCCTACTTGCAGACTTGACTTGTGTAAGGAATCAATCATCAATTGCCATAAGGTTTTGTTTCCCTAGTTAGCAGGTAATCTTTTACTAAGTGTGAAAAGTTGACTAGATAACTAGAGTTTAACGCCAGTGGTCCGCATCTCTGATAACACTGGTAGTTTCACAGGTTCCAATCCCATGCAGGGATAGTCATGTGCGAGGTTGCAGGTCTCCTCCTATTGGGTCTGGTTCTCACGACCTCAGCTTGCGTGACTTGATAATACATCCTCAATATCCATTTATTGATGCTTAGCGTTATGACAAAGTAACTTGTGATTACTGTGGATTGGTGGAGATAAAGTGTCCATTGTGCTTGAACGAAAGCAACTTCAATACGGCCCTATCAAGAAAATTTATTTTTTGTTTCCGTGGGTCTGGTAGTGACAGTCTAAAGTTGGACACCGATACTACAACCAAATACAGTTGCAAATGACACTTAGCGAGGCGTAATATTGCGATTTTGTGATCTGAAAAAAAATTTTGATGGGTAGCCGGCTAGTCGCAACCTTTTGTTCAAAGAATATTATAAGATATGACTTGAGAGTCTAAAATTTATTTTAAGCTAATTTGCAAATGGTATCCATGGTACCAAATGTATCACACACTTTACAGTAATTATAAATTAGTTTTGAAAAATAAAGCACATCAAAAATGTATTTTTAAAAAACAATTGGTTTTATTTGCAGATACCAGGTTTATATTGAGGTTGACCATTTCAATGCTAAATTTTCCTCCGTCAAAAAGCACACTTGCTTCGCAAAGATTTGTGAATGCGCATAGTACACCAATTTGTCTAATGTTTTGATTCCATACGCAAGAGGTTGTGGATCGGTGCTGCTCAGGATGGGATATTTTGCTTATAAGTGCATATTACGTGTTTCACATGAATCCATCGTGCTAAGATTCGACTGTTTTCAAGGTCTGAAGGCTCCAACTGCTTAATTTTATTGGTACACGTGGGAATTTTCAGTGTGGGATGCATGGGTCAGTTGGAGTCACTAACATCAAAATATCTATAAGCAAGGATAAGATAACCTGGAAGTAACATTCCATAATTTAGAGTAAAAAATGTATCTGCCTCCACAGTCCTTTCAAATGGAAGATATGATTCCTTGAAGGGTAATTTCTATCAAATATTTTACAATGTTATGGTTCTTCTAGTGAAAATGGGTTTAGGCGGCTTCTTTCAAAGTGTGGTAGGTCTAGTCGAAAAACATATTAAATGTTTATGCTAACAACTGCAAAGTGATGTTGCAACACATACAAGTTAACAGAATTTGTTGAAATGGTCCTGCCTTTTGCCTTTCTTCAAAATACACCTTTTGCTATAACTATTCTTTTCCTCTCTGGAGATGGCGAAAATTCAAATATTGATGGGACATAATAAGCTGATAATTAGTTTTCTTTCCTTTTTTCCTGAAAAGAAATTACACACCAATCATCATTTGACAGTGCCAAGTTTGTGTATCAGATCAGTAATAGATTACCTGCTAACTAACAATACAATCAGACAACATCTTCTGACCATTGATGAAGATTTCTTTCAATTTAAAACGCAAATATGCCTACCAATAACGGTAGTTTTTAAGATAGCCTGGTAGTTTCACAGGTTCCTATCCCATGTCGTGATAGTTATGTGCGAGAGGATTGTAGCTCTCCTCCCACTGAAGGTGGTTCACACGACCGCTGGTCGGTTACGACATCCCCCACCATCAAGTCCATGCTCCTGAAGACAAATAACTGGCTAACTAATCCCGACAAAGAATGGTAATCGTACGATGTTGCACCTGCAATTCTCCCCCAAGATAAATCCTATGATGATCAGAGATGCGGTGGCGAGCGTATTTCTAGATGGCGAATTCAATTGAATTCTGGGTATTTTTTGCATGAGCACTGGCGTTAAACTTTAGTTATCTGTTCAACTTTCCACACTTACTAATAGATTACCTGCTAACTAGGGAAACAATACCTTATGGCAATTGATGATTAATTCCTTACACAAGTCAAGTCTGCAAGTAGACAAGCAAGCAGGCCCACGCCTAGGCCTACCAATAACAGTAGTTTGTCATCTGCTTTCATTGAAATGAGGGAGCTTATAGATATTTTAAGAAATTGATAACTGCACATTATCACTCACCATCAACAAAATGCTGTCCGCAAACAGTGAAACACAAGAGAGATGACTTCTGGACTTGACACAAGCAGTCCTGCCAATAGATGATATCCACATTGCGCGACGTTACGGATCTTTTTTAAACAGTGGAATATAACTGAAGATCCATTTCGTTGTCTATATTATACGTACAGACAACGGAACAATACGAAATAACCATTTTCAACAGCAAAACGGAAACGTATAATCCGACTTGCAACTGACAAGAGCCAGCTGGACGTATTTGTAATTTTGCCGTCCAGTAAACAAGGTCACGTGACCCGTGCAAATCCTCTATATAAGCAAATGGGGTAAGCCATCTTGGCTGACGTTCTGTGGTCGTTTTTGTTCGCTTTTGATTGATACGTTGGCCATATTATTAACCACGACTTACGCATATTCATATAACTGCCAAAATTAGACCGTATAGTGGGCTGGGGTATATTAGCGTTTGATATATAATGAGAAACGAATCAAGAAAATGCGAATATGCAAAAAAAATCGAGGCAAATAATTAATTTCTGTCCAATCCCATAAGAAATGCATTGCGCGCATCGGAAAAGTTGGAAGCATATCGTCAAAACGAGTAAGGTTTCAAACGAGAATATCGGTTGGAAACCGAAGACTTATCGATCGATAGTTAGGGGATCCCCCAAAACAGAAACTGCAGTTTCGATTCATCCGCTCTTGTAACTTGCGCACTGCGCATCGCACACACACACTCGGGTTTCAAAATTCTCTCGCTTTACAAAAATCTAGATCACTATATCAATAATTGATTGATAACTCGCTAATTAAACGACATAATTCATCCGAAATCAATAGGCTTCTGGTACGAGATAAGATGAATGCACATGCAAAATCTGGAGCAGATTCAATCTCGCTTTCGTGAGATATCGCGTGCATCTAACAGACACACAGACAGACAGACAGACATACATACAAATACCTATCAATATACTTACCGATCTTAAGATCGATAAGTAATGATCCTCAAGTATTTTATGACGTAGTATTTAGTACAAATAACATAACACAAGATCTAAAAGAGGGCATCGTCAATTTGCTTCAGCTATTCTGCGGTATCGGGCCCTTGAATTGTTGCATCCTGCGGTTGCGGAACATTGGTCTTGTATGGTGAAAGATTAACTCGGCAATCAATCACTTGCTCGGTTGGTATATGTGGGTGAGCATAGTTGCAAAGCATTGCAGATATCAGTCATCAAAATGAAGGTGATATATGCTGGTTACCTCAAAACTGGGACCAAAACTATGACTGCGGCTTTACGAATATTGGGATTCAGTGTATACGATTTTATGGAAAACACTACAATTTTGGGCAAAGACTGGGTAAAGATTTTTAGAGATGGGTGGACCACTGAAGATTTTAAAAGAATGTACGAAAACGTAGACGCGGTTTCTGACTTGCCACCGTCCTACTTCTGGGAAGAAATTCACAAAGCTTTTCCGGAAGCAAAGGTAATCTAACAATGATTTTCAGTATTTCTGTAATTTAGAATTAAGTTGGAAGCTACTACCCCTTTGGTGATAATTTAGCCCTGTCATATTGTGTGTAGATACATATGTATAGACGGTGGTGTTTTGTCAAATCTCACATTTTTTATCAATGCCGGTGGCTTTTTCTACTATACTGCGCAATTGCTTAGAACGTGGGGAGCGCAATCGCACGGGAGATTTCCTCAAATCTTACAATTTTGCTATAGTGGTGGGGGATTTCTACAAAAGATCCCACTTTTCTTTTTTACCCGAGGAAAAGATTGCCTTGGTTCACAATACATAACATTTTATAAAATTCGGTACCACTATAGCATGAAGTCTACCAGACCATAGCGTGAGATGTACCGCAACCTAGTACTGTAGTGTGAGGTCTATGTTAGGGTGAGTGTAAAACTCCTGGAACATTGTTCGGCGCTCCAGAAGTGTGTGTACCAATATGGAGATAACTCATTTTGTTCGTCCCCTCTACATCAAGTTGTGTAAAGGGACTGAAATCTATGGGCAGGGGGTATATTCACTTGGCTAACACAGACAATCCCCAAACTCGTACTAGAACCAAAATACGGAAAATCGGAATAAAATCATGGCCTAACTCTAACCTGGTACACATACTACGGAAGTACCCATTGAACATTGGTATTATTCTATGTTAACTAGTTTTAACTTAGGAACAAAGTAGGCGACATATGGCACGTCATATTGCCACCGCAAATTCTTTATCATAAGCTATATATATTGAAACAAAGATATTTATATCAGTCAGCGTTTCATATATATACTCATGCTTCATGAACTTGCACTGGCATTATTATATTCAAAATGGTCAGGTAAACTGTAAAATGTTAATATTTGCAGATCATTTTGACCACCAGAGATGAAGAGTCATGGTATAGAAGTTTTGTCAAGCAGATGAGATCAAATGAATCCAGCTGGGCCCTGAAAATATTATCAATTCTATCACCGACTGGTCGTTTGTCATTTAAGATTCTCCTCGGTTCTATAATAGGTAAGAAATTACGAAAACATTCTTATTACTTCTTTCAGCTTTGCGGTTGCAAATATATTACTGAGCCGTGATAATTGTTTTAAAATGACGGTAACTTAACGTTTGCTGATAGGAACTCCTCAAATTATTCGTTCAATCATCCTTTTTAAAAGGTTTTTAATTGTAGACAAATTAATAAAGACAGTTTTTTTAAGACTGAAAAAGTCATGAACTTTAATTATTTTCCTTTGCATGTTCAAAATAGCGATGACATTTAATAATCATTAAAAACGTTTGGTAGTGAAAAACTACTTCCCTTAGTGTTATCTCTTGGAATCAAATTGATATTTTTCAGGTCTTCAGGCATTGGGTATCAAAGATTCATTGCTCTGGAAACCATTTAAACGATTTGCTCTCAATGAACAACTCTTCAAATTGAAATTTAGAATGCATAACGCATACGTACTCCAGGTAAACACACGCTTGACTTAGCTTCGGGGGTTTGTGAACTTCGTGCATCGTGTAATTCCCCTCTCTTTACACAAATTTGTTTTTCTTTCTTATGTTTCCGATTTTTTTGATCCTAGAGTCAATTTAAACATGGATTCTAAACAAGATAGCGACGCAGTCGATGACAAACAATAGTCGCAATATTCATTATTTTCTGACATAATATATATATCCATAACATATATGGAAATACGATAGCCAAATTTGTCCATGAAACATTACATCCTTTTTCGTGGCCATAACCTAAATGCACTGACATATATATCAGCATCAAACTTGTTTGATTTTTTTTCAGAACGCACCTCCCGAAAAACTTCTGGTTTACAATTATAATCAGGGATGGGAACCTTTATGCAAATTTTTGGGCGTTCCGGTACCAGATGTGCCGTTTCCTCATAAGAATAAAGGAGCTGATATTGTGGCCGAATATCTTGCCACTGATCCGATCATGAACAAAATCAAAAGAGAAGCGATGTTGTCAATGACCATCATTTCTATACTTGGATGCATCGGGGGATTCTTTCTGATCAGAAAATGGCCGAAAATATGTGGAGTCTCTTAAACTACGATGCCGAAAATTAGTGTTATTTGTTGGATAAATCGCGACTATAATAACCTATTAAACTACAATCCACCTGTTTCTAACTAAATATTGTTTGTATAATATACTGTATGGGGGCGTTCATTTCTAAAAGCATCATTAGATGATGACTCGGCCAAAGGACGTGTACTCGATATCACAAATTTACATAATCTAATGTTTGAATATACAGTTATCTAATTATAATTGACATAATTTTCGGGTAGTCTGATAATGATCAAACTGAAAATACTTTGTTAATTTTGAGACTTCCTCTAACCCACTGCTGATACCTAGACGTGTGCGATTTACAGTATACAGGGAAATTTTAAACAAGCAGAAAAAGGAAGCAACAATACAAAAGAATAGATTCTGAAATCAATTCCAGTTTGAAATTCAGGCAGTCTCTATGCTTTGGAGAGTCCATGTATATCACATAGCATATCCGATGTCATACTGCCACCAAAATAACTTGTCAGTTTAAAAAAAATGTTTAAAGGAAGGAGTCAACCAACATAATTATTCATTGCTTCTTATCTCAATAATGATTGATTGTTTTCAGATGGTCTGTCTACTGCAGCAATAAGGAGTTAGGTTATGACTTCACGGACGTTTGAATGTCATTATTACCTAACATCATTTAATTCAAACATACGCAGTTTGAGTGACTAATATCCACCTTTATATATATAGTAAACAATGAATATGAGCTCACAAGGTATCAATGGCCACTTGATAGCCTTGCTCGTAATATGAACTGAAACATACCCCTTTAAAACTTTAGAATATTACAAAGAATATTGTATTGAAAAGTTTGGCAACTGATTTGATCCAATTTTAGTTATCAGAAGATGATTGAAAGCCGCATCAAACGATTATACAAAACAAATTTTCCCAATCATTCATTATCAAATAATCATCAACATTGACGATGCCAATTTAAAAATCGAAGTAATATTTTTCATTCGAATATTTGGTTTTATTCACGGTTGGCTTTGAATATGATTATCTATTTTTATTCGAAAGAATTTTGATTTATCCAAAATATTCTTTTCATATTTTATTGTGGGCGATTTTGCAAACATTTACTCGAACATAATGTTAATTTTTAAAGAATATTTGTGCTGTGCTTTACAGCCAAACATTTAGTTTTGTGCCACTTCCCTAATTTACACGAGTCAAAAATGTCGACGATGTCCTCTTCGTCGACGATTTCAGATCTAAGGTTTAATAAGAGTAATCTGTAAGGGAATTTCCTAAAACAAGTCAATTCGAGCTTGTACATATTCTTCTAAATATCAGGTGCAAGAAGGGCGAATCTCATAGTAATAATTTTAGTTCAGAGGGAATATCTAAATTTGTTTCTAAACTGCCCGATCCTTGGGTTACTAATACAACTGAGACCTCAATTGTTTGACATAAGAATTTAACGCGGCGGAGGACTGAAAGAAGTTTCATAACACGAAAAACGGTACGAAAAAAGTATAATGCGTTTAAAGATGAATACCGGATTTATTCCTTACGTCTGCTTCAGTAAAGTAGACTTTGGAAAATTATTGAAAGAATTTGAAAATTTGGACGAAATATGTCGATTGCCCAACCTCTAATTTTGTAGAACGATTCAATTTATATGACTGTTTGATCGATTTTTTTCAATTCTCCAGTCACATTTTATTTCATATCGCTGTAAAATCCTTTAACACACAACACTTGAATCTTGATTTCATTTTTTGGCTGACATTGCCGACTTTTGAAAAATAAAGACAACCATTTCTCGGGTCCCAGTTGTAAATTGACAATCGGTTGACCCCGCTGTCGAAATTTTGTATGAATTTGTGCAAAGATATGCTTGGCGTCATTGGCAGAGGGCGGAATTTTTCAATAAGCCAGATCGAAGCGTTGTCGTGATGATTAGGTCACATTTACACCAAAATAAAAATGAATAAAATCCTCAAAAAACGTCCATAATATGAATTTTCATCAAAATCCGTATTAATATGGGTAAAATAAAAAACTGCTTGTAACTTTTTTAATTTTAAGTTAATACGTCATAAATTATAATTAGCCTTTTCTGAATCTTAAAGGCATGTATGGCGTCAAAGGCAATTGGTGTGATGGATTTTGAGGCAATGATCTTTAAAAATATATATACTTGCTACAAAAAGCACTCCATCACAATTGTATTTACCACACAGCGTTATCCAGCCGTGAACCGCCATAATATAGAATACAAGATATCTCAGGTTGACTAAACAATATAATATTGTAATGCCGCGTAATAACGTGGGAATGAAAGTATGGCAAGCCGCAAATTGCCTAAAGCGCGCTTAGGTGGGATGACGATAAGATAACGTACCTGAATGACTGAAGAAAATCGATGCCAAGTATATCGCGCATATTAGCTCCTTAAATTTCATCGGTAATGCAAAATGTAGGTAGCTATATAGTATAATGTTTACACCTGTGCAAAATTGAAAACAACAATATTTGAAACACGGCTACACCACTCTGTTACTTTGAGCACGTATGCTTAGATATGCCTAAAATATACATTTGAACACGAGCCCTTAACCACGCTAACATATGAATAGCATATATACAGTATATATAAAATACACACTTGAACATGGGACGATAAACACGCTAAGGTATGAACAGCATATGTATATATTATGGCCACAGGCTCCTTGTTCGTACCAAGATAAATATTTACCAACATAAAAGCTATGTAGCTAGCATAAATCGTAGTGAGATAAATCGATTTGTTGAACGAAAGATCATGTAATGATAAAAAAAATAGCTCAAACACACACAAAGATTTAAATGCCCGGTGACCGATAACCGACTACAGACTAGGCTGGGTGTGTTTCTGACAACATTCCGATTATTAATTCACATGATAACCTGCTTAGGGCACAATTGGTAGAGGGATATTGCTCTGGCGAAAGGTTCGAAGCTCTCACCTGTCATTTACTGCGCTTGGTCAATGAGTTGATGATATAGCCATGGTACATACAAAATATCAATTTTTTTTATTTCACCGAATTAATGAAATAAAACAGGAGAGATATTCCTATATTTTACACAATAATCTACCTCCAGCTATACCATATTAAGAGTATATTGGCCTGCCGTACAGCTAATAATATCCAAACCATCACGACGACACTTTCCAAACGCTAAATACCCACCTTCACTTACCGAGCCGACAGCTAAATCCAAATAGCTAAGCGTTACAAATTGGACGAATGAAACTTTATCTTCAATTGTACTGTGACCAATTGTCTGAATGATTTTATTTGTCGTTGCGCATTTACTACACGAGTTATTCTATTGAAAGAGTTATTTCGATAAGACGAGCGGCCTCGTATACGTCTTGCGAATTCAAACGAAGTAAGCGCGCGCGAATTCACACCAAAGCGACTCATTTCCAACAAATAATGTAAATATAGACGACTCGGTTTCCTGAAAAAGCGTGGCGATAAGCTCAAACAGCCGATCGGGTATTCAAGGTTCCATTTAAATCAGCTGTCTCGATCTTTAATGTACCGCAACCCAATACTTAACCCACTTTGAAATAACGACCCCATCGCAAATTTTTACATGAATGTAAAGTATATCGATGCTTTATAAGGCACAATAAGTGAACGATATTGTTCCGTCGTACAGACCGCGTTGACGGCTTTTGACCTAAATATATACGTAATTTAAGAACCAAAACCTTTGGCGCATAATGGATTTCCTGATGATGAATTTGAACAATTAATGGAGAATAATAACCATCGGGTTCTATCCTAATATATTCAATATACTGCCTTTACAAAGGAAGGCGAATCACTTTTTCATGTTTTTTTTTTATTAAAACTTAGTTACACGTAAAGACAGACTGTGGGAATTACATGGACAACTTTAAAATGAATAGCATTGTTTTGTTCTACCGAAGTGCCATTTCCGATAATAACCAACATAATGAGCGCAGGAAATGACATTACAGTTTCTATCTGGCTACTTCATTTCTAAGCTACTGTCTCTAAACGCTTCTAATTCACAATTACCACGCGGCGTACTTTTCTTCCCAGTTATCTAAACTTTTAATTCTTCTGAGAGGTTAAGAAAACACAGTGGGTCATTTGTTGCTTTTCACCGCAAAATAATGAGAGTGGAATAAGAAACTAGCCACTGAAAAGTTGTTTATAGTTCGACTCGACCCTGGTAAACTTCAGCCACACTCATCAAGACTTTAAGTGGTGGAAAAGATTCTCAAGAGGATATACGATATTACGGTTTATTTGAAGAGCGAGCCGCGTCCTTCCATGCGATTACAGGTTACAAAACGGGCATGGGCGCAGCTGACCAGTGAATTATTGATACTCACGGGTGTGGAAGTTGAGAGAAGACGCAACGCCCCCATTAATGACATGCGCCCCAGCTGATCTGCTCTACGGAAACCCTATATACGTCGAAAAAACGGTCAAAACTCATTATAAACTCGACAGTTGCAACACAAACATTGAACTGATGCAAAATTTCAAGGCATCTGCGACCCCTTGACTCAATGGTTATGCAGCAACGTTGACTTTCGTTTTTTCTCCTCCCAATGAAGGTGGTCAGGTTCCAATTTGTTTGTCAATCGAAGACCTTCGTCACACTCTAGCTTTGCTAATTGCTCTATTTCTAAAATATGGTCCGATCATAGTAATTTTTCAGAATACCGAAGTCTGCAAATAGTGTTGCAAACAAGCTCGAACAAATGACAGCCGTCAAAGACTATGTAAAGTTTTCAGTCTTTATCTAAGATATTTAGATTGATTGAAGCTTCTAAAGATGACAACATAGTAAAATTGTATCAAGGCTCAGCAACCAGTAATGGTGGCTTAGACTTAAATTCAAATGGGTAACGTGCATCGCAGCTGCCGACTAGAGTTATTTTGTGGCGTTTCATAAGTTATGTAAAGGGTGTCATGTTAATATTGCTTACGTAGTGATATACATTAGTAAATATGACCTTTAAGTTGCTCTTATCATGTAATCCTATGTTACGTCATAGAGAATTATGTGTCGTCATCGGGCATGGTTTTCTGAAACGAGGGAATCAGTTGTTAGCTAGTTCGATACAAGAGAGAATAGAAAACCAGTTCCCCAAATTTTGAATTCCACCACTGATCAGAATAGAAAATTGATGTTAGTAATACTCCAGTCTCCAAAATAACATTTCATACGACATTCATTTAATGTAATGATCATTGTGTTTACTTCTAATATTACTGTGCATTTGTGTTTATGTGATCTATTCTAGAGCCCCCCATATACTTCTGCCTACCCCAAAATTCAATCTCATTCAACATAACTGACAGATCACCCTCGCATTTTACTGGGCAATATCAAATTTGAGAGGGCTTGTGCTATAGCTATAAGGGTACTCCCGTAGTGGGTGTACCAGTACGGGCGGATTATGCCCCTTTGGTGCCCTAAGCATTGAAGACTATGGTGCCCCCTTATGTGTAATTTAATTATAAAAACAATAAAACACATAAGTGTATTATGTATTAAAAATAATAACAACCAACAGTGAATAAAACAACTATTTACGAACATTAGGTTTTTTAACTGTTATCTATAACCGATATATATGAGCCATTTACTGCCCATATGATATATCGGCAAACACGCAATATAGGGATGATATATCGGTTGAGCTCCAATCCTGAGGAAGTGTGACGATGAAGGTTAATGCATACAGTTTCAACGTGATTCGAAATACCAAAGGATTCAAGTCACAGCTGTCGTTTAAAATTTTACCGTTACCTAATAGTCTACGACTACGTCATGGTGATCCAAGCTTGCGAAGCTGCAGGACCGCAAAATCTTTTAAGAGGGTCTCGCCGTCCGCAGTCGAAGAAAACCGAAAAGTGATCGGAATACCGCGAATTTACTCACTTTAAATTTAAGACTATTATTATGTTGCATGGGTGGTGCTCTTTTAAAGAAGATATATGAAGCGTTTAGTTATTTCAAAATTAATTACCGAGAATTACCGTTGTATTTTTGCATATTGTGTTTGGTTTTGTCAAATCAAACTAGACACTGTGGTTTACCGTTGTGGTGGGCAAGGAAGAATACGTTTCCTCTCAGTTTTACTCTGTCACCTTTCTTGTGACACTCATTTTATTACGAATTGTTGAGTAGCCTAATTTAAAAGCTTGCAGCGTGAGAAGGCCTAGTGCTATAGTCAAATAACAACCAAGTCCGTCTAAGTTGGGATTTCGGGACCTAGGTGAAAAAAATGAATTGTTCGCTAAGTCAACTCTGCGTTTTGGCACTACTGTCACATGGCTCACGTTTGAAAATAGAAGAGTGTTTTTACTGGAATAAAGGCCTCAAACGTCTCTTAACATAAGACTTGTCGCGAGCTCAAAGGTGCAAGTTGAGATGAGAAGCGTGACTCATCTAACCGGCTTGGTCCTATCTGCACACGACAATCCATTCTCCTTGTACCGATGACAGCTTACAGGACGCCATTCCCATATTGATATCGTCTTGACGTTTATAAATACAGCATTGTAATTACGTGATTTTAACAAATATCAGGGTGTGGACCACCTTGGTCAACCTCATCAACAAACTCCCGACTTCGCTGACCACTAGATCGTTGAAATGTGATAGCGGAACCGTCACATAGTGCGATATCCAATGAGGTGTCTAATAAAAAAGCTTCAGTGTTTATTTTTAATAAAGAAGGTTAATATGATACTCAAAGAGAAAAAATAAGCGAACATTCTGAAGTCTGACGAACTCGTAATATTTTAACAAACACCATTAAAAATACTGCTATGAAAATTTCTGTGGTGCCCCTGTTTGCTTGGTGCCCTAAGCACGTGCTTATATTGTTTAATGCAGTGTTTCCCAAACTTTTTTCTGCCAGCGCCCCCTTGGATGACTTTTTAACTAGTAAACGCCCCCTGACAAAAAAAAGTTTAGTTAAGCAACTTTTCTCCATTTATTATTAGTATAATGTGAAGATTGAGCCTAGTGAAATACCACTAGTTTGATAATATCTGGCTTCATTTCAGTCAAAAACAAGTCTTGAGTCTCCTCGTCTGACACTGTCGAGGAAATCTCTCTTGATATGTAAAAGTGCGGTCACTGCACTAAACACACGCTCTACCAATAATGAGCTGGCAAGTGCAAGAAAAAAATATTTAACCCGATCTCACAGGCGAGGATATTTCAATTTGATTGTGTTTCCAAAAAGATGGAATACTGAAAGACTGAACGTGGGTTTAAAGTATAAACCCAATGATAGTGGTGCATGTTCGCTTCCAAAAGTTCGGGGTTATCTAGAAAATGGAAACCAAAAATGTCTTAACTATCTTCAAAAAAATTATTTATTTGCGCTTGAACTTCTGTTTGCGTATGATTTTCTCAGAAGTTTTGCAAAATTTTCAACCACTTAGTTTTCTGCTGAAGCGCGGGGCATGGAAATGAAAGAGTTCAAACGGTGAATACAGAACATTATGTAGTTGTGTCAAGAAAAATCTGGACATCACTTGAGGGATTGATAGAGGTGACCAGCAATGGTTCCAGCATAACGAGGCGACGCCCCATACATAAAATCAGACGCTTGCTTTCCTGAGAGAAAAGACAGCAGTGACATCCAGTGGGCACCCCAATTATCGAATTGAAACCTTTTGATATGTAGGGTGTTCGAGGGACCTTTGTATCAGGACAATCCTCAAACGAGTAGTGAACTCAAGGCTGCAATCGCAGAAATAAAATAAATGCCCAAAGAAGAGTGATTGACAATGTTGCAAAAAGAATGAAATTCTTTCTTCAATACCGATGAGGGCATTTGGAACATATATATTCTAGGAACAACATATTTTTGTGCAAAACGTCCTAGATTTTCCGACAATTTCGGGTACAAACATACACAAACATTGGTTCAAGTGTAGACAAAAATGAATAATTACTTTATTTTTGTAGAAGTAATCGAGAATTTGATGGCTAAGTTTTTTTGAGACCTCGATGTATAATACAGTTTTTGATATAAATCAGTTTAAATATGCTGCTTCAGTCACTGTATTCGATATTTTGAACTTACGCAACACAAATGATACACCGACATCAAACAATTTCAGTCACAACATGATTTAACAACTGGCTAGGTCTTTGCCGTTTGCCAAATTATGTTTTACTTATGTAGCCTTATTATTCAATGACTCAAGAAATATAAATGAATCTGTTAAGTCGCAACATGAAGATGGTCCTATTTGGCGTGCGTCAGTTCAATCAGATGCCCAGCTCTCAAGTGTTGCTCTTAACAAAACCAAAATTATAATATGAAGGATGCTGTACCTACACTGCCGCTTCGAAACACTATAGAACACGATAGTAAAATGAAGCTGTTATTCAAAACAGTACAACAAAACTTGCAGTGCATGGTGAAGGAAGCGTATGCCGTATGCGCTAGGCTAGACTAGTATAGTTATGAGACAAAACGGATCTGAAAAAAAGTCATAATATCTGTTCTACGTTAAGCGAGAAATTTCCAACACCGAAATCACAAGCAAACTATTTTGAACCAAAACATAGGAGTCAATTACATAAACTATCACACTTCTTTTGAGTTTCCGTATTGATGTCAGCGCCCCCCAATTGCCCAGTTTAACATCCAGCGCCCCCCAATTGCCCAAATCGCCATCAGCGCCCCCCCCCCCCCTCAAGTTATTGCAAACGCTGGTTTAATGGGTAATTCTAGTTCTATCACGAGTTCGGGGACTGTCTGTGATAACCAAGTGAATATCCTTCTGCCCATAGGCTTCAGTCCCTTTACACAACTTGATGGAAAGTAGGCGAAAAAAATTAGTTCTCTCCATATTGGTACACACGCTTCTGCATCGCCGCTATAAGAATGGTCCCGGCTGATGGGCATGGAGATTCTTTTTGTTCATAGCTTCCAACCTCATTCGACTTGTCATGAGAAATGCAAGGTGAAGTACGACAAGATGGGGGATTGCGTGTTTAAAGCTACTTGATGGATCTCTCAAAGCACAAATGACCTTTATTGCCACACTATTTCGGGCCAGTTAAGTAGCATGTATTTAAATGATAACACAACAGAATATGATGTAGCATGTGTATAGTGGCCCATCGTTGTCACGCGTAAAATTGAAAATAAAAATAAAAATAAAATAAAAAAACGAAAATAAAAAAATAGTTGTGAAAAATCATAAAAATAATTGAAAAAAAAAATTAAAATTAAAAAAAAAAATTGAAAAAAAAAATGAAAAAAAAAAAAAAAAAAAATTAAAAAAAAAAAATTAAAAAAAAAAAATTTAAAAAAAAAAATAAAATAAAAATTGAATAAAAAGAAAATGAAAAAAGGCTGACAACGATGGTCCGCCTCGTGGCCCATCGTTGTCACGCGTTTTTATTTTTAGAAAATTTGCTTCTGCTTGGGACCAACGTTGTCAGGCATAATCCTACGCGCACAAATGTGTTCCCTGGGTTTCCAACTCTACTGATTTTTTTGAGCAAAATTCAATATGAAAATGTTCTATAAATTCTCCATGCTACAATGCTACAAGTTCAACAAGAAGTAATATATTTATAATAATGATAAGAGAATATAGAATTGAATATGAAAATTCGGAAAATTTGTTTTTACGTGTAGAAGATAATTTAATTGGAGAATGCTGCTTAACTATTCAGTTGTCTGGACACTCGCGATGCCGGTACCGTACCGTCTTACCAAATACCGATAGTCGGTTATAGTCGCTTTGCGTCTGACCGTACCGGTAGCCATGCAATCACTCATGAAAGAATGGGAGATACGGATAGTCTCGTAGAATATAGACTACTGAAACACTCTCTGTGCCTGCCTCATACCGTACAGCCGTAACGTACCGATCCAGACAAATGATAAATCGCCCGTGCTCAACCATTTATTTCAATACATACCTCGATCCTAGTAGAATATAGTGAGTCGAGGTATGGATTGAAATAAATGGTTGAGCACGGGCGATTCATCATTTGTCTGGATCGGTACGTTACGGCTGTACGGCATGGGGCAGGCGCAGAGAGTGTTTCAGTAGTCTATATTCTACGAGACTATCCGTATCTCCCATTCTTTCATGAGTGATTGCATGGGTACCGGTACGGTCAGACGGTACCGTACCGGCATCGCACGAGTGTCCAAACAACTGAGCAGTTAAGCAGCATTTTCCAATTAAATTACCTTCTACACGTAAAAACAAATTTTCGTATTCAATTCTATATTCTCTTATCATTGTTATAAATATATTGCTTGTGGTTGAACTTGTAGCATGGAGAATTTATAGAACATTTTCATGTTGAATTTATTGAATATTGCTCATGAAAATCAGTAGTGAGTTAGAAACCCAGGAAACACATTTGTGCGTGTAGGATTAAGCCTGACAACGTTGGTCCCAAGCAGCATCAAATTTTCTAAAAAAAAAAACGCGTGACAACGATGGGCCACGAGGCGGACCATCGTTGTCAACCTTTTTATTTTCTTTTTATCCAATTTTTTTTTTTAATTTTTTTTTTTTTGTTTTTTTTTTTGTTTTTTTTTTTCGTTTTTTTTTTAATTTTTTTTTTTTATTTCAATTTTTTCTTTCATTTCTTTTTTTTCAATTATTTTTATGTTTTTTCACAACTATTTTTTTATTTTCGCTTTTTCATTTTATTTTTTCATTTTTTTTTTAAATTTTACGCGTGACAACGATGGGCCACCATACATGTGCCCATTTCTTTGTCATTCATATTTATTTTGGGAAGTGTGAGATTTCAATAGTCGAATTCTAGAAAGCAGTGTATTTGTTCCTGTATGCATCTGACTCACTAAATCAAGTTGGGATTAGCCACGCGAAATGTATCTTTTGGGCGATAAACCTTGTCGTATATTTTTACCATTTTTTCTACATTCAAATAAATTTAAAAAAAGAATGCTAGTGTCAATGGAAGCAAAACAACGGATATTTTTTAAAATGTCTATGTCCATAAGTTTGTTTCAATTCAAATCGTTTTAATGCGATCAGGAGTAAATAAAATGTTTATGGATTAGTTAGCGGGTGTTAGAAAAGATTAGAATCACAAACTAATATAATTATAAAATCTCCTGTATTCATATTGATACTGTATAAGAGCACGGCTATCGAAATTGTCGGAGTACGGCCATTACAGAAAATGAATCGAACAGCCACGCAAACAAAACTTCAAATGCATTAACCAAATATTTTCCGCAGTGAGAAATAGGGTAAGCTTGTTGATTTGAATTTGGCACCCGTGTAGATTTCGTTCCACATCAAGTATTTTAAGACGTAGGCTACTATTTACTACTAACAACGTAACACACGGTATATAAAAAGGCTTCGGTTATTTGCTTCAGCTAGTCTGCAGTATCGACCCGTAACATTGTTGACACTGGGGGTTACTTAAACATTGGTATTGTTTGGTTGAAGATTAACTTGGCACTCAATCAATAGCAAGATTAGTATATATATATATATATGAGTGATCATAGTTGCAAAGCATTGCAGATATCAGTCATCAAAATGAAGGTGATATATGCTGGATACCCCAAAACGGGGACCAAGACAATCACTGCGGCTTTGCGAATATTGGGATTCAGTGTATACGATTTTATGGAAAACACTACAATTTTGGGCAAAGACTGGGTAAAGATTTTTAGAGATGGATGGACCACTGAAGATTTTAAAAGAATGTACGAAAACGTAGACGCGGTTTCTGACTTGCCACCGTGCTACTTCTGGGAAGAAATTCACAAAGCTTTTCCGGAAGCAAAGGTGATCTAACAATGATTTTCAGTATTTCTGTAATTTAGAATTAAGATGGAAGCTACTACCCTTTTGGTGATAATTTAGCCCTGTCATATTGTGTGTAGATACATATGTATAGACGGTGGTGTTTTGTCAAATCTCACATTACTTATCAATGCCGGTGGCTTTTTCTACTATACTGCGCAATTGCTTAGAACGTGGGGAGCGCAATCGCACGGGAGTTTTTCCTCAAATCTCACAATTTTGCTATAGTGGAGGGGGCTTCCTACAAAAGATCCCACTTTCTTTTTTATCTGATGAAAAGATTGCCTTGATTCACAATACATATCATTTTAATAAAATTCGGTACCACTATAGCATGGGGTCTACCAAACCATAGCGTGAGATCTACCGCAACCTAGTACTGTAGTGTGAGGTCTATGTTAGGGTGAGTGTAAAACTCCTTCTTGAACATTGTTCGGCGCTCCAGAAGTGTGTGTACAAATATGGAGGTAACTAATTTTGTTCGTCCACTCTACATCAAGTTGTGTGAAGGACTGAAATCTATGTATATTCACTTGGCTAACACAGACAATTCCCAAACTCGTAATAGAACTAAAATAAGGAAAATAGGAATAAAATTATGGCCTAGCTCTAACCTGGTACACATACTACGGAAGTACCAATTGAACATTGGTACTAATCTATGTTACCTGGTTTTAACTGGGGAACAAAGTAGACTACATATGGTGGCACGTCATAATGCACCTCAAATTCCTTATCGTAAGCTATATATATTGAAAAAAAGATATTTATATCAGTCAGCGTTTCATATATATACTCATGCTTTATGAACTTGCACTGGCATCAATATATTCAAAATTCAAAATGGTTAGGTAACCTGTAAAATGGTAATATTTGCAGATCATTTTGACTACCAGAGATGAAGAGTCATGGTATAGAAGTTTAGTCAAGCAGATGAGATCAAATGAATCCAGCTGGACTCTGAAGATATTATCAATTCTATCACCGACTGGTCGTTTGTCATTTAAGATACTCCTTGGTTCTATAATAGGTAAGAAATTACAAAAACATTTTTATTACTTCTTTCAGCTTTGCGGTTGCAAATAATAAATATATTACTGTACCGTGATAATTGTTTTAAAATGACGGTAACTTAACGTTTGCTGATAGGAACTCCTCAAATTATTCGTTCAGTCATCCTTTTTAAAAGGTTTTTAATGGTAGACAAAATGAATAAAGACAGTTTTTTTTAAGACTGAAAAAGTCATGAGCTTCATTTATTTTCCTTTGCATGTTCAAAATAGCGATGACATTTGATAATCATTAAAAACGTTTAGTAGTGAAAAACTACTTCCCTCAGTGTTATCTCTTGGATATGATTATTGTTGAATCAAATTGATATTTTTCAGGTCTTCAGGCATTGGGTATAAAAGATTCATTGCTCTGGAAACCCTTTAAACGATTTGCTCTCAATGAACAACTCTTCAAATTGAAATTTAGAATGCATAACGCATACGTACTCCAGGTAAACACACGCTTGACTTAGCTGTGTAATTCGAGGGTTTGCGAATTTCGTGCGTCGTGTAATTCCTTTCTCAGTACACAAGTTTGTTTTTCTTTCTTATGATTCCGAATTTTTCGATCCTAGAGTCAATTTAAACATGGATTCTAAACAATATCGGGACGCAGTCGACGACAAACAATAGTCGCAATATTCATTATTTCCTGACTTAATATATATATATAAACACGATAGCCAAATTTGTCCATGAAACAATACATCTTTCTTCGTGGCCATAACCTAAATGCACTGACATATCAGCATAAAACTTATTTGATTTTTTTTTCAGAACGCACCTCCCGAAAAGCTTCTGGTTTACAATTATAATCAGGGATGGGAACCTTTATGCGAATTTTTGGGCGTTCCTGTACCAGACGTGCCGTTTCCTCACAAGAATAAAGGCGCTGATATTGTGGCCGAATATCTTGCCACTGATCCGATCATGAACAAAATCAAAAGAGAAGCGATGTTGTCAATGACCATCATTTCTATACTTGGATGCATCGGGGGATTCTTTCTGGTCAGAAAATGGCCGAAAATATGTGGAGTCTCTTAAACTACGCTGCCGAACAATTAGTTTTATTTGTTGGATAAATCGAGACTATAATAACCTATTAACTACAATCCGAGTAATTAGTCGAAGACCACATATTTTTAACTAAATGTTGTTTGTATATACTGTACGTATTTTATGGATACGTTTCTTTCTAAAAGCATCATTGAATAATGACTCGACAAAAGGACGTGTACTCGAGTCCTAAAATAAGTGAATGCGACTCTCAAGTAGTTAGCGATCCGGTTCGATGAATGTAGTTGAGCTTATTCAACGGATTTTAGTCTCATCATGTTTTTCCGATAATCCAGTTTAGTGTTAGCGTGATTTATGTTACGAGTGCTTCTATAAATTCCCAATACGAAACATAATTCTATCCATTCCGCTACGAATTAAAA
The DNA here is from genome assembly GCF_013122585.1 of Styela clava. Lineage (NCBI taxonomy): Eukaryota > Metazoa > Chordata > Ascidiacea > Stolidobranchia > Styelidae > Styela > Styela clava. Next base: position 11,926,644 of record NW_024102837.1, read on the forward strand.
TTTATAGCTATATGTGCCACAAAAAGTGTGTTTATCCAGGCAACCAACTCTTATCAGACCTATGACGACGAAAAGTTCATCAATCCTCGCGCACACAGTTATCCCTCACGGAGTCACGGGATTCAAACCAGAACATGCAAACAAGAGGTGGAATGGGCAAGCGCAGGGGGTCGACTCCCACCCACTTTTGGAATGTGAAAGAAAAAAATGACGACTAATAGGCGCGATTAAGCGCATAAAACTTTATGGCTCCGTCTCCAGATGCCGTAAAGTAGAAGCGAAGTGATTGCGACCGATTAAGGCGATTTATTCAGTCCACAATTTCCACTTGAAGACCTGGTTCTTGGCGAATCCTGACATATTCAGTTTCGCTTTCTAAAAACATTCTGTATCACACATAGGAATTTTCCGTAGCTTGGAACGCTTTTTAGAACATCAATTCACTTGAAAACTCGCGTTTTGCGGCCACCGGTCAGACCACCAGGCTGTTACAGTCTAACTTGGCAATTGCAAATTTCAGGGTGCTCCCGTAGCATGTGTACCAAGATGACACACTATCTGAACATAGCATGTGTACTATGTTAGGGTTATCAGGTTGTGCGGCATCTTGGTACACACACCACGGAAGCGCCAATTTCAGCCTCCCCCCACCATTTGAAAATTCCTGACTACGTATCTGTCCGGTCATTGTCGTGATTACCAATAAATTGGCGGTGGTTATTTCCAAAGGTATGGTAAGCAGCGGCGCGATGACAAGTGTATTCCGAAGCATAACTCTTGTCTACCAGTCACCTACTCACAGCGAAACAAAATTGCAAGTATATATAATAAACAAGAAGAACGACGATGTATATTAAAGAATTCAAAAAAAAGAAGAAGAAACGCACTGTAATAGACAGATGATAAACAAACCAGCTAGAAAATATCCAGATACAATGTGCTAGTCATCGGTAGGGAGTACGAGATCAACAAGGAAGTTCCTGCTTCTGATTCAATAGAAGTGGTTATAGGATATAAATTCAATTAAACAGGGTTTCGAAAAAAAATGCGGTGTCCCACTGGTTCCCTCTTTACCACACTTGTCTCACTGTTTTGAGTTATGATAGATTTATATTGCGGGAAAGTTGTTTGAAAGTAAGCACATGAAGTGAAATGCATGTTAGAATTGATTTAATACTTTGGCCGAAGATCTTAAGAGTATTTATATGAAAAGGGAAATCATGTTATGTTGTGGGTTAGGATAGATATAATACTTTGCAGAAGGCTAGGGTTCATACAATTGGACCACAGGACCATTTTCGACACACCTTCAAGTAAATGATGAAACAGTGGGAAGTAACTACCTATTTATCACCACAAAATGGCAGAAGAAAGGAGACTGTTACTACTGTTGATTTTCTTGAGATGGAGATCAAATAGAGGCATATGCAAACATATATGTAATTTAAATCTCAACCACTGTTCCATAGGCTCGTAACCTGCATACAGCTGGCAGATAGAAAGGGTCTAACAAGCCAACAATATATTTATCTGGAAGTAATTTAGGAGACATGAACATTTTCTGGTGAGTACACGTTGCGGCAATTCGAAAGAAAAAAAATTTAATCAACAAAAAATCCCATCAATACAATTGAGCATTCCAGGTTGCATTAGAAGTTAGCTATCTCGTATTTCAGAAAAACCTCAAGGTTAGCACATGTCGTGGTGCCCATGTTCACATTATGTGTTTTCTATTTTATGTTGCAGAGAACAAAATGAACTGGCGATCTTTATAATCTTAACAGCATTATGCCACAATTATAAAACTTGAAAATTAAAAAAAAAGAAAGGAAACGGCTTAGCTACAGTATTCAGGGCAGTGCTGATATCAGTACAGTTACAAAAAAAACTGGATTGTGGATTACCAATATGTTCTTTCTTAAGACAAGTATGAAATTGAATGAAAAGTGGGTTCCATTTCGAGTATATCTGAGTTTGCACCATTGCGCCACCATTTGCAACATTGTGGCCCGAAAGATTTGAATTCAGACAAGCCTTTAAGTTTGATCCGTGGGGTATATCTTGATCCGGCGGTCGAGTCAACGCGTTTCAGTTTTATTTATAAGATGGTCACGCGTCACCTTTGGCAGCTTTCTCTGGTATGTTCTTTTCATCTTCGGACTCTCGTTTCCTTTTCGCGCCGCGGGGAGGGGGAGTGGCTACCACTGAAACTGAAAATAAAAGAACAGATTGCATTAGATTAGACAAAATTATTGGCATCGTCATTGGAACTGTGGAGAATCCTCTTTTACAGTGTACAAAAAGGTATAGGGGCAGCCAAAAAAGTATTGCTTAGTAAAATGAAATGCATTTAGGTGAAATGGACCTCCAGAAGTATGTGCACTAAGATGGCGCACAACCTGAACATAGTAGTTGTACCAGGTTAGGGTTCAGGTTGTGTGCCATCTTGGTGCACATACTTCGGAAGCGCCGGTGAAATTGTGACTTTGATAATCCAAAATTATGCTTGACGATTGTGATATCCTGGAGAGGAAATCATTTTCCATTGAAAAATATATGTCAAATTCTAAAAAGGATTCCACTGAACTGTGCATTCTTTTAAAACTAATAAATAGTATCAAACTGGAGGACCAAAAAAACAACAGGATGCGTGAATTTCATACAGTATTTCGTTTCAACTGAATTACAGAAACGTTCAAACTTTCAATTTTTTCAACTTTACAAACCTTCTCTAGATTCATCAAAGTCAATATCGGCATCTTCATCATCGTCTTCTTCCTCAACTTCATTTTCATTATAATCATCATCTTCCTCTTCTTCATCATCCTGAGAAATTTAATGAGAGAATGCTTCATTTTTATCAAAATTGACAATAACGAAAAATAAAAGAGAAGAGAAAGTCAGAATTTCAGTCTTTCAATAACGATGAAGAAAGTCATGATTTTATAGAGAAATTCAAAAAGGATCAAGTTTACCAAGCGTTCTTACCACTCTATTGAAGAAGGCTTGCAATCGCTAAAATTTTTGTTATTAAAACTTCCTTTCCCAGAGATTATTCTACAACTTTGGTGTCTGGCGTCAATTTTTGTTAGGCGCTCCAGAAGTATGTGTACTAATACAGAGGTAACTGATTGTTCGCCTACTTTACATCAAGTTATGTGAAAGGACTGAAGCTTATGGACAGGGGGTATAATATTCACATGGCTGACACAAACAGTCCCGTAATAGAACTAAAATAAGGAAAATTGAAATAAAATTATGGCCTAAATCTAACATGGTACACATACTACGGGAGTACCTTTTTAATTCATTATTTTATCAGACTGTTTATAACAAGAGCCTCAGGAGACGATTAGTGTAAATAATGACTTAAACAACACCAAAAATATTTTCTGAATGTGATTAAACTAAGTTGCTCACTTTTATATCATTCTGATACAGATAATCTAATCCAACTTCTTCTTCATTATCATCCTCATCATCGTCGTCATCCTCCTCCTCCTCATCATCTTCCTCTGCATTATCTTCATTTTTCGATTGTGGCACATTTTCCTCCTGATCAATGATCTCGGTAATTGAAACATCGTTGGATAATTCTTCATCATCCTCCTCTTCTTCTTCCTCCTCTTCGTCGTCATCATCACCATCTTCCTCATCCGCTAAAGCATCTCCGTTTTCAATGATTTCTGCATCCTCTTCATCTTCTTCCTCATCTTCATCAACAAGATCATCTTCATCTTTACTTTCATCCAACCCTTCATAATAGCAATATTAAATGAAACTACTGACACAAAATTGCAGAATGGTTTTGGGGTCCGAACCAGATAAACTCTACTTCATAAATCATAGAAACATGACAAGACAGGTAAAGATTATCAAAAGTACAAGCAATATAAAATTTTAATTGGATGTTTGCTAATATGAAACTATAAATTAGATGACCCATATTTAGCTGAGCATTTGGAACCAATTTTAATTGTGAAAAGTTTAGAAATACCAATATACCTTCGTCGCCACTTTCTTCGACATCACCTGAAATAATAAACAAAAACTTATTATACGATATTGGAAGCTGAATTCTACAAATAGAGTTTAACAAATTGTTGCATCGTTTGGAAGATAAAAGTTTTACAAAATTACAATATAGAAGTAATACAGTAGTCACCTGACATGACTGAGAATCCACTGTGTTTTAATATTTACGGAGAAAACGGGTCGCAATTACAGCGTGAAATCTACCTTAAGTTAGCACTATAGCATGAGGGGTCTGATTGGGTTGGGGTAAATTTTCTTCTGCCAGGTTGGTAGACCTTGTGCTATTCCAAAAATAGAAATTGCATCGTACCTTCATCTTCCGAATCTACAGCTTCCTTGTCAAACTTATCAAATCCATCGAGATATTTTAAATCGGGGATCAACTCAAAAACTTTTTCTCTGTAATTGTCCTCATTTGTAACATCACAATTGAACAAATCAAGTGTTCTCAAGTTTTCTAAACTAGCCTGAAAATGAAACACCATAACTCTGATTGTAGAACACAAAACACTAAGAATATCAAGATACAAGCAATGCATTTTATTAATTTTATCTTCAGCACTAGAGACTTAGACGTACTATATATATTTATTTGGATAACATAACCGGGGACGATTAGTAAATGAATTTGAACAGAACTACAAATTAAAACTATAATAAGTATATCAGAATTGCTTGGTCGTTTTATCAGTATACTCTCACAAGTTTACTTCATTAAAGTAAATTAAGATTAAATGGAAATCAAAATTAGAATTTTTGTGGGCTGGATGGCCTACCAGTTTGGGCGTTAGATTTGACATTGTTGGCAAATCAGGTTACAAATTTCAGCTTCAAATTCCAAGCCCACCACCTCACCCATGGTATAATTAGGTAGGCAATTGCAAACCGGATTCCGGTCAATCCAAAATTCCTCACATATAGTTGTTCGGCGTGAAGAAGTGTTGTATCAAAAGGGACATAAAACATATGGTCAAATTGTATGTTTAGATCCTTGTTTCAAGAAAAGGTTTGAGACATACAAAGATTCACTTACCAGTGGCTCTAATGTTTCAATCGTTTTTATTTTATTTCCGCTGAGATTTAAATGTGTCAATGACTCGCAGCCTTTCAACATTCCAAGAGCACCCGATATTCTGTTATCACTGAGTTCCAACTAGAACAGAGGAATATAATTTGAAGTGTTTTAAAGTTCAGCATTGATTTTATGGTAAATAGATAACCAATACGGTCCTATGCTTTTGACTGCTCGTAAATATCAGATAGATTATGCTCTGTATGTAATCGATTAGTTCGAGAGGGATATAATGTGTAATAAAGAAATATGAACAAAGGATGGGTGTGACAACTATCATGGGATCACAGGTCAAAATCTCTGATTCGAATCTCAGCTTCTTACTATTAATCAGTAACCGCTTGTGCGAAGCTTTGTTTGGAGCAAAAGAAGTATAAACATACAGCAATAAAAGAGTAGTTCAACTTAATGATATGCTTATTTATAACATAAAAAGTTTTACCTTTTTCAATTTTGGTAATGCTGGAAAGCCTTTTAAAGTTGTGAGACCAACATTATTCATAGATAATACTTCCAATCCAACAAATTCATCAGTTAACCCTTCAACTTCACCAGTTGTTCTTCTGTTGTCAAGATTCAGCTCTTTGATCTGTAAAAATTTTATAGATCAAATATTCATGTCAAATAGAATTTTCATTATATATATAAAATGCTGCTATAACATGTTTAATACTCTATAGGTAATCTAATCAAATCGACTCCAGTCTATTTATTTGAACATATGTACATTTATGACATAATTAAACTATTTTTACCCAGTTGGTCATTAGCGATTTTGAATAATGTGACTATTATATATATAAATAATGTAAATGGTCCAAGTCAACAACATACTGACATTTCATTAACACTTCTCCAAGTTTCAGATAGTAATAGAGGCTATTATTATTTGTGGATTATTATAACTGGCGCTTTTTTATGCAGCATGGCCATAGGATTTCTCGTTAAATATTTAAATGCATCTTCCCGCGATAAGGACGTATTCTCTGACATTAAAAATAATTCTAGGATTTTTTACAAATTGATAATATTTTCGGGCGATATATTCAGTTCTCTGCAATGATTAAGTTATGGTGCGGACAAAAAATTAGAACCTCCAATACCGGTCTGATTTAAAACCGGTCGCACCTTAGTTCGAGGCGCTAATTCTTACATTTACATTTTTTTTGCATCTATATCTAGTCGAGCGCGAAATAACCGACGGGAGCCCGCAGCGAAGCCATCGCTTAGGAATAATAATAATAAAAAAACGCATCGAGTCCCACAATTATCAGAAATACAGGTTGCGTCATCAGAAGCGTGAGAGAAAAAATATAAATCAATGAACAAATCCGCGAACGAACAACAGCAATGAAAGCCAGACGATATGCTTTAGAAATGCCGCAAAACAAATTCTTCCCGATTCATGATGTCGTTATCGTAAATGTAAACTACGACGGAAAGACGACGAATATTCCATGCAAAATAGTTTGCTCTTATCTCAGGGCTGGGATATTTCTTGTATTTTAACATTATCGTCCCAAAATTGAAAGTTGAGTAATCATTTTTTAATCAGTAATCGCGGGGATAATACGCTATACAATGAACCATGGTCATAAAACGTTAAAATTACGCCAAACGAATAAATGTCTTGAATATTTCCACCATCAATATCTAATTAAACAAAACTCTTAGTGAAACACAGGAAATGCCAACAAACTTGAGCTAACAAGAAGGCACACTGCGCATGCGCCAGACACCAGCGCAGTTGTTTTCATCGGCACAGGCCATTCGTATTCGATCAGACGTTGTCGAAAGGACGGACTATATTTGTGAAGTTGGCTGCGAAAATGTTCTGATTTGTGAAGAATAGATTAGCAAATTTAAAGAGTTTTCATTGAATATCGTACCACGAAAGTAAAGAATAACCTATATGGCGTTATTGATATTCATTGCAAAAAGAAAGCACATCTCCAGGCGGAAGAAAACATGTCGCTTTTGAAACGCACTTTATTGAGAAGTTGAACAGACATCGGTTGAGCATAATGGCGGCACCATGACTTCAGACGATGCTATCGCGCAGCGACTGGCGGGCGTTCAAAATCATAAAATCGCCGAGTAATACAGGACAGTGCATATTTAAATGCATTTGTAATAATGTATTCGAGATGTGGTATAATCGTTTCAACATAAGAAACGGAGGAATGCTTTTAAAATGTGACAAAGAACTGTATGCGTAGCTGAGGCGCAGTGCAAATCCGAATATCGACAACAGCCATAGTCACGTGACCATCAATATAATGAAGAAACAAGAGGAGCGAAATAAGCGAGACGAGAACGCTGCAGCGATTTCAAATAACTTCGGGAGAGCACTACGAAGATATCTTGTTTACGTCCGTCTGTATCGAGGCCTTTACAAATTTTGATCCTCGAAGGCGCGATACCGCGCAAATAGCAAAGACTAATGAACTTGGCTCCACTATACTAAAGCAATGATACACACATCATTGGATAATTTCAGCGGAAACTAACTTTATATTTCGTAAAAACGAACACAAATTTTTGCTCAATACCACAGACAGACGGAAGAGGAAATTATTTTAAAAAATACTACAATCAGACATTGCCTCATTAAAATTATCAACCTTGCAGTTGTACTAGTTTTACCTGCTTATATAATAAGTTATAACTCTTGAAGGCTATTTATTTGGAGCAGTACCATACCATTGAATCACTAATTGTGCTAAATCTGTAAATACTGAAACAGACTTGTATTAAAGTTCACATATAGGAAAAATTTGTCTATGTTAGCATGCTAACAGATGCTCTAATAAAAAAAAGTTTATGCACTAAAGCTCACCTGTTCGGGCTTCTTTCCTCTGCATTCCAGTTGTATCCTTTTTAGCATTATGCTTTTACCAATGGCGATTGTCAGATTGTAGGGATATCAAAATAACTTTCAGACTTATGGCAGTATGGATCCTGCGTCAAATAACACTCCTTGTGACAACCTACAGCTTAACGTACTTTTCTAATGTCAGATAAGATGCGTAATTACATAAATAGCGAAGAAACCACACTTCTTGTACAAAACACCCAAGCAATGGGCACACAAGACTTTTTATACAACGGTACTGGTCTTCTACAGCGCTTCGACTTTTCTTTACGCGCAATATCGATGCGCGTGTGTGTATCGCGCTCTCTCGTCCAGCGAGTGCACACGCATGAGCGATCATGTTAACAATGAAAAGGCAGCCAGAGATCGATCAAGCGTATGTAGTACCTCAGCAGCTCGCGCGAGAATGTAACATTGCAAATATTATTTATCAATTTTGATACCTTCGGCGCTTCCTGCTCCACATCACTTGTTTAAATACCCATGTTCTATTACAATAATAAGTCATTGTTGGTATATATAAGACACTGCTGTTGACTAATGGCTGCAATGACGGATTTTTCATGCACCATTGGGGTCTTGCGCTGGTAAAACATCAAAGCTAAATTCACGTGGGCTATAAAATTTAAAAATACGCCGCCGTCGTGCTTTCCAGCTTCTGAGAACCTGACCTTGAAATATAGGAAAAATAATTTGATATTTTTTCGAAATGTGCATTAAAATTTGAGCACATACAAAGCAGTTGATCTTGCCGCTGAGCTTGTTTTAGATAATTTGGTGAGTTACTTAGGCATCTGCGCGTTACATATTGACTCAAATTATCTCGTATATTGTGATCATTAAAAACCAAATTTTCAAATATGATTTTTTAGATTGAAAAAGCTGTAGCAAGCAATTCAGCTAATGTCGAAATCAGGGATACGCCGTCAAACTGAAATATATACAGTACTTTAAAATGAAATCACACAGTGACACAGGTATACGAAACTGCGTGCTACATAACGGCAAACGTTTTTTTTTTAGAATCTCACACAGAGTTGCTTTTTTTCTAAAAAGGAATTTATTTTCGAAACTGTGTTAAAAATTTCCACATCAAAATTCGCTGGTCTTGGTAGATCTTTAGAAGAGCGAAAACAAAATTAACTGAAGAAACTCATTGTAAATAATGTTGCTGCATATCCGACAATGTTGCTCCATCACAACCAATTAGGAGAGTGATAAATGTTAGTTAGTGATAAGGTAGCCCAGTGTCGAAAATGGTTGCCAGCTGGCCACAAACAGTGGAATAGTTTGTTTCGAAAGCCCTGCACTCTGGCTGCCAGCTGGTCACAAACGGTGGAATCGTCTGCCTGGCAAGCCTCATCTAAAATTTGTCCAATAAATTGATATTTTGCTTTTAAAATTAAAAGAGGAAAGTTACCTCGGAATGCTGCAATTGCACAAGTTCCGGATGAAAATGTTTGGTAAAATCTTAATGGACAGATAGCTTTAGCGGCATATTCGATGTTAGAGATCTAATACAGCCAGACACCAGTGAGGGAATTATCATAGAGTGTTGTATGACTTCCTCTAACGATTTCATCAATGTCATCCAATATCCAAACGACAAAATGGATGGCTAATCTCCAATCCTGATAGGGCCGAGCCATGCGCACAGAATCATCGGGCAACATTTCCTGTTAAACATCATATCATTATGAGGTCACAGAAATTACTTTAGAAATATAGCAGGCTAGATTGGCGAGCACCCCACCCCGAGGTTAGCAGTTCTGGGATGGCAGTGTTGGCGAGAATATTACTAGCCTTGATCCCAGTAAAATGTGTTGCAGCTGCCATCGTTTTTAACAAGTGAGTACAGTTAGAACACTTCGTGAATAAATATTTGTGAGAAGTGTGTTGACGATGAATAGAGATAGCGAGCACTTTCACGCCGGGACGAGAATATTCTGACCAGTCACGCCTCAGTAATCCCTGGGAGCAGATGAGTCGGCGTAGGACTACCGTAGAACTGACATCATATACTTTTCTGAACGATAAAGTGATATTATAGTAGAATGTGAACACTGAAATAAAATACTACACGAAAGTATCTTGTGATTAGCAATCTAGGTGTAGGGCTGGTTAACTGCACCTTCCTAGAATATAGACTGTGATGAATTGAAACACGAAACCGTATGTCTCTCACAGAGGTATATCACCTCTCGTATTCACAGATAATTTGATGAAATAATTTCCAAATTCGGACATAATAAACGCAGTAGAAATTTAAATCCTGTATAAATTTGATTTTGAAATTATTATATCTATCCCAATGGTGACTTAAATGGACCTGATATGTTCCAACGTCAGAAATATGACATAATGAAAGCAAGCCCGTATTACTATTCCGAGGGGAAATATATCAGAGTACTTTTTGTAGCGAAAACAATAAAAATATGAAGTATTTGAAAGCAGTTTAATTGCTGCTTGTGACCTCGTAAATTCTTTGTTTGTATCCAAGAAGCTTGGTATGTTATCATGATGTACAATACTTTCAAATTTAAAACTATAGAAAATTGTTGTTGAATGTTTATTCTATCTAAATGATAATATATTTATTGCTCTATATTCAGGGTTCAATCGTTGAAAAATTTAAAAATTTATTTGTAATCTTATGTCTATTTTATAGAGTATGCTGAGTTACATCTCCGACATGGCTGTCCAAGTACCTAAAATTCGGAAAAATGTCAAAGTAAAACAAATCGCTGGTATCTGTGGTGTTTTTGTTGCTCTATTTTTGTTGTCAGCAATAATTACTTCTGGTAAGTCACCATGGATTCATTTTTGAGTATTCAATGACCGTATTGGGCACTGATTTGCGACCGACGTGAAGTACATTAGTGCCGGGGTATAAATAAGCCCAGGGATAATCCCATATTTCTCGAAAATCAATTAGAATTTTTTAAGATAATGAAACGGTCAATCAATAATGCAACGATCACGATCACGCAAGAGTAACAGTAGTTAAAATGTGTTCATCTGGTAAAATATCGCACTGGGGTTGGGCTTAGGCAACATTACCAAAGCTGAATACCACAACGGGTAGGTTAATGAAATACTGCTGTATTAATTGGGTATAGTTGAATCGGTCGATCTCCAATCTCATACGTGTCCAGAGTTCTTGCTTTGAGTTTCGATATTTTTGCATTCAAATACAATAACTAAATGGGATGAAAAAATAACACATTGTTTCCAAATTCCAACTCACTATGAGTTATACCGAGAGGCTCAAGAATTACATATTATAAAAAACTCAAAATTATTTTTAAAAGTACGCATTTTGTACACACAGTGGACTCGATTAATATCATTGACCATCCCAATTACGACGAAGTCAATAAATGATAACTACATACGTATCGACGTTGTGTTCAGTCACAATTATATTATATGAGTACTATATAGTTGATATCAGAAATATCAATTTGGTGTTGTGTACAAATTGAGGGTAAATATTTAAGTGATAGTTGTAATATAAAAGTTGCGACACTTCGAAGGCACGCACATATAGATTCAACTCAAGCACCAAAACCGCAATCTTGCAATCGGAATATTGTGCCACTGAAAAGTCTCGTGAGGACGTGATTGCGGGAATATATATATATACAAACCATGTGTACTATCGCAAACTAGACATGCGGTCATGTGCTACTCTAATCTTGACCGAAATGATCAAATATTTAATTCTGAAGATCATTTTCGCAGACAACATTCAAGAAAAAAATTCGTTCAGCCAAAAACCTTTACAAAAGTACATTTTTGCGTAACTACTTTCTACATTTACTCTTTCAAAGAACTCACTTTCACCAGACGAAATTCACTAAAATAACTCAAAAGTCTTTCCGCAAAAGGCCGTTTGCCCACTTCTCCCGCCGTAACAGCGAAATAAGTATAACCCTGGACATTCATAAATATATTAAGGTTATATGGTTTTTTATTATTCATCCCGGAGTTTCTCTAATATTTGAACTTTACGCGCTTTGCCGTAAGCATACAGTGGTTTTAAAATAGCAAAGCGCAGGTAACATTTCCGGGCCCACTTGACAACAACATTATTCCAGCAGGTGTTAAATTGACTTACCTATTTTTTCAGCAATCCTGTACCTATTAAAAAAACCCACTATGGATATTCGAACCCGTAGAGTAGTCGGCTCGGTTAGAATTGAAGAAATTCGTGGGAAAAGCTTGGAATGGACCGAAGATATGCGAAATATATCATCTTCACCACTGAAGAAAACAATGGAGAAAGTTGTAGGTTCCTTCTTGGCATTCATATTCACTTGTTAGTAAAAATGATCAAAAATATTATTTAGAAAATTTGATGTGCTATAAAGTCAACGCAGACAGTTGAAGTCTGTAGGTACTGCCAATAGCAGATATATATATTTTTAATGTATGTGCAGCGATACTGGAATAACCATGTAGGCCTACGGTCAGGTATTTGGTCATCGTTCCCAACTTTCGAAATTACAATGTTTGTATATAAAACTAATCTCGGAATATGTAGAATTTAAATAAAGAATTTGTATAAATTGCAGAATTCACGGATATTTATGAAGAAATTATTGAGATATGGAATGCCATTTTAATATTTTAAAACACCAGAGCGATTTTAGGTTTTATAATATTGAATCATAATCACATCTCATGTACATTAGAACATTAGCAACAAGAACTAGTTGACGACGTTACCTATTTAATAATATAAATACTGGGTTTACTATTAATTTTGCAAACATTCACGGGTCCACAAAGCTTCGGCAGCCAATTTATACATGCGCCATAAATTTTAACGTACTCCAGATCTGTAGTATTACCATCGCTACGACCGATAATATTTCAATGCATAACTTATTCGGCTAATTTGAACTCTTTACAGGTTTATAGATGCCTGTATTCCTTCAAACCTCAATCAGTCGTAATCACAAAAATGGAGCAAGACGAATTTGCTAGAATATTGAAAGTAAATAACAGAGGGATTGTCGTTCACTGGAGTGCATTATTAGATGATGATACGGACAATTCTGATAGCGCAGTTGCAATGGCAGTGATGGACTGTGAGGAAGACATACTTTTGGAACCCGAATCTGTCAGCGTCGGACTGGTAACTAACTATAGGCGTGGTTTTTATTGTTAACTATATAGTTTTTCACGACGCCTGCCGAACGTTTTCGAAACGCACTATCCGCAATAGCCACTTCCGAGCTTGTACCTTATTTGGACGCGAACCGGATTGCGCGGGACTGAGTCTGGGTAGAGATAACGGTAATACCTGAAAAAATAAGATGATGTGAGAAAAAGGAATTTGTCTTCGCATGCTATTCCCGAATCATGTAACTAAGTACAAACTCACAATCAAAGCAACTCTGCTTTACGAATTTTGTGTGTACATTATTATAACTTATAATGGTTGAATTTAATAATTTACACTTAGATCTAGCGCGGGACCTACGGAATTGCGGGGCCCATTGCGACCCCATAAGTAGCCGTGGTTATGGTCGACCCGGTTCCCAATTATCAATAACTATTAATTACTTTTTGGCGAACCTTTGTAATATAGTTGTGCATTCCCAATCTTGTCTTATTGATTTGTTTTCGTTATGCGGCAAGTCTTACCAACCTGCAGACTTGACCGACCAAAATATGATTTCCTATTGCATGTAGCGGCGTGAATATGTCTTGAAATAGGTCCTATTGTCCATGTTAAGGTTCGAAGCAGTGGCGTAACTACCCATTGGATCTTGTGAATAAATCCAGGGGCGGCACGTTGCTGGAGGGCGGCAAAATGTGGCAAAACGTTTTAAATGAACCAAGGCAGTCACATTAAACGATCTAATTTACCAATGAAGCCAAAAAATTACACAAGATATACGTCCAAACCAGGTGTTTTATGGCTCGTGGCCCCCTTCCAGCGTCTTTTTGCACTCGCGGTCTCCGTGTTCGCCATTCCAAAAAACGAAACGTGTTGGATTGTATTATGTGTTTACGACCTATTATGGAATGCAAAAGTAAACCACAGACAAGAAAGTAAACGCGCTCCAGCATACAATCAAAGGGAATCTTGCGCTTAGGACTGTCTGACAGGTTTATCGTATTAAGCGCAGTCTTTTTTATAGCTAGACGAATGTCAACATCAAGACGGTTAATAAATTTTGTTTTTTTGTGGTAAGAAAAATTGGCTTTTGCTCCGACAGAAACCCGAACTTAGTCAATGTGCGTTCCTGTCAAATCTAACTCGCTTGGCAGCAAAGAAACCGATGCCAACGTCTTTCACCGGGGCTGATTTTTGTCACGGTATTTTGGAGTTCAGATGGACGTAATGATTTATTGCTCGGCGAACTATTTTCATTGGTAGATTTCAAATTCCATTATGATCAAACAATTCACACACAAGAAAGTGAATACACCCTGTGATCGCAAATAATCCTATTCAGGTAACGAAACTGCCGCGGAAAGTATGCAAACGAAGTCGCTATATAATAAATTATTAGTTTTGTGTCGTGACCCCCTCGAACTGCTTCGTGGCTCCTGTAGGGAGCCCTCGGATGAGAACCACTGCACTAGTACAATCAAGTGATTTTACATTTAAAAATGACGCTACAGCGCTAGACGTCCTGCAGTGGTTTGCAATAATCGTTTATGTGAATCAACACCTTATTTATTCACGAGTCTCAAACTTTACCTCACTGTTGCCGTTTCTTTCACAAGCTGCGAATAACGAAGTCAAAACCTAAGGTGATAAAGTTTTACTTGACATCGACTATGGGAGAAAGCAGGCTGTCTGTACCAGCCATACTGCCCATTGAAAGTGATTTAGTCGAGACATTATCTTTCGAGACAGTAGAATTTCTGAATTTGCTTCAATGAAAACTACACATTGAATTTGGAACTTTCGATATAATTTACTATTCACTACTTTAATTCTTTTGTTGTGTGGAATTTTATTCAGATTTTACGACAGTGTTGAGGGGGCGGCATTTTGCGCAAATATCCAGGGGCGCCACATTGCGTTGTTACGCCACTGGTTCGAGGTATCACCATTTCATTAAAACCACTGTTTTAATATATATATTATTTTTAATCTGAAGGAATCCATGCAAGAATCCAGAATGTTCGAGTCGTTAGAAACGTTCCTGTTGGATACCGATGAAGAATTTGATCTTCGAAACATTGAATTTTCGACAGCGACCCATCCTAAATTTACAAAAGGCAACGTATCCTGCCCACCATTGGAGGTATGGTACAACGTAAATGTATATCATTCTATTTTTCCGACGTGCCATTAAAATTCAGACAATAATTTCGACGCGGTCATGTAAACACCAATATGTACTTGAAATACCCTTACATTTATTTTTTAAAATAAATTCCCGAGAAGTGTATTTTGATCAAGTATTTTGATGAATTTTATTGTACTCAATTTCAGTGCAGTATTCTGCCATTTAGGCACTATCTAGACTTTATCAATTTCTATTTGTCTATTTTGATGTTTTTCATACATTTCCCAGAATCCCGAACATGGATCTGTTCTTCCAATATCTTGTACACTTCCTGACCACATCGATGTCGGACATACTTGTAAATTTTCATGCATATCCAATCGAACAATGTTGGGTGATGACACCCTAACATGTCTTGCAACTGGAACATGGAATCGTTTATCGCCCATTTGTACACGTAAGTGATAGGCCTACAACTTTTTTTAGTCACAAATAATGCTAATGACCAGGTATCGCGGAGAGCATGCATTATAAATACAACGGTAATATAAAATGACACGATAAGTCGATGGTAGTAATGTGATATAACACAGACATTTTTATTGTTTCGTGCTATTGTATAGTCTTCGTAGGAGTTGAATGGACTATATGGGATAAGATAGGATTTTCATACTCACCCCGGGGAAAAGGAAAACCGATAAAACGGCCTAATCATATGGCATATCACGGCAACTCGTCCAGTACTTGTCCATGCCGGGTACGGGATTAGTTATTCGTTTTGTTTTGTCAATTATTAGCAGTAGAATATGGGAATGCAAACATATTAGAGTTTTTGTAATTCCAGTAACATGTTGCTTTCATTTTCAGCTTTTTGTACGCCTCTAATTCGGCCTTTCAATGGCGGCATTTATCCATCATTGTGTACTAACTCATCTGCTATTCGACCAGGATCAAGATGTTTTTATTATTGTGACTCGAATTATATACTTGATGGTAGCTCTGTTACTTGCTCCTCAAATGGACAATGGAAAGGAATCATCCCTTTATGTAAAAGTACGTTTAATATAATTTTAGCCCATTGATTTCAACTATATAACCTAATCTTGTTTTGACATTTCACTATTTTATGGAATGACACATATAGTTTTTTCCGAATTTTCTGAAATTTACTTTTAGTTAATTCTTTGTAGATTCTGCATGAGAAAATAAATTCTACTTTTCAGAAACTTGTGCACCACTTAGCAGGCCGGATCATGGAGTTGTTTTGCCGACACATTGTACTGAACACAGAGTTCCTGTCGATTTTATATGCAGTTTTGATTGTGATGATGGTTATGCTGTTTCTGGGAATCCTTCGCTTACTTGTGATGTGAACGGAAGGTAGAATTAATTGTTCCATTTGAGCTTTGATACTGATGCTTTGTTTCCACTATTGTTGTTTCATTCACTTGATACAGTTCATTGTTATTTTCCGGTATATAGCTTCTAACTTTGATATATGCAACTTGATCTAAAGACTGACATAAACCATACCACAAAAATACATTCTGATAATATTAAGATGACAAATGCAAAGATGACATTAATACGTCTCACAACCTGCTGAACTACTAATTCAACATCTTATTTGTTTACTTTTGTTTTCATTGATATTTTGGATTGGTACAATTCACTTGCGAATTAGTAGTCAAAATTATAATTACAGATTTATTGAGTTTCTAAAAAACGAGGGGAGTCTGATTTTAAAATGTGTGGCTGAATGAAATGTCGAAAATTATGTTATTGATATTTTGAATTTATGAGCATTGACATTCACACACATATGCTTAAAAGTGATGGTCGAGTTTAAGCTTATGATGACATTTTCAAAATACTACCAAGAATCTTGCAATTTTATAATCTTCTAAAATTCCTGTTGAAGACCAAGTCAACAGTTCACATTAGAATTTCGATGTAACAGATGGAATTCACCGCAGCCGACGTGCAGAAAGGGCTGCTCTTTGCTTCAGTTACCTGCTAATGGGATGATAAACCCACCTTCATGCAGTTCAAATAATATAAATAGTGGTGAAGTTGTGGAAGGAATCGTTTGCATTTATTCTTGTAATGATGGTTATTTGCTTCATGGCAACTCACAGCGTATGTGTGGAGAAGGTGGAATATGGACTGGAAAACAAGTATAATATATATTGCTTTAATTGTATTGGTGACAACTTTAATAGCTTGGAATTTTTATTTGAATTCGGAATAAATTTTGATATGAAATGAGAACTTTGTGCAATATTATTGAAGCCGGGTAATATTTTAATGCATGCAGCTGGGCCATATCCAATTTTGGCATTATGAATTAAGCACTGTCAAATATCGTAGACTTGCTGTGTGATATACCCTGTAGATGTTAATTTTTGCTCTGAATTGCTGATAGCTTCAAATTGTCCATTTGTAGCAAAGTTGTTTCAATGACTCACATTTGACACAGATTTATATTCACAGAATAGGATTTTTAAGTTATCCCAGTGGAGAGGAAATTCTGATTTATTTATATAACTTACCAAGGCCTCTCGTCCAATTAATAGTCTATGCCCGATGTGGGAATAATTAACTAGTTATTTGTTTCAGATGCATGGAATGAATAATTGACAGAATCATAATAATGAAACAGAACACCTGATATATTTGATCCATAATTTATATTTCTTCTATAAATATTTACCGTAAACTCAGTTCATGTCTTAACAGCCAGAATGCAAGAGAATATGTGGGCGAATTTCGATTCCTCCAAACATGAATGTTCAACCACAGTCTTGTAGAAATGAGATTTCTGTTGAGGGAATGCAGTGTGATTTTATATGTGATGATCAGTACGATTTATTTGGAGAAACAAGTTCAATAACCTGCCTTGGGGATGGCAATTGGAGCATACCTGATGCTGTTTGTTATAGTATGCAAATTAACTTACCATGTTTATTTGATTTTTCACAGTGTTGTTTAGTTTCATTTTTATTATGGAATTTCAATTATTTTATCCAATATGTCTGTACGTTTTTGCTTTTTTGAGCTACGATAATTCGGATTTAGATTTTTTATAACTATGTTGAAAAAAGGGCAATCAAACGTTTTGATCGTATGATAAACCAATGTCTCTTGTGAGGCATCATGTCAGGTGTAGGAATAGTCAATCAGCATGAAATTGATTGTTAGATAAATAAACTCAGATGATAGTGGTAGAAGCCCGACCCAAGAAGCAATTACGGAACCTATTCCTCAGAAAGAAGTCTAGCAATAATTTTTGAAGAACATTTTACTTCTCTTCTTTTTCTAGGAACATGTTCATCATTGCCACAAGTTTTCAATGGTGAAATACGTCCAGGGTTGTGTGTAAATTCAGAGAAAGCTATACCTGAAGGAACCGATTGTGAAGTTCATTGCAGTGATGGATTTTTTATATTAGGCAATTCACAAGTTTCATGCTCGCATCAAGGATACTGGTCAGGTAACAAATAGTTATTTTGTTTAATTGCTCATCTTAAGACACAACACAAGAAAGAAGATTTGAACTAGATGAGAGAGAACTCCATACCAAGAGCAAGGAATTTTTGGCGTTCTAAAAGGCTTTGCCTCCAATTCAGTTTGAGTGATAATTTTTATGTTTTCTTAGAATTAGAGTATTGCTTTGAGTAATTTGAATATCTGAATTGGTTAAAGTGTCTAATATTGCTGATACATGTTATCAGACATTTATATTTAATGCCACTTTTGCTTAAATAATTAATGATTTATATCACAGGCAATGTTGGAAAATGTCTTAAAAAATGTGAAAGAGTTCTTACTCCTGATTTTGGCATGGTTTCTCCAATTAACTGCAGTCTTGATGAGGTGTTTGAAGGTACTCAGTGCCACTTTTCTTGCAAGGAGAAGTATAGCCTGAAAGGAACTTCTGAGATTATAACATGTCTGGGAGATGGAAGCTGGGAAGGATCTGTTCCAGAATGCATTTGTGAGTATTATATCATATTTTAAAATCATCCAGAGGTAAATTGATATGTTGGGGCACGCGCTCATGGTTTGTGGGTTAACCTTTAATCATCTTGAAAATTTCATATCAGGATATAGATCACAGGCAATCAGTAATTTTAGCATGTTCTCCTTTCTCGTTATACAACCTCTGTATTTATAGTATTAGGTAAGTAGTTTTGTAATTTCGAAATGAAAGCTTATTGTTTGTTATGTTATTTCCCCATGAACTTTATTAACGATTAGTATCAAGCAATAAATAAGAATAATATAATTTCTTTCCATGAAAGTGCAAGTTTATTTGTGGCCAAGAGCGGATTCGAATTAGGAAGTAAACAAGGAGAAAGAACCGGTAGTTTAAAACACAATATTTTAGTATCTGTGTAGTATCAAGCGCTTCTTTAAATTTTATATTGTTTATAATTACAGTTTAATAAATCAAACCTATTTGCAGCCGAAGACAGAATAATGATCATTCAAGAATCTCAATATTACCAAGTGTGTATCATTGGAAACATTTTTGGAGCTATAACAGTGGCCCAATTAGATGAATGTCCATATCTGCCTGACACTCAATGGTGGATTCCAACCATACACGGTACTAATACTATGAATTCTATTGTTTATATTTTTTTCAATTGCTCTCGAAAATGCCAATTATTAAATGTCAAACCTGTTTAAAATATTACACCATGCACTGATGTTTTAAAATAATTGAATCCTTGCACAACTTGTAACTAGAATTTTACAAAGAAAATTTACTTAGATTTCGCATTTTGTTTGATATCTCACTCTTATCTTCGGCATGACATGGTCAATTTTAACATTCCAATGTTTTGCTCGCAAGTAATCAAGGATAAAAAGTATCTTTTTCCAGGACAATTTCTTAATCTTGCACTTGGCAAATGTGCTAGGAAGAATGGCTTAGTGTTGGAATTGAGTGAGTGTGATTCCAGTGATGTAAACCAGAAATTTATATGGGTTGAAGAAGAAGGTTTTCAGTCTTTTTCTTTAAATCCTGAAGTAAGTTTTGTTTTTGATATAATACTTCCTCAATTGGATTGAGTATTGAAATTAGGGAAATATATCAAATTTTATATTTTTTGATATTGTTTGGATAGAAATTGAGATTGAAAACCAATGAGATGAGATGCTTTTCCTGGTATGGTAGCCATGACCTCTTGTTATTTATTAGTTCAGGTTGGGCAAGTTAACTCTGCCAAAGACATTGACATGGTGTGTGGTTGTTATTGATACTAAAGTTCTTATTACATGAACCATCTGTGATAGCAAGAAGAGCAGCATTATCTATGAGGGGTAATCAGGTTTGGGAATGACAGGCATGTTCCTAACATCTATCACAATGCTCGAACTGTTGAGCCTTTTTGATAATATTACATACATGAATATATTTTTCTTATCAGATAAAAATAGCTTTATTGATATATTTTATAGTTCCACAATGGCTATATGTCATTCCCCTACATCAGTCCATCATCTTCATATAATCAAGTGAAGTTACATCTTGAAAAGCGGACGGAATTCACATCATGGTATCCAGTCTCATCGAATGATATTCTCAGTCTTTATGGCGGTTCAGATAAAGGAAAGTGAGTTCGTTTTGAGCAATGCCCATAACAGCCTGTGATAACCTTGATGATCAGCAATAATGGCACGATTATTTAAAATATTATAATGTTTTGCAAAGCGATTTTGAAATACATACAGAACTTTAATCGCTGATTCGAAATATTTGTTGCTATGTAATAATAATGCTCAAAAATTTCATTCAGCAAATTACAGAATGTTCCATCAAATATAACATGATTTTTTTATTAAAAAAGCAATCGTCACCTTATGCAGAATCCAATGTTACAATAACTTGCATATTTATTTTTGATAGTTGTCCAACATTACGACCGTCAACATCTATTGTCAACCCTCCTAATTGCACAAATGATTTGAATGTGATGAACGGCACAGTATGCAATTTCACTTGTCATGCAGGATATAAATTATATGGACCTTCAAATCGGACATGCTTCAATGGTCATTGGGATAAAAAATACCCAACTTGTGAGTGCCGTTTTGTCAGAGAGAGCTTGCCTGTAATATATTTAATGTTATATGGCGTTTTATTATTTAATATACATAAATAAATTCTTGATGACTGAAATTCATAACACCAGCTCTTGGCAATGAATGTTTGTTAGAACGAAAAAAGTAATGAGCTATATTTCATAATATTTTTGTGGCCGCAGTCCTCAAACATTGGATCTTTGCATTCTTTTGAAACATTGATCTTTTTCGATTTGCTCTGCGTTATGTGAGGTCCCAGCAGAGAAAAATGCCGTGCCGTTTTATTTATGTCTCATTTGTGTCTAGGTTAATTTGAATTTTATTGCCAAATTAAATATATTCCATATCTTGCACAAGACTAAATAACTGGCTAACTAAACCTATACCAGACATGTACTGGTACCTGAACGAGAGGCCGTGGTTCGCCTTATGATTGAGCCGTCTTATTGGTTTTCCTCTCCCCCGGGAGAAATATGTAAGTTCTATCCTTTCCTTTTATATCTCAGTCTCAACTCTCCTCCATCTATCTTAATCTCAACTCTATCTCCAATCTCTTTTACTGTCATTATTTCAGGTAGACGAGCATGCTTTCCTCTAACTGAACCATTGAAAGGAAGTGTAACAGTTTCATGCAAAGATGGTTTACAAGACCAAGGAACTGTTTGTTTATATGAATGTATTGATGAACAGCATCAATTATATGGAGAAGCTGTTACAACTTGTCTTCCACAAGGACATTGGAGCTCACCAACACCTGTGTGTAAAGGTGAATTTATTGTGATTAAATTGGGATTGTGATAATTAAATTTAGTGACTTCTAGTTCTGCAGGCCAATGTTATTGCAGTTTTTTGAACTTTTATTTTAGTAATTTGAACCTCATTATTGATTTAATTTAGAGTTGTGCCAGCCATTGTCAGAAGTTCTACACGGTATAGTTCAACCTACAAACTGTTTGGAAATTGCGAGTTCTGTTGGTACAGATTGCAATTTGAAATGCACATTTCCTTATCTTCTTCAGGTTTATATTATATTGATGTTTTCTATAATGTAACAGTTGATTTATCAGGATATTTCTCACTGCCAAATCGCCATTTTTTTTACATATTTTATTTTTATACCAGGGTGTTGCGAATCGTACATGTATGGAAGATCACTCATGGACTGGTGATTGGATGTGTATTCGTGGATGCAATGTTCCTTCACAAATAGATAATGGTTTTGTGACATGCGACACTGAATCAGTATACGAGGGTACTGCATGCAGCTATAACTGTGATAATGGTTATCATTTTTCCAATTACTTGGACAATGACACTGTAATTCGAATATGTCAGTCAAATGGATTGTTAAATGGATCAATTCCTCAGTGTAAAATGGTGTGTCCCCCACTTAGTGGAATACAGAATGGTAAGTGCCTAGTAAACCTGGTATATAAATATCTAGTTACCTGTACTTGCATTGTAGCACCATTGCGGTATTTTCCTTTGTTAGGTTAGGTGATGCTGGCTGTGATTTGCTATTTATTTATAAAAAAGTGGTATCGAATATATAAACATAATGATTTCTCAGTATAGTTCCAAATAGTATAAAAGCAATGTCTGTGATCTTGCTGCTTTCATAGAAGTAATCGTTTAATCATGATTTTACACCTTTTATACCTGACATAATTATTAATATAATCAAGTGTATATTTTGAAATGAAGCTTGAAATTTTTTTTAACTGGCATGCAAACGTAACTGGACCAATGATATGGTCATGTATCTGTAAGTGTCTCAAAAATGTCATGTTGCACTCTTGTCCCACTGTTTTTATTTAAGTTGGATATATTATATTGTGGTGGGATTAGTTGAAGTAAGCATGTTCTGGATTAAGATAAATATTGATATCTTGACAAAAGTCTATTAATTTGAAGTGAAATTTATACAAGTGGGACACATAGGACAAGTGTGAGATTGTACCCACCTATCTTTCAACATTAAAACTATTTTTAGGAGAAATCTCACCAGAGAACTGCACTAGTGCTTCCGTTTTTGAAGGTGAAATTTGTAAAATAACTTGTGATATGGGGTACAGGTTCAAAGGTGAAATGTCAGATGTCATGTGTCTGTCAGATGGTACATGGCAAACAACAGAATATCTTTGTGAAGGTAAGAAAGAGATTGAACTACGTAATTTGCTTGTAGCTGTGTCTCTAATTGCATTAGTAGATTATTTAACAAATGTTATTTGCTCTTATCATTCGCTAGACTTGGTCGACTTGGAACGCAGACTCTATTTCCTTACATTAATTTTGCAGCAAATAAAGACTCTTGCAAAGATTGCCTCGGGGACTAGCCAAGTGACTCCCGTAGTATTTGTACCTGAAATTATGGCCTAACCCTAACCTGGTACAAATACTAAGTTTCGGTGTCTGCCATCTTGGTTCACATATTTCAGGAGTACCTTTAGTTGCTTGACAAACTTTAGGTCTATTTATTCAGAGTTAACTTAATTGTAAACGTGTGGTTGCAAGACCTAAAACTACTATCAGCCCCTGTGTTGGAATCCAGATGATTTAACTATTTTAGAGGAAGTTCAATTTGTATTATTCAATGATGTGACGGTCCCACAAGTGTGTGGCCGTATGGATGAAACAGTTGTTGGTTCCCTTATGAAGAAGCTTGAGTTGTCACATTATAACTGTCATTATTTAATGTCCAAAACACTGTGGACTTGGGAAGGTGACATGCTCAAACATGTAGTTTCAGGATTATGTCTTGCTGTACAAGACATGTCAACTCAAAGGTATATTGTGTCTGCTTTTTGTTTGTTTTTGTCTAATATTTTGCGTTGCATTTTCCAAAAAAATATAGGCAAAATATACAAGTAGTGATAATTAAAAATAAACTGTAATATTATGATATTTTGTAACTTTTAAAATTCATTATCTCTTTTAAATTTGGCATAAGTGTTAGGAATATTAAAATCTTGGAAATTGGAATTAAAATTTATTCAAATTTATCTAATATCATATTGAGATTAAAGTTACCAGGTAAGTGTAAAATATTTGTTATTGAAACTGACATCTGCAAATGATTCTACTATTTTATTGAATTCTTCTCCTTGAGAATAAATACTAAATCCCATTATTTCACCTATATTTCCTTGAGGTATTGGTATATTTGAATTTAGTTAGATCAGTTCTCATACCATCCAGTAAAAATTTCGCTGGGGAATGGAAGCCACAGGGAACCAAATCTGATTATCAACCATCGCTAACCGAGTTTCAGATGTCTAATTAAAATTTTTTTTCTCTATTCCTTTTACAGTTTTTCTCTCGTTCTTCTGAGAGTTTGTGATGAAGATGATCTATCACTACAGTGGACTTGTGAACATGAGTACATGCTTAAACTCTCTTCTAAGCCACTCTATATGAGTGCCAGTAGTACAGACAATTTATTTATCATTGTCAAGGATAACAAAGACTCTGCGATAAAATTGGATTTTATGTGGAAATCAACCCCAGTGAATAATCAGTCTGATACTGGTGGACCTTGTAAGACTAAACTGAAAAGGTTTGTAATGTGGGCTTACTAAATATTTAAAAAAAATCAGGGCTACACATACCCAGTGTAGTCACGATTTTTTTGTGGCCTTACTTAATAATTAAAAAAATCAGGACTACACTGTGTATGTGTAGTCCTGATTTTTTTTTTAGAATCAAGTAAGCCCGTGTACTCAAAATGTATACATTGTTTGCTTTTCTTTATTTCTATACCTTGATGGGAACAAAACCTTGAGTTATCTTATTGATCTTCCTCTTCTAGAATAAATTTGAAAATTGTTGAATTCACTAAGCTTAAAGGTGAATTGAATGCTAGTGATCAATTTAGTTGTGAGATTGAAGCATTGCATTATGCAATCCTACCTAAAAACAATTGTCAAAATTGTCCATCACATTTTCCAAGAACCAATAATCAAATTTGAGAAATCTCAAAAGTTTGCAAACTCACAAATTAGAATTCGAAAGTAACATGATAAATTGATAGAAATATACGAAACAAACTTTTTAAACAATCTTTTCAGATGTCACAAATTTGATGCTCTTGAACATGGCTCTATCTCTCCTTCAGTTTGTAATTCTGAATCTCAATATGATGCATTTGTTTGCAATATTTCATGTGATGAAGGTTATTTAATATACAAAACTGCATTACAAACAATATCTGTATCTTGCCAGGCATATGGAGCTTGGAGAGCAACAGGTGACTTATTGAAAAATTTCAGATTAGACAGAATTTTAATAGTAGTATAGATTTAATTATTTTTTCTTTGTATTAGCTATAATTTTATATAATTTAGCTCTAATATGCATTTATAGCATTTTATATGTTTCGTATAATCTGTTTTGGGAGTGATGACCTAAAAAGTTCAGTCTGGCCTGTGGCACTATAGATTAATCTCAGATTAGAGATGCCACCCACTTGATTATGTAAGTAATAGTTGAAATAATAATATTACGAACCAGAATGATTTAATCCATTTAACAACGGAAGCGATCTGAAAAAAAGATTCAAATGATTTTGACAACAACAATTTTGAATACAAATAGTACATGAAGCTTATTTGCTTCTTCTATTGTTGCCATTGTTGAAATTATGTAATGCGACTATGAATAGAGTGAAAGTTGTGCATCTCCAATCTATATGTATAATCTTGTAATGAAACTTTAACTGTATCTTCAACTGTAATTTTTTGTTATTCACTTTACAGTCCCCTTAACTGTCGATGCTTTACCTCCGATTTGTCGTAAATCCTGTCCTGCATTGACCATACCTGCAAGAGGGAATATTGATCCTATTAGTCCATGCGTCAATGGTACCTCTCTGTATGGAGCTGTGTGTCACTTCAATTGTGACTATATGAATGTACTCGAAGGCCCTGAAGTTTTAGTTTGCGGTATTGATGGCACTTGGTCTGAGCCACCACCCCTGTGTCGCGCCATCTGTATTCACCAAGCTATGAAGCCGGGAAGTCATGCTGGTTCACCTATTATTGAATACCCATCTATATATGGATGCGTGGACAAGATACACTATGCAAGATCTGTCAGGGAAGGATCAACTTGTTATTATCATTGTACTGGTGGAATGCATGTATTGAATGGCACTGAATCCAGGACGTGTCAGGCTTCTGGTCAATCAAAAATTACTGGTCAATTTGATCAACCATTGCCTGATTGCGTATTTCCAACTGCAGGAAATTTGAGCCATGACAGGTCATTTTATTTTGAATGATATATCTTATAATATATCTTATAATTAGTGATGGGATTCAAAATTTTAAGAACAACTTCTCTTTTGCATATACCGGTAACTCAATTTGCAACATGTTCAATAATTTCAGTGTTCTATAGATATATTTTGTAACAACTGTACTAATAATAAGAATTTTTTTTTGCAGTATTTCCGATTGCCCTCATCCACCCGGAAATCCATCAAATGTATATCTTTGCTTACTTGATGATTCAGACCCCACTACAACAAGATTGTGTGCTAAGTAAGTTATGTTAACTTTCAATTAGATTAAAATAGGGGATCAATGGAAATTTTGTTGAACATGTTTCAGTTGTATCTTTATTGGTAATCTATTGACATAGCTAGTATAGTATAAATTTTTGGCCAATATGTCAAAATAACATGTTTAATATAATAGGTGTGTGATTTCATTGAATGCATGACAATATCATAACATGATTATCATTTTTTTCCCATGGGAAAAATATATAATCTTATTCTATTTTATATGCATACTTGCCGAAGGTTTCATTGTAATTTTCTCCTTCGAGTTTTTAAGTTTTGGAGTTCTAAAACTATTTTTATAAGTATTTCTTTGTGTTACCAACTGTGAGTACCAATTACGTTAATTAAACTTTACTTTTTGGTCGACTGCATCCACATATTTTTTTTCAAATTATGAATAATGACTATAAGTGTAAGTTTTCAATTCCGAAATCTAAAGAAATTTATTTTTTAGCTATACATGTGATCCTGACTCTGTTCTCGTTGGTGATTCTATCTCCCATTGCAATATTGTCAATAGCTCCTGGCCCTCACCTCCTGTTTGCAAGCGTAAGTAAAATTTTATTTACAATGATCTTACTTTTATTAGTTGGATGTGATTTTTCATATTTATTCTGACAAGGAGAAGTTGAAAAAACAGATTAAGCTTGTGGTATAGCACACCTTGTCGCCTGGTTACCGGTGCATGTCAGGTATGGGATTCATAATCCAGTTATTTTTTACTGATGCATAGACTTGATAGTGGAGGAAGCTGTAACTGACCAGCGGTGGTTACATGGACGGCAGCGTGGAGCCTAGCAATTTGCTTACACATAATCATCTACAACTGGATTCAAAGCTATGAGCCCATGGCAGATAATCAGAGGTGTTATTACAAGTGTATTCTTAACACATTTGCCAAACATTATATAGCCAGTTAAGCTGTCTTACTAAGCTTTACCATAACCTGACCCTACCTTAGATGTTAAACTATATGTATTTCGCATCCTTATTTTCATAGTATGCTTTTTTGAATAAATTCTTTAAAATCATACTCTATGTTTACTCTTGTTACTGACATTCATTTTTATTCAGGCAGATGCAAAGATATTTCAAATGAATGTAAAGATATGTATGATGGTGAGGTGTGTTATTATAGATGTAAATATGGGTCATTTGCTCATGGAAATGGAATTTTATTATGCCGATCAGACGGGACTTGGAATGATACCGTACCAGCATGCATTGGTAAGCTAATAAATTGGTAAATAGTTCGTATTAGGAATAATGTGTTTTTCTACCTTTTACATAATTACTTTTTTTTCAATTTTCAGAACAGATTTTCAAAGTAGACAAATAGACAGAAAACGGTGGTCTACCACCATATGTTGTCTACCAAGGTGTAGTCTAAAGTGTATCATGTTAGGATTAGAGTCAGATTCCTGTCATAAATTCAATGTTTAAAAATAGTTGTTATCCATTGGGGTTGGAGAATGCAGCGGTAGACTTAACACTGTAGTACTAGTTGAGATATATCTCACGCTATAGTTTGGTATACCTCATGCTGCAGGAGTACTTAGAAAACAATACTATAGCCTTTTGGTACATCATAAGAAATTTGAAAGTTAGACCGTTTTGTAGTCAGGCCCAAACTGAATGACTTTGAAATTATTTTTGAGCTGTGAGCTGAGCTGTGACAGAAAGATACAAAAAGCATTCCTGTGATTTCTTGATAAAATTTCTTCTGATTTTCTTGGTAGAACACGGAAAAACAAAATCTCTGAAAAATGTAGTCACAAGAAATTGAAAAAATCAGGATTCTATTAGGTTTAAAACATGTTGAATATATGCGATATTTTAATTATTGAAAAAACATTTTTTTTTCAGTTCAAGAAGAGTTTTACGTTCAAACTAGAATATCCGTATCTCCACTGATCAATGATTATTGTCTTCTGCCAAATACATTCGGAGCTCCATATATAAATTCTGCAGTAGTAGTTGAGGAATGCGGAGGTCAAGTAAGGGCTCGATGGATATGGCTGAATAATTATAATATAATGCATGCTCCGAGTGCATTGTGCTTGACAGCTCCGTTAGTTAAACATGGTGCCAGGTGAGTGGGGGAACATTCTGCAGGAGTGTGTATTTTCATTGTTGAATTTTCATTGATTGACTTGGTTTTGACCATTTTTTTTATTCATGTCACTATGAAATTACCTGAGTACATTTAGTTTTTGTGAGTTTTACACAATTTGTGATATGATAAAATCTTGCAGGTGAATTTTATTCCGGATATTTTGTAAAAATTTCGCCAAAGCAAGGCCACATGCACCCTCTCAAAAATAAATCTGAGATTGATCTCTGGGCAAAGTAACAGGCGGACTACTAAAGTGCCAATAGCTATTCAGATTATAAAAATATGAAAATGATACTAATTGTGATGAAGAATTTCATAATATTGAGCTATTTGGACATAGCTTTACCTATTAGGATAACTATAAAGATTGTGGGAAGGGTCGTGGGATTGAGTAAAATTTTCAATCGACTCTAATTAAAAAAAAATTTGTACACCGTAGTATGTGTACCAGGTTAGGGTTATGCCATAATTTTATTCCGATTTTCCTTATTTTGGTTCTATTACCAGTTCAGGGACTGTCTGTGTCAGCCAAGTAAATATACTCCCTGTCCATAGGCTTCCGTCCCTATACACAACTTGATGTAAAGTAGGCGAACAAAATTAGTTACCTCCATATCGGTACACATACTTCTTGTGCGCCAAAAATTTTGCTTTCTTCAATAGACATAAGTTTTCACAATTTCAATTTTACCCATGCAGTGTTCACACTAGTTTTGCTATTATAGCTATTATAAATTTTTCTTTTTTTATAATTGATCTATTACTAATAATATTGTTATATTTAATTTGTTCAGACTATTTCTTGCAATTTGTGATCCATTGGACATAAGACAACAATGGGACTGTTCAACTAATTTGGAAAAACCATTCATAGTTATATCAAAAGCAAATCCTACTTTAGTTCTTGCAACAACCCGTGCCTTGAAAGAGTACGGTCTCCATTACTACTATGCATGCATTGTTGATTTATCATTATTGGACAAGAAGAATCTTCGTTCTACAAATTGGAATACTGATATATTTGATGCAAAAGGAACTATTTGTCATCACCGGCTTAACCAGGCTAATTGTCCTCCTTTAAAATCGGGATTGCCTAGTGGAGGCAATGTGTCACCTGCGTCGTGCCTTGAGGAATGGTCACCAAAGGTTAGAAAAAGAGATTAGAGACATCAGTTATTATTTTGTTGTTTGTTTCTGAAATACTCTTTCGATTCAAAAAGGCAATGACACTATTACAAATTTTTTAGCTTCGGATTATTATCTATTGACTATAATTGTAGAACTCAGGCTTTTGGCTAAGTGGCTTCCTCCACCATCAAGTCCATGCACAAAATAAAATTTGTGCTCAACTATTTTCATACCAGACATGGACTGGTAATCAGATGAGAAGCGGTGATTTGCCATGTGCTTAAGATATCTTAGCGGCTTTCCTTTCCCCTGTGTAAATATGAAAATCCTATCGAAACCAATAATGGTACAACCACGAACACACTTTCATTCTTATCTCCTTGTTATCTTCAAGTGAATATGCCTTCTGCATTGGTCAAATTCAATTTTAAACAAAACCTTAGCACTGTGAATAGTCAAATCATTTTTATTTCAGGGACGATCGTGTTTGTGGTTTTGTACCTCTGGATATCAATTAACATCACCAAACTATACAGCTATAGAATGCAACAATGGTCTTTGGAATCCTATGACAATATCATGTCCAAGATCTTGTGCACCACTTAACCATCCATCTAATGGATTGCTTATGTATGAATTTAAAATATGTGTTTTTGTATATCACTGTACTTAAAATTTGAAACTTGATTGATTTAATATCATTTTTAGCGTCAGCTTTCCCACATTAATTTTATGTTTATTACCGGTACTATTTTTTATTTTTCGACTGTGTATTACGGTTGCTATATGCCAATTTTGGTTTCCGAGGTATAAACTTTCAAACTAAGACACAATTTTGATGTGCAAACAGGTATCCAGACTATAAAAATACAAAAAATTCATCTTTTTATAACTTATTTGTACCTCGATAAAACATGGGTATCTTTTTTAAATTTGAATCCTATGTCAGTATAATTGAAAATATCATTGTTGTATTTCTAATGGCTTCAATGTCATCTTAATTTATATGTAAATAACTAGATAATTTGCCTTTACTTATCTTTAGAGACTGTGCTCCTAATATGATACCCGTAGAAGGCACTACATGCAATATTGAATGTGATGAAAATTGTTATCCTATTGGAGAAACTGCTAGGATATGTCAATGGGATGGGTCTTGGAGTGGCAGTGCATTCAAATGTGCAAGTATGTTTTGTTTCCTTGTAAACCGAAACTTCGTTTTGGCAAAAATGTCAGGAATGTTTGCTGGTAACTTTGATAAACTCCTACTTTTATTTGATTGATGGTTGAAGCAAGAATGCATCAAATGTAAATGAATTGAATTTTGCCATACTTTCATATAATGTGAGCACCAAAAATATGCTATTTTGGGGCTCCCGAAGTATGCAAACCAAGATGGCGGACATCGGAATGTAATATGTATACTAGGTTAGGGTTAGGCCATAATTTTAGGTATAAATACTACGGGAGGCTCTTGGCTAGTCTTCGAACTGATAATAGGACTAAAATAAGGAAAATTGGAAAAAAATTATCGCCTAACCCTAACCTGTTACCCATGTTACGTTCCGATGTTCGCCATCTTGGTTCGCATACTTCGGGAGCACCCTATTTTTTATTAACCTCATGCTTTTCGCTCTGAACAAAGCCCTGTTCAATCAAACTCTGATATATGACAATATGTAATGAGCTATTATTTTCGAAGGACCATAATGTTTCCGTTTCAGCTTTGACTACCCGATTTATTACACCTTTGTTGAGGTGTTGGAAACATGGGATTTCAACCACTATGCCTTAGTGCCCGCTTTCTGCTTTGTCTCATCAAAAAAATACATAATACTTACTTTGGCCCTGTAACTTCATTATAAATTTTAATTTTATAATTTTATAGAATCTTGCAATGTGCTGCCTTTGATGTCAAATATCATTATATTACCAACTACCTGTACTGATGAAAATGAAGCATCTGTGGCAGGAACAACTTGTACTTATTCATGTGGAAATGGTTATCACATGGCAAGTAAGGAAATTACGAGAACTTGTTTGGAAGATGGGACGTGGTCTGGAGTTGAACCCACTTGCATCCGTGTGTGTCCCCATTTGCCTGAAGTTCTAAATGGAAAAGTGAGTGATATGTTTGCTCATATATTTAGAATTATGATTGAAGAATGGTATATTATTTTCATAATTTATTATTTAAATTAATTACCGGTATGTGCAGAATATTTTCAGTCTTAGTTACTGATTTTACCTTTGCATTTTTATTTCATCATTTTATCAATTATTTAGATTTAGCTCTCACCCATTTGCTGTCAGTATACCTGACAAAATAATCCTATTCATGAAGTTTTTTCCGAGACGTGGAATTTACACTTCAGAGCTGTTTTCTTGATCGTATTGGTATGAATTGTCAGTAAATTTCGTGTCAATCGGTATTTGCTAACACATATTTTCACGCTATAATTCTTTAGGGTCTCAACAGATCTTGGTACTTTAGTGGTTTTCTGTAACTTTGAGATCAATTTGTTGTACCGTGAACTAACTAACTAAGTAAATAAAACTCTTCTATACAAGGTGTCACCAGTTAAATGTTCAACTGCAGATCAATCAGCTGGTTCCGTATGCATTATCCACTGTAATTTTGGATATGTTGTTAATGGAAATAATACTCATGAATGCAAAGTAGATGGGACTTGGACTAATTCTGTTGGTATAACTTCATTTATACATTTGAACATGTTGGACAGCAATGATAGAATTTTGGAAATGCCTAATGAAGCTTTTTTTTTATTATTTTCCATTTTTTGATACTCACCTCTGAATTTTTTTTCAGAAATATCTGATGGTAAAAAAGTGTGCCAATCTCAATGTAAACCATTAGTTCGTCCGAAACATGGTGAAATCGTTTGCAAATTGAATGACCTTGAATTAAGTCACCATCAAGGCTTGTATGTTGAAACTACAATATGCAGAATATACTGTGACAGGAGATATGTTATTGATGGATCATGGATGCGTGTCTGTGAGGAATCTGGTCTTTGGTCCGGAGACAATACATACTGTTATAAGGAACAACAGTTTCTTATGTTTTTGTCAAAACCACTACACAACACAAATGGGCAATCGGCAAGTTTAAGTTTTTCATTTTGTACTTGTTATTTTTATGAGATATCACACATTTGTTTCTAACAATGTTGTAACCAAATTTTTTAGCATCTTGGTTTCATTCCATTTGCACTCTTGTTGAGTTGTAGGTGTCTGGCTTTTTTCGTTTGCATTCATTTATCTTGAATGCTCAATGCAATTCTTCATATTAGGTGTATTAATTTACCTAATTAGAGCCATATGTTTGTTTTATACACATTTTATAAATTCGAATATGATGTTTAATGAATGGGAAATGCCTGGAGAAATTTTATAGGTGTGATTGTTTATTTAAGGATTGTTGTTTGTTTCTGATGGCATTTTTTAAATGAATATTTCATTATGAAGTTCCAAGTCTTACCATTTCTTCATATGAACGAAACAAAATTTTTCAACTTTCATTTTTCAGATTAAAGTCTGCATGATATCAAAACAAGATAACACGATTATGAAGCTCAACAATGAAGAATGTGATGCCAGTAATCCTTTTCATCGATGGTCATGGTATCATGAGAAAAATTTGAAAAATTCTGGATCTGGTGAGATGATTCTCGAGTTATCAATTTGATAATTTGATCGGATGATTTGATTATCTGTTTGACTACTTAGCGCCTAATATAAAATATAGTCATACATAGATCATTTTTTTAAAATTAGTCCTGTTGTGGTATTTTTTCAAGTTGATTTGATTTTTTACCGTCTTTATTTATCTAATATGTTTAGTTGGTGATGATAGTCAAATTGCAATCTCAGAATTCAGGAATAAGGTTTCTTTAAGCGATTTTAAATGTTGATTTTGATAATATCTGATTCAATTCTGGTTCCTATAGTGAGTGAGAGCAAATAAATGATAACCAAATATATTTATTGAAGTTATGAATGGAAGTTTTTGTTCTGATCAATTCTGACTGGATGAATTTTGGTAATACTATTTCAGTTGAGATGAATACTTGAATCATCTATATATGCAGATACATTTTTAAACATATGTCTCCTTTAGGATACTGTTTAAGTGCTGTGTCGCCTGGTGCTGGTTTGCAATTGGAAATGACAAAATGCAATATAACTGATGATATACAACATTGGTCATGCAAAGGACCTTCACCTGATGACATTTGGTTTCTACGAATGTCCAGTTACAACCTATATCTTGACTATGGGTTAGTGTTATATGTTTGTCTGTTGGGTTGTTACAAGTAATTAAGAAAATCAGGATATTTACTCTTGTATTTTTATAAAACTTTCCTAAAGTGAGCCCTTGGCCCTCTAGGGGGAACAGCGCATTTTTAAGGGGCAACGAGCAATGCCTAGGTATCATTCGTGATGACTGCTTTGATTGGCTTTGACAATATTATTAATACTGTGATATCATTTTGCATTTCTATTTCAGATATTCAACTGTTTCTAGTATTTGGCTTCATGATTTAGATTTATACAACAATGAGGAAGAAGATATTGTATGGTAATTAAAAATGTAGAAGAAATTTCATTAAAATGAAATTTTGATATGATTGACATGTTCGAAAACTGCTATTTAAGACTAATCTCCTATTATTGTACATAACAATGAAACAGATTTCATATCTAACTATAATGTTGTTTCAATGTTTCCAACAAAGCAGACACTCAACCTGGCTTAGATAGCAGATCAGGATGTCTCAAAAGTTACATGCCCCACGCTTGTCCCACATGTGTCTCTAATTTTTCCCAATTGTATTTATCACATCTCACATGAGCACTCTAACTTTCTGCCAATGTATCACATCTATTCTAACTCACAACATAGCATGAATTCCATTTCATATGTTTGCTTTAACCATCTGCCTTTTGTCTCAAAAACATCGTGTCTTCCACTTCCAATTGTATGAACCATTTGTATGAAGCTAGCTTATCATATGAATACTACTATATCTATCTTAACCCAAAACAACACACAAATTCAACCTTATATGCTTACTTTAACCACAACACAATGCACATCTATCCAAAGTCAGAACATTGGAAAAAGTAGTGTGACAAATGTAGCAAAGTTTGACATGTGTGTGTGTAGAACGTGATATTTCTGAGACACTACCAGATTCTCAGACATTTTGTAAGATGTTGCAGATTCTAGAAAATACAATTACTGTAATATCTGGTTTCAACGATTTCCTTGTTTTGAATGTATCATACTTTATACTTTCAAAATAATTCTCTATCTTATCCTTCATAGGCATGCTGAATCAACTTCAGATGAATGGAGTACAAGTAATGGCAAATCTTCTCGGACTACAATTTGTTCAATGAAAAGCAAAACGGTTGGAGGAACATGCAATCCTTTGCAACCTATAAGCGATGGAGAGGTATGTGTTCAGTACCCAATGCTTCTTATAAACATTATATAAGTAAAATTTAAAGTAGGCTGGGTGAGCATAACTGAAAATTTTCAATAAGAAAACAAATTTTGCATGATAACCATTCTTTTTGTTCTCTCTGTTTATATACATAGAACATACAAAGTTAGCCAAGATGAATGATCAAATACCTGATGAAACATTGTGATTTACTATATGTCTGGGCTTTTAACAAGTTTAAATAACTTTCTGAATTAAATCAGCATGCCAACCTTTCCCAACATATATTAAATAATAATTATGAATATTGGTGCATTTTCATCTTTCATTAGATTGTAGCGCTATTATTTAATTGCAGCATTAATATATTTAATGCCTTGCAACCTTTTAGTTATTCATTTTACAATATTTGACTCTATATTGATGATTCAGATCTATCCACGTATTTGCATGGGGCCAGATAAATTTGTTGTTGCTGGTTTAATGTGTTTATATGAATGTAATGTTGGATTTCAATCGAATACTCCATTGAATACAGTTGTGTGTCAAGACAACGGCGTCTGGTCCGGCCCACCTACATCATGCCAAAGTAGGTACATTTTTTCATTTTTGAAGACCGTACTTAAATGTGGTTTAGTGCTTATGTGCTATGTGCATTTATGTTTAATGTTCAATAAGGAAGAATATCTTACTATGATGCCGTTGTAATAATATTATATATTACTTTAAAAAGAATTTAAATAATTTGTAATCTTCTAAATATATTAAGTATTCGAATAAAATTGAGCAAAACCATAGCACCTAAAAACTGGTATCCATATAAAGGATAACAACATGATCATAAAACTTGGAAAGTTGTAAAATAATTAATGAATAATGTATTAATTGATTGTGTAACAACCTCCTCTGCTTCATGTAATCATCTTGTATCGTTGGGACTATAAAATATTGTAAATAAAATCAAGCATATTTTTGAGAATTGCTTAAAATTGACTCAAATTGATGTTAATCGGAATAGCTTTAACTCGAATTTCTGAAACGTACATCCCTAAGCCAATATCTAAAAATTTCAAATGTGATAATTTGATTAACATTTTTATTTCCAGGATATTGCTCTCAGTTCAAGGTTATGCCTAACATGATTGTGCACCCATCCTCTTGTTTTGTAATTGATGAAGAAGAATCATTAGAAGATGAAGTTGATAAGAAAGGCATCCCTATATCAGGAGTCTGTGTTTTCACATGTCAGGATGGATACACTTTGGGTGACACAGGAGAGTTTACGTCGTCTTGTATGGATTCTGGTGTATGGAGTCGTCATCCTCCTGAATGCAAACGTATGTATGATTGCTAGTAGATATTATTCCTGATATGAAAATTGAGCCTCCGTTCCATGGATTTAAAACTTTAAAACCTGTAAACTAAAAACATTTTGTAGATGATTTTTTTAAACTATGATATTGTCTAAATTCTGATTCAACTATTAGTTGCCAAGTTATGACACAGTATTGCGTTACTGATTACTTACTTGGAACTTTTTTGTGTTGCGTCACATCTGTGAGGTATAAGTTTAGTTGGGGATAGTTTGGCCTATAGTATCCACTGTTTTAAGTACTGAATAATTATATATGTTACGATTACTAATAGATGCATTTGTAAAAAACAGTTATATAGTCTTACAACACATTAATTGTTTTTGTGAATGCTGTCAATATAAAATATAAGTGTTATACCAATTTATATGGATCACATAACACAACCAGATTTAAATATTTTAAATATTAAAGTATAGTGGTATATGGAATATTAGTTATTTAGGCAACATTTTTTAATAGTAATGTTCAATATTGTATTGTTTCCTACAGTAGAACTTATTGTTTGTATTGGACATCTGCTTCTATCAAGTACAGTGGCAAGTTTCATATATAGGTTTGAAATATTCATACCTGGTTTTATATGCATAAATTATTGTTATTTTTAACTAAATATA
The DNA here is from genome assembly GCF_013122585.1 of Styela clava. Classification (NCBI taxonomy): domain Eukaryota; kingdom Metazoa; phylum Chordata; class Ascidiacea; order Stolidobranchia; family Styelidae; genus Styela; species Styela clava. The sequence continues at coordinate 11,964,249 of NW_024102837.1, forward strand.
CACCTCTTTTTTTAGTTCTCTTTTCCACATTTTATATGGAACTTTATTTTACAGGTATCTGCTCTAATATTAGTCCAATGTCTCATGCTTTTGCTTCACCGGCATCTTGTTTTACTGAAGAACAAACTGAAGGTGCAATTTGTAGACTTGAATGTGAAATTGGTTTTGGAATAGACATTGTTGACGTATCTTGTTACAACGACGGCTTAAATAATAATGAAAACTCTACGGCTCTGGTGAATCGGTGTAAAACTAAAAAGGAACAAAGTTCAACTTTAATTGGCAGTGTGACTAAATTATGCATGGCTGATGGTACATGGTCTGGTAAAGAGGTGGAATGTATTTCAATGTGTAATCCTGTGGTTGCACCAAGGAATGGTCAGGTTTGTTAATAATCAAATATTCTTGTTTGTGCTGCATCCAAGGATAATGGGCACGGTTGATTATCCACATCGAATCCTATGTCAATCAACCGTTGAGCTAAGTCTCACTGACAGTTATTTGAGCATGAGTATTAGTCATATCATTTAGATGAGTTGGTACTCCCGTGGTATGTGTACCAGGCTAGCGTTAGGCCATAAATTTTAGTTCTATTACGAGTTCGGGGACTGTTTGTGTTAGCCAAGTGAATATTCCCCCTGCTCATAGGCTTCCGTCTCTTTACACAACTTGATGTAAAGTAGGCGAACAAAATTAGTTACCTCCCTATTGTTACACACACTTCTGGAGCGCCGATGAGATGAGTCAGTCAATGACACAAGCCTCACCAACACTGGTCCATGTTTCATTATATAAACGCTAAATTTGAGTATCAAGTCTAGTCCGAGTCCTGTGTCTAACTGGCCGTTATTAGTCATTTTATTAAGATAATAAGTCGAGTCAATGACTTAAGCCTCCTCAACACTGATTCATCTTTTGTTCCATGTTTGTTTGTGAATTCAAAGATTCTTTTGCAAATTCTATCCCAATCTTCATTCAGACACAAAAAGCTAGAAGGTAATCCAGCAAAAATTTGTTAATACTTGTGTTATGTGGGAAGAAAATATCCTTTTTGTCGCTGCATTTTTTTATTTCATAGTTTTAACAACTTTTCATCTTCTAGACTCCAACAACCTTTGTTATACAAAATTACACATGTCGTATAAAATTATAACCATTTTTAAATTTCTTTCAGGTATTCTTAATTTTCAATATGTGCCCAAAATTTCCTTAATATTCAAATGGTTTATATATACAAAAGTGCTATTTAATTAAATAATTTTTTTTCATATATACCAAATTAATTCAGTTAAATTTAATTCTTAAAGGTAATGCCGTTATCATGCTCAGAAAACTTTGTGAAAGAAGGTTCGACCTGCTCGTTTATATGTGACGAAGGATTCGTTGTTAGTGGAAGTTCTTCTAAAGTTTGCAAAGCTGGGGTTTGGATTTTGCCTTCCTCACTAACTCAAGAGGAAAATGACGGAGATGATTTTGTAGTATCTGCGGAACCACCCTCATGTGAAAGATATTGTGTTTCTCCTACTCAGACTAATAATTTTACTTTTATTACGCCTGCTACTTGCATAATGAAAAAGTAAGTGCTTTATAGTTTATGAAATATTATACATATATATTTTTTAATGCGTTTTAAATTAGATTTTGAATCAATGGCAAATGGCGCATTATGCTACGGATATGAACATGCTTGCCATCACGCCTCTGATTACCTTATGAATATTTGGTTCAAATCCTGTGGAGATATTCATGAGCAAGAAGATTGCTGGACTCCTCACCATTGTAGGGTTGTTAACATAATGGTGGTTCGTCATATGATTGGCTTTCCCCTCTCTGAGATAAATATGAAAATCTTTGACTACAGTTCTGTGTCAAGACTATGGTGTCTGGTCCGGCCCACCATTATCATGCTGAAGTAGGCAGTTCAGTGCCTATGTTCTATGATTTTGAAAGGAGCAATGACTTTTGGGGAAACAGTATACTTTACTATTTCAGGCAATAGTATTATTCATAACCCTTGTATCTAGAATATCAATTGGTACAGTGTGTACAACTTCGTGTGATTCTGAACATATATTAGTTGGGGAAGCATTGTCAACTTGTCTACTCGATGGAACTTGGGATAACATTCCAGCTAAATGCATTGGTAGGTCTAGTATACTTGCTTTATGGAGAATATTCACGATGTTATCATGTGGTATAATACTCAATAACTTCGTTTTATACGTTGTACCTCTATTTTTCAGAAAAATGTTCAGCATTAAAACCATTGGAAGATGGAAAAGTGTTTCCACATGTTTGTACAATGACAAGCATGGGAAGTGGAGCTGTTTGTGCCTTTTCATGCTTTGATCAATACACACTTATCGGAAGTGTCACTACAACATGCAATGCAACTGGGATATGGAGTACACCAATGCCAGAATGCAAAAGTTGGTTTCGTATATATTTGAGTTATTCTGTACAGATATGGATTAGTGGTTAAAGTGTGGCACGATGGCCTTGCGGTTAAAGCATTAAACTTTATAGTTAACTATGCTTGCATTGTGGGTTACACCCATTTAAGTGAGTGAGTGAGTGAGTGGGTGAGTATCTTAATTCACATAAAATTTGCAGTTTTGATTTTGTAAATTGTGATTCAAATAGCATATCCTATGAAATAGGATTTAATGAAATAGCTATGCCTAATTGCACTTGTTCATTGTATTGTTCAGGAAGATGTTTTCCACTCACTAAAATATACAATGGAGAAGCAAGTCCCCCCAATTCTTGTTATAGTAACCATATAACAGCTGGTGAAACTTGCTCCTTTTCTTGCAATGACGGATTCACTCTGGTTGGTAGTTCATCAGCAACATGTGGTGAAGATGGCCAATGGGATAACACTGTGCCAAGATGCAATAGTGAGTATAAATTAGACTGTGTGATAGTTTTCATTTCTAGATCGTTGAAGATATTGTAAGTCTATGTTTACACACATTTTTGATTGGCTATTTGTGCTGAGGTGTGGCAACGTAACTCTGTCAATTGAAGTATATGGAGATGGCAGGTTCAAAAATCTTGTGGTTGATAATTGTTTGCTATCATTTTACTCTGAATTGCTCACTTTTTTTACGAAATTTCCAAAGCAGAATATTAGTTATCAAAGGTGATCCTGCCATACCCGGCATGGACTGGTACCCGATAGGAGGCCGTGGTTCGAATCATGATTAAGTCATCTTATCGAATTTCCTCTCCCCTGGGATATATATGTAAATCCTATTCTATTCTATACAGTTAAAATGGAATACCTTTTGTTTGGTTATCAGGTCGGGTCAACAACGCCAATAACCAGATATGATAATGCAAGTGTTATCAGTGAAAATCAGCATAAATTTGAATTCATTTAAATTTCAAGATACTTAGTACTGTTGTTCTATTCTATAATGTTGGTTTAATTCAGAACAATGTCCAGTACCTAAAATAGAAAATGGTACTTTGAATTGTACAACTGTGGATCTAAAACAAATTCAAGGAAGAAATGTGATGGATTATGTGTGGGGAACAAAATGTAAAGTTGTTTGCAACAGGGAGCTTTCTGCATCATCAGTTGCTGTTGTTACATGTAATAGCAGAGGGCAATGGTATCCTGACTTTCCTGAATGCATTGGTATTATATATATTGTATATTGTTTGTTAAATTGATCTACACTCAACTAATTGAGCATTGCAAGCGCCCACAATATACTAATAGATTTTTGTAAGTTTATCCCAGCTATAGAGATATCAGTATGTTGATATTCGTCTTGACACCTTGAGGGTTTACACTGTCAAGGGAACATATTTTCTGCAGTTTACATAACTTCTTGTAAAATTCTTTGAGATTTGCTGAAACTTTTCTTCATGCTTTTATTCTGCAATGTAATAACAATCGATTAATATTCAATTTTGCCTTAGGATAACTAAGATGTTTTATTTTGTTTTTAGAAACTGGTGTGCCAATGTACATTATGCAATCATTAGATGGTAATTCAATATGTCTGACAGAAAATGAAATCGGTGAAATAGAAAAACTCGACAAACAATCTTGTTTAAAAACATCACTTGATGGTACAACATCTCATCAGTGGCGTTGGCTTCAAAATTATAATATTCAGTGAGTTTTTCATCTGAACACTATGTTGTATATATAATATGTTATATAATTAAATTCCACACCATACTGAGTGAGTGTTGAGTACAAGTCTTTAAACTCTGAGTGAAGTCGAGTCATGGATCATCCGATTCTTGAGTCAATTCCGAGTTCCATACGAGAGGCCTGGTTCTGCGTATGGTCTTATTGTCTTACCTTTCCACTGGGATAAATATGATTTGAAAATTATCTTCTCCACAGGAATTCTGCAACTGGACGATGCATTGCTGTTTATAATGTTCGATCTGATGAACCTTTAATAACTCGGCCTTGTGATACAGAAGACCCTTTACAGTGGTGGGAATGTTCAACACATAATCCATTTCGATTGTTGCTTAGAGATACAGCCTACTCTCCGAGTACTTATATAAAGGTAATATTTTCATTCATTTCAACTCTATTAAATTGAGGCAAAATCTTCAGTAGATAAAATTCAGTATATAAAGTGTCTCGTTACATTTGTATGCTTATTGGTAGATTTCATTTGTTGTATGTTTTAAACTGTTAATCTTCAGGGTTCTTTTTTTATATGACTTTCATTCATGCTTTTGACTCTGAGCAAAGATCTGTATAAGCAACCACAGATATATAATGATATTCTAGTCGTTCAATTCACTACAACCTTGGTGAGGTTGGGCCTATGGAATTTGAGACCAAGAGATTACTGCAATGTATGCTTGATGACATTGTACAGCTTTTGTTTTCAGTTTTCTCGAAGAGTAAACTGTGTCAGTCGTATTTTACTGATGGTCACATAATCACATTCCTGCTTCACAGAATTCTGCCAAGGTGGTGTTGCAGTTGTGGAGTGATGCTCACAGCTATTTTTCGACACTGAGTTTAAGAACTATTACTTTATCCAGTTTATGCTCGAGGAGACCAGGCGGTAAAATTATAATATTAGTAATAGTAGATCACTTTCATATTTTTTTTGACTAGTGCTGAACTGCTTTCAAAATGCTTCGCAACCTGGAACATAAATGTTAAAAGATTGAAAATCAGATATTGAATGGCTGATATCAGGCTTTTCACAATACATGCACATAATCGCTTTAATACTAAATCGTTCAATCATTCTATTTGCAACGGCCACATACAGATCAGAAGCAGGAAGTAGACAAAGAGAATAAACCTGCAGTTCATGTGCAATAAAACCCTAGTACCCTCAATAACTACTTTATTATTTGTTAAATTATTATAATGTGAACTGTACAATATACACAGGGGCTTGTCCACCATTGTATGATATACCAGGAGGTATTGTAGATCCGCCAGAGAAATGTAAAACCATCGCTGTCGAAGAGGGAGAGATATGCACGTTTGATTGTATAAGTGAAACTGCATATGTGCTTGGTGATGCTTTTACATTGTGTATGGGAAATGGATTGTGGATGAATCCTATACCAACTTGTGTTGGTAAGTTTTATTTTATGATATTTTTTGTTGAATAAATTGCAGATGACTGTTTTTTTTATGTATTAGCACTGTGTTGAAGTGGTTCTCAAACTGGGTAGAACACCAGTGTGCTGCGGGATATTCTCAGGCATGTCACAGAGCTTTTTAAATTAACATAAGAACAATTGTGTTCAGTTCAATTAAAGATATCATCACTTATCTAAAATTTTGATAATTATTCTCTGTCAACTGACTCCACCTGGTATTCAGTTATTTCAGTAAAATTAAAAAAAAAATCACTTGCCAGTATGCTTTGCCTCAGTTACTTGTTTCAATTCTATTTACTCTCTCACACAGATAGTTTTAGCCTACACTTATCTAGGTTATAATTACAAATTTATCAGGTTACTGTGTCTCAAGAATAGTTCAAATTTTTCCCAAAATTTTTATCATTCCCAAAAACTTTTTGCGTATTCTCTCTGCTTATTCTCCAAAATGAAACCACTGCCATAAACAGGCGAAGTTGCCACACATAGATCAGGTCCATTGAACCTATAAAAGTTGGTTTAATTTAAAGCCAGTTAACGTTTTTTCCAATACTTCGTGACCCGAGGGGTCATCGAAATAACATCACTTTTTGGCCCATGAGACAATGATTTGTTAATGTTTCATTCTAGGTTTGAACCAACATTCTCACACAGTTGAAGTTACATATGAAGTGTTTACACAAATATTTATTAGTTAATTGTTTTCAGAGAGTTGTCCACAATTGATGGACACACTGCCAGGGAATACTTATTATGAAGATCCAGATTGTGTGTTTGATGAACCTCATGTGGATCAAATATGCATTGCCAAGTGCTTAAAAGGTTATGAGATGAGAGGAAATCCAGAACGAAAATGTCTGGCAAATGGTGAATGGTCACCTCTGCGGTTTCAATGTAGAAGTACGTTTGTAGATCTTTTCATTACAAGCCATTCATTTTATTTTTGTGCAGTTTTAACGAAAACTTTTTCGAGCTGTTATGTTTCTTTTTAATACATTTTATTATTCAATTAGTTTTTCTGATTGTGTTGGCTTGTATCATTTAATGCTTAGCTCCAACTAGTTTCTAATAGTTGACCGAGTTTTAGGTAATAAATCTTGAAATGTATCTTAGTATTTTCACGATTTTACTTTCCGACAACCATCCACTGATATGTACAGAGCTACAATTAATTTTGGACCGCAATCTTTCCAGTTTGTCATTACCTACCCAATTGACTACACTCTAGGTGAGGTGGTTATCATGGGATTTGAACCTGAGATGTGTAACCTCCGAGTTAGTTGAGACTAACGCTTTAACCACTAGGCCATTGCTCCTTTTGAAATTTAAGTTTGCCTTTCGATGATTTTTTCCTCAAGCAAAATTGTAGTAGTTATATATAATTACAGGAATTTGTCCAGTCATATTCGGCATTCTTGATGGCAAAATTGATCCTCTGCCTTGTAGAAGTGTTTCTTGTACATTCAGATGTAACCCTGGTCATGTGTTGTCTGGTCCAAAGATTTTGATGTGCTTGGATAGTGGAGAATGGGACAAACGTATTCCTCAGTGCATCAGTAAGTGTTTTTATGTAAAATTTTAGTCAATTTTGATGGAGATATGTAGTTTTTTTAAATGGTTATTGGTATACATTAGAAACATACAGCCACAGTCTGCTTAATTCTTTGTATGCAGTTCATAAGTTTTTGTTTCGTGGTGATTAACATGTGGTGTGTCGTGCGAGACGATCGTTGGACTCCTTGTTATCATGAATATACCATTTACAGAAACAATTTTTTTCTTCAAAACAAACTTGAAACAGGACAAATAAGTATTTAACCTTGAGCCATCCATTTAATATTGTTAACAGAAATTCCAATATCTCTTACATCAATAATATATTGTTAATATGCATCAACTTTTATAGACAATGGATGGCGGACTGTACTTTACAAGATATTGTGGTTTGCTGTATGATAAAGTCATCATCAACTTTCTTCTTCCTACGGATATCTATGAAAATCCTTTTACTAACATCCTACTACTTTAGTAGATGAAATGAATATCAAAGTGTTTACAAATTTGAAATAAATATAGATTGGGACTCTTTTAATTTCGAGCAAATTTTGATTAAGTTGTGTTGATTTAAAGAAAGGAAGTTTAAATAATCAGTCATAATAATAAATAATCAGGATAAGATTTCCATATTTATCTCAGTGGAAAGGAAAGTCGATTGGATGACTTCATCATGCGACGAACTACAGCCTCTCCTCTGATTATCAGTCCATGTTATCGTTGGGGAGATTTAACCAGTTACTTGTTTCAGATGCATAGACTTGAATGATTTTAGTGACGACAGAACTCTTTCCCACACACTCACATTCCATAGAATTTGAAACTGTGAGCCCGAAATAGAAAATCGCTAGAGCCACTAGCGACAGTAAACCATCATTAACTTTTATTAAATATTAGGTAGTCAAAAACAAATTTTTTTCCTCTATCCACCTCAGGAGATGACCAGTTTCAAATAATATCAATGGCTGTGAAAAGCCAATCCCTTTGTGTTACTGTGGAAGAAGATAACTTGATTGCAAAACATAAATGCATGAGTACTGATGCATCGCAACTTTTCAAATGGAAATCTAATTCTGATCTTCTTCAGCATGTTGAATCTGGACTGTGTGTTACTGGTAGTGGTAGTAAATGGGGCAAAGTTAGTAATCATAGTATTGCAAGTTGTATATTTTGTTGTACTAATGATATCGAATCAATTATTATCATTCATGTATTGATGCCTGGGAAACCAGAGCTGTTAATAAGCCAGACTCTGACTCCGGGTTGTAGGGAAATCAGATTCCAGACCCAAACTCCAAGAAATTAAATTTTAAAAACAAAAACTCTGGCGTATGCATGTCGTTTTAATAAAAGTGCACTCGCTGATTAACATTATACTTTTTAAGTTTTATTGTGAAGCTTTTTTTCAATTATTTAGTCACCACTGAAAGTCCGCAACTTCGACTCTGTCTCCAAAGCTTTGTAGGAAATGTTCTCATATAAAGTTTACAAAACAAATGATACATTAAAAAAAATAATTATTAATAGATGTTTTGCATGTACAGAAAAGCTATTATTGGATTTTTATTATTAGTTTACAGGAATTGCTCATGTATTGTGTACAAGACAGTTCTTCTCAGTAAATTTACTTTTCTTGCTATCTGAGTTCTTATGGAAATCTTTAGTTTTTTCAAAATAATTCAAAGTTTTCAATATAACTGTACGTCGCATAAATATTAAAAATTAACCAATTTTTGGTGATGCTTCAACATAATATTACACTGATACCAAATTTCCATGGCAATGGTAATCTATATTCCACTATTGGATCAAATATCAAACAGATTATCATTTAAAGTCAAGTAATAGCTGTAAACAATTCATTTCTTAACAGTAGAATTTATTGTCAATGGTGCTCTATTCATCTCCAGATAACATTACAAGATTGCGATTCTACAAATTCGTTCCAATTATGGGATTGTGGAAGTAGCCCTCACTCAGATATAAACAGCTTGAGAATCTCTGTAGGTTTGTAACCTAAACTTTTCAATTCTTTGTATCTAATAGGATAATATTTTCATATTCATCCTGGGGGAGAGGAGAAGCCAAGACGACGACTCGATCATATGACGAACCACAGCCTATTGTCCAGTTACCAGTCCATGTTAGCAATGGAAATAGTTATTTGTTTTAGGTGCATGGACTTGACGATGGAGGAAGTCCTAACTGATCAGCGGTTTGCGAACTACCCTATAACGAACGGCTGGGAACAACAATTCACTTTTACATAATTATGTTCCAAAGGATTCAATCTTGCAAATCCATGCACGGTAATTAAAGGTGTGATGGCAAGCGCATTCCTAACACCTTGCACGATACTCCAACCACTAAACTGCTGCTGATGACAATATGAAATATTATTGTGACAGGTGGTGAAACATATTATTTGGATGTCGGGGCTGAGGAGGATGGCCACAGTCTTTCTGAGAAGATAATTAGACATCGGCTCGTAATGGAAACTCAATATCATTTTTCATCACATTGGATAGCAAAACATTATTTTAGTGAAGGTTAATTTCAATTAGTTTTAGTTCTTTGAGTTAGTCGCTGTAATGCATTCAACTTTGCACAAATGTGAGAAAATTTGGCTTCAGTTTTTTTGAATTACCGGTAAATGAATAGGAATGTCTCACTCGCCTTATTATTTGATTTGAATATATTTTCTTGTCTGTCCAGTATATATGAAATTGAATTTGTCGAAAATTAGATAATTAGGTGTTTGTGAATAAGTAACTTTAGGTTTTGCTGTATACCTAAGCTCAAAATTTGTTTGATATACAGGGTGATCAGACCAAGTGTAGACAAATGTTTAATAAAACATCTACAATATACATGTAAGAGAGAAAATAATTATTTTTCAGAAAATGGCAATACAAAGATAAATAATAGAATTCATTGTTATTTTTCGATATATCCTCCTTTTGCCTTCACTACACGCCCTGATCTGTTTGGAACTTGACTGCACGAGGCATGTATGGTTTTTCTGTGTTCATCAATGTATGCTTTAGAACTGTTGTTCTCAATCTGAGATACGCGCACCACTAGTGGTACGCAAGCAGCTTTAAATTATTGCAACAATTAACTTTTGTATTTGCTGAACAGCGTTTATAGGCAGTAGCAATCTCTAAAAAATAAGAACTGGTAGGGCTATAAGCGCCGTTTAGCGAATAGAAAAGTTAATTGTTGCAATAATTTCAAAGCTGCTGTCGTTCCACTTGAAAAGCTCCCGCGTATCACTAGTGGCGTGCGTAACTCTGGTTGAGAACAATCGCTCTAAGGCAGGGGTAACAACATACGGCCCGCGAGCCGTGACCGGCCCGCGACGAGATTTTGACCGGCCCGATTTTCGAAATTATATTTTATATTAAGTTTTATTATCCATGGAATATCCCAAGAAACGTAAAGTTGACAGAGAGTGTCGAGCATTTAACAAAGATTCGATACCGAAGTATTTTTAGTAATAATCTGGCCCGCCGAGGACTCCAGTTTCCCACATCTGGCCCGTCGACTAGAGAAGTTGCCCACCCCTGCTCTAAGGCATAGATTTATGACTTGTTGGAACAAAATTTCAGAAAAAAAACATTTGTGTCTCGTGCAGTCAGGTTCCAATCAGATTGAGGCGTGTAGTGAAGACAAAGGGAGGATATATCGAATAATAACAATGAATTCTATTATTTATCTTTATACTGCTATTTTCTGCAAAATAATTTCTTTCTCTCTTACAGTTCTATTGTAGATATTTTTATATAACATTTGTCTACATTTGGTCTGATCACCCTGTACATAGAATGGGACAAATTTTAAAATAGCATGCTGAGGAAGTTTCATGAGCAATTTTTGTGAGAAAATACTATGAACTTTGACCTCTGATTGAATTTTAGATTTTTTCTGTTTAAAAATTTCAATTCATATCAAAAAAACACAATTATTCTTGTTAATACCATAAATATATTTTGATATTTGACTCACATGAAATTTTATGTACGGTTGTTCATGATTGATCATTTTGCGAATAATTCCTTAAACTATTCCATTGAAGGTGTCAAAAATCTAAATATGATTCCAATAATAATAATAAATGCTCTGTTTCAACTACAGGAACTGTATGTTCAATGAAAGACATCAAACAATGCCCTCAATTTGTCATATCCAAACACGGAAAAGTGTCTCCTGATGATTGCAAAGACCATACCAAAGTGAAAGAGGTAATTATGTGCAGGTTGCAAGACCTACATTTGTAGACTTCACAGTTTATTATCATATCTACTGCATGCAAATCTAAATTGTGCGTTTTTAAAATTTTTGCAGGGACTTGTTTGTCATGTATTATGTGATGTCGGGTTTTCCTCAGAAGCCACAACGCACTCTACCTGCCTGCAAGGAGGTAAATGGACATCTCCAATGCCTGTTTGCAAAGGTTTGTTAACAATCAAATACATTTTGAGCCCCAATGCTTTATATTAGGATAAGGATTCAGATTTTTTTCAAAGAATAAAAAACAATAAGTCAGGTTTAACAATGTAACAAACGACTGTCTTTTGTGCAGAGATAGCACATCAACTGCTTACCAGTTCTGAGTTCCAAGTGCATGGACAAGGTGTAGGTGCTGATTACTGTTAAAGTTACATGTACACTTTTGCAATGCACATATTTCGGCAATTAAAATCACCTATTAGTAAAATTAACGGTACTCCCGAAGTATGTGAACCAAAATGATAGACACCGGAAGTGGAACGTAGTATGTGTACCAGGTTAGGGTTAGGCTATAATTTCATGTACAAATACTACGGGAATGGCTAGTCCCTGAACTCATAATTGAACTCAAATAACGAAAATTAGAATAAAATTATGGCCTAACCCTTACCTGGTACACATACTAAGTTCCGGTACCTGCCATCTTGGTTCACATACTTCGGGAGTACCAAATTACCAATGATATCAATGTTATATGAAAAATCTTGAATGTGGTGATTTTCTTATCTACCAGTCTTATCACAACACAGATTTCACAGCTTATTCCCAATTTTCTCTCTTATTTCAGATGATTACAAATGTGATAAACTTGTTTTATCAACACCTGGAGTCGAAGTATCACCGACTTCTTGTACTGAAGATCCAGTGAACGAGGGTGAAATTTGTTACTTTTCTTGTGCTCAAGGATTCAGCTTATCTGGAAGTAAATCTGTGAAATGTTTGAATGGAGGTACGTTTTTCTAATTATTATTCAGATAGTGGATACTACTGAGAGCAATTGTGGTTAAAGTGATAGACTTAACTATGTTGGCATCACTGATTAAAAATTGTGGGTTCAAATCTAATGTAATCCACCTGTAAGGATTTAGGAAGGCAATGCTGAACTTCAATAATTTCAGTCCTCTCTTGTTCACAGGGAAAGGCATGTAGATAAATTATATAAAAAAAATATACTATCATCAAAAGTGATAAAACTGAAAAAATTCGTAAAACATTTGTATTAAAAAAAAATGAAATACGGTATATAAAATGGAAAATTAAAATAAATTATTCTATATCTATTATAACGTGGGGACATAGGGTGGTTCACAAAACCGATGGTTACTTATGGCTTCTTCCACTACCAAGTCAATGCATCTCAAAAAAATGTCTTGTTACCTATTCACATACCCATTATAGACTTGTAACCAAGTGAGAGAGGGCTTGGTTTGCTTATCCTTCCTCTTCCTTGGATAAATATAAAAATCCTAACCTAACCTTTTAACTTGTTACAGGTATTTGGTCAAACAATCCGCCAACCTGCTTGCAAACGTGTGGACCCTTATTGTTACCAGACAATGGGTGGGTTTCACCATCCTGGTGTCTTGGTCATAATAATATAGCGGAAACTGAATGCAGTTTTCAGTGTGAAGCTGTATATCATCTGTCTGGTTCTTCATTACGAAAATGCAAACCCAGTGGTGTTTGGGATGGAGTTGACACAAAATGCACAAGTATGTTGGTATTTATTTATGTGATGATTAGAATCGCTGGTAGTAAATTGTTTATTTTATTATATTCACTATAAACATTTTGATATGATTGTCTTAGAAACAAGAGAGCAATGATGAAATCGGTACCAGTACGGTAAGGACCAAGATCAATGAGCTTGCTTAATAGAAATTACTAAATTCTTGTTTAGGGTTTTTGATGTTGTTATTGAGAAAAAATCACCTTTCTCTACCACTGGAAGACTATCACTTTTTTTTTTAAATTTCCTCTGAGTCTGGGAACCAATGTTTCACCAAAAAAAATTTTTTTTTATTGAAAGGGAACACATTTTATTGCCTGTTGCTTGTCTGATATTTTAATATAAGATTTTTATATTAATCATTATGGGGAACTACAGCATCTCCGGTTACTGGTCAATGTATCTCCAGTTACTGGTCAATGTCGGGTATGGGGTAAGTTAACTCGTTGCTTGTTCCAGTTGCATGGACTTTATGTTGGAGAAGGCCATACCTGACTAGTGGTTATGTGAATCACCCTTGACTAAAAAGGGGGCCAGCAATACACTCGTACATGATTATGCAGGGTAATGGGAGGTGTGATGACAAGCATGTTTCAGGGTTTATCACAATGCGCTAACCACTGCATAAGCTCCATATCTGCATATCATTTACTGATATTTCTTTAAAGAATATTGCAAAAATTTGCAAGCACCAAACAATGGAATCGTTTATCCTACCAGATGTAAAACAGATGACAATTATGAAAAGAATGTCTGTCAGTTTCAGTGAGTCAAAAAATAATCTCAAGTTTATTATTAGATAAAATTGGTCAGCATCAAGTTATATGTATGATGTGTATGTATGTTCCGTCATCTAGTAACGATAATATATATAGATAAGCTAATATTATGTTCAAGACGGGATGCATGTACAAGACCATATTGGCCTTAATCACAAGTTGCGACATGAACCTCTTCAGACAAATATTGGACAGAATAAAATATGAACAGTATAGTCAGTTATACATTGGGTTGGGGGCTAATAGGCAAAGCAGCGGCCAGAGGGTATAGGGAGTAACAGGGGTAAGAGTGAAGTATACAAAAGGAGTTCATGTGACAACACTACATATCTAAATATCGAACACACAGCATAGACTACTTTGGACATATACAAAATAAATGAAACGTTGGGCAATTTCCGAACTCAAACCTCTGGTCAATTGATTGAGAATTTTTGGGGTATAATAAATTGATATATTATTTTGTATGTTCTTTTATTTAAGGTCTTGTTTTTTGTTTTTTCAAACATTTTTTTTAAAATGTAGATTTTAATTTTTAAGCTCTATATTTTCTATCAATAGATGTGAAAGTGGTTATGTTCTGAGTGGAGCTTCCTCTCTGGTTTGTTCAAATGGCAATTGGAGTCATCCTTTGCCGAGTTGTATTCGATTGAATGCTTGTCCATTGATATCTTCAACAAGGGATTGCCCAATGAACATTGTTTATCATGATTTGTGAGTAACCATTTTTAATTTTTTATTTTTCCCTGGAAATAGATATGTTAGGATTTTCATATTTATCCAGAGTGAGGGGAAAGGAGATTGGACAGCTTAATCATATGGTGTCCACAGCCTCTAGACTGGTTACCAGACCATGTCGGGTAGTTAGCCAGTTATTTGTTCCAGATGCATCAGGAAATCGTTTCTGAAGCTACCTAAACAAGGACACATTATTTTCTTGATATCAAATAAACCAATCAGGGTGAGCCAAAAAAACACACCCCAAGTCATGAGGAACATCATCTAAAAAGAACATAATTTGTGCAAAGTGTCCTGGATTAATGAAACATCATACACCAACAGAAATTCGGGTGTTAAATCAATTTTCTTAGTAAAAAGGTATTTAGGAAATTTATGGGTTCTTTTTTTTTTGACCACCCTTTTGGATATCACATACAAAATTTAGTAATTGTGATTACATTATTTTATTCTCATTATTTTTAGATATAAAGATGAAGCAGTCATTCCTGGATCACAGGTTTCTGTTATATGTGGTGCTGGATGCAGTTTAGTCAGTGGACCTGTTTCAAGAAGTTGTAATTCTGATAACGATTGGGATGGAGGACTACCAGTTTGTGAAAGTAAGTCTGTTTTTAAGTTGGTTGTCTCTTAGGTTAATCGATGTCGTTTGTGAATTTTACTGAATGCTATGAATTCAGCAACTTCCCATGTCAGGAAAAAATTTTTTTTTTGGAAAAAGAAGAAAATTTGTGTGTTTGACAATCTGCATGAAATAGATTTCACACTATAGTGTACCGGTAGTTAAAGCGTTATGCTATATTAGCACAATATAACATTTTGCAAAATAATTCTATTCTATCGTATCTATCACACAGAACAATGTCCTGCATTTATGTCAAAAATGGGTGTTTTGGTAAAACCAAGCAGCTGTGGACAACTGTGGCAACCAAAAGGAACAAAATGTACTTTAACCTGTGTTGCTGGAATGGTATCTGAAGATGAAATTGCTGAAGTAGATTGTACTGATAATGGAAAATGGTCGGAAATCAATTTCAGTTGTCAAAACGAAGATGGCAGAGGTGATTATTGCAACCCTTGAAAATTCTAAATACAACTTTTTTTCTATTCATTCTGTACTTAACTGCAAGGTTGTACACATGTGTATTGGGCCGAAATGGTCTTATATACATAATCTCCAAATTGAATATTTTCTTTATGTATTCGTATATGAGACAAATATCTAAATATAGACGTATTATCAGAATTTAAACTTATGTGTTTGCTGAGAGGAATTATATTTTTGCAAATTTTTTTTTAAATTTTGTCTGTTTTGCGGTTTTCCCTCCTGGCTTTTGTTTGTTTGTGACTTTTTTATGGAAAAACGAAATAATCTTACTTACTAATTTCACTAAAATCAGGGTGGGTAGCTGGTTTGGAATCAAATTGGACCTGGGGCCACCAAAATTTCAGGTCTTTTCTCCATTTTTTTACTGTGTACCTTTTAACAATTAAAATCAATTATTGAATTTGACAAATACCTTTAATTTTAGGTAATGAATCTGTAAGCAATCCTTTTCTGATCCGACAGCGTTATTCAAACGATGTTCATATTTGTCTTCAGGTATTTTCATGTTCTAATCTGTGCCAGAATAAGTTTTGTATTAATCGCAGTGTTGAGTATAAGTCACTAAACCCTGAGTCGCTCATCTGAATTTCAGTCTTTTGAATCTGTGTCTCAAGTATTAGCATAATAAGCTAAATGCCACAAGAACACATAACCAGAAGTTAAAATAGATAATTTTTTAAAACATTCTCAAACATCCTTATAATTCCTATACCTAAAAAGGCATAGTGACATCGTAAGATGTTGTGGTTTGCCATATGATAATTATGAACAATAATTACTTAATAATATTCTTAATCAAATCTTGTATTTACAGTATTTTATATATTTTATTTACAGGCTAGTGTTACTAATGAATATGTTGTTCAAGCATCTGCTGCATCATGTTCAAAAATTAATTTATCTCAGTTATGGACTTGGTTTAATTATAAATTGATTCGAAGTGTTTCATCTAATCTATGTTGGAGTCCAATGAGAAGGGACGGAGGTATTTTACTTGGGTTGGCTAAATGTGATCTTGAAGATAGTGGCCAGGTGAGTATAAGATTTTTTACCTAAACGGTAAAAGGGGATTAACTTTTCCAGAACTTTTACGAAAGATCACGTTTTTATTTAAAATAAAATCTATTTTTATAGAAAAAATAAAATAAATTTGCTGTTTGATTAGGTTATATCTTGTTTAGTCTGAAGAAATTTTAGACTATGATCTAACGAAAGCTTACAAATCTGGTTGCTATTTCATGAAAATGGATTATGTCATTCTTATTTATCTTCTTAATACTCTCTTGTACAAGCTTTCTTGTGGCAACACTTGTCTTGTGCAAGAATTTTGTGATCTTGAGATATACAAAAACTGGTTGATCAAGACGCATGGGAAAAAGGGGCATTATGTAACACATCACACAAATATGTATATTAATACTGTAATCTTGATTGTTCTCGTGTACTTTTATATAAATGATATCGAAGAAGAAGAGATATTGAAACGAACGATAACTCATAGTTTGCCATATTGACCATGATTTTTCATTGAGTTCCTCTTTTTCTAAGATAAAAATATTCACATTCTTTCAGGTGTTTACCTGTGGTGATACTGAGCTTCAACAATACATGCTTCATATAGTGACGGAAAAAATGGAAGTTTGGAATAGTGGATCGTCAGTTATTCAACTTACTGCATTGCCTGTTGACCAAGGCTTAGACTGGGAAGCAGTTGAAGTTGATTCTATGGATATGTTTAAGAGTAATAACAATATGTCTCTTCAGAATTCTGTATGCAGGTAAGTAGGTGGCACAGCCTATTATTGTATTAAGTAAAAGGCTATGAAATTTTGACCAATTGAACAGTTTAAGATAGTTGTGGATTACAATGAAGCTAGATTAGGTCAGGGGTTCTCAAATTTTTGGTGTTATGAAAGCCCGGAATGGGTATACAATTATTTACAGAACCCCGCAAATTTGACAGTTGACATTTTGATAAGGAGGTGTCAAAATGTGGAAACAAGGCGGTAATTGAAATATGGCATCATCTATTTTAATAATCAAGCTCCCTAGGTTTTTCTCACGAAGCTTCGAGGCTCCGTATGGAGAACCTATCAACTAGGTGGAAATGCAATTCACCAATAGTTTAAAGCCAAAGTTACAATAGCAGCAGCCCAGATACGGCAGCAATACTCCAACACTTCATGCTAGGGCATCATAGGATTGTATTGATAAAAACCGTAATCTAAAAGTCTGAATTGTTTTCTTAACAACTATAGGCTACTTTACATTTATCATACATGCATCTGGAAATGAAAAATACCTGTCTGATCCCTTACCCAACATGGGCTGCTAATCAGACGGGACCTAACTCTATGATTAAGCCATCTTAACGCATTTCTTCTCCCCCGGGATAAATATTAAATCCTATTTTATCATATGATTAAATACTAGGAAATAGCTTGTTTTTGCTTGAAAATCAGTTTCATGTTATTGATTTAGGAAATTCTTCTTTTTCTGTAACCTTGAATATAGAAAAACAAAAATTAATTTATTGTTTAACTCTTTAGGCAGATGTGTGGTGGAGTTTTATCCAGTGACAGTGGAGTATTCAGTAGCCCAGGATTTCCTTTGAAATATAGATTGAATATTTTGTGTGACTGGACTATTAAAGGTATTTGTCTGATATTCTTCATTTGTATTATAATTGTTTTCTCTTTGTTAGGCTCCGATAATATATCAATGTCATGTGTTTAATCACTGAGGAAGTTTCCTTTATTTGGCGATTCGATAGTTGTTCTACCTGGTCTTGTGATAGGAACACACTCGTCATTTCTTCAATATATTGCTCTACATGAGGATCACAGTTTTTTATTTTGCGGGTTATGATTATTTTCAATAGATTGGTAGACTTCATGTTATCTCAGCAGTATTTATGCAATTGCTGGTCAGTTGACGCATTTTTGCACAATCATGTCTTTATATTA
This sequence comes from Styela clava, assembly GCF_013122585.1. Lineage (NCBI taxonomy): Eukaryota > Metazoa > Chordata > Ascidiacea > Stolidobranchia > Styelidae > Styela > Styela clava. The sequence goes on from NW_024102837.1 coordinate 11,983,026, forward strand.
AAATCATTGGACTGACTGCTATTCTTATACTGTTGTAAAATATGTACTTATTAACAAATATAACAAGAATATTAATTCTCACCCAAACAGCTTTTGAAATTTTAGTTGTCTCCTGTAACTTTGCTATGAAATGAGTATCCTTTACTTCTGTGAGGGTGATCTTGTTTTTATTAAATTCTCCTTTGACAAATGAGAAAATTATAATTTTGATTGAATGATATCTATCGAAATTTTTTTTTATTTATTCTTATTTGCATTTTATGTGAGTGGTGCGCAATACCTGTTTAACTTGTTGATAATTCAACACATGAATTATGTTTCACAGTTCAATCGATGCAAATTATTTGTATGCAAATTTTGTCATCCTTGACATTCTTAAAATCTTAATAATAAAATAAATCAGATCATCTTGCCACATATCCGCAAATTTTATATTCTTGGATATCTATCAATCATGTTTCCAACCTCATACATTTTTTAAGCTCCCGGGAAAAAAATATATCTGTGGTTGCACAATGTTGACATTGGGAAATCTAAACCAAATGAATATGGAAGATGTACTGAAGATAGTTTAGTAATTGTTGATGGAGATGACTCCTCACTGGAGAATTCTAATGTTCTTGGGCGAATTTGTGGTCAGCTATATAATAATTTCATTTAACTTTATCCTTTACATTCATAAGGATAGATCTGGACGCATTCTTATTCAGCTTAGCACTTTTGAGTAAAACAGATCTCACAATGTGGATTGACTTTTGTCTTTGCTTTGAAAAATAATGGCAATATCTGTACGAACCTCTCAATTTCACCAGGAATCTTACTTCATATTCTTACTCTACTCTATTATACATCAATAGTTTTTATCTTTCTATGATGCAAAACATAACTTTTTATCTGTATGCCCATGGTGTGAATCAGTCATTCAGTAAAACAAGATTTATCACAAAAAAATTGGTGTAATATGTTTTGAACCCATTCTAGGTACTGTTATACCAAGATTTAATGTCAAAACTTCGTGTAGCCAGGATAAGCTGACATTAATTGACGGGCACATAGTGTGGTAAATTTAAGCGCACTATTATTTCCATACATGTCAAAGTATTAGTGAGATAGTCTTTGTTTTTTGAATGACTGAAGAAATTATTTTCAGGACAATGGAAAACGACCTTGGGTCCATTCATTAGCATGAATGGGAAAATGTTGATTCGATTCTTCAGCAATAATGACTTTGTTGCAACTGGTTTTTCAGCAACATGGGATACAGAGCAACTACCTGAGAAATTAGCAGGTTATTCTGAACTATATTCTTCTCACTATTGTCTATTGAACAATGCCGTTAGGTACGGTATGTGGTTATTCTGAACTATATTCTTTTTACTATTGTCTATTGAACAATGCCGTTAGGTACGGTATTTACTTATGGCCAAGGTAGGCAGTTTAATTGCATATGTTATCTAAATGTCTTTCAGGGTTGGCGTATGTTTCAGTGTCAGTGTACTTGTGGTCGATGACGTATCATATCATACGAAATCATATTATTTAGATCAGCGTTCTTCAAACTGGGGTTCCGGAAAGGGTTCAATTGACATTTTTTTGACATCAACTTGTATTGAATCAAAATATTGATCAAATTTGAAAGATTTGGAACCAGTACGACGACCAATCATCACCAAAATAGGGCCAAGATTTAATCTCTTGTACATAATATGCAAGCACATCAATCTCATTGAAGGAATTCCCAATTTTGATATTTTTTGTTAGATTTTGGTAGATGGCGACTCAAGCTCAATTTGAGTCGAGTCAATGAATGACACCTCATCAACACTAGAGACAACTTGTTTGTTTTTGAGTTTAAATTACAATTGACTTTTAAATTATTGTTTCTAAACAGCACTCATTATTTAACAATTAATAGATTGTGCATCAGTAGCTGCACCAGCATCTGGAAAAAAGAAAGGACGTTTGGTTGGTGGCACAGAAACTGAAGTATCATCAGTTCCTTGGCATGCAAGTTTAATATCTCTTCAAGGACAACAGCATCTATGTGGTGCAACGTTTGTTCACTCACAGTACCTGATAACAGCAGCCCATTGTGTGTCAGATTTAACAAAAGAAAGGTAGTGGAAGAATTATCAGTTTTACATAAAAACTGCTTGGTTACATGTTGTGTGAAGAAATTCCGGACAAAGAATTTGAGATTTAAAATGAATCCATATAGATTCTTGCATTGTTGTTTTTATGAAGAATATAACTAAAAATACAAATTATTCTTCCAATTGATCAACAACCTAACTAAAGTTCAAATAACTTCAGAAAAGAAATAACGAGTGGTTTTGTTTGTTTTATTTAGAATTATTATGTAGTTTTAAAGATGGACTTAGCAAAGAATTTTTTCAATTTTCAGTAATCATATTTTGTAGGCAGATTTGATTTTTTTATTTGATGCTTTCATTCTAAACAAGGCACTTTGATAGCAGCCACTGATATCCGCAATATGCAAGGATCTACTGTTTTTGGAAGAACTGAAATCTTTCCAGTTTTGCATTGCCTAACTAGCTTATTACACTTTGGGTGAGGGAGGGGTATCTGATTTGGATTCAAGATGTGTAACCATTGATGCCAACACAGTCCAGTGCTCTAATCACTGGGCCACCGAGTAAATTTGCTTGTGAATTTCATAAGTCAGCCTTCGTCACAGAAGGTTGTTCCATTAACAATATTTACATAAATTCAAAATTCAAATCTAAAGCATGTCAGATGTCATTGTTGGTTATGGAGGATCAAGCCTGCGAATCTTGCTGAATCTTATCCATGTATTTACGGCTCAAAACACAGACAACAAACAATCAATGAATACAAGTGATGGAGCAACTTTAGTGAGAATTAAAGATATTCATGTTCATCCTGAATTTGATGACAACATGAATAATGATATTGCGGTGATCAAGGTTAGCCAGACCTCTTAATAAGTCAATGGGTTTGTATTTGTCTATATATCAGCATTCAATTGCGCTAAAAATGAACACAGAAATTTCTGATGGACTAGCATTATACAATTTTATTAAACGCTCTTATTTCCAATACGTTAATTATATTATGACTATAGGTTATAATCGTAATGAGGAGTCTGCAACTGCTTCGTAATGGCATGTTGCAAATTTATAGTCTGCTCTGACAGGATGGATCATGTAATCGCTAACGGGCTACAAGCTCAACATTCAAGCGATGTTGAGTCATTATAAGTATTTATTTAAATAGACAGAAATTTAAAAAGCAACAAATTTTGTTTTATGTTTTGCAACCTGATTTTGCTTGTTGCCCACTAAAAAAATAGAAGTATTAACTGATTCATAAATTATAATCATCAAGAATTTTTGATGGAAAATATGTCTATACTTTCAGATTGCTGTTAAATCTACTCTTGATGCATCAGTTGCATGCCTTCCTTACCCTCATGTGGTATCGGATTCCTCAAATTTTGGTAGAATAGAAATAGCAAAGCAGTATTGTAGAGTGGCTGGTTGGGATGCAGAAGGTAACGGAGGTAAGCAGCGTAAATGTTTTGAACTAATTCAAGTAACTTCTCATAAGTAAGTTGTTCCCAGTGATTACATACACAATGTATTATTCATGAGATATGGTGAGCATAAAGTATACAAGAAGTCTGAAAAGCTTTGTGAAAAATAAAACTGGAGGAACGGAAACCAGCTCTGCTTATATTGGACGGAGACTGAATATTTCTCGCCACCCATTCAGAAATTTATTCTGGAATCGAAACCTACAAATTTTAGAAAATCAAAGTTTCGGTAATATTCACGTTCAATTATTTTCAGGTATTCAACCACTTCATTCAATAGAACTACCAGTACTATCTGATGATCATTGTGATGCATTGTCAACAACATCATTTGGAAGAACAATTAATACAACTTCGATAATATGTGCTGGGCATTTTGATGGAACGCAGCAAACTCTTTGTGATGTAAGTTTCATCTCAAAACATACTGTGGGTTGTTGTAAGAATAATATTCGTTCTTCAAGTGCAATAGCATGTTAATGAAGAATAATGGTTGTTGAAATTGCATTGTCTCAGGCAGTGTTTGGGGTGCTTGAGGTATTGACTCTGCCATTTATCAAAGACTTGTGTCATCCAAATGAAATGGCTCAGACTCAACTAACCACCAGATTGACATAACTCAGTGATTGACTCAGCTGACCCGTGACTTGCAGTTCAGGGACTTTTATTCAATCTGGCCACAAGTCATTATATATTATTATCCTTGAACTTTTAGTTTAAGTTATTGTCTATTTAGTATATATAGGAATTTCATCTCAACACTTGTTGCATTGCATTAATCTAGTACCTCATTCTCAATGTGTTGATCTTTAAAATTTTTACAAATACAATACAATTCCCAAATTTGATCTTTTCTCACTCCCAGTAAGTTACTAGGCTATATTAATACCATCATAACATTATCAAAGATTGGCAATGTTGCAACAATTATGCTAATAGACGTTCTGGCAAAAAGGTAACTGAAAACAAAGTAGAACTGCAGTGAACTGAACGGCTAATTGAATCTTGAATGAATGAATCTAAAGATCGAGTATAATGACTTTACATTTTTGTCTGTATATTGTTTCAAAAATTAAAATTGTCTACCTTTTATTTAACATATCTCCTGCCATTATATTCATTTTACATAATTTTGAGGCAGTGGTTCCCAACCGTTTTTGTAGGATTCCTCCATTTGCTATTTTGGGACTCTTCATTCCTCCCCTCCCATTGCATAAAACTACTTTACTTGTTCAATCTTCAATGTTGATAGAATATGTAATCGTACATGTCACTGATAGGGTAGTGTAATTATGGTATACAATCACACTGTATTGATTTTCAAGGGCGATGATGGAAGTGCTCTTGTATGTGAATGGAATGGAAACAACTATGTTGTTGGAGTAGCAAGTTTCCAGGTTGCACCGTGCGGAAAACTCAATGTGCCAAAGTATTTTGCAAGAGTCGCAGCTTACAAAGAGTGGATTTTGCAACATTTCATCAGTTAGATTTAAAAGAGTAGTGAGATGAAAATTGTTTTTATTTTGTTTCAATTTTATTGCAAACCACATTGGAAAAGTTTTTCAATCTGTGCAATAATTTTATATTTGATTGCTATGTCACTTGTTCATTGGTTCGTTCGTTCATAGAAAAATAACTCGATTTATTCATGGAACATGTATCATGCGAAAAACTTAAAATATATGTCTGGTATGAATCTATATATATATTTGAATCGGGTAGATCGCTTTGACGAGACAACAGAACAGATTCTGCTCAGTGCATTTTTAACATCAGAGTTTTATTGAGTTTTTTAATTTGGAGTTGCAGTGTGAAGGAGCTTACACGATTCATCATAGCTTGGTGTCTTTTATAAGAAATCCTTGTTTAAAATATGCTAGCAACTCCGCCTAAGCATTTCCAAGTGCCCAAAAAACGTGTTTTTATTCTATGCCCATTTCGACATTTGCATTCATAATTACATTCATGGAATACAAAAATTTTATGGAATGAATGAGTTTTATACTACTGTAAAGTGAGGATTTCAAGCAGTAGAAGGAAGTGGATAAATAAGTCGATGAAACAATTTGAACAGCGTGATATTAATGGGGATATCAGTTTTGATCAATAGTTTGCTGTCCTATAACTTGACCTGACCAGTTGAGGCTCTTTCCTGTGATACCATGTGCTGCGCCTGCAAACAAGATATTTGGTGGATTCAATAAAATGACAACACACTGGATCGACCCCATAACATTTAATTGTTTATTTCTTCATTAAATTTTGAAAAATTTGTCCTGGATACTGTTTGAATACCAATATTTCAAATCAAACTGACACGGGAAATTATCTATTCCCCCTAGTTTGTAAAAGGCTATTCACAAAAATTCAACATCAAATCATCGAAAGTGAGAAAGATGACTACACGAACTAAACTTTGCCAACGATACAATTTCAATTTTACAACAATAATAAGCAATTTCAAACAAAGCTAAAAATGTAAGTTTTTACTCCCATAACCACATTCCCCAAATGACATAATGTTAAAAATATTGATTATACGAAAACATGCTCTCTGTCATACCGGATCCGGGTTTTTATTCGTACTCCACGCACTGCCACTATAAAATTTGAATGCCTCTGGTAGCAAAATTGCACAACAAACTGCTTGCTCGATTGCAGCGTTTTTCGTCTGGTGCACCAAAACTTGTGTTGTTATTTTTGTTGATTCACGGTATTGCATGGTCGTTTTTCTTCCACTACTGGCATTAAGTGTCTCATATTGTTCGAAATACAAAAAATGTAAGCTAGGCACCAGGCAGACAGACAAGTGCTGAGATGAGTGCAGGAATGCTGCACAGGTAAGAAGGTGACATTTGTTTTGACTGAGAAGTTAAAATACCGGTTTCGTATTCTACGGTGCCGGCAGCCTACTGATTTCGAATATTTAGTTAAAATTGATTGATTGACAGATTGACCGTATTATTCTGCAGGCTAGTCGCTAGTTTAATTATTCCTGTGTGCATACAGAAATTTTGTTTTTGGTTGAGGTTTAGCTGTCAAGTTAACGTAATGACCAACAACTAATGTTCTGCAACGGGATTCGATTTGAAGGGGCTACTTGACCGGAATTACAATTGGAATATACTAACTTGGGGAAAAGTCGAGCTGATAACATAACTCTTGAAGGCGTACGACAAACATCTTTTCGTGCCGGCATGTCATTCTGTATTTACTGTTGGTTTGTATCGCCTAATATCAAGATAAACAAAGCCCATCCACCAGAATTAAAAGTATTTGGATAAAAGATTGGATTTGAAGTTGAATTGTGGACGATCTGTTATGGGTGTTTTGCGAGGATTGGGTTCTTTGATGAATCTAGTTGTGGATGATAGAACAGAGCTCAGAAAATACTGCACCTGTTGGAATGATGGTTGTGCGTGGAAATTCGATATTAATGTTGCAACCGATTTAACAATCTTTTCAAGACATTTAAATTTGGCATATATATGCAGATATTCCGTATAGGATTGTATAAATTATTATTACTGTAGCTTGAGTGCTTCAAAAGTAAAACAGCCCGAAGGTTCAATACCTTCGCGTATCTTTTGTTTCTTTATTTCTGGCCCAACCCTTGTTTAACTAGGTTTGTGTTTTTTGTCATTTTTTTTTTGTGTGTGTGTGCTGGTGGGCGGGCACTTGATATTTTTCATGTTTTAAACTTTTTTAAAGGTTTTGCTCGTTCTCCAGAATTCTCCATTTATATTTTGTATGTATTATGGAGTTTTCAAAATAAAATCTATCTATCTGTGTATTATAATAGGCCTATTCAGCTATTAGACTATCTCAGTTGAGACAGAGTTCTGTTATTGCTGTATTATGTGAATTAAGAAATCTCTGAATCTACGGTAATATAAACTTGTTCAAGTCCTTCCCTGTTTTGGGCAAAGCTATCTGGACTTCAGGACAGGACTTTTGATCCAACCTCATACTGTCATTTTAGTCTAAGTCAGAAAATCTTGAGCGGTGAAGAGTTTTTGTTATATTTGTTGTGCAATCTGAAAACATCAAGATTCTGATTCGTTTGCTCCCCTGATTTCATAATCAGTTTTTATTTATTTGTTTTTATCTGTCAAATGTATTGTTATGCTGATTAGGGAGTCGAAATAAACTTATACTTACATGACTTATGAATCTGGCAATCAATCAATTACAGAATTGAAGATTTTGTAGACTTTTTCTGGTATATTTCCTGCATCTCACCCATGTGATTAGTTTGTGAATAAAGACAGATGAAAGTATGAAAAATTTAGTATAACAATTTTCAATTTCCCATTTCAAGTTAACATAGCGATAATGATTGATATGGAAGAAGTAGGGTAAATCTTTAATATAGTTTCTTCAAATGGAAAATTAGTGAAAATGGCTGATTTACTTAGAAGAACTCTTGAAGATTTACAAACTACCATACAGGATAATCGTGTTGTTGAGGCAAATTATTTCATCAATGACCTGAGATCTGCCTGCTTTACATCGTCATCTTCTTCAAAAATTGGTAAGTTTGTACATGTATGTAATGTAAAGCCTACCTTGGTACCATTAAGTTTCCTTCGCAACTGAGAATCTTGAAATAATCTTTTATTATGCTGAGGTCTAATCACAATGAAGGATATTCTTTTCACAATAAACTATTCCCTTAAATAGAGCTCTTGGCACTGGAAGTTTTGACATACTATATTTCATATCAGTACTCCATAGAAAAACAGACCATCACTAATCTGTTAAGCCTTTCTGGTCGAATGGAACATGATTATTCATTGTATTTTTCAGGTTTGTTTTGCTCATTGATTTTTAAAGGCTCGAAGAGTTTGCTAAATTTCATCAAGAAAATCAATCATTTACCAGTGGTATGACTTGAATATTTTTGTAGTAAGATAAGAATTCCATATTTATACAACAAGTGAGGAAAGTTGATGAAACGATTTAATCATATATAGCTAATAATCGTGGCCCCTCATCCATGTTGTGATCCATTAATAGTTAACCAGTTTTCATTTCAGATGCTTAGACTTGATAGTGGAGAAAGCTCTAACCAGCCAATGGTTACGTGACCTTGATACGGTGGTGAGGGGTTCAACAATTCTCTCGCACATAATAACAACCTGCAGGGATTTGGAGCTATGTTACCAACTGTTTTAATTCTTCGATGGAGGCAATGGTTACTAAGTTGTCTGGACAACATTATTTCAGAACAATTTTATATCTTAAATTCAAGCATTTATCAATTTAGTTATTTTATAAACGTAAGTATTGCAAGTGTAGTGCAAACTGTGTAGTGTAGTTGTGATCTTTTTAGTGAAAATTTATTCTGTTTTCAGTGTTTAGTTTAGTATTGCATATAGCTTTTGTCACCAATTAATGTTGTTTATTCAACAGTTCGGAAAATGCAAAGAGAAATGTTTGGTTTTCATACAAGAACTTGTGCCATTTGTGGGTGATGAATTACATCCCTTCATTGAAGACATTACCAGTATTTGCTTGAGTGTTATTCAAGCTGGAAAATTATCTTCAAATAAAGAAAAGGCTTTATGTATCGTAATCAAGGTATGACATATCATCATTCTGCAGAATGGTTGTCCCAGTTGGCTAAAAAATTTTGCCCTTTTCAAACTTAGTTAACAATTCTAATCATTGTATGCAGAGATCACCAATTTATAATTAAGTTGATTATAAATTATCTCAGACTTCACAACCCCTTATTTAACCATATGTCATTTAAAAGAACTGATAACTAATTTTATCCAAGGCTACCGCAGGACTAATTTTTTATTTCAGCAAATGAACTAAAATAATCATTGAGTTATTTAATTTAAACCTAAATTATAGAAACAGTCCAATTTTACACAAGGAAGTTGATGATCGGGAAACGTCCATTGCATTATCAGAAGAATTGCAGTCCAATTCTAGAATTAACTCATAAAACTATTTAGCAATAGTTAATTTTTTTTTCCTCAGTTGATTGATCTTCATCACGATGCTCCACAAGCAAAAGCCATTCGAGTCGATAATGTCCGGAAAGTATGCAATGAAGAACTGGCTAAGAGATCGGGGACTACTTCTACCGGTATAATTTATCAAAAATACCTAAACAAAGTAAAAAACCCTAAGAAAAGTGGTTTTAAACCTTTTTCAATATATTATCCCTTTGCTTATTTTGAGACTCTTCATTCCACCCTCAGTAACTCTGTATAACCCTGTTTCCGCTGTCTGTTCAATCTTTAATGGGTGCATTCTATTACCCGCAAGTTTCACTCTTTTCCGGAGTTTGAATATTTTCTAATGTGTCCATAATTATGTGTAACAATAATACTAAATAACCATACAATATTAGTGAAACAACATCAAATGCAAAGTAGTACCTTCTTCTCAAAACAACAAATAAAGGTTGTTCATGTTACAGTGAAAGGTAATTGTTATCATCTGCTGGGTGTTCTTGCACAATATTTTCCTGGACAGATGATGAATCACAGTGAAAGATTATTTGATCTTTATTTACGAGAACTGAAGAAAGAGGTTTGACTACTATTTATCTTTATATGAAAAAAATAAAAATATAAGCTCCTTCTGTATAACGTACTGAAAATTTAAAATTGATTGGTTGGTCCATGACCATGATTTGCTAAAAAGTGATTATTTGGCTGACAGTTAGGCTTCTTGTTGAAAGTGATAGGCGTGAATAAACGTCACATAAAAAAATAAAAATAAAACCACATGTCCAGAAACCAATCTATCTTGACGTATTCACTTGTTGGAATATGAATATCTTCCAATCTTTCAGTTAATTTATTTGTTATAATTGTAACAACCCAACTCAACAGATGTTATCCACACGATCATCAGATTTCAAAATAATTGAGGGTTCATTGAAAGGATTGTCGTGTTTGATGATAAATTTCACTAAATCAATTGATGAAGATGCAGATGTATGCAAGGAAATATACAAATACACATTAATGAGCATTCAACCAAAAACTGATCTTAGCAGATATGCTGTTCCTTTGGGTAAAAATGCATTTTTTGTAATAACTTTCTTTCATTAATTTTCTGTTTGGTGTCTACTGTCTGCTAGAACCAAGCCTTTGAAGAAGTTGCCAGCCAGTAGCTCACTTTGAGAGGAATAAATAGATGACTTATGGTTGTTGTTATCAATAATACTCAAACTGACCAAGCCAGCAATCAAAATCTTGGTAATTATCGGTTTGGTGCCTGCTCTAAACAAGACACTGAATGTTTAGTGACTCGACAATAGTTGTGCACGAGTAAAGGAGTTTTTATGAGCCTTTTTTTCTGGGGTCAATGGCCAGGGAAACATTAATCCAATGTAATGTGTATGGATGAACAACACTACTGCACCATATACTGTTTCTATGTATTTGGGAGGTTTTTCTTAGGAATTTTGTAAACCTATGTTTTTCCATTTCCAGTTTTCTAACATTCAGGTGTAAATATCTAATTGCCACACCTTAAAATTTGTTAATTTGCAAGGGAGGTGGCCTATTTATAGACATCTTAGGTTAAAATCTAATGTTCAAATTCCATGCCCACCACCTCACTCAGGGTGTAATAAATGGGTAGGCAATGCTGAACGGGAAAGGTTGCCTTCCAACTATAGTAGCTTCTTATTTAGCATAGACTACTCGTGCAGAGACTTGTTTATAGCAAATGCATATGGAGTCGTATAAAAAAAATCTTTTCACAAAACTCTATCTGTTGGTTCAAATTTTGTTATTTTTTGTTACCAGCTGGACTTCAAGTATTACAGAAGCATGCATCCCAGTTTGGTCATCTGCTGACTGATAATTATGATGTCATTTACACTGCATTACAAAAGTGGTTTACTCATAACAACAATCAAGTCAAACATGAAGCTCAATTAGCCATCACATCATTCCTGCAGCAGGTGAGATTGTTGGAAAAATTAATCATCACTTTTATTTGTTGCTGGATTACTGGACTCTTACTTACTGGACGCCAGAGGGTGGTTCACATAACCGCTGGTCGATTACGGCTTCCTCCGCCATCAAGTCCATGCATCTGATACAGGTAACTGGCCAAATAATCCCACACCTGACATGGACTGGTAATCGTACGAAAGGCTGTTGTCCGCCAAGTGATTAAGCCGTCTTTTCAGCTTTTCCTTCCCGGGATGAATATGAGAATCTAAAAACTGCCAATTTCTAAGTTTCTCAGAATTTCCTCTGGACAATATTAACTAGAGGTAGCCTTAAAAGTAAAAGTTGCCCGGGCCATGCTTGTTATATTATAAAACTGAAAAATTAGGAAAAACATTATAACATGTTCTTTAACACCCAATTTTTGTCTTTTTATGGAGAGTGATGTAAAAGTTTACGAGCTTTTTTATCGAATTTCAATTTCTTATAAACAGGAAAGATATTGTATTAATCAATATTGGTTTTGCAGATTATACAAAATGTTACAGAAGGTCTAAACGCAGAACAGGCAAAAAGATTATTCATCGTAAGTTTCGAAAATCAATATTTTATGGTTCTTTATACCTATAATTTATAAGTTGTCACTTGCATAATATCTATAATTATAATATAATTAGTTACACAAATTTGAAAGATATTTTCTTGGCTTGAAAGCCCTTGAATTTGTTTGAGTCCTGCAGGGTCCTGTATTTCATTGCAAATTTTGCCGTTATTTATAATTGATGGGAACACCTTTTTATGACATCTGGAGGAATCATTGTAACATTCAACTGGTACATTCGTGTTAGTCATTTGATCTCCATCCATCCATGGCTTTCAGCATTGTTCTCTTGTTTTCTTTTCAGTATTTTATAAACAAGTTCCAAGAGATGATTGATATTCCTAATGCAAGTAGTAAAATGATATCTCTTGCAATACAAGGTTATGGCTTATTTGCTGGCTTATGTAAGGAGTATATGCCGCCTGGTGATGTTGCTAAGATGTTTACAATGATGATCGGAAGATGTGAACGAATTTATCTCGGAGAAGCAGATGCTCTTAGGTAGGTGATAAGGAATTTCAAAGAAAAAATAAATCCGTCAAAGAAATTTTGTATTTCCACCCGAGTATGAATTGCAAAATTTCAGTTTTAATAAATTGATATTGGAACTCTTAGAAAACTCTAAAAGCATTAGGTTTTAATGTCATCATTTTATTCTACTAAAAAAGCATTGAAATCAAAATTTGATTTTATCGCGGTTAGGGCTGATATTTGAGTCAAATTTGTTTACAATCTGGTGTCGGAGTCCGCTTTTTTTCAATCCGATGTCAGACAGACTATTTCTGATTTTTCACAGCTCTGTCTGATTTCGAAGGCACTAGTATTTTAATCTCTCGTTTCTGTCCTTGGCTTCAGAATATAGAATCATAATTTATCCTATTTATCATTACACTGTATTGGACAATTGTCCTAACCTAATAATAATCAGTCCCTATATTACAGACAAACAGAAATTGACGACAATCAATTGCATCAGTTGCCAAGTTTTTTACAGTCATTAGCAAATATTGTACGAGAGATGAACAATGAAGCAACTGCAAATTCGGAAAATCCAAGTCAGAATACTAACTTCATAATTTCGGAATCGTGTGAGAGGTATGTTGAAGATTTCATGTGGTTTTAGTTCCAATTTATAAATGCCTTGATGTTCAAAACAAATAGAATGTTTGAATATATTCACAACTGTTTGGGTGTCTCAAAAATATTAAGTCTCACTTGTCCCACATTTGTCCTAATTGTATGAATCTCACTTCATATAAATACTTTTAACCTTCTTCAAATTATTATATAATGTATCATTTTGGAATATTTAAGAATAAATTCATTTTGAAATGTTTTATTGTAAGCGTTTCACAACGGATGGTCAGACAAAAAATAGGCTTCAATTTACGTATGATAATCTGAAAAGTGGATAATCCAATCAAAACAATGTTCACCTTATTGACTTTTCTGCATTATTAAATTAAATTTCTACCAATTTATAATGATTTCAGAAAAATTTTCTGGTTTGAAAATGGCCTGTTTTAGTTTATACCATATTCAGTTTTCTGAAATATTTCAGAATAGTAAAATATTTATTCTGGCCAGCCCAAAGATCTTGGGTTATGTACTCAATCAGTGTTCACTATTAGCGCACTTTTTTGCGAAGAAAATTGCGAAGCACTTTCGCAACTTTTTTTAGGGACTGCGAAATAGCACTTTTTTCCGATTTTGAAGAGAAATAGCACTTTTTTCCGATTTTGAGTGGGATAAAAATTCAAAGTTAACAAATATTTTCAAGTATTAAGTTGACAAATAAGTAACATACTAGTACTTTTGTAACTCAATTCTGCATATCATAAGAATATTTACCGGAATTTTAACCTATGAGATGCAGACATAGGAGATAAAGCTTTTGCATTAACGGCAAAATTCTTGTTTATAATATGATTATTATACAAGCACACCGATTCCGCTTCTCCCGCAAAAAACGCTCCCGGGTGTTTGAAACCATATGTTGGAATACTAGCTTTTCTTTAAACGAGAGTGGTCATGTGACTATCAATGATATCGATGAATTCAAAATGACTATAAAAGTGTTAGTAACCTGTTATAGTCACTTTGGATGAATTGTGACCAAACTGCACGATTTTCAAATCAGATAAAATGCCATTTTATTGTAATGAGATGTTGAAAGGACGTGGCATTTTCCGGAATTTTGCGATATTTACACAACTTTTCTCATTGATATGCGAGTATGGGTGGGCAAAATTCAATATTTTTTTGAATCGAATATTTTTAAGGAGTACCGAATAAACGTGGTGGAAACATTAAAAAATCGGCAACAAAGCCTTTTTACTGGTTAATTCCGTTGTAATCGCTAATTGTTCTTGTCACCGAGGCGATATCCTGGTTTTGGGTAATCTATATTCCCGCCCTCTCTTTTTCACAAATATGAATTCTTGTGGGTCGGCGGACATCGAAGTTTTATATTTCGGGTTTACCCGTTCGTTCACATCGGCAACAGCTGTTGAAGACATTGAGGACTCAAATTAACATTTGCGTTGGCTTTAATATTACCTATCAAGATTTGTAAATTTACCGTCCCAATTTTATGCGAATGGTAATATTATTATCCATACCGTTTTACAGATATTTATTAAGACGATGATTAACTTTCTCATGTATTTCTATGGTGGTAAACTTCGCAAATCTGAAATTGTGCCAATCCTGAATGTTGATTTAAAATAGTGATTGAATAATTCGGCAATAAAGGCATTTCTGCGTGGTCATAAGACGAGATGACGTTAATGAACAGCACTTCTTTTACAGGATATTTTACGTATGCGACTTAATGCTAAAAAGATTGGGCTCGAGTGCTTTTTTTTTCGAGTGCTCCAGTGCCTAATAGAGGTCAGGCGCTAATTGTCACTAATTCCCTCAAGTTTCAACTAGGGATGCGACGAATCCAAAAAGGTTCGGCTCGGCCGAATCCCGAGTATTTGTGCTGGACTCGTGTCCGAGTCCCGAGTCCAATACTTTTACATAGCTACGAAACAAATACCTAAAGTAATGCTATTGTTCTCGTACATTGGCCGTAAATTAAACATTCTGTATGAAAAGACTATGTAATTTAAATACGTTGCACATAAACACTATTACTTTCGAGACAATCATTCTCTGAGCGACTAGTTTAAATTAGAATAAATAGGTCATATTCCCGTCGAAGGAATACTTTGTTAGGTAACTCTGATCGACCGCCGCGTCGACTGCTGAAGACGCCGCGCTCGTGTCCTGTCACGATAAATACGGGCCATAACCCACACGTTTGGAACAAATTTTTTATGGGAAATTTTTACTCATATGTAACATTTTTAGTCGGCGCTGATACAGACGCCCATCTCCGTGATAATTGAGATATTAATAAAGAATTGCCAACTGTGGAAGCATCGAATAAATGTATCTTATAAATATATCGTAACAAGATAGCTAGCTATTCTTCGTTCGAAAACCATCAATAACGATTGTCGAATCCACGGAAAATAAGAATGTGTAATTGTTGATTTTGATTCAATAAGAGAGACGCAAAAGGCGAAATGTGTTATATGCTAAGTTACGGCTGTATGACACAACCATTTCCATTAATACAAATAACGGCGCTTCAAAAAGCAAAATCAAATTTATTAACATTAATTTAGAAGTGAGAGTTACGAGTAAGAATTCACATACGACTCTCGCTAACAGACAGAAACGATAAATGTGAGAATTATTATGGTTTTCTTTTTGCGCCTATCGTTATCTTAACAATTCCCAATTTTGCATAAAGCGCGCCAACACCTTTTCACATATAGAAACGTCAAACCAGATTAAGTGAGGCAGGTAAATTATGTATTATATGAAAATATTGTTTCGACTAGGTAGAAATGCCATAACTCGAAACAGAACTCAATGATAAATTTCCGGAGTTTTTATTTGTTATCTAATATTAAAATAACACAGCCACGATAGGTATTGTTCGCTTAAAATAGGGACCGTAATTTACAAACTGTGATATGGAAGATCAAATCCAGAAGATGAGGCCAGAATAAAATTAATATATTTATGAATTCACTAATTAATAGCTGTCTTTAATATCTTCGCCGATTTGTACTCACACTTCTGCCTGAAATATAAAAACGAAACTTCGATGTCCGGCGTTGCGTGAGAACTGATAGTGAAAAAGGGTGCTTCAAAAATATAGTTTACCAACCATAATTAGGATGTCGGTCGCCGAAACGATCGCGGTGACAAAAAAACAACTCACGATTGTGATAAAATTACGGATGAGAAGTAAAGACACCGCGTTGTTATCGAGTCTCCAGTCTTCTAGTAATTTTCTACTATCGGTAAATTAAAAGAAATACGGTAGTCGAATTATTCGATCAGGAAAAATTCAATTTTGCCCGTCACTAATCGCGGCGTATGTAAATAATTATTGTATAAAAATAAAAAGTCGGCCCGATTAACATCCAATTACCACGAGTAATAGTTTCCAAATGTATGCACATTTAATCGATGCGACTTGCGAGATTGTTTTTGTACATATATACGATTGTAACGCCACTGACATCTGCGAGTTGTACTTTTCTCTTAAAAGAACCGTAATTTTCACTATTTTATCGTTTTATTTCTAACATTTGTTTTTCTCCGGAAATAGTTAGATCATTTATGAAACGATAAAAGGCGAACAGCGCGACATGGTTACCGCTGATTACGGATTAATCACTGTTAGAGGATTAGCAAGTATATGCTTGAAATAGGACGTGGTAAACATTCACTAAACGACGTCTGGCACTGGAAGGCAAGCTACACGCGCAACACTGGAATTTATTCAGCTGACTTTCGCTGACATTATTTTGTTCTTACGGCGTCGTGAATTTGTAGTTTTGGCGCCTAGTCTCGTGGTAAAACAGAACGAAAAAGTTGAATTTCTCGTCGAATCCGCCACCAGTCTGCGCTTGACTATCGCGTGACGTATGATATCCCGGACTCGGGTAAAATCATCAAAGACTCGGGCCGAATCCGAGTATCAAATTACGAGAGATTCGGCCACGAGTCCGAATCTTGTCGCATCCCTAGTTTCAACGTGTTTTCAACAAAACAATACCCCGGCGATAATTATAGCTAAAATGTTACCGAGCAATTCACAATTTTATTTATGGAATTTGCAAATTCACCAGTTTCTTGACGATTTTGATATTGTCACGCCCTAAATATTAGTGCAAAAAATACTCCCCTTCTTCCGCGGCGGTTTGACAGGTTCTTTGTTCCATTCTTCAGAAAGTTCTGACACGGGGATATAGAATACTGAATCCGGAGGGTTGAATCCCTGTCCACTTACTGGTGATTTTCCGTTTTGAAATGCGTGAAACATTCTCTATTTTAAATTAAATGACGTTTCGCGGGCTAGAGTTCTCCCCGAAAATGATGTGTTCCAGACGTTAGTTAGACGAGAGATAAAACATTAGATTAATAATTTTCGTGACGCCCCGTTTTCGAAAATACAAAGTTATATCGCAAAAAATGCGTTATGATACATTTGGAATGAAACATTATTTACGGTTAATTCAGATTATATTTTACTCTCCATGACACCCGGTATCCGAAAATACAGTTGTATCTCGAAAAATGTGTTTTGTTACATTTAAAATAAAACATTTTTGCGATTAATTTAGATCATATTTTACTTTTCACGACACCCATTTCCGAAACTACAAGGTTATATCGCGAAAATGTGTTTTGTTACATTTAAAATAAAACATTTTTGCGATTAATTTAGATCAAATATTATCTTTCACGGCAACCCGTTTCCGAAAATATAAAGTTATATCACAAAAAAATGCGTTTTGTTACATTTATTTTGCATTCCCAATAAAATACATATTTTCCCTAATTAAGGTCGTCGATGAATCTTTTCCTGTCGTTCAAGCTCGACACACGTTTGGACGAGTGTGGGGCGGTTTTTTGGTCGACGATAAATTAAAAAGTTGCCACACGTTATTTGTATAACGATAATAACTGAAAACTAAGATTTTATAATAGAAGTGAATTTGTCTCAAGATGGTATTTTACGAGTCCTGCCCACAGAAAATAAACACGCTGACAGGCTTGGTTATTTCTTAAGATCGGTAAGTATATTGATAGGTATTTGTATGTATGTATGTCTGTCTGTCTGTGTGTCTGTCTGTTAGATGCACGCGATATCTCACGAAAGCGAGATTGAATCTGCTCCAGATTTTGCATGTGCATTCATCTTATCTCGGACCAGATTCCTATTGATTTTGGGCGAATTATGTCGTATAATTAGCGAGTTATCAATCAATTATTGATTTTAAGTGATCTAGATTTTTGTAAAGCAAGAGAATTTTGAGACCCGCCGAGTGTGTGTGTGCGATGCGCAGTGCGCAAGTTACACGAGCGGATGAATCGAAACTGCAGTTTCTGTTTTGGGGGATCCCCTAACTATCGATCGATAAGTATTCGGTTTCCAACCGATATTCTCGTAATTGATATTCGTTTAATTTATTTTACACTATTAATAAACGCGCCACACCAATTGCGAACATATAAATTGCAGTCGCATCGGTATGGACTGTATGTTTTTGGCGCTTTCACATTAATAATAATTTTCAACAAAACAATACCCCGACGGTCATTAAAGCTGAATTCGTTACCGAGTAATTCACAATTTTATTTACGGAATTTGCAATTTCAATATCTCACTTGACGATTTTGATGATGTCATGCCCTAATTATTACTGCTTAAATGCCTCAAAATACAACAAATGTAATCATTTTCTACGATAACAGGCGCAACAATTCGTAAACGAGCGGTTATAACGAAATTCGCGATTGATTTTATCTCTCTCTTGTTTACAAATATAACATTCCGCCGGCCATGTATGGTCGAATAAAATGTTCACATATTCGAAACATGACTTGGCCAAGGATGGAAGGGATCACTAAAGAGCTAATAGAAAGTACATACGCGAGGGTATGATATTAATATCGAGAATATTTGTGAGCATATCACAGGACGGAAATATTTTGCACACGGCTGTTTGTTGGCAGAACAACGATACGCTAAAGTTAATTGATCGAATACAGGGAAGTATTTATTTATCATCTCACTTGCGAACATCGAGGTTTTGGCGGAATTGTACGATCATGTTGTCTTTCTTAAATAATAACTTTTTCAATAAATGTTCATTTTACTTTTGCGTCTTTATTATATGTCGGGTTTTCATTTATTTTAAATTCGAAATTGTCCGAAATACTCCAACAGGTGTATAAGTACAATAATAATAGTACTTACCAAAGTACTCACCAGGGAAGTTTAATACACACGATGTGTAAAGGGCGTCGTAACTCCCGTTTAATTATAATTTTTTTTACATTCTGCTTAAAAAACAACGGCAGCATCTCACGTAACTCTCGTGACCAAATCTTTTTTGTTTTGTATGGCATCGTCTTGGCGACGAATTTATTGCCGACTGAATTTTAATTGTGTTTTAGGATAAGTTATTTTCTGTTTGTTGGTTTCTAAACTTTACAAACTTGGGTAGCAATTACTATTAATGTGAGATTTGTGCATATGAACGATTTAATATCGCGACTGGATGTCCGATATCTGAGAATGCGTAATTCTCTTTCAACATTAATTTTCAGGATATCAGCGTTCATGTGGTCGAATAAAAATTATTTATCAAATGGATTGGTATTTCGAGACACTCTCAAAATTATTTGGGATCCACTATCATATCATTCGTTTATTCTTTATATTCATGTTTTTCTCAAGAATCACCCTCGTTATATTTAGTGTACCTTCGCAAAAGAAAACTCTTTGGTGTCATCCTTCCTATTAGTGTAATTGAAATATATGGAAACCTCGCAAGTGGCTTTGTGATGCGATATTTGATACTAGGTCAGCAGCATTACAAAGAGCGCTATTTATGAATGCTGAAAGTACATGACATTACTAAACATTTTGCCAATATATGATGTTTTCTGCCCGATTTAAACTAACTCGCACGCAAACCAAGGCATGTCGACATTTAAAAATTACTTGTCTTTGGGTAAGCTCTGAAATGGTATAATATAAATGTAAATGATAAATTAGGTCACGCTAGCTCACGAAACGGGAGGATTTTCAAAGTGATCTTGTGTAATATTTCGGAGAAAAAAGTTTGAAAAGAAAGTAGGTCAACCTATCTAATAAAACAGGGGAGTATCCTGCGTAATATTTCGGAGGGAACGTAGGTTAACCTATCTTTTAAAACAGCGGGTGGCGACTTTCAAAGTGGTTCAAAATCACAAATTAATAATTATCAGATTAGGTTTAGGGATAAATCGAAAAGTTGAATTTCCAATGCACCTATCCCTAATTAGTTGATTGCTATTTATATTTGGGGGGGGGGGGGGGGGGGGGGTATTTTGCACGGGATTTGTACAAACGATCCACCCTGTAACTAATATGGTTCCCAGCCTGCCTGGTGTCTGTTAGATGGAAGGAGTAACAAATGTGAAAGCCTTTGCTGTTTACGCGAGTAAGCAACTGACACGTGATACATTGCATGAAAGTTTTGTCCGCGGCAGGTGTTAGCAGATGTTATTTCGTTGCCGATGAATTCGCTTGTTTTAATTAAACATGAATTCGCTTAAAGGGAACTCGGTTAACGAAAATTCTTCTCTTTAACTCATAATATTAACCGGAGGAGCGCTTTTTCGAGTATCTTTGCCGTTTTAAATGGGTTATATGAAAGGCTGGGGCACCTAACTTGTTAAAATCGGCAAAAGCACTTTCGCACTTTTTTTTTCGACTGCGAAGCACTTTCGCACTCATAATTTGCTTAGAGTTAACACTGTACTCAATACATATATATATGCTGCAATATGATAAGTTTCTACTTTTCAGCTCCCAAAGAAATTCTAGTTTTTCCATATCATTTAGGCCTCGCGGGGTACATAATTTGTTTGCATTTTGGAAAATGGATTCCGACATATTTGTCATTGTCATTTTTATTCTAACATTGCAGGTTACCTTAGATTTGATCTCTAGGTGATCAGAGTAGTAACAATGTATATGTTTTTACTTATTAGGCCTTAACTCTGTGTTCAAACTTCAGTAACAAGTTGTCTCTCAAGGTCAAGATACTTTTTGGTTGCATAGGTGCAAATTTTATTTTTATTTTTTTCTTCAGGTCATTATCCCATCTTTGCATATTGATGATCAGTGAATATCCTCGTCTGAATAAAAAGTTTTCGAAATCATGTTGTGCATCTCTGTTAGCTTTGATGTCTGCTTTCTCAACTTGTCCAGATGCTCAGTTTCGATTTGTATCAAAAATAGGTATTTTATTATCTTTTTTATATTTTTTTACAAGTAAACAGACTTAATTTTTTCTGTAGTTGATTAAGAATATTATTGTCATATATGAAGTTGTATTCTTAGTTAGTGTACAAATAACATTAGTATGTTATCATATTTTCTATATTTCAATATCCCTATTATATTTCAGTATACCAAGGATTAATCAGATGTTGTTGTCATCAAGTTGTATTGGGAGATGATCGAGATGATTCCAATACTATTTCATTGAATCAAGATAACGTTCAAGATATTATTACTGATAGAAGATCATTATCTTATCGTGATTATCTCAATTTGTGGAAAGGATTGATATGTCTTCGACAAGGAGACACCCTGGTAAGAAATATACATTTTTATAGAAAAATGTTGCAAAATTTGGATTCATAATGCGGAAAATGTTTTTAGGAATTCTCACAGTTATCTGACGTCAGTGAGTGCCGCATTAAAGTAAAGTGGCGCAGTTCATGTGTTACCTTATATTCAAATAGTTGAATCAATTTGAATATTTCATATTTGATTCGCTATTCAAATATTTTTCCCAACTTATAAAAAAAAATACAGTCATTGTGATGTAATACTAGATTCTCAATTAATTTCAAGTCACATGACATAAATTTCCTTTTCAATTAAATAAAACTAATACTGTAAATCAGTGTTTATCAAACTTTTTTAGCCGCACCCCTTTTTAGAATTTGCTAATGTTTTATTCAAAAAACACGATAAAAATACGTATGGGACTACATAATAAAGAAAAGTAAATACTGTATAGAAAATAAGGCAAGCAAGATCAAATCTAACAAATATTTTTATTTTTAATTAGCTCCGCGGCCCCCATAAAAAGCAGCGCGCCCCACCGCCAACGCTGTAAATTCGTACATTGATGTTTCACAATATACAATGTTAAAACAATATAACAACACAATTGTTTTTGGACTATATTTATAGGCTTCTTTATCCATTGTTGAAAATCGATCAAAACGAAGAACAGTTCAAGAGTTGGTTTATAATGAAATCATCTCGTCTATTATCACTATATTCTCAAAACTGAATTTGACACCGAAAACATCAATGGTGAGTTGCAAAATGCATAACCTTCACAAAACTTGCTTTGTTGCGGTTCATTTTTTGTTTATGCCCAACTCAAGGCTCGCATTTGCTTCCCTCTCAGCAATCGAATACCTTTTGTGTTTAATTAGATGGGATCTATGTAAAATTATTAAAACATCACGAATTTATCTTGGATCAAATATGCTATACCTCTTTAGAGGATTTGTTATGGGAATCGAGCATATAAGCTGTTTTTTAAATAGGAATTTAGTCAAAGCCAAGTCATGCACAATCACTCAAAAATGTGAAAAATAGTGTCTTAGCGGCGGCTAAAATTTCAATTGTCTTGATATCTTGGCCAATGTTGTGGAAGTAAATAAGGAAGTTGATGCTCAGAAACACCTACAGTTAATTATATTAATCACTGCCTTACCATCTATAAATCAAGATGCTATTTTACAATTTTGCTGAAATTTTTTTTTCTTTAGGATGATTTACAAGCTCAAATTTCAGCAAACCAAGTTGTAGAGAATGCTTCTGCGGAAAACGTCGTTGATTTCCAAGTTTTTGTGAATTTGACTGATCTGTGCAGAGAATTGCTTCCAACTGTTACAATGTCTGATGATGGCAAGGAAATCACTCAGCATGTTTTTTTATCTCGTGTCAGCGAACTTATAAAAGAACTAATAAAACATTCCACGAGGTATATATATAATAATCATGGCTACTATTGGTTGGAATTTGAATGCTCAATACTATTAGTTTTTTTTTCAATTTCCCCTCAGGCAGATATACTTCTCTGTCCTGTACATATAAGTACAATGTGTCTGTCCATCAACGTGGTTGCTTGCCCGTGGTCCTATTAAGAGTATACCTTTATATATATGGTGTCTATGTGTTTGCTTGATTAGGATCTCTTTATGATTGTACCTTTTTATATACGACGCCTTTTTCACACTTAAGAGAGTTGAAACTATACTTGAAACTTCTTTTCAGGTATCCAATCGTCAGTGGTTTTTATAAGTTACTTGCTATAGTCATGGACATATGTGAATCACTGGGTTATTTCAAATCACCTGGCAATACCTCAGTGAATGTGGATGCTATGGATGTTGATGGTGAAAACGACCTAAATTCTGAGAGAAATCAAAATCAAATTTTAATAAAAAAGTTTGTTTTGGAGGTTAGAGTTTTTTTCACTTTTGTGGAATTTCCTTTCGCGGAGATGGGATAGGATTTTTATATCTATCCTGAGAAAGGAAATCTGAAGCGACGAGGAATTTTATGGCAATTTACAGCCTCTTGTCGTGTTACCAGTCCATGTTGGCTAGTCCAGCAATGTTTTCGTACATGATTATCCCCTGCGGATGCAAACCCTTTTTTTCACACTACTTTCAGATAAGAGCCCATGATTTTAATTAAAGCTTTTAACTACATTTTTGTAACAAGCCCTGATGTACCTTTTGGCAATGGCATATGTTGAGTCTTGTATGACGTGTCGCATAAAGAAAACTATTTCGTTTTTCAGATAATTTCTCGATTGTTACAATGGAAGAATGATTTACTAGCTTCATGTCTGCTTTTTATACTTTCTCTTCCATCGGAAATTGTTGTTTATATGTTGGATGAAATAGTACTTCCGTTACAGGTGATATTCTAAGCAATATCTAATTATCTACATATGTTCATTTCTCCAATTTTGTACTCTTGACTTGAGTATCAAGTTCAAATTATATATGTCCAATGAAAATCGAGTACAGTAGGCTACTCAATTATATTTGAAAGCATTTTATAAAATATAATAAATTCTTTATTTTGGAATAATTTAGTATGTTTTTCATTTAAATTTATCAATTTGGGCAAAAAATTTGTTCAAGATGATTAAAACTCAGTTAATTGCACCTAAAATTGGAAATTAGCCAAAACAATAATGATCTTTATAATACTTACGAACTTTGAAAAGTTTTCTCTTATATATGATGCTTATTCACACATTTTGCTCCAACAAGGTTATGTACATCTACTGATATATAAGGAGTGAATATTTTTAAAAGAGAATCTTTCATAATGACAGATCACTTTTCGTCTTGGTCTGAGTTACACACAACTTGCTGAAGCTGGTCTAAATGCAATGGAAAAGTGGAAAAAACAATTATCTGATAAACTGATCAATAAAATATCTCCAGTGTTGCCAGATATTGAACCTTTTCTTCATCCAATGGCAAAACAAAGTGAGGAATTATTGGTTGTTATTGTCGCATTTAGGTTTGGAACATGCTTGCCGTCGCATCTCTTGTTATCATGCATAGATACGCAGAATCGCTGGATTCCTCCCATCATAGGGAGTTTCACGTACCGCTTGTCTGTTACCACTTTCTTCCTTTTTATACATGCATCTGAAACAAGTAAATGACCAACTAATCTCACATCTGACATCGACTTGTAAACTGGACGTCAAGTTGTGGATTTTGTCACCTTTTCTGCTTTCGGCTTCTCCAGGATTAATATGAAATTCCTACCCTACAAAAAGAAATATTAAAATGTTCAGTTCAATCCAGCGAGAATGAATTCCTTTACTGTTCGGCTGAGGCAAAATGTATATATACATAGATAAAATAAAATAAATGTAAAATCTGTTATGCTACTGCACTATTAATAAAGGTAATTTTATGTTCATGTCATAGATATGGGCCCTTGTCTCTAATCTTTAATTATTTCTCCTATCTCATGATGAATAGTCAAACATAGTTTGTTCACAATTGGTGGTTCGACTATCGATTTGTTCGAGTACCAAAACAAGAAAGAATGGTAATTATTATGCATTCCAAAATACCCAATATATTAACAAAACGTGTATCTAAAACTAAGTTCAATAATCATACCAAATCAATTAACTGAAAATATCTTGAGACGTTTGACCAAATTTTTACTTTTGTGTTTCAGGTCTTTCAGATGTGTCTTCCGTCAATTTGAAAAAAAGTGGAAAATCAAAGATTTCAAATTTACCTTTGAAATCTGATGTGTCAGCTCTTGAAAAGGTTAGGTCAGGTTTTCTTTAAAATTTTCCTCTGTCTTCCTAGAATGCCACAAGGTAGTTCTCTAGAGGCCACAAGCAAAGGGGTTTCTTTTTGACAAAATTAGTTTTTTTTTATTGATTTACGTGGGCCGCAGAGTGTCAACAGGCCATGGAACATAAAAGTTTGAGAACCACAGGGTTAGATTTTATATTTAAAGTTTCATATTTTATTTTACGACCTTTTTTTTTCATTTCATAGATACAAATCAGAGCGATCAAATTCATAGGAAGCATTGGTGGACTTGCACACACTGGCCTTAAAAGTGTGACTGAAGAGTCCAACTCAAATTTAATTGTGTGGGATAAGAATGCAACAATTCCGTACGCAGTTCCATTTCAAGAATTGAAGACTGATATTCAACTGGGTAATGACCGAAAACATTCCTTATTTTTTCAACTATGCCAATATAGACAAGAATGAAAATAAGTTGATTAATATGTCCAAATGCTCTTCAAAAAAAATACTTCAATAAATACTGTTCCTTCGTTAACATTTAAAAAAAAATATTATTACACTTTTCTATTTTATCAGGAATTTATTAAGATAATTAGAATCAATTATGATTTATAAAACAAATCAGACCTATTTAATAATGAGCGCTTGCTACTCAGCTTTGGCTAATCTTTGCTTCTTACCATTTTATTGGTCATGAAGTTCCCATATGGATTAATTGCTATATTGTTGACATTGTTATTGTTGTAAGGAGCGAAAAAAAATTTCCCTTTACTAATGGACCTTCTCTACTCTTCAAAGTAGTTATTTGACTTTTGTGCCCATATATTTGAGCATTGCTATCTAGTTTGTTCATTCAAACATGAGATATTTTGTTATCAGGTACTACTTTTGGTACTTCCGTAATATGTCTACCAGGTTAGGGTTAGGCCATAATTTGATTCCGATTTTTGTAATTTCAGTTCTATTACGAGTTGGGGCACTGTCTGTGTTAGCCAAGTGAATATGCCCTCTGCCCATAGGTTTTCAGTCCCTTTACACAGCTTGATGTAAAGTAAGCGAACAAAATTAGTTACCTCCATATTGGTACACACACTTCTGGAGCGTGGATTTTTCTTTTTGATTATATAATTTTAATC
Source organism: Styela clava (assembly GCF_013122585.1). Classification (NCBI taxonomy): domain Eukaryota; kingdom Metazoa; phylum Chordata; class Ascidiacea; order Stolidobranchia; family Styelidae; genus Styela; species Styela clava. Next base: position 12,009,738 of record NW_024102837.1, read on the forward strand.
TGAGCTATTTTCCTTCTTTTACCCTGAATTTACAGAACTTTTGCTTCCTCGTGTGGCCGATTTAGCATCACAGTCTGTAGTTCGTAGAACGAAAGTTGCTGCATGTGAAGTTCTACATTCAATGACTATTTATGCAATTGGTAGAAACTCACAACAAGATGAAACAATTCAGAAACGAAATCCTCTCACAGGAGTTTATGAACATATTTTTCCTATTATACTCAAACTGGCATGTGATGTCGAACAGGTTACTGTTTTTTCTATCTATATTCTATATATATTTCACGAATTTAAAGCATTTAGTTACCTTTATAGAAACTGTTTCTATTCAACATATTTATATGCATTTGCAAAGGAGGCTCTGCACAGGCAGCCACTAATGTACTCTGTGTGAGATGATGGACACAGGGTTTGAAATGAGATTTTAATACTCATATCCCATCTTAATATTGCCAGTTCTTTCAAAATATGGTAGCTCATTACCATGGCTGCTCATACAGAGCCTTATTTAGAGGCTACAAAATGTCGAATACAAACTCTGGGTCATTTCATGTAATGCAGTCGTGTGTTGGGGTAGCCAGACCTGAATAGTGCGGTTTTGTACCCACAAATTTACCTTGTGAATAATTTTAATTATAAAAAATTTCTTTGATTTGATTTCATATCAAAACCATGATATATGCTGAAATAAACCTAGCGTTTTTTTCCATACATATTTACCCCGCAGAATGGTCTAGCTAAGCTGCTACTTATAGACAGGGAAAGCCTTCAATTTATCCATTTTTGAAATTTACATCAGTTAGGTATATACTGTGAGAATAGCAAATTTGACTTACCATAGTCTTTCTGTTTCTAAGATAACATCAATATTGAATTTTGTTGGATATGCATTCTTTTTTCGTAATGTGTACCCGTTCTTGACTGTATAGGAATATAATTGTCTCTTTTATTCAGGTTAGCAAACAATTATTTGAGCCACTCTCGATGCAGATGATTCATTGGTTTACTAATAACAGGAAATATGAAAGTCCTGATACTGCTGTTCTTCTTAATTCTATCATCGTAAGTTTTTGATTTTTACTCTTCAACTTGGAATTTTTTTTGTATTTATGATTAGAAGAGTAATGTTAATAAGATGGCCCAATCATATGTCGAACCCTGGCCGGTTACCTTTTGTCCGATTACCTGTCCATATTGGGTATGGGATTAGTTAGTCAGGTATTTGTTTCAAATGCATGGCCATGGCAACTGACAGTGATTAAGCAAACGAGCCTACGATGGGGAGGAGTCCAGTACTCATTACACACATAATTATTTCTCACAGGATTCGAACTTGCTGCGAACCCTTCGAAGACTCGTGGTCCCTGCCCTTCTATAGAATACCTAGTTTTACCCCCAAAGAAAGTTAAATCCACCCCCGGTTAAGAACCCCTTTCTACGTAACCCCATGGAGTGTACCGTTCGTTAAACTATACTAGCATAACAACTGGTTATTTTCATTATCAGAATGGTTTAATCGACGATAGTGATGGTGCTCTGCGAGAATTTTGTGGAAGAGCCATCAATGAATTTCTCGTTTGGTCGATAAAGCAAAATTCTTCAATGAACATAGCTAGGAAAAACGTCAAGTCTTTATTTAAAAGATTATATGACTTGGCACGACATCCATCAGCAAGCAAGAGACTCGGATCTGCAACAGCATTTAATCACCTGTATCGTGTATTCAGGTATTATTTGTAACAATAAAATTATCTCTTTCTTTGAGACTAATGGGCCTGTCAATTTCATATTTGCCTAAAAAGGGAAGAAGTCTTTTTAAAGTAATTTCCTTTCATGAGACCCGATATTTTGCTGTTTTATTTTTATTCAGTAGAAAACTTTTTTTTTTATTTCTCCAATGGTAATCACCTCTGTCATGTTTGTCTACTGTTTCGCTTAACAAAATCAATATTAATCCATAATATTCCTAGTAGCGCTGCGCGCCAGAGAGAGGGCGATATTATTCTAGTCTCTTAGTTATTTGACCTTTGTGTCCATATGTTCGAGCTTTTCTCTCTTGAAAACTCGATATCACTAGAAATCGAAATTTTAATTTCTTGTTCAGTTTAGTTTTTCTATTTCCAGGGAGCATGAAACCTTAGTTGATGAATTTACATTTGAAATCATGGTGACATACATCGATAGTCTTGCTATGTCGCACAGAGATGAGGAAGCAATTGGAACAAGAAAGGCTTGTTCTGATGTACCTAATTTATTTTCATCTAAGATATTTTACATCTAGACATCAAGAGAAATATTAAAATTTATGTATTTCGAAACTAAAAATTTCCATTTTAAGATTGAGATATTCAACATTACTATTTTTCTCTAACTTTATTCTCTTGACAGTGAAATCGTGATTTTTGTCAAGTTTCATGAAGCAAAAATATGAATATGGTTTATTAATATAATTTTCATTATAATAAAATTATTCTCAAAATTAAGTTCTGAAATAACAAATCGTTCGAGTCGAGCCTAGGTCTGTATTTGAGTCGATCACTGAGTTAAGTTTCATTGATGATTAATTAGTTGGGTACGAGTAATAAAAAGGAATAAAAACAAAGACCTTATAAATTGTTTAGGAAAATCACTTCTCATATTTTTTTATACCATTTGTCAGGTTCTAAATCACTTGAAAAGAATAGTTGTGGAGAAAAAAGATCTTTTCAACAAAGAATCCAAAATAAGAAGAATTCCTAGTGGATTTTCTAGCACAACATCACTTACAATCGCAAGCATTGTAGATTGGCTGATAAAACAGTGTGGCTGTCCAGAAACAGGTACGAGTATTTTACTTTTTATAATTACAATATGTTATAATTCTTTTTAGTCTTAGTTGTTCTTGGAACAGTTTAGCAATGCCTACCTAATTTATTACACCCTGATGGTGGTGGCTTGCATGAGAATCGAACCCAAGATTTGTAACCTACAGTTAACTTATTGCAACGATTTTAACTAATAGGGCATCACGCCCAACAATTTCTTCAACTACTATGCTAAATTCTTCAGGTAACCTAACGAGGACTATTTATCCATACAAATGTGTGGTAGATATTAGTTGAGGAGTAAAAATTTTGCAGAATAGCAAAAATATTTTTCATTCGTCTTTGAGCTAATTTATAGAAACATTTCCAGAGTGTCGTCATCAATGCATGCAGTTATTTTATGCATTTGTACCTCTCGTACCTGGATCGTTATCTGCTGGACAATGGATGACAAAATATCTGAAAAATAAAGGAAGTGACGCACTAATTGCTTGGTTAGTTATTACAAATTTTTTTTTCACAATTTAACTTTATTATCGTCTTATTATTTTTGGAATAATAAGAATAGCACAAGCTCTTTTCATGAAATAGCAAGTATATTTGTGAGCTCTAGTTAGGTCATAGCCTAACTTCGTCAGACAAAACAATCACCTGACATGTAAACATCCTTATTAGGGCTGGGCAAAATATTTGATATGACAATTCGAATATTCGAATGGCATTTTACTTTTCAAATCCAGCGGGAATTCGCCTACCGTCCTTTCTCTCGTCAACAGACAGAAAAACAACACATTTGATTTGATCTATTTCAATTTCTAAATTGCATGAAAAACGGCAAATTTTAACTATTTTCTCATGTTCACTTTGTGAATTTAGGAATATCAAACCAGATAAACCAAGGCCAAAACATAATTGATAAAAATCAGATTAAAATAAATTTTGGTTCTGACAAGGACAATACACAATATGTTAATACACTTTATAATAATAGTTGTTTATCTGGTTTTTGGTAGCAAATTCTGATTTAATAATAATGAAAAATAAGAATAAAAATTCTACAGCTTGAAACTATTTTTTTTACAGCTTTGAAAGCAAGTTTAGAAGTGATTTTCATCCACAAACATTGAAATGTGAAAAAGGAAATAATCCACTTAAAACCGCTTCAAACTGGTTTGATGTTGTTTTGGCAAGTCTTGATTGTTACACTTGGATCTTTCAGCAAAAGTTATTGACTCCAAATTTAGCCTTTGGTGGTGAGATGCCATTATTCATTACCCATATCATTTTAAACCCACAAATTTGAGACCGTGGGGTATTAGAGAAAAGATAGTATGAAAAATTGTTTGGCAGCGTTATTTTATGAACGACATTATCGCTAAGGTGATCAGCCAAGTTTTAACTGAAAATGACTGAAATTTAAAATTATGATTCTTTTAATTTGTTATTTTTGAGTAAAATTCTGGATTCTGGAATAGAATTTGGAAGCACTCAACTATTCGGATATGAACATTCTTAATCTAGACTTGGACTTTTTTCTCAAATTTTGTTAGTTTTGAAAATAATTGTGACTGCACACAGATTTTCTGCCGACCTTTTCTGGTGAGTTGTTGCTCAAGGAATGCATACATTGTGTTTATACATTTGAGCAAAGGCTCGACCAAGACAAAAAAGATGTTTCAAAAACTCACATTCAGTGCCTTGAAAATTTTATGCAATGGCTTCTGAAACGGCGATTACACTACTCGTTAAAAGAGCTGACTTTCGCTTTTAAGATTTTTTTTATGTTGCAGAATGCCTAAACATTGTTCTTTTTTTTACAGACAATAGTTCTAGGTTGTTTGAATGCATCAACTATATTCTACACGATGTTGCAAAAGGAGGAATATCCGAAGTTTCAACAGAACCAGGTGTCTTGAATCATTATTATTAGATAAACTTCAAAGAAGCAAATGTTTCATCTGTCAACTTTGTGGGTTTTTGTGATAGTATCTACATTAACTGCTTTATATCTCTCATCAATCGCTATTAACTTACACATGATTTTGTGATAATTATTTCTGTTCTCAGTAGCTTTTGGCACTTTGGTGGCCATTCATAACTTCATTCAGGGATCAATCTTCTTTTTTTTTCTGAGTGAGTTAAAGTGTGTGGCCTTTCTTTTTGCAAATTTCCTTAAAAAATTATCTTCCGGAAGTTATTCGAAGCAACATATATGTTTGTTTAGGAGTGTAAGTTTTGATCTCTTAACTTTGCCTAACTGAAAATACTCGATCTTTTATTTCAGATATTTTCACACCTCGAGAACATGAAATATTCAATGAAAAAAAGTGCACAGTACTTGTCAGAATCCTGCAGTTTACTCACCTTTTATTGCAGCAATATCCAGAAGATTGTTTCAAGGTGGTTTTGATTTATTGATTTATGTGATGCTCATACACACTGTTTGCTCTGAACAAGGCCTTGTACAACTATCTACTGATATTTAACGATATTTAATAAAGAAATACTCTTTTCATAAATAAATTCATTTTTTCATGTACCTTTTTCAATATTAGCGATATTGCATATGTGACAAACGACAAAAAATAGGATAAAAACTTAAATATGATTTTCAATTCCAGGTTTTTCCTCAAAGTTTTTGGAAGAGTCAAACATTGTTTGGAACTGTAGCAAGCTGTGTTGTAAATCCTCTTATGCTTGGGTTCAACATTGAATCAGACATCAAAATTGCAGAACAATTGCCTGTGCTAACTTCTGATATTATTTCATCTTTGAATAAGAAACTATCTGGAGAAATGAAACAGGAATTTATAAATCAGTTACAAAAAGAAATATGCAATGATGGGTAAATATGGAAAATAAATTTAGGAATTGGGGTATTTATTAATGTTTAAATAATCAGTTCTCAGTTACGCAGAATTGAACCTCACCCTTTCAACTTTACATATCGTCTATTTCAGGGTTCTCAAACGAGGTCCTCGTGGCCCGCCATTAGGTACCATTCGTGATTACTACATTAATTATAGTGAATTCGCTGCAATTTGTTTAATTCAGGTGTGCAACCTTTAATACAGAAGGGCTAGATACAGATAACTGGTGGAAATCGCGGGCGGAAACTTTATTTACCATTGGCTTTTCTAGTAGTTGCATGCACAATAATTTTAGTTATTGATCTTATTACATGCGTTGTTCGCTACGTACAAGTTGAAAAAAAAAGGTAAAAACTTGTTTCGCGAGCGCATACTAGAAAATTGGCACTCTTCCGCGTGTCGCATGATTTTTCCTTGTGGGCCGCACACCCCTGGTTTGAATCGTTAACTCTAATGCATTCATCTTAATACTTTTTGCTTTTGTTTGTTAGCCTGTCATCTTTATATTTTCAGAAGCCTGATCGATCAAATTACTCCGTTATTTGAGAGTTCGAAACAGTTTTCTAAAATACATCTAGTCAATGCTTATTGTGTTTTACAAAAGAGCGGCGTTCTAGCAGATGTCTTAGCAAAAACAAAGGTAAGAAACAACTTTTGTGTTGTTGAAATCCCTAGGGTAGTAAATCTACTAGTCTAATTGTAGTGTTAGTCAAGTTTAATGTCTTGCAACTGTTTCAATCACAGCAAAGTCATTATTTATGTCAATTATGTTTGCATAATGAACTTATTTGAAAACACCTTTGGCACCACATTTTGAAGACAGGACGACTGGAATGGAAACTGGTTTACATATTCATAATTGTTAATTTGATTTAAAATATGTAATTCTGTTTTCCATTATTAAATTGTTATATTTTATTTTGAATTATTTTTGACAAAACTTCCAGTTTCTTTTTTTTGCATTGTTATTGTTAAATGCTTGACTACCCTTGTTTGAACCTTAATTAGGATTTACAATTAATCAATTGTTAATCAGTATTTCAAATTGCAGAATGGCTGACATTTTTATTTCAGATATCAAGTGCTTTATCGTTGGCAAAAGAAATTGTGTATTTAGTCTTCAATTCATTGGTTGAAAAAAATTTTGAAGAAGGTTCACAGTCGACAATGATGTTGCCTGCAATATCACAATCTACAATAAAGCTTGGAAACAGTTTACTTGATCTCTCTTTCAATATAGGTACTAATTTGAATTTTTATTCGTAATTTAGTTCTCAATTAATAGTAGTATGTATGCAAATATTTTATAAGACGCTCAATTACACCTTTTGCTCTGAACTACCCCTGTAGATGCATCCACTGATATTGAACGATATATATTGCTTGCCCAATTTATTACACCCTGGCTCATCTTCCTGGGTAAAATTTTTATTTTTTTGGGATATTGGAGCCGCAGGCGTAGTTTAAAACTTCTCTTGAGTTGTAATAACAAATTCATTAGTTTGAAATACATGGTTTTTTGTTGCTGCAATTGCCCATGGACAATGATGCTCTCTCTCATGAGCAAATATATAATAAGATTCATTAATATTTTGAACCAATTTTTACTCTCTAAGTTTTTTGTGTATTTTTATTATGAATCTTCTGTTTTAGGTGTATCTGCAGACATGTTGGTTCAATTCATGATGAATGAAACGTCTCTTTATTCTGATACTGGAGTTTTGCTATTAACAAAACATGGCCAGGTTTTCTTCTCCACATATAAATCATCTGTAAGTTTGGATTTTTCCATATCCATTTCTTTCTACGGATAAAATCAGAGGTGATAGGTCTTGACTACAGGTTGAAAATTTTTTTTATTTCAACTCTGAACTCTTGAGAAAGTCGAATTTCTCAAGATAAACCTTTGAGTTATTCAAGCCTCATGTTAAGAACGCTTCTTTTTTGCATTTTTATAGAAAGTTTTGACTTCTTTATCACTATTGCAAGTCTAAATTCTGGCAGAATTCAAAATTTTGACTTGAACTTCTGACTTCGTTATAAACATGCTAAATTAGGAAAATGTATGTCCTGAAAAGAGAGCACAACCAGGGATGACAGTTTACAATAAAAAAATTTGTAACTATAGGCTAACTATCACAGTCCAATTCATACCATCACATTTTTTTTATCTCGATTTGTTTCAGATTATTAGAGAAATTTGTTCCAAATCGCCCACATACATACCGATGTTATGTAAACATTGCAGAAAATCTAAGGTAACATGCGCAAATATATTGAGTGAAGTTTTGGAACATCTCTTTACCAACCGGTAAGTTATGATTATATATGCTTCAATAATATTTGAATTTGTTTTTCTATATAGCATATGTAAGCCTTTAGCCAATAATTCTTTGAGGGTCTAATTATCTGTAGGCTCTTTGGTGGTCATTTGTAACTTCGCTCAGAGATAGGTCGTCTTCTTTGTTTCTGAGTGAGTGCACGTGACCTTGATTTTTAGCAAGTTTTCTTGAAAAATGTAACTGAATTATTACATTTTATATTTTTCTGCTTCAGTTGCGGCAAAGTCATTATATTCGTCATTTTTTTTTTACATATTCATTTTGTTAGCAAAACTCCTTTGGCATTGCATTTTGAAGACAAAATGACTCAAATGAACTCGAAAAAATGTAACTGAATGAGAGGTCGGGTTTGCCATATAAATATGTTCGCTTTATCGCCTTTCCAGAGGATGAAGATGAAAATGCCATCTTTTCATTTTGGAAGTTACAGATAAATGCATCATATTTCATTCATCTTACCATATTTACAGATCATTTCGCAAAAAATATTCTGCTGATCTTTGCAAAAATATTTTGGCAGAATGGGATGATAGTTTATCATGTTTATGGAAATCTTCGAACTCAGAAACGGAATGTAGTGCAGCACTGGATATTTTCATTAAGATTGTCACATTGGACTCTACGGTGTGTTAAACTTATTTGAATTTGTTGAGACTAAATATTGAAACTTTGTTCAACTGTATTCTGGATATTAAACATTGTAATTTGTTGTATGTATTTTTGTACTTTTCATCGGCCTGCTCACTCACGTTATTTAATCGTGCAGGGGACCAATATACCCGTCATCCTGAAACTCTAAACTTAAATTTTTTTTTATTCTTCAGAATGAGGATACTTTGAGTTTATTTGAATTTTTGATTTCCTTTATCACAGGTTTGCATTGATCCTCAAAGTTCTGCTTATGTTGCTGTTTATGAAATGGTCTGTCACTTTTTAAAATCAATGACGTTGCCACTTTCATTCAAAACAAAGGTATAGTATTATTACTTGATTTCACTATTTTTCGGTGGTGATAATTTGCTTTTTTGTTGTTTATCACACGAATAGTAAATTAATATATTGGAAATACATACCATCAATATTATATTATTTCCATTTAAATTCATGTAAAATGAAAAAACAGTGCAATACGTGTGCAATGGTGTACAACTTTATTTTTCTCCCAAGACATACATTGAAGTACCAAAAACTAATTTCAAAAGCTTATTCCATTCTGTTTTTGATTACCGCAATTAAACTGAAACACATCTGAGGAAAAAATGTCGGCGGAGTTCTCTGATTTGTACTTAAATTTTGGAAATGTATGTAAAAATTAACAAACAATGCTGAAAGCTACAAAAATAAGGACATGCTTACGTTAGAGCTGATTACATTTTAATTATTGCTGATTGGTTATTGTTAGGGAAATAAACAGGGAAATCCATGCCTTGGAAACATTCATTTTAGTAATCAGTATAGCATAGCATCCACTAAATATTATTTTTAGGTTTTGACTCTCCTCAACTTCTTTGTGAAGTCTGAAGATAGCAAACGTCAAAGCGAATTGAAAAGCGTTATTTCTGATTTCTGTTCTCTACATTTCCCATCACGGTCAAGTGAATTTACAAAAGGAACATATGAATATGATAATTACATTGCTGCTTTAAGGAAATTTTTCCTATGTTTGGAACTGACAGGCAGTGCAGTGGTTAGTGAAATACATATTATTAGACACAAACTGTCCATATGGAAATGTTTTGCTAAACCCATGTTGTTGTTGTTGTTGTTGCGCTTTTTTCTGCATTTCATGGACCAATCAATTTAAATTTTTTAGTTCTTAAAGATGGATGTAGTCGCCAGTAAGATACTACTTTTATTTATTTTTTAAATTCTGTGGGGTCTGATATTTCACCCAAAGTTTTGAGAACACTTTTTTGGGGTTCCAGAAGTAGGTGTAGCAATATGGAGGTAACTAATTTTGTTTGTCTGCTTTACATCAGGTTGTGTAAAGGGACTGAATGAAACCTATGGGTAGGGGATATATTCGTTTGGCTAACACAGACAGTCCCCGAACTCGTAATAAAACTAAAATAAGGAAAATCGGAATAAAATTATGTCCTAACCTTAACCTGGTACACATACAAAGGGAGTACCTAATTTTTTATTCATTCAACCATTACAGCTTCCATCATCACTGCTGCTTTTTTAAGCAAACTCAGTGCTCGATCTTACCACATTCGAGTGGACATGTACCTCAGTTTTTCTGTTTCTAATATTTTTGAGCATGCTTTCCCAAACGAACATTTTTCTTGTGTTTATTCAGGTCTTAGAAGTTATTATTGGTGTCATGTGTAAAGAAGAACAGCATGTACTTGAGGAAGAATTTCAATCAAGTCTTAGAAAATGTTTTTCAAAGTATGTATGTATGAGCGTTAACTAAATTAGTTGTTGGTTATTTTCAAGTCAGCTTTCCACTTTGTGAAAGGGTTTGTACTAGAATCCATTGTTGTGTGAAATGCTATTACGTTTGGAAAATCTCAATATCTTATGCCCTGTGTGAGGTGTTGGACAAGAGGTTTGAACTTGAAGTGTTCAGCATGTTCCACCAACAAAGTTTAAATGCTTTAGTCACTATTATAGTCACGATTATATTCAGTTTTGATACGTATTGTTGCAATTTTACCCCGGAAAACCCCTGGCTGTGCCACTGCCCGCATTCATAGATTTAAGATCTATATTTGCAAGTATGTTTTTCAGTTTTAATTGTCAGAAATATATCGTCTTTTTCATATTATTTACGAAAACTATCTTAATATTTTTTTTATTCAGTGTTGATGAAAGATTTCAGAAACCCATTTTGGACGTTCCATACAAAGTTTTTTCCGATGCCGAGAGTTTTTATCCAGTTGCATTCAGATGTAGAACAATTGATTGTGTTTTGGTCTCTATGATGTCACAATGCTCTTCTAATGCAACCAATGAGTTTTTCACTGATCATATTGGGAACATCATGCAATATCTTGTGGAAGATATCCAGCGGGTATAATTATTACATTCTTCATTAAATCGCTGGATTGTTGTTTATTACTTGATTTACTGTTTTGTCCAGTAGTTCTCAAACTTTCATAATTCATGGCTCCCCTGATCCCCAAGAATTGCTCTCTAGTGAAAGTGAAAGAATAAATGCATTATACTCAAAGTTTCATGCTAAGACAAAAAAAAAAGGTGATTAGGTGAAATTTTTTTATTTGAAAAAATTATAAAGAAGATGAAATAAAGAAAGTTCCTAATCAAAATTTTAAGCTTTATTCATCAAAATCATCTTTATTTCAATAAAAAATATTTTTCCTTTTTCCCGGATTAAAGCCCAAATTTTGAACTCAAATAGAATAATAATATTTTCATTTTTAATCCACTTCTTCTAGTACGTCAAGGAAAAATGGAAAGATCAGCTTGCCATGAAGTCATGTTGTTACAAATTGATTGAAATTATGTTTTCAAATCTTCAATCTGACGTTATTAAAAACGAGTCTTCACCTCTCGTTCAATCGTTTGCTGCTTCATCTGTGGGTGCTGGGTCGACTAAGTTACTCAAATTATTTATGGGAAGAGTAATCAGGTGAATTGAATGTACTTCAGGAATAAAACTGTTACTAGTAAAATTAATTTGAATATTGGACTCTGGCATACTCCACCAAACGCCAATGAGACTTGGATTAATGAGATTAACTCTATCTACTTCAGTGGTCCTCAAACTTTTTGAGAATTTGTCTCACACCCCACCTCGAAAATACCTAGCTAACAATAAGCTACAAATACCAGATAGTAAGGCGAAAGTATATCTTATTTAAAAAACGTGTTGAGAATACGAGGATGGCGTGTAAATATCCAAAAGAAAAAAAAAGTAAATATCTAAAATACGGCGGGCAAGAATAAATCTAACAAATATTTTTATTTTCAATCAACTCCACGTCCTCCATTGTCTACCCCCCTTTTGGGGCGCGCCCCACCGTTTGAGAACCACTGCTATACTTGATTATTTATCTAAATGTAAATCTAGCTAAATATTTTAAAATGTATCAAACTGCTTTTATGGCGGATTTTTTGTTGTAATTTAGTTATGGTACAATTTATATCTAATATTTATAAACGAAATTTAATTTTGAAGAGATAAAAATGAGGATATGACTGGAGAAACCGAGCTTTTAGAGGAAAGAAGGAAATTTCATTGTTGCGTTTATAATGCTGTTATTGCAGCCGTCATCTGTACACAAAATGACATAAAATGGTAAATTATGATTGTTTTTTAATTTGATGAAGTAATTCTGTATGTAATGTTTTTTTCAACTTTTGTCTCCGGTTTGTGAGAAATTTAGCTCCAGATCTGGTTTAGAAAAGGTCAAATTTTGAAAACGAAAACTTTAATGAATGCAAACTTATTATGATAGACTGTTAAGAACACTCATTAATCTTGATGCTTCCTTAGTTTTAGAAGAAAGTTTTGATTTTCTCTATCATCATTGAACATATAGCATTTAGACTACTGACTACAGGCGGTAAAAAATATAACACCAACTTCAGGGAAAACATTTCAATCCCCGATCTCGATTCTGACTCCCTGCTCTTGATATTAGATTGAATAATAAGATGTGAAATGTGCCTCTGGGTAACATGAATATTATCCTTTCATAGTTTTTGTTAATAATCTACTGAGAAACATTTTAACACTCAATATATTCATATTTTAGGTTTGATGCTTTTCTATTTTCCGACAACCCTAAAAAGAAAGAATTCTTGTTTGATAATTTAATCGACAAAAACAAAAATTATGTATTTCCTGTCGAATCAGATGAACCGGTGGAAAAGACGAAAAAGTTTGTTAGTATTAGAAGGTCTAACAGAGATATCGCCAAGGTATAAATATATATGGAGTCGGTGAGGCATAAAATAATTAAAGCTACCAATGCCAGATAAAGAAATCAGTAACACAATTTAGCTTATTCTCAATGTGTGCCATTGCTCACTTCACCAGAATACCCAAATGGAAATGGAATATCAATTGGGTTTTTGAGCAACAAACAAACTACTTATTCTTCTTTCATGCTTTTCTATCAGTGGGAATTTGTGTGTATATAATGCAAGGATTTTGTAGCAAGAGTGAAGATAACTAAACAAGTTATTCAACGAAAGTTGCAGGAATTTATTTGTGTTAGAGTGCAGCAAGACTTTTGAATCACTTAGAACGGAAAAGTGGTCTTTTTGGGGAAATGCTGCAGTAAATTGCATTATTGCATTACACTAGTATTTATTTTTAACAGCTCCAGAATCCAGAGAATCAATCTGTTGCATATATTTCATTGTTAGCTGGGAGTAGCCTGAGTGAGGATGTCAACCCATTTGACAATAATTTGTCTTCCACACTAACAGAACGCCCGACTGTTATGGAAAGCATTGAGTCAAGTTAGTGTTTCATTCTTGTTTATCTGTATAGAAGCATACAAGAATTTTTTTACAAGCGTATATTGCCTTCGCACCTCTGATTACCTTGCTGGACAGTCGAGCTGTTCAGTTACGGCTTCCACTATTATCAAGTCTATGCTTCTGAAAGTAATAACTGATTAAATATTTCCATACCCGACATGGACTGGTAATCGGACGAGAGGATGTGGTTCGCCATCGCCATACAATTAAGTGGTATCGACTTTCCCCTTCTCCAGGATAAATACGAAGTTTCTATTTTATCCTAAAATCCAACATAAATTAGAGGGCTTAGTCTAAAACATATGGTAATGAGTTGATATCTGTTTTGAAGTTGTATCTGTGAAAACAGGTGGCATAGATTGACCATTGATACAAATCTCTGGAACCGGAAAATATTCCTTTTTGACTTGAAATTTTGCACTGGTGTTAGCTGTAGTATTCACATATTCTAAATATTTTGAAACAAGTTTGCACATAAAATTGCCAGTTTATAATGATATTCTTGATATTGAACTTTTGTTTGAAGATGAAACATGGACGGAAAATATTGTCACATTGGAGAATGATGAACTGAATGATCATGAGTGTATGGCAAATATTATTTCATTGATCATGCATATGCACAAGAATGCCATAGGTGATATATCAAATACATTATACATTATCATACAGACTAAAATAGATTAATTAATAGATTAAAAAAGAAGTAAAATTTTGGCAATAAAGTCGGGCTCCAGTTTGAGAAAAATTTTAACTTTGTCTCAGCTTTGATTGAGCTTGTGTTAAAAACGCTTGTGAACTTTTGAGTGACTGACTTTTGATTTTTGAGATTTAGTGGGAATTTTTGACCATTAATAGTCTGCAATCCAACTCGTATTCTGAATTAAACTCTGACTATACTGAATGACTATACTGAAAACATGCTTTTGATCCACAGCTCTGACGGTAACTATTTCATATCGCTTTGATCCTTTGTAACTCGAGCCAGTAAGCTGTGTGGTAACCCCTGCTGAACACTTCTTGTGCCGCCCTAAGCCAAGTTCTGTAATCAAGTAAATATTATATCCATTTTTCAGGTTTTCCAAAAGTTGACACTGAACTGAAAAGCAATTCATCCACCCTTCCTTTACCTAAATGGTTGAACATATTGATTTCCAAACTATCTTCTTCTCCCCATAACAATGTTAAATTGTTCATTGCAAAACTGGTCATCAATTGCGAACATATTTTTGAACCGTTCGCCTCTCATTTAATTGCTCCAATGCTGAAAGCTGTTCTTTCTCACTTCAAACATGAAAACAAAGCTGGCGACGCAAACCTTGGTATGGATCAGTTTGTTGTGGATGCAGTCGCAACGATGCTGTCGTGGTCTCGAACTGCAATACCTAAGGTCAGTGGTTTCTAACTTTTTTGATACCGGTACATTACTTCATACGGCTATTTTGAAAGTCTCTCTGTCTTCATTTGTATTTACATTTTTTAAGGTTCACAAACTAGTAAAAAATATTAGTATGTGAATAATAGTAGTGCATAATCTTAGTAATACTACACACAAATACAAATAAAAAAAACTTTGAACTAAAAATTTTTTAAAATCAGCGAGCCTAAAGGATGATACTCATCTCAAGAGAAGTGTGAATTAATTTAATAGACGAGTGTAATAATATTGATCTTCCTAATTGCTTGCAGGATGACATTGAAGAAAAAATTCTGACAAGAGCTTTGATTGAAAATTTATTGAAAAACATTCGACATGAAAATCGTTCGGTGTTTCGACGTAATCTCGAAGTTCTAAAAACAACGATTGAATGTTGGAGAATCAGGGTATCAGATATCAACACTGATATTATATTTCATCAATGTGCAAGGTTTTTTGAACTTTTTCTTATCTGGTTTTGTTATCATCCAAAGAATGCCGCTAATTTGTGTTTTAGGCCAGTATGATCCTTTTTAATATGACGCTTATTCCCCCCTTTTGTTCCAAACAAGAAGCCTATCATGTTAATTGCTGCCACGGCATCACTTTATTCATATAACTTCTCATTATCCTACTTAACAATTACATAAATAATGTTCTAAAATCATGTTTTCCATTACAGCACTGATATCAAGTCAAATGATAATTTTCCTGGATTGCAAGTGCTTGGTGTATTACTTGCTAATGATCTGCCCCCGTACACTCCTTCTATTGAAGTGGATAGGAACGTATTCTTTCGAAGGTGAGTGTGTGGGTTGAAACAATAAGTTGTTACCTCTATGCTTTTTCATTGCAAGTTCATACATACTTGTAAAAGCCGATGATATGAGAGAATTTATGCATATCTTAATGTCGGGTTTAGCTACTTATGAAATGTCTTCGTGTATACATTTTAAACAGTTTCAGAACTTTTATTGTTTGCCTTATTAATAGGCTTACCATAAGTCCCGCTTTTCAGCGTTTTGTCCCGATAAGTCAGCCAAAAGTCCCGCTTTTCCAGCATAATACACAAACATGTTCTCATTAATGTTGTTTCTGTGTAGCGCAGCGCTAGCCTACTTACTGAAGATGAATGCGTTCGTTTCCCGCTGATTCCCACTGATGGCAGACGTATCGCATGTAAAACCAATACTAATTAGTCTAAATTCGAATTGTTTGTACCGGTATTGTTAACGTCAATTCCTTCCTATTTTTCGAACTGAACCCGATATTTGGACAGAGAATATGCGCATAAAATTTCGATAACAATATGGTCAATGAAGACAGCCGGGACAGCTTTAAATGTAGGAATGTAGGCCTATGTAGCAAAATCGGAAAATGTGAAGTTACAGAATCGTTGGCTTTTGAGGCGTCCCGATTTGAAGTTACAAAAATATGGTAACCCTACTTATTAAGAACTGCACATAAATTTTTTCTCAAGTATCATTTATTTCAATCACTATTTTTTCATTTATGTTGATAAATATTTCCAAATTTTTGTCTTCAGAATCTTCAATAATATTCTTTCTGCAAGAAAAGAGATTGTTGATACAACGTCAGAAGTGATTGGAATGTCATTGAAACATCTTGCGGAAAATCAGAAGGAAGTTGAAGGAGAAATTCATGACATTGTATGTTTTTTTTTTTTATAAATGATATTTGATTCAGCATTGATTTTCATTCAAAAACTCGCCATTTAAAACTAAATTCATAGACGTGGTGTAGGGATGGGCAATGTAGAATAATTTGGTATTCTGGATTCGTTTTAACTATTCTAGAATATTCTAGAATGGTTAAATCGAATCCAGGATACCGAACCCTATTTTATTTTCATACTTATTCAAATAGTGAGAATTTTCCTAATTGCTGGATTTAGATGTCAAAAAATTATAAATGTATTTCTATAAATGTAATATTTATTTGGAAATGTCCTTAACATTGGATTTGATTTGATACTAAACAGGCATTTCCCAGGACAATGAAATCTAAGAATATTACAATATTTTTGCTTTCAATTGTTCCAAATGTATGTAATCTCTAAATACTAATATGCTAAATTAAGACAAGCTTCAAACACTTTAATAGTAAGAGGTTAAATACAAAAATAAATATGACACGGCAATAAATCATTATTAGTGTTAGAGTGCCGAGTGTACTAAAACATACCCGCTGAGAATTAATTAGATGCAGGACCAGCGTGTTGCCACTGCAACCTATGCGACCGGTGTAAAATATTAAATTTAACCACTGTCAATTAAAATCAACTTTTTATTCTGTGCGATCAAGACGTGCAAAACAAGGTTCCTGTAAACGCGATTTCGTAGTTAGTTATTAGTTAATATCATCTAAAGACGAATTCATTTTCTAATATTATCGTTACATATCATTATCTACCCAGACTTGGCCCTACTCAAACTCAATACGTAACTATTTTCGCCAGATGTGGCATCTTTTTTTAAATTTATCTGCGAATAAAATTACTACAGACACTCGATCAAACGTGCGTCTATCTTGAACGATAGAAACGGACCGAAAGATATGTAATCTTTTGAGAGTGAAATTTGAAATTTAAATGCGACAGATCGTCGTGTTTTGCGATATAACTTTGTATTTCCGAAACTGGTGTAATAAAAGTAATAAAATTATTCCTAAATAATATTTGATTTAAATTAATCGCAAGTAATGTCATAACATTTCATGCCTGGCTTTTGGTTTACATGCATCATTTTCTGGGGAAAACTCGCCGGTCGCGGAAAATCATTTACAGTAATGTAAAATGAAGTTAAATTGAAGATTGTTGCAATCAGATTATCGGAATATCGCCAGTAAGTCGGCACAAATAATTATTATCATTAAACCCTAGCTAGATAGCAAAGCAGGAAAATGCAAAAAATGGTGCAATAACGAGTCTTCGTCGTATAGTGTACTTCACAACTTCTTGTCCAGAATAGGCCGATTGAGATTACAGTGTTTGATGTTTACCGATTTTACGGGTTCTTTGCGATTTGGCAAGTTTAATTAAACGAGAGAAATTTCCACGCGAGAAAGAACGCTGGTCTTTAATTGATAAATTAGAAACCCGAAATACAAAAATTGATGCACGGCGAAAACACAAAAATGGTGCAATAACAAGTCTTTGCCGACTTCCTGTCCAGAATACGCCGATTGAGTACAGTGTTTGATGTTTACCGATTTTACGGGTTCTTTGCGATTAGGCAAGTTTAATTAAACGAGAGAAATTTTCACGCGAGAAAGAACGCTTGTCTTTAATTGATAAATTAGAAACCCGAAATACAAAAATTGACGCACGACAAAAACGCAAAAATGGTGCAATAACAGGTCTTCGTCATGAGATGTACTTCGCTGACTTCCTGTCCAGAATACGCCGATTGAGATTACAGTGTTTGAAGTTTCCGATTTTACGGGTTCTTTCCGAGCAGACGCGAGTCTATTTAAACGAGAGAGATTTCCACGCGAGAAAAACGCTCATTTTTAATTGATATTTAGAAACCCGAAATGCAAAAATCGACGCATGGTGCCGGAGAGGCGGAAACCGAATCCTGTTGGATTCGAATACTTTGGGATTCGGTATTCTATATTGCCCATTCCTAACATGGTGGCAATATTAGACCCAATATGATGGCATCTCGAGTACATGTGAAATTAAAGTTCTGAAATTTATGTGATTCAGTATGAACCTGTCAATACAACATAAAACTAACCACTATTTCTATTGAAAATTATTATTAAGTGACTATACGTATCATTTCTTAATAATGATGCCATTATTTTCCCACAACGAGCAGTCTTGAAAAGACTTGGGTCCTCTACTCATCTTGAGTTGGACTCTCGCGTTATCTTCTGCCAAACACTCAAAGTGACTTGGGTCATCTAAATGGAATGACTCAGACTAGTCATTAACTGTCCTCCAGTGAGACTCAACCCAATGATTGACTCGACTCAAGTCTCGATTCGCCAGTGACTTAACTTGACTCTGGGACACTTGGTTTAGAGTTTTCTATCCAACTCTGCTTAACCATGTTTTCTTTTAGAAATTGTATTAACTCAGACCCAACTTCTGCATACTTCTTGAATTTGAAACCGTTGACTGTTTTGTAGTATATTTTATTTTTAATAATCATGCTATATTCCAGGCTACTGGCATTCTCGACAAACTGGCAAGTTCATCTAAGAGTGGTGTTTCTGGATTTGGCATATTTATCGATGTTTTACTCAGAGTATCGAGACATCATCCTCCAGCTGCTAAACCATTCTTTTCTAGAGTTTTATTCAACCTGCCAAAGGTTTGTATTGCTATGCTAAGTCTATCTATTTTGTTTTTAAGAAATAATAATGCCAAAAATATTATCGCCGGTTTAGGTTGACTGAGTCGATCTTACAATGACGCCAGCCAATTTTTAAAATTTTCAAAACAATCATTTTTTTGCTATTGATTGGGTTTCACGAGACTAACTACTTGCAATGATGCTGTAGCAAGAGTGAAGATAACTATCATAAGTGATTCAAGAGTCTTGCTGCACACTAACACAAATATATTTCTGTAACGTTTCGTGACCTTGGTTGACGAAAGGTTACAGAAATATATTTGTGTTAGTGCGCAGCAAGGCTCTTGAATCACTTATGACAATTATTTTTGGTTCATTTTCAGTGACTTCCTTGAAAGTATAATTTGAATAGTCTGCCTTGGGGTACTGGCAGCTGATATTACTCATCTGTTTGAATAACCTCTGACTTGAGGGTTTGGAAATTACTGGATATTGTCTTGATTTATATCAAATAGAAAATAATTCACATTCAACGTCCAACTTATCTCCTTTTCAGTTACCAGGAACTGAGATGAAGACCAAATGCATTGATATCTTATGCTTAAATGTTGATGAAATCAATGGCTTGTTAGCTGAATTGAAAGCGAAGGATTTCATTAAAATGCTGGTTCACAGGTTTGGTTAAAGCTTTACCTATATTTCTTCTTCTATTGTAAATTATGTGCTTCGTCTGTGAATAATAGGTGGAATGACATTTGTGCCGGAGATTTCTTATTTTTATCTAGTAATATTGTCCTTTAACGTTATATTTGAGAGGTCTTGTGTGTGTTACGTTAAAAACCAGCGCAGCGAAGTTGGGGTTAATTTACATTCGACCCAAAACTATGAAATATTTGATAATTAACCCGGTTTCTGCAAACATTTTAATTCACACTGCAACCCCGAACTCCAAGAAATCAAATTTTGACCGCAATATCTCTTGCATATGCAAGATTTTTTTAATTGTCTATTGAAAATGTATATTCAACACTTTTTGAGTTTCTGTTCAACCTATTCTCATTTTAACCATTTTATTGTTGACTTGATGGAAATATACACAAAACAATTTTTCCAAATCTTTCTACCAGGGACGAATCATTACAACATTCCTGTTTGAAACTATGTTCCGCGTTGGTTCACAAATCCATTACTTGGGATAATAATATGAACAAGATGAACAATGAAGACATGATTTACCATAAACAATTAGTCGATTACTTCTTCCCATCGGTGGAAAAACATTTTCAATTCCATCCAAGTCCGCTGTGTAGACAGGTATGTATTCTAATAAATTTTGAATTTGTAGGGAATATGTTGGCCACGATCACAATGAAGTCCATGCATTTGAATAAATAACTGGCTAACTATTTCCATACCTGACATAGACTGGTGAATGTATGAGGGCCCACCTCTTTTCTTATGATTTAGTTGTCTAATCGACTATTCATTCCTTCGGAATAAATTTTTTACAATATTATTATATTTTTAGGAAATGTATGATTTGGCAATGCAGATATATGATATACAAAACAGGTGAGTTTGTTTTTAAACTTGTTATTTGTAGATTGTATGATGTATTAGGTAATAATTATTTTTATGTACTCTTCAGGTTTCCTACTGAACATCAATCCTCAAACACAATCAAAACTGCAAAAATTATTTTACTACGTGGATTGAATGATACAGAAGTGTTTCTCAGGTAGCTTTGTTCCTTTCGTTCCAAAAGTGTTTTCATGGTAAATATTGTCAGTTATCGAAGGCATAATCATCTAATCAAATTCAGTGATTAAAACACTTTGGCCATTCTTCCTACATGTGGGGAATCACATACTGCTAACCCATCGTTTCCTAAAGAGGAAGAACATTATTGTTTTCATGGAGGTACTAAAGAAATATTACTCTTTATTCGGTGTAGTTTTACTAATGTTGTTTAGTTATAAAAAATACTGAACAAATGAACACATTATATACTATTCAGACTGCACGAGTTAATAAATATAAAGAGAGATAAATATAAAAATCCTTTTCTTTTATAATTCCAGAACACAAGTCATTAATTTCTGGTCAGAAGAAAATGTTGGTTCACATCAAGTTAGATTAGCAGCCGATCCTTCTGGCAAAATTAACGGATTACTTGGTGAATTGTATCAGAATGAAGTGGATGAAGCTGGATTTCTCGCTAGTTCATGTAACTTACTTTTACAAGCTGCTTCAAGAAGTCCTGATTTTGAACGAGCAATATTTGAACATCCGTTGTCTGAATGTGTTTTTCAGGTTTGTATGTTTTATTTGTGTTGCGGTATTCTTCTTATGTACATGATATCAGTAGTTTTGTAACAATATAATCATGGCTGTTCAGTTATTGTGGCATGTTGCATTGAAGTCGGAGTCTTTTTTTCAAATTGTAAATTGTCTGAAGTGAAGATAAAATTTTCGATCTTTCATGGTGGCCGATCTCCACTTTTTTAATTTCAATCACACTGATCTACTTATAATCTTGAATATTGACGAGACCTATAGATCTTATTATTCATTTCAGGATGTAATTGTCGATCATACATGGCAACACAGACATTCCACTATGAATCCAATGTTTGTTGAAACAATTAGTTCATCCTTTGGCGGTTCTCCTACGTTATCAAACTCAGCTGCAAACCAACAACCAAATGCATTACGAGCTACACAAGTTGAAGCTCAATTTAGTGCGACTGTTGATAGTAAGAAAAATATGGAAATTTTCTTTTTTTTTCTGAGAATTTGACTAAAAAGTTGTACACGCTACACTCACTCAAATTTTTCTCATGAGTGACAACTGGCCACGTTTAAGAGGGCTTTAAGAACTGGCGAGACATTGTGGTACCAGTATGTCAGGAGTAACTTGGGGTTCTTTTTATCATATTTTTCATGTCTTTCACCCCAAACAAGGAACGATTTAAGCATCCACTGATATGTGTGTAGATACTGTTTTTGCAAATACCGGAATATTTTCGGTTTGGCATTTCTTATCCAATTTATTACATCCTTGGTTAATGGGATTTGAACCTGTGTTACCAACATAGTCAGGTGTAAATCTTCAAACACTAGGCCAGGAATTGTGGTAATCTAGTTAACATTGTCACTTTATCTCTTTTAAAGTGACTGGGAAAAACACTTATGACTGGATTTCCAATAGTAGTGTCGATACTTTTTCAACATTGAATATGGCTGGTGTCGTTAGTTCCGCTGATAATAAAGAAAGTGCTATATTAACCAACAGAAGACAAAACAGACATAGAAGAAAACCTGTTGGACAGGATTTTGGAATATCAAATTTGAAGTCTCCGATTGAAGGTATTTTGTAGGGGTGTACGAAACGATTTAAAATTAATTATATTCAATAGTCTTAAGAATTAATTTGAATACTTACTTCAACAGTTATGTCAATTATATTTATTAATTTGGGCTGCACTTGAAGCAAGTTGAAGCCATTGTTGGAATTGGAAGCCATTTTTTTGACTGTATCGTGAACTTGGGGATAATTGAACTTCTAGTAAAATCAAAATCTCTGATATTTAATAAAATACCTTTTTTTTAATACACACATTTAAAATGATCTTCATTTCAATATAATTGATAATGTTTAAAATCTAAATTAATTACAAGGCAGCAGAATACCAGTGTATTAAACTATTTGGAAATACTTCAAAGCAGTGTTTTCCATCATAGTTTCTAATTTTTTTCTTGTATTTTCAGAAGCTGATGATATGCATATAGATATTGCACGTCTGCGTAGAAAATTCCAGAAAAAATCTTCAACTGATAACTACCACTTTGCCAGAGTTGTGCAGCAGAAAAATAGGAGAAAACAGGTATTTTAATATGTTAAATTTACGTCTTCAGAGATCTATTTTTCCATCTACGTATCAAAATCTTTTTTTTTTTTTTTGACTTACCGGTACCTGTTTAGTAAAATATATTTTTTGGCAAGAGAGAATTTAAGGCTCGAATCTCAAGATTGCAAAATAATTTGAAAATATACTGCTCATAGTAATCACATTTGATTAAATGGAACTGGATAATAGATTATAATTGCTTTTCTTTTTTATTTGGTTTATCAGATTTTATTTAATAAGTAATATTGAATATTACCAGTAATTGACTCAACCAAATTTGGAATTGAGTTGACGCAAGACATCTAAATGAATAACTCGTACACAACTAAATGTGACTCTACTTTACTCGCTACTCAGGATTTGAGGATTCCTACATAACTTTCAATTAGCCTGTATTAAACAAACTGAAACTTTTTAGGAAGTCATCAAACGTGAGAAAGCGAAACGTCAACATTCCGTGCAATTGTATCGAACATACAGAGCTGGTGAACTTCCAGATATTCAGATTCATCACAGATCTCTTATTGCTCCTCTTGCAGCTCTCGCTCATCTTGATTTATTTGTGTCTCAAAGATTACTCTCTTCTCTTGTTCACGCTGTTATCGAAGAACAATCAAAGAAATCTACGGTGAGATACTGAACCTGTGAACAATTTATTTAACTGTGTGCTTCTACAGCCTCATAATTATTATAATTTCTACACCTAACTGAACTATTGTGCCTATATATATATATATAAATTAATTGCCTAATTATCAATTGACAATTCACCAAAACTATTTCATCAACTCAAGCGTTTGTGTTCTGTTATTTTGACTGTTGCCAGAAATATTGTTCTAGGTTGCATATATCATGAATGCAATGCATTATATGTCTTAATACTCTTTTTTTTATTTTAGGAATATATCAAGCAGATTGCTGAAACTCTTGGAAATGTTTTAGCTTCATCTGAACAATGCAATCCTGCGTTCATTGCTTTTATTCTTGATATCATTCAAAGAAATGCAGCTTCAATAAAAATTAATCCATCTATAGTTGCACATGCTGCTATCAAGTCAAATCAACATTATTATGGTGGGTGATATTTATTTATGTATATATATTTATATTTTTTGCATAAGAGTAGAATAGTCAAAGAATTTGGTTTGAAGTCTATAGAACCCACAATGCAGTGGTAGTTAAGAAATTGGATTGTATTTGCATCGCAGAGTAAAAATCTGAATTCAAATCTGGAACGCAAAGTTTATGCCAATTTTTGCTATAACATGTGCAATTTCACATTCTCTCAGACTTGGTATTTCAGACTGAATGTCGATAATGGAAGTTAAATATCCAAAATAAAGCTCAACTAAAGTTGACTGAACAATTTCAACAAACAATTAGAAAGGTGTATTGAAGAGATTGCATAATTCCAAAATTTTTTCTATTGAAATTTGGTTTTGTCAAATTTTGAATCTGGAATCAAAGAGTTTTTTTCATTTAACTGGGAGTTAAAATCAACCAGTTCAAGGTCAAGGCAAAAGTCAAGGTTCAAAATCGGAGTCATTTACCAAAATGGAGTTGGGTGCAAATTTTTTCAGGTTTCACAGCCCTCTTAGGTCACATTTTCAATTAAATTCAATGTTATTTTCTGTTCTAAACTACTTTTCAAATTGATCATAATTTCTAGGTGTTCGAGTCATTGAAGAATGGCTTCTCTCACAACAAGAACCTGAAGAACCTTCGTCAAAACGTAGAAAAATGTTGCAGAAATCATCTGATGTTAATGAAGCTGACGTGGTTTCATGGATTGAATTAGCAAGGTACTGAATTGATAATATCTATGTGAAAGGACTGATTTGTAAAATGTTTAACTTAAATTGAATCAATGATTTTTTTCAATTCCAGTTAATCGTAATTTAGAAAATGCTCAAAATTTGCTACGGCATCCGCTCGATTCTTGTGTTACATCACATAGTTCAAAATTGGAATCGGGAATTCCTATGCAATGACTTCTGAAATAGTCGCCACAATCACGCCACTCATTAGAATAGGATGATGCTTACCATTTCAGCAACAGGCATCAGTTCAATTTGACAGACTTTGTACCATGTCTTGTTTTTTTTCACTCACATACGGTGAGAAATAAAGTGATTCAAACGCCCTGCATCATTGTTTTGACTCTGGTTAACTTAGTTGAAACAATACTCAAAATGTTTTTTCAGTGTTATTCTAGAATAGTTCAGTATTCAGATATGAACATCCTAGACTCTAGTCATCTTGGGAAAATGACTAGTTTGCGGGTAACCCCAGTTCACCCCAGTGATTGACTCACTCGAGACTCCTATTACTCATGATTCAACTTGACTCCAACGGTGTAGATTTAATTATCATCCATTCTCAATTTTTTATCAATATGCCAACTATGTTTATTCAGGTTATATAGGAAAGATCTGGACGTACTTCGTGGAATTTTTACTGGAACACCTGTTGCAAGATCTTTATTTGGTAATGCAGTTGAATATGAAACGCAATATGACTATACTCAAGCGACTAGAGTTTACCAAAAGGTTTATAAAATTATTCATTACCAATTGGACTTAATTATAAATGATTTTTTTGCAAAATTCTGTTTGTGTGTTAGTTGTTTATGCTCATTCCTTTCAGTTTTCACCAGTTTTCCCTTTCAGTCTTTTCAGTTCATTTAGTTTTCTCCATCTTTCTCTTTTCAGTTTTCTCTAATTCTTCCCTTCCAGTTTTTCTCTTTTCATATTTTTCTGTTTTTTCCGGTTCCTCCATTCTCCAGAAACACTGTGTGCTTATTATGATTATGATTATTATGATTTGATGTTAGAAAAAATATCTTTGCAATAATCCTTGCTAGATACAAACCTATTACTCTAATATTTTTTTCAATTTTCTTATGAGGTCTTTGATATTTCATCCCAAATTTGTTATTTTTGCTCAAAGTATTTGTTTCTGAACATCTGTCATAATCCATATCTTTTCATTTTAACGTTGAATGTATTTTTATTTCCAATCCAGGCTCTTATAGAAGATTTAGAACCAGAACCCAGCGACGTTGAAAAAGATCTTTGGGAAGATTGTTTATTGAATTGTTTAATGAAGCTTGGGAAGTATGATATGAATTTTGTTTTTTAATAACATAAAGCGGGATTATTCTCTTTACCAGATGTACCCAGCGCTGAATTCGTTATATAAATGGCTCGAACTTCGAAGTTGGTTTTACAGCCTCCATAGCACTGTCATATATTCTTGTAAATATTTTGTCTTTCTGATAAATAATTTTGTTTGCAATTCAGATGGGAGGAAGTCAATAATTTTTGTGATAATCAATGCGACAATTCGTTGGAAAACTCATGGACGAACAAATATTTTCAGGTTTTCAATTTTTTACATTGTATACTTTTGTTTTTTTGAGTTGAATCTAATTTAGGTTAATTTAATTTTGATCCAAAAATTTCACATAACTATGAAATTAACTATGTTAAATCACCCACTCATTACTTATCGATTCTAATCGGTAAGTATGTTGATAGGTATTTGTCTGTATGTCTGTCTGTTTGTCTGTAAGATGCACGCGATATCTCACGAAAGCGAGATTGAATCTGCTCCAGATTTTGCATGTGCATTCATCTTATCTCGGACCAGAAGCCTATTGATTTTGGGCGAATTATGTCGTATAATTAGCGAGTTATCAATCAATTATTGATATAGTGATCTAGATTTTTGTAAAGCGAGAGAATTTTGAGACCCGCCGAGTGTGTGTGTGCGATGCGCAGTGCGCAAGTTACAAGAGCGGATGAATCGAAACTGCAGTTTCTGTTTTGGGAGATCCCCTAACTATCGATCGATAAGTCTTCGGTTTCCAACCGATATTCTCGTATAATATATCATAAACACACACACATAGAAGGTGTATATGTAGCTGAGTTATTTTTAAATCTGGTTGAAAAGAGTAAAGCAGTCATTATCTTGTTTATATATTCTGACAGCAAAGATTTTTGCCAACTTCACTTCATGCAAAAATGTTATTACTTCTTGATGGATCGTCAGAATGCAAATCTGAATTGTTAAATTTTGTTGAAAATGCCATCAAACATGGAGGAGATCGAAAACAATTAATTGAATCTAGGCATTCTGATCATGTTGCAATGCTATATCTACATCAGGTAATACTCAAACTGTTTACTCCAAAATTGAAATAACCACATAACTCTAAAACTTGGATTAAATGTTACTTACAATTTACTTTTTTCATAAAGGAGGATTACAGCCAAGCAAGTTACTACCTTCAGAAAGCAATGGATTCTTTCGCTGAGGAATGGTCGCTTTCTGATGTACAAACTGACATATTGAACAAAGCTGTTCATTTATCGGATATGGCTGATTTTATTGACATTATGCAGAAACATCAAGGTATTGTGATTATGTGACTTCATTTTTGATATATGAATATAGAAATATGATTATCATTATAATCAGGAAGGAGAAGAATTGAAGGACTAATTATGATAACAAAAAATTTGGCTTATGTAAGTCTTCTCAAAAAAGATTGTGACTCAACATTGAAAGCCTGATATTCGACTAGGGTGAACTCTGAATTTCAACTCATACTGAGTATGGCTCATCTTGCCGAATGTGAAGAATGCGCTTGTCATCGCACTTCTGAATACCCCGCTTGGGTTTTCCAGTTCGAATCCTGTGAGGGGTTAATTATGTGCGAGAGGATTGCTGGATGGGATGATTCGCGTAATCGTTGATCAGTTACATCAACCTCTACCATTAAGTCCATTCATCTGTAACAATTAATTCGGTAACTAATCCCATACCCAACATGTACTGGTAATCAGATGTGAGGCCCGCGATTTTCCATATGATTAAGCCGTCTATCGACTTACCGCCGCTCCCTCGGGATAAGTTGTGATATAAAATTGTTTGTTTTGTCCCAGGTAAACAGTTGCCAGAAACAGATGTGAATGATCTTGTTGATAAATGGAAAACGTGTCTTCCTCATCCTATACATGATTCAATTAATGTCTGGAAAGATATGGTTGCCCACAGGTAGATTTTTTGTCCTTTAAATGTTTTATCTATTTGTATATATACGCACATTGGCTGACTATCTTAATATTGGAGTTTCAAAGGCATGGATTCAGGCACTGGTTATACGAAATGTCATCTCGAGCCTAAATTCCCTGCTTGTACAGGGAATATTTTGAATTGAAAATAATTCTTTATTCAATATTGAGTCACTTACTCAAATTATCTTCTTGTACAGATCATACTTCATTGACCAGCTGCTCATTAAATATTGTTCCTTTGCTGAAGAATCGAGTCAAGATGAATTGATGTTATCAGCTGCGTGTATGAAAGGATCACTTGCTCGAAAAAAACTTTCTCTATTACTGAAATCAGTGGATGTTGCATGTTCTCAGAAGCATTTTTCAATAGCAAGAAAGTTTCTAAATGAAGATGTTGAAAATGTGAGTAATTGATGTAAGTCCTCCAAGCCCGAGTTGCGAGTAAAGTCGAGTCACGAATCATCCGAGTCAAGTTTGAGTTTGAAATCGAGTCAAATTACTGAGCTGAGCTGAGCTCATGGCTACTTGAGTATGGTTCTGAGTAATTTCATTCAGATGCCTCAAGTCAATTACTTAGCTTTTAGACTGATTTGAGAGGAAAAAAGGCATCCATCGTAGTAGGATTTATCCATCTTTTTTGTGGATAGTAGTCGGCCAAGTCTCCATAACATCCGACGAGATTTTCCCTTAATGTTAGAATAATCTTATTAAGTATTTAACTTGAAAATGATGTCAAAAATGTTCTGCTATACTCGTGGAAAATTGGTAAAATTATCCACCACCAGATATCAACTATATCCACTTATTGTTATATTAGTAATGGCTAATAATATGATTAAGTCTTATAACCTGTCTATTATCTTCAATAATTTTAAATCCAAACAAAACCATATATGCATATCTAGGTGATGAGCTATATTCACTCAATTGACGGAAAAGATG
This sequence comes from Styela clava, assembly GCF_013122585.1. Classification (NCBI taxonomy): domain Eukaryota; kingdom Metazoa; phylum Chordata; class Ascidiacea; order Stolidobranchia; family Styelidae; genus Styela; species Styela clava. Next base: position 12,038,893 of record NW_024102837.1, read on the forward strand.
AAATGTCTTTGGAAATCATGCAACAATCACAAACATTAGCAATGTATTACATGAAATTTGCCTCCCATGTTTTTACCATCAGTAATAAACAAGCAGACCATGCGAAAGCATCAAAAGCCATTCTTCAAGCTACTAAAGTTTTGGTTGAAGAAATTGAAAAGAAAAATACTGAGTAATAAATTAATTTTTTTAATTTAAGTCTCCTTTATAAGTTTTCGATATAATTATCAGTGGCGGATAACATATATATGAATTCGTTATTTAGAATGCACATTTCTCTACCCTTGTATAGTTGTTTTCCATGCTATCATTGTTGTAGCGAAATGTGGGAATAAGCGTCATATATAAATAACATTGAAACTTGACGAGCTGCTCAAACAAATTTTCACTTTGACAGATTTTCAAGCATAGTTGTAAAACATGGACTCAATTTTGTAATTTTGGTGTTATTTGTCAGTCTTACTTATATTTTCAAATTTTAGGTATCAGGATTAATATTTCACATTGCCTGATCATTTATTGCTTAATTTCATTGGGCCTGTACCTAAACAGTAGTCTTATTAAGTTTACAACTAATTTTAAACCTGTTTTTTCCTTTGCACAGCCATGAAAACCTGGCTAAGCTTTATATGTTTCTTGGACAAGGATGTTCTCTTGCTTCTGACATTGCTGATATCAACAGAGAGAATGATGCCGTGTTCAGAAATATTTTGAAGGTGTTAACAGATGCCAATACTTCAGAAACTAAATTAGTGAAAGAAGGTAAAATATTAAATTTTTTTACATAAAATCAAATCAACCTATGGATCATTTCATTAAATTGTTGTTCTTGTTGGGTTGTTGTTGTAAAAAAATGTCTTGCTCTCCGACAAATTGGCCAATCTGTTTCAAAATTTCAGTATGTACATGATGGTATAAGTCGTTATAACACTATTGGTTTATTATCATTTAAATTTTCTCTGAGTCGTTTGGGGTTGATAATTCACCTCGAAATTGAAAAAAATTGCTTTTCTTAGTGTTTTTTCGAATAAATTTGGTATTTCCTGCATAATAGAATCTTCCAAAGAATTTAGAACACCGATATATTAGGATTAACTATGCATAATGAGTTTGAGTCTCTCCAGTCTCTTTCTCATTTCCTGCATGGTAGTTTCTTCCGAAGTGCTTAGAATTTTAGAATACCAAGATATTAGGATTTACAATATATATCAAGTTCCAAGTCTCTTCGATCATCTTTTTAAAATTGATTTTAAAAAATTTATATTCATACCCATATAAAATTTATTCAGGTATCTTGAAAGATGATCTGAGATATTACGCTCAGAAATCTTTAGAGAAAGCGGTCGATATATGTTCTGAATCTACAGAAAGACATGATGCTGCGTCTGAAACATATTTTGAATTTGCTAAATATTGTGACAAAGTTTTACAAGAAATTGGTGAGTAAATAATACTGGATTAACAGGAATAAACTATCAGGGCTGTTGAGTGTGCGTTGGGCATGTTTTTTTCATTTGTGTCGAAGTCGTATTTTTCTGAGTCTGAATTTTGAGTTAGTAGAATCTGTATTTTTCATACTTTTAATGGTGATAATCGAAACGAAAAAAAATGAAGTGCACCAAGCATTCCGAAAAGGCTTACATACGCCAGAGTCTTTATTATCAAAATTTTATTCCATCGGGAGTTCAGATGTGGAGTCGAAATCAAATTTTTTTAAAAGTCTGCGTTGATTGTAAATTTTTGACGACTCATTTTAGATGAAAATCATGGACAGGAGAACCTCACATTTTCTGACTACAATGCTCATGCAAAGAATATGGTGAAATATATACTGATGTCAATGAGATATAATGATGGAAATATAGGACAAGAAGCTGCATTAAGATTTCCTCGCTTGTTGCAATTAGTCAACCATTATTCAGATGACGTGAAAACATGCTTTCTACAAGAGGTGGGTAACATAGCTCGTCCATTTGTACTATGTTAGGGTTTGGTGTTTTTCTAGTGATGTTTGACTCAGCACTTCCAACTTTAAATGGTAATTGAAGTCAAAATTTTCGACAAAAACTCGAAAAAAATCGATTTGAATAGACATTCTCAACACTCAACACAAAATGGCCACAATCATGTGTCTAAGTATAAATCTCTGGATATTCTCGAATACATTTTGAGCTGAAGTTTTTCAATATAGAGTCACAATTCTGGTGTTTTGGTAATTATGAAAACAGTGGAATCATAAACATAAATATCGTTAACATAAGCCTGAGTGAGTGAGTGCGCGATACTTTAAGAAAAATTGTCTTATGTTTCTTTAGTCATCTCAAGTTCCGACATGGATGTTCCTACGTTGGACAAATCAGATGATTGCTTTGTTGGATAAAACAGAAGCAGAATCAGTTCATGATATCATTTCGAAGTTATCGGAAGAATATCCTCAAGCTGTTATTTATTCTGTCAAAACTAGTGCACCGGACTTCATTTTTGAAAGAAACGAATTGGGGAAAACTAACAGGGATTTTGTAAAAAGGTAAATTTATGTATGCATAGTATGTGGGGCCTAGGTCACACACCCTCAAACATAAATTTCCTTGTTAATACAATATCTTTTTGTGGCATCGCGATCTAAACAAGACGGTGATGTTACAAGGAGTTTTAAACATGGCAAGTACATCAATGACACTGGACGATTGTAGCTTTGTCGCTTTTTCTATTAAGTTCATGTATCTGAAACATTTATCTAACTGTTTCCATACCTGACACGGGATGGTAACCAGACAGGAGGATATGGTTTGCCATATGATTAAGTCATCTCATCTGGCTTTTCTTTTCCCTAGGATAAATACGAAAATCTTATCCATCCTTATTATTTGGTTTAAATCCTACAATAACATCAAGCAGAAAATGCTCTGATATAGTCAAGTACTTTTTGTTATTTACAAACTATCAAACATAAAACTTTACAAAACTACTTTTCTTCTTAGATTGCAACAAATGCTCGACACAAGTGTTCCTTTGGTTGAACCATTCATAAAGAATTTAACAATGCTTTCTAGCCCTGCTCATATTTTTAAGGTAATGTTACCGGTATGTTCGTTTATGAGTAAAAAAACGGATTGTGATACTGGAATTTTATTTCATGGAAACAATATTTTTTCTGAATGCTTGAAAATATTTAAATTTTCTAATTTTGTAGATGTTTGTTTATGTTATTGTACCAACAGACCTATATATTTTTTATCTATCAAACGTTATTAGTTCAACTCTAATTTAAATAACGCTATTTGTTTTGACATATATTTCTATATTTTCTGTCGCTGCTTTTCAGAATATCAACACACGATAACACTTTTCAAAATTTGAGCTTCATGTGTATTAGCTGAGTCTGTCTCAGTGGCATTTATTTGAGTACGAGTATGAGTTATTTGATTAAGATGACTCGAGTATTTGATAAATGGTGTCTTACTCGAGTCTAGTAAATAACTCAATCCTCAACACTACTTTCTTCTATCACATACAGGAATGGCAAGAGGAAACAACACACATATTAAAAAGTAAAGAAAAAGGAAAACAGAAAACGATTTTCACAAAATACCAGAATATGTACAATGAAATACTCGCATGTGGTCAATCCATAAAGATGGAGGAAGACGATGAACTATATGGAACAACATCAAATTCTGCGTCCGTTGGTTCATACAAAATTAATTTTGCAAAGGTAATATCGAACTGAGTAAACATTTTCGTAGTGTTTCACTAGTTTGTAACTTTGCAGATATGAAATTCCAACTTCATTCTAAAACTTTTATGTAGTTTTCCTCTAAATTTTTCAGAAATTTCTCAAGAAAGTTGAAAAAGCATTCGGTGGTTCCACAGGAGGTCAAGGGCTGATGAATGAAAAGAAATTCGTAACAGAATCGAAAAATCTTCTGACTGAGATGAACGATTATTGTAAAACACAACGTCCACAGACGCTGAAGGAATACAGTAAATGGCTTGCCGATTTTTCCTCTTTGAACCTTGGAGGAACAGAATTAGAAATACCTGGTAATAAATTAAAATCACATATTATTCACGCTGTATTTTTCAAATGACGTTTTACATGCCTTTAATTCTGAAAAAGACTGTACAAGCAACTAATAATAGGTAAGGATCTGCATATTTTCAGTTCACCATCGTCTACTCAATTTACCATACTTTGGATGAGATTTGAACTTAAAATTTTTATGGTCAAACACCTTATTCGCTGTAGACTATGGATGAGTTTGACGACAAATACATTTCAAGTAATGATAGTTTGTACCTGCGTTTGGGGCATTGATTAGTGGTTAGGTTACAAAAACTTTGGAAAGAACAAACTAAAAATAATTGAATTTAAGTATATTTATGTATGTATGTTATTTTGTCTCTTCTACGTATTAGATAAACGATGCTCCAGAAGTGTGTGTACCAATATGGAGGTAATCAATTTTTTTCGCCTACTTCACATCAAATTGTGTAAAGGGACAGAAACCTATGAACAGGTGGTATATTCACTTGTCTAACACAGACAATCCCTGAACTCATAATAGAACTAAAATGAGGAAAATCTAAATAAAATTATGGCCTAACCCCTAACCTGGTACACATACTACAAGATGAACATAATAACAGAGACAGGATTTAAGACACAGTTGGGTCTTGGGTGACATGTATCCTTCACGAATATAACATTTATAATGATAGTTTACCTATCAATTTTGGTTGTTCAATAATTCCAATTGTTTACTAATTCTACCAAGGCCAATACAATGGAAATTCCAAGCCCATCTCAGAACATCATGTGAAGATCAGTGGATTTGGTGATTATGTGCGAGTGATGTCGTCTCTACAACAACCAAAGAGAATTACTATCAAAGCATCAGATTCTCATGAATACCAGTACTTGGTTAAAGGTTTGATATTTTTAATGTTATTATTGTTTTGTTTCTCACTGTTGTCACGTTACATATGAACCTTGAAAAATATTCCCAATGTATGAAGTGTCTACAGTAGATGTTCTCAATCGATGGCACTATTTTGCATTGTATTGATAGGTATTTGTCTGTCTGTTTGCCTGTTAGATGCACGCGATATCTCACGAAAGCGAGATTGAATCTGCTCCAGATTTTGCATGTGCATTCATCTTATCTCGGGCCAGAAGCCTATTGATTTTGGGCGAATTATGTCGTATAATTAGCGAGTTATCAATTAATTAGTGATGGGACACAAGGTGTCACTATGGAGTAAGAGCGCTGTTTTTGGGGATCCCCTAACTTTCGATCGATAAGTCTTCTGTCTCTGACCGATATTCTCGTATTGAATATCATCAAATAAGGCTATCATTTTTTATTGAAGCAGATTATATGTTTTCTAATCTGCAAAGTTAAAAACTTTTCACGAATTTCATTTTTTAGTTAATCAGAGAATCTCCAATAATTTGTATATATGGCTTTTTGATATATGAGTTTTTTTTATATACAGGGCTATTAGCTCCAAACCAGGCCTTGTCCAATAAGCCACTGCCAGGATCAGAGTATTTCTGGTTTGGCCTAATTTATTACGCCCTAGGGTGAGGTGGGGCGTATGGGGTACACGTAACCTGCGATGCCAACACAGTGAAAGCTAAGACTTAAATTGATGGGCTATCGCACCCAAAATTTTAAGAATATTTTTGACAAGATGTCAACACTCGACTTGTTTATCATTTTCTGTTTTAAGGAAACGAAGATTTGCGTCAAGACCAAAGGATTCAGCAAATCTTTACTTCTATTAATTCAATCCTACAACGTGATTCGAATTGTTCAAAACGAAAACTTTTTATCAATACATATGAGGTAATGTACCTTGATCATTATGCTGCATATGAGCATGGGATTTCATACAGTTTGAGCAACTCGCAAATCATGTTCTTTCAAAAAATGACTCCCGACTTTTTTTAGATTCAATTCTGAGCCGGACTTATTATGTAAATGGCTTTTTTGCCTTAATTGCCATCTACAGGGGTCAGCCACATTATCTGAGCTATGTAAATTTTATGTTTGAACATTTCAGGTCATTCCAGTAACTTCGAGACTGGGTTTGATTCAATGGGTGAAAGACACTGAAACACTACAAGATATTATTTATGAAGAAGCCAAATACTTGAATAAGTTGGTTATTTATATTAATTACAGTTTTCATATTTTTCATAGGAAGGGGAAAGATGATAAGACGATTAATCATATGGTGAATCGCATACTTTTGTCCGGTTATTAGTAAATCTTGGAAATGGGAAAAGTTATTTTTTTGACCAGTTTTTTGTTTCAGATGCATGGACTGGATGGTGCAAGAAGCTTTTTTTAATATGTTCATTCCAATTTACCAAATACTTTTTTTTTTGTTTTTCTGTGCCGTGCTCAAAGTAGCATCAGAACTTTAAAAAACAGTCATGTCAATGAATTAGGAAAGAAATCTCAGAACGCTGATTTATTACTTTATTTTAAAAAAAATTCTCACAATTTTTCAATATCCCTAACAGCAGGTTTTTTTACTTCAGGAGCAGTCTCATGGATAAACCTAGTCAAATATATTCCAAATGGCTCTCCAAATTTGCAAAAGGTGGAGATGTTCGCAAAATGTATGGAGAGATGGTTAAACTTGGAAATTATACAGAAGCTTCTAATAAATACACCGAAGTTGTACACCAGATACCACAAGGATTACTAAGGTATGGTTCTTTGGAGCTTTGTTCTGAAACGCGGCGAGCACTTAAATGAAAGCTTTGGAAAACCATGAAAAAGAGTGAGCATTTGTTACGTATTGTTTTCAAATTTTCATGATATTTGGCCCTTTTTTTTGCTTTTAACGCATTTCCATCAGTTATTTTATGTGTCACAATTAACGGTGATAATAAAGAATGTCAACCAATGAAAGCAGAAAAATAAATGCATTATGGTCGAAGAATTTAACGATTTACGACCAATTTACTGTAATTTAATCATTGCGAATGGTACCTAGGTGAGGTTATTTGTCCATGACCCCCAAAAAATAGGAAGCAACGGACCCAGTTTGAGAAACCCTGAACCCATTTAAACATTACAAAAACTTAGATTGTTTGCTCTTTACCGATCATGAATTCACACAATATGATACTTCACTGACATTCGGTGTTTTACCAAACATTATTGCTAAAAATTCGGGGCTCCCGAAGTATGCGAACCAAGATGGCGGACATCGGAATGTAATATGTGTACTAGGTTAGGGTTAGGCCATAATTTTAGGTATAAATACTACGGGAGGCTCTTGGCTAGTCTTCGAACTGATAATAGGACTAAAATAAGGAAAATTGGAAAAAAATTATGGCCTAACCCTAACCTGTTACCCTTGTTACGTTCCGATGTCCGCCATCTTGGTTCGCATACTTCGGGAGCACCAAAAATTCATCTTATGTGAGAACATAAGAAGAATATTTGTATTCTCCCATTTTAACTTTTCAGAAATGCATATCTTCGACTGAGTTCCTCTCCACAATCTTTTCTCACTCTTCGTAAAAAGTTCGCAACAAGCTACGGTGCTTTGTGTATTTCCCACTGGATTTTAGGAATCGGCGATCGTCATACTTCAAATTGTATGATATCCACAAAGACTGGAGCTCCTGTTGGAATTGATTTTGGACATGCATTCGGAACAGCCACTGAGGTATAGGAGTTTTTTGTATGAAATTTTTATGAACTAAGACAATTTTTCTGATTTGAAGCGTATATATCGATTTATGTGCTGAATTATTGTTGTGAACTAATGGATCAATCGATTTCAATTATTAGATTCGATATTTCATCCCAATTCTTGCGACTATTTTGCCAGAATGTAGCATTTTGTCAGACTATTTCGTCATCTTGTTGTTAAGGTCAGTTCTCAGCTAATGCCTTACTGCCTGGGTCCAAATTTTGAATTCCCCAGAGTCCAAGTTATACTTTAAATTCTAATAATAGATTTCTCTACTCAAAATCTATTTACCGTATTTTCTCGAAATTACGCCTATCTCGTGAATAAGCCGACTCCCTAATACCAGCTTCAAAATAGTGAATTTATAAAAATTCGCATATACGCCGTTTCTACAAATCGTAATGGAACACAGCACTTTGCGGCACAACTAAATTACTGTCAACATAAAAGGAATTAAATCAGCGCCGACTTGAAGTACCGAATGTATGAAATGAGAACATTTTTGATTGAAAATATTTTACAATTCTTATTTTATATTAACGTAGTCGAGATATCCTGAGTGGCAACGGCAATAAATTTGGTTATTTTTCGCAAGTCTTCTCAAACATGATTTGTGTAAGCTTCATATATGGGCTGAAATTGAAATTACAGTTTTATTGTTAAGAATTAATGCTGTGACTGTGAGTATTATTCAACCTGATTCTTACTTGTAAATTTATGTTAATAACGGTATATTGCTTTTCATTGCGCGGTGATTTGTATTAATGGAAGGGATAAAACAGAGGGGGATCAGCATAAAACAATTTCTTTTAATCGAATGTTGTATTAACACATTCTTATAAATCGCTGATTTGGAAGTTGCTATTAAAAGGATTTTCAAACGTCGTAGAATGAATGTCGTTTTGTGACATATTTACAAGCTCCATTATTTCGATGTTGCTCCGTAATGCGATTTGAATAATTTTATTTATCATTTAATTTTAAATATTGTGTCATTACCTCAACAGCGTAAGCGATGTCATGCATATGTAACGGTAAATATTTCAATTATAACGGAGATAAGAGTCTTTATCAGCGCAACTGAAAAGGATAACATATCGTAAAGGTGATCAAAATGAGGGCGCCGTTACTTGCGTTGTACCGCGATAGTGCACCAAATGATAACGTTTCACCACGAAACGGCTGGCCGTAAATCGACGCCAATCAGACTGTACAAGCGTCACGTGTTTAACAACCAATCACAGACTGTACAAGCCATCAGCTGTATGATGAGACAATCACACCTGCACAAGGGATTGTGTGTGTGCATGCACGTTCTTTATCGTGAGAACTTAGTGCGGTTTGAAGCTTTTGGAATTACCGGCAAGTTAGCTAAATGTCAATCTCGTTGCATGATCAAAGTCATGCGCGAATGTGTCGATTTTTTTATGCAATCTGAGTTATGCGAGTATAAGCCGCCCCCTTAGTTTGGCAACTTTTTTTTTGTGTTTTAAACTCGGCGTATGTGCGAAAATATATGGACTAAGCATTTTTAACAATATACAAGGAAACTTGCATACGCCAAGTTTGATTTTCATGGAATCGGGGTAAATTGGTTCTGTTGTAAATTTTCCCCTACCCCACGTCCCTGCTTATGGGACCGATGTGATACATTTCGGTGATTAGTAATTTGACATTTTTGTTTGTTGTTTATACTACCATTTATTTTTACCAGGGCCTACCGATACCAGAGCTTGTGCCCTTCAGACTTTCACCACAGATCTGTTATCTGATGGCTCCACATCCTGCTAAACACGGTGAACTAAGACAGAGCATGGTGTTTTGTATGTCTGCGCTTCGATCGGAAAAAGAGACAATACTTACTATGCTTGATGTGTTTCTCAAAGAACCTTCTGTTGACTGGATGGTAGATATGTTGTTCAGAAATTCTTCAGTTTTCTCATAAATTATAATAGGCAGCAAGTCTGTGGAGTTGGAAAAAGATAGGATTATTCGTATTTATCCTTGGGTAGAAGAAAACTGATAATGAGGCATATGGCAAACTTCTGGCCAATTTCCAGTCCATGTTGATTATGGTATAAATATTCAGTTATTTGTTTGTCCAGCAATTCCTATCGCACACTCACAGATCTCCCACTCACAGGATTCGAATGTATAATGTGCTTGTAATCAGCGGCGCGATGGCAATCGTATTTTCAACACGTAGCACAATGCCATATCTAACCTTAGCTATGTTTGTACAGAAATATGCAAACAAGGTTGTTCGAGTCCATGGATCTGGTGTTACTAATGTTGATTACAGTGGTGGAAGTTCTGGGTCTGCTGGTTATGCGTCGAGCGCATTATCTAGCGGCAGTGATGCCAAGCAGTGGTATCCTTTGAGAAAGATATCCATCGTAAGAAGGAAGTTATCGGGGTGTAAACCATCAAAAATTACACAGTAAGTTTTTATTTATCTGTTTACAAATTTTTTTGGTACTCCCGTAGTATGTGTACCAAGTTAGGGTTAGGCCATAATTTCATGTACAAATACTACGTGAGTCACTTGGCTAGTCCCCGAACTCGTAATAGAACTAAAATAGGGAAATTGAGATAAAATTATGGCCTAACCCTAACCTTGTACACATGCTACGTTTCGGTGTCTGCCAGCTTGGTTCGCATACTACAGGAGTACCAAATTTTTTTATATGAAAAGTTTGCTCTGATGCCTGTCCTGCCATCTTCAACAACCCTTCATTAATTTCTTCAGAGATGAACTTCAACACAACTACCAAGTTCCGAAGAATTATTTACCGCACTTCAGTGCTCTAGCTGATGGTCTGCCGAACAAAAATTTCCGATCGGCATTCAATGAGGAAAATCTCACAGTAGGCGACCAAGTAGATTGTCTTATAGACCAGGCAACTGATCCGAATATTCTTGTTCGAACTTATATCGGGTGGAGATTCTGGATGTGAGACGTGAAAGGAGGTTCACGCACGGTCATCCTCTATAAGTCTATAAGAACATAAGTATAAGTGAAAAATCATGAGTTACTGAGTGGTCTCCCTGCACCCACCTCTGATTTTGAGGTGTGACCTCACACTTTGATTTTAAATTGTATTAGGATATCCAAAATGCTGTTTATTTGTCCGTGCAGATTATCAGTCAAATACATAACACATTTTTTCACTAACCACCTTTAAAAAGAAACACTGGGAAACAGTGTTCACTATTAGCGCACTTTTTTGCGAAAATTGCGAAGCACTTTCGCAACTTTTTTTAGGGACTGCGAAATAGCACTTTTTTCCGATTTTGAATGGAATAAAAATTCAAAGTTAACAAATATTCTCGAGTATTAAGTTGACAAACAAGTAACATACTAGTACTTTTGTAACTCAGTTCTGCATATCATAAGGATATTTACGGGCATTCTAACCTATGAGATGCAGACATATGAGATAAAGCTTTTGCATTAATGGCAAAATTCTTGTTTTAAATATGATTATTATACAAGCACACCGATTCCGCTTCTCCTGCAAAAACGCTCCGCATCTTTGAAACCAGATGTTAGAATACTAAGCAGTGCCTTTCTTTGAACAAGAGTGGTCATGTGACTATCAATGATATCGATGAATTCAAAATGACTATGAAAGTGTTAGTAAAGTGTTATAGTCACTTTGGATGAATTGTGACCAAAGTGCACGATTTTCAAATCAGACGAAAATTTTAGCAGCACGTCACAGATTTGCAAAATCACAAAATACCATTGAGTGCCATTTTATTGTAATCACAATGTTGAAAGCATGTGGCATTTTCCAGAATTTTGCGATATTTACACAACTATTTCTCATTGATATGGGAGTACGGGTGGGCAAAATTCAATATTTTTTTGAATCGAATATTTTTAACGAGTACCGAATAACAAATATTTTTGGAACGTCGGTGGAAACATTAAAAACTTTTTACTGGTTAATTCCGTTGTAATCGCTAATTGTTCTTGTCACCGATCGTTTTGGCGGCGATATCCAGGTTTTGGTAATCTATATTCCAGCCCTCTCTTTTTTACAAATATGAATTCTTGCGGGTCGGCCGACATCTAAGTTTTATATTTCGGGTTTACCCGTTCGTTCACATCGGCAACAGCTGTTGAAGACATTGAGGACTCTAATTAACATTTGCGTTGGCTTAAATATTACCTATCAAGATTTGTAAATTTACCGTCCCAATTTTATGCCAATGGTAATATTATTGTCGATACCGCGATGCAGATATTTATTAAGACGATAATTAACTTTCTCATGTTTTTCTATGGTGATAAACTTCGCAAATCTGAAATTGTGCCAATCCTGAATGTTGATTTAAAATAGTGATTGAATAATTCGGCAATAAAGGCATTTCTGCGTGGTCATAAGACGAGATGACGTTAATGAAAAGCACTTTATTTACGGGATATTTTACGTATGCGACTTAATGCTAAAAAGATTGGGCTCGAGTGCCTAATAGAGGTCAGGCGCTAATTGTAACTAATTCCCTCCAGTGTTTACAACAAATTAATACCCCGGCGTTAATTATAGCTAAAATGTTACCGAGCAATTCACAATTTTATTTATGGAATTTGCAAATTCACCAGTTTCTTGACGATTTTGATAATGTCACGCCCTAATTATTAGTGCAAAAAATACTCCTCTTCTTCCGCGGCGGTTTGACGGGTTCCTTGTTCCATTCTTCAGAAAGTTCTGACACGGGGGATATAGAATACTGAATCCGGAGGGTTGAATCCCTGTCGACTTACTGGCGATTTTCCGTTTTGGAATGCGTGAAACATTCTCTATTTTAAATTAAATGACGTTTCGCGGGCTAGAGTTCTCCCCGAAAATGATGTGTACCAGACGTTAGTTAGACAATAGATAAAACATTAGATCAATATTTTTCATGACGCCCCGTTTTCGAAAATACAAAGTTATATCGCAAAAAATGCGTTTTGATACATTTGGAATGAAACATCATTTACGGTTAATTCATATCATATTCTACTCTTCATGACACCCGGTATCCGAAAATACAGTTGTATCGCGAAAAATGTGTTTTGTTACATTTAAAAAAAAACGTTTTTGCGATTAATTTAGATCAAATTTGACCTTCCACGGCAACCCGTTTCCGAAAATACAAGGTTATATCGCGAAAATGTGTTTTGTTACATTTAAAATAAAACATTTTTGCGATTAATTTAGATCATATTTTACTTTTCAGGACACCCGTTTTCGAAAATACAAGGTTATATCGCAAAACGTGTTTTGTTACATTTAAAATAAAACGTTTTTGCGATTAATTTAGATCAAATTTGACCTTTCACGGCAACCCGTTTCCGAAAATATATACAAAGTTATATCACAAAAAAATGCGTTTTGTTACTTTTATTTTGCATTCCCAATAAAATACATATTTTCCCTAATTAAAGTCGTCGATGAAAATGTTCCTGTCGTTCAAGCTCGACACACGTTTGGATGAGTGTGGGACGGTTTTTTGGTCGACGATAAATTAAAAAGTTGCCACACTTATTTGTATAACGAAAATAACTGAAAATTAAGATTTTATAATAGAAGTGAATTTGTTTCAAGATGGTATTTTACGATTCTTGCCCACAGAAAATAAACACGCTGACAGGCTTGGTTATAATTGATATTCGTTTAATTTATTTTACACTATTAATAAACGCACCACACCAAGTGCGGCCATATAAATTGCAGTCGCATCGGTATGGACTCTTTTTGGCGCTCTCACATTAATAAGAATTTTCAACAAAACAATACCCCGACGGCCATTAAAGCTGAATTCGTTACCGAGTAATTCACAATTTTATTTACGGAATTTGCAATTTCAAGATCTCACTTGACGATTTTGATGATGTCATGCCCTAATTATTACTGCTTAAATGCCTCAAAATACAACAAATGTAATCATTTTCGACGATAACAGGCGCAACAATTCGTAAACGAGCCGTTATAACGAAATTCGCGATTAATTTTACATCTCTCTTGTTTACAATTTTAACATCCCGCCGGCCATGTATGGTCGAATAAAATGTTCACATATTCGAAACATGACTTGGCCAAGGATGGAAGGGATCACTAAAGAGCTAATAGAAAGTACACACGCGAGGGTATGATATTAATATCGAGAATATTTGTGAGCATATCACAGGACGGAAATATTTTGCATCCGGCTGTTTGTTGGCAGGACAACGATACGCTAAAGTTAATTGATCGAATACAGGGAAGTATTTATTTATCATCTCACTTGCGAACATCGAGGTTTTGGCGGAATTGTACGATCATGTTGTCTTTCTTAAATAATAACTTTTTCAATAAATGTTCATTTTACTTTTGCGTCTTTATTATATGTCGGGTTTTCATTTATTTTAAATTCGAAATTGTCCGAAATACTCCAACAGGTGTATAAGTACAATAATAATAGTACTTACCCCTACTGTGTTAAGGGCATCGTAACTCCCGTTTTTTTTTTAATTTGATTGTTTTACACTCTGCTTAAAAAACAACGTCGTTTTGCAGTCATCTAACGTAACTCTCGCGACCAAATATTTTTTGTTTTGTATGGCATCGTCTTGGCGCAATTTATTGCCGACTGAATTTTAATTGTGTTTTAGGATAAGTTATTTTCTGTTTGTTGGTTTCTAAACTTGGGTAGCAATTACTATTAATGTGAGATTTGTGCATATGAACGATTGAATATCGCGACTGGATGTCCGATATCTGAGAATGCGTACTTCTCTTTCAACATTAATTTTCAGGATATCAGCGTTCATGTGGTCGAATAAAAATTATTTATCAAATGGATTGGTATTTCGAGACACTCTCAAAATTATTTGGGATCCACTATCATATCATTCGTTTATTTTCTATATTCATGTTTTTTTCAAGAATCACTCTCGTTATATTTCGTGTACCTTCGCAAAAGAAAACTCTTTGGTGTCATCGTTCCTATTAGTGTATTGAAATATATGGAAACCTCGCAAGTGGCGTTGTGATGCGAATATTTGATACTAGGTCAGCAGCATTACAAAGAGTGCTATTTATGAATGCTGAAAGTACATGGCATTACTAAACCTTTTGCCAATATATGATGTTTTCTGTCCGATTTAAACTAATTCGCACGCAAACCAAGGCATGTCGACATTTAAAAATTACTTGTCTTTGGGTACGCTCTGAAATAGTATAATGTAAATGAGAAATTAGGTCACGCTAGGGAGGATTTTCAAAGTGATCTTGTGTAATATTTCGGAGAAAAAAGTTTGAAAGGAAAGTAGGTCAACCTATCTCCTAAAACAGGGGAGTATCCTGCGTAATATTTCGGAGGAAACGTAGGTGTAGGTTAACTTATCTTTTAAAACAGAGGGTGGCGACTTTCAGAGTGGTTCAAAATCGCAAATTAATATTTATCAGATTAGGTTTAGGGATAAATCGAAAAGTTGAATTTCCAGCGCACCTAACCCTAATTAGTTGATTTATATTTGGAGGAGGGGGATTTATTTTGCACGAGATTTGTACAAATGGTCCACCTTGTAACTAATATGGTTTCCAGCCTGCATGTATCAATCCTTGTCTGTTAGATGGAAGGAGTAACAAATGTGAAAGCCTTTGCTGTTCACGCGAGTAAGCAACTGACACCGTGATACATTGAATGAAAGTTTTGTCCGCGGCAGGTGTTAGCAGATGTCCTTTCGTTGCCGATGAATTCGCTTGTTTTAATTAAACATGAATTCGCTTAAAGGGAACTCGGTTAACGGAAAGGCTTCTCTTTAATTCATAATATTAACCGGAGGAGCGCTTTTTCGAGTATCTATGCCGTTTTGGATGGGTTATATGAAAGGCTAGGGCACCTAACTTGTTAAAATCGGCAAAAGCATCGTTAACACTGCTGGGAAACATACTGAAACTTGTCTAGTTGGGCTTAAAGCTTGTAGGCGTAGTGATGTATCTGATTTGCTTGAATAAGTTTAATCATACATATTATCAACATATCTGTAATTTAGAATTTTTGTAATCAATAAATCCATCATTTGTATGGGTTATTTCAAATGTTCATGGTCATAGATAGTTTAAGTATGGAGGCCTTATCAGCAGTCACCACCACCCACGTTTGAAGAAGTTCGACAATGAGCAACAAGTACCGTTTGTAGGGAAAAATATTTTCTATATTTTGTTTGTGTTGATAACTAAAAAGTAGCCTTGTCGAAATTTTATTAAAACTAGCAGGGCTGTGAAGTCGGATGTTTTAACATGTTTTAGAAAATAATTCGAAACTTCGGATTTAAAACTCCAAAATTGTCAATTATACTGATCGTTCTTGACCGTCTTTTTAATAAGGCTTGTATATGCCAGAGTATTTGTTATCGAAATTTGCTTCTATCGGAGTCCAAATATTTCTCAACTTGTAGCCAAAATTACCTCCATTGTAACTTTTGTCTGACTGGCAACTATTCAGTAGACGTCGCAGCTTGCTAACATTATCTTTGTCAGTCGCCCATGGGAGTGTTTGACATTTGGGTAGGTGCACTTTTTATTCGGTATTTAGATAATTTGGCAACAGTACGGTTGACGGTAAGTGTTAAATTAATCTATAGTTAGGCTTACCATACGTCCCGCTTTTTAGCGTCTTGTCCCGAGAAGTCGGTATGGTAACCCTATCTATAGTATTTATCACAAAACTATGTGGAAGTCCTCGCTCTCTCTCTATAAACTTGAGTCGCAAATCAAAATCGCTCGTCAAAACCGGGACTGTTCCGGCTAAATCAGGACGTGTGGTAATTTGGGCAATTTCTTTGTGTTGATTTCGGTTTGGAATGGTTATTTTGGGAAGGCCTAATGCCTCGTGGTTTGGTTCAAGCAATCGTTTGTCTTGTCGCCGCTCCATCCGCGTAAGTCATAAATGTGATTAAAGATTGGATCAGCTTTGCCAACTTTGACTGGTACCCGCGATGAAGACTGTTATTGGCTTGCATGGTTGAAATAACCGCGACGAAACATCTATCAAATCGAATTTATTTTTTCCAACCAGTAAATGAATACGAGAAAAAAATTACAGTTTAATTGGGAAAGGGAAGTCGCGAGGAACCGGTTATCGAGCAGCGACACCCAAGGTTCAAATATCTGATTTTAAAAAGTGAAGTTTTAAAGTTGGAAAACTACTGTTTTTGGCGGTGAGTACCGTACGAATCATTAATCTAACATCGCATAATAGAGATAGTTAGCTTCTTGAGATTGCATTAAAAAGTCGGAAAAACAACTGCTGGACTTTTAAATACGGCCTTCAGCTTCATTGCCTGTGGCCCGCTTTGCATTCGGAAAGTAATAAAAAATCGTATTTTGTGTTGTTTCGTCGTGAAATTAACCAGAAAAATCTTCTGACATATTGTTACATCACTAATGTCACTGAATTGACTAGTGTTGGATAGCTGAGGCAACTAGCAAAGATGAATGTTGGGCTTGGCAGTCTAAATTGTTATCTGGCGCTCTATCTTTTTGGTAGGGAATATATGTTAACAATTTTGGCATTATAGAAAACTAAAAATTGAATGCGGATTTTATTAGCCTAGGTTGGCTATGCCTGATAACTAAATATTAATGTCATGGCCTAACAATATAATTTGTGGGAAGAGAAAATATCACAATGCTTTCTCGATATGTTGGTGACAAAAAAAAATATAATTTAAAACGACATTTTAGAATCTTGTAAGCAATGAGCCTTTTCCAAAGCTAAGATTTTGCTTTGAAAATCTTATCGATATGCGAAAGCACTTTTTTCCGTCATGAAGAGTTTGAAATCTTAAACTAAATGTAGATATAGAAAGCCTTTTACGGGTTTTAATGAGTTTTTTATTGGTTTTTGCATGTTTTAGCTTGATAAATGACAAAAATTGATCAATGTGTTTTTGCACATCGTGTTTGTTTTGTATTACACTGTTTACCTATTCTTGACACTATTGTGGCCCGCGAACAATGCAAAGATATTAATGTGCCCCCCGGAGACGACAACCTTGGACCACCCTGTGATATATGATAAGTCCCCTCTTGTTGTGATGGCAATACCGGACTCAAGATTATTCGTAGGAATCAGGATACTTCACCAAATAAAAATTCCAATCATAAGCCAAACTGGAAAGAACGGACACAAGCGCATATATGATCTGAGAGAGTGAGAAGGGGATAAGATGCACCACGCTTCTCTTCGGAATGATCGTTCATGACCTAACAAAAAGGTAAAACCAAAATAATTGAGCTCAAAATTCATACGACATAGTCTACTGTATTGTCAAACTTAACCATTTAAATGAGGGGCTTGCGACCTGCGCAGTCATAGATAAAGTCTGTGGCCGCGCCGGCGTGTGTTTTGGCTTCAAAACAACCACGAGACAAGAGAACCTGCGACGCCATTAGTGATAAATTACCTAAATTTAGATAATTACATGTCGTTCACGTACTTGCCTATATTTATAAATCTTATCAAAAGTATCGAATTAGTGTGGGATGTTACAGCAAATCAAAGCAGTAGGCTAGTTGGCTTATTGTTGAAAATGAAAGATAAATACTGGTATCATAAACCGTATAAAAGTTACAAAAGGTTGATACATGTCTCGGAAATGAAAAAGAATAGTATAGTACAATCAATATAGAAGAGGTTATTTAATTCCAGATGAGGGATGGATGCCTCAACGATCCAGATAGAAGCACGTATTTTCTTTTTGTCCTCAAACTGCGACATCTTTGCCGTCATATGTTTTCGTCGGACTTTGCAAAATTATATCTAAACTCAAACTTTTATTCAGTAAATTCAATTAAATTTTAACCATTCATTGAAGTTTTATTTACAAGTAAATGAGACATATTATAATCTACCAATTCTCTAATCAAACATAACTCATAAAAAATCTTAATCGCAATGATGGCCGTACTTCTGATACAAAAACGTTGGCCTACTCTAGAAGAAAGGTTCAAATATTTAATTCGTAGTTGAAGCACCAAACCTTGATTTGAATAGTTGAAGCTTTAAATTAAGGCAGCCACGCGCGCCTAAGTTATCATTTACCGTTTTCTATTTAGTTCTACCCGGCGACAGAAGGTCAGTCATGTGCGATACCCCCAAGAAACAAGAGTCAAAATGGCTGAATTATAGGCCTATGTGAATCACACCTGATTTCTATGACTAGATTCCAGTATTCCCTCACCATTCTAATCGTCCCTTTCTATGAGATTCCGGTTTCGTCTCATTATAATTGTTTATCGTACTGTTTACCTTTTTAGTATTGCGAGTTATGTAAATATTTTCGTCCTGACGCGTCTGCTCGAAAACTTTTATGCAAGGTTATTTCTCAATGTTTTTTGATTGGATTTGAATACGTTTCGGTCTGTGGCTGAGCTGAGTAAATTACTACTAATATCGTCGAAGCGAAAGCAAAGGTATCGCTTCGAAGTATCCCGAAAATTTTCTGAAATGCTTTTTTCATCAACTTCTCGGCGATAGTCTGCTGAAATTCCCGGTTACGGTTTGTACATTCCAAAGATATTTTTATTAGGTCGCAGAGGTAAAATATATCCCATGGCAGATCATAACGGTATAATCGTAGTGCTGCTATAGCGCGAGGTCTGCCGCACTGTAGCGTGAGATCTGCCTTGAACTAGTGCTGTAGCGTGCGGTCTCTGCTGGAATTCGGGTGAAACACCTTCTGCAATATTTTGAATTTCGATCGATGTTACTTTGTTCAGACCCAGAGGAATCTAAGACTGCACCCGGGTAGCGGCATTTGGCGGTAGACCTCATACTATAACAACACCGAAATTGCTACCGGTATACTCATTAATCAATGGCATCGGTAATTCTAAATCTGTTGCTCTAGCATCTGGTCTATTCTTGTGTTTGATATCTAGACGCGGTCGTGACAAAATGGCAGACGGAAATTTGATCAAGAATAACATATTTAGTTATTTTGGTAAAATTTCGAGCTGATTGGGCATAACCGAGTGCCTTAATATAAATAGAATCGAACTAATTTCTAACTCAGTTAGGCTTTTCGTTCAGGCACTAACATTTAGAATTAGACGGATGTGTTTGTCGAATCGTGTGGGCGGTGTGGCGAACTGGTTTTATTAATATTTACTGATCATAAATCAATCGTGAATTTAATTCCTTCCTTGGAGAAAGTTGTAATAATAAAAATATTTGATAGAATTATTCGATCAAAACATGAATTACATTACCTCAGAACGGTTTTTTGGCGAAGAGACAGTGAGAGAGAGAGATTTATTATTTTGTCAACCAATAACAAACAGTCATCAATACGAAAAAAATACATAACACCGTGAAACAAATAAAATTGCTTTGGTATTGACGGGAGGGAGCGATACGACCATGAAGTCATTGAAGTCAACTTTCAGTGGCAGATCGCTTCGTGTGTAATTTCACCCCAAAAAATGCTATCGCGATGCTTTAGTAATAACTGATTAGATCAGAAAGATCAGCTAAATTCTAACTTGTCACTAAATTAACATCAATCACAATTAATAGTGTTCTGCAATATTGGAATTCACGTTATTGGAGACGCATCGCTCTATTTAGCGGGATGTTCGTGTGCAGAACGGATTTATACGCAACGAATTGCTTACTATCTTGTAATCGTGTGTTATCGATCTCGCGGAAAATCGACGACGATTTCTCATTAATTTAAACTTGTCGGACATTCACTCATTTCCAATAATGACCAACAGTGCAAAGTGGGAGTCGATAAATGGTTAACTTACAAAACCTTATAGAGAATTGAGTGAAAACACGGTATTTATTTATATAGCTGTATATTGGTATTCAGACGTAATTTTATAACCAGCGAATGAGCGAGAGAGGAAAGTCCAAATATATCAACAAATGGTTTCGTATGGTGTTGAATTGTAAAACAGCTGAATTGATTTTGATAAGAATAGAAAAGTTACCATAGCGATTCTTAACGGTAGTGGTATTGAAGTAGGATTATGCATTAAACAAGTGCCGTAAAAACGATCAAATAGATGGACGCGTGTCGGTACCAGTACGATAAGACTGCCTTTGAAGTGCAGATTGAAATTCGTTTGGCGTTAGTTGCGGCGATTTTTCTTCACAGCAATCACACCCCGACCACAACAATAATTTGGCAAACACGCTCTATAGGTCTATTTCGTGTCCAATAATATATTTGCATTTGCGTAATTAAAAAAAAAAAACAGAAGCCGTATCTTCTTATACGTCCAACCAATCCATTAACATTTTCGTGGCGCTACTCAGTCACTTCAAAAATGAATTATGTATTGTAATTATGAAAATGTGAACGCAGTAACGTACTTCTTGATTTGCATCAAGGTGTGCCAAGGGTAAGTCGAGGTAGTGCAAGAAATGGTTTTGTATTTGCGCTTATGTCCATAAGGGAACGTGGCTTGTTGCATTTTAACAAAAACCTATGTATGTACGAATAATAATAAAGAAATCCCGTTCGTGTTATTATACGTCAGTCACATTAAGCACAGAACGCCCTTGCTTGTCAACTTGATGAATCGTAATATTTATCAATTGTTCATATATCTTTAAATAGTTTGCGCTTCAATTAGAATCAGATTAATGTAAAGAAACTTGAAAAACGTTTTCTATATCGGTTAGTTTCATATACATTGTATGCAACATGAGTAAATCACTTTTCTCTGCCGATGAATCGACAGCACTGAAGACATCATGGAAAACTTTGACAAAAGCAGGCATCGCTCCAGTGGGGCAGTTGGTGCTTCACAGGTATGAGGAATATGTTAATTTAAAACAACCCTGCCATAATTGAAAACTATCCGCCTTTTTCGACTGTTGATTATTTCATTAGATCATCAATGTTACATTATTACTCGACGCAAATGCGTACTCCCGCATGTATTGCTGTCCATCTAAGAACTTTGACGTTCCCTAATTTGTCATATGAGCTACGGGTACAAATTGCAGATATCGAAACTCGTACAGCATTTTTTGCATGACCGAAAGTTTTTCCTTTCAATTGTGCCATATTTACTTCAGCGGAAACATCAATCAAGATTAGCATACATTTAATTTAAGACGTGTTTAAATGAATAGAAACGTATAACCCATTCAAGAACCGTTTTAGGCTATGTAGCAGACAATATTTGATCATATTGGGAAATGGTAATTGGTAATTGCTAAATCACCGAAAACGAATATTATAAATCTAAACTGCAGTTTGTGATGTCACGATGTCTTCATTTATATTTTATCCATATAAAAATTAATGACAAATAAGGACACAAAATTGTGAAATATTTTATCGAACAAGCAAATGCGACACATAACAAAATTTTTGAGGCAAGAACAGGCTTCTTTTAATTCGACTCTATTGGTTGGCCGTCCGAAATATATTTATAAGAGTAATTAGGATTTTGTTTTGTACAATCGACTCCGACTGCAGGTCCGAACTACAAGAAAATCAAATTTTGATTACAAAAACTTTTGCGTGTGCAAGTCGCCTATAAATATAATAGACTGTTAACAACGCTTGGTAAAATTAATGTTTTTTTGTAGAAAGTTTTGACTTATTTAATCACCTCTGAAAATCACGTAATTTTCACAGGGCCGGTACCGCACAGGGCCGGTACCGTCCAACTCAGCTTGCAATATGGTGCTCCAGTCACTTAGACGTTACCGTATTTGTGCCGTAGTTGTCATGGTTATCTGCCAGTCGGCGTTCGGAGTCTTTTGCTTAGTGAGTCCGGAAATATCCGGTCTTTTTAAACATATTTCTGCCAATGTTAGTATTTTGGCGTCCGACTCCTCACTTTAGTATTGTATTTAGTTCGATTTTTGTTCTTGTATAACCCAATGTTAGACTATTCATAGGTGTCGTTGCTCGATAACCAATGCTGGTTTATCGCGTCCCCTTTCACCCTGAAATGCATTATTTTCCTCTCTTTTCTTATCTCGTTCTGTATGTACAGTGTGTATTTCTTGGTGATAAAATAAATTACTGATTACTGATTTTCACTCCGACTTTCGGGAGTTTGAAATATAAAATTGCATTCGTAATTCTCGGCGTTTTCTTAATAATTTATGAATCCTGACAAAGTTACCATTTGCCGATTATATCAGGACTAAAAATTCATTATCGCATAATCAATCGTTTTGTCCAAAATTAATTTCAACAATTATCAACTCTGATTCTTCTGGTATGTATCCAAATTGCAACGCTACGATATTTAGACTGCCAATAAAATGCTCACGCGAAATTAAATAACCCTCAATGCTGAGAATGGCGTGACGTTCGAATGTAACGTGAGGAAGGTAACGCATAAATTGCAGTTCAATAGACTGAATAGAGTATAAAGAAGTACTGTAAGAAATGGTGGTAGATATGTTTCTTCTCCTTTTAATGTTCAAACTCCTTTTAATAAAACTTATAGGCGATAGAAAGTAATCACAGCGGTACGCCACAAGTTTCTCGTAATCCTTCCTGCCGAACGAAAGCGCCATAAATAATTGAGAATTAAATTGAATTTGGTGTGAATTAATGAGATCATACTTGAAGTTTTTTTTTTACGAGGTTATGAAATTTTACTACGCCCGGCTTAATCATTAGAAGAAGAAAAAGCATGTTAGCTTTTTCACATTCGTTAAATTCATGAATGCCTTTTTAAATATATTCATGTATAGGTAATATTGCATTGGGCGCGTTGAATTTACATAATTAGTGGAAAATTCATAACGTTGACACTATAAATGGCCGTAAACTTTCTATAGTATTTAGGTGAGACATTGACACATTCGATTTTGCGAGATTGAAAGCAGATCGTTCACAAAAATAAACGTTTCATGTTCAACTTTAGTTACTGGCTAAAAATTTTGAGTAAAAAAAAGGAAATTCAAAAAAGGATATAAAAAATGACGGGCTTTCAACTGACGTCCGAACTTTGAACTGTACTGACGATGTCCGAACTCTTTCCCAATGGCGAAATGCTGCATCGTTGTGCTGATTTTACAGATTTTATTCCAATTTTTCCCAATAAGTTAAGTTTATTATCTCATAGCTGTTTCACTGGTCGTTTTAGCATGAACTATTAACCCTCTCATCGACCGGTATTTACTGACTCCCAATTCTATAGTACAATTCCTTATAATCTCAAGGATCAATCTCCTTAACTTGTGAGTAAGTGTACGTAACACATTGAGCACATTTCTTTGAAAAAATGAATGTAATTCGTTGAACTTCACAACATTTTCTATTTCACTAAATAATATGATCGTTGTTATAACACTTTCACCCTGGGTAACTGTTCAATAAACTGTGTTTTTCAACTTGTATTCTAGATTTTTTAATGATGTTCCTGAGGTCAGAGAATTATTTTACAACGTCGGTGTGGATGAGGATCGCCCACAGAGTTTAACAATGGAATCTTTGATGAAAGATAATAGATTTCGCGAGCATGCAAAAAGGTACGTTCATGTTTTGTATGGTGATTGTGAAAATTACGCGCTATTTATCCTAAAAACACCTTAAATAAAATAGTTGCAAACCACCAACAAAAAAACTCAATCAATTTAGTTTAATTTTTGTATTAAGTAATATCAGTTTTTTTTTAATAAATTTGTCATAATATATGCCGGACGTAAAATTCATATATTGTTCGTTATATTGTAAAGATTTTTTCTTTTTACAGAGTCGCTTATGCAATTGATACCGTCATAAGAAATTTAGATGAAACAGATGTAATTGTGGAAAAATGCTCAGAGTTGGGAAAAATCCACGTAAAACACAAAGTCCAGCCGCATCAGTTTGATGTGAGTATACAAAAAGACCCATCTAAAACTGGAAAAATGTGCTGGTTTGACAAACCAACCAACTACGGCACACGTTTATATTATGATTAAGTCTCGATATTAGAAAGTATATTAAATTGGTTAAAAAAAATTTCCTATTGCAAGTTAGAAATGCCATTGCCGATGTCACGAACGGCGAATGCTAGTCGCACGGGGAATTACGTCATGACCTTTTTAATTTTCATATATGTATGTTTGCCAAGTCTATAAAGTTGACATTGTAATTGGCCGTGAACTCTCTGTAGTATTCAATATGTAAATTTAACGAATCATTAGCTAAGTGATGCCTGTAACTCGCAGTCTTCTTTAACAGTTTGAATAGTTTATATAGTGTGCGGAGATATGTATTAAAATAATAAGAAATAAGTTAATAAGAATATTACCAATACTACACACAAAAACAAATTAAATCTTTCTCCCTGAAACAAATAAAGTGCTCCCTTGGGATGAATTCCTCCCGGAGTGGCAACGGGAAGTGACGTTTTCAAAATGATGATCGATTACTGAACCCAGAAATATTTTTGTCCAACAACAATAACGCCATGAACAACGACAATAAATTAGCAATTTTATCCAAAGTTACACTTCGTGCTCTACAGTTCTTTCTTCAGAGAAAATATTTTAATATATTCGTAGCAAGTTGAATTCCATTCAGAGATATTCCGTGTCAGAATTATGTTAGTGCGCGATGGCCCAGCGACAATAAAAAATGACTGAACTGGTTTTAACTCCGTGCCCATCACCTCATTCTGGTGTAATATATTGGATAAATAATGCCGATACGGAAAAGATTCGGTCCTTTCACAACAATAGCACATAGATATCAGGGTTGCTCATACCAATCCTTGTTTTGGGCGAACGAAGCGTCGATAAAAATGACCCATACAGGGTGAGACGGTAAACAGAACCCAGATCATTCGGATCGTATTCAAGAGAAAACATACTTTTGTGCGAATCATGCTAGATTACTGAAACTTCCGGGTACAATCGTACACAAAAGATAGATTTTGCGATGTTAAATAAATTTCCATCGCTTTTATAGGAGTAATCAATAGATTTTATGGGTTCTGTTCTATTTTTGGATCACCCTTTGAATAGATGAAATAATGGATATCGTACTTTCCAATGGGCCAGTTTTAGTGACATTTGTCGGTAACGAAAAGAAATGTGATATGAGTTGGTCTACTGTATCTCCATCTCTACAAATACTTATCGTGGCTGCTTTTTCATTTTAGATGAGGGGGGGGGGGGGGTGTTCACACTTATGTCCACCCAAATTAATTTTAATATATAAATATTATTATTTTTCAGTTATTGGGTGAAGTTCTCGTGAATGTAATCAAAGGAGCTCTCAATTACGACGTTACCCATCCCATTATGCAAGCGTGGATAAAGGCATACGGAACCATCGCTAGCGCAGCAAAGGCAGGAATGAAAACTCGATAAA
The DNA here is from genome assembly GCF_013122585.1 of Styela clava. Lineage (NCBI taxonomy): Eukaryota > Metazoa > Chordata > Ascidiacea > Stolidobranchia > Styelidae > Styela > Styela clava. The sequence continues at coordinate 12,064,946 of NW_024102837.1, forward strand.
AGATATCCTTTTCATCACTCCAACGCCTTTTTATCCTTCAATCCACTCCGATTCCGTTTTGAATAAAATGTGACTCCAACTTGTACACAATTTCGAATCTAACCCTAGCTCCTAACTTCGATAAAATTCCCTAAACATTCAAGATTTAGACTCCGACGACTTTGTAAATACGACTCCAGTGAACCCATGCTGAACTCCGGCACCACAGCCTTGGTATTGATCTTCTCGGTTGTCAGTCACAGATAGGGATGATTCGGACGAACTGGCCAAATGGGCCGTATTGATAAATTGTTGCTGCGTGGACAAAATATCGCCAACGTATAAAAGTATAGTGGGAAACTCATCGTGCAGGAAATGCATTCAACGGTTTAAAAGACTTAACAAATCTAATGATTGTATGCACCTATTATTCCACCTATTATTTCATGTCTGTAAGTGAGCATGCATAATTGTTACTAAATTAGATCAATCAATATAATTACTTTTTCATTCTTAAAGATCATTCTTAAAATAAATAGAAACTGCCATATTTTCGAAATGCATTGATTTTCCGGGAAATGGTCATCAAATGTTCATGCAGTGTCGTGTTAATCAGAGTTCTTGTTGTTTGCTTTAGACGTTCGACCAGTGGTTCCCGATATTTTTTAATATACATACCCCTTGGCCTATTTTTTAAATATTCATTTTTTCCACTCTAAGTATAAAAACTATGTTCGCACTGGTTATGCCTATCAATTTTAACGGAATATTTGCTTGTGGTGCGTGCGGCTTGTACTTTGGCTTTTGTACATTTTGAATAGTTAATAATGCACTACAATAATGATAAATACGTAAATACTTTTAGTAATACTACACACAAATGCAAAGTAAAATCAATGTGTAAATCCGGTTCCATTACATTTGAACCCATGACAATTGCACCTGTATGCTATTGCACCTATGGAATTTTTTTTGTTTCACGGATAGTTAAACCCATACTAACCCTAACCCATGGGTTTTAGCACCCGCATATAGATTGAACCCGTGGATATACGCATGGGTTCAAATGTACATAGGTTCAAATGTACGGTCACCTAAATCCCACCATTTCTTCCAGCCCTACGTTTTTTAACGTAACTTGACTCTGCAACTATTATGATATTTATCTTTGCAATTATCACTTGTTTTGTCTACAGAAAGTAGATTATTAACTAACGAAAAAGCCCACAAAAATACTTTCTATTTCGCAGAATAAGATTATTTGTTTAATACAATCTCTCCGGGAATTCTTGCAGCAACGGCCAAAATAGATAGTATAGACTCTATACTATAGAGTCTATACAAACAAACAGAACGGATCTGCAGTTCAATGTCCTAGCTAGTACCCCCGGAATAAATATATATGTTTGAGTATGTTGAGAGCGTAGACATGTGTATTGTGGACTTCTTATCTGGCCGATCACTATTTTCCTTGCCTGTTCAACACAAATGCAAAAGCAGTTTTATAAGCCTGCAGCTGATTAGCAATATCGTTATTGTGGTTAGAAGAAATACTCTGCCGTTTTTATGACCTGAGGCAACAACGACGCAGCCAGTAAGTCAACTAGTTGCCTCTCACCAACAGTTTGATCAGCTAGTCCAAAGGAAGTCTTCTATTTTGAGGTATGATAGTAAGACATAATAATATGGCAAATGCAGGCCTAGTGGCGACGTTAAACTAATACGCTGTCGACGGAAAGTTTAGAATAGATTTTACAGTTTGACTGATGCAAGATAGAGCATCTACTCGCCTGGGTGAGATACCACACGCGTGAGAATAAAAGCCAAAGGAGTAGCTATATACGTATACTACAAATACGCGAAAACAAGCATATCTACACTCTATACAGTTTATAATTAGGATCTTTACAGGTGGCCGTGGTGGGGAAAATTAAAAACCGTGAAACCCAGGGTAAAAATTGAAAATTGGCATCATATTCTCGGTACAAGTTAAGAATACCCAATTGATCTGTTTCACCAGGTTGAAGAACACTTTTTGTATCAAGTGTATGAACTTGCAGTGTGTGCTTGCTATACCTATTCATTGTTGCTTTTAATTTATCTTGTATTTCCCAAGTTGTACTGCCATTTCTCTTCTGTTATCCTGCTTTGTCTTGACATATTACATCTATTTGCCTTGCTATCTGCATATTGCATACTCACATTTGCACTATGTTTTTGAAGTCGTGGTGGTTTTCAACTCCTCCCCATAGAAAAATGTCAACTGATCCAGTCACAGGCTCATTGCGGGTAATTATGTCGCGTCCGAATTCATTGATACATATCCTAGACACAGATGTCGATAACACGCCCCATAAATCATTGCGGCTCACATTAGTTAGGATATAAAAAACAAACTTATCCCGGGGAGAGGAAGAGCGATGAGACAGTCTTAGACAATCTTACGGCGCACCATGTCATCATGTCCTCTCCGGTTACCAGTCCATGCTAGGTATCGGATTAGTTGGCAAGTTATTTGTTTCAGATGCATAGACTTGATGGTGAAGTAAGCCGTTGAACCACACTACGGCGTTGGCAAGCGGATTCCTAACGCTCAGCACGATGATCCACGCCGCCTAGTCAATGTTATTTTTATGATTGTGAATTTTTAATTGAAGGTTTCATATTTATCTGAATCTGGGGGATATGATCCAATAGTCATATGGCTTAAACTGTTTATCCATTGAATTTATTCGGTTTATATTTTAACAGATTTTGTGGTAAAATTTATACCGTTTTCGGAATGTCAATGAAAAGAATAATTCTGCGAAAAAGATGGTCGAAAACATCGGTTATAACGTCCGTTGTCATTGTTATATTTTTCTTGGAATTGTATAAATATGCACGCCAATTCAACAGGAAAATAATACTATTCAAAGAAATTGATGAAGATACGGAAAATAAGGTAGAGTACCACAAAAGCAGTTTGATTGGTCTGGTAATATGATATATATTCATATCCGTTAGTAAGTATTCAAGTTTTTTATTTGGTGAGTTCGTGAAAAAGTCGCACTCTTTTTCGAAAGCGAATTGAATTATTGTGTATGATCATATTTCATATCGAAAAGAATTGTTTTATGAGTGAACATAACAATTTAACTGGAAGTCTTGTAATATTTTTTATTTCTTTGAACATTTTTCTTGATTCGTTATAAAATAAAGCCACATGAAAGTGAGCGGAGTTGGAACCACATTTTTTTTTTAATTTTGATGATCTCATCGCACACAAAAAAAAACGAATCCCACAGAGGCCACACTATTTTAAATGAATAATAGTAATGCAATGTTTACCCATTGAAAATTTCAAAGAGATTGGTCCAGTAGTTAATGAGAAAAGCGATTTTTACATACAGTCGCAATAAGAAGAATACTAAAACATGATCAACAACAACATGATAAATAATAATAATAACAAAACGATCCATATGTCCATTTCGTGTCCAACAAGGGGCACGGAAGTCAAATGTCACATGCAAATGTTTCCGCGAATTAGAATAAAACAGCGATATTTTGGCCAAGTGGTTCGCCGTGAGCCTAAAATACAAAGCCTTCTAACGACTTCTCCACCTTTAGATAATGAAAATTTGAAATCGATTATCTCCGACCATCTCAATAAAATTAATAGCAACAACATCAACAATTTAGTAAATTGATCCATTTGTACAATAAGGTATTGCTCTGCAGATAAAGTTTGATATATATACTTTGATGTTTTACTCACATTCTTTTCAGTAGCTAATTTTGTTGTGGAATCTGAGAGCTTGGAAGAATAAAGTAATTGATTCGACCGTATGTGGAAGGTGTGAATTCACAACAGACAAGACAAAGGTTAGCGCTATCACCAACCGCACATTTCTTGGTGTGGAAATCTATGTTCAGCCTTGTACAATAGAATTGATTGTATTATTCATATTATTTATATCCATTTTGGTCGCTCCAGAAGTGTGTGTGCCAATATGGAGGTAACTAATTTTGTTCGCCTACTTCACATCAAGTTGTGTAATTGGACTGTACCTATGGACAGGGGCATATATTCACTTGGCTAACACAGACAGTCCCCGAACTCGTTATATAACTAAAGTAAGGGAAATCGGAATAAAATTATGGCCTAATCGGGTACACATACTACGGGAGTAGGCTACTCAATTATGATGTAATTTTGTAAAACGCTTCAAAATTCTAGTAAGATGTTGTAAACCTAGTAATCATTTCGTTTATCAGGAAATATTTCATGTTGATACGATCTGTTAGAATGTTAGATGGATAATAAAATGCACTAGATTTGTGTGTTCACTCAACTTGTACCAAAGAAATGATGCTGCTTTTATATTTCAGATCGCTAATATAATAATTTGGTGTTTATTAATAAGATTTTATTTCAGATTAACTCTTCCAACACTGCAGCAGTATTATTCAGATCCGAACAAATAACTCGAGAAGAAATGCCTCCGATAAACTCCAGGTGAACTAAACTCTACATAACACACTAGCATATAGGATACACCCGATCCATAAGATCCTAGAGCACAATTATTCACTAATTCATCCAACACAGGCGAAAAGACCAATTATACATCTGGACCGCTGGGGAATCGGCTCCTTCATTGTTTCACCTTCGAAAGATTTGGCTCTTTTGGGAAAACAAATATGTTTTCAACATGACTATGACTTACAGGTAAACGGTACGATGTGAAATAATTTTTTTCCAAAATTTGTCTTGGTTAGATTTCAGATTTGTAGCAATGATACAGATAATCTTTTCAACGTAGGCGGGATTCGTCTCTCTACCATCCGTATGGAACAGTTACCGAAGCCTACTCTTCGATACAAAGACTTGGATTTGTGGACAACCCTGGAAAAATTTTAGCAATGAAAACAAAACTCGCCGTTGCTGTGGTTTCAAACTGCAATTCTACATCGGGCGCAAAAGTACGGATGCAACTATTAAAGAACCTTAAGCATGCTGGACTCCAAGCAGATTATTATGGAAGCTGCTTTGGAAATCAAACTGTACCAAAAGGGAATCGAGAAGATTTTGAAAACTTACTTTCAAAATACAAGTTTTATTTTGCGTTTGAGAATTCATATCACTGTAAAGACTACGTCACTGAAAAGTTTTATCGGAATGCTCTCTACTTGGGAGTGGTGCCAGTTGTGTGGGGCACACTTAAAGAAGATTACGAATCTGTCGCTCCTCCGAGATCATTTATTCACGTTGAAGATTATCCTTCAATCAATCATCTAATAAAGTATTTAAACTATCTCAACACAAACGACACGGCTTATCTGGAATATTTCAGGTATTTCATATTTTTATTCGCTATATTTAGTAAATATATAACGAGAATATCGGTCCGAGACCGAAGACTTATCGATCGAAAGTTAGGGGATCCCCAAAACAGCGCTCTTACTTCATAGTGACACCTTGTGTCCCATCACTAATTAATTTGATAACTCGCTAATTATACGATATCATTCGCCCAAAATCAATAGGCTTCTGGTCCGAGAAAAGATGAATGCACATGCAAAATCTGGAGCAGATTCAATCTCGCTTTCGTGAGATATCAAGTGCATCTAACAGACATACAGACAAATACCTATCAACATACTTACCGATTAAAATCGATAAGTAATTACCGATTAAAATCGATAAGTAATAACTTATCTGTTTTCTCATTGTTTTTCTTACATGTTCTTCGGGTCTTGTTTTATTATCCCTCGCGTGTTTTATTGTGCGTCCTCTTTCAACGAACCCATTAATTAATAAACATAGAGGTTCATGGCCAAATTCAGGTCAAGTTCAATTTAGTATTTCACAACAATATTGCCTATACGAAAGGATACCTCACTTTCTACAACCTTTACCTTTCTACTACCTTAAATGTATTAATAAAAGTGTACATCGAATTGTTGAAATTCGTTCTCATTTTTTTGAGTTTATTTTAGTTTGAAGTTATATTTATTTATTTCAGGTGGCACACTTTAAAAGAGTATGACCAGAAGCAATTTAATCGAGATTATACTTACTGTGTTCTATGCAAGATTTTACATGGAAAAAACCTAACTGATGATTCGACAATTCTTTCTTCAAAAGTGACAAAAACATTATTCACAAAGAACGCTTATTCCTCTCCATTCCCATCACTTCGATCATGGTTTTACAATGGAAATATCAGAGACTGTTTACGAACTCAATTACGAATTTTAGGAAACAACACAAAAATTTATTGATATTGATTTTATATACTTAGCATACATAAATAATAATAAAAACACTGTGATGCATGAAGTCTTTTCGATGCAATTACATCATCGCTGACTTTCTAATCCTTCAATCGATCACTTAGAATTAGATTATGCTCGATTTTCTTAACAACAAAATTAGTGCATGTTTTAGTAGGTTGTTTAGTTGGTATAAGATAATATTTATTCAAGAGAGATATTAACATATTTTACGGACCATAATGCGCACCATACATCTTTTTTTCTTTTTTAAAATCAATCGTGCGCCCTATAGTGTCCATGCACCTGAAAATGAACAACTGGCTAAATAATCCCATACCCGACATTGACTGGTAACCGGACGATAGGCCATGGTTCGTCATATGATTACGCCGTCTTATCGACTTTCCTCTTCCCAGGATAAATATGTAAATCCTATAAGCCGGTTCGCTTAATCAAATGTATGGATCAGGTAGCGCACTTTTCTTTATTGCCCACACCTAAAACCAGCACGGTACCAGTGCTTTAAAAACCTTTGCATCTTATAGCCTGATGCGCCTTATTTATTAATAAAAATACAATTCAAGCAATTTTTGGCAGTGCGCCTTATAATACGGCACGCACCTTGCGATCTGTAAAACATGGTAGCCTACTCGTGTGACGAATCGCGTGCTTTCGCTTGGCCACAAACATAAGGGGAGTGAGGACATATTTAAAAGTCGTTCCCGATGTTCGATGTTTAGTAATGACATGAAGGAATCTGAAGCGGCATGAAGTCCAGCCTATAGGAGTTCAGTGAAAAGAATATTTTAGACTCTCGGCCAAATAGGGTCGGAATTACGGGACTGGATTTAAAGTTTCTCTATCAGAATTTTTGGAATCAGGAAATTTTAAAAAGTACACATAGAGGTTAAGTTGAAAAATCGAAAAATACTCACATTCATTTCTTGCAACAATAGCGCATAAATAGCTGTACAGCAAGGCTGTTATCTTTGAAACGGCTGTTGATTTTGTTTGCAAAGTATCCAGGAGCTGAAAAATGTATTCAGATTTAAGTGACGTATCCTCGATAGAACTCATTGCCTACATCCATGTAGTTTTTCTAGGACTGAATTTTTTCTGGAGAAGTGGGACTGACAGAAAGCACGCCTACACGAAAAGCTTGATGCGAGCAATCGCTTGTCCGAGTTCTCCCTCCTTGTCGCCAAATTAAAATTTCCTGATTAAGGATTTTAGTATGGGATTAGCATGTGTGTCCGTGGGATTTTGGGTGGCGTGTTACAAAATTGGAAAAAAATCAGACGGAAGAATTTGCAGAGGGAAAAAAGCGGCGTTTATAAATAAATAAACTAAATACGCAGGTAAGCAATGAGCAACTTTTGGCGAAGCGCGAATGACGTGGGGTACTACGATTTATTTTGTTGGCAAGCGGCTTGAAATTTGGTGATATCATATTGAATGCTTGCACATATTTCGTCTTTTTATTTTTATAATGATCAGTATGTTATTAAAACTACCTTTCTGGCCATTCCCGTAGTCAATGTTTTTTTCATCAACTCATTCGCAAAGCCTTTTGTATGACGTCATAGTACTATTTCGCAATACCCAGACGCCTCCAGTGGAATTGCTCGTGGGAACAGGCATGTCTGAATAAAATGTTATGACGTTTGGAATAGGTTGGACTCGTGAAGATTAATATTCAGTGGTATAACAAAGGAAAAATGGAATAATTCAGTAATTATCATTTCCAAAGTAATCAGAAGTATACTACTGTAAACAGATGTAACCCGAGTTATTCTCGATCATTCAAAATCCATCTTAGACTGTTAGAGGGGAAAATAAAAAATGCCATGACAAATGCTGGAATGAGTTTTTCGTGAAACCGTTCGACTTCAATATGATGATTTCATTCCTAAATCCTGTAATGAATATAAAATAATATATAAAGCACTCCTGGACTAGAACTACGAGTAGTTAATTTGCCTAAAATTACGGGCTTATACAAAAACAGAGATACCGGTAGGCTATTTTGCATTTCCAATTCTACTGATTTAATAATACTCTCACTTACAGACTTAATACTAATCAATAGAATTTTAAACCTTAGTGCTCAGAAATATATAAAATGACAGAAACTGAAACAACTGCTGATCGGAATGTTGAAATCTGGAAAATCAAAAAGCTAATCAAAAGTTTAGAGGCTGCTCGTGGAAATGGAACAAGCATGATTTCATTAATCATTCCGCCAAAAGACCAAGTATCTAGAGTGGCAAAGATGTTAGCAGATGAATTCGGCACGGCATCTAATATTAAGAGTAGAGTGAACAGACTATCTGTGCTCGGAGCGATTACCTCCGTACAACAAAGACTCAAACTTTATAACAAAGTTCCACCAAATGGTCTTGTTGTATACTGTGGTACTATTGTAACAGATGAAGGAAAAGAGAAAAAAGTTAACATTGATTTTGAACCATTCAAACCGATCAATACGTCCCTTTACCTGTGCGATAATAAATTTCATACCGAAGCTCTGACAGCTCTACTTTCCGACGATAACAAATTCGGATTCATTATCATGGATGGTAACGGCGCCCTTTTTGGTACCTTGCAAGGAAATACCAGAGATGTATTGCATAAATTCACAGTTGATTTGCCCAAGAAACATGGTAGAGGAGGTCAGTCTGCACTTCGTTTTGCTCGGCTAAGAATGGAAAAAAGACACAATTATGTACGAAAAGTGGCAGAAACTGCAGTTCAATTATTTATCACGAATGATCGTCCTAATGTAACTGGCCTTGTTTTAGCGGGTTCAGCAGATTTCAAAACAGAGTTGAGTCAATCGGATATGTTCGATCAACGATTACAAGTTAAAATTCTGAAGCTTGTCGATGTTTCTTATGGCGGAGAAAATGGATTCAATCAGGCTATTGAATTGTCCGCAGAAGTTTTGTCTAATGTCAAATTTATACAAGAGAAGAAACTAATTGGAAGATATTTTGATGAGATTTCACAAGATACTGGAAAATATTGCTTCGGAGTTGATGATACTTTAAAAGCACTAGAAATGGGTGCAGTAGAGATATTGATTGTTTGGGAAAATATGGACACAATGCGTTATGTATTGAAGAATCATACTGCTGACGACGAAAAGATTTTATTTCTCAGACCGGATCAAGAAAAAGACAAAACACATTTTACAGATAAAGATACAGGAGTGGAAATGGAGATGGTTGAAAGCTGCTCGTTATTAGAATGGTTTGCCAACAATTACAAAAGGTTTGGTTCCACTTTGGAAATCGTTACTGATCGATCACAAGAAGGTTCCCAGTTTGTTAAAGGATTTGGCGGTATTGGTGGAATGCTGAGGTATCGCATCGATTTTCATAGCATGGAATTTACTGAAGATGATGATCTATATGACGAATACTAAAGTGGTGATGTCTAAATTTTAAGGAAAATGGCAATAGCTTCTTAAAACAGTTCTTGGTGAAATCTTTGAATGACGATATATAAACGGAAAAGTGACTGGGAATATTGTTAAGCGATTTTTAATAACATCAGATGTGCTTCATTACATTCAACAACACTCTGCCGCCTTACTCTTGAATATCTATCCATCATTATTTATGTATTTGCAGTGCGATTATTTGGTGTTGCTTCTAAATGTTTTCCTTTTTTTCACTACATTTTGCAAGTGCTGTATGCATTGTTGCCAATTTTCATGACCAATTTACTTGTTGTGTTGCTTGTGTGTAGCATATTTGCTGCATATTTATTGAAAAGTCAAGAGAAAATAATACTTTTATTTGAGAGGGAAACTGAGAAATTTTTTTTTTTTGGAAGAATTGGTTCTTTCAGCTGTGTGTTAAAAGCGAGGTAGGGTTAAAAATATTTCATAACATACCCACGAACATGTCATTCAGCTGCCTGTTTCTCTGGGTTGTGGCATCAGAGAAAATTTATAATCAGAAGAAAAATTTTGGCTTCAACTCAAGTTTTCGTATCAAAAAACATTTTTTGAAAATATGACTCCGAAACCGTTGAAAATATGCTACACAGCCCCGCTATCTCGTATAACTTTCTCAAATGCTAGAGCTAGATCATTAAAACTGGGGAATAGCATTTTACATGCAGCGTTTCATTCCTTGATTTGTTACCAAACCACAGTTAGTTGGCCAGTCCCATGATACATCTGGTAGTAATTGGCTCTGATTGAGTGACAATTTTGTCAAACTGGATTAATTTTTGACAAGATGTCAAAAGCTGTATCCTGAGACCATGTTGTTTACAGGAATGCAACAGATTATAAAACAACTTGTCGAACGAGCAATGATCTCCCAAAGGTTACATATTGAACAAGTGAATTAATTAATACCTAGCCATGGCAAAGAAAAAAAAGGAATTGCATAAATTTATTTATTGTTTTCTCCTTCGCAAGAAAATGGTCACGAAATCAAAGAAAGTATATTACTACACTGTTGGAATAGATTAGATAATATTAATTTACAGAGGTAATTCATATTATCACATGTATTTACTTTGATCATTGTTGTTGCTACTGGACCAAACCATGAAAAATTCGGGAGCTGCAATGACTCGGAGCGCTCCAATACACGACTTGGATTTGGAATTATGCGTATCTGTGGACATTGGCACCCTGGATCATGATAGTTTGGGGACCACTGTTCTAACCATTCCACCTAAATTGACACATACAAAGCTCATATTATTACAATTTGAAATTTGCTTAATATATTTTCAACACATGGTAGTCGAGTCGCTAAAATTTACACGAAACACACAGTACCGATAATGTAAAACATCACATGTCAGTAACAATATTATAATTAAAACATTCAAGATTAATGGCTAATAAGTATGTAACGTTATCTTAGGGCAAATCAAAGACCTTATCAATGTCATACGTATGCACATACTTCAAATACACAAAACTTTGCAACCAAATTTAGTATGGGAGCGTGTGTTATATTTGAATTGCCATAAACAGCTAGAAAAGCTTTGGCAATCAATTATAACACTTGGAAAAATTTACATCAACATTATGGGATGACGGTAAGCAAGTTGGAAATAACTGTTCGAGAAGGCATCAATGCTCACCATTTCATACACAACGCGATAAGATTGGGTTGGCTATGTCTAATAAAAATGGAAGCTCACAGGGTTATATTAAAGACAAAGTTGTATTTTCAACTCCCAGGGGCCAAAGTTCCAGACGTTTAGTGGCGATAAAATCAAAATTTACAACTAAAACTCAAATTAAGTTTGCTAGGCATTCTCAAGAGACAATTACGGTCAGTTAGGCCTACATGCGGTACAAAGCTTTTGTTGCCAAAATTGATTTTCTTGGAGCTGGAGACTGAGTCGAAATTTATGTCCAAAGCCAGATTTAATTTTTCCACAACTGTAATCATAAGTTTCTCATATCGCAAAACAAGCCATAGATATAGCTTGAAATAATAAAAAAAGATAGTATATATGAACATACAAATGGACGGAGGAGTAACTCCCTAGACTGCCGATACAAAATATGTGGAAAATATATGATGAAGTGAAATCCACTTCTTTGGACTATTATTGGTAGAAACAGCAACACTAGCTCCAAATCTTATTTTCGTTTGCATTATTTGATGTTAATAAAATCAAATTTATTTTTAAGGCAACAAGAGTTTGTGAACACAATATTGCCATCACAAATTACGGTATGTCTCTAGAAATCTTCAAGCAGACCTGTCCTTCAATAAAGTATAAAAATGGGAATTTTTTTCTGTGCATTAAAATCTCATATAACATCAACAGCGTATTTATAAATGTGTGACTTACAGAGATAATATATTTACATGTGCCGTATATATTTGAATGAAATGTAATAAGATGCAACTTGGACCCTGTATTAATATGAAACATGGTTAACTTTAGTGCGTTTCGCTGTTTTTATTTAAACAAAAAACGGTGCTCCCGAAGTATGCGAACCAAGATGGCGGACATCGGAACGTAACATGGGTAACAGGTCAGGGTTAGGCGATAATTTTTTTTCCAATTTTCCCTGTTTTAGTCCTATTATCAGTTCGAAGACTAGCCAAGAGCCTCCCGTAGTATTTATACCTAAAATTATGGCCTAACCCTAACCTAGTACACATATTACATTCCGATGTCCGCCATCTTGGTTCGCATACTTCGGGAGCCCCCAAAAAACACATTCTCACAAAAAAATTATCTGACAAACTTGTTGGCGAGAAGTAAGTCGATAAGACGACTAAATCATACAGCAACCTCTCATCAGTTTACCAGTCCGCGTCGGGTATGGGAATAGTTAACCCTTTAGTTCTTCCAGATGCATGGATTTAATATCAATAAAATTGAACCAATTGAAAAAATGGTTCCAATATAGAGGCAAAATTCTAGCTATTACCAACTAAGAATTCAATATAGTTTTTACAAGACACAATATCTTCACTTGAAAATGTAAATAAAATAAAAAAAAGATGATTCTTTAAAATAGAAACAAAATAAAAAAGCTACTGACAACAATATGTATAAACATTTTAATATAAAATTGAAAGACTTTCAATGCTTTTATTTCAAGCTTATACCTATGTGATATACTTGAATGATAATTTCATTTTGTACAACGTTAAGGGAATAAAAAAATACTGGGAGAGAGGAAAGTTGATAAGACAGCTCATTCATAAAGCGGACCAGGGACTCTCGTCTGGTGACCAGTTCATGTTTGTAGAATAGTTATTTGTTTCAGATGCACGGACTTGATGTTGGACTGTATTGTTAATATATGATGATACTACGGCCGGCTTTGTCCAAATAATCAAATTGTATTACAAAGTTGTCTTTGATGCTGTAATATTTTGCAGTTTTGTAGATTATAACAAGGGATATGCAAGGAATTTAGTTTTATTGATATTTCAAATTATTGCTATTGATAGCAGTTTATTATGTAGAATTGCTTTATCACTCAAACAACTCTTTTAATATGGAAATCACTTATTCAATATACAATGCAGAGGTACTTTAATTTGTAAAATTAAATATAAATCAGAACTTTAATAATTTTCGTAAGATAAATTTTCAGAAGGTGATCCAGACATGTTGTTGATATAAGTTAAATTTAAGCATCCCATTCAAATATGCTCCCACGTATCACGATTCTGAATAAAGATAAACGTCAACTGGTTTTTGAGCTATGCTTTTTGTGCAAAATGAATGACCTCAGAGTACTGAACGTATGATGACAAAATTTTCTATCGTAATTATGAGTTCAAATTATTTCGAAAGGTTTCGGTCAAAACAATCCCCAGTCCATTGGTCATAAAATGAAAGATAAGTGCCTCAAAAACAAATTGGTGAGAAATATGAGAAAAAATGGAAAATTAATTTAAACAATTGTATCGATGAATTCTTTATACAAGAGTCTCAATGTGAATCAGCTTTTTATCTTTCATTCACAATTGCAATTTGACTCCCAGACTCGCTTGGACCTGTAAAATAAATACAAAAAAGGACCATCAGTTAAAATCATTATAAAAGTTTAAATAGTATTCTATGCGGAATCATCTCCGCAGCAGACAGTCCCGAACAATGTGTGGCGCAAAAATTTATCCAATCTAATTTAATATTATATTGTAACTTTCATTTGTAAAATTGTCCATTTATTTGATTGCGCAATCATTCAAGATGCAAGACAGAAGGTGATATTGTGAAACTGCTATTGTGACATCACACACTCTTCAGAATCCATTTGCCTTTGTAATTTGCCTTTCTGGATTTGTTCAAAATACCTGACCTGTCCTGATTTCTGGACACAAAAATGTGTAAGATAATAGCACTTTCTAGATGGTAAAATCAATTTTCCAGTCCTTGTCGGCCTAATAAACTCTTCTGAAGTCTAAATCCTCATACAATGGAAACATTAGGTTATATTACCTCTAGGTGATATGGCATCATTGTCAAGTAAGTGGTTTGAATCGCTCGTACGAGATCTTTGTGGAAAACTCAATCCATTTCCCATGCTGGAAAACAAATTCGGACAAAATTAAAATTTTCAATATTATAATTTATAATACATGTTTTAGTCTAGGGTTGTCAATTTTGAAAAGCAAAATCGTAAACAACATCATAAATTATAAATTCAAGATAAACTCTGTTATTGGTGATGGAATTATATTAATTTGACACAAACAGATTGATTCCTAATAAGTTTGACACTCATTTATTCTGAAGGTAATGGGTTGGCTACATCTCTTCATCTGGAAAACCATGCATGACTGAAATAGCACATTTCTATAAGGAGAATTTTAGACCTCTTTTAGTAACTTGAAAATCTTAGATATTTTTTCAGTTTTTGTATTTTACCTGAGAAGATATCTTAATTAAAAATCTCAAAATCTGGGCATGTTTGGGTAAACATGGATGTATGACAACCCCAAAACAGTCTGTACAATAAAGAATTTTAGAAACATGACCAAAGCACAAATCCAGAGCTTATTTCGCTCCCAATTCATAATATTTAAACGAAGATCAAACATTTGATATTAAACTGTCATTTAACAATATTGTCATGAAACCAGGTTTGGCTTAGTAAGTTTACTATCTATACTTTATTAAAATGAGTACAAATTTCGAAGATTTAAATAAATAAAGCTGACATAAATATTATAACGATACAAACAAAGATGTCCAAAATGAATCATCAACTATTCAAGACAATTCAAATCAGTTATTCTTAATTTCAGTTTAGAACAATTTAGAATAATTTCATTTGAAAATTTATTATTTTGAGCAATTGAATCTCCTTGTATGATCAAAAAGTCCTTTCATCAATTTCAAAAATTTGCAAATGATATAACCCAATCAAAACACTGTTAAAATTAACTTTGAAGCATTTCCAAATTGAAACTTTGAATAACTATTGACTTCTATATGTTGTCTGTTGAACATGACTCAATCCAGGATATATTTGGTATTTCATTTTTGAAAATATTTTTTCAGGATGGATTATGATGAGCTATTCTTTCAATGCTCATACACAACAGTTTTATTATAGGAAGGAAGTCATGTATGCTGGTTGTATTATAATTTATAACACAACTATTTCACATGTCCTACAAAGCAGATTATAATCAAAATTGAGTATCAATATTATTTGAGAAACAAATTTTTTTCTGCAATATTTCTCAGATTTGCCAATGAAATTAATAATTTTCATCAAATTTATTCAGAATATGCAAATTCAAATAATTACGAGACACTATAATTTCAAAATATTGGAAAGCGGACAATCTATGCAGATGTACAACAAAAAATTATAAACTATAATATTAATTATCTAATCACAAAACCATCACAATTACAAATAATTAATTATATGATGAAGGGATGCCACTACTGAATTACATAAATTATAAATGATACATACTTATGTTCTGAATCTTGTGGTAATAGTCGAGTTGGATACGACATCCCATCTCCCATACTAAATAGAAAAAAATTAAATTACAAACAAATGATTGCTTTCAAGTAATAAATAATCAAGACTTAATCATATATCAGATTTACAAGGTTACCCAAGATAAAACAGAGCCCATTTTTTAATTACGTCTACAAAATGAAAAAAAATTATTCAATACTTGAATTTCTGTTTGTGTATGATTGTACTAAAGTTTCTGGAACACTATACACAAAAGTTATGTTCTCTCTAGAACATGTGTTCTCAAACGGTGGGGCGCTCCCCACAAAAGAGGCGTAGACAATTTTTGAGGGTTCAAAATAAAAAATATACGTTAGATTTAATCTTGCCCGCCTTATTTTGGATATTTACATTTCCTTATTGTTTAAAGATTGCATCCACGTATTTTTAACGTTACTTTTACATAAAACATACTTTTGCTTTACTATCTGTTATTTGTAGCTTATTGTTGGCTCGTTTTGAGACGGGGCACGAGACTCGACAAATTCTAAAATAGGGGCGCGACCTAAAAAGTTTAAGAATCACAGTTCTAAAATATGGTTCAAATGACGGTGTTCTTTTATTTGGGGTCACTCTGTAGATAAGATATAAATAAAAAGATTATAAGCTATATGTCATATTTATATGATATTAAGCCATGATATAGCATTGTCTAAATTAAGCGTAACAAGCGTATTCGCCATAGCGAGTCGCTCTATTAGGCCAGCCGAGCTTTATCAGGCTGCCACACAGGTTCTTAGTTACACCTCAAAACCTTGTTTATTGAATTTTAAAAGCAAAGACAGCCCTGAGGGGTTGATAGGCATTCCTAATAAAATCTTTCGCACATTAATTTAAAGATTAATTTTTGTTCGAAATAAAAGCAAACATCCGAAGCAAACATCCGAATAAACAAACGATTGTTAGTAGTAAAATTATAAATCTTTTATAAACAAAAGAAGAAATTGAAAATATTCCAATTATTGAATCAAAAGCATTTTTTAAATATCAGTATTCAAAAATTTTGTTTAATTACTTAAAGTAATTATTTTGAAAGCGAATCGCAAATCAAGTTTTTACCTGCCATATTTTTCAAAAATGATCAAATTATTTGGATTTAAATTTAGAATAATAATGATATTTTAGCATTTATCAAATTGATTTAAATCAAAAATTTAATCAAAATTTATCTCGATTTCTAATTCTGTTTATATTAAAATTGATTATCAGGAGTTGTTATTGAAAGGAAATGTTTGAAATTGTAAACAAATATAAAACAAAGTCAGAAAATGATTGATCCAATTCAAAACTTTTAACACAGTACATTATAATTGAAAATTGCAACATAATTTTATGGCATGTTTCGAGTAGGCGATTCAATAAAGTGAAGCTACTTAGACCTGATAGTGGGCCTGGGAATTGTATATGTTATCTATGGAATATATGTTATGTGAAACATGCGTGTAGTAGCATAACCACATGGTGTAGTTTTACTAATATTCAATATTATTGTAATACATATTTATTCACACATAAACTCTTCAAACTGTAGAAATGTCATAAAGCAAGTTGTAAGCATCACCAGCTAAGAATCTTTTAAATTAATTATTAGGGTTTTATGCACAGTGAGGGTGGATTAATGAGATCCAAAATAGAATAAAGGAGAAATATATTGAAAGAGGTTAAGGAACAATTGCACTAGGCCATTTTGCTCATTTTTTTTTTCAATTCCACCTTATAAACTATAATTCAGTGAAATAAATAACGTTTTTTTTTCAGAATATTTCAAACAACCAGCAAGTTGTTACTCATTCGGTCTTGACAAGATATTTTCAAATTTTCTATTTTCAATGATTAATAATTGCTATTGTGCAAAATACTCTGATTGTGCCCTTTTATAACGTAGCTACTGAATATAAATCAAACACAATATGGGACAATATTTTTCAATAACAAATCAATTTCCAGAGAGCTAGGTTAAGTTTTGCATCATTTTACAGGTCACAGAAATAAATAACAATATTAAGGCCCAGAAGTGATTTACATGCATTTTTAGGGGTTAGTTTGGAATCTACATTCCGTGGTAATATAAATGCTAATCAACAACCAACCACAAAATTCATATGATATTATTTTCAAACTTAGCTATCAAAACTAGCATATTGTTGAGTAAAATAGTGTCGCTTGATAGTGTAATCCTTCAATATTACTATAGTGCTTTGGCAAATAAGGCAAACCAATCTTTATTGCGCGTAGCAATTAGGTATTATATACACCACTCAGTGCCGAACTTCTGTCTTTATTAATAATCGACCTTCCTTTTTTTGATGGATATTCAAGAATACTCGGATATAGTTAAGTTTTAATGGAAAAGGCTATTTTAGTATAGAATGTAGCTGGTATGACGTCTATATCATTTCATTCACGCATAGGATTATTGTAACAGGTCCTTAATACTTACAGGTCTCACTCAAGGTTAGGACTCAAGGACTATTGCAGAGAAAGGGAGTAAGATTATGGATACATACCGGTATATACCAAATTACATCAAGTTTTATCGAACAACTCAAGCTTTATTTGACATGAACCTATTGTAACATTTCGATCATTAATGTGTTATCTTGCATATATCAGAACAAAAATATGACACGTCAACTACAAACGCATACATTATTCATAATCCTTTAAGCTTAATAAGATCGTAAAACTGAACTGATGCCATGCTGCATAATTAGATATGCGAATAATCTAATAATAATACAGGCAAGTTTGGCTTCTACAAATCTCTAATAAGCAGATATTTATCAGCTTTAGCGAATATTCAAATAAAAAAAATTAGCTGCAGCCAGGGCTGTAGGTTACCATCAAGTCTGATTCTTGATTCGAGTTGAAAAATATTTTGGCTTCGAACTCCAACACAGAGGAAGTTAAATTTGAAAACCAAAATTTTCGTGCATGCAAGCCTTGGATCTACTGTTTTGAGTTAATATTAACTTCTTTTATCACTACGAAAGTCTGAAATCCCAAATATGACTACAGGTAATTCGTAAAATATGATTTGAGCTAAGACTCCAGTGAAAATAAGCTGAACATCATAGACTCCTCATTCCACAGCCCTGTTTTCTGACAAACTATGAATACAATGTTGAATTTGCATATTCAATTGCATTAGTCTATTTACCTTGTGAAAAGTGGCAAGCCCCATAGCAATACTCTTTCCCCAAAAACTTGTTCAAAATTTCTTCTATATCCAAGATTGAACCCGTCTGCATCTGCTCCATGCATAAAGATTGGAGCCCGAAAAGATTCTGGAAACAATAAATCATGAAATAAAATGGCCGTTTTTAATAGAAATATGTTATCAATGATGTGGTATAGGTATTCTGCTTGTGCTCCAACAACCATTGTCTATGGATACTATAAATCAGATGCTGTTAGTATCTTTTGAGCAATGCCAGGGCTTCCATTAACCAGAGGTTAACGATTGGCAAAATACCAAAAATGGCCTGGAAATGAACCAACATCAAAAACATTGAAGACTGGAACCCTCAGAAATACAGCACTATCTAATTTAAGAGTCATCATAAACAGTGCCCAAAATTTATGTAGGATTGATCTCATTGATGAAAAATAAGGACATAGCTCAAGAACAAGGACACATTTGAAATATCTTTTTCTGAGACGTCCTAGTTGTTAGGACAAATCTTAAAAATATGGATGATGAACTACAAATCAGTTAGCTTATTGAGTAGACATGATAAAGCACTTTGATATTCAAGAATTCTCTATTTATTACAAAATCTAGGATTTATTTTATCATGATTTTACAGAACATTAAAATATTATGACCAAAGCTTTCTTACCTAAAGTGCTCCTATTTTTTAACACAAGATATATGTGATATCCGAGAAGACACGATAAACTTATGGCGAACATAACCGAAGCAAAGAAGAGGAATAAAATGTGGAAACGAGCAGATCCATCAAGAAGATTCTGAATGAAAATAGCTCGTTCAATTAAATTCAAATAAAACAGCCAAATCTTGGTTGAAATACCAAGGCCCTGTAAGACTCTGAAACAGGAAAAATTTAAGTGTATTGTTAGGTTTCAATAGCGTTCCCACTGATGACGTGAATTATGCAATTGAGATCAAGTTTTATAAAAAATAATAATTACCGGTATAGAAAAATGCCCAACTTCAATCAGTTATCAATTTTGAATTTAAAGTAATGAATAGGCTATACTGAACGCTGCAGTTAAAGAACTTACATAATATATAAAAATACCGAACAATTATTAAAACGAAGATTGACTAGAGAATACGAGAAAATACTTGATAGTGTTTTTTTTATTAAAAAAAAATGTAGAATATTTTTTAAATACACACACAGCATACCTGCCAGAAGTCGATGAAATATGGTAACACAGTCCCGGCAACGTAGAGACAATATAAAAATCCATAGAAGAGAAACAACAAGAAAAATTTGTAGTTACTGTAACCGACACAGTTGTTGACCCTAAATAAGATGAATAATACATAATTAAGGCACACTTTACAGTTGGCACATCGAATGCCCTGTGGAATGATTATGTGAAAAATGATTGCTGGACTCCTCGGTCACCACTGGGTGGTCAACCTAACCGCTAGTTTGTTATGGTTTCCTCCACTATGATTTCTATGCATCTGAAACAAATAACTGGTTAACTATTCTCATATCTCATCTCATTCTCATGTGACATGGACTGGTAACCGGACATATGACTGAGATTTACAATGCATGAATATTTTCAACTCAATAAATAACAAAGTGGTTAAGAAGCTCAAACAGTGACATCTCAAAACACAATTTTTTTCTGACATTCACGGAATGTTGTTTCGAAATGCCTTATCCCTTAATCATATCACATGACTATTACTCAATACAATAGTAAATCGATAACTGAGAACTAACATGTTATAAATCGTGTTGAATAATTTTATCGGGAAAATATTACTATGTAGTTACCATATAACATATATAATGTTATGATAGAGGGAAGTTGAAAGAAAATTGAAATACAAATATCTCCTTATGTAAACTTAAGTAGGAAGATCAAGATGTTACATCCAAATTTGAGTATATTCCATCCATTTGCCACAGTTTTTGCAATATGGGACTATCTGAGTATTTCATTAGAAAGTAACTTATACTCACCAGGGGCAGTAGTGATCCATTTTCAACACACATTTTCCGACAACAGAACAGTAATGGCATCTGTCTGGTTTTATTACTTTGGTTATCTCACAGTATCGGATACCTGAAGTAATAAAAAATAAACACAAAATGTATAAATACTTCAAAATAAATAATATGTTACTATTATTAAATTGAGATTGCAATATAATAGCTTCAGGATGATTAACGTTAAATCTATAGCTATCGAAAGTAACTTATAGTATAGTACTTAGAAATTGCATTAATCTTTCATAGCCTTTAGCAAAATTGATTCCTTCAGCTATTTTTTTATTCTTAAATTACATAATATTTGAGCACATGACTATAATAAGGATGTTTGGTCTACTGATGTGGCGGTCTACTATATTATGCAAAAAATATGAAAAAATTTATTGTTGATCAATAAATTGAAATTATGAATATTGGTACTTTTTTATATTCATATATATTCCATATTGCATATTGATTGTAATTTGGCACAACATTATTAACAAGTCATGATAATTGTAATGAACAGGGATGATTGCTTACTAGTTGTTTCAGCAGTTTGGAGAATCAGGTTGGTTATCACTAATCTACTAGCAAGCCCGCAAACCACTTAAAAATGAGTATGCTCGATTATTCAAATACAAAAATATCATTTAATGCAAGGTGAACATATTAAAATACCTCCATCAATTGTCCTTGTTACGACAGTCATACCATTATTATGTATAATATCTCGTAAAGCCGCTTGTCTGTCTTCCTCTGTTTCAGGCTTTATTACTCTACTTTGGTACTCTCTTGGAATATCATACTGGAAAAAAAGAACCATTTGCTAACGAGTTCTCCTCACAAAATCATAATTTTAGGAGCAGTGGGTTAAGAGATGCCAGAACGTAATAAATATAAACAGGGTATGTATCGAATCAGAAGATTCTGGTGTTTCTGAAATGTAACATCTCTCTACATACCACCGCTTATTTTCAAAGCCTTTTTTGGTATAAATTTCAATTTTTGAAACTTTATTTAAGGTAAAAATGCAGTGAAATAATTTAAAAAAAAATAAATAAATTTTTACAATTACGTTCTGAGCTAGCCAGTTTAAGTACCAGCTTACCAATTTTCTATTTCAAACCTATCTTCAACCAGTCAATGCATAACCAATTTAGGAAATTTCTCAATTTGCATCATTCATAAAGGATCAGATATTTGCGTAAAATATGCATAATGCATGAACTTACGTTACTAGAAGGTGTCATAACATCTGTAAATATTGTCTGCCAATATGCCCACATAAACATCACGAAAAATACATGGTAAAAGATGAGATACAACGCTGTCAAATAGAGAAATATATTTATATATATGAACAGTGGAATATTACTCTAAATCAGTGTTTTCCAATTAAGAAGAAATTTTTCCCACTTTTAAATTTGCTGAGGAAAGGTATTTATCGAAAATGGAAACCATTGCGATGAATGCTAGCACATACATATACAGGCTTCTCGCCAGGAAAAAGATACTGGAAATGACAAATTTAATTTACACTTGAACTTCTGTTTGTGTATGACTATACCCAAAAGTCTCTGCTTTGCACAAAGGTTATATTTTTCAAAGAATACCATTCCGAATGACTGGGTTCTATATTTTTTTGGTCATTCACCACCCATGCAGAACAAATTTACCCCGTTCAGAACCTCTTAATAACAAAACTAAATTAGGCAAAGTTACCTTTAGCGACGTCAGGTGTGACAGTGTCTAGAAATAAAAATGAACAAAAATGAGAAAAAGAATGTAGTTGAATGTCTGTCTATAAAGCATATGACACAAAGTCTATTGGACAAGCAATTGGCTAATCATATAGACATAGCAATGTAGAGATTTCGATCCCTTCCAAGAATACTAACAAAGTAAATGTGCTCAGTTGCCTATGTTGAATAGGAAACACTATTTTAAAAAATGCCACCAGTATGTTAAATAAATAGAAATATAGTAGCAAAAATGGCCATTGAAAAAATGCAGTGAGCAATATTTCTCAAAACTCATTCATTTTTAATAAGAAATTTGCTCAAAACAAGGTCACTCGCACTCACTCACAAATCAAGAAGATTGATCTCTGAGCAAAGTAACCACGAAAATTCTATGAGCTACTGAGACTATTAGGAATTATGGTGTAGTTACTCATATTCATGTAGTAACTGAAATAAGTAATACTAGTACAAAATTTATATTGAGGCAAAATTTTAAAATGTAATACTTACATACACACAATTCTACGACGTAAGCATAATACGACCAAAAAACAATTGCTATGATAAAGACACAAGGTATCCATCGGAAAAACAAACTGCAGTAGGTTCCAACAGACGTCATGTTGAGTTAAAAGTCTGTTGCTCAATTTCAAAAAGAATTATTCTATATTTTATTTACGGTAGCTAATATCAACTCTAATTTTATAAATATTATTCAATAATATTCCATTCTGAAAAAAGGTAATTAAAACGGTTTGTACCAGTAATTTGTGATGAGCAAAATGAATTTTAATGTGGAAGAGAGAAGCTAGGGCTTTTGAATTAAGACCCTTTTTAAATTTAAAATAAAAACAACGCTAACTAATTCAACCATGAAGAAGGAAATTTTCACGATTTGAACAGTGTTCAATGAGTAAATTGAAATTCACACAAAACTAATTGAAACTATAAATGACGGACCTATAATTTGATTAAAAATAATACCAAGTATTCACATTGGAGAAAAATAGTATAACTACCAATACATCTATCTATTAGTCGTAATTAATATGCTTAAATTTGAACCTTAGAAATCACTATAAAAAAACACAAGCACAACAACCTTTTTAATATCTGATTACAATTCAATAAAATGATTATTATAAGATATTCAGTGGTAAGATAAGAACCACTGATTGTCCCATCCCAGGTAAACAATAAAACTGAAACTGCGTGGGGAAAAGTTCTAAATATTGATTCCAACAGTAAAAATTGTATGGTAAAATTAAAATTCATGATCAGGATATTTATAATTTAAAACCCGTTTGTTAAATCAGTAGTGATTATTGCTGGAAGTATGAATCAATATTTATTAATAAATAATAAGAGTACAATAAAAATCAAGACCATGTATCTGAAACAAATGACCAGGTATTTATTCCTATACCCTGTACAGAGCTCATGTCCGCCATTAAGATGTCTTTTCTCCGGGGAAACATATGAAAATTCTATACATTTTTAAAGAAGCTGTACAATACTTTTTAGGATTCAAACGAAACTTTCAGTTTACAATAATGCCAACATTAAAAGTTATACATGTCTGGAAAATGATTTAAATAATCAATATCATCACATTCAGTGGAATTCCCCAACCAGAATTTTTTTGTTATGAAACTCAAATTTAGCAATATTTGGTATTGCCATACCTTGTCACACTATTTAAAATTACAAAACGCAAATTTTTTATGCCTATTAAACTGATGTTTCAGCATATAACAGTCCTATTGTAACACAGCCATATCTAAATGCAAAAGTGACTACCGGTACATTGCGCCTATATTTAGCAGAAAATCTTCAATATGAGAGAGCAGTCTATATACAGTAAACTAACATATTGTAAGGCTGGGTAAACATGATAAATCATTTTCAACCAAAAAAAAAAACTTGAGGTAAAGGCATTGCTAGATTCATACACAAAAAGATTAAAAATATATCTCAATACCCATAAGAAACAACTTATTCATCACTGTCATAAGCATTGTTACCAGTATGCAAAACAATAGGATTTTTACCACCAGACTCCATTCCTGTTTCGTTTTTTGACATTAGCGGTCGCAGCGCTTCTTTCAGACTGTAGAACAATTTAGGATGCAAAATTTCCTGCGACGCCAGAAGTTGTTTCATCCTATGTCTTTCTTTAGGAGCTTCAAAACATGCTGGACAGTTTTCAGGGATGACAGGAAGAATTGAATTTTCCGCAAAGTCCCTTGTGTCCTTTTCACGAACATAAATAAATGGTCGGATTACTCTTAAATCACGTTCTTTTACTGTGTAATTAGCCTTCATGGTTCGAAGAAGGCCGTTTTGAAACGTCGACATTAGAAAACTTTCCGCTAAATCATCGAGATGTTGTCCCATCGCTAAAACATTCCATTTCTCCCTACGTGCGCAATGATAAAGCCTTCCTCGTTTCATACGAGAACAGAAAGCACATATTGAGGTGACTTCAGGTAATGATAAAGCTTGGTCCAATATAGCCTGTTCTTCATAAAAATAAGGCAAACCTAAAGCAGATAAATATTCAATTAACGGAGAAGGATCATAAGATTCTGTTTTGGGGTCAACAGTGACAGCCCCAAGTTCAAAATCCACACCTTGTTTCTTTGCGTAAAATTGATATTGGCGTAATGTGTGGAGTAATGATAGTGAATCCTTTCCGCCAGAAAGACAGACAAGTACTCTATCACCTGAATTAATCATTTTAAAATCTTCAATTGCTTGAACTGTCAGCTTGAATAGCCTTTTAGGTGGTGAAATGAATTTCACTTCTGATGGTGTATTCGCTCTGCCATTTTTTGAACAAGAATTCATTTGTAAGCTGCTATCGTTTCCATTGATTTCACCATTTGTATGGCCATTATCAGGAATGCTATTTGACATAATTATATCGGTTTTATCTTTGGACAAAACCTGCCCATTAGTATGCAATGAAGAATTGTCTTCTCCGTTCACACCTGGAGTTTTGTGATTCGATTCTTGCCTGTTAAGTATTCGCGAAATTTTTTCTTTTGTAAATTCTGAAATTGAAACCTTCTTATTGATTTCCTCCAAAGTCAGCTCTGTGATTTTTTTTCGTACTGTGAAAGAAGGAGTTCGCTTAGGAAGCGCTTGTACTTTGCGACCTTGAGATTTTGTAACCCACATTCGCGCTTCCGATGGTGTTAAGAACCATCTCAAATCTTCCACAGATTTATTAAATATAGAATCATGATTTGGTAGAAAGGTTTCAGGTGCTCGTTTTGCTTTTTCAAACACTTCTTTAGCTAATGATAAACATTTTTCAAAAGTGTCAGGCAAACTTCCTTTCGTTTCGTCAAGTGTCGGTGCCCGGAAAGTCATTCCTGAAGTCGTGAACTTTGCCTGACCAAGCCATTTCCTATCGTTAAAGACCTTCTGTTTTACATGCATCCATTCTCCAGTTTCCGGGTTAAATAAATAATTGGGCAGTATATTCCAACCATTTTCTGCAATCATTTTAACTGCTTCAATTATAAAATCAGCTTCTTCATTTGTTGTAAAGTATGGAAGACTCAGCCGAACAAAGCCCGGCCTCAACACTTCATGTGGAGAATATTCCTTAAACCTTCGTAAATGCCTTCGATCCAATCTTGAATCTTCAGTTAACGCTTTTTCAAATCTTGCCACTTTATCAGAACTTATCCCTAGCAGATCTTGAGCATATGGACCAGCACAAGCACATCCACCTCTTGCTTGAATTCCAAATAGATCATTCAATAATGCAGCAATGAAACTATAATGTAAATACAACCCTGAGTCAAGATGACGAATCATGAATGAAAACACAGCAAGTGTCTTTTTATTATTATTTTTGTGAGAATCAGTCAGACCTAGTATTTCAATACTTTGAACATCTTTCCATGCATTTAAAACATGGTTATAAATATCATTTTCATGTTTCATTATTTCTTTACTTCCAATATCTTCTTTCAGTTTAAAAGCTAATCCCGCACGAATTGAACCTATAATATCAGGGGTTCCGCCTTCCTCCCTTGTTTCTTCATCTTTTAAGTATTTATGATTGTTATCAGAGACGAAGAATACAGAACCCCCACCGCAATCAGATGGGACTGGATTATTGAAAACTGTCTTGGAGGCAACGAGCACCCCTGGTGTATTCACTCCACCTACAAATTTATGTGGTGATATAAAAATTGCGTCTTTCGATGCATTCCCATTTGCAACAACTGGATGCATAGTAATCTCTGTATAAGGTGCAGCAGTTGCATAATCCCACAGAGACAATGCTCCGTAACGATGCAAGAGTATAGAGGTTGCAACAGTGTCTGCTAAACGTCCAGTTACATTGGACGCAGCGGAAAAGCATCCTACCATTGGCAATCCTACTTTTTCCCATTCCTCCAATGCAGCCTCAAGATGGTGAAGATTAAGGTCTCCATTTGCGTTCTCACTTATACGCACAACTTCAAATGCTATTTCACGCCATGGTAGTAAGTTGGAATGGTGTTCAAAAGGCCCACAAAATACCACTGGTGGTTTAGAAAAATTAAGAGCGTTGATCAACTTATGAACTGAACCTGTTACACCACTTCCGGCAAATATTACAGCGTCATGTTCACTTGCTCGTACTGCATTTCGTATAATATCTCTTGCTTCTTGGCGGAAAAATGTCATCTGCAAAGATGTGACAGACGTGGTTGTGTGGGTATTGCCATACATTGGCAAAACATGCTTTTGAAGAAAATCTTCAATGCTGGCTAAAGGTCTTCCAGATGCTATGTAATCACAATATAAGATTTTCCGTATCCCGAAAGGGCCTGAAAATACAGCGTCTTTTCCAATCACATTATGGTTTATGTAATTAATCAACTCTGATTTGTTGGTCTGTTCATCTGTTTTTGCAAAATTCTTTTCCTTTTTGACATCCATTGTACCATGAGAATAACTATAACAGGTGAAAAAGAAACTCCCAAAATACAATTAAAAAAGGAATACAGTAATGAAATACCTTGATACTATATCAAGACAGAATATGGAAGGATTATGAAAAAATATTTCTGCCACTCATGAAATTTCTGAATTCAGGAATTTGGATTGAGTAAATGATATGTCAGCCATATCCTAGTAACCACAGGTTGATTACGGCCTCCTCTGCCATCAAGTTTACGTATACGTGCCCACTGCCCACATTATCTTTGCATGAGATTGTAGGTATTGGTCATTATCAACGTAATTGTTAAAAGAACGAAAGCCCGAAAGTTCAATACTATCGTGTATTTTGTTTGTTAAGTTTGGCCCAAGCCTCATTTAATTCTGTAATTGGGCTTGTGTTTTTGTGCGCGTGCAGGTGGGCAGGCACATGAGTTACTTCTCATGTTTTAAACTTCGAAATAAACTCTAGGATTAGGATTTACATATTTATCCTGGGGAGAGGAAAGCTGATAAGACAGGCGGCTTATCGATATGGCGAACCACGGCCTCTCGTCCGGTTACTATTCCAAGTCGGGTATGGGATTAGTTATATATTGTTTGTTTACGGAAGCATGGACTTGGTGGTGGAGGAAGCCGTATCCGACCAGCGGTTACATTAACCACCCAACGACGGCGAGGAATCCAGCAATCCTCTCGCACATAACCATCCCTGCATGGGATTCGAACCTGCGAACCCACGCAGAGCAATTAGAGGTGCGGTGGCGAGCGTATTCCTAACGCTAAGCCCGTTGAGCCACACCGCCGCGCCTATCTATCTAAAAAAGAACTAGATTATATTAGGGTTGCCATACCGTCCGGAATTTAGGGTTAAATTTTGCGTCCCGGAAGAATTTAAAAATTGCTTAAATGTCCGGAATCAGGATTTTACTGCATCTGCAATCGTACTGAGCACACTGCTAATACAGTACCGGTACCGTAATAAAGAACATTGTTTTTCGTACCGTGCGCATATTTTTTACTACGAGGTCGAGGTCATGAAAATAGTCATGAACTGTCCGGAATTTTGCTTTTTCAAATATGGTGACCCTAGACTATATAACACCATACCGGTAACAAACAATCTTGCTGTTTTGATTAGCTGATAATCATTAGCCTGTCGAGTGTCGAGGAGGTGCGTGTTTACGGATGCCGAAATATATTTTCTGGAAACACCAGACACAAATAATTTTAAAGTTTCGTAGAGTTGTATGTGGATCTACGATAAAAACAGTTGAGTAGCTCTGGTCTATACCACTCAAAATTCAAGCTGTTTCTCCTTGCTACCGTACTGGACTACTGGTACCGGTATCCTGCTGATAGACACCTCATGTGACATCATAATGGGACTTTTGTGGACGCAAAATTGGATACAGCTACCGTTAATTTTAGACGCCCTGCGATTAATCGTCTCTTCTACCGACATTATTTATCTTGTTTCTATCAGTTATTTTATTTTATCGTTTTTGATGCTGATTGTGGAGTCAAAATAAACTTATACATTATTTTCGTCAAATGACACTCATTCGATGGAGGCTTGAACGCTGTTATAAAAACGGCGCGGCGGTGTGGCTCAACGGGCTAAGCGTTAGGAATACGCTCGCCACCGCACCTCTAATCATTCTGCGTGGGTTCGCAGGTTCGAATCCCATGCAGGGATGGTTATGTGCGAGGGGATTGCTGGACTCCTCGCCGTCGTTGGGTGGTTCACGTAACCGCTGGTCGGTTACGGCTTCCTCCACCACCAAGTCCATGCTTCCGAAAACAAACAATACAGTAAAAAACTAATCCCATACCCGACTTGGAATGGTAACCGGACGAGAGGCCGTGGTTCGCCATATGGATAAGCCGTCTTATCGGCTTTCCTCTCCCCCGGGATAAATATGTAAATCCTATCCTATCCTAAAAAAATGTCGCGAGATGTCGCTGGAGATTCGAGCAAACTTGTACATTTTTTGCGCGGATTTTATCAACATAATAACATTCCACGCAGGCTTGGGGTCACCTTGGCTAGACGTCGGTGAATATTTGCTTACTTCAAAGCCGACATCACGTTCAGTTTGGAATTAACGCCAATCGAACAGTTACCGGTCAGCGAAAAGCTTGATGAAAGAAATGAGACAGGATGTACCAATACATTTGGAATTACACGTGGAAACTAGAGAAAATCAAAAGTTTGGAATGGTTTACAAAGCTCACTTCGATACTACTGCACATCACGTACGTTCTTCTACGCAGATTTACAAAAAGCCACGAAGCATTGTTAACATAAATCTCCAAATACCAGATCGATTAGCCAGATAGCATGGACAGTAAGAAATTCATTTTGATCTTATTTTTATCTTAGTAAGATTCAATGTTAGACTCCCCCATAGGTGTCGCTGCTCGATAAATATCATTGGTTTATCTTGTCACACTTCACGCCGTAATACATTTTTAATATCCTTTACCTCACTGTATGTACACTTTGTATTTTCGGAAGCCTATGTGAAAAAAATAAACTACTGGCGGATTGACTGGTCACAAACTCGTATGCAGTAAAATTATCTGTCATTAGAATAGATTTTGATTTGAGACGTAGAGGAAAATCATAATAATGACAGTAAAGACGGAAACAGAAGGCTATTTCTTCGCAAATTGACTATCGCACGGAATGATATTTGAAAATAGATTTAGTAGAAAACGAATGCTTGCACAGAACAAGTTTCCCGAAGCACATGGATCTTGATTGATACAGAAGTTGCCGTGACATGGAATGCTCTTATTATATTTTAATTTGTTGTTGTTTACTATTACGCTGCTTTTTTATTATTGTTGTTTATCAAACAGACGACTACCGGTATTAGTTACGTGCGTTCAGAATCACATAGATTATCACATATTGTGCACGCGTGTTTGTTTGTTGTACTCTACATCACTCTTTATTTTCATGCACTACAGTAGAAATTGTGTGTTCAAATTCCACTCTCTAATAACTAATTATTTAATCCCGAATTATCTTTCGTGAATTCTTTTTGAAATTCACTTCAATGTGTTAGTTGCTGTTTCGGGTAAGTGGGCACTTGCATCAGCACGTCTTAAATCAAATCTTTTGTGAGATTTACCGTACATTTGTTTGTTTTGCTCCGATTCCCTTTATCAAAGTTTTGCAAACTTTTTTGCAACACAAAAGATAACTTTCGGCATAATCGTCAATAGCTATGCATGTTTGATTGATTCCGTGCCAGAGTTTTTAAAATATTCAGCATTATTTTTGAACAGAAGGCATAAAAGAAGATTTGGAAAAATTAAAAATTAATAAAGTAAACAAACACGCAGGCCGCGAGACGAGGGCGTTTATCTTTCAGTTTCGTAGCGCTGAAGGAGAGAGAGAGATTTATTAATTTGTCAACCAAAAAAATTGCAGTCATCAATACAGTAAAAAAATAGCAACAATAAAATTGTTTTGGTATGGACAGGAGGGAGCGATACGACCATGCGGTCATCGAGGTCAACTCCCACCTATTTCGCTTGTATGAATAAGATTCAAATTTTAAGATGACTTAATGAAAAAGTTAGACCAGTAATATTTAACTTTAGGAACAGAAAATAATATAAATGTAAACAGATTATACCTAATAATGAATTGGGACTCAAAATAAACACGATATAACCTGAACGGGTAAGTAAGGTGAAAAATGAAGTCAACATGAGATATAGTTGGAAACTTAGTTGCACTAATAATATCAGTCGGCTTTAAACTATAATAAATAATTCTTTATGTAAACATTTTAAATATATGTATAAAGAAAAAAATATATATACAGCGGATCAAGCGCTTCAAACAACATGGCGAAAATTTGCAACCAAGCTAAGAAGTTATTGAAACTTAGTAATATAACTAACTTCTTTATCATTGGAATTAAAATAAAAAAATAATTTTCACAAAATTTATATTCAATCAAAAAGAAAAGGACACAGGGGATCAGTGTAAGGGGCATTTTGGACTATAATTCTTAGCCTTATTAGCATTGTCAAATGTTTGAAGATTCCACCAGAATATCAAAAACAGGATAGGATTTACATATTTATCCTGGGGGAGGGGAAAGCCGATAAGATGGCTTAACCATATGGCGAACCACTGCAGAATACTTGAATTTTTATTCCTGGAATTTTAATAAATAACAATCGTGTAATCAGGGAGGTTGTATGCTTGATACATTTTTGCACACAGTGGATATCAAAGTTTTTGACTACGGTAATTGAAAAAGGGTAGATATTTGACATTTTCAAATATTCGCATCTGGGGCAACTAATATACAATATAAAGCAAAAGATGATCATCAGTACATGTGTTATGTATGATAGATGTGGCTATTACAGACAAAAACATCGTCACTAATATTTCAGAAGAATTTATGGGCAATATTGATAATCATTAACAAAGAAATGAAAAATAACTTTTATCTCCACTGTAACTTGCTAGAGACAAAAGCTGAACCATTGTAAGACATGAAGGGCATGAGTGTGTCAGACACATAGCAATTATTGTACAGTAAATGGGGCAGCAAAATTGTGTAAAATGTAAAGTAAGGAGATATTATAAATGATTGGGTTGAGGAACTTATCCATAACATAACATAATTGTAAATAAGCAAATACTCAAGAGTTTACTGGAAGGCAAATTGAAAGTAATATGATTATCCCAATCAGTCATTTAGTTTTATTAACAAATTAAGTATCTTCAATTATATCAGATGCAACCAAACATTTGATGAAAATTAATGCATGAAAAAATTTCCAATTTTAATGGAATGTCAAAATATACCATTAGATGGTATTTTTTGGGTGGATATTGAATTAAGTAATAATAGCAATTGTTAAATTGCAATAAATTCACGTGCGAAGATGAAATTCGAGTGATTTCATTGTCACAAAACACAGTATAATTGGCAAAATGAACTATACAAAGTTACAAATGCTACATGTACAAAGGAATTTTAACACAGACTTATTAGGGAGCATTAAATAGGATTCACTGAAGTCTGTAATGACCATAAGTTTTGTGCAAGGGTGCAAATGTAGAATATATAACAGTTGGCATATAATTTATTGATGTTACAAACCATGACCCAGAGCACAAATGTAAAGGGCAAGATCTACAATTAATGGGCTATATGGATGAAGAAAAGAGCTATTAATCAGTCTATATTTGTAAAGATGAAGATGCATACCAAAAATACTTCAAGACTGTCATAGTTAATGACATCTAAAATGGAATAGTACTTTTTGAAACTTAAGGCATTGAAATTTAAACCTATAACGGGTGAAGATTCCGACAAATGCAAAACATTTTTTCCCAGACTCAATATTTATCAATAAGATACCTCATATACCTAATTTTAAAACATCTATAAGAAGATTCTCTGATCTCATCAGGAATACTATTCCAAATATTCGGACCAGTAATTTTAATGGAGTTGCGAGCCAAACTGGAACTTGTTCGATTGATAAAATATGCTCCTCTATCAGCAAGGCGAGTGTTGTATTCATGGACTTTACTGCAATTAGTGAAGTAAAGTAACTGTCAAAAATTTTAGGCAGCATACCATGTTTGAACTGAAACATGATCTTCGTTATTTCAAATTTATATAAATCATCAACTTTGAGAATATTCAACTTTTTATAGATGAGACTCAGTCTCTCACGAAAACGTGTGCCACTCATCAACCTCAACGCACGATTTTGAAGCACCCTGATCTTATCCAGATAGGTCTTAGATGCAGAACCCCATGCCACAATTCCATATTGTAGATGCGAGTAAAAAAGGGCAAAATAAACAGTTCTAAGCACCTTTTTTGGCACAAAAAGTCTTAGTTTAGACATAGCATCTATGGCTCTAGTCTAGACAGTTTACCTGCAAGTTGATCAATATGGACATGCCAGTCCAGCTTATTGTCAAGGGTGATACCAAGATACTTGACGGAGTCACAGATATTCAATATTGAATCATTCAATATAAATTTTGGAGTGAAGTTAGAATTTTTAAGGTTTTTACTACATTTAATTAATAAGACTTGTGATTTTCTAGGATTTACGGTTAGCTTGTTTTCAGTTAGCCATTCAGAAATATTTTTCAGGTCCGCATTAACCCTGTTTTCTAAGTCTGGCATGATTTTTGCAACAGACGTAGTGCTGGTATCATCAGCAAAAAGTTTAATTAAGCTCCAGTGGCATTGACAATGTCATTTATATGGACTTAAAACAAGGTAGGCCCAAGAACCAGAACCCTGTGGGACCCCAACAGATACCTTGTCTCTTAATGATTCACATCCAGCCAAATAAACAAACTGGCTTCTATCTTGTAAGTAAGTTTTGAACAATTTATTAACAACTCCGCGAATTCCGTAGTGATTTAGCTTACTAATTAATATTTTATGATCTACAGTGTCGAAAGCTTTTTTCAGGTCCAAAAATACACTACAACCTAATAAACCCTGATCTACCAATGTTATAATATTGGCTAACAATATCCAATATTGCATGTGATGTGCAATGTCCATTACGAAAGCCAAATTGGTCAATATTTAAAATTGAGTACTTATCCAAAAAACAATTTAGTCTCTTGAGTATTATTTTTTCGAAGAGAATAGAAAGACAGGGCAGTATCGATATGGGGCGATAGTTTGAGACAATTTCCTTGTTTCCAGATTTGTACACTGATACAACTCTGGCAACCTTCAAGTGCCTGGGGAATATTCCAAAGAGTTTGCATAACGTTGGACTAATAATATTTCTTAAAAGTTTAATGAAGTATACTGGCATGTGGTCATGACTCTGCTTTACCTGTTGTGAGTGAGTCAATAATCATCTCAATTTCAGAGGGGGTGGTAACCTCAAGAAACATGGATGATTTGTTAGGTTGCTTTAAAAATTTGAGAAAATCGTAGTTATTCGAGAACGATGACGCAAGTGCCGGTCCAATTTGCGAAAAATAACTATTAAATATATTACAAATATCGTTTGGGTCTCCAGTAGATATATTACGAGTCTCATCAAATAAAGAGTTTGGATGAGTTTTTTTACATCTTCGATTAATAATTGAGTTAATAGTTTTCCAGGTCATTTTTGAGTCGTTTCTATATTTATCAAAACACTTCGCAAAGTATTGCTCTTTGGCTCTATTCTTTATATGAGTTAGAGTATTCGAATACTTTTTATATTGGCGCTTTTCGGTTTCATTGCCCTTCATAAACAATGTTTTATGTAACATATTCCGGGTTTTGGCAGAGCGTAATATACCAGGAGAAATCCATGGTTTTTGCTTTAATCTACGTTCTTTTCTACTTATTTTTCTCAATGGGGCATGTTGATCAATCAAATTTTTTATTCTACTGACAAAGTTATCAAAGATTATCTCAAAGTTATCAGCTCCTATCTCAGGACTCAGATTTTCATTGCTGAAAATAATCTGGGCATCAACTAGAACCGAT
This sequence comes from Styela clava, assembly GCF_013122585.1. Lineage (NCBI taxonomy): Eukaryota > Metazoa > Chordata > Ascidiacea > Stolidobranchia > Styelidae > Styela > Styela clava. The sequence continues at coordinate 12,100,071 of NW_024102837.1, forward strand.
CTAGATTAAAATGTTTCATGTCTCGCTTCAATTCAGGAACAAGCTTTGGAGGTGCATTTTCTAACTCAATATGACAAAAAATAGGAAAATGGTCAGTTATATCGTCATGAAGAACAATCGGCTTTATGACTTTATCAAATATATTAGTATATATATGGTCAAGCAAGTTAGCTGTACTACTGGTCACTCTGGTGGGAAGTGTTATCAATGGAATTGTGGCATGGGACCGGAGCATATCTAGGTATTGTTTTGTAAAGCTTGAATCTGCGATGAGGTTGATATTTATGTCACCAACAATAAAAATTTTTTATTGTCTTGAGTTAAGTTATGAAGACTAATTTGTAACTTTCTTGAGAACTCTTGGTTATCTGAATTAGGGTAAATAATACCAATAGTTAAAGAGTAGGGTATAGCAGTTCTAATGGGGATTTCAACCCAGAGCTCTTCGCATCCAATGATATCTAAGTTATAATTATTAATAAATGTAGGGGAAAAATATGTTTTCATATATAAACCAACACCACCAGCATTAGTACTAGATGGTGTATGGTTGAAATCATAACCCTCTATTTCTATGTTAGCAACAGGATCCGATTTTAATTTTGTTTCGGAAATGGCAACAAAAGATGGGGCTGAATCTAGTTCTAATATGAGTCTTGACAATTCATCAACATTTTTTTGAATAGATCGAATGTTCAAATGGGCTAAAACAAGTGAATTTTTTTTTTAAATGAGTGAAGTTACCTAAATTATTTTTTCGCTCATTTAAAGAAACACAGCTTTCAACATTTTCAAAATTAAAACCACTAGTATTTAAAAATGTTTTATTTCTCCACCATTAAGATTAGTGCTATAATCAGAAGGTATTGGGTTAGTACAACAATATAGGGGTGTACCAGGCTTAAAGTTGGAATGATTTTTAGAATAACATGGGATGTGGATTCTGGAATAACAAGTATCACAATTTATATAATTATTTAAACATGGCTTTTTACATGAGGAACAGGAATTTAAAGAAGCCATTGTAACAATTAACAAATAAAATGAAACCTACTTAAGATACAGTTGTTCATTTCAGGTTGTCAATGTCAGCCAGTTTTGTAATTGGCACTCTTGGCGAATCCTTGTTCTTTTCATATAAATATTGCCGTTGGTGGTCCACAGTCGTTCATAGTTGTTTGTTTTTCTTGACTTGCGGGCAATATATAACAAGTTATTCCTGAGGTCAGTCAAATTTTCATTGATGAAAAGAGATGTCATGCCTTGAATTCCAAAATTATCGATGTTAACTATATTACGCTTCTTTTCAATGAATTCATTTCTTTTATTCCTATTTGTGAACCTTACAATAATTGGAGGGATTTTGGATTTGTCTCTCCGATGCAGCCTATGGGAGATTGAAATGTCCAGTCTCTCAACATTAATCTTTAAAAGTTTGCCTATTTTTATAGGGCCTACCTGAAGGAACTACCTGAAAATGATTTTAAAATGCTCCTTAGAAATTTTGGAACAAATAATACCTTGTTCCCATTTCCAAAAGTTGCACGTTTTACGAAAAAGACGCCTTTACTGTAAGAAATATGTGTTATCATCTGCCCTATATTCTCTGCTTTTCCGGAGAAGGTGGCCAATGAACGCAGACTTCTGCATGACGTAACAATTAAAATTTGATCAGCTGTAGGTGCATTCCCGTGGTCGAATGAATCTCAGATGTAGCCTACTGCTCGATTTTGCGTTGAGTTGAGTAGCCTTCCCATTTTTTTTTTCAGTTATTATTAGTTGAGTTATTCTAAGAAGGTGCTAAAAAGTATAAGTAGGCTATGAAACACGTGTATATCCTTACTATGGATAGCAATTTTAGTTGAGCACTAGCTCATATAACGTTGTTAAATAGGCACGGCCCGGTAACATCAAGGAAGGCTAGACCTAATCTTTGTTGAGCACTAGATCATATAACGTTGTTAAGTAGGTACGGTGCGGTAACTTGGAAGGCTAGACCTAGTAGGTAGGAGATATGCCCCATGCACCGATACGGTATTTTCATGCTTGTATGAAAGGTTTATGATTAATTTATTGACGATTCTTGAGTATTCAGCAGACTTATACCACTATTTAACCTACCTACTACAACAAATTTGATTTAGAAAATAATGACCGTTTGTGTAATGCACCTTTGTGAGAAAGAGGGGAAAGTAACTAATTTTACTGAAGTCAGTTTGTCTAAATTCATGAAGTGGTCAAGAACCTGGGCAGCAGTTATAAGTCATGCAGGAGTTGAACGAAATGAAGCGACTGAGAGGTGGGAAATTATGCATCAAATTGTAGGCTGACATTTGATGTTTTAAAATATACAGGACATTTCAGACTGTGTGATTTATCGAAATAAGTGTAGATATATTCTTGTATGCAAACACTGCATGACTGTAGTACACCAGATAAAATGCATTATGTATGAGGAGTATTAGTCAGGGGCGGTCCGCGGCAACCTTGCTGCCGGTCCGCCAACTATTTTTTAATATTAATATATTATAAGTAAATTGTAAAATACAGAGTATTGACGACATGTCCGTTAGTTTTGTGTTTTTTTTTTCTTCTAATTCTTATTTATTCGTAGTGCCGTTCTTCGTCTAACTGTTGGACCAGGGGTGGGCAAGGTTTTCAGACCGGGGGCCAACAATTTTGCCCATCTAGAGTGGCGGACCATGGAAGTATGAAGTAAAATGTGAAAGTTACATTTATGGACAATATTTGCAGTGCTACAAAAGCAAAAGTGGAAAACGATAAGCTCCATGCCAAAACTAAATTTTATCGCAATCCCAACAAATTCCTTGAGCTATTTTTTTGCTGAAACAGCAAAATCTGGATTTAGTTTGGTTGTAACACCATCAGGCGGGCCAAATTGATCCGTTGTTTGCTCATGTCTGTGTTAGACTCTAACAACCAAACTTGGTGAGATGTCCTTTGCCAATTTCAAGCCCTGAACGACTGGATGTTCGTTAAGTCTATGACCTCATAACGGCGACTAGCGTAATGACGGAGGAGTTTGATAGCACATACCGTGTTTGCCCGAAAATAAGACTTTAAAATAAGGTTTATATTTCAATATTTTTCCGAAAAATAACACTAGGGCTTGTTTACGGGGGATGTCTTTTATTTTTATTTATCAAAAACAATTCAAAAGTACAGAATTACAATAATTTCAAATATATATATAAAGTATGAAAACCGATATCTATTTACTTATAAATACCACGTTTTTATTCAAAACAACTGCGAAACATAGATTATCAATCATTTAAAACGTGTAGCAAAGATTTCTTTGATATCGACTAGGTCAAAAAAAAGTTTTCGTTATTGACTAGGTCTTATTCTAAGGGGAGGGCTTATACTAAAATATTTCTTAAAATTCAGGCTAGGTCTTATTTTCATGGTATGTCTCAATTTCGGAGAAACACGTTTCACGTTTCGAAAGAAACCCAGCGGTGAAAACCAAGTTAGTGGTGTTTACAGGAAGAGACTGCTACTTCAACTTTACAACATACCCCGAAACGACCTTGCAAGTTGCAGCAAAATTGATATGGATTATGCGGAAACAAGCAAAAAACGAGAGGGATATTTTATTGAGCACTATAATAAGTACTTGGAGCTAGGTATCACTATTGCTCCCAGCAGCGAAAATATACCGCTTACTACGTGCCTAGTCTGCGACAAAATTCTTTCAAACGACGCAATGAAACCCGCAAAGCAATTAGATTGTCTTCTTTTGCACCGCCTACTCTTGTCGTAATTGCATTCTTTTGACTATGTTTTGTCGTAAAACTGCCTGTCTGAAGAAGTCTGATTTTGGTCAGACAGGACGTTACAGAAATACACTTGTGTTAGTGTGCAGCAGGGCTCTTGAACTGCATATTCTTATGCTGTGTTGTTGTAAACCTATGGTTATTGATTTTCTGGGAACCCCTTGTGCGTTACGAAACTCATTTTCTGAGCGTTCTTCAAGGCCATGCTCATGGTCTATATCCATGGTAAAGATCTAAAAGCATTTAATAACTTACTTACACTTTTTAACAACGTCTTAGCATAACTTAACTAATAATATCTAAATAAAGCGATTAAAGGGCTACCCAGCTTAACGCAAGATCGAGCAGTAATAACTGAGATTCATCCGCCCACTAACAGCTGATCAAATTTCATTATTACGTTACACAGAAGTCTGTGTTCATTGGCCAATGTTGTCGGAAATAAAGATCAGAATATAGGACAGATCGTAGCACATATTTCTTGTAGTAAAAGCGTCTTTTTCGTGTAACGAGCAACTTTTTGGAAATAGGAAGGTATTATTTGTTACTGAATTTTTAAGGAACATTTTAGAATTATTTTCAGGTAGTTCCCTTATGTGCGCTACGAAACTCATTTTCTAGTCGTTTTTCAGGGCCTCGTCTCGCGGCCTATGTGCAACTTTCGTTAGTGGGAACAAGCTGTGATGCGTTCAGTATGTTCATTTTCATACAAAACTAAAGAATTTATATAGTTCCCTGATGTGCGCTACGAAACCCACTTTCTAGACGTTTTTCAGGGCCGTTTCGCACCACAGAGAATGATACAAACACGACCTAACGTGATTTCGGTGTAGGTAATTTACATAATACGTAAAAAGCAAGTTTACATGAAACCAATCAATTTATTAATTGCTCTCTGGTTACTGAATGGGGCAGGCAAATTATTCGAATCAAGTCGAATATTAGAATAGCAGTTTACTATTCGAATATCTAGTAACACGGGGCGTGGACATATGACACTTGCGTTTTTAACGACCGCACGAAAACATACACATCACGTCGAAATTGATTATTATATTTGCGTTATAGTGTTTTTATTCATTCATTTTTTAGTGGCTATGATACTGACTCAATGTTTAAATGAGCATAATATGCGACAATGTCACGGGAATATCAAGTTTAAGTTAGCCGTTTCGTAAAAATTGAAACATCTATACAAGTATTCAATGAAGTAATATTACAATGATTTATGCACGAATGGCCCATATATACTGATTTGTGACCAATATACAGCAATGCCATTAAGTCAATTTCATCAGAATAATTGACGGATACGCAGTGACGACATTTCCGAAATCTTATTTTAACCCAAAAATTAAATAAAAACAAACAAACATAAAAGGACAACGAGTCCAGGGACCAGTACCAAAGATTTTGTTCACTTTTAACTTTCCTTTACGACAGGGGTCACCAAACTTTTTTGACCGCGGGCCGAGTATGACTCAAACTGTGTTGAAACGGGCCGGACAAATATTTTTGTCAATACAATAAATTCACAAATCTCAAACTAACATGCACAACTCTAGCGTTTATTTGCGACGATCTTTCGGCGGTGTCAAGACCGTTGCCAGAATAAAATCCTGAAATAATCTCAATATTCCATAGATGTGACGCAGATCGAAAGATTAGTGATTGATATGTGTTCTTTTTTTATATTTATTGCAGTTTTTATCAAAAAAGTAGTACAATCCTTATGGAAAAAATTGGCCTGGGGTGGTACTAAAATACCGTTATCTCTGTTATTTATTGACCGTTTTTTTTTATAAACTTGGTATTGTTTTCTTATTTTCACTCAGATCTATCCAATGGCGCAGTTTTTATATAAATCGGATAAACTTTTTTTTGTAATATACCCACATGAATATCTGCATTTATGCAGTATAGAATAGGGTTGCCACACCGTCCGGAAATTTTCGGACATGCCCGGAATTTAGGGTTAAATTTTGCGTCCGGGAAGAATTTAAAAATGTCCGGAATCCGGAATTTTACTGCACCCGCAATCCTACTATGCACACTGCTAATACAGAACATTGTTATTTCGTACCGCGCGCATATTTTTACTACGAAGTCATGAAAATAGTTTTGCACCGTCCGGAATTTTGCTTTTTCAAATATGGTGACCCTAGTATAGAAGTTGGTGTGAGTTGTGAAATTGGAGCAGTACGCGAGGGATTACAGTACTGTTGACGCAAAATGCACATTCGAAGTTCTTTTTAGCACAAGAAACGTAAGCAGTTTCGTTGAAAGCACGCGCCGCGACTGAACGAGTGCATCTTTCGCAGAAAGCGTTGCGTACCGGCATGGAATTTTGGCCTATCACAGCTATTTCTAGACTAATTTTTCATTACTACTACAACATTAAAACTACAGCTCCTCATGAGGCAAATGATGATTGACTTGTTTGATTCATACAAAAGTCTCTGAGCGGATGCTAAAAGACCTATTATTACGTCACTTTTTTGTATCTTGCTGATTGGCCAATGTTACGAAATTAACAAGGAAGACGATGCTCGGGGAAATCTTCCTGGGAAAAAAATTTCGCCATTTTTGCGTGTTATTGCGGGCCGGATAAAATGACGCCGCGGGCCGGATCCGGCCCGCGGGCCGTAGTTTGGTGACCCCTGCTTTACGATAAATACGATCAAAGCAGACACGTAAGAAAACAATCAAAATGAAATTAATTTGCAAATTTAGACTCCAAATTCATTCCTATATTTGCACTCAGCGTTCGTCAAACAGAACGCTCAGTTTCGTAAGAAATAAAAAGAAAATTAACGTCGATGTCCACCAGGGTGCAAGCCTTGACACAAACGTAATAATAAGAACCGGCATTTGAATGTAGATAGATGGCTGGAAAATTCACACCAAAATCACGAAACATAATTTAGCCTATATATTTTGCATATAGCATAGTAAAACATAGTGAAAACATAAAAAGTCTGCTTACAAAATTTATAGGGCGGGCCGCAAAAAACAGTCTGGCGGGCCGCGGGTTGGGCAGCCTTGATTTACGGCATTTCACTACTAATGAAAATACGAAGCAGAATATTCAAGTAGCCGGGGTGAAAACGCGATTTTCTTTTAAAAATAAGAATAGAAGTCATAAGTAGTAGTTTTCTGTTATTATGTTTAAAAGGGTACACATTGACCTTAATAGATTTCAATAAATTCACAGGTATCTATCGGTAAATATATACTACCATAAACTATTTTTGCATTCTTCACTGTAACGTCATGTCGAATTGTTGCAGTCCAAGTTTATAACGCGACTTTCAAAAGTCAATTTTGCATTGATTACATACAGTATTTTGCTGTCCCTAATGAGACACTGATTGAACCTATTGGCATACAATCGCTCTATTTCGCTGAACGAAGAATTTGGAGTATTTGGTTGTATTAAGTTCCTAGTTCAACTAGGTAACGCTGTTTGATTAAGATTAGACTAATCAACAACTTATAAAGTAATGTCTGAAGATGTCGCTTTATTCTGACAAACTGAGAAATGCTCGGAAAAAAGATGAAGAAGAAAGATCCACTTTAGATAGGTCTAAATGTATGGCCTTGAAATTTGGTGATGACAAGATTGTTAGAAGAGAAGATGTATGGGATTTATTCAGAAAAGTTGGTATTGTGTTTGAATCAGTGGATGGATTCTTGATGACATCTAAAACCACAGTTGATATAACATACAAAACCAGAACAACTGCGATAGATGTCGATAAGAAATTGTGGGAGATGAAAAGAATAGGGGCAGAAAACCTACCACTACATAGGCTTTATGTTCCCGAGAATGTTGCTGTTTTTATACATCATGTACCAATCCCATTGAAGGAAATTGAAATAAAAGAACACTTTGAAAACAACCATGGAAAAATAGGAGAAGTTCTCCCATTAAAAGACAGGTTCAACATAAAAAATGGTATTCGAAGATTTTTTATAAGAAAAGATGATATTATGGAAAAACCCATCAAGAGTTATGTCAAAATAAAGGGACATTCTCTTTTCGTTAAATATTGGGGACAAAAACCAACTTGTCGCATTTGTGGCAAAACTGGTCATTTGAAGAATGCATGTGAGGAATTCATTCCAAAATTTGTAAAATACAAAGATACAGGACAAAAATTTACAAGTCCAGAAAATGTAAGAGATGACGAAACCATATTAGCACCCAGACAAGAAAAAGAAACTACACCCAGACAAGAAAAGGAAACTATTGATGTAGAACCAGTAAAAGATGCTAGTAATAGTATCAATGAAGAGAGTCAAACAAAAGGAAACCCAAAACAAAGCACACCAGCAAATGCAGAAGAATGTACAACTGTATCAAATTTACAACCTGAAATGTTTGGCAACATCTCAGACATCAGTGAAGATAATGAAATTAATGGAAAAGGGAATGAAGAACAGATGCACTCTGAGAATTCGACAAGCAAATCTAATTCATCAGAGAAAACTATATTATATGTATTGGGACGAGAGAACAACACAACAGCAAGAAAACTAAACACAAAAAATATCTACTAACACTGATTCAAATGAAAGATCACCACCAAGAAAAGAAAAAAACGGGGAGAAAACAAAGAACTATGACCATAAAAGAGGCAAATGAATATCTTCAGAGTATGAGCGAATACTTGTAATTCTTCTCATATTACCAAATCAAAAAACAAATAAGAAATAAAAAAAACTCTTATAATGGTGCTGTATTTAACAATATTAACAATTAATGGAATAAGAGACAACCAAAAACGAAAAGATGTTTTTCATGAATTAACCAAGCAAAACGCAGATGTGATATTTTTACAAGAAACGCACTGCACACCAGACGTTGAATTAAAATGGCGCCGGGAGTGGAAATGGGGTACAAGTTTATGGAATAGCGGGAACTCAAACTCTAGGGGTGTCGCTATATTACTTAAATCAAAACTGAACAATTTTTCATTTAGTAATATTTCTTTTGACAATAATGGAAGAGTAGTGACTGCTAATATAAACATCCATGGAGAAATAATTCATTTTGTTAATATTTATGCCCCCTGCAGAACAAGCATTATAACACAAGAAAACTTTTATAACAACAGCTACAGATTCAACATTCACAGTATCCTGTTATTTTGGGAGGTGACATGAACTGTGTTCATGATGTTGACCGTGACCGTGATAGATCGGAAAGCACCAAACGAGCTAAAAAGGAATACATTTCTGAGGCGTTAAATGAACTTATAGACAGACACCTTTAATTTGATAGATTCTGTGGAATATTTTCCTAATAACAATACTTTTACACATGGCGAAACAACACCGTACAAGCAAGGTTAGATCGTATCTACTGCTCGCAAAACTTGTGTTCAGTAACAAATTTATACTGTTGTCCAACTTATATTTCTGATCATGATATGTATTCGGTTGATATTGAAGTTTACACCAACTTGGAAGAAAAAGGGAGCGGATTCTGGAAAAACAATGTATCAGTTTATAATATGAAATATTATTGAAGAACTTAAACATAAATGGAATAATTGGTGCACATTGAAAGTATTATTTAATACAAAGACTCAATGGTGGACCGAAATAAAGAAAAAAATAAAAGATTTAACTATCAAACATTCTGTTAAACAAGCAAAAGATGAAAAAGCACAATATCGCAAAGAAATGAAACAGATGGAAGAACTAAAAGAAAGATTAGACAGAGGAGAAAAAGTTCTAACTTTTCAATAAAACAAAAAGAGAAGTACTAAAAAACAAAAGCAGAAGAATAGTAAAATTAGATTTCAAAATTTGGCCCATTTCTATGACACGTATGAAAAATGTAACAAGGCATTCTTTAAAAAATTGAGAAAAAAACAAAGAATGTTACATTAAAAAATTAAGAAACACAGAAGATGTGGTACAAGAAAAATTGGTGGAAAAGATGGCAATAGTAAAGAATTCTACCAGAAACTATACAAAAAACAAAATAACAACATGAAAACTCAAGATTTTGTGGAAGGTATTCCAGATTCATTAAAACTAAAAGAGGATGATGCAGAAACATTACAGAGACCGATTATCTTTGCGGAAGTTCAAGAAACAATCAAATCTTTCAAAAAAAAAAACTCCGGGACCAGACGGCATAAGTGTCGAATTTTATATAAAATGTTGGAATATAATTGGAAATGATTTTTTTGAAGTTTTAGAAGAAGTGTATGAAAAAGGCCTCATTACAAAAGATATGAAAAATGGATACAACACTAATTCATAAGAAAGGTGAGATGGATCAAATAAAAAATTACAGACCTATATCATTGCTGAACACCGACTATAAGATACTTACAAAATTACTAGCGAATAGACTAAAACGACTACTACCTGAAATAATAGATAAACATCAAACCGCTGTTCCAGGAAGGAGAATATCAGATACACTCATCTTATTGAGAGATATATGTATACAGGAGGAGAACAAATTTGGAGAATCTTCTCTGCTTTCATTGATTTAAACAAAGCCTTTGACAGCGTGGACCTGAATATCTTTTGTGTACTACATAAATTTGGATTCAAAGAAAAATTTATAAATGTACTTCGAACTTTGTATACCGAATCAGAAACTAGGGTGTTGATGAATGGATATTTAAGTCAAGCAGTTACATTAGAAAGAGGAGTTCGCCAAGGTGATCCACTAAGCTTATATACGTTCATAATAGCAATTGAACCCTTGCTCATTGCGATAAATGCCCATAAAAGTATCAATGGAATTATGATCCCACACAATCAAGAAATAAAGTATCTAAGTTACGCTGATGATATCACCCTAACTGTAAGAAACAAAACTTCATTTATTATACTCTGGATTCAATAAACAATTTGAGCTAGCAACTGGCATGAAGTTGAATATTGGAAAAACAAAACTTTTAAAAATAGGAAAATGGACTAATCCAATTTTTTTTCAAATCTCCATATTGTACAAAGTTTGAATGTACTCGGAGTAGTGTTTTCAAACTCTGATACAAGCAATAACAACTGGGAAGACTGTATGGATAATGTAGGACTGTAATAAGTGAACTGAAGGACATTCCTTTATCACTCGATGGAAAATGTCTATTGATCAAACTTAAAATTTTACCTGTTTTCTTATACTGTGCAAGAATATTCCCTATCCCGATGTATATAGGAAAACAAATTAATGATATTATTGAAAAGTTTGTATTTAATGTAGAAATACCTTAAGAATTGATACATTATGTAAAAAAAATATTAGGAGGATATGATATAATTAATATTCCTCTTTTTACAATGTGCCTTTATGTCATGACTTCTTATGAATATTACTGTGATAGAATTAATGCTAATATTGAACACTGTAGACAATCCGTATATAATTTCATTGAATATAACATAGGGCAACAACTGAGTGTTATTTTTAAAATACCTGTAAATAATAGTGTATCACATACCTTTTCCCCAATAGATATTATGGAGCCATTATTACTTTCCTTCGGCAATATAACATTGCTGGAACTGATTTAGAACAAGGGAAACATCGAATAATTTATAATAAAATAGTTAATAATTTGAAGAGGGTGACAGAATAGTGTTTCTTAGAGATGGTAGTTTGGAAGGAGCTTGTTCAAACATACATTGTAAAATATTGGCTAATAATATGAAAACTTTCAATTATAAACTTATGTGGGACATTCTTTCACTAAAAGTTAAACCAAGGATTAGACATATTACTGGAAATGATTTATGTGTACTTTGTTCTCAAGAACCCGAGTTTATATCTCATTTATTTTGGAACTGTGCATTTACACAAAATGTATATGATTATGTTTTTTCAGTTGTATTAAAAATAAACAATTGCGAGTTAAAAAATATTTATAAAACATGTATTTTAATAGAACTAAATAAACAGTGTTTTTCACATTTATCATTAGTTGAACGTAATGCAGTCATACTTCTTCTGTGTACTGCAAGATATAAAATATGGTTAGAACGTAATGCAGTTATTTTTGAAAATGTTAATCCAAGTGTAAATAGTGTCATAACAAGAATTAGAAAATCCCTTTTAGCAAGGAGAAATATAGAACAACTTAGACATAATCCTAGTTTTATAAAAGAACTAGACATAATTTGTAAGAACCTATGACTAATTGTATAAATTTTTATTTTTCTGCTATAAATTAAAAACTTATAAATTAATGTATATTTACTGATGAACATGGGAAACTTTATCTGGAATCAACAATGGAATAATATGAATTGCTGGATAATACTGGATGATGTTTACAAATATATTTGTTTATTATATGTAACTATGTTCTATGATTATTATTTTTTCATCATTTATTTATTTTTACAAAACTGTTATGAATCCACAACGTGGACCTTTAAAAAAAAAAAAAAAAAAAAAAAAAAGAATTTGCTGACCCATTTTACCAATGACATTAAATGTTAAATTGTTTAATGTCATTGATTTACATTTCAGATTTTTTGAATGAACGTACAGGACAGGCAATTACAGAATTTTAGTGGTGCATAGTGGAAATACAGGTACAAACAATTTTTTCCTACTACAGTACGGTATTATTCATTTCTATGATTATAACTGTGTCACATTTAACACATTTGTGGGCGTTTAAAAAAAAACACAGGTAGGCAACCCGTAGCCATTCTATTGGAGTCTTACGATTTTAGTGTGGACCCGTTCATTTCAGTGAAAATGTATCCATTTTAGTAGAAACATACCGGTACCGTACTGCCGCACCGGTACCGGTACCGTATGTAATGAATTCAGGAATTATGAAAAGTCTTTCTTGAGATTCAATGCAAAGGGGAAATGAAATCCATTTTATATTCGAGAAATGTACCGGTATCATTGCTTGATTTTTATAAAAAGTCATTTCTTGAAGGAAATCTCTATCCGAATTTGACTAACCATGCGAAAAAATTATAATAATAAGTATAAGTTTATTTCGACTCCATAATCAGCAAAACAATAAAATGAATGGTAAAAATAAATAAATAAGAACTGATTATGAAATCAGGAGAGCGAACAAAACCTTAGATAAGGTTTAAAACGTACAGAATGTATATAAGATGGAAGGTTTTGCCAAGAAGATGTGGTACGTGTTCACTCACCTAAAATAATTGAAATATTTCACACACGCTCACACGTACCCACACACACAACCATATAGAAGTTATTAAGTAAAGGGAACATGAAAAATTACATACTGGTAGTTAATAAAAAATAAATAAATAAAAATTAATATCGATGTTTGGAAGTACATATACGTGCGAACAACTATTTCCGAAAATGGACATTGCAAAGAACAGTCGGAGAACTAGAATTAGTGATGCCCATTTACAGATTTAGAAAATGTTCTAATCTTGGCTTCTTCCAGTGCATCACTTGACTGCCTGATGTCGAAAAGCTATCGAGCATATGGTAATGCAGCGACAAGTGTCAAATTGAATGTCATTTGTAAATTTTTGACTATAGTCCAGTAGTCAGATATCGGTAATGAGCCGACTTTGAGTCCACGAGTCGCCGCAGTGCTCGCTCGCTATTTAAAATCTAATATTTCAACTTCTGAACTGTGTAAAAAATGTGATTCATCAGCCACTCGTTCGGTTTTTATCTTTCTTGAAAAAATATGTGCGGTTCGCCAAGATTTTTAACCCTTACTTTTGGCCTGGGAGCGACAAATGTAACCGACCCCTAGTCTATGGCATATGGTGTGATGTTTTCTCATTTTAAAATTCTTGCAATCTTTTTGAACATGATCATCATTTGCAACTTGCAACCCATGGGGGCTTTCTCAAGATATTCTCACTTCTATCTGAAGTTTGGAAGTGTGGTTTTGGCTATCATTTGGTAGGTACCGATTTTAAAAAGGTCATGTCAGTCCAAACTGATGTTTCAGTGTTTATATTACAGTATTAGTACAATATTGATGCTCTTGTTGCAGTTTGATATGTTATTGTTTCAATTACAGATGGTTTAATTTTACGAAATTGCAAATTTAATGTAGAGTAAGATAACAATGATTGCTAATCGACTTGCTTTAGCTGGATGTGGTAGCCGTGCTCTGTCAGCTAGAAATGAAGGAATCGCAGCTCCTGCTCTTATTTTAATACAAAAAAGAAATGTTCATGAATCTTATATACCTTCTGGTTCCGGTGGAAGATCATCATTCAGTGGTATTGTCGCGACTGTGTTCGGAGGAAGCGGATTTATTGGACGAATTTGCCTCAACAGATTGGCAAAACATGGAGCGAGTGTGGTAGTAGCACATCGATCCCCATATCAATATGTGAGACATTTGAGGCCGATGTTTGATTTAGGACAACTGTTAATGAGGGATTTTTGCATGGAAGATAGTGATGACAGAATTCGTGAATTGGTTCAACATTCAAATTGTGTCGTAAATCTTATTGGAAGTAACAAGCCTTATCAAAATTGTACATTGGAGAAAGCAAATCTTGAATGGCCGTTACGATTGGCGAAGATTGTTGCAGAAAAAAATGATGGCACTCGTCTGTTGCATATCACCAAACTTAATTGTAATCACGAGTTTGGTAGAAAAACCTCCAAACTTCTGCAACTCGACTACGCAGCCGAAGTGGGAATTAGGGAGATTTACCCCGAAGCAATAATTGCAAGGTCTTCCAATGTTTTTGGATATAATTCTACATACACCAATTTTTTTGTTCATGAAAGACAAGAAGATTTGGGTAAGTTTGGTGGGATGCCCTTGCTTTATGATGGCGGAAAATCAACAATTATTCAACCAATCTATAGCGGAGACTTGGGAGAAGGATTGGCCAGGATTCTAAAGCATTTAGATTCACCTGGGAAAACCTTTGAGCTTTATGGTCCACGTCGATATGTACTTAAAGATTATGTTGAATACATTTACAAGATCATGGATAAACCCTGCTATTTATATGATACCTTGGGACCTATGGATAGCAGCAAGGCGAACTTCGTCCAAAAAAAATTGCAGAAATTGGTGACACGATATTTTGAAAAACAAGAAGAACCACGTTTTCTTTTTCCAAGAGCTGTTGACGTAATATCAAGATTAGGAACACCATTGGAAAGTTGGGCAACAAAAGATTATTTTGACATGATTCACGTCACAGATAATCGCACAGGGCTTCCAGGATTAGAGCAGCTTGGAATTGAACCCACGCCATTTGAAGATAAATCTATGCTCCTACATGGTTATTTACATCTTTGGGACTCTTTCACTATTCAGTCAAAGCACACTTTACCAAATATCAAACAACAGTCGACCTATTTGCCAAGAGTAAAATGAACAGCTATAAAATTGTTTTTCGTGACTGGGGTTTCTATTACTGTTATCTTTTATTATAGAATATAATTATTTCCAATTATCAGAAAATGTTTGGAAATTATTGAGGCACACTGCTGTGTATAGTGTACCAATTTACACTCATCCAGGAATATTTTGTCAAGTTCAAGTTTTTCACTAAATTTGTTTATTTATTTACTATCTATCTCTAATGCTTTCAGTGTGTATTCTAACCAGAACAATAATGCTGTATAGCGTTGTCAATTGCTCTGAAGTTATCAATTTTTGGTGCGTTCATCAATTATCAACTACTCCGAAATAAACATATTTTTTAACTTTTGAATTTTGGCAACACTAAATAAAATTATTACTTCATGAGTTGACTATATGTTTCATTTGTGTGTCATTATCTTTAGAATTATAGACAGAATATCTCAAAATAAATACGAATTATTACGATATGTTTTGAAATGTCAACAAGATTTCCATTATTTGAATCTGAAACAACTGGTGACTTGTGGTTTTCTGTTGATAAACCAAGGAACGAAGAAGCTGATTTACAAGCTGAAGAACAGAAATACGAGAATTGGGTAAATAGTTGCTTGTTCATAAGGTTTGCTATCTGTAGAGCCAAATATCTCAAGTTTGTAGAAATTTCGCATACCATGTCAAAATTGCACTGTCAATGTATTCCACGCCATGTGGTTGGCGAAATGGGGCTGGAATCTTGTGGACAATTAATGTGTTCTACTGAATTTCTCGACTCCTTGCCGCCTGCCATAGGGTGGTTAACATAACCGCTGGTTATATATGGCTTCCTCCACCATCAAGTCTATGCATTCAAAACAAATAACTATTCCCATACCCAACATGGACTGGTAACGAGATGAGAGACCGGGGTTCGCCATTAATTAAACCATCTTATTGACTTTCTCTTCCTCAAGATAAATATGAAAACCTTTGTCTAAACTCAAAGCAGAAAATGTGAAACATTTTTGAGTTTCAGGTATCTATAGATTTCTCCTATTTTCTCAGTCAAACATGCCCTGTTATAGAATGTATGTAAATATTCTAAATTTGGAAATATTGTTTCATGAAGATTCGAGGTTGTAAATTTGAGTTATCATCTTTGCCATCTGCCCATATTGTTTTTTAAGTATCAATCGTTTGTTTTGGCAAATCTTAATTTCCATATTTTTCCAGCTAACATCAGTCATAAAGAAGGATAGTGACACACCTTACATTGGAGAAGCTGCTGGCAGGGTGAGTTGAATCATTCCTCTTTCTTAGTGGTGTGACTGTGTTATAGATGAAACAAGTGCTTCTCAAAATTTCATGTTTTATTTTATCAAAGAATTTCAATACTTCATGGCCTATTGCTTTTCTGTAAAAACACCTGAATTACCTAGTTTTGCTTTCACTGGGTTCCCATCAGGCATTTTATTCGCCAAGTTTATTTAAAGTACGAAAGTGGGAAAATAAATGCATTATAGTCAATTCATGTTGAATTAGTATCAAATTGTAATCATCGCAAATGATACCTATTAAAGACCTTTAGTCATGGCCTCCAGAGAATCTATTCTTTGCCCTCTAAGAGAACCGAGGATCCGGTATGAGAAACCCAGGTTCATCTACTCAATAACGAAATTGAGTCTATCATCGAATTTAATGTTATGCTTTCTGCATTATAGTATTGTGGTTTAAATCCTGGTGAAGACGATTCTGATGATGACACTGATGAATCTAATGAGGAAATGGAAGAAGATGATTTAAATGAACTTCCTGATTCCCCTGATGAACAAGTTATTCCCGAGGTGAGTGTATTGTAGTGTAGTGTATGTAAAACACAGTGTATTAATATTTCTTGGATTGGGTCTGCATGTGGCTGATGTCAAGAGCTCTGTCAGATGAGATAACAAGCATCAGAATGAATATATTGAATTTTTCAGAGCTGTGGTGTCAAGAGTCTTAAAGTTGGCATGTTTTTATCACATCATGGTTGGATCTGGAGTTGTATTTTAAATTCGTTGAAGAATTTCGGACTTTAGACAAACTTTAAAAGCATAAAGTCAACTGGGCATTTTCAACAGACAATTGTCACTCTCAAAAGTTTTTGTGGCCAAAATTCGATTTTCTTGATGTCTGTCTGGTGTTTAAATTCTCTTTGAATAGAATTCAGGAACAAGGGTCTGACTCTAAGCCAAATTTTTTGTCAACCGAGATTGTTAACTTAAATTATTTTGTAAATGATTGAGAATTTGGAGTCTTTAAGTATAGTATGAATTTAACCCAACCTCACAGTCCTAGTATTCTTATTCCACAAAAATTTTCATTAGATTCAAGAATACCATGTAAGACCTTTGCATTCTTTTTCTAAATTATTGTTGTGACTTGACAATAGTTCAAATTTTTTATCAAATTTTAGGAATCTTGAGTTAGCATTTTTTTTAAATTGTTGCAAATTTTTTGGAACACTTTTTAGACTTCATTCCCCCTAAGTATAATTAACAGTGATATATATGTAAATAATTTTTTTATCTTTCCAGATTGACATGGATGATAATGCAGCGCCAGATGATACTTGGATGAATAACAACAACTAAAAACATCAAAAAAAAAAAAACTTATAAAAAAAAAACTACATAGACTCAAATATTTCTAAATTACTTGCAAGTACATTGCAAATTGAGAAAAGCATCTATCCGATAGTGGTTCAATTTTGCTTTTCCTAAAACACAATCATGAGACAAAAGGGAACAAAAAACAAGCAGATCAAAGCTCTTCAAATAACTTATCCCGCTGGTGGATTTCAAAACGATGTCATCAGACTTTTGCAAAAATTTGTGGCAACTGAAAGTATCAGGTAGATTTTGTGTAAAGTTTTTTTTATGCGATTCTACAAACAAGATGAGAATTTTCCTACGCGAGCAACTTTTTTTAGCTGGTTGGCGGCTTGAACTTGTGAACTGTGAACTATGAAAATTGACAACAATTTGTATACTTGATACATTGTGATAGTATTGTTGTATTGTTGAAAACATTGATAATTTTCAATCAAATTATTTGATTAAAAATAAGTATAAAGTTTATGGCATCAATATTTTTGTCATTTAGGTTCAGTGAATTTTCTCGAATATGGAGGGAAAGCAATTTTACACTGATATATTTGGGAAGATGCGGGATACGTGAGCACAGAGAATTTTTGGAAGAGGCGTTCAAAGTTCTATTGAAATATATAATGCCACCATATAACTTACAGGTATATTGTTGCCATCGTAATATACTAGCACAGGGCTGATTGTAGCTATTGTCGAACCTTATGGAAACGAATTGTGCGGGGCCCGGTCTGCGTGTGATGATGGAAGGTTATACCTTTCTAGATAATATCAGTTAAGGACTCTTCTTCGTGTGAACAATTGAATCATCTTGTACTTTGCGTTGATTCGTATTCGTCGATGAATTAGTGGCATCTCATTCTATTAGTAAATGTTTTACATATTTTCTTGTAGGGTTGAAAATTAGGCAGTTTACAGCCAAACAAATTCGCCCATCTGTCCACAAATTTTACTTCAACTTGGGTTTATTTCGTCTTGATTTGTACATTATTAGTGTGTAGTTGTAGCCTGTGTCTGGTTGCTTTTACTAATATTGTAACCAGTGATCATTTTGTAAATAACTCAGGGTCTGAGTTATTCCCAGCCAGAAGTTCAAATCGAAATTTCTTTCACGATGTAGTCCATTGTTAATTTTGCCAAACCTGGTACAGGTCGATATTCAAAGTCGAACTTCAGTGGTTTATCTTTTATTTTTTCTGATAGAATGTTGTCATTTAATCTGTAGCCTTAATATTATGTTCCTTAGCCTTCAGAACACTGATGTACGTACTGAATTACTTTCCCAGGTTAGAGTTGGCGGTGTTTATACAATGTATTCTGTATATTACACACAAAAACTTGCCAAAAAAAGAAGAATTCGAATGCCTTTGTCATGTTGGGCAAACTTCTGTGAACTTCAGCAAGATGTCATTGATTGTCAACATCTTGATGCCGTCTACATCATACGAAAATTAATCAGCGATAGAGCTTTCATGCTGTGTGCCTATCCTTCCATGTTATCTGTTGGTAAGTGACTTTCAACTTGGTATGTTGGTAATATAGAAGGGAATTGGAATTTCATATTTTCCTGGGGGAGGGAAAACTGACTGATGAGGTGGCTTAATCCTATGGCGAACCACGGCCGCTTACCTTGTTACCAGGTCATGTTGGGCATGGGAATAGGTTTTTTGCCTCCGATGGATCTGATGATGAAGGGAGCTGTGACTGACCAGAGTTACATGCGATGAAGCATGTAAGTATCCCCAGAACTGTTTTATATAGTCAGGATTGGACCATTAATAATATATTCAATGTATAAAAACGATTAAAATTTAATCTAGCGGAGTAAATCAATGGGTATGCATTTGTGATAGTAGAGACTAGTTATCCACAAGGTGGCGTTATGGAGCCATATTTTCATGACAATTTTGCATAGTAAATGACATGCTCTCGTATGGTACAGGTGGTTCGTTTACCTGGCTAGTACTACCTCCCCGTTTATTTGTTGTGAAGTACGGAATGCACATTTTATCAAAGAAATACTTTCATTTTAATTCAAAGTTGTTATGTTAGAAAATTTATTTAAGTGATTTATTTTTCATTTCTATGTATTTCTAAAAATTGCACCGGAATTTGTTATTTTGCTATATTGTTATAGTCCGTATATGGCTCATTTACAAAGCGTGAATTGTCTGAAACATATCGATTACAGCAGAACATCATTTCCAATCATATTTTTCGAAACTATCAAATAATTGCCATGAATGGGTTCAGAAATTGCGAATTTTGTGATCACCGTGAGAAAACGCGTATTTCATGGCATTTTTTTTAGTTCTATTTATATTTGTGTGTTATCACAATGCTCGCTAGTTCAGAGTCCAATTAGAGAGTATCTACCATCTGGCATTGTTTTTTGTTTCACTTATATTATACAAATTATACATCACAAGATACGATGTCCATGTAGTGCTTTTATGACTCATGTTTGAACCTCATTTGAAGTTGTTGAAACTTTCCTGAAATTTGTGTGTTTGCCATTTTTGTATCATGTCGGGCTCCAAAATAAATCATCTTCATTTTATAGGAACGCAACAAAGTAATTTTCTAATAAATCAATTATGTCTTGTTTTCACCTAACATCGAGTGCAATAGAGTTTATAAAAATTAAGCTACTTTTATTTCGCGAAACCACGTTTTTTATGACTGGGTTTCGCAATAATTTTGTTTATATTGTTTGCTCACAAATTACGTGAATAATATGACGGACATCTGCATATCAAGAGATTGTGGACTGTGGTGACCGCGGGCGTTTATTAAAATTGAAATTCGCCGTTGTCAACCTACATAACCGTGATTTCGTATTTACCGTATTTCACGAATTATGTGACCTGCTGACCAGTGACTAATACCAAAGGTACTACATTTACGGTAATATCTACGTTTACCGTATGTGATGTGAACATATCTTCCCGCTGTTGTCCATGTTGAAAATATTTGTTTATATTTTTTCACGCGGTCAGGTGACTTTGTTTATAGGTGTTATATCTTCGTGTTAGAGAAAACTTTATTCGAAAGACAAAATAATATTTACCAATGCCACCACTTTCGTTTCATATCAGTTAAAACTTCTGGGTAGTTGACTCCGACACTGGATTGAAAAAAATCCGACTCCGGGTTTGGACTCCGACTTCAGCTCCGAACTTAACAACATAAACAACAACAACATTCGGATAACAACAGTTTTGGCATATGCAAGTTAAGGACTCTTAGTAAACTTCTTGAGTTTCTATAAACACTTTTGACATCATATAAGCACCATTGAATGTATGGAATTCCGTCTCCGGATTCTGGGTAAGTCTAAATTTCGACTCCGACTCGCAACTTTGGGCAGATTGAAAATCCGACTCCGAATTCAATGCCAGACTCCCGACTCCAGAGACTTGGCCATCTGTCGTGTCGCCGAACGCTATGTCGAAGCTCGGTCTAATCATATCCAAAATGAGATTACAGTGTTATTGCCGTCGAATACAATACTGCATTAATCCTTTGTCGTTCTCATTAACTGAAACTTTCATAAAAGTGTTTTGCATTTTTGCTTTTGAATTTATCAGACTTAAACCTAGCTTGAAGCAAATTTGTCTAAAACAAGACTCAGCATTGGCAGTCCGGATGTACGCATGATAGAAACCTGGCATTACGGTACATTCTTCGCTTGAACCGCCCACTTTTCATTCTTTGTCCAGTTTATGTATTGAAGCTCAACGCGCCAATTTTTGGTTCGCTTCGTTGGTCAACAAAATACCTTTCGCGTGACTCGGAATGTGTTTTGTGAATTTACTGAATAACGAACTTGCTTGAACTTCATGGATTTTATAGCTATTTACGTAAGCGCTGTGAAATACAAAGTCACGGATAGATTTTTTGAATGGCTGGTATGCAACTGGTATAACTACATTAAATCTAAAACTGAAAATTTATTCGGTATTGGTTCATTTGACAATAATTTGTATTATCGTGATTTTATCAATATACACACGCTAGAAATTAAATCTACTCTACCCTATATATATTTATTTGAAAATGCATTCATACTTTTTTGCAATGTCAGGCGAAGTGTTGATATCGGGAATATCTGCGGTTCTATCACAACAAATGATAACGTGAAATATAAATTCACTATTAAAGACGTTTTAACGTAACATTTTTTGTACATTCCAAATATTAGTGAAATTTAAAAAGAAAAATATGTTGTTACTTTAGTGACAAAATGACAAGTTTTAAAGTTTAATTTGACTCAAATCTGATATCCTAATACCATGTGTTGTTAAAGGATGTGGTTCCATCTTTAATCTCTTATCGTGGTTTCGATGCTTATTTCAGGTTATTAATCGGGTGTGACTCGGTATACATCATTGTTATTTATGTAATGTTTTGACAATTGTGCATTAGATGTTTTGTATTTGTTATAATAGGCCTATAACCTGTTTTAATAATGAATAGCGAACATACGAAAGCAAGAAAATAAATGCACTGCACAGTCAATTTAATTCAAATGAATGTGGTTATTGCGAATCGTGGTGTCTAGTAAGGGCTTTTGTCGTGGCCCCCAGAGTAGCTTTGTTGCCCTTCAGAGCAGGGGTGTGCAACCTTTTTCGCGAGCGGGCCAAATATCAATAACTGGGTAAAACCGCGGGCCGCACCTTCATTTAACATAGGCTTTCTATTAGTTTCAGGCACAAAGTAGTGTATTTTTGTTATTGATCTCATTGTCGTCCTTGCAGAAAACGCATAAATTTTGCGTTAATCAACTGATAGGCTGGAACCAAAACTCATTTACCTCTTGTATCTCTTAATATTAAATTTTTTCAAACTGCTTTCCAGTTGCCCGTTCTTACAAATTCATAAGCTTCTGTTTCTCAATTTTCCTTTCAATTATTCGCTGCTTGACAAGTGACAGCTTTGTAAATCGCGTTGTTCGCTCTGCTGTTGGGACGTTGTAACGTCATAGGCATAGGATAATTAATTGGACTCGAATATAATATTTCCAACGCAAAGGGAACCAGATAAAACTACCGGTAAACTAAAAACTAGTTTAGATGGCATTGGCACTTCTCCGTGGGCCGCGCAATTTTCCCTCGCGGGCCGCGGGCCAAACTTTGCACACCCCTGCTTTAGAGGACAGAGGATCCAATTTAAACAAAACATGCTCTAGGTCTAGTCTGGAGGATAACCATTTCAACAATATAGTATCGCTGGGCATGAAATATAACTTACACAAGTTTTAAAATTCTCAATTATAAAATTGAGATAGCAAAACCGAACATGTTGCAAATGAAGTATCAAAGGCGGAGCCGAACCTGAAGGATTTCGGTACGTCGAGAATTATAGTATCTGATGAAAGTGTTGATGATATTCTACCTTATCCATATCGATCATATGAGAACGACATTCTCCCAAGTGTATATTTCCAAACCCAATATTCAGACAATAAACTTCAAACGATTATTCGTCGGTTTTCATTAAAATGACATGTTACTCACCCGATATCCGTAATAATTTTCTTATCCGCTGTAGTGGATGACAATATTCATGCGTCATAATTTTATACAAACTTGTCCGGTATGAATTGTAGTCTTATGACTCCATCGATTGGGGATTTGATATGGGACATAAGAAATCGTCATAATTGAACACAAAACTAATTATTTACTGCCAATTTACATATCATGTCAAAATTTTGATTAAGTTGAGGAACATTATCCCATTTTTCTAAAGATATTTCTTAACTGCCTGCCTGCAGAAGTTGTCTTGTAGTAAAAATAGGTTTAAACTATTGCATGGGGTTCCGGTAATACAGAAAGTAAATATATCAGTAAGTGCTTGCACACGGTCTTGTTTGGATCGAAAGGCAAGATTGAATAACCGTCGTCAGAATTGGAAACCGCCTAGACTGGAAATTGTCTATCGGCATAAATCGCCTCCTGCCGTAATTAGTATGATGAAGAATCCAATATTTTATGTACTTAGGTAAACCTTAATCTTAGATTAATACAGTACAGTTTGTGGTTAGCTAACTTTGAAATGCTAGTTTATTTTCCGACTCTTGTAGATTGGCGCCGCCTGACGCAGAATTTCGTTTTTCCAGATGATATGAGTAAGATGTTTATTGGTCTTGGTCACTGGTGCGTGCGTATTCTAAATTGTCTGGCCAAATATTACGGAAACCGCCGAGGATATTTTTTGATTAATCACTTAATTTTGGAGTCTTTGGTTCGAATGGGCGTTTTGCTTTCGGTTTTGGGCACGAATGGTACATATGGATCGTTTTACTCAATTTTTATTTTTGCTGTTACACTTAATGGGATGCTTGGGTAATGCGCAATACTTGGACAATGGATTTCAAATTCTACTTTTATTTAAAAAAAAATTTCGGGGTCCAAATATTTCTGCTGTTTTTATTAATTATGAAAACGCTGTTTCACATTTGGCCTTTCTGACCATTTATTTGAGGATTGCTCTTTTGCTTTCTTGTAGCCAGGCTTACTGTCCTCCTGGGACTGGTGCTGGGCGAATAAAAAAACGCGAAGGAACGAGAATTATTTCGAAAAATTGTCTCATAGAGGAAAACATATATAGGTCGTTTTTTTTTTTCTTTTTCTATGCTCTTTTTCTGGCATTCAGATTCGCAGGCGGGTATCGCAGATTCAAATCTTAGGCTCAAATTCCACAAGACACGTACTATCTAAGGTGTAATAAATTGGGCAGGGGAGATTCTTGTCCTTCCATACTATATTGAAGCCACACCTAGCTGTGACTGCTTTCACCTAATGTTCGAAGCGATAGGGGGTTGTAAAACGCCACCGGCCGCTGAATTTCACACTTTCAAAAGTCATCTGAATTCTGAAGAACCATCCAGAATCAGATCCTTGTCTAGCAGTGGCTGCTTATGGCTGCGGAGCGAAATATGCCGCATAAAAATAAAATGAGATTTTTTTGGCTTCGGATGCTAAATTTTGAGGTTTTATACATACCTGTATTATCTAGAATTATCATGTTTGTTGCCAAGTAGCAACGAAACGTATATACCATCACCAATATCCTAACATAGAAACAAGTAAAGTAGAGTAGAAACTTTGTTTACAAGGCGATTAACACAACACAAAGGATTAACTTTTTGGATATTTTCGTTATCGACATCGTATTTTACGAAACGACACAGGAAACACCCCGAATGAACTCCACTAAGTTCATTTTCAATTATCCTTTTAAACTGAAACTCGGTATTAAAATACGGCCCAAGGTCCAAGGTAATTTGCGGGTTTTGTTACACAATAAGCTATGTATGGCGGTTTCTTCGAACGTGTCGTCTAATAATACATTTTGTACGTTTTCTCCCAGAAATATTTTTGCTTAGATATGATCGCGTGTGATATTATATCGTATCATACAATTATGAATTTCTTTGTCTTCTTCAGATTTTCAGTACATTTCGTAAATCAATCTTTTTGGGAATTAGCACTAATTTTGGTCTTGGAAATATAATATGTGTATTTATGTGGTTTTTGTAAGCCCGCAGGCGACCACGAAATACCAAATGATACGACAAAATCCAGTGTTCTCTATGGGTCGCTTATTTCCTATTAGTTTGTATGTTTATGGGTTTTTCATGAGATTGTATTTTGGTATATTGTAGATATACCAATAATTTCAATTAATTTTTCAATATTTTTTTTCTAAGATTATGTTGTTTTTACATTTTCAAAATAATAAAAAAACGATGGGAACACCAGATATTGTCACTTTGGAATTTTTTAAACTAATTAATTCCACCTGATATATCTCAAATACTTCATAGTACACTTATTTTTATCACAATAAGATCAAGTTTAGATTTTTCCGTTTAATTAGTAAACGAATTTTTGTGGTTAATGATTACGAACGAACATTTAAACGCTTTGGAAAACTTTGCTACCTTTACACTCAAATATTATCTCGAGTAAAATGTTTTGTTATGTAAGATTAGAACTTTTCATATTACGTAATTTCGGAGTTATTTGTATCACGAATAGACAAAACCCATGGCAGTCTAATGCTTGTTCCAAATATCCTTTTCCGACAGTTTGGTCTGCGCTATGATTAAAAATGATCTTGAATGCATTACTCAAAAACAGGGCTCTTCACAAACTTCCACTGATATGTAATGCAATATTTTTGGAAGCAACGGAATCTTTGAGCGCCGACCTAAATTTTTACACAGCTGCCGAGGTGGTTGGACATAGCATTTGAAGCGATTTCAACATATAGAATCCAACGCGTTGACTACTAGGCCAATGGTTCTCACTTCCATCATCATTATTGGCCCCTTTTTCAAACTCTCTTGCGAATGGTACTTAGTGAAGTGGCCCCGCAGACCGCTCTTTGGCCACCCAGAGTAGCCGCGGGCCCAGTTGAGAACCCTGGTATAGCCAGCCATACAGACTCGTGAATGTAAGTCTAATTTTTGAAACACACCGCTTAGCTTGTTATACTTTTGCCCGCTATCAGAAGATCATCAGCTTTGCCGCGACCAAGACTATAATTTAATATTCTGTAAAGGTGTTGAATTTTAAAATATATAAATGGCCGCGCGGTCTCTATTATTGCCATATAGCAAGAAAGCCTTCATATGCTTATTGCAAATTTTCTTCCTTTATTCGGTAACAGAACTCTGGTATATTGAATAATAATACGTAATAATACAATACGTAGTAGATCCGACCACAAGGTTCATGTTCTTTGGGTCGGCTGGGCTCTTATTAAATAAATAATAAGTGTCGTCTATATATATGGCCGAGTATATATGTGCCATGCTCGGCAAAGTACAAAAACTGTTTTTGATTTTACAAGTTTATTCGATTTCCACGAATTGCCTGATATGAAACATAAACGGTATTGCGATACTATCAAAAATACCAAATTTTGAACTCTGGTAACCTAGAAATACAATTTGATCTTTGTTTGTTTGTTATTTAATTGTAACTGCAGTCCTCAATATCTCCTCGCCTCTGAGTGGCGCTTGCACGAAAGACAGATCGGAGTAAAAATTATTTGTAAATAATATTCGTAATATTATTCGATTCTAACCCCCTTTTGGGGCCTGTTACTTGTATAATTTCATACTGTATTCGATATTTATACACATTTTTCAATTGATAGATGTATTGAATATATCGTAGTTTAATTTAAAGCAGGGGTGGGCAAGGTTTTGGGAGCAGGGCCCAGGAATTTTGCCCATCTAGACCGGCGGGCCATGTAAGTGTGACGTAAAATTTCCATTTTATGAACAATATTTACAGTGTTACAAAAGCAAAAGTGGAAAACAATAAGCCTCGTGCCGAAACTACAGTAAATTTAATCGCAATTTCAACAAATTCCTTGAGTTTTTTTCAACTGGAACATCGAATTTTGGTTTTAGTTTGGCTGTGGCAGCATCAGGCGGGCCAGCTTGAATTACCCAACGGGCCTGATTTGGCCCGCGGGCGTAGTTTGCCCCTGTGCGATTTGAAGAGTACTTTTTTGAGTTTTTACAACGATGCCATATCCTATATTTGGGATTTTGAACTACATTATCCATAATTATCAACTTTTTCAAAATACTTATTTAGGAGTTACAAAATGTTTGTTTTGTTATTTGTTATTCTTCATCACTCACTACTGTTCACTTCCAGTATACCGTACAATATGATGGATCAGTGCAAAGGTAGGGAGGCGATGTTATCAGGATTTAAATAAAGTGGGAAAATTGCGGTTACTACGTTCATAATTGGCTATTTGTGCACTTTCCCCGTTTTTGTTTTTAGTTAAAAGACAAAAATAGCATTCTTGAATGGTATTTTAAGCTTCAATCTTAAATGCTGTTTTAACCACAAAATTAAGTTAAATATGAGTGAGGTTTTAATTGTAAGATTTACTACATTGAACTTAGATGATATTAGTATCTGCTATTGTTATTTTTCAACATTATGACGTATACAATTTCATGGATCTGATTGGTTGATTCGTAAATTTGGGTTTTTAATCCTCAGAATGTTTTTTTTCGAACGCAAGCATTCCTGTTCGAATTTGCTTCAAACATTTTCATATTAAGAGTTTTTTCAGAAGTTCTGTTATAATTTTGTTATAGTGTCAGTTCTAGATATATCTTAACTAAATTTGTTTTGTTTTAATCCTATTTTTTATTTCAATACGCATGCGTACGTCCGCCATTAGTGGCGCAAACCTAGTTCAATGCAGTTCATGAACACCCTGTATATGGTAAATGAATATACCGCTGTGAAGTATTCAAGAATTTTATATATTTTTCATAATTTGGCTTCAACTTTTTTAAATCCAATACTTTTTTTACAATTTTTCTCTTTCGAATAAAAGCTGACAGGTCGAAAGCGCGGTAATTCCTGTGTACGTGTAGTTGTCTTTTTGTTCCTAGAAATAATAAGTAAAAGAAAGGAAAAACGAGCTCATGTAGAAATTGCGGTTTTGGACGAATGTGTATTTTTGTGGCGTTGATCGCGCCCGCGGGCATTGTACCGCGAAGCCTCATCTCCAGTCACAAAAACAAGCGCATAATAGACAATTGGATGTTTTATTTAATTTTTTAAGCGTTTAGGTATAATATTATCAGATGACCGAGCGCATCATATGTTTACCACCACACGCAGAATAATGAATTTGCGCCTGTGGGCTGTAATATATTTTTGTGGTCTCATGAGTCTTTCAAGTAAATACCTTACGTGTATCATGAAATATTCAATTCGGTTGTTTCCCGTGTTGGTAGAAAAATAAAGTGTCGGTATTTTCTCCGCACTTGAACCCATTTTCATTTCTTTACACGTCATCATGACGTCATATATTTTAAGTATTTGTCATATGAACTGAGCATAAACATCTAAGGATTGTGATGAAAACAATGCGCAACAGACAATAGTAAAAGGATTGTGAAAATTTTGCACTTAAGTTATTCTCTTTAGAATACGTTCCAAATTACCTGGGTTTTGATTTTTAGTGTCATTCTGTATTTTTTTACGCTGGTTTTGACAGTAAATGCTGGGGAATTTTGCATTTGTTAATACGTTTGATTTCGATTAATCAACATATAATGAAAATTGAATTAGTTTCCGGTTGATCACAGTCTATTCGCAGCCATGTTATTATATTTACCTATAAAAGTTACAATTTTTAGTTTCTCGTACATTTCTGTAGATGTATTCGATTTCCCAGTTCCAATTTCGCTAACAATTTTATTGGCCTTGATTGCTCTGACGAAAACTGAAATCGCCAGGGGTCAGAGTTGAATCTTACGATATATCGTCATCAAACGCGGCGGCGGCACGAAAAAGTTAAATTTCTTTACTTTTTGTTACGATGATGACCAACTTGTTGGACATTGGTCATCACTACGGCATTGTAATTTGGCACCACCTCGCATCACTGATAATTTCGGATATGACTAGACCTCAGTTGTTGTTTTCGATCTATTTTTCAATTTTTTGATACTTTTTTATCATTTCTGACGCACTTGTTCGATGTAATCTTCAATATCCTGATTTCAACCACAAATACGTGACATACAATGTTATATTATGAATTGTACGTTTAATTTTCGGTTTCCTTATTTTTGAAATTGTGTGATGACCGAACTATCCCTCTAAATCTAAATTATAGTATGCCTTTCTTTAAAAGCTTGCAGGGAACATCTAGTATAGTCTGTATCGAATACTGTACAGAAGCTGCATTGCTGCTGAATTTTTAAAATTGGATTTGTCGAATCTTCAAGATTGTTTAAATATACACACTCCTCGTTTTGTCTAATCAGTTAATGTGATGAACGGTATTTATTTAGTACGATCTAGCGGTTAAAAAATCATTTGATTTAGAAAGATTATTTTACCTATGCATCTAATTCTGGTCTAGTTCTGGTCCATAATGCCTGCTATTTGTCATCACTGCCCCGCATCCTAATTTATGATGAAATCATAGCCAGGAATTTTTATGTGTTTAGCTCACTCAAAGCCAAACAAGATTCTTTATGTGCAAAATTTATTAGAATCATCGAGTGTACCTGATAAAATTAAACATTGATACAGAAAACGGCTAAGTTATTTTTATATTAAGCCCGAATCTGCCACAACTTTTAGGCCAAATTTGTAGTTTTTGCCATTACTTGTTCAATATAGTATCCGTGTTTTAAATCGAATGCACGTAATTTACTAAAACTGTGAAGTCATATACACCAGTCATTTATTGCAACCTTTTTTGCTGTGGTACACTAATGGCGCGACACACAACTATTATTAGATTGACAAAATTCTCATAAACTTGACAGGGAAAGTTACTCGAAATAATTCAAGTGACATGTTGAATAGTGGATAACAGAGACATCCATACTTGAGACTTGAAAACAGCTATTATTATTAGCAGTTCATGTGAATTTGAGGCCATATTGATCCAATACAAGTGTGGATCATGGATGTAAGCGCCATTCTCTTGCACTTTTATAATATCCGGATATATCTTTTTGCTCAGATAATGATTCATGAAAAAAAAATTCGATTCGGATAATTGTGATGTCGCAATGACCGTTTTGCAATGTCGCGTTATGTTGTACGTGCTCAATGGTGAGCGAGGATTACGTGCAATAAATAATAACTCAAAATTCTATCTTAAATTCATAACTCGAAACCTTGTGAAAACGTTTGCTTTATTGAACGCACTTTATGAAATTAACCTTCTCAATGTTCGTGATTCGGTTAATTTGTTTTGGAATACAAATTGAACGAAATCTGAGATGTTAATTGTTTTTCTTCAAGCACTGTCCAGCACTTTGAAGTTTTGGCAGAAATAACTAGATTGCTACCAAATAACTCACGCCATAAATGATTTATCGTAATCCTTCAAAACTTTGTTTATACTTTTTAAATGGAAAGATTAGAAAAGGCATCACGTTAAAGCATTGGTCAGTTTCAATAGCTTCCGAATGTGTTGCATAATAGCCATTTTTGTCTGACAGAACAAACTAATTTTTCAAACCTTGTGAACTATATTTCGTTTAAGCCGCATAAGTGCATTCGCTTATGCGATAACTATCCTGGTTGCATTGTACGGCATATAAGTTTTTTTTTGGCCATTTAGGCGTCGTCGACTCGTACACATGTCCGTTACGAATCTTACGATGTCACATATTTGGAATATAATGACCAGTCTTCAAACTCAGATTGCAATACTTTAGTGGGACTACAGAAAAATCAAAGACTTTTTCCCTTATATAATCTCGCTTCGTTTGTGTAAGCGACTGCTGACAAAGTATTGCTGATGATGCCGTTAATTTAAATGCCCCATTTTAATAGTTTGTCAATACGCATGCGTAGAGTATATATATGGGTGGGTCCATGGGTGACCTATTTAAATTATGCTCTAATATGCAACAAATAGCATATACAAAGTATAAATTTGCCATGCTTTTATGGGGTTTTTCTGCATAAACTTTTTGTTGGTAAAATAGAACATTTCGATTAGATTTCGAAAATAATTATAATATGTGAGATTTCAGGTTCCGTGTGAACTAATTTTGCCGATGAGAAATAAAAGTTTCTCTACTATTTGATCTTAGACTTCTTTATTTTCACACTTTCTGGACTTTTGTTGGGTATTCAGTTGGTCAGTACATACCATTTTGTGCTATAGAGACGCGTTTTTTTTTTTCAAAGTTCAGTTTGTGGCGACACGTAACGCGACTTTGAATTACGATTGAAAAGACCAATGCATTGGACTTATTTTCCGAGCCTAATTCTTAATTCCGTATCATTGCCAATACTTTGAGAAGGACTATCATCACTTTTCTCCAGAAATTCGATAGTACAAGGCAAAATAAAGCGAGCGGTATTTCGAATTGACAGACCGCAGGCTCGGCCATTTCCGGCGTCCACCAAACGTGTCTACAGATGCCGTTCCGCTGGATTGACCTGAATAGCCGCGCAAACTAACTTTTGTGAAGTATGTATAACAACTTTTATTGTATATTAGTGGTTACTGCCCATAGTTCGCATTTGTATGACCGGCGTTGAATGATTTACCCCGCACACAAAAGGGGATCGCCATTTCCATAGTGAGGGATTGTGTGTCCACCGTGCGCATAAATGACCACCGACTACGATACACTAATACCTAACCAAACAGCAATAGCCACTTGTCGACTGACCGTTGCTTCTCTTTGAAAAGCCCCGCTCAACCTGAGCGTGTACTGACTGATTCACAACCTTACCATGAAATGCGAATGTACGCACGTAATAAGATTTCTTTCTCAATTTTGTTAATTCTATCGTTATCCTTCTTTTTATCCGATATAAATATTTTTGAAGATCCTTTAAAATAATTTGGTCGTGTGGCAGGCAATTGTGGTTCCTAACCTTAAATTCCTCTCTTCAAATATTTTGGATTTTCTTTCCTCCCCCACTGTCCATAAGAAACTCTGTCTCCATGACTCAATCTTAAATATATCCGCAGTTCGTACACTTGCTTTTTCGCAGTTTGTAGTTTGTATAAATATGTATTACTATAAATGACTGAACAATATTGGTGAAAACTACAACGAATACAAAGTAATATTTCTGTATTTTCTCTTCAAACAGAAAAAAAAAATCATCCCCGCGGAAACAAATTAAGAACGCCGCTCCTCAAAGATTCCAGTTTTTCTATAATAGTGGTTTCCTATAGATAAGTGGCTGCTTGTTCAGAGCCTTGTTCGGGCTTAAAAATATATGGAAAAAACCTCATCTTGGGATAATACGTTGTTTGGTGAATTTCGTCAGTTTTATCTTTCCAAGCAGTTTTTTGCGAATTTTTTCAACAATAATTTTTCTGAAAAATTAAACCTCTTGGCTTAGCGCGCGCGCCAGGTGTTGATGATGATCTCCAGTCAACTCGTTTGTCACCACTAAGATGGCCATTGCGTGACACTGACCAAATGATAATAATACACCTCTTTTCGACGCCTTTCTTTCAGAGCGAAATGAATAGGGAATGGTTTTATTAACATTTTAGTGAAATTTACTATTAAAAACGATATTAAAATGCAATGTTGTAATCTTTGCGTATTCAGATAGCTGAAATTTTTTCCATGGTGACATGTCAATTTTCGTTCATTCTTATTTGCTTGGCAATTTTGGCATGTCAAAGTTGTTCTTAGATCGGAGTCGAGTCGGAGTCAATTTTTTACGAAACCGGAATCGGTCGATAGTGAATTTTTTTCCACTCCACGGCCATGAATAATGCAAGGTAAAACACGTCACAACAGATCTACAGTTATGAAAAGCATTGTGTTTTGGTTTAGGATAAAGTTTGAGCCCAAATCGATTCAACAAACATGTTTTTGAGTAAAATCAAGTACCGTGATCACGCATATATAACAGATACTCATCAATGTTATTTTTGGTGATCAAACTTACAATTCTGCTCATATAGAACATAGGTATTATAATGTGAAAATTTAAGCTATCGCCTTTCTTTAGTTACTTTCTAATGAATTCTGCTACTAAGCTCAGCTTAGCTTGTTTGCTTGATTTTCTGGGAATTGTAAGTGGAAATTGGTCAGACTCGTACATTAAAGTACATACGTTGCAACAATGACATAAGCTCTTCTGTATCAAGATATTACTGTAGCTTTCATTTCGAAGCAAAATGCCCATTTTTTAAACATTGCTATGTATATACCAAATGTAGTTAAAGTATGAATTTGATTACAATCGACTATATTTCACATGTTTCCGAATGTATAGTTCGGATTTGGACACTTAATGGCAAGTTTTGCACACCGCAATACAATTGCCGAGAATTGCCATTGATACTAGGGTCTTTTTACTTACGTTTTCAATTTTACTTAGGTAATATAAGTTTACGTCGACTATGTGTTATTTCAAATCCCTTAGGCGAAATAACAATCCTTTCGTGCCGTTTTACTTTAAATCAAAAGAGATTTTTAAGTTACCGAGGGTCAGGGGTCGTTCTCGTCGAGCGACAGCAGCGACACGATCGACGATACATCAAAAATAAACAAAGAAAACCAAACGATCTCGGCCATTACGCTATAAACAGCAAATTATATTGTACAGTGGACATTCTGCACGGAATTAAGTTGTGTCCCCTTTGAAAGAAAGTAATATAATTTTTTTGATATTTTTTAAATACGCAAAAGAATGGTAGATTATGAATATTGTCTTGGTGATTCTATTTCCCACGCGATTTTAAAAAAACAAAAAGAAAAACCCGTACATAGGTAAAAAAAAAATTGGTGTTTCTTGGGAACACTGAATACGATACGATACATGTTTTGGATTATATTACCGTGATCCGCAATTGACTGACCATTTTGATCAAACAATAAATAAACGGTGGATAGCGGGTTGTGGAACGTAAATTAGTCTACCGGACGAAGATTTTCGGCGAGGTCTTAAGGTTATTCGCCTTGGGTGTATGTTCGGTGAGAACGCATCTTTAGGTTACAATGATTTCACTTGTTTTTAAACAAACAACGCGATAGAGATAACATAATCGCTCGCTGGCATCAGTTTTCATAAGAAAAATCGAAAAATTTAACATAATATCATAAAATAAAGAGTACCGTAATCAAGGTGGTCCGTTAACTTTTAAGACGAGTGGTCATTTCTCTCATATGTATACGAACGTGTACGCCGAATACCTTCGGTGGAAACCAAACTTTATTTTGTTAACCATTGCAGTTCAACTCGTCCAATCGCAGTACAAAATATCTTATTAGTTGATTTTTTGTCCGGGTATGATGTGATCGAGCGAATGTATTTTTTTCACAACGCATGTTTTCGTGCTCACTTTTGAGCTCCGGTTTTTATTTTTTAATTTGTAATTCAGTTGATGAAAAAAAATTCTAAAAATTTTGCCGTTTGTGCTATAAAATGCTGTTCATATTTTTAGAGTATGAGGGTTTTCATATAAAAGGTAAGAATTTCATATTCATCCCGCGGCGGAGATGATTCTTATGGCGTACTACTGTTCCTCGTCCGATTATGGGTCAATGTCGCGTTGGCTAGTTACTTTATGTTTTATATTTAAATTTTCTGTAAATAGCTTTTAACAAATTAACTTCGAAATAATCGAAATGTTAAATTCTAGATATTATCATTCCCATTTCTAATCTTCCAACGCCCATCATGACATACTCGTGTTTTTGCCCAAAATATCATTATGATATAAGATACACATTATGAGACATTTTTACTTCAAAGAGAAAGAAAATGAGGTTTTTCTAATCTATTGAAAAACAACCGCGAATTCACATTCTAGGAATTTGCCTGAAGGCAGTAAACGAGATACCATGATCGCAAGATAACATTGATTTCCGGATATATGTCATAAACATCTTCCATGGAGGCGATTTTACCTTTGTGAACATGTTTAAAAATTGGCACGTGGCTCTTTTAACCCGAACATCTTTGACAAATCAGACCAGTGCCAAGTAAAACGAACATATTTAAAAATGATTTTTTTTTCTATAAATCTCAAATTTGCGATTTTAAATACCTCTTTCTACTTTTTGAATATTTTACGAATTTTTTTGATTCTGAAACCACATTATTAAATCGTACGATTAGACCTCTTATAATACGCATATAGTATTGTCATTGCTACAGTAAGATACCAGTATTATGGATTATTAGTCTTAGTATTACCACCTTTTCGAAAGAGGTCTTTTGTGTTGTAGAAAATCACGAGAAAAAAACCGACATCCATTGTTTTTATTTGTATTTCCTATACAAAAATCAAGTGACAAATATCATAATATCATATTTATAATTGCTATAATTAATTGTATTTTTATATCGTTATTAGACGAATATTACGTATTACGTAAAAGAACTAGCGAACTACACATTCGTGTGTTAAAAATATCACAGAATAATTCTAGAATAGCCAGCCGTCGCAAGCAAATGAATAAATATGGCAATCTTCTTGATTTTTGTTTGGTATACTTCGCAATAAACATGTTTTGGTGAGTCACGCACGAGTGAGGTATTTACTATGCATCACCTGAACCTATTTTTATTCATTTTCTCGTAAAATAATGAGGTGTTTTCGGTAATGCTAAGTGATCATCTCTATTCGCATTGAAGGTTAGTATTCATTGGTTAAAGATCTGCTAAATACAGCGTTCACCCAAGCCTGTCACCTCACATGATGTATTAAATTGTTCATTGTTGTCCCCCTGCCATACATCTTAGTTCTGTCCACAGCCTTGTTGTGAGCTTGCTCCAATAAACTCTCTGGCATCGCCATAGGACACACTGGTGCGTTTGTCTCAAGATATCTCGAGTTCGAAAACTCTAAATATAGCATACGAGAAAACTATTCATCATTTAAGCTTTTTTCATATTGATTTATAGTCACAGTCGTCCATGATTGTCGAGCCTATCACCTCATAAATTTGACCATTATGTCTCGTTTTTACACAAGTAACCTTATTTTGGTCACTGTAAAGTCATTATTAGGTGCTTTTCACAGATCAGTTTCACAATCGCACTCTCATCGCCTTGATACAGTAATTATTTATTTTGGTACTTGTTCTCAACATTCTTTTTCCGCAATTTGCTTTCATTCCTATATTCCGACCACAACTGAAAACTTGTCACGTTTTTCACCGTCAAAGCTAGATGCTATTTAGTTTAGTATCTCGGTCATACATATTTAAAAATACCAACAAGAACAATAACAAGATATCTATAACAAAACAATCCATTTGTGCATTTCGTGTCCAATAATGGGAATATGTTTGCATGGATTTTGTTCATTGTTTCTGTCTAATTTGGAATTTGACGCAGTAAGTTCTTGCAGGGTCAAATCTAAAACCAAACATTGTGTTTTGTATGTGTATATAAATTAGTTTGGTATTTTAGATTTCTTCTTTGAGAATAATTTCAATTTTCTTTTAATTTCTAGTGGGTAATTTGAACAGGTCAACAAGTCTGAAAGAACATCGACGTATTTGTAGATTTATTTTGTCTTCCATGCTGGGACCCGAAAAATATATTTCATATTCTTTTATATGGGTACTCCCGAAGTATGTGTACCAGGTCAGGGTTAGGCCATAATTTTATTCCGATTTTCCTTATTTTAGTTCTATTACGACTTCGGGGACTGTCTGTGTTAGCCAAGTGAATATTCCCCTGGGTATAGGTTTCAGTCCCTTTACACAACTTGATGTAAAATAGGCGAACAGGATTAGTTACCTCCATATTGGTACACACACTTCTGGAGCGCACATTTATGCTTGCGGTCTCCTTTTGAATAGCCACAGAGTAGTAAACACGGAGATTTTGTACTCAACTATGCGGTCGTAGTATTTTTGATTGACAGCCACATCGTCGCATATGTTCGTTCGTTGATTCGTATCAACACCAATTGCGAGTGATATTTGTGGTTTTTCTCACCTCTTTGCATGGATATTCACACAATTCGAGTGCTTTTCAATTTCAAAATCGTACAAATACAAAAGTGCTTTATTAATTTATAGCCTATTGTTGTAACTTATCCCAACCAACGTACCGCAAAGCTCTTGAATAAATCGCCACTCGAAATATTTTGTGCGGTTGACCGAATACACACGCGATATGTCGAGTGGACAGGTCCTCTAATACTGCCCATTCAAAAATAGAGAAAAATCGTAAAATGATATAACAATTTAGGGTAGTTTTAAAATTTAGTGAAATACGTATTCCATTTAATTTGTTAAAATTGCTATGAAAATTTTTAATATTTGTCCCATGTCTGACAAAGTATTAACTCATTTCAATTGTTTTTTTTTAATTACCATCTTATTGAAGTTAGTTTTCTGATTCTTGTTCAAAGTGCTCCAATGTCCTAGTTTAGTTAAGGATACAAAAGAGCGAATGCTGGTAGTAGGATTAGGCGTACACAATGAAAGGGATCCGTTTGAATCAACACTCAGGCTTCTGCGAAATAGCATAATGAATTGTGACCGCCTACGTAATTTCTTTACCGTCATAGTAAAATTATTTTCCGTTCTTGGGGCAAAATTCCTTTGTCGTGAGTTTGTGCCAAAATATCTTTATTTGGGATTTAAAGGAATTCAATATTGATGGTCCTATTTAAGTCAGTAAAGTACACTATATTATGCAATAGCGATTTTGTGGAGAATCTGGATTTACAGTTAATTTTAAATGATTTGAACGGAAATTTTTTACAGCAAAATCTTTAGTTAAATAAACATAGATCCCTATTCCACGCGAAAAATTTAAAACTTTTTTTGAAAATAACCTCAGTTATCGTAATCTTTAAAAATAACATCCATAAAGAGCATTATTTTCGTTCTCAAGCTAAATTTTTTGACAACCCATACGTTCAGTATGGAAGCAATCCTTTTACAGGAAAACCTTATGCGCGACCGATTCGAAACATGGTGCTGAAAGCAGGGCAGTTCAGACGTGGGTACAATCGAATCTGACTTTGACTCCGACTCGAAAAAACTTGATTGTGATTACGAAATATCTGAAATTCGTCTCACAATTTCGACTTCTATTCCGGACAAGTTGGAAACATGACTCCGACTACAACTCAATGGTTGGTTGATTGAAAGTCAAGTAGGATTTGATATTCTGTTCGGAGTAACAGACCATCCTAACAGTCCTTTATTTGAAATATGATTTATCTATCGCTTTGCGTCCAAAATTGTGTATTTTGAAGTTTGTAGAGGTGGAAATTTTTTCAATTTGTTGAATTTTGTTGGAAACTATTGCATTTGGCATTCTTGCACAAAACTGTGGCCGCTATCATTGTAATTAAACCACTACAGGTATTTGTGGAACGTTGCCATATAAATTTACTTCACCATCGAGATATATTTTTGTATTCTCACACGGCCCAGTTTGGTGCAATGGTTGTATCTACGGCCGAGGATGGAAATAGGATGTAATATAGCCCAGTTGGAACCGGAGACTCGATTGCCATTTCGCTTTTAAAATTTCACCCAGACATTCTTATTCAGCGTTCTGTGTAGAACTGGAAATGCCGTTTTGCTATTTGCGCGGTACTTGGTTCGAATACTTCCCCCAATTGTATTTACAATGACCACCCTCGCGCGAATTGTGTCAATATATTATTTTGGCTATTCGTGTATATTGGAAAAAAACGAAACGAACAAACAGCTATTTATATTTCAATTAAGAATATTTTGTCCAGTTGCAAATTTGCCAAGAAAAATGTCGCCACTGCACTGTTTACAAATTACAATATGTACACTATTGTTCTAATTGTTCGTTTTCTTTGAGAAACCGAAGGATTTAAACTGTAATTATTGGAATTTGACCTGTTCAACATTTCTGACATATTGTGAATCACGAAACAGGTGACCATAGCACCATGCTTTGTCGTAACCTTTGAATATAAATTAACAATATACACATTAAATGGCTATCTTCAGCAAAAAATATCGAATTATTTGTACTGTATTATTCTAACTTATTCTCCACGATTAAACTGTGAAAAGTTTTTACATTTTCAAATTATTCCCCAATAGTCTGGTTCAAGTCTATACTATATATAAATATATACCATCTTAAAAAGTAGACGAAAAAGTCTTGAAATAATATTTAAATTGTAAAGCCTTACTTGTAAGGTGTAATAAGCGTAGCGGCCAAAATTATACCCGTTTCGGAGACGGTAAATGTTGCCTGGCGCCATCCGCAATAAACTACATGTAAAATTGGCGCTCATGAAATAGGATGCTATTTTCGATTTTAAAGTATTTGTTGAAGTCTATTACATGAGGTATGTTTAATAAAATGTTGAATTTTATATATATTGTAGTAAATTAAGAATTGAGAGTCAATTATATTTTGTGATTCAAGAGCCTTGCTGCACACTAACACAAATATATTTCTTTAACGTGTTAATGTGCGGCAAGAATTATTCAGTATACTGTTGATATTTTCACGGTTGGTACAGCATTCTTATTATTATATACATACTGACCACCGACGCTAAACCATGGATGAAGGATAAGTAGTTGGCTTCGCAGAAACCGAATAATACCACAAATCTATTTTATTTTACATAATTTAGTTCAGCGCTCAAATGATTACTATCAATTTGTATATTAAACTTTGGTTATCATCCGAATTTGATAAGTTTGGTACTACGGGATCTCCATTTGGTGTAAATAGCCTAACAGTCGGCCATTTTAAACAAAATTTCGATAGTTAGCTAAGTAATTGTAAATCATATTAGGATTCCGGTAGAATCAATCATTTTATTTCATCATTCCAAATTTTAGTATCTATGAAACTTTGGAAACTGTGAATACAATTCCGCATAAACCTGATTTTCAGACAATCTCCGAATTCTGACGGATTTGATTATTGACTACCCAATTCAAGTACTTATTCCACAATGTTTCGCTTTAAATTGAACCATTAGTGGCAAAATCCGCGATTCCTGCGATAAAGGGTAATTCTCATTTGTACTTCCTTGGAAACTGAAGTCTATACTCCTTACAACATAAGCAATATTAATTGAGCAATTCGACTTCAGGCGTAAAATCATGTTTTTGACAGCGGTTCCTAGAAATTGTACTTTTAAGGGGACCTCCTATTACTTAGAAGTACTGGTAAATTTTTAGTCTAGAATGATTCGCCATCCATCTGTGTGTCTATTGAATAAGCTCTGCGGTAGTATTCGCCGCAGTAAAACCAAAGCAGTTGACGTCACATTTTTTCGGAAACAGACACATTTGATGTTCTGTCATTATGAACTAGGGCCATCTTTAGATATGGGTTTCATAGTTGGGTCTGTTTTAGTCTTGGTTTTAGTTAGTGCCTCATGTCTACTTTTAGGTTTGGCTGTCAGTACCAAACTATTACCAAAAAGCGTTTTATTAATACTTTATTTTGTGACATAATGTGGCGTAGTATATATATATAGTTAAGAGAAAAACATCGATTTTGTTTGTGCATCGTTTTTTTTCGGTAAGGATGTTTCAAATGATTCTAAAACCTCGGGACCACGCAAAATTTAACACTTTTACAAATTTTTACCTCTCGTTCAAATCCTACTCTTCCAAGGTTAAAAAGATTAAGGCTTTCGTTTATGCCAGGCCTTATTAATTAATGGTATGCCGTGGCTACAATCACCGTCTATTTGGCCTGTTTTGTTTTATTCTCATTTGCGTAGAATCTGGATTATTAAATTGCAGTTCGTTATGTGTCGTGGTCGAATCTATTTCCGTCATCAAATAACGGTGACCTTGGTTGACATTTTGATTCGTAAAGTCAACAGAAATGTAATTGCAATTCTCTTGTTTGGATAGGGTTGGATTGAATGTAAATTCAAACGTTTTTTTTTGCTTGACCTCCCTATACTATCAAGAAAAAGGGAAATCACACTTGTCTTACCCCGTAATTGTAAGATAATCTGGAAATTATTCTATTGGGGGGACCTGTTGAAACGTAGGCGTTATGATTACGGTTAAAAATAAGTGAACTTGATGTTTATTTTTATTTATTTAGTGTTAAATTTTGGTCAAAATACTGCCTCCCTTAAAAAATGAGACTTGCTGTCGTAGTAGCACAAAAACCGGCTCTACGGTTTCCGCTGACGTTTTAGGTTTATTACGGCATTTGTCTCTGATTGTACATTTTACAAAAACCGCGAGTGTGTATCGGTCACTTTACCAAAGGAATTTCTCTCTTTTTGTGTAGTACTTTGCACGCATCCTCGATTTTGCTGAGCTGGAACAGTCGATACCCTTCGACACCATTAACCTATTGATCGCTCCATGCATTTAAAGTCTATTTAACTTCCTCTCTTTGTAACCAACGGGTGAATAAATCGTCGTTCCGTTGGCGGTTGGCTATTGTCTTTTAAGTCCATTTTTTCTGATTTTTGGACGTTGATGCTGAGGCGATATTGCGTGCAACCAGCCTACCGTTAACTGTTTGTTATTACTTGCTCAAAAGATTGCACATATATTCGCTCTCTGACCACCGTCCACTTCAGTATCACTTACATAGTATCAATATCCTAAAAAACACAATCCTTTTCAACTATTCTATTTTCAGTATTCTGGTATTTTAGTATC
Source organism: Styela clava (assembly GCF_013122585.1). NCBI lineage: Eukaryota > Metazoa > Chordata > Ascidiacea > Stolidobranchia > Styelidae > Styela > Styela clava. The sequence continues at coordinate 12,141,958 of NW_024102837.1, forward strand.
TCTAATATAGTTGTATATGATATATTAAATCTTTATTTCATTTTTTTTTTCAATTTTGTTATGAAGTCATATTTCTTTAACCGGGTTTGTTCCATTTTGATCAATAATTATTTAAGTTTTTCGCTTCATATAATACATCTGTAGGCACCAATAAACTATATATGGTGTCGATAAATTCTCTTTACAATTTAAAAAAAATTGTAACACAACAATTGTAACTCTGTATATTGCTGTATGCAGTACATCGTACTGGAAATTTCTGGATTTGCATAAGAATATTAATATGGGAATAAACGCTTTATTCATCATTCAATATATTTTGAAGTTCAGTATTTTAGTGAAAAAAACCCAAAATTTATTTATTGTATTCTTTCTTGTGCTTCTGATAAATCAGACATTGCATTCCTGCATATGGGAATATGGCAAATATGTACGACACATAAGTGCCAAAACGTGAGCTTGCATTCGTCTTGCTCTTTCACGCAAGTCTTGTCCTGAATGAGGTAGTCATGGAGCCTAAATCTCATAGATATATGTTCTTAAACAAGTTTTCAGTAGCGTAGTAATTATTTTTTTATTTATTGTATTTTTCATAAAAAGGTTATATATGATTAGATGAAAAATAATTTTCACTGCAACGCGATTAAAAACTGTATTTGGTTTAAAATGAAAATTGGTTTTCAATGCACAAAACTACTTTTATCTGTGATAAATTATGCTCTTATTTTAGTAAGAATTTCTTTTTGTACTACTACATTTAAATTCTAAATTTTTAAATTTCTACATTAAAACTTTCTATAAAATAAAAGATTCGACATTGAATTGGAAGCGTATATTTCAACAACCACACTTTTCAAATATAGTCAACTCGTATCTATCCTTAAATCCATCGATGTTTACTTAAACGTGATCATCGGTGGGGAGAGGGTTAAATAAATCGCATGCGTAGGGATGGAGTTGTTTGTGTATTTTGATCGCATTACACTAACTGTCGAGTGGATGGCAGAGTAGTTGCTACTGGCTGCCTCACGAGTGGTCTTCTATCGGCTAATCTAGTGGCGAGTCCACACAAGTACAAAGACCGCTCGCACTTCACGTTAGTCCAGTACCATCAGAATGCTATACTGACCATTGTCCCCACACGCGACCTGGAGTGGACACCACCTCTTAATTGGCTTGATGTTGATCATAACGAATGGACAATCAAAATTAAAATCAACGTCGCAACTAAACACTGAACACTTTTTAAAACCTCTCGTTTACTGCAAAGAAATCGACAAAATTACATTGCATTTTATTGTAAATAAGCAAATTATTTTTGCTTTCACTCGCGCTGGGGGCAATCTTGCAGTTATCTGAGATTCATATAGGCTATTGCGGTCGTATTTTAAAATTATATTGCTAGGTGCGAGTCTTTTTACACTGTGACTCCATATATGAAATTTAATAGTGAATTTAACTGTATTGGACGATTCACTCGAACCCCACGATTACGGCTTTGAAGAAGAATATCTTTGGAAAATATTTATTCTATAATTACCGTTGAAAACTTTCAAGTGCGAAAATTCAATTTGAGTTTTTCTATGCGCAGGTGTGAAATATAATCATCTTCATTTGATGGTCATTGTTGTTTATAAATCTCAACAAAACAATAGTTTCATTACTAACAAGATGGAATTATATAGAATTCAGTATAAACAAAAATTTTGATAATTGAAAAGAGCGATTTTGTGAATCAGATTAGGTTATCAAATTTTAAGTTTCTTGTGAAATTTTCTGGTAAATGTTGTGGATTTGAAAATTGTTCTATGTATTGTTTTTCTTCAAGATGGATCAATTTGAAGCAGGGGTTAGCTACCTTACGTGCGGTAAATTTTGCAAGCAAGAAGGCATTGGAACCACATTTTTAAAACATACAAAAGTGAATCTAATTCCTATGAATTCTCTTCTTACACTGTTAACAAATACGTTAAATTACGTACTAACACGAATTTGATGACAATTTAGGTTCTTTCTAGCAAGTTTTTAAAATACATTCCGTTGAGGTATGGGCATTCTTTACATTTAGTCGGTATGTTGTTTATTTTTTTATTTTGAAAAATTCTAAAATCTAATACAACCTACAATATATTCATCTTCATTGGAGCGTTCATGCTTTGTCCAAAGTAATGGACGTTCGGATTGTGCATACTTATAGCGAATAGTTTTTATTATTCGTTTATATATATTCAGCATTAATATGATTTTTTTTTCGATTTCGCCTGGTTTTGTAGAGTTGCAAGCGTCTTGTATATAAATAATAATATCATTGTGACAATTTCCTTTCCAAAATTCTATTTTCTTAATATGTAGATTGTAATCAATGTTTTCCTGTTCGATTTGCGAAGAAGGGACTTTCATTTTATTTGAAACGCAAATTCATATCCTGCCCGGGCGTCTACATTGTTGATTAGAAAACTTCCTCTCGTTAAATTCTATGCATATATCGGAACTTGCCCAAATGAACCCGCATTTCCTTTGTTGGACTGGGAAATAGAAAGTTATTTTGACAAAGCAACATTTGTGGAGAGATAGTTTTATTCTGTTCGAAAATAACATTTTTTTTTGATTTGTCAAGTGTTTGTTAACTTTCTCATAGACAGCTTTCTGCATATTTATTTACACTTGCGACTTTACTCGTTGTTTATTGGAGGAAATATTAATTAAAAGTATGTACTGGTAATTAGCGTCGATAAAATTCGTTGAAAATGTCGTTTTTTAGGAAATATTTCAGATAGGAACACCGTTTTGTAGATTAAATATAATTGTATATTAAGTATGTGCCGGTACTATAGTCATATACTAGAAAAACACCAAGCTGTGTGTGCTTAGAATACGACGAAAGGATTCACCATTCTGCATACTTCTTAACATTGTAGAATTTTTATATCAAATCAAGTATGTTGGCTAGATTTAATTTGCCTTAATGACAATTCTGTATATCATAACTGTATGCAGAGTTTACCGAATTCAATATAAAAATCAAGTTATCTGAATCATATATTCATATTGGACGTTCTGGTCGAGTAGAAATAATGTAAAAACGATTTTTTGTCCTACGCTTCTTACTTTTGTTACGCACAAGGCATATAGATAAGTTTTCATTTCAACCCGAGAAAAAGACTGATTCGAAATAGGTCGAACCTATGATACTTAATCAGTCAAGTATGGTATGGCAATATTTAACTAATAGATTGCACTTTCTCGAAAACCTTTGATAATTTAAATTCGTTTATCACTCAAAATAGTCGTCTGCTTTATTATAAAGATTTTAATTATCCGGATGCAATCAGGTTTGAGCCTATCTATTGTTTTCTTTGTTTGTTTTAATTATTGACGTTGACGCAGACGTATTATTGTTTAACGTAATACGTAATAATCAACGTAATGTGGATTGACGCTTACGCCTTTATAAATGTGTGTTCGATATAGCCTTTGTTTATCTTGATCAGGTTATAATATAAAGAATGGTTAATTGAATATATAAGACTTTCGGTGGAGATATAGTCGCGAGTCGCTGTTCTTCGATCGGTTGTAGCTTATTCGTTATTAGATAAATTAGTGTCAATACAGTGAAAGCAATGATAGCATTATCATCGGTTATGGTATAATTGCCTTGCGATTAATTCGTTAGACTAACTGTGCTGGTATTGCATGTTACATGTGCCATGTATCTTACCGTATGATCCAGCAAAACGGATCCAGAAGGAGGAGATCAGTATTTGCCTTTTCTAGACCATTTTTCTATTGATAATAATACAAATACTCGATATGTACCAGACAAATGGCCAAACTTTTGTAAAATCGAATGGAATTTCAGTTTGAGCTAATGAAAAGCGTTCCGTATTTATATGCTGGTTGAACATATATACCGATATGTATCGGGCATCCTGAAGTACGGGTTTGTTTTTCAATTAGAATAGAATGTAAACTCTTCGCAATAATATTCTATATATAAATATATAAGTCGTTATAAAGAGTAAATTAAAAGTAGCAATTATACAGCAATTAACATTAGAAATGTACGCCTCGAACTTGACAATATTTCTAATTCACTGTTTAACTTAATCAACTACTTTTGTTATTTTTCATTGTATATATAATACGCTGGATCATGTAAGAATCATCTTTGGCCAGACTTGATTTGGAAAATTGAGTTGAACTTTATACCAGGTTATGGTGGATTTATTACTTCGATAAAATTCGTTAATTTTTACTTGGAAATCAATGTCATCATGTTGATTCGTTGAATATGTTAATGTATTGGGTTTATAAATGTAGTTGTATTGTACAACACGTTATTCCTATTGTACGTCAATTCTGATCTGTATAGCTATTTAGGAAGCGGTTACCAATGGAACGGATTCTCATAAATGTCTCGTCGTTTTACACCGATGTTGCTAGTTTGCTACGGATAGCTGATCTCGTATTTTTGTACAACTGCAAAATCCATGTCATATTCTATTATATTTTTAACAGTATAATACTTACCATAGTATTTATTATTGTCGTAGGGTATAGCGATGTACACGACTGCAATTATGCTATAAACATGAAATATAAAGCGATTATAGCAAAGGTACAACGTAAACGTGTATACGCGTGTTTTTAATTTTGTTTCGAAGGGATTCTAATGTCTAATTGCGATCTCTCATATTATATTATTGCATTTTACACGATATATTTGATGTAACTAGTGACAAAGATTTACGCAAAACTTAAATAAATTCTGATTAATGACCTTGTGTGGTATTGTTTAGTTATGTGTGTGTTGCTAAACATGCCGGAGAGCCGTTCCGTGGTCCCATTCCAAAAACTCTCAGTGATTGTTTCTTCAATGATAAATAAAAAATATTTTCCATTCCAAATAATGGCTTATTTCATACCCGACGTTTAAATAATAATAAAACATAGAAGGCATAAGAATAAATAGAAAATGAAACACAGTCAATTTAGTTAATTAATCATCAATGTATTCCTCCGAAATGGGTAGTGCATGCATTTGCTGTGGTCCTATGTAAAAATGGTAGCCAAACGGTTTTATGCGATTTCTCATTTAGTATATGTTTTCGTTATTCGCCATGATTGGCCATTGATTACCCATATATTAAATTTATTTTCCTCTGGCTCAAATCAAATTGTAAACAAAGTTCACAAATAGTAAGAAACAATTACCGACATCTAAATTCGTTTGTTTATATCTTAACTCTTGTTATATAATGACATGAAAAATACAATAAAACGTACTAACAATAAGTCGCCTTCTAACTCTGATACACGCTATCGTTATCTGAAACTTGACGTTAAACTTGAACAAACGCTGCAAGGTAAAAGTTTCCGATTAGAAATCGACTCACAATAGTGATGATGCTTGAAATGTAATTTAATTTAACATCTTCTAACATGAAGTTTACGGACAAACAATTTTATTTTATTTATGTAGTAATAATAACTATGGAGCCTATTAGAAGCTCTAATGTGTGAAGTTATAGTCAGCTTACAAAAATAAACTTTATATACTTAATACAGCGAACTGTTTAGCTGCGTTAAGATTTCTATTTTCAATATTTTGAGGTGACATTTCCGCGGAAGTATATGTTAATTAGAATATATTTAATGGAACTAAGAGATACTTTATCGGGCGCTTCAGAAGTGTATGTACCAAAAGGGAGGAAACTAATTTTGTTCGCCTACTTTACATCAAGTTGTGTGAAGGGAATGAAACCTATGGGCAGGGGGTATATTCACTTGGCTAACAAAGACAGTCCCTGGACTCGTAATAGAAGATACTCTTTATCGAACACTTCTGCGGAGTATACGCGCGTAACTTGACATGTGATTTTTTTGTTTTGAATACCCTACCATCTATGTATTTTCGGGTTTTTTATTCCCGTCTTTGACCACGTTTTGTAATTGGATAGTCGTTATTTAATCACCCGTACTATTTAGGAATCGTCGAGAATAGTGTTTTCATTTGTGTAATCGTAAAAGCGGTACTCACTTCTCGATTTTTGTGGTTTAGTTCTATGGATTACATTCTATTTGGAAAATGGTATTGTTGGTCTATTGCGCTTTTACTATTTAGATGGAAATGCATGGAAAACCCTTTAAAATAAAACATTTCGAATGTAAATAATCTGATTTGAAAATGCTGTTTGTTACTGGAATTCTCGGTAACATGCAGCGCGGAATTAGACCTTTGTGGTATGAAACCATAATATACGTCAAATTTTAAAATTTTAGGATTTGATGACGATTCAAATGTAAATGCATGGAAAAACCTTCAAAACAGTTTAATGTAAATAAATAATCTGGTTTGAAAACACGGTACGTTACCGGTATTTTCGTTCACATGCATCGTAAGCTAATTTTCGTGGTCATGGTCGAGTAGTTTTATTTTCAGATCGACAGATACTTTCTCCATACTTGTGATTTACGGTATTTAATTATTTTAATTTAATCGAAAATGTGGGTTGCGAATGACCTTCAGACCCAAAGAGATAATTTTACTCATTTTCGATGAAATGTTCGTAAATCTATACTGATGAAATCATTTTCACCTGTCTCATTAAAAACCGGATCGACCCCTTCACGGAACGAAAGCGTATACGTTTTTGTGTTTTTTTGTGTCATTTACATAGCTTTGCCTTTTATGGTTGGTTGGTTAAGAAAGCAAGGAAACATAACATATATAGTGTTATTTGCACCTAGATTGTGAGGACTTCTTAATTAAATGAAGGATAATATACTTTTCTGAATATGTTGGGATTGGCGATGGGTATCACCATCTGAATGTTCGTCGAGCTAGAGTAATTTTAGAGTATCTACATGGGGTGTGTACTAGGAGTGTATAATGAGGTAAAAACATTATTCAATACAGTCTAACTGGAATGAATAAATCTGTTAGCGCATGTTGTTTTAGACAGATATTGTAGCTGGTAAATGAGAAAACGCAAATTTTTGTTGTTTTATGTAACGTTATATTTATGTATTCAAGCGAAATCGACTTCGCTATAATTTGTTCGTGCCATATTAAGTGTTGTATTCAATGTATTGTTAATAATTTTGTTATAGTATTCCAGTCAGGGAATATTTGTTTATTTCGGGATTGGTTTTACCTGCTGTACCAATCGTATTTTACGTAATATGTAAATTGCCTAATAAACAACAATTAACATTTAAAGTGGATTGAACGATTGGCCACGCGTCAGTGGATTGTAATTTCTTTTTTTTTACTCAGCTAAGATTACCGTCGCCCGTTGTTTATGTTTTTGCCCTTCTAACCATGGCTTTAGTTTCTTTTTTCGCGGTCGTACTATCCGTACTTTAGTCGGTAATAATGACAATTCAAACGAGTATTCTATCTCACGCAAGCTCGTACATTCTCTCGCTCTTCTATTATCTCGCTTATTTTTTCTTAGCAAAGACACACCTTCGCTACGGTATAAGCTATATTATTGTGCCTAGTACACTACATTTGGCCATTGGTTGCGGAGGACCGCTGGTCGAGCATTGTCCGCTAAGCCAAATATTTTCGAGAGAATACGGAGAGGGAATTTTTTGAGAGCGATATGATACACGTTGGAGAAAAAAGAAAGCTCGCAATTTATATCAGCAGTTTTTTTTTTAAAGAAAATTTTGCGGTTTTAGGCATAAAGCGATTTGGACTAGTTCCAGTGACCGCGTTTACGGCATCCCGAGTAAAGCATTGAGTATAGGTATTCTTTAGGCAGGCATTATCAATATAGGAATCAGTATATTACCTCTACGGTACTAGAGACCATCGCTGGACATACTATGTAATTATAGAAATATATGGTAAAATATCAGATATTGTTTTTTAAAGGCATGTTTATTGTGAATATTTCTGGCATCTAGTATTATGCCAATTGTGGCCCAACGTTGGCCGGATCTATAAAGATAACTGACTTATACAGAAGTTTCGTTATGTTGCCGCATATTGATGTCGACAGTATTTATCTATACTAATAGCACTAGAAACGCAAAGTTAGGTTATATTTATCATACATATATACCATCCATTATATTGCAAGGTTGCTAGCTGAGAACCTACGAAGGACAATAGCCAAACAGGGCGGGTGGGTCACGCTGTACGCCCCAATAAATACCAAGATGACAGGGTAGCCCATTTTGATTATTCGGCGCTAACAGTGCAGTTTAAAAACACGCTTTTGTTATGCGATCGAGCTTATAATGTAGTAGTATGCTCTCTCGCAATCACAGGAACGGGCAGTGTATATTTTGTTGACGCCTGGACTTTGTCAAAAACGTTCAATATTTTATTAAAAACGAAAGAATGACCGTTACTGCTATGTTACGATAAGTGAATTCAGATGATGCGAAGCGTGTATTAGCGCGCTCAACATCGGACATATCTGGGGCATTGAATGAGATCTACTTTCGGAAATTCACAAATTTTTCTGGTTTCTCAGGCGCGAATACTCAGATGTAACTTGATCCCAATGGTCATTAGTGCTTGGTATTTGGAAATTAAGGGTTTTTGGAAGCGCCGTTTTTACTTAAACTCGTGTATGGATCATAGATGAACAACGCCTCAGTTGAATGCTACAACGGTTTGCCATACTCGGCCGCGTATAAAGGCCCATAATTTTGGACAAGGTCTAAATTTCAATTTGCGAATATGCCACCAACTTTTGAGAATGAGAAGAGACCGCATTGGTTAAATATTAGCGCTGTAAAGCTCTATTGTATTTCGTATCGGATTTAGGTGGTATACTCGAACTTCAAAATAAAAAGAAATGACTTCAAATTCGAACGTGGTTTTCGCACCTGGAAGTCATTGTATATATTCTAGAATTTTTGTGAAGATAGTGAAATTCTGAATAGTGAAACTGCCTTTATGAAGTTTTAAGTTCAGCTAATTAATTCTTTTTTTGTTATTATTCATTACAGAATAATTTATAATAATTCCCGCACACGTATGAAGAAAGCGGGCATAGTAATTGTTCCTAATTAAAAATATATTATCTGATAGAGATTTAGTTTACCATAACTTCATTTATTTGCATTAATTTGTCCTTTTGGTAAGTTTAATTCTACTTTGTATATTTATAATATGATTTATAGCTGATTATAAACCACGGAAAACGTGTATGATAATACCGAAATGGTTTGCGTCATAAATTTTATTTTTCTGTTTTTTCGATGTTATGATCATCAGATGCGATAATACCTATTCGTCAGATAATTCATATTCGAAAAACAAGTTTGTATATGCTGTCATATCTCTTTTTTTTATGTGCGCAAAGTACAAGTAAAAATTCCATGTCCAGCGAATACCATGCGCCCCCGGGCAAAAGTCATACTGAAGAGGATACGCTACATAGCGCATAAACATATATCTCTCCTTGAAGCGAATTAATAATTATGTTAGATGTATACCACAGCATAAACTGGCTATAGAAATTTGATTAATTTTGAAATGGTTGCACTGCTTGCGGTTGCGAAATTCTCGTTTTTCACCTAATGTTTCATGCGGCCATTTCGAGGAATATAAATCTACATTATTATAACTAATTACTTGGTGCCTGGCTAAATTCGCGGTAGCACTAATACTTTTTCAAATTTTTCAATCCTTGTTCCTACATTCCATTGATACATGCGTTAGGTGTTTAGGCATGGTTGCACTTGGATCGGGTTACAGAAATTTCGCGAGTAGTTATTTCGGCGCTTTGCAGTGGCATGCTATGATTCCTCGAGTATCAACCCACGGAAGCATTTCAAAAAATTCCAATGCGAAATTAATATACAATTTTTTTGCAATTTTTCCGCGATATAAAAAATTTCAAATTTATAAAATCATTTTTTTGCAATTTTTTATTATTACATTATTTAAGCGTTCTGATCCATTTTCGAAATTGCACCTTTATTCCAATCGCTCAAAATATCTAAATCATTGTTTATCACTTTTATTGGCAAAATAATTGACGCTTGTTTTCGTGCACAATGACTAAGCAAGTCCCGCTCGCCTGTGATTTGCTCACTCGGGGGCGACGAATTTCGTAATAGGGATTCTAATATTTTTCAGCAAAAATAGTTTCACCTGTAAGCGCCATTGAAGTTTAAATGTCGGTGTGTTGTTTTATTTATGGTCCACAATCCGGTCTTCCTAAATAGTTTTTTTTAGTTTAAACGTTGATCTGTTACCTATTTTACGTAAGTATATTATGTTTAAATCGATTTTTTTTTCACTATTGTGCAATGGCGAACGGATTTTTGCGTTATCATTATCAATCATAATACCTAATCACCGCAGGCCGTCATTTTCATATTTACGTCGCTTAAACCAGTCGTATTCTGTTTACCGCAACGCTGAGACGTAAGATACGTCATACGAGTTTTACGTTTCTTAGTAACGGAAAATTTTTTTAAACTGTCATTTCAATTCGAGGTTTTGGTTTCGTCAAAAAATAGGAGAATCGCACCAATGCACAATTTCCTTTTATTCTTCAAGGCTTAATAATAGTCTGTGAGTAAAATGAAACAGAATATGATTCACAAGATTTCGAGCATTTTGACGTGATGACGTCAGGTTTTGAATCGCCCGCGTCGCCATCTTACTCGAAAAATTGCCAGTTTAGCATAGTTTTTATAATTTCTTGAACATATAGATGTGGTTTCTGACAACAACCTGTCTCTCAACCTTATTCCGTAACAATATCCTGTTTTCTTTTTCAGACGAAGTATATTTGTACGACGAAGAGTTCCAACCCGCAAGTGGGGACTCTGCTTCCGCCCAAACCAGCGGACTGGGTGAAGCACCCGGGCTTCTCGCCCAGATTCAAGACGAAGATAACATAGGACAACTTCACGCCGTGCACGAAAAGTATCATCAGCTCAAGTGCGAATACAACACTTTGCGTAAGTAAATTATCACAAAATATGCAATGTCCCAAATGTATATGACAATGCAAAATCTATGGTTGCGCAGAGCCCTGTTCCAAGCGAAAGGCATATGAATACGTCCAATAAAAAATATGCACAACTGGTGTTGCCTTTAAATTGCATATCGACGTGTCTCATAATGATGAAAAGTGTGCCGTCAATCGAGTTCGATTTGACGGTCGCAAATTTGCTGGCTAACAAAATGAAAGCAATACTTTTTGGCATGAATGTAAAATAAAATGTTTTCATATGCCACTAATTTAAATAGTAAAAGACATTTCCCCTTGAGAATATAAAAATTTTATTACCATTAATTTCGTATTTTGTTACTGTCAGGCTAATTTTAGTAAAAAAAACATCACCATATATTACTACACTACACTATATATCGAAATATTTTAGTTATGTATCGTAATAACGCTATCGCTATGTACCGTCCATTCGAAGTTCATTTCCAGCAACCGCCCTTAGGCTATCCTGTACCTGCACGCGATAACAACCATCACTACCAACCAGTTCATGTACATTCCAGCTTAAATGTTTACTCTGCGGTTTAAGCTTCAAATCTCCTTGTACAGAAACACGTTTTCCAATCAGGATTAAATTTCGTTGCAATAATGAACTGTATAATAGATACACTTGTTGATATAATACACTCTGTTGACACGGAAGCATAAATAAGAAAAAATTTGAAATAATAGAAAAATTACAAAAAACTGTAAATGGGTTAGAATACATACTCATGTCATGCCTGATACTCATCACTTATTTTACTCTATATCATGTTTGGGCAAATGTTGATTCATGATTTTTATTGTTCTTCATCTTATGGTATATCCAAACTATTTTGGCCATCATTCGATATTCAAGCTAGATCATACATGAACTGATCATTAACCAATATATAACTTCATATTTTATAGGTGGTGGCACTGGACACTCACCCGGCACATCTCTGGACCTGATCAGGCCACAAATAGCGAAGTCTGTCCTTGATATCATAAACAAACCAAAAGAGAAAAATCCAAGAGCAGTCATGTTAGTATTTTATTTTCAAGTAATCGGTTTTCGATTCCGAGTGAGTTTAAATCTATCCCATGTCCTCCAACTCACTCAGGGTGTAATAAATTGGGTAGGCAATGCCTTACCAGGAAGATTCTGGTCCTTCCAAACTAAGATAGCTCTTTACATAAAGGTGGCTGCTTGTCGGGAGCCTTGTTTGGAAGAAATGCGCATAATATCTCTCACAGAAAAATAAAGGAGTGTAATTATCTCTAATTTGCGATTTTTTACAGAAAAGGAACAGATATAGAGACAGAAGCTGATACAAGCAACGAACGTGCAAAGAGACTAAAAGCTTTGAAAGACGGAGCTCTAAGCTCAAAAGTTACACCAACTCGGTAAATATGATTTTTTATTCAATGCACCTCAGCTTGTAATAAAAACACATAATGCCATCTAGAATTGCTTAATTATTTCATTCGCGTTTATCATATCGCGTTTGCTCGTCTTTATCAGAAATATCCGGTTTCGTGGCGGCATCCAACACCGCGGCAAAGATCGACTGAATGTTTTCGATACTGCAGCAAAGAAATATGGATTCACCGTCTGTGCATAGGTTGTCACCGAGCGTATCGCCGCCTATGGCGACTACAATCACCCCACCCCCTGTGCTCACATTCATAAAGCAAGAAACTGATGACGAAGAACAGCAAAGCATGACGGAACCACCGGTACCAGTGGTAAAAAACATTAAACTCGAAGAAACAACGACAGAAGAAAAAGTGCCCGTGCATTTCAAACTGCAAGATGATAGCACTGATTCTGAAATGCTAAAACAAAGGTTAGATATGTACTGGAAAGGAATGATAAAATACCAGCAAATGCTTCAAAAAGAACAATCCAATAAATTAAACAACGAATCCCAAATACTGGATTATCAAAACGCGAGCAAAAAAACTGATGGGGGGGAAGTTTTATCAGAAACAAATATATTAGAAAAAGCAAAAAATGTGGTTCAAAAACTAATTGAAGACGACCATACAACAAAAACGACAACTACGAAAGAACAACCTCAAATGCCATGGCCAAGTTTAACCACAATAGCTGCCAACAAACAGTTAAGATCACCAAAAAATGGTCAAACGAATCACATCAGCAGCTTGCCACCTTCCACCATGAATAATGTTACATTACAACAAGCATCCCTGCTGTCCCAACAAGCCATTGCCACCATGTTATCTCTCCAAAACATGCAACAACAACATTCCTCAAACTTTGGTTTTGGCAGTATACTCCCCCCACCACCTACACTTGGCCATTCTAGCGGAATTGCAGCCATTGCCTCAACTACCTCAAATCCATTTCAACCTCATACAAGCACTGTAGGTAACAAACCCTCTTCTACTACCTCTACTAGTATTGCCTCAGGTACCCCTCGCAACCTCTCTCACTCTCCTACCTCTCATAATAATAATAATAAAGATGATACTCGTAAAAACCCTCATGAAATGCCGCTGGACCTCTCCATGCCTTTGACGGGTAAAAAAAGATCTCACGACTCGATACCGAAGCTGCTTGCTAAGTCTGTATCACAACAGGATTCAAAATACGATCGGCCGCTGTCGCATGGAAACACAAATAAAGATAAGAAAAATAAAAATCCAGTTTCACTAGCCAGCATACAGAGCAATTTCCCAAACCTCCTAAATAACCAATCTCAATCGAGATCTGCACAAAAAGCTGCTCTTGAGGCCCACATTCAAAACGGACTGGCCAATGATGTTATCCCTGCCGTTAATGGGCCTTTCACTTCCCTTTATCAAAAACACGACAACCCAGGACATATGATCCAAGCTGCTTTAGCAGTAGCAGGTAACAAGACGTTAAATGAATTGACCCAGGGTAATGTACCCCCGCTACCAATTCAACAATGGATATTAGCTGCGGTCTCAGCTCAGAAAATGCAACAAATGGCGCTCAACCAAATCTCTCTTTTTCGACAATGTCAACAAGCGACCAGTCAACCAGATCCTCCCAAAAAGCGACAAAAAATGGTGAGATTTGAACTTTTTTTACAAAAAATAAAACTGAAAAAAATGAGACTAAACATAACATAAAATTTCTTTTTTTAGGACAATGGTGTTTCTCCTTATCAACATTTTGGATCTTCTCATGCAGGGATTATGCAAACACAAACTGGAAATACATACTCTCAACCTCCTCAGAATCCAAGTCGCCACTCTCCTGCCAATCCCCACTTCACTCCAAATCGGCCAAATAATTTTTCATCTTCCAACAATAGAAGTCCCAAAACCTCAGCTTCCCCTACTCTTTCTCCCGATTCCACTCAAAGCCAGTCTGGAAAACGCTATAGGCGTTACGCTAAACCCCCCTATTCATACGTATCCCTCATCACTCTCTCCATTCTTTCTTCCCGTGAAAAGAAACTCAGACTCTCTCAGATTCTGAGAAGGATATCTGAGATGTTTCCATTTTTTAATGGGTCCTATCAAGGCTGGAGAGACTCAGTTAGACACAATCTTTCACAGAATGAATGCTTTGTTAAGGTGAGTTTAATAGAATATAATTTTTCATATTTATCATTCTAAACTTTGAAGTAGTCAGTGGTTAGCTTGAGAGTATTTTAGGATGAAGATTCAATTGGAATTTGCAGAAATTTTTTTGCGAATGATTCTCTTCATTCAGAACCTCCCATTTCCTTGAGGATTCAAACTTTTGGACACTCCCAAAAACTTAGAGATTGTGTGTGTCCATAGGTCTTAGCATAATGCTGAAACTTATCTCAGAAGGTTACAGATGTATTACTCTAATAAATTTCTCATGTTAAGAGCATAATATGTTTCATACATGCAATTATTTAGCTTGCTCTGAAGAACCATAAAAAAGCAATTTAGTTTTCAATTATTACAATGAATTAACACTTTTATTATTTTTATTCTACATAGATGAGTACACAGTATGTAGTTTTTTGCAACTTTTTTTTCAAATTGACTGATTATTTATCTCAATTATTTACAGGTATTGAAAAACCCTTATCGGCCAACAGCAAAAGGAAATTTCTGGACTGTTAATCTCAGTTCGATACCTCACGAACTTTTGCTACGACAAAACACATTGGTGTCAAGATATGCCCAAGATTCTGGTTATCGCTATCGCAAAGATCTTTCAGAAGTTTTCGATCTCAGAACAGGAGCTTTGAAGGTATCTGTCCCTCGTCATTTACTTCGAGAATCTGGGGATTCGAATATGTCAGCACTTTCCGAGGATCCTGCAGCGGTAATGGAAGCGATTCTTTTGGAAGAAACGAGTGAGGATGAATCTAATGATTATAAGGATAAAATCTCACCGGAAGTTCGCCAATTTACGCTTGAGGATCTGTTTAATCAACAAGAGGATGGAGAGGAAGATTCTCTATTATCATCTGGAAGAACTAGAGGAAGATCCAAGCCAGTGTTGCATCATGCATCTCCACCTCAACCACCAACGATTCTGCCTCAGTCATTTTCACCTTCACTTTTTCAACCTGGCAACCCATTTATGACTCAGACTCGTGACAGTCCTTCGATGGTTCACGACATGCAAGCTTCACTTCAGAATCGTGCTTTAGATGCACATGCACATAGTTTTGCAAATTTGAGGATGCTACCACAGTCACTTCTACCAGGAGCAACTCCGCAGATTCCTTTGGCTTTGTCTAACGAGTCTCAAAATCCTTTCGCTGCAGCACAAACGGCATTGCTTAGTAAAGCCCTTGCAGCAACACAATTTCAAGGTCTTCCGATGTTTCAAAAAATGTTCTATGCGAACCAGATGCCTCAAAATGGCGGAGTCACGCCTTTGTCGTCATACAATCCACCACTTTCGAAAACCCCATCGCCCCCGGCAACAAGTATAAGTCACATCAGTCCAATACCAAGAAGGGCAACACCAAGTCCGGCTAGAAACAACAACCAAGACCAAGAGAGCAGACAAAATACATTTCCCGATCCTCCTTCGTCTTTGAAGAAAAATAAACGCAAAGGCGGGCAACCAGTGCGTTGTACGAATGATGACAACAGTCCAATGGTTTCTGCAGTTGACAGTTCAGTCTCTCCTCAAATCTCGTTTACACTCCCGGCTTCTACGTCGTTGGCGACCCCTTCGAGGACCTTTTCGAGCGAGGCTGATTCCATCGCTACTTCGACCAATCAATTCTCGTCCTCAATAATGTCGTCATCCTCGTCGAAAAGTCAGACTTCTACCTCACCTCGTCACGACGATTCTTCTGAATTTGAAGAAAATCGTCAAAATATGTATTCAATCAATCGTCACGAAACACAAGCTGCGACTGGAATCTCTGGATTTCAAGCGCTCAGAATGTTTGGTACTCAATCATTGTAGATTGAGAATACCCACTCGGAAGAAGAAGTCTACTTTCATAGTTTACTATAATACTGGTTGGAGTATTTACCTGTATTTGTGCTGAATTTGAAAGACTTATTTATACTGAATACCTCATTTTTTGATTAATTACACGTCACCTCTCAACATTTTACGCTGTAAATATTTGCCTTTATAATTTTTTTTTAAACTCAGGTATCCTGTTATTGCTTGTATAGGCTTCATTGATCATCTTTAGTCACCATACAGAAGCCAACATTGCTAATTGCTGATATAAATATATTATCATTAATATTATGTGCCTTTTATGTTTCAGTTTATTCCCAAAGTGCTCCTTTTGAACATTATGTTGCCAATCTTGATTTTTCTGGTGCTTTACGAATCCGATTTTGGTGCCTTTTTGGAAAGTGTTCCCAATTATTTTTTGTTCTCAAGGGGAACATAACAATTGTTCGCTTTAACGCAAATTTACAGTATTGTACTGTAAAATTCCTTTTCGGAAATTAGCATTGTTTTGCTTATGTAGCATATTGAATATTAATAATTAATGGTACTAATTTTTGTATAATCATATATAGGTGCTTTTTAGGCTCTTTCCATTGTTCCCAAACTTGTATATATTTTCCCTATAATACCTACTTTTCATATTTTTTTTTGCCATATCTCAGTCAGAATGTGTTTGCTACAATCGGAATTTGACACTCTATAACAATTCCTATTAATATAAATGAATGTCTTCGTATATATAGAATTTGGTCAGCCCTTAATTAATCAGATTAAAAAATTCAAATATTTTGAGTTGTGCATACTGTATAGTGGTCGAGTTTTTTAGCTTTTGAACCCAAGAAATACTTTTTTTATGTTTGTATTTTTGACATATTTTTTCATAACATGCTAAGAACGTGTCCGCAGACACTTTTCTAACGGGAAAATGCGTATTTAAAATTTTAATTTATCAGCTCGCATCAATATCATATCCTCCATCAGGCTCTTACTTACGTCCATATAAATGCTGCTTATTGCAAAATACAATACCTCAAATGGATTTTTAATTTGTTTTTTTTTCTTTTCATTTTTGTGTTACACTATAAAGACACAACATGGCTACCTCAAGTCAAAAATTTAAAAATCGAGTGCTGCAATGCTAAGTCCATAAACAAAAAACCTCTTTTCACCTAGACACTGTTTTATTTTGTGGCTATTGTGTAATTAACAAATTTAACTGCTTTATCAAACAAAAACACAGATAAAGATATATTACTCTAATCTAAATTCAAAATTTGGCTTAAAAATTAAATATTGCAATTTCCCCTATAATAATAGATTTACAATCCTCGACCAAATATAAGCCATAAATGATTTGATTCCTCCACCATGCTTGTCCAAAATTTAAAATTTTGCGGGATTTGAACAAAAACATATCTGGCTGACAATGTCACTTTGATCAAATATGATAATACCTATATTTTTTTTGCCACAATAATTATGATTTCTTTTCTATTATTTTTTATATTTATTTCTACTTTTAACTCTATAACAACAATAATTGTGCCAATATCTTCGCCGGGCCAACAAATACACATAAGACTTGATCATTACACCTCTATAATTTTTTGTATTTTCACATAACTATATTGCTATTATTGCAATATAGTATTTTTCGTAATGGAATTTAATAATAATAATAATACAGACCTCATTCCTATTTTCCCTTTCACTGCCAAACAGCGAGTTACCTTTTTGTATTTTTTTTTTGAAAAAGTAATGGTTTTTAATGTTTTATTTTGTTATTGATAACCTCAATATTGGACAATTGCAAAATTATACTCATTTTTGATTATTGAATAAGTTATGACAAATCGCATACAATTTTAACAGTCTGTCATTGGTGTTCCACTCTTTGAAGCACCTAGACTCGTAACTCCTAACTTCGCTCAGAGATCAATCTCTTGTATTTCTGAGTGAGTGTGAGTGACTTTGCTCATGAAAAAATAGTCTTCCTATTCGTTATTTGAGTAAAAATTCAACAAGCAAAGCAAAGCGAAAAATTCAATCGTTTACCCAGAGTATATTCTTATTTTACAAACCATATTATTTGATGAGGAATTTCAGTTTTATGGCAATTATTGAGTATGGAGATTAATGTTTCACTTTTCTGATTTTTCTTTTCAAACTCGTTAAAAAGTGCCTTTTCTTGGAAATGCAGTAATCTTTTTTTTGTGTGAAATAAACTACCTGAATACTGGCTGAAATTTATTCTGTGTCGTTGTTTGAGTTTCAGATAAAAGGCTTGTGCTTACTTGCCAGTTAGGGATGGACATATGGTTCTTATTGCCATTTGAATGGGCATTCAGTAGTGCGCATATGGCCTGTCATATAAACATGGCCTGATTGTTCCACCATGACAAAGTAAACTATTTCCATTTCATCGCTAAATATGTAACCATGCAAATTGAGTTAAACTGCCACTTTATGAGTATTCTGTGCTTGTTAAACTGGGCATCATTCATTTTTTACATTCCCACCCAAGTTAGATTAACATCTGAAGAAACATGTGGGATCTGATCGTGTGAATTACCTTCAAAAACATTGAATGTGGTATATTTTTTGGAGCGGCTGATAAAAGTGAAAATCTGTCTATAGGCTATGTTGTGAATGTACAGGACATACCCTTTAACGTAATAGACACCAATATTGACTGATTTATAAATGGGATAGGAAAGTATATTGGACAAGACACAATCTAGTTCTAGGGTTGTGTTAACATTCAAGCAGTTTTCGTATTCTTGGAACTTTACAAAATTTAATCCACAATTTCTAAACTGTCAGATTTCGTTGAATGCTGTAATCAACACTTATCATTGCAAGCAAGGTCTTGATAAATTTAATATTAATTATTTGTCTTCGAAATAACCATCCAAATTTCCTTTCTGTTATTTCAGAAAATCTAAGCAATATGAACCAGAATTTAATACTGACGATGAAGATGGGCCAAAATTGAGTGAAGATGGGTGGATCATACGAAAAAGAGGTCGCCCTAACCTTACCCCACCCCAAGCGAAGGGCAAAAGAAACAAGTCTCCAGAAAAACTCAACGATGATGCATCTGCAGAAGCTGAAAGTGGTTCTGAGAACGCGACTGGGGAGCGGAAAAGTAATCAGATTTTTTATTATTCTTTTGAACCTCCGAGCTTGTTTCTCTTAAGAATGTTTTTGGCTTTTAAAATCTGTTGGCTGTGAGCTCTCACCCGTTTACTGACTGTAACTACCAGCCAAAAAAAAATGATGCTAAAACTTCAGTTTTGTGACAAACTACTGACAGCAACATGAATTTTTAAAGCATCATATATTTAATGGCATGTAGATCTGACGGAATTTTTCCTTTTATTTCAGGGCCAAGAAAATCTGCACCAAAGAAAAGAATTTCTTATAATACAGATGAAGATTATGAGGTTTGTCCCGTGCAGTATTTTGAATATATATAAATCTTTAATCGATGTGTGTACTGGTGATTCATTGGAAATGGATCAGACCATGGCAAGTCTATCGCCTACCCAACTACAGTCTGGGGTTTGGTAAAGGTTAAAAATTTTGTGTTTATCATTCATTTGGTATCGAAAATTTAGTGGTATTCCTCGCGCTATGGTGCACCCACTTGGACGCCGTACAAGCAAGCAATGTTGACAAAATCTCCCCATTTATAACTTAATGAAATACTCAAATCCATTATTTGACTGCCTATGTATCAGTGTATTCATATACTTTCCGCAATGATACTGTCAAAAGAATCAGAATGACTGTATTGAGAGATTCAAAGGCTTCTTCACATCACGCTTTCACAAATTTTATTCTCTAACTTTTGATTTACTGCTCGTCTGAGGAAGTCTGACTTTGGTTAGATGAAACTTTACATAATACTTGTGAAAGCATGACACAACCTTTGAATTATTTAGAATTTCCTAGTCTAGGATGGTTTTAAACATTCTTATTTTCATTGCAACATTCTAAATTTCCATCAGTTGTTTTTCCGCATTTGGAGTCAGGACTGTGAAGCCGGAGAGTTGGAATTGAAATTCTGAATTATCCTGATTGGGACTGTAATTTCAGACTTTCAATGATGACAAAATAACTTTATACTAAAATTCAAAAAGCGACATTTTACTAAACTTTCCCAAACAGCCCATTAAGGAAGGCTTGTCCAACTTGGGAGTCAAGAGTTGAAATTTTTTATTGTCTCGAGTTTTATTTTGTTGGCAATTGTAAATTTTCTTAAACTCAACAGTTTTGGTCAGAGAAAGTCAGAATTATTTTTACCTTATTCACGAAATGCAAAAAAAATAACCCAATATAATAATATAGCCTGATGAAAATGATGAAGTAACAAAAGAACGTAATCAACCAAGAAGACGAAGTAGAAGTGCAACGTCATCAAATAATGATGAGGAAAAGACAAAATCTCCACAAAAAATTCCACCAGCGAAAAAACCTCGGAAGACTAATGAGCCAAAACCACGAGCTCCTGTCAAGTGAGTAAAGATATTTTTTATCGCTCACTCTAAACAATGTCCTGATATTTAACAATATGTGAGGCTACTATTTTTAAAAGTACCATCATCTTTCCAATTTGGCATTGCCTACCCAATTTGTTACACCCTGGGTGAAGTGGTGGGCATCAACATTATGTTTATTGCTTGCTTAACAAAATGTTCGAGGATTGTCTCACATAATGACATTTTCTATTTTAGAGGTCAGCGTTTTAGTACTTCTGGGCTAATTTTGGTTTCAAATGTTTCCAAAAACCTAATCATAAATTGATTTTGCTGACAGCTGTATTTTTTAAAAATCATTAAAATACAATATGTTGTAAATTAGAACATATTCAACAGAATAACTACCACTAAAATTACATTTTTACCAGATTTGATAAAATAATAATCAGGTATAAAGTGGTTAATTCATTTTTCTTAGCAGTAAACTATTATTAGCAAATACCGGTATTCGTATTTATAACTTTTTCAAATGAAATTATCACCACCTTAGTGGATAGTTTAATTCAGAAGATATTTCAAAATCTTTTCGTCTCAGGAATATAATTGGTCGGCAATTTCAGTAAACGACACTTTAATTGGATTTGAATAATTCAATAGGAATTCCTGACCTATGTATAGAATATATTTAAAGTTTCGTACTTTGAACTCTTTGTTTGGAAATTAAAACTTATTTTGATTTTTTTTTTTGCAGATTGGTGAAGAAGCTGGGTGAGGTAAGATATTATAATTTTTGTTTGTTCGTTGTCATTTTAATACCCCCGCCAAAATGATGAATGGGGCCGAGGGAGCTAGTTTGAAATCACAATGGTTTCGACTCTAGCACCGCAGCCACCCTAGCACACCACACCTACAATTTGTCTGTTATGGATCAAGATAAACTCATACTCGGACAAATGATATGTCATCATGGAATTATATTCAAAAAGCACTGTATAGTTCAGTCTAAAATATTGTCAAACCCCTTGTTTGAAATCCAAGATTAACCACCACCCATATTTTTTAAACAATTTACATTTTTAGATAAAACCAGATACATTTGTTGCCTTGCGTCCTGGCCGTAAAACTGGAGATCAGCCAATTATTGGCAAAGTTGTTACGGCAAAAGAAAACGAGATCAACGTAGTGTATTACAAGGGTGATTATAATGAACCATGGACTCCAATCACCACTATGAATCAAGATGATTCCGAAGGGAAACCACTGGTTGAACCTATTGCACAAAGAAATATAATCATTGCTGGTTTTACTCTCACCAAGGCAGGAAAATTGCCAGCTAATATTAAAGCAGCCTTGAAAAAGGCAATGAAGACTAGCGAGTAGGTACAACTGTGACATTTCTAGTAGATCAAACCTCGTGCTGAATTTAAGCTGAGTTTAACAGGGTACGTGACCCCATACTTTTATGATATAGACATCGAAAGAGACCATGGGTTTTTAGAAAGTGTCAATACCTCACTTTCTATAACTATTTTCACTTGGCAATGTTGCAATTCAACAATATGTTGAAATTTGAAGACATTGGAAAAACTTCATCCAAACAATGTCCCTACCGCTTGGAACTACCCTTACATTTTTTATTCAACGATTTATACACCGTCAACTACAAGTGAGGCTCTGTACAAGCAGCCACTCTAAGTCTAACACCTAAACCATCATGCCATCAAAATTGGTAAACAACTTGAATTTTTGCATTCTACCAACAACATATTCCAATTTCTCTATTACAAAATAGCAATCTTTAACGTCATGAAACTGCGGATTAAGTAAAACAAAAACTTTTCCTGATTATTTGAAAATGTCTGAATATCACGACTGCTTCAAATGTAAATGTGAAATGTTTGTATGGCACTGACTTCAGAGTTGAGAAAAATTAACACCAGATTCCAAACTCACCAAGTCATTTAAAAACAACCACAGCTCCAATAAAACTAAGTTTTGATAACAAAAACTTTGGTGCATGCAAGCAGTAATAATTTGTCCTGAGAATGAATGGTCCATTTAATGCTTTTTCATTTCATGTCAGATACTTTAACTTCAATTGTTAAATCAAAAGTCTGAACTGCAAATCCAGAGAATTCAAAATTTTGAGGTGTTAGAAAATATGACAATATAAATAATAATAATATGCCAACTCTGTGCCAAACCTGGCTATAAAAAAGACAGATGCAAAATTGGGTAATTTATCAAGTACATAACTGCCTACTTTCATTGTAATAACATTGGCAGTAACATTTGTCTAAAATATATCCAGCTCAGTTGGAACATGATTGGGGTAAAAACATGCTTTTTGAGATTCTGTATAAAGTAAAAAATTTTGACTCCGATTGATACAACTGTTAATCCCGCCCTGACGAATTGACCTTTTCAATCATATTTTATTTTGCTTACATAACACTTTGATGGTCAATCATCATTAAACTCATGGCATAATAGCTATATGCCTCACGTTGAACAAATTTTTTGAGAGAATTATGATTCTGTGTCCAGAATTCAATTATAAGACTAATTTGTGAAATTTGGATTTGATGTAATTTCGAAAAGTGAGCTTATTTCTACTTTGTTCATAAGCATCAGTGCACACAAACTGTACAAAATTGTTTTGTATGAAGCTTTACAATTGGTGATATTCTTTTGAATAAATTTCATAACATGGGTATGTGTGAAAAAAAATTGAGAAACGTATTGAATACATTGATACCTTTTTAGTGATTCCTATCTTAACATGATTTTCCTTCGGCAATCTAAGGAAAACGAAAAAGCTTTACTGCCCATCAACCTAGCAATCATTCTGAACCTATAGACTTCGAACCCCGAGCAATTTAAAAAACATCTTCAAGACTCTGGTGCTTTAACCAAAATTTCCACTCCGACTTAACGCTGAAGATAATTTCGACACCAAACACCAATTTTAAATTACAAGCTGATGGTGCATACTCAACTTGATGCTTGGAGTGTCTTTTGGAAATCTCAATTCCTTTTTTAAATACTAATTCTGACTCTCAGAAGTTCAAGAATACGACCTCTGCTCTAACTCCTATATTAATAAAAAAAGTGACAATTTAACACCCCTGTTCATCAATCTTCACTTACAATCTTTTCATAGATTCAATGACATTAGCAGAGCTCCAAACAGAATTCTGATCTACAATAAACTGGTGCTTTCAAAGATTCTTCTGATAAGAAATGCAGAAACACACGAACAATATTGTCAGGTTTACTATATATTGTGTATGAGACATGAGAGTAAAAGAATACAATAAAGTACAAATGGAAGTACAGCTAGCTCAATTAAGGTAGAACACCTTGGGTTTTATGTGCAGTGAAAGGTTTGGAATTATATTGTGAGATTTTAGCATTAGTAACGCCACACTTGGCTTCACTTTGTTAAAAATATGCAAGTAATACATTGCTAATTTTAGGCATTATGTGGTAGCATAAGCATTGTCTGTAGGTTTCACAGCTCATCTCGTAACAGGTTTAATATATTGGTTAGATAATGCAGAAACAGATATACCGGTTTTATCATTTTTAAATATTGCAAGATAAAAATTAAAGCGTTAATAGCAGACTGATAGGGTGGATATTAATACTGTTTCAAATACAATTGAACTTCAAAATTTTGAATAGTATAAAATAGATACCATGGCGCCTTTCATAGAAAACATTCATATATATATATCAATTTGCCTAATACGCTGCATCAGTAACCACTCTGCTGTTCATGATATAAGTCGAACAATGGACTATTCTATGAAATGATACATAATAATAAAAACAATTTCTAAGACAGCTGTAGCATGGAATTAAGTAAAGCAGCTCTAATATACAAAAGAAAATTCCACAAAACCTTACTAAAATAAAACTGACTGGAAGAGGAATTCAGCCATTTCTCAGTTTCATAAGACATGTTTTTGATGAAGATCCAAAGTATAAAGAAATTATATCTACTGAACCAGAATATTAAATATGTAAAGTGCTGAAATTCTGAATGTTTTTATTTTATGGATGAATATGATTTAAAACGCAAGTTGGTTAATTTCACATAGGGTAAATGTAATGTGATTTGCTGAAAAGGGAGGGATGAGAAAAGCTCAACATTTCAAAATAATATACGCTGAACGAAAAAAGCTAGCTATGATTTAACATACTAAAGCAAGAAAGAGTGCAATGCACTTGTATTGTGTGAAAATTGATTTGTAGCTTCGTAGTGTTAGAAAATATCAATTTAAACGCACTTGATGCTTAAATGCACTTGATCAAATATAGAATTCTACAATATACAAATTACTTTCTTAAAAAATAAGAAAAACTGAATGTTTTCATGCTATTGATTTCGTTCTCCTGTTGCGTTTCAGTCCTCCATACATTCTTTTCCAAGTTTCTGCCGTGGAACGATCTTGTTTTGTAACTCCGCTAAAATCCAGTGTCTTCAAGCTTGGCAGTGTAGAGAGAACAAATTGTCTTTTGAAAAACAAATAATTTTTATATTAAAGAAAATCAACATGTTATATATTTTACATTGACTGACAGTTTGAATAATTTGTTGCTACTCAAAACTTAGGTAAATACGCCTTCTTTGCTTAAACTTATGATAAGTTGAATTAAGTAAGTCATTTCATTAAGTTAAGTATTTCATTCAGCAGTGTATATTTTCAGCCATTGAGGACAGAGTAGTTGTGGGCAGCCATGTGATGTTATTCTGTATAACTGTATATAGCAAAATGAAGAAATTCCCTGAATAATACATGATATTTCGATTTAAATATTCTCACCTGTATCCTTTCTCAGATTCTATTGGATTCCCATGAAGTGTCAAACTCTTCAAATCAGGTAAAACAGCAAGTTTATTGACTTCTTGAATCTTATCAATAGTGTTTCCATGAAGATAAATTCGCTTTAAATTCTTTAATTTATCAAGAAGCTGAAACAAGATTAACAACAACTTAATAATATATAGCTGTTCAAACTGAAAATAAAATGGCTCCATATTACACGAGTAAGCGGTATGAAATAATAAATTATTTTGATTGAGTATAATTGACAGTTCAACTCGAATTTATTCAATACGGTTATAAAAATAAGTTATTGAATAATAATTGCTGATGATATCTTATTGCCACATTGTTACGTTAGTATCCTATTTATTTCATACCTCTAAGCTATATATAACAGTGGTATAAAATCTTTCCAGTAATACAAGTCTTAATAAAATTAATTTTTCCTGTCCTAAAGTATGGGAAAAACTCAACTTGAGATTGGTCCTAACCCTGCGCCCTCAAAAGTTCAGCTACCTGCTGGTCGGATATGGCTTTTGCCACTATCAAGCCTATGCATCTGGAATAAATGACTGGTTAACTATCCCCATACCCTAATGAGAGGCCATGATCAACCATATTATTCAACCATCTCATCGTTTTTTCTCTATCATATAAATTCGAAAATCCTATCACCTATATACTTTATAAAAACCAACAAGGATAATATAGTAACTCAATTTGATCGTTTTAAAATCAAAAAAATATTGCATTCCTGACTTACACCAGTGATACAACTCAAATCATTGAAGGAAAGATCAATCCATTCAATTGTATCAGGATTATCAAATAATGCTTCCAATGTTTCTCCTAAATCTTGCAAATCACCGATGTTGTTATTATTAAGTCGCAATGCAGTGCAAAGAAGTTTTCCACTTTCTTCTGATCGTTTTAAACCAGTGATTTCACCCTTCTTTACTTCATCAACCATATCTGGTATAAAAGATAATTGCAAATTATGTCAACAAAGACCACATGAACCGAATGTTCACAGGTTCGAATTTCACTGAAAGATAGATGCTGGACTTGCCATAAAGTGGTTTATATAACTGCTGGTCAGTTATGAATTCTCCATCAGAAAGCCCATGCATCTGGAACAAATACCTGGTTAACTATTTCTGAGGGAAAATATCTGTAACCCAGCAGCCAAAATTGAGATTGAGTGATTGTCTAGTTTACCAAAAACATCCATCTTTTTAAAACTTTATGACAGGAGGGCGGGTGGCACGAGCAAAGAGCTTCGTGATATATCAGTACCATTCGAGATGACTATTAATTTAAAATAAATCAACAGTGATTTGTTTAATTTTGCGTTCGTAATGCATTTATTATTTTCCATTGCTTTCGTTTGTTAATTAATAACTAAAAGAAAAAGGTTAAGAGCAAAAGTTGGGACTGCCGCAAACTGACAAATATTCAGAATCTTTTGAGATCATGAAAGTTAAAAAACCACTAGGTTAGAATATTTACATTCATTGTTTTATGTCAGTCTAATACCATAAGCGACAGGAATGAAATACTAGAATATGTAAATTACAGTACCGCCAGGTTGAGAAATACAAATAACGTTATTTTAATATCACTGACCTCCAACACACAAAAGTGTCTTGAAAGAAAAGTCCAGTAGTACAGTGCTAGAAATTCTAGGAGAAGTTTGCTTCGTACTCTGCTTCTTCTCTTGATTACTTTCCATTTTGTCCTGAACCTACCGCATTTACATCATATAGAACAACAAGAAAACTTCAGAACTTTTTTACAACTTTGAGTTGCAACAAGAATGAAGCAAATATTTTCGTGCGGTTTCGCTTCACTGCTGTTTCCAGGACGATGACCTCGTTAGAGAACTAGGGTCATTTGTTAAAATGTCGATATATACGTTTAATTTTTTGTTTTAATATTTACAAAATACGCTTTCTGCATTTGAAAAAATAAAGATCAAATAGTACAAACAAAATTGAGTATTAATTTTATTTTTTTTATAATATTTTGATAACAATTTCCTCTGTCGCATGATGTCACTTACAAGCTGCAAAATAGATAGATAGATAGATAGATAGTTTATTTCGAAAACTCCATAACAAACCTAAATTTAAAATGGAGAATTCTGGAGGGCAAGCAAAACCTACAAAAAAGTTTAAAACATGAAGTATCTCATGTGCCTGCCCACCAGCACGCACACAAAAACACAAGCCCAATTAAATGAGGCTTGGGCCAAACTTAAAAAACAAAATACACGAAAGTAATAAACTTTCGGGCTGTTGTACTCTCTTTCAACAATTACGTTGATAATGACCAATACCTACAACCTCATGCAAAGATAATGTGGGGAGTGGAATGTAATAAATTTGCGACGATAGTCATACTCATGAAGCCATGAAAGCTTTAAGAAAAACCAAGCCATGAAAAACTACACTGATTGCTAGATTAGGCATTGCGGAAAAGGTGATAAGTGGTTTAATATACAAACAAACGCAAAACCATGGCGGCAAATTCGGTGTGCGGACACTCATAAAAGCAATTATTAGGAAAAACACTAATCACACGTGAGCAGGTCTGTAGCCTAATTGATACATTGACGTGGCCAACATTGTTAAAACAGTACCGGTATACACACAGAGAGAACAAATCAAAAATATGCCACTAAATGAATGTTTAAAAATGTTACACTGTAAGTTACACTGCAAACTATTTTACACATATATAGTTGAATACTCAGTATTCAAGCGGAATTTCTAGAAATAGCAGTATATCATACTCTTTGTCACAAAATAAAATATCTGAATCAATCCCTGTTGTATTCATCTTTCGATTCTGTTATGATGTCCGTATGTTGCCTTTATGCTGCCATGTAATTTCATATTTCGGCCTCTACTTGTTGATATTCCTTAAGTGCTGGTTCATTGTTGTCAATCTAATCTTTCTGCGCCGTTCAAAAATGCGACCGCACCTGACGACTGCCAAACACAAACTTTAAATCCAATCTTTTATCCATAAACTTCTTTAATTCCGGTGGATGGGCCTTGATCATGTTGATATCACGAGATACAAATCTAATAGATCTAATAATCTAAATAAATCCCTAATCAGCTTAATTTGTTTTCGATTTTTCAATGCTTTGCAGATCGCCTCCCTGTTGTTAGGGATGAATTATGTCGAGCTGGGTGCTGTATTAGTAAAGTTTCTTTTCAAGATTTTTGTTATAAAAAATTATGTTATCTGAAAAAATGGAAGCGTATTACAACAGGCGCAATTTCCGTCTATAGCAGTACGTGGGAATGCCGCTCCTTAATGTTAATCATCATCATTTCCAGGCGGTGTTTAACAAAAATGCTTGCTCTTCTGTCAGGTTTACCTTGGTGAGAACTTTTCTTATCCTAAGTTCGGCATGAATTTTTTTATGCATAGGTCCATGAGATATACTGATTTGGGTAAAATTAATATTTGAAAATAGTAAACTATGATTTTGTTATTGGCATTTTATTTTTTGGCGATTTATTTTTTTTACAATAATTACTGGATTAAATGAAGCCAGCTATAGTCTGATAGCACTATCCAATTTCTGAATTTAAATAACATGAAGGCCTATGCTTGTTAATATCAGTAATAAATTGGAATATTTCACATTTGTTTTATTTTCAGTAGCTGGCACCCTGTTGGACGACACGTCATCCAAATCGAATCAATCATAACTTGAAACAATCATCATTTCGCTATAAATCATCTGTTGCCCCACCAAGTATTCCTGGAGTAAAATGTGAAAATAATCACGTAACATGGCCTAAAAAACAATTTGTTGAACTTCTCAGTGAAGAAGTTAAACGCATATCCTTACTATCAGCTGGTGACGCAAAAGGAAAGCGACATAAAAACCTTCAGCATGACTTCTTGCACCTCGCAGCTGGAATGGAAAGACTCGTATCCTTTCAAACATGGGATGAAGTGGACGCGATTGGAAGTAAATTTAAAGCAATTGATCCAGACAGAGTAAAACTGGAGATTGACGAGAGTGGAAATAATAATACTGATGTGGACGAGGAAACTGATTTAAAAAAAGAAACAGATTTTCTTCGTCATATTTCTACATTTTTAAAACAAGCTGGCTACTCAGAAATCAGTCAAAACGATGTTAAAAATTTGTTCCTAACTTACCATCGATACGAAAATGTTGAGGTACATAAGAATAGTATATTTTTTAAATTAGATTTCAATTTATCTGGGTAATGAAAAAGCTTTTGTATTCTACTAATGACTTTGCAATAATAGGTGCAAGTATTCCGAAGTCTCCTGATGCACTGCATTTATGCAGGAATGATCCTTTACCCTTCTGCAGTGTGTTTTATTTTCCTTCTGTACTTGTTCTTTTGTTAAGGCTTCTTTATTCTTCTTATTTTTTTTTAGCTGAAAGTTGAGATCGAAGAATTTGACTTTTTGAAAGTTTGGGTTTTCGGAACTTCCGGTTCGAATCAAGATAAATATGTTTCCTTCAAAAAAAGAACAGAAAAACAGTGGAAAAAGATCAGCTCACGAAATAGTTATCAGTATGTGTTGTTCAAAATCTAATTCATAGTTCTGATCTTTGTTTTGCCAAGTATTGTTGCTTTTTGCAAAAAAGATTCACTAATATTCCCCAAATTTGGAGTAGCAACCATCTTAGCAGTGTTGGGGAGGAGTCATTCATTCCAATCGAGTCACCATTTGTCAGAGACGCAATGTGACAAAGGTCATCTTGATAAAATTACTGAAATCTCTCACTGCCAGTAATATGTAACCATAGACTAACTTAACTTGAGACTTTGTATGTTGAGGCCATTAACTGGGGTTTGGGGATCTCTACATAACTCTGCACTTAAAACAGGAAAAATTTTCTTCAAGTGGAATGTTTTGCCATGTTATATGCATTATGTTGTTACAATGCAGATATTGAACAAGTATTTATCCTGACATGAACAATGCACGTAATTGTTTTTTAAACTTCATCCAGGTTGATATGAAAAGGCGCGCTGTACTTATTATTCTTTTCTTTCTAATTAGAACCCATAGCAAGGTTGGCCAGCCCTTACTTATCCTTACATTTATTGAATATGAATTTGTCTCTGTATATTCCTCAGCGAGTTGGCCGTTAGTTGCTCTGATTCCAATATTAATTTATTTTAAAATTTTATATCCACCAAATAACGAACTATTTGTCGAGCAACTATCAACAATTCTGTTGTTTTCCACTCCTATTTCTTTGAGGGGCTGGCCCACTTAGAAAAGTTGAAGCATTTTTTATATTGCGAATGACTTATATATACTCGTATACTTCACTGCATGTTCAATTTACTTCTTTTGTTCAGGTTAAACCTTTGTATTTTAAATATACAGGGAGTCCTCAGGGTTACGACGGTCGCGACTTACGCTATTTCGAGGTTACGAACGCACACTCCATAACACTGTTTCGAGGTTGCAAACGCACTCCATAAAAATATAATACTGTACTGTAATATCTAAGCCCTTAAATTGTATCATTGTGATCAAGAAAATCAGTGCTTTGGCCACATTGGATTGGTTTTATTATTTACGATGACAATTGCGAACTATTACGATTATGAACGAATAATCACTAAGCTTCAGTCACATGGTACACAGTTTCAGTGATAGTGTACGGTGAGTGTACACCATTTTTGTTGTTCCGACTTACACTGAAATTCGGGTTGCACCACGTCTCAAGAACGGAACAACGTCGTAAGTCGAGGACTCCCTGTATACTGATATTGCTCTTTCAATGTGGGGAGGCCAATTTACTGGCTATTGTACTAAATTAATAAAACTGCAAGTTTAAAGTTTCAATTTTTTTTACTGTATTTATATTTTACAGGAAGCTAACTAGTCTTTGTCATCGAAGGGTTGTCATTGCTGCTAAAAGTAAGAAATCTTCAAACATGATTTTCAAATGTTTCAAGGATGTTCCCGTCGGACATTTTGAAGCATTGATTCCGCAGGCAAAGTAAGAACAATTTGAATTTTTTGTGTGAATCATGATCTTGTTCCATCACGATTTGTGTATTTTAAATCATCAAACTACTTGAATAAGAATCAAATTACACATATCAAGTTCAAACCCTATGCCCATCACCCACCTCACCCAGGGTGGAGGTAAGATCGGGCCCAAAAATTACAGTCCGGCTCGACTCAGGCCCGTGGGAATTGAACTTGACCCTCGACGCCTCATTTTAAAAAAAAAATCAGCGATAGAGAAGCCGGACTCGAACGTAATGATTGACATTTCAGGCCTGACCCGGCCCGAATTTTGGGTTGGGTCGGGCTTCAGATCTTAGCTCTAACCCAGGGTGTAATAAATTGGGTAGGCAATGCCAAACAAGATAGATCCTAGTTCCCGACACAATTCATTAACAAAAATATAGAAAATGTAATTTGATTGATATACTATGTTTGAAAAAAAACAGAAAATTACAATTGCATTTTCTTATCAATCATAAATATCTTCGAATTTCAAACAGGATTCATATACCATGGAAACAAAAATGGTTTTGGAATATTTTTCTCTTATCAAGTGGAGTAACATTTTTCTTTAATTTTGGACTTTGGTTGCAATCGGAACATAAATTTGGATTTATGTTGGTATCGGCAGTTGTTTTGTCATTTATACTTTATAGGTAAGAATGAATACGTTTGTGTAAGCTATTTTGA
Source organism: Styela clava (assembly GCF_013122585.1). Classification (NCBI taxonomy): domain Eukaryota; kingdom Metazoa; phylum Chordata; class Ascidiacea; order Stolidobranchia; family Styelidae; genus Styela; species Styela clava. The sequence goes on from NW_024102837.1 coordinate 12,174,380, forward strand.
GTAATTATCAACACTTTAATTGGATAGGCTTCTATTTTATGCTAGTTTTGTGATATTTACACAGAAAATATTTCAGAATTCATCCGAATTTCTGGATTCCAAAAAGATCAAGGCTGTCAAATCCGAGTCTGGCTTATTTTTATGGGTATATTGAGCCGTAATTTTAAACCTTTAAATGTGATAATCAAAGTCTATATTTGTGACAGAAACTCGAAAAGCATTAAATTAGATATAAACCATAAAAATGATTTCTCTATCTTTTTCTTAAAATTCCTCCATTTCTACAGAACAAATGTTATTTACCGAAATGTGAGAAATCGATATAACATACAATGGAAACAAATGCTTTATTATAAAAGCACTTCAAATAACTCAGCTCTTGCATTCGAGATATTGAACCGAGCAAGAGGACAAAACTTCAAAAAAACGATTCTTGCTTATGTAGCTGCATTACAAGCGGCTCATCGAAACAAAGGTAATTTGTCATTAGTACGGAAGTTGAATTTATTATAGATATGAACATACAAGTTATCTAAATTTGAAAGTAATATAAAATCAGTATCATCTAATAAAAAAGTGAAATACAGTATTTTTTTGTAAAATTTGCTGCTTGAGCTCTAGAATTGGGCATACATGTTGCTGTTATTACAGTCTGAGCAGCAAGTCTTCATTTTATTCACTCTTGGTTAGGAAAAAAATGAGTCACCTATAGTTTTTTCATAGATCGGGGAAAAAAATTTCTCAAAAAATATGGGGTATATATTTACCAAATACAAATTTGCAAATAAATAGATATTTGCTTGGTTGCTTTCCAACACATAACTGCATTTTCCATTGTGTCAGCGATAAACAAAATAGTCCTTCCTTCATTTGGAAAATCATGGTTGTAGAGGCGAAACAGGTTTCACATGTTAAAGCCGTGCGCGCATTCATAGTGTTGGCTTGTTTGTCTACATGAGCAAGTAACCGAATAAAGAAATATGGTTAAGGTTAAATATGATAAAGAAATAAAGAAATCATACATATTTTCAGGCAAAGGAGTTTCAAACGAGGAAATAATTGGTCAATGTTATGCTTGGTTTAAAAAAATGGAGCAAAATTATCCAGAAAGAGGAGTCGGATCTATAGACATGAGTGTCGGAATCAGTAATTTATTGAATATCGGAATTTTGTCGTACAATGATAAGAAACTGTATGAAGTCACTGATGTATCCACATCTCTCAAAAAAGTAAAAGACGAATTGCTATCTGCGTGTACAGAAATTTGTGATACCTCGTAAATTATTAGGAGTCTGTAATATACAATTAAATACAAGTAAAACCATATTATTTTTTATTTCAGAAAGTCAATTTATCGTATAAAATTTTTTTTTTTTTTCGTGTACACTTTTTTGAAAATTTTGAGATCTGCAATATAAATTGTGTGATGTTGTATATGTACGGTGTATTATATTGATTAGACATATTAAAAATTGAAAAATATCGGATGGTTCTTCTATAATCTCTTCAATAAATTTGTATAACATATAAGCTATGTTATTTGAAATGAAATCTTTGCAATGCTTGGTGTTGTGTTATTTCAACTAATCTTAAGAAATAAAAATTTCAGAATTCACGAGAGACCCTGTCATCACTTAAAAAATTTACTTCTGTAAAATTGCCATATTTTCTTACTTTTCGTGTTTATCCTTGCTTTTTTGTAATTTTAAAAATATTGATATCCTATATTTGAGTTTATTGTTTCTATGTATCATTTTCGTAAGGGTGTAATTTTCACCACTGTAATGCTTATACTCATATTCTGTATTTATCTCGTTAACAAGTTCTATTTGTGCTATTTTTATTTAAGTTTATTTGATGGAAAGACAATATATAATAAAGAGATTAAAGTGATATTTAAAATCATCTGAAGTGTTCGAACAAGAATAGCCTGATATTATGATTTGATATGGAAATAGTGGTGCCAAATGTACTAGTCATAAAATGAAATGACTGGTATGAGAAACTGGCAAATGTTACCCGTCATTCTGAAGAACCACCCACTAGTAAAGTAGCCTTTATGGAATACGGATTTTTCTATCTCCGACCTGTTATGATTGAATGCTAAACATAGCCAAAATAGTTCGATGGGGGGGGGCGGATTTTTTTGTATACATTTTTGACTTTTATCTTCATGCCAGTGGGAGACATGCCAAGCAGCGCTCCACAACCCTTGGTCCGGGTGCCCTTTCTTTTGCACAAAATCGGGCGCTCCAGAAGTATGTGTACCAATATGGAGGTAACTAATTTTGTTTGCCTACTTTACATCAAGTTGTGTAAAGGGACTGAAACCTATGTACAGGACGTATATTCACTTGGCTAACACAGACAGTCCCCAAACTCGTAATAGAACTAACTAAAAAAAATTCGGAATCGGATTATGGTCTAACCTAGTACACACACTACAGGAGTAACCGAAGTCGTCCGTTAACATAAAAATTGGTTCAGCTCCAAGAATGAGACTCCGTTTATAAATACTGTTACGAATTCTTCCATTGTTAACTGAAATAAAACAAATTATTCGCAACCGGAGACGGCGTTGATTCTTTCTCTCTCGAAACCTTTGACCATATTATCGGATGTTAAATGTCTTGTCAATATCAAGATTGATTAAAACAAATGCTTTTCAGTTAAATGAAGCGCAAAGCGATTTACAATTTGTTGTCTATTCCCTGGAGTGGTCGTCTTTTAAAATCATGTTAGATCGTGGATAAATAAGGGATAACTAAAAAATGTAGAATAGCGTGTTAATCATGCCTGAATTGTAAATATTTTCAGTGAATTTTCGCTGCAATTTCAAGTAATTGTGATATCGACTCTGATGAATGTATTGGTGCGTAGGAAATGACGCAGCTGCGGACGACCAACGTTACGATACGGATTACGGTTGAATACGGGTGAAATTTACACACTATTATTAACTAAGCGGTCGATTTTTGACCGTGATAAATTTCCATGAAATCAACAAATTAATTAAATCAACAACAACTTTTTAATCGTATAACAAGTGAGAAAATGTGGGTTACATCATCATCAAGAAGTTTTTAAATCGGTGAAATAAAATTTGATCTGTTCGCAGTGTGTCTTGTCTATATTCCTTCTGGAAGCAAAGATGCAAAAATCGAGATTTCCCGACTTTTATATAGATACAATTCTAAGAAAAGACGACTGTGACGAGGGCCCAAACGCAAATAAGCTAGCAGTATCTAACGAGGCTCAGCTGAATGGAATCGCGAGCAAAAATGAAAACCCATGTACAATAGCTGAAGATGTAACCGTGAAAACAAGTAAAAAATTAAGTACAAGTTCGTCGAACTTTGAAAAATTGTCGGTAGAGGAAAAAGAAAAACTTCCAGCTTGGGTGTTTTGTACAAGGTACTCCGATAGGCCATGTGCAGGTATGTACTATATTATGTAGTATATATGTAATATTTATGAAAATTTGCAAATAAAAATCAACTCTTTTAGGAGCTGTGTTTCTAAGGACACTAGTAACAAACCAATACTAATAGTAATAGCTCCAAGATACCCGTTATTTATTATGGTCCAAAATGGTTCGGCTTCTCGTCTTGTTACGCGAATCTGAAAAATAAGATGTCGTCGACGGCATTCTGCCAAGAGAACTTTTCTCTATATCATTTTAGAAACTTGGTCGATATATTGCCTATCTCCGAATATGTACATCAACGTACTTTGAGTGGCCAATATTCGCCCATTATTAGCAAATTATGCTGCAGATAAGACCAGGTGCAATTTTGCAAAATGAAATTAAAAGTAGGATTCGAGTTAAAGTTATTTTGTTCAAATTGAAGCAAAATAATTACCCATGTCATCAAACTCATGCTTTGACATTACAATACAAATATTTAGGCCATGGATAATATTGAGTAAATATAATATATAACATTAAACATATTTACGTCAAAAAATTACAAAACTAAAAACGTAATAGAAAATTTTTATGTACTTTTCAGGTCCCAGATCTCGAAAACGCAGAGAAAAGAAATATTCAAGTGTTGGTGATAATGAATGTTCGCGTTTAACGAGCACAGACAGAAGAGAGAGAATTATTTTTACACACAATCAGATTCAAGTTTTAGAAACTGAATTTTCTCGTTGTCAATATTTATCAGAGGATCAAAAACAGATTTTGAGTGAAAATCTCCAATTAACCATACCTCAGATTAAAGGTAAATGAACCTGAGAAAATGGTACATTCCTTGATATTTTTTTGAGGATGTAAAAGTTCACGCCATTGAAATGCTGACGCATAGGCCACTGCGAATGCGGCCCACCCTCCCATGAGCAAAATATTAAATTTAACCAATATTAATTATAATCTTGTTTTGGACAGCAGTTTCAAACTATATACATAAAGTTCGTAAAGTAAAGTTACTTTTAATCGTGATATTTGTATTTTATCAAATAATATTCAAATGTAAAGCCTGAATTCTCAGCTATTATCATCTCTACCCAATTAGCACCCACACACTTCGTTTTGAATTGAGCCTCGCAATAGTTACGGCCCTACAGCGAAAGATCTGCTATAAACACAATCCGTAGCGATAAATTCTGATACCATATTTTGAATACAGAGATAGTTGTATAAAATTTAGTCATTCTGAAAATTATAAATTCCGTATCATTCACCCTTTTTTTCTCCCTATAAACAAGTTTGAATGTGAGAGCAAAATTACAAGAAAATAACTAATTAACTATTTTAATTACTAATTAAAATAATTCATGTTTTACAGTTTGGTTCCAAAACAAACGGGCAAAATTGAAAAAATCAAGAAGAAATCCAAATCGACTAGCTTTAGATTTGAAAGCTCAAGGATTATACGATCATACATGACTGACATGGTTTACAGGAAAATTGAAGTTACCTCATCAACATTTTAAGTTTTGAGAAATTGCGTTAGCACTGATTCTTTATATGACCACACGACAAAACCGAATCACTCCTATGCTAATAGAAATATATTGTTGAATTTGATAAAAATAAAATCGTCTTTCTCATAGATTGATATAAAGAACACTGGTACAATACTGTTAAATTAACCTTGTGTGGCATTTGCTTATGTTTGTGCTATTTCCAACAAAACGTTAATAAAGAAACAAACCAATTAACCTATGTTTTGTTCCGATGCAGGGTTGCAGGCGAGTGTTGACGTTTCACCTATGCTATTAGCAAATGAGTCATTATGCAACGTGAAATCAGTAGAATCTGATGTTAATAAAGGGAAAAGGAGGAGAGATACTCTCTTTATCGACTTGGGAAAATTCTATTCTAATTTTATTAGCCAAGGCAATCAGAAAAGTTCAAATATGAATATAGTTTTGCATCTGTTTCAAACCAAAAATGACTTCATTTAATGTCTCCCGAGTCCCGACTCAAAGAAGTTTAACTTGATATGACTTCAGTTCCGACGTCAGAAAATTTCCTATAGGCCGCGATTCATCCCTATATTTAAAAATTCTTGTTGCGACATTACCGTTAACATTTTAAACTATCTATGTGCATATTGATGATTACTCTCAATTATTCAGAAGAAATAAAGACCACCGTTTTAATGAAAATATCTCCATTTTACACAATTGTAAGTTTTAATACGCAAATATTATTTTAAATATTGCATAGGGATGACTTCTTTTATATCGAACAGTCCATATTTAGTATGACTCAATTAGTTCCCAAGATGAATTTTGGAAAAAGATGGTGAAATGCATCTCGTTCTACTAGTACAAATTCGAGAAAAAGGCAAAACTTGATACTACAGTATTTATATTTGTAATACAAAACCTAGATATGTGGCTCATTAAAAATGGCGAAGATAAGAAAATAACTTGTTTTCCAGTCCATGTTTGACACGTGATTAGCAATATACTTCAAATACTCCATTAAGGATATTTATCAAAACTTATGAATGCTCGAAAAAAAACATAATTGGACACAACATGATGGCGTAAAAAAGAGCGAATATTTTAATTTGGGTATTTATATTCGAATTTAGGTATTTTCACAAAATTTGGATTCACGAACAAAGCTTCCCTGGCATCTGATCATAGTTTAATCATAGTATTTCAATAAAAAGTTACGAGAGTTTAAAAATAAAAAATACGATTTCCTCGCACTTTTGAGTTGAAGCCCTTTAATGAATAGAAGACTATACGGTACTATGATAGAGTCACAATCATCATGAATAATACACGTTTCTACATTCCATAAAAACGACGCAGTCGCGAGATGTCTCTCTTTCCAATATCATTCGCTTCTCTCTTGAATAAATCAGACGTCGCGGTTAAGTAGTAGCTCAGTACTAACCGAGTTAAATAACCATTTGACGTCCCCGTTATTTTAGAATGTTCAGGTTATGCGGGCGAAATTGACCTCTCCATATTGATGAATGTAACTTAATCCGCAATGCATTTGAAATTGTGTAAAATCGTTTATAAACGGATTAAACCGTTTCGCATACTTAATAGGATATTCCATGTCACAACTACAATAAACCAGAGGTAAATGCAGTGAGTATTGATTGAGATGTATTTTTTATCGACCAGCGTTACCAACAATAACGTACGATGATGGAAATGAGTGGCAGGCCAGCTTTCAATAGGTTTGTCAGATATAATGCATGAAAATGTAACAAAATTGAAGTCGTGTGAAAGATATAAACATATTGCCAGACCAGGTTTGCTGCTGAAGTATTGAAGAAGAATTTAGAACTTAGTTAATTTGTTATTACTATTGTGAGTTATTCGATTCGCCAAACGAAGTGAGATACTTTTCACAACTGAATAAATCGAAGCATAGTTCCCGATAAAGAAAAGAGATTCACCGATGTTTTCCGCGTTAGCAAGTGTATATTATGATTAAAATAGGACATAAAGTTGTCAAAGGTCAAATTAATGGCACGCAACAACTAAAAACAGACTCAGTAGAGCCACCGTAAAGGCATATTGTGTGGAAGAAGTGAGTTTTCTTGGAAGCGCGATAATTAATGTATACCAAAGAAAAAACTAGATATGGTAAACTGAAGATAGTTCTCGTAATAATTATATAAAAATAGTAACATAAATATCATTACTAAAATATTCTGGTGCCAGAACCCTGGTACAGACTTGTAGTATAAACAACAGAGATATTAACTATATGTACAAAATGCGAGCAAGGATTGCCAAGATAATGTACTGCTCTGATCTCAAGAGAATGGTGCCTATTTCCTTTTAATCATTTTAACAATCGTTTTATTCAACTTTTCTCAATGCTTCGAATCGTTGTGAAAATTTGAATATATGAGAGATTATAAACTTATTCGCACTTATTTAATTTATACCACATGTAATGAACAGTAGAGACGTTTTCAGCATGTTTAATTCATAGTTTCAGATTAAAGTGTACTCCTTTTCTTTCTTCTCGTTCAAATGGGATTGTTTGAAAATCATGACATTATGAACTAGGAAATATTGCTTTTTCGGATTTTTCTTGTTATTTGAGTTGTAGTATTTATTTCCTAAACGGCTACATCATTCACAAAACGATTTTTTCAGTTAATTAAATAAGCAAAGTTGCTTTTTAAAGATTTTGTTTTTCGAAGTTATTCCCCTGTCAATAGTACAAGATTATTGAAGAGCATGAAAAGATTCGTAATTATCATTACTGGAACGAATGTGCTGGGATGAAACTATACATTGTGGAATTAGCTATATAACAATATTTATATCGTGGAATTGGATAAACTGAATTTTACAGAAGATTTGAATTTGGAATTTATATGTGAAACTGCTGACCAAAATGGCATCACGACATACATCTTTCCAAAAAGATTCTTCACAATGCAGTATAACATCTGCAGATGCAGGGTAAGACTGGAAAGATTCTTAATTTTTCTCACATTGCGTACACGAGTACCCCAAAGTCATTAAACATAAACCCTCGCGAACTGACACGAAATTAAGCGGTAAATAGTTGACTGTTTTAAATGGTTCTCAAACAGGATATCACATATATATATGTATTATTTCAAACACTTCATACAAAATATTACTGTGAAATCTGTGATCGTTTGTTACAAATAATCTTCGCGGTCCTAGGAACTATATATATTATCAGTCAAGTACACGCGTCATGCTTCACACCTGACAATAGAAATACAAGTGGGTCAACGGATCCAGTTTGAAAACCCTGCTCAAATTCATAGTTAATTCTCAAAGTTAGACTTTCTGTGCTCACTCTATATGACAAGGACCTAAAATTTTCATAACTATGACATCTTTTGGACAGCAATGGGTGGGAGCAGTCCCTCGAATGTTTGTAACAGGTTTGTTCGAAACGGCATTCAGATGAATTTTTTTTTTCATCAGATCTTCAGTTGCTATACCACTCGGGTTTGAATTAGGCACCCCGTCTCCGACACCTGGTCAACCTGGAAGACTGACAAGGCTGGTAAATGCTATCCGAGTACATACAAGGTATGTGAGAGCTGATTCAAACTGGGCGCCACTCTATGGATTTGTTTTATTTATCATTTTGCAAACCATTCAGTATTTTCAAGTTATTTCTGCCAAATTGGTGATTTACTGTTCTTTGCCCATCTGTTTGAAATCTAACAAAATGAGTCTCGTACGATTAGTCTATTGCGATTTTTACTGTTACGTGTTACATGACGACATAATAAACAATGTCATTTTATATCGATTTTGATTATAATTTATACGTCATTGCGTTGACAAATTTTCTGATTATTTCCAGAGTTAACTACTGGTTAGGTGTGAAGTCAGGAAAAGTTGGAGACGTAGCACAAGATTCATTCATTGAACGTCTTAACGGACCCACAGTAGCAAACAAAGCTCCCGCCGAAAATAATGCCCCAGCTCCTTCTTCAGAAAAATCACCAGAGAAAAAAGAAGACAAGTAGGTTCATGGTTTTTGTTGAACAACATTGGCAATTTTTTTTATTTGATAATAATTTTCAAATTTATACCTTACAATACCTTTATGTAAAAAAAACTAATCCTGTTATACAAGAATACAGTCGGGGATTAAAATCCTGGAATCAATATCCCAAATGGTGGTATATATATTACTATCTTCTGTGAAATAATTGAAGCAATCATTTAGTAATGCTTTTGCGGATGAATCTTTTACGGGGCAAAATTTTCAAGTTCCACTAGGATACATATGAAACAAGTTTGCAACAATGCTTCTCAACGCGACACTGATAAAACGATAAACCATAACTGTACCACATACCCATAGACCGGGATAACCACTTGAAAAATTCACTCGTCAATATTTTTTTTAGTATTTAAATGACCCCCAAAAGTCATCGATAAAAGATAATCTCGTTCGTAGGTAGTATTTAAATGAATGAAGTTATACAAAAAAATTACCTATTTTCCAGGAACTCAAAACCTAAAAAACCCGAAAAGAAGCCTTGGATAATCGATCCATCAGAGAGTTTTTATTTCGGGTGGTTATGTGTCATTTCAACTGCAGTTATGTACAACCTATGTTTCGCTATCGCGAGATCGTGTTTCACGGATCTACAGACTGCATTCATTCCTATGTGGTTTACATTAGACTATATGTGCGATATCATTTATATTTTTGACACCGTTGTCAGAATGAAAACAGGTAAGCTATTAAAGTTCATTTTTACTTTGACACAATTGGAGTTTCGTTTCAGCTGGTAAAAAGATGAAGTTCACCAAATTCGTGTTGAAGATGTTGAGGCCAGGCAAAAAAATAAAATTAAATAGGCTTCTCTTTGCCCACCTATTGTTTTAGAAACTATAAAAACCAATACTTTTTCTTGCCACGTGAACCCATTTGGTTGTTACGGCGGTTAGTCCAGGGCTGTGGATATTACACCCAAATACAAAGTGAAAATTCCTCCCTTCGAACATTAAAATTGCTTCATTGAGAACAAACCCCACAGCAGGAAGACATTCAATCACAATATATAGGAAAAAAAATAAAAAATAAGACACAATCCGTGTATTCATGCCTTTTGATAATCTTGACATATTCAAACGAGTTTCCTTTTTTCTCATTTCATGTCTCTTTTTGACATTCAACAATGAATTATATATATATTATAGAATATCAACGAAAATATTGTAACCTATGATTCATCGTTTAAATTAATTTTCAAATTGACTCGATAGGAAACGTCGCACCGACTTGTCGTTGCCTTATGTTGTTGTTGAGACATGAACAGTAAATTGCTCTCCTTTGCAATTGGACCATTTGCTTTCAAATGTAAAACAGTTGAAGACAGAAGTGTATCTAACACCTTAAAGGCTGTCACATACACACATATTTGATTTATTTTCTAAGAGCTGTCTGGGGTTCGTTTTCCGTTTATTAAAACGTTGCGCCACAATGCGGATTTCCGCGAGTTGGTACTTAAACGGTACCCTGTTCCACAGTTGTCATTTGACATTGCTATGCTCAATTTCAAATCCATTTTATTATTGTTTTTAGGTTTCTTAGAGCAAGGATTGCTAGTGGAAGATACGAAGCAGTTGCGACAGCATTATAGACAGAGCGCTCAATTTAAATTTGATTTGGTTTCTTTGCTTCCTACGGATATAATTTACCTTTTCGCCGGTTTAAATGCTGCATTTTGCAGGTATTTTCCATTTTCTTTTTTCTGGGCATATCTTTTTCCATTTCATGTTGTTTTTTAATGCTATTGTTATTATTAACATATTATTCTGTCCATTTTACAGATTAAATCGAGTATTGCGAATATCCCGGGTGTTCGAATGCTTCGATCGAGCAGAGACAAGGACTTCATGTCCAAATCTTTTCAGAATTTCAATTCTCGTTTTATATATTGTTGTTATTATTCATTGGAATGCATGCATTTACTATGCGATTTCAAACGCTATCGGGTAAGATATTCATAGAATGTTTTGTTACATAGTTTAGTACCAATGAAACACGGTACTAACACGAGTGTATCTATAACACGGGTAATATAATTGACATTGAGATGATTACAACAACAAAGTAGTAGTTTCCATACTGACGAGGATTCACCGGACATCTGAGTCCTAATGCATTATGGTTCGTCAAATCGCCAATACCATACTAGTACTTTGATCGATATCAAAATCAATCTATTTTTATCTGTAATATTATATATATACATAAATATCTGGTTTTCGTTCGTGTCTTTTTATGCTTAACGGGTTTGGCATTCACCAATCAAAATTAGCCTATGCTGTTCGGTCTGTATGTCTGCTATCTTATAATTGTTGATTAATCAATCTAACTTTGTTTATTCAAATTCCATTATAAGGTTTGGCACTGATCGATGGGTGTATCCTGACATAACTGAATATCCATTTAATACTTTGTCTCGAAAATACATCTACTGCATGTACTGGTCAACACTTACTTTGACAACCATTGGTGAAACTCCGATGCCAGATAGAGATATCGAATATTTGTTCCAGGTTTGTATATTGTTGTTTTTTCTCAGTTTTTATTAAAAAAAATAGTAGAATATTGTATATTCAGCTTGAATATTTTAATAAAATGTACTACATCGTTCATTCAGATTTTTGATTTTTTGATCGGGGTGCTGATTTTTGCTACAATTGTTGGTAACGTCGGCTCTATGATCAGTAACATGAATGCTGCTAAAACAGAATTTCAAAGTAGGATGGACGCTGTAAAACAATACATGCAGGTACATTTTACAATATTTTTAACATGTGGGCTTCTGGCAATAAGTTATATCGCAAATAAATACTAATACTCACATATCTCTTGTTTTCGCCTCCGGTTCCCAGAGACAGTGCTGGACTGCGCAGTACCATACCCGTAGACTATCCGACTGTTGCCAGTCTACTTACATGACATATATATATATGAAGTAGACAATTAGGCTACAGTATATTTTCGTTTGCATTTTTCAGTTTCGAGAAGTAAGCAATACATTGCAAAAGCGAGTAATCAAATGGTTTGATTATTTATGGACGAATAAAAAATCTACTGACGAACGACATATTCTATCAACGTTACCGGATAAACTTCGAGCAGAAATCGCCATCAACGTCCATCTGGACACACTGAAAAGAGTGGCACTTTTTAGGGTAAGATTGACGTTATGCAGATCTCTCTCACACCTTATTCACCACAAAGTATGAATTAAATATGGAAATCTTATCGTTTTTAAAATGTTTGGCGATTGATGGACACGTGGTTGATGGAGTTTGCTAGCCGGACCAGCAGGATACACGATATCTCTAAAATGCGCTCGACTTAAGACTTGATAACCGATATATATACAACTGTTTCAAATTGATTTATTCCATTCCAAGTTGATAATAAAACAACATTAAGTTTACCTTGAACCTGAATCCAGAGATGCCAAATTTCGTTGTAACATTAATGTGATTGCTAAAACGCATAATAAGCCAATACAATATTTTCGTAACTATATTAATCGGGCCAGAAGTTTTGCGAATAACTTCACTTTGATCGAATCGTTGGGAACTGACTATTTGTTCAACAGGATTGTGAACCAGGATTACTTGTCGAACTTGTACTGCGACTGAGTCCTCAAGTCTTTAGTCCCGGCGATTATATTTGTAGGAAAGGGGACGTTGGCAAAGAAATGTACATCGTAAAAGAAGGTCAGTTCACATAGAATTTACTTCAACGAAATGTTTCGACGTTTGCATTAAGTTTATAATGCAGTTTTCATTGAAATGAAATAAAATGTTACAATATCCAATAGATGCGTTCGGACACTTTATATAACAATCATGTCATAATACGTTGTTCTGTACCAACGAGTGTCGATCGCATGATTTTTATAGAAATTTTTTCACTTTTAATTAAAATTATTTTACGTTAAATCAGAAAATATCGGATTTTCCAATATTTTTTTTTATTTTGATTCTGCAGCAATAATGAATAAATAAAATTCTACGTAGGTAATGAAAAGTATATGATTGTGTTAAACTATTTTTAGGTAAATTAGCTGTTGTAGCCGACGACGGCGTAACACAATTCTGCGTCTTAGGCGATGGAGCATATTTTGGGGAAATCAGTATTTTGAATATTTCCGGAAACAAAACGGGCAACAGAAGAACCGCTAACGTGAGAAGTATTGGGTAAGTACCAAGTTTATTGGCAGAGTAGCTGGGTTAGAGTATAGGACTATAAGCGTTCCGGGAGTTTGAAAGAACACAATCCACAGTCGTTAAATATTAGATACCTGTGACGAAATTGTATTACCCTGCTTGTTTTGTGATTTAATAACTGTTGAATTTTTATTTTTTTTTCAAGGTATTCTGATTTATTTTGCTTATCGAAAGACGATTTATTACAAGTATTGGATGATTATCCTGACGCTAAGAATGTATTGGAAGAGAAGGGACGACAAATGTTAATGAAGGATGGCTTGGTTGATAAACCGAATGACGAGGTAAATTATGCATTAATCATGGCTAATACTGTCGGCTAATCATCGCTTAGTAGTGAGAATTGAGATACTGTTCTGTAACGGTGTAAGGTGAATGCAATAAACCAGTGTTGAGTTAAAGATCTTAACTTCCTGTCCAAATTGGGTCTCAGTAAATATAACGATTCAAAATTTGAGACCAATACAATTATTTTCAATTCCCAGGTTAGGTCGAATAATTTAAGAATTTTTCAAGATAACCAAATTTAACCAAGTTGGCAGCTCCTAATCGAATCGTCACACGTCTGTATCATATGGGCTCCGTGATTGTTAAAAACTGTACTGTACAAAATTGTATTAGTCATGATTTTCCGTCTAGCCCTAGTCACGACTAAAATTTTTAAGTAAATTTTGAATTTAGGATGAAGAAGGATTAAGCAAAGCAGACATGATGTCGAAGTGTAATAAATTGGAAAAATCAATCACAAAATTACAAACACAATTCTCACGACTGATGGCTGAACACATCTCCTCACAAACAAATTTAAAATTGAGAATTCATAGTTTGGAAACAAAAGTGAAGGAAACAAGTTCAGAAGAAATAGAACTGGAACATAATACCTCCCAGAAAAAAGTAAAATTCCAGAAAAACTCGTAGTAAATGGATGAAGCTATTTAGTGACAAATCCAACCATATTTGACATGATTTTCCGTTGGTTGTCGTAGTATGCAACAACAATAAACAAAGGTTATTTGTGAAATTCCATTTCAAACGAAAAAATTTAGAATGGTTCGGACTGGGGAGTACCAGAGAGACTGTATATCATTTTAGCGGTGAAATTAATGAAGCTGTATACTGTGCACTCTATATGGGAGAATTATTCAAATTGACAATTGAATATATTTAGTTAGTGTGGTTTTCAATAAAATGTCGGTTTTTTTTACGCTAAACGCTAACCCGTTCAGCTTCATCGAAATTCTGCGCTTCAGAATGGAAGATGATTGAATTTTTATGTGATGTTAATATTTCTTATTCATTTTTGTAATGCCGTTTACGTTTCTTTGCTATACTATGTAGTAATTGTGTTTTATTACCAAATATCAATTAATAAAATATATATATATATGCTGAATTTAGTGATTATTTAATCCTATGTGGTACTCAACCGCTAAATATAGGCAGGGATAAGACGGGCAACGAATGACAAGTACATCTAGAAATGGATATTAAGTGTTACGTATTTTTATAAGATTTATGTTTTTTTTTGGATTTAGTGAGTCTTCGAAGTAATACTCGTAATCTTAGCTTGGCCCACCTTGTATATTACATAGAAACGAACCAATGTGATATCATTCGCAGTTGCTGTAAACCAGTCACAAATAACTATTTTAAATACAAAGTATTTTTCAGAATAGTTTGATTTGCGGATAGTAGCGCACTCGTATTATACTGAATTGGATGGTAATTATGATATCTTTTGAGAGAACACTAATTTTTTGAAACTGGCTTAATGAAAAACCAGAAAGAAAAGTGAATATATATTGCATTAGTTTTGTTGAAATACAAAGTAAAATGAACATATCAATCCTGACTGTGACGTCATAAATATGTCGCTTACATCTTCTTAGTGTATTAAAATAAATTTTAAACGTAAAATAACTTTATGGCTTGGAATTGAATGTGCCTCTCCAGCTGATGATGTGGAAAATATGTAAAATATTACGAGCTCTTATTTTACTTGAGGGGATACGTCATGCAGGTAATTTCTACCACAAAATTAGTTGAAGTATATATGAGTAGTGAATTCAAGTAGTACCTTGTTACTTCTGGCGCTCAAGGCTGTGAAGTCAAAGTTTAACTTGTTTTCACTGAAGCCGGAGTTGTAATTTCAGTTCCCCGGAGTTTCTGCGACTTCCCAGCTCTTGTTTACGCAATTAATTTGGATTAGCTTTCATGTAAACGCTGATTGTCATGTGTGGACTGGCTGCTTCAAATCCCCCATGGAATTGTTGTGAGCAAGATAATGCTAGAATCGTGTAATTTCATGGTAGTTCAAGCTACACTGATCAGATACGGCTTTCTACTACTGAAAACAATGCAGGGTAATGCAAAGGTGAACTAGATAAGAGTAAAATCATAATTAAAAGTAGCTTATAGGTTCATCACATCTTCTCTTCTCTGGTCGTCAGTCGTCTTTTTTTATGTGTTTACAGTTGCTTTTGATTGTGGTCGTCGACCTGGATTCCATTCCCCGCCACCAGAGGTCGGAGTGTCATTGATTCGCACTGGTGAAGTTCCCTGGCTCGTTGAAGTATATAAAAGCAGGTTTGCAAATATTGATACAAATGTATTAACTCTTTTAACTAGTCTCAGCCGTCCATATTACTATTTTGCATCTGTATAATTTTTCCGTATTCCCAATTATATAATGTTGGTTGAACACAAAAATTAAACTCGGAAAATTAAAAATGTCGGTGGTTAATATACTTGGCTGAAAGCAGTTCAAAAATTGAGAAAAACGAAATTATATGACTTCATTTTAATAACATTTTTTTCATTACGGAGTCTTCTTTTGATAAATACTATCGATACAAATATTAAAATATGAAACAAATATATCCTATTGCAATTGAAAACAGGGAATGTTTTATACTTAGTTTTATTCAACAGTGATTATATTTGCGATGGTTCAGTTGTTGGAAAAAGATGGATTTTGACATCATTACAATGTATCGATGTAAGGTAATTTGTTTTTGTTTACAACAGAACATTTATGACTACAGTTACGTCACAGAAGTAAAAACTCAAGCTTGGTTTTCGTCGGATGAAATTGGTCTTTGACTCTGTGAACATGAATATTTTGCTAAAAACTTTGTATGTGGTCAGAGACATATTAGGTTCTGTAGTTTATGCTGTGCGTTAGGAGTCTACAAATAAACAAGCACGCGCGACAAAAAGGGCGATCCCGAAGTATGTGAACAAAGATGGCGGACACCAGAACGTAGTATGAGTACCAGGTTAAGGTTAGGCCATAATTTCAGATACAAATAATATAGGAGTCACTTGGCTAGTCCCCGAACCCGTAATATGACTAAAATAAGGAAAATTGGAATAAAATTATGGCCTAACCCTAACCTGGTACACACATCTTGGTTCACATACTTCGGGAGTACCAAAAACTTGTGTGTGACAAGAGACATAATTGATTATGTAGTTTTTTATGTGCTTAAATAGCCTTCAAACAAACAAGCATGTGCGACAAATTATTAAGGTAAATTACTAGTAGTTTCTTTTCGTCAGAGTCTACACTACAGAAGAACGGATTTAATCAACAAATTGGTGTTTAATTCATTTATGAGTGAAGGCCTTTGTGTGTGTACGTGGACTATTTATGTGTAAAAATTTGTGAACAAATACGTTCAATCTTTCCTTAAATATGCTAATTTCAGAGACAATCTTTTAGATTTGTGATTCGTCGTGCGCAAATGTTTGTGTGCGTGCACATGTGTGTGGAATGTGCACATGTATGTACGTGTGTGTTTAACAGATGGACATCACTAAGTTTTTCAGTTTTCAATCTTAAATTGAATATTCTGATTGAAGGGACCCTCTTTCAGACGTGCATACTGAAATTCGAAGCTCTGATGAAATACACGTATTCAGAGTAAATCGTTCATTGCACAACGCCAACTCCGACGCTGTTATCCTAGGTAAGAAAGAAATTAGAATAGTTATATGTAAACCTCGGTTTGCTTTTATTGTTGAACTATCAAATTTACAGAATTGACAGAAAATATTGAGTTTGATGAGGAAATCCAGCCAATATGTGTGAGTAGGCACGAGCAACAAGGCATTGGTGGTAATTGCTTACTTACAATGAAAACTGCGAACTCGCCATCTACATTTCAAGTAAGATTATCTTTTATCTAATAACGTTTGGATCAGATCGCCTGATTTTTACAAGAAACCAGATTTTTTTAATCGTTGCATTTTACGAAGAGTACAAAAATAAAAAAACATTTGAGCAAACATAGTTTTAGTATTTTAGAATATTAAATTTGACTAGTTCTGAGTATATTCTCTATACATCATTATGCATCACGAACAAACTACATTTGGTCCCAGAACTCACCCCAATGGCAATGTTGGTATTTCTATCATGTACGATACAGAGTTACCCCATACAGTGACTATTTTCAATGGTACCCTATAAAATGCTTCTCCCTGATGCACCTTTCTCATCCAATATTTTATGTCCCTTGTGTATATTTTCCTATGAGAATAATAGTTTAGTACTTTATAGATTGGGATATCTGAAGCTTACCAGGCCAACTGCCAAACTCAATATCCGGAACAAAATTTGAATGGCATTGTGTGTGTGAATATTACAGAAGATTGCAAGGTAAAAATATGATGATGTACATGTGATTTGAATTATAAACAAGATGGAAATGCTCAAATACCTGAGCACGAAGATCGTGACGTCAAATGTGCCTTTAAGATAATGCCCGAGCACCGCGTTTGATAAAAGATGGCGGACTACTCTGACGTAATGCCACGTGACATGCGCAAAAATAGCCGAATTTTGGTCAAATATTGAACCCCATACAACTCCAATACAATTTGATAATAAATATTAAATAAGAGCTTCCTGGAGACTTCCTCCATATTAAATTGCCGAAAATATTAAATCGATTGATCCATTAGTAAGAGAGAAAAGCGGGTTTCAACAATTTTATGAAACAATCCAAATATACACTCAGTTTTTAATAACATCGTTTGTTGCTACTTTTCCCAGGAAAATCTACCCGGACAAATTTTATATTGCAAACGAGACGACGATCTATTTTATGTGCAAGGAATTTTGTCCCGACCTCACAACTGCGCAGGATTAAGTCTTTATGAAAATGTCTTGAAATCATTTGAATGGATTTGGAAAATCATAAACCAAGATGAAATGGTAATGGCAGGTCAGTCAATATATGTCATTGTTTAGCATCCAGTAAGTTTCATAAGAGTTTAGTAGTCTTTTTAAACAAAACATAGCTTTTTAAAACGGGCCATGCTCTAATTCAGTAAGGCAGAGCTTATTGAGAGTGGCATGGTATTTTTTGAAAGTCTGTTTTATCAACAAATACCGTTAACGATCCTAACATTACATCCGCCTATCTATGGCCAAAAACATATTTCTGGTTTCATAATCACATTTAGATTCAGGGGTTTAAATGGGTGTTTCAGATAAAAATAAGAAGGCGTAAATGTAGGAGGTGTCTATCAAGTGGTTGCACCTTCATGAAAAAATATGAAAATAAAGTTAGTCGACCCCAACAGATGTGAACATTTAATATAAGGAAATCATGTATTCCAGATTATCTACTACTTTCATCACGCAAAATTATTAATAAAGTTAATCAATTATTATTTAAAATGTTTGAAGCGGCATTTAACCGTAGAATAACGTATTAAGCCAGTAAGAAATGTTTCAAAACATATATTCAGCGAGCATGCGTTACTAAAGTGGAATACTGTATATTGAAATATGATATTTGCAACCATCGCTGGCCTTGATTAACAAGAGGGAAATATCTTTGTTACTCGCAGCTCGGAACGCTTTTGTACCAACCTCTCGATCTGGCGATCCATGCTCTGGAGACGGAGTGAATCTTACATCTACGAGTGGAATATTTTCCTCGCCTTTGTATGACGGAGGAAACACTACTTATCCGTTGAGCACTAAATGCTTTTGGAAGATATTTGTAAGTCATAGTGTACCATATGATTTTGAGGCAACAACAATATTTAACCACTAAAAACTGCAAAGCAATTGGTCCAGTATTAGAAGGGAACGGCAACAACTATGACAACAACAACTACCAAAACGATCCATGAGTCTACTTCATGTCTAATAAATGAGGATCGCTTCTTTACTCCGCCTCGTTTTGCCACACGCGTCACGATTTTCATGAACTTTCCTCTCTAAGGACTTACAGTACCGGTACCCTTATGCGACTTTCGTGTCTATATATTTGAACATTGTTTTCTATTGTTATTATTATTTCCATTTCATTTAAGGTTCCTGAAAATCACAAAATTCTTTTGCAATTCGATGATTTCAACGTCGAACTGTTTGGACTTTGCGCGGCAGATTGGGTGAAGATCTATAATGGCACCGATGCATCGAAGGAACATTTGATATCACACGTAATTCACAATAGTTTTAAACTTCATTATTATCATTAGTTGATGATGTCTTTCAGCGTAGCGTACAAAATTATAGTTTTTCATTCGTATCATCATTTTTATTCAAAATGCAATGAGTTCTCGTGGGAAAACGGAAAAATGACACAAATATCCAACCTTAAAAAAAAAAATAAGACCACTATTGACATTTAGAGAGCAATGGTCAATTACAACTACTCATAGGTCCAAAGGATCAAGAAAGCCGATTTGCGCTTAGCATAGTAGTAAGTTTCAGGTAGCACAATATAGTATTTGCTACTATTCAATGTTGTTTTTGTTCTGACAGGTTTGTCGCGTAAACAGGTTTGTTGCACAAAAGCATAAAGAAAAGAAATTTTTTCTTGCCCTCATGTAAAATCACGTTACATCCTATGATCGCCGGGCTTGTCTATGGGAATCGTCCCATGGGATGGGACAACACAGATTTGTATTTCCCATAGGACACGAAAACCGTATTATTTCGGGAAAATGATAGTGAAACATTTCGTTACGAACTTCGTGTCCATATATTTGAGCATAGCTCTCTTGTAAGTTATAAAGAGCAAAATATATGCAGCACTTACAATATACTTCGCGAGGGGGCTGGTGAACACATGTATAATTGTTTTGAATATAGGGTTAACAAAGCCCGTAAATTTTATTGTTTTGCATGTCTCTTCATAAATGTAGCCCTATTTAGTAGACGATAAACCTAAATTTAACAATTTTTGTTGAATTGTATTCCAATGGAAATCCCGTGGGATGGGAAGGGACAGGCATAATTGCTATGGGATAGAATGGGAATGGGACAGAAATATATGTCTCATGAACAAGCCTGAATTGCTCGCAATAAAATTTGCAACAAAGTTGTCGTTATTAATACTGAATTGTACTAGCGGTACTGTACACATCCGTGCGTTTCCTCAGTCACTGTCTCGTATAAGTTGTTTACATTGACAATAATACATAATGTAAGCTACAAACACTGTCGCTTTATTTTTTTCAGGTTTGCGGAAATTTCCCACCCATGCCTATTCTATCTGAATCTAACGTAATTACGGTAGAATTCAACTCAGATTTTGTTGAGGCAGACTTTGGATTTTTGGCGTCGTTTTTGGCTGTTCACCATAGCATCGAAGGTATTTGAACCAATTAATATAGTCTGTATTATGAATTCCCATATTTGGACACGAAATTTTGTTAAATTGTTGTTGTAGCATTCTCTTTCTTCTTGTTGTCGCTGTTGTAATACAGGCGCCCTTCTCTTCAACTACTGGACCAATTAATTACTTTGAAATTTTCAATGTTTAAAATTGTTGTTGTCGCTGGAAAGCTGTTACTTCTATTCATTTTAAAAATTTGTGTTCTCTATATGGCATTCATTTTTTACTTTGGAGTTTTGTGTGATGACATCATTGCGCAAAATTAAAAATTGCGCACCGTGTGGCGGTTCTGTGATCGCATTTCAGCGGTATGGTTTTCAGCGAAGTCTGAATTTTTTGATAAGATACTGTCAAAGATTAGATACCGCTTCGGTTTGGTCTTCGTGCACATATATTAGAGCATTGCTTTTTTGTTTTCTGTCACAATAACTTCTCATACTCATACCAAGTAAGGGCTACGTGAAGCACAGTTGCCTATAAAATAAACTGTCGTGTTTGCAGATTCTGGTTGTGGAAGCCCGCGCGATGTTCGAACTGAAATTGTAATTTCCAGTCGAGGCTATCCTACAATTTTTACAACGAATCCCGGAGACAGCTGCCTATGGATAATCGAAGCCCCTGAAGGGAAGAAAATTTTGTTTGACTTTATGAATTTTAGAATGACCGTTGTAGGGGAGAATGAGGTTCGTATTAAAGCATTATGATAGTTTTAAGACGTAACAAGATACACCATGTAATAATAGCAGAAAAAAGGCTACTCCCGTAGTATGTGAACCAAGATGACGGACACCGGGACCTAGTGTGTGTACAAAGTTAGGCCATAATTTCATGTACAAATACCACGGGAGTCACTTAGCTAGCCCCCGAACTCGTAATAGAACTAAAATAAAGAAAATTGGAAAAAAAATGTGGCCTAACCTAGTACACCATGTTCAGGTGTCCGCCATCTTGGTTCACATACTATGGGAGCGCCGAAAAAAGAAAAATTTCTTGAGATTGAAGGAAACAGTTTAATCAATTTTAATATCGAATAATTATTCGTTTCTTTTAAGTTAAGGATTTATGATGGTACTGACACTTCAACTGAGCATTATCACGCGTTTGATGAGATGCGACCGCCGAAAAATCAAGTAGTTATTACCTCAAGTAATCACGCAGTCATGGAATTAAAAGTGTGGAACTATATGGAGTGGACTGCGAAAGGATTTCATGCTCAATTGAAATTTATTTCACCCAATGAAACTGAGAACTATCCCGATGCTGTAAGTTATGACAAAAATATTGTAACGTTTAATGCGATACAGAAATATCAAACAAATGAATAAGATCTCATTGGTACGACGATAATATTAGCATTTTCGTAGCCATTGCTCGTTATATTTATATCATGCATGTTACACTTAAATAATGATTACAGATAGATATTGGATTAACTGATTACACTGGATATTGCGGAGAACAGGAAATATTGCCGAAATTTCTTACGATCGGTGGACGAATAGTCGGTGGAAATGAGTCAATACCTAATTCGTGGCCGTGGCAGGTACATAAGTACACTTTTTGACCTTCAATATTTTGTGTTCTATTCTATTTCTTCGCTTATTATAATGCTAACTCTCAATACTGATAATTTTAAGGTGAACTTGAGAAATAATAGAAAGCCAATTACGCGCATAGTTTGTGGAGGGACTCTCATATCTTATTCATGGATCATAACAGCTGCACATTGTACTCCTCATCCGTATGATAATTTTTATTCAGTTTTTTATTTTTATTTTCAGTTAGAATCTTATTGAAAGTATGATGTTATTATTTTTAGAGTTCTTTATGCTTTTGCTGGAGATCACTTATATATACAGACAGACTATAAAATGCAGATCGCAAAAGTTTTGAAAAGTAAGTTTTTCTGCCTAATTATGGAAGTCATTTTTGACGATTATAAAACAATATAACTTGCTAAGAAAATTTTAATAGTGGGGAAAAATAGAAGAATTCAGTCGTAAATCCAAAATCTGTAACAGAAGAAGACTAAAATAGGAAATTTCAAAAGTAAAAGAACGTATTATTTAAATATCTGTACCTTTACTTGACCGTCTCATTAGACCGATTTGCACAAAACTCACAGCAATATTGTGCAGTATATTAACATAATGCAGACAAACTGAATATTCATTATGCTTTATAGTCTTTCGTTCCAAATATTGGCTTCAATTGATGAAGTAAAAATGTTTGCCAGAAATTGTTCACGACAACTACCAAGTTGGGGCAACTTGGAATAACGATATTGCGTTGCTAGAGTTGGAACGTCCATTTCGATTTACTGAATATGTTCGACCTGCCTGTGTTCCAACGCCGGATGTTGAGTTCGAGGTTGGAACAAAATGCTATGCTACTGGTAAGAAATTTTAGTGAATATATATATATCAATTACTTTTTAAGATAATCACAATCGTTTTATATAATATATGTATAGCAGAGTATAGTCGAGATGGGAGAAGGCCCCCAACCAAGTGTTACAGGTCTCTTCAACTGAATCTTATTTTTAGTGTTCCCTAATTGAGTAAATATCTAATCTTTCAAATTTCATCTGTTCGTTATTTCGGTTATATTGCTATACATCAGAGATAACGGAAACTTAAAAGTGACTGAACTTTCAAAAATGAATGCTCTTTGAGAATTGTCACATTAGCATTGGGGAAAACGATAACAATTGTACTCAGTATAGTTTACAGCGTTGTCTGCAGTGAATATACTTGTCACATACAAATAATAAAAATGAAGTCCATAATTATTGGTGCTGGCTTTTAAAAGATTTGAATGGCGCACATATTCCTATATAATTAAATAGAAATGCATATAAACATCAAGTTTTATAGGTTGGGGTAAACAACAAGAAGGCTCTAATGTAGTAACACCGACTCTTCGTGAAGCACCAATTCCTCTCTTATCGCGAGAAAAGTGCGGTGAAATATATTTCACTGAATTCACAGAAAACATGTTTTGTGCTGGATATTTAGAGGTATAGTTGTAATTGATATTGCAGAATGATCGTAAATTGTCAAATCGCTACGATTAGCTACAATAAAAGCCCCATTTTAGTACAGAAAACAAAAGTCGAGATATCTGTCCTAACAATTTTCCATTTACAAAATTGCCAACGCCTGCTCCATGTCATGTTTATGTATTTTGCGGGAAAACCATTGGCGCGAATAAACAATTGGCGTGCTCTTAACAACCCAATTTAGGAATGCAATTCCATGCTATAGAAGGACGAATAAATGATACAAATAATACAATGTTTGTACTTTTACGTTAACGGAACATTGCAGTTTTCAGAACTTAGCGAAAACTCTTTTCATATACTCACATTTATCTGAAAGTTGATATTTTGATAATATTTTTTAACAGGGTGGCATTGACGCATGTCAGGGTGATTCGGGAGGACCACTGGTGTGTCGACAATCTGGAAAATTCAACTGGGTGTTACTCGGTGTGACGTCATGGGGATGGGGTTGCGGGAGAGCTAATTATCCAGGAGTTTATACGAGAGTAAGTCGATAATGTTAAGTCTCGAGTGATAGTAATGAATTATGTACAAAATATTACAGTGTTTTTGATCATATTATTCAGTTATGAAGATCTTACATTGAAAACCGATTCCCAAGTAAAATGTTTTTTTTTTAAACTTTCAAGGCTTCGCACATAAACAGCGAACGAGTAAAACGAACCAGAGTATTGAATAGAAACTGCAAAAATTCCGTTTGTTCTCCTAGGTAAATAGATACGGAGAATGGATCCGAAATTCGACAAACAATGAGGCAAGAATGAACTTTAACAACAGTGGTCCAATACCGACCATGGAACCAACGACACCAGCTCCAACAACAGTAGGAACCACTACAGTGGAGCCCATGTAAATTTAAACGCTTTTTGGATACACGATGGATAGATCGATCGTTTTGCTGAATCGTTGTTGCTGTGAGAAAAATCGTTTTTCTCAGTAACTAATGAATAGGGCTGGGCATTTCAAATCGAATAGTAAATTATTCGAATCTGTTGAGAGCAAAATTTCAAATCGCTGACATTTAATTTTTTTTCTTACCGTCAATGGTCGACGTGAATTCCCTAATTTTTTTTTTATTGAAGCCATATTTTTCCAATGCAATTCTGACATATATATATATGAATATTTTCTGTAGTGAGTTATTGATAAAACGTGTTTCTTAATGTGCGAGAACGCTCAGCAATCTGTCTGAGTGATATGTTCTATGTCTTCAGTAATTCATTCGTTGAAAGGATCAATTACAATAAAAAAAGTCGCATACAAATATATATCTTCCAAGTATTCGATTCGAAAAAAATATTCGATTCTGAAATCATCAGGTATTCGAAAATGCCCAGCCCTACTAATGACCAGTCGATTTCAAACATTCAGTGATTAAGAGACTGCTGAAGCCACTGGAAGACTATAACTCTTATTTCTAAAGTTCGTATAGATCTTGCGAAGCTTGATATTTCATATGTCACATAAATCATTTTATACTTACCTAAACTAGAATACCGTAAAACCTTTTTGCTGATAAATAATCTCAACCTGGCGACCTAGCAGAATGATTTTCTTTTATCAAACAATTTAACATAGTACTTTGATAAAGTATGTCAGACATACGCATTTTCATTCTAGTATAGTGACTCATGTTCTTTCCACTCAGGGACATGAGGCGTCCTGTTATGGCGACTTACGCTTTGGATACTATTTACTGTTTTACTGTTATTTTCATGATTATGACGTCATATGTACTTTTTAGTACGACTACAACTGCGCAGCCGATTACAACAGCTCAGCCTGTGACCACAGCTCCAGCTCCAATTTGTGAAGATTTTAAACTTATAAATGGCGGTGAAGGAACATTCACAAGTCTTAGTCATTCAAATATTGGCTCTGAATTCATCAACTGTACTTGGTCGATTCAAGCATCTCACTCCGCTGCTGTTATGGAAATAACTTTTAAGTTAGTTACAAATTATATGTTATCTACTCCATGAAAGTATATGAATTTTAGTTGATCTAATTTACTTTTAAAGTATTCACAGCCTGTAACTGGCATACTTTGGGTAAAACGAAAGAAAATGAATCAAGTCATACAAAAAATGTTACGAATATCCGTATTTAACTGTAATATTTTACCCAACAAATTTAGGGTACTAATATTAGGAACAGCACTGAATAATATACTACAAAATTGAATTGTTTGATATATTTCTCAAATTTCCATCTCTAATTTTCGACAGGGAATTCGATTTGCCCGTTCTAAACCTCATTGGTGAATGTGGAGATGATCATATAACAATGAAAATAATAGACACCGCTACAAACACAACAAAAATCACAAAAGTAAGTTTGACGTCGACTCAAAGTAATCAGTACATCAGATTAGTCAGTTTGATGATGAAACTGGGTTTCCAAATTACATTTAAACAAATATACTTGGGTACTGCCGTAGCATGTGTACCAGGTTAGAGTTATGCCATAATTTTATTCCGATTTTCCTTATTTTAGTTCTATTACGCGTTCGGGGTTGTCTGTGTTAGCCAAGTGAATATACCCCCTGCCCATAGATTTCAGTCCCTTCACACAACTTGATGTAAAGAAGGCGAACAAAATTAGTTACTTCCATATTAGTACACGTACTTCTGGAGCACCCATACCTGTAATGTAAAACCATACTATGAACGCACTGTACTTCATTTATCGTCTTTTATTTTCAGAAATATTGTGGAACTGTCAAACCTCCAGATGTTTCAGCTTTCTCGATCGATATATTTTTTATATTCAACGAAACGGAACATTATTATCCCGGTCAGTATTATGAAGCGAACCATAATGTGCATATGGTTTGGAGTTGTATACCTTACTGCTTCCATATTTATTGCCATCATTATTGGAAGGTATTACTATTATACAACAGCAGTAAACCGGATCCAAATATATACCAGTCGGAAGAAAGCTTGATTCAACGGAATATAAAACACATTTAACCAAGCTGTAGTCCCAGACGAATAATCCCGCGACCAGAGTATTCGCGATACACGTCGCTTGTTCAATTATTGCGTCATAATAAATTTGTGAAGGGCAACATAAACAAGTCTTTACTAACGGGATTCCAACTGCCACAGCCCACATCTATGCAAGATAATTAGCAATATCGAAGGTTGAATTTGCCATGCAGCTATTGAGTTAACTAAAAATAAATTCTCTTATTAGAATGGAAATCAGATGGAATTCAATAGCCCGCAATACATTTAAACCATGATATGATATACATTAAGATAACATTCCGGACGATAGTTCATGGTAAATTTTGGCTGCGTGTTAACAATCTTAAGATTTAAAATCTTATTCTATGTCAAATGGAACTATTTCCCATTGTCCCAGTGCGATTACCGTCATTGCTGAAGTCGAAAAATCAGCAATACAGTATACAATATTTTCAAGTGCAATGTCTCATATTATAAAGTGTATTTTTATTTAACTTCGCAGGTTTCAAGGTGGGGTACAAAGAAATCGATCCGTGTTCCGGTACTTCTACATTTATTAGTGAAAAAAGTGGTGTTCTTTTCAATCCAAACTATCCAGAACCCTATCCTACATATATGGCATGTTCGTGGACTATTGTTACCCATAACATGAGCATAGCTATCCAGTTCAAGTAAGATGCTCAAATATAAGAAGGAGTAAAATATATATATATATATATATTATGGTTTCAGGCCGATGTTACAAAATAAAAAGTCTCACAGATTAAAATAGCACAGGGTAAAATATAGGATACCACAGAAGCTTAGAGCTATATATATATATTTGAACGAATCAAAAATTATAGCCATCGGGCAATTTTGAAGTCTCCAACTACTGAAAATTGGAAATTGATGGGTCACTACTCGGGGAAAATGGTAAATTTTGGCTCAATTGCAAAAACAACAGTTTATCATGAACGACCCATGTGCTTTTTTATCTTTCGATCTATTTAGAGTACTGTCGCTTGCAGCTTCAGATGACGGAACATGTTTGGACAGTATTTTGATCAAATCAGAGATTGGAGACGATGAAGATGAAATGTACGGGCCCTATTGCGCAATGCATGAACCAATTGTTCTCAGTATTGTTGGAAATGCGACAATATTATTTGAAAGCACCAGTGTCGGCGGTGTTGGAAACGAATCTGGTAAGAAATCGATTTTTCTTCCATCTTGCATCCCACTTTCATCGTTTATTTTGTCAGTGTTGGGTAGAAGTCTATAAG
The DNA here is from genome assembly GCF_013122585.1 of Styela clava. NCBI lineage: Eukaryota > Metazoa > Chordata > Ascidiacea > Stolidobranchia > Styelidae > Styela > Styela clava. Next base: position 12,202,536 of record NW_024102837.1, read on the forward strand.
CGCAATAACTCGGGTCGAGTCAATCACCGGCGGTTAGTTGAGCCACTTTGAGTCTTGGATGAACGTTGACTTAAAACTCGGAAGAGATAATGACTTGATCTTCGCCAACACTGCATTTTACTCTCGCTTACCAATATGTATGCTTTCCTTTTTTTTTCTTATCCCCCTTTTTTTTAGTTATTCTCTCCCGTTTCCAACCAGGTATTTCTTTCTCCCGTCTTATTCTTTGATCACTTGAAAATCTCATCTTATACAGTCATTTCAGATTTAATATTTAAATCATTACAAAAATTTTTGATCAGGATTTTTCCTGGAATTTGAACAATATGTTCCATTCGTCGAATTTGACGTTTTTCAACAAGCTTCGTGCTTCAGTTTATATTTCGTTGATGAAAATGGAAATTTTACGGGAAGTAAAATCAAAGACGACAATGTCGAAGAGCCGATATGCAAATGGACAATAATGGGAACTAATGGCCACCCTGTAAGTTAATCGAATCAAACTAATTTATAATTATAATTCGAAGTATTCAAACATATTTGATTTTCTGGTAAATTTCATTTAAAACTAAATTGAATCATATGTGCTCAAAAACACCAACGTAGATATCAAAAATAATAAATTCAGTCTCATAAAATAACTAATTTTTGTTGATGGAGTTTTGGCATTTTAATTTGTAAAGTTCCGACCCTAAGTAGACCAACCATTCCTATGTAAATGGTATATCATTGCGTCACTCAATTCAAGTCCAAGAGAACCTAGAATTGAACCATATTTGAAGTTTTGACCAATAGAAATGGCCTACCTACTACTAGATAAACACGTATAGATCTTCTTGACGTACTGTCAAATATCTAAAAGCTCACCAAGATAATGTCCTGATGGTGAGTATTCATACTAAAAACATACCACAATTCTAACTAGAGGAGGAAATAATGAGTGTCTTATGTCTGATTTATAAATAGCGGTTTGATAGGAATAATAAAAATTAACTGAAACGAAAACGGCGTACTTTTGTTGTAGATTTCTCTCGTCATAAATCCCTGGATTGGAGTATCAAACATAGATTGCACGGAACATAATATCAAGTTATTTTACGGAAGCAAAAACGAAACGGTAGTAGATTTTTATATATCTTCGAAATAAATATCGCTCTTTTTGTATAGTTTGTTTTTAAGAAACGATAACGGCACAATATGCAAACTGTATTTACATTGTCAACTGTATAGAATATTTTCAGCCACAATGCCTTTTTATATTGAGTCAAGTTTTTAAGAAACGGAGTGCACTGGTTGCAAAATTGTTTTTGCTTTGTTTGGGTTGTTGATGCTGACACATGGCTGTTCTTCGCAACTAGTGGATGCATTTCAATGCCGACTGATAAGTTTATTTTGGTTTTTGCGAATGAGTCACTCTATGAATCCCATGGAATCCGATATTTCATCCTAAAACATGTTTTATTCATATTTATAAACACATTTGTATGGACTATGAAAGCTCTATATTCCACCACGCTTGTCCGTCGTTCTTTTCATCGACTTTGGCCGTACCAGTAATAATGTGCGACATTCGTATCCATGTATTTGGGCATTGCTCTCTCGTTATATTTAGATATGTCTCGATCCACCAACACCTAAAACATTTCTAATTCTGGATGAAGAGGTTCTGATTGATTTTGTCGGGGAGATGGTTGATGAAAGAATTGGATTTGATGGTTCATTTGTATTCGTTCAAGGATCAGCAGTCTCGAAATATGCTTCTAGTTTATATATGATTACTTTTTTACTAATATTACAAATATTTTACACCGACGGATCTTAAAATAAATTCCTATTGGTATGTGCGTAATGTTTTTATTAAAAATATTAGAGTACGGATTTTCAAAAGGAATTTAACTAGGCCTTAGGAGACCAATCACAGAGATGAAAATACGTGGAATATCAACATTGGTCTAAATCGGATATACCTCACAAAAAGATTTTCATACAAAAGATCGAGGGTTGATTGTATAGTTTCTTTCATCTTTAACCTCACCTACTACCGAAAAAATGTTAATCATTACTAAATAAAGTTCAGCAACAATATAAGTAGAAATAAATAACATGCAAGTTGCACTTTGTCCGCGGTTGTTCTTCATTGTTGATTCGGTTTATTTAGTATTACTACGTTGTTCATAGCATGCATTTCGTATCAACTAATCAAACCAGTGAGAAGTTTAATTCTTCATATTAAAAGACAGCATTGAATTGAAATAATCAAATCGATAACATTGGATATCTATTGCAATATGTATCATTGTATAATAACGTTACGCTCATAACCGAATTGCGAAAGACACTTTTAACGAATTTTAGTTTTCTCGTTGAAACTCATCAACGTGATGTTGCGCAACATATTAATCCATATACATTAAATTCAAGAGTAATGCTCAAACCTAAGGACAAGAAAAGTCCCAATGACTAATCGCATTGCCGGTAGCTCATACAACCTTCATGTATTATATTAAAATCTGCAATGAAATTCATTACATGATCATTTCAAAACTTCAATGTAAATTTGCAAGTCAAGTTTTACTGCTGTCCAATAAATTAGCGCTAAATTTTTAGTAGTTTTATTACAATAAGTAATATGCAAGAAAAACATTGTTTACTCATTGATACCTCATGCACGGAGTACACCTGATGAAGCCCAATTTTTTTGCGGATAGACATGAACAATACAGAAGAAGCTAATTCAATGGTCGATCGCGGTATTGCAATACTTCCGTCGGAAGCCTGAATATTTCTTGATAGGTACGCTCGCAAGAACTTTGATCCCATCACATATCCTATAAATCTTTTTTTTGTGATTTTTAAATAAGAAGTTATATTGCAGAGCGACTTATGTATTTTCAAATCATTTAGCAGTACAAATGCTTACGCCCAATGACTGATTCAGTCACATTTAGACCAGTTCTATCTCAGATAAACTGATTTGAGGGTAGTAGTTTTTTGTCGATCTCGGACAATTAGCGATTTAGGGTAAAAAAAAAATAATGACACAGAATCGCGACGATCGTGTCTTCTTATATAACGGTCAATATTGAAAACGAAGAGTAAACTAACAAGTCGTTTATGAAAGAAAGTAATGTATTTTGAAGCAATGTATTCACCAGTATTGGTTTTCGCGCCCCCTTACCCCTGTAATATCTTTTTAACGTTTGTTTTTCATTTTATTTGTGCAAGTGTACTTGCATGATTGTGACAAGATAAAATGCCGATTACTGATTGAAGTCCCATTAGCTTCGCTCTTGTATTATATTATTTATTTATACTTGCTTTAATATATATATGTCATATATGTGTGAGCCCACACCAGAATAGATATTACATAATTAATCGCTGGAAGAATGATGTTCGACGGACATCCAGAACAAGCATACCAGAAAGATCATTTAAAAAATAAAATGTTGTCAACAAGATTAAATTCGTTTTTATATCTAGCACTCTTGCAGATATGTTCGTGCTTCGCTACGGAAAGTGAGTATATTATACAACAATAGTTTGGTTGTACGCCGTAATTGTATAAAATGATATATATATAAATTTTCGCTATTCAATATACATTTGAAAATATTTTTAAAGTATCTCTTAGTTGCCGACCCGACACAGTTATGTAACCTCTGGAGCTAGCACCTCAGGTGTAGTCTAAGCACACTTTAACATTTTCTGATATTTCCAGTTCATCGTACTACTCCTTTTCTTTTTTTTAGGCCCGATTTGTGGCACACGAACTGGACTTTCTATTAACAGTAGGAGCATTGGCGGATCGGTGGCAAAGATTGGAGAGTTTCCGTGGCAAGTTGGGATTTATTATCAGGGGTATGTATTCTTTATAAATGTACTTCTAAAATAATTTTTCATTTATATTCACAAAAAGGGTTAAAATAGGAAAAGTAATTTAACCTCAAAAATGTTTTACTAATAATAATTACAATTTTATCACAGGAGACAAATATGCGGTGGAAGTATCATTGATGAAAATTGGGTATTAAGTGCGGCACATTGTTATGACAGAAATAAGTAAGCAAACACGAACCTTTTGTATACAACAATAACTATTTAGAATCTAGAAAATTCTTCGGACTGGTGAGCATGGTATGCAACGGCAAATACACTATTGTACACAATATAGTAAAATAGGCTGGAATATACTACGTACATAAAACAAAATATCTGATGTTTTCACTTTTCTATCATTTTGACGAAAAACGTCGGAAACGGAAAATGATAGAACCGCTTAAATATACTATTAAATTGAAACACTTTTAGTATGAAAATTGACGGTCTTCACGTGAAAGTTGGTGATTTGGACAAGCTAAAAAACGAGAAAGGAGAAAAGATATTTGGAGTGAAACAGCTCCTGTTGCATGAAAAATATGACTCGACAACTTTCAACAATGATATCATGTTGATAGGTAAAGGATTCGTGATAAAAGTAAATGGACACGAAATAGACCTATGTTTGTTGTAGTTAAAATTCTTTTTCTTGTCGTTATCTTTAACCAATGGAACAATTGCATTGAAATTTTCAGTGGTTAAAGACTGTTGTTGTCATTAGAGCTTTAATTTGTTCCTAAATGTTTCCTATGAGTTCCGCTATTTCATCCGAAATTTTATTTCATCTTTTGGCTGTCCTCCGTTTTCATTTTGCGAACTCGGTGATCAGACACAATAACATATGAGTCGCGTAGACCAGGGGTTCTCAAACTTTTTGTGTTGCGGAGCCCTGGAAAAAGTTGACTATTATTCATGGAGCCCTAAAATAAATGTTAAAATTGTTACTTTCCGAATAATATTCCTGAGTAAGTTAAAAGTACTGTACTTATTTTAAATGCTAAACCTCTTTTAATAGGGTTAATACAAGTCATAAATGAATCTAAATGTCAAAGATAAATTATATATACTAAAGCTATAAATTTGACACTTGACAAACATATTAATGAATTAGGGGTCGGATCTTTTCCCTTTAGACATTTTTGAAAGACTTAAATAGCCGCTAATAACTACTCGATTTCATTTTGTTACGATCGCCGATTGTTTTCGTTAGCATGGCGTTGTTTAATCTTCCTAAATTAAAAATTTCCCTCGACATATACATGTATTGTTCCACAATGACGACGAGTATTGCTTTTTTGTTCTCGTGGGTAATGATGAGTTCAATGTGAAAAACATGTTACCACATTATAGTCATCGGAGACGAAATGCTAAAAATCATAAATAATAAAGAGATAAATCCGCAACTCAAATTTCTTAATTGAAAAGCGGCATTCTAAAATATTAAAACTAAAACTTAAAATGGAAGATAACACTATAAGTTTTGTTTCAGCAGACTCACGTCAGATTAAAAACGCTTTCTTGGTGTTATGTTGGGGTTTCTTTGGTTATTCGTCGTAGTGACTGCGAAACCGAAACACAGTCAATTGTGCGCGCGATGTATCTATTTTTCTATTCTGAAACTACCGACGGAGCCGCATGCAATGAAATAAATTTCAATCTTTCGTATTTTGCCTCGACCTCATGATTTTTTAAACGGCGATATCTTGCTCGTGAGTGCGAAAGAACAAAATCAAGCTTGACAAATCCCAAGATCGCAAAAATACGACTGCAATTTATGTATAGTTGGCAGTTTATCGCGTATTTTATGTTATTTCAGAATAGTATTCTTTCATTTTAGTAATCCTAATAATAAAGTTAGCCAATTCAGTATTTTGAAAAGTAATCGAATAGCTCGCGGAGCCCCTAGGTTTCTCTCACGGAGCCCTGGGGCTCCGTACGGAGCACTTTGAAAACCTATGGCGTAGACTACCGGCACTGCTGTTAGTCAATGAGCATATTATGTTAGTTATATGTTAGTCAATGATCTTCGTGTCCATTTATTTGAGCTTTGCTCTCTTGTTATTCGTACGATCAATTATTTAAAGAACAAAATATATTTGCAACTCGACTGCTCCCAGTCTACCACTATTTTGCCTGTTAGTTCTCGACAGAATTCACCGATATAATATGTTACTATTGATTTGTATAATATTCTAATTGCATTTATAAATGGTTGAGTTTTATTCTTATTTTGCAGAACTCAAAGGATTTGTGACATATTCTAGTGTCGTTCGTCCAATTTGTCTTCCTAGCCAGTCAGATAAAGTTGTATCTGGTGAAAGATGTTTTATTTCCGGATGGGGAAAATCTGCAGAAAATACTTATCCGTCAAGGCTACAAAAGGTATTCAATAAAATGAAACTAGATATCAACCCAATGAATTGGAGTATGGTCCAAAAATATGAATATATCGGTAAGTAGTTATTTTAAGAATGATGCCAATAGAGTGAAGTTTTATGCTTTAAATCAAACTATGGAATTGATAGCCTGATATATTTATATATATTGCTTTACGCGCCAAACAAGCCTAGTATTCGTGTGCCATCCAGTGGTGGGATTCAGCCGGTTCGCACCGGTTCTATAGAATCGTCTCACGAAATTTTATGAGATCAGCGAACCGGTTAGCATTACTGGTTACTGTCAATGTTCTGTTTGTAACAGAACCGGCTGAAAAATATGACTTTTGTGAAGGAACCGGCTGACAAAAAATTTGAATCCCACCACTGGTGCCATCTTATATTCAGTACTTAAATCTTGCTACTATATAATCTCGAAAATACTTGTATAGAAGCCATCCCGTAGCACAGTGGTTCTTAACCTTTTCGAGCCTGCCGAACCCCTGCGTTATTCTACCGTTCCCGCCGAACCCCATATAATTGAACAATTAAAACAAGTAGCACAATCAAATCTTTATAACAAAAGAACCAATTTTGTTCATGGGTTTGATCCTTGCGACTAAAGTTTCGAAATAGCAATTGTTGTGTCACAATAGTGTCTCAGCACCATTATGTGTCCTCCTGCACACATAACGATAAGTTTAATAAAAGCTCTGCAGTTGAATATTTTTTGACATAAATTTACCACTTCGTGACATTCAATAACTCCCAAATTCTATATTCATTGATGTGCACCTAGTTCCTATCTTCTACTTGTCGGTAAAACTGACTTGGATTTTATCAGCATAGTATAAATAAGGTGTCGTTCACTCAAATATTTAACTTCAATTGACAACGAATTGACCATAACAACAAGATATTTCATGCTCATAAGCAGAAAGCATCTAAAAGCGCTATCATAGATAAGTACACCCAAGCATACAACATCTATACCAATAAGTTTTTCGATGAAGTGTACTAAGCATGCCACAGCCTGTGACGAATCCACAAAGCCTTACATCTGAGCAAAGCTACAGACAGCTAACCCATTCTATGAGTTGTTTTAACACGTAAGTTAGTACATCTGCGCGATGAACTATAGGTATTTTTGCATAATATCAGACTGGGTAATGAAAAATATTACATGATATGCAACTTTTTCAGAGGATCTTCGTCGAACCCCTGGAACATTTCCACCAAACCCAAGGGGTTCGATCGAACACAGGTTAAGAAACACTGCCTTAGCACGATCAGTTAGCTGGTTCCATTGCAGAGCTCAGGGCGAGAAATATAGATAGATAGTTTATTTCGAAAACTCCATAACAAACCTAAATTTAAAATGGAGAATTCTGGAGGGCAAGCAAAACCTACAAAAAAGTTTAAAACATGAAGTATCTCATGTGCCTGCCCACCAGCACGCACACAAAAACACAAGCCCAATTAAATGAGGCTTGGGCCAAACTTAAAAAACAAAATACACGATAGTAATAGACTTTCGGGCTGTTGTACTCTCTTTCAACAATTATCTGTTCTTCTGCACTATCGATGGAGCGGGATATCACATCGCAGGACGAACACGACCTACGGCTATTCACTGCAAATTCGTTTAGACTTTAGGAGGTAGTTAGGATCACCTGAATACTTGATATTCGACCTAGTAAACCCAATGTTCATATTCTGTTTTTTCAAAGTTGTGTATTATGTTAACATAATTTTTAAGTTATGTAAACAGCATTTTCAAACTTTATTTTGTTCATTGATACAGGCCGAAGTCGAACTTTACTCAAATAGTGAATGTAGTTCAATTTATGACGAACTTTTTTCCGAGAATATGATATGTGCTGGCAGGAAATCAAGCATGGTAGACTCGTGTCAGGTTAGAAGTTTACATAGTTTGACCAAAATGCAGACATATTTGTCATTGAATCCTTCTGGTTATTTACGTATGGGCCTACCTGTATCAAAGATTCCGCATATTTAAAAAGGGAAATTGGTCCGTTCTGATGGATATTATATAGCTATATCTGCATAAACTGCACCGGTACACTGTACAAAAAAAATTCAACAACCTCAAAATAAGACCTGTAAATGGTCGTGGCGTCGCTCAGTTCTTTATCTCTCGTTACGTGATTTATGAATTAACGGGTGGAGAGGTTTGGTACCCGGGAAGCAGTCAAGTCTATTTAATTAAATCAATGATTTGAGACTATCACCCAGGGAGACAGCGGCGGACCTCTAGCATGTGAAAGGGATAGCACCGACCAATTCGTATTACGGGGTATTGTTTCATGGGGCAAGGATTGCGCTGACATCAGATATCCTGGAGTTTACACTGATGTTTCTAAATTCACGAACTGGATAAGTAGCAAAATTGATTCTGGAATAAAGGGTGAGTTTAACTTTGAAGGTTAGTCTATCGGCAGCTAGCGACTGAGAAGGCCCGTTGCTATGACGTTGCTACGGGTTACATCGTTGACCAATCAGAAGAGAGTTTATTGTCGTATACGTAAAGAAGAAACTCAGTCGGACTCACAGTCTCGTAGAAATCTGGGTTTTTTTGGCCTGCAAATACGTTTTATATTCACAAATAATATGTCCGTTTTGAATACCCTTCATCTTTCAATCCATCGAGAGAAAATTGCTTTTGATCCCACAAAAATAGCATGATAATTCACCTCAAGCCGTTGCTGCAAATTTGACCATCTGAATTCATATTTGTTCTGTAGCAAACTGTGCTATCCTATTTATTTTGATATTTCACAGAGAGAAGTGCAAATCTTGCATCATTCACAATCTCAGGTGATCCATGCGTCGGAGGGAGCGAAATTTTAGGAAGTTATGGAAATTTTTCTAGTCCTGTTGGCGAATACGAAAAATATCCACTAACAGTTGATTGCAACTGGATTATTAAGGTGATTTGAGAATACTTTAATGGTTTTCTTTTCCAGAGACAACTTTACTAATTCGTGGCACACAGCCGGGAAAACGTAGCATCCTTGTCATAGCGAAAATATATGTTCAACAATGGATTTGGTTATAGTTTCAAATAAGAACGAATGAAAATACGTGGAAGTAATACGGAATTATTTTTTGTAATTCACTCGCGTTTTTTTTACACTTTTTTAATCTCGTGTTTTTTGTGGGGAAAATCGACCTTTTTTCTTATTATGCAGGCTTCTAATAACGAAAACTCAAGAATTAAGCTTAGTTTCACCAAATTTCTGGTGGAAGCACAAAGTCGTTGTCTCTACGATTACGTCGAAATCTACTCTGGTGAAGTTACCAACTTTGTGTCAGCAAATCAAAACGATTTTCTTGGGAAATACTGTGGAAACCATATACCCAATGATATTTTGAGTGAAGGGTCCATAATGACTGTTCATTTTTATTCTGATTATTATCAAGCTGAGCATGGATTTAATGCCATATTCATGGAAGTCAGTGTAAATGATTATAGCCGTAAGTTTAAGTTATGTAATGAATAAAAATGTTAAAATATGGGTGTTGCAATCGGGTTTATGCGATGGTGGGATTCAAAACTATAAAAATAGGTTCTTCTTTAAACAACAGAGCTATTCTCAAATACGCGTAGCATCGCATAATTTTGATGACGTCATAGCAAAAAATAAAAGTAATAGTCCTCTAGCAAAAAATATAATCTTTACTCACTGAAAATTTCAAAGCAATTGGTCCAGTATTGATTATGGAACGCCCAAATATAACCGTTGCCAGATCCATGCCATATTATTATCTCCGAGAATGGGAACGGAATCGCACCACTGGGTTTATGTCTTAGATACTCGCTTTCGCGAAATACTAAGTGTACTTTTTATACTTAAATTTATTTCAGAATCCGGTTGCGGAGGAATTAAAGAACTGAATCAGGATGGTGGAAGATTTACATCCATAAATTATCCGAGTTATTACAATTTGAATAGTAAATGTGAATGGGTGATAATCGCACCACTCGGGAAATTTATAGTTTTAGAGTTTTTTACATTTGATCTTTATGAATCAGATGCAATCGGCTGCACAGACAAGGTAATGCCAGCAAGTGAACAATTGTATTTCAGAAAATAAATAAATAAATAAATTATCAATCGCTCAAATTCGATTGCGCCTCGAATTACCAGCAAACATTGCCTAAAATACATCACAAAAAATTATCTAAAGGTTACCTACAGTCAAACCGAAAGTACTTTCTCACTTGAGATGGAACGGGTTACCTGAACGATATAATGCATTTTGCCATGAGTCTCACTCATTTCTTATGCTTTCTCTAACAAACTGTTGCCAAGTACTCAGAATGAGCAACCATCAACTGTTATTTATACACATAGGCTTCAAATCAGGTAGTTGGCCACGCGGAGAAATTTTGCACCAAGGTGAAATTGTTAATTGATAACAATAAAGTACTAAAAATATCACCCTCAAAATATTCATAGAATGATTTTACATCAGAATTTAATGTATTACGTAAACTTCTGATTTGCAGGTGTCTATTCACGATGGAAACTCGACTTCTGGAGATATTCTTGATGGATTCTGCTCACAACAAGGTTTCTTTACGTTTACCCATTCAAGAGATAATACTATGACAGTTGTATTTGAGAGTGGTAATAATGGACAATCGGTTGGATTTGATGCATTGTATCAGTTCTATACGAAACAAGAAAGTGTGAGACACGATTAATATATCATTTCATTATATTTACAAGGCCCGGCGTTGGGCGCATCGTGTTAAGCCTTGCCATCGGATCTCTGATTAATGAGTGGGTTTTTTACAGTTATTGTAACCGGGAACCTCATTTTCTACGTGGCGTTCACTCACGTTTTCTCGCCATCAATGCCTGCACAAGCGTCTATCTACCGACATGTGAGTAAGGAGGTACCGTTTCGGGAAGGACCGAATTTACCCAATTTATCACCCCCAGATAAAGGGATTTGAACTCAATATGTGTAAACCGTTTTGTAAACACAGTTATGTATAACACTAGCGCTAGCGCTTTCCGCTATTAATAACGTTACATTAGACGGACATTATATAACATTTTGTAGACTGTTGAAGAAGCAGACTACTCAACAGTGTGCGGTATTACAAGTGTTCCAATCAAAAGTGATGCTCCGCAATCTCGTATTTACGGAGGGCAAGACGTAACGCCAGGATCATGGCCTTGGCAGGTACGAGACAATCATTTATCCATTCAATATTGCGTTTTTACCTTTGCACGTCTCTTCAACATAACCAACCATTATTTTTTGTTATATATATATGATGACGCGAAATTGCAGCCATTAAAGCTGGATTTCACATTTTTCAATGTCAGTGTTTCGTTACCTTTTAAAAGTTTCTGGAAGTAATAGCTGACGGGAACTACTGGATTGCAACAGAAAATTCCCAAATGCCTCTTGAAATCACGATGACTGAAAATATTGCTTTTATATGTTCTGATAATATCTAATGCCAAGCATTATCTTGCGACTTATTGAAGCTTTCAAATACAAATATGTTTCAATTCCATAGAACTGCTGTCATGGGCTTATACTTATACAAAAAGATTATGAAATTTTGAGTTCTAAAAAATGTATATGCGTTCTAAGTAATGAGCATTTCGAATAATATTTCAACGCTCTATTGATATGGCGCCATGAGCCTTCATGGTGAGAGAGTAACTTCAATCAGAGAGGTCGAATTTCAGTGAGTTCGAAGTGTTAAGCAGTACAAAACTTTGGATTCACTTATTTTAGTTATTTCTTTCCAAAACTTTCTAACAATATAAATGAATTATACAGGTGTCTCTTCGAGCATGCAAATCCTGCAGTCATATATGCGGTGGTGCGATCATAAGCGACATGTGGGCTATAACAGCGACACATTGCCTCTTATCGTAAGTTGATTTCTTTATTATTCTAAATAACGACTCCCGTAAAAATATTGTTTTTGAAGAATATTGTAAGAATATTGTTATTGAATTATTCCTAGTGAGTGCTATATTTGCAGTCAAATTATTGTAGATATTATGCCGTGGATAAATTAGGAGATTGTCCACACATTTCAGAGCATTAAAGCTTTGTTAAATTACTGTCTTCTTGGAAGTATCCTGATCCTTCCCTGTTAGATATTCTTTCCATATGAATTGGTCGAGGTTGAATCCATTATGTTGAAACACGATAACCACTTTAATGTAGTGTAAACAAGGTTTTTATTGAGACACTAATCGCTAAGCCATGAGATTTTAAACAATTTGTCACGAGTTACATGTTTCTGTCTCTCTACAACCCTTGATATCCAAAGTTACCGAATAATAAAATGTTAGCTCATATGCCCACCATGCGACACTCCGTAGTAGCAGATGACAGTCATCCAAGTTATTGCAATTTTTCTCATATACTAATATTTTTGATGTTTCGGACATTATGAATTAAACTGTTTTAATTTAGTTCTCCAGCGTATGTTGTTATTGGCGATTTTAGTCATCTTTCAGCGGAATATTGGGAAGCTACTGTCAAGATAGCTAATGGTAAATATGTATATACTCTCTAATTAATAGTTATGATATTTTAGTTAATGCTATGAGACATGTGAAATTGTAGACAATTCATGTTTTTTGTGAATAAATTTTCTTGTTATTAAAGAGACGATATTTCGTTTTTATAGATATATAATATATATATTTGATTTGATGTTGTTTTATTAAATATTCTAATCTGCTGAAAGCGAGTTTAGAGTTATCTTTATTGTCAAACCAACTACAAATTATTCAACTTGAGTCGAGCCAATGATTCGGGTCTCCCCAACCCTGCTCGACGAATAATGAATCCATCTAATTGTGTTACCTTCTTCAGTTATTCCCTTCCCTGACTTTGGCAAAGACATCGCACACAACCACGATCTGACTTTGATAAAATTTGAAGAAGCAGTAACGTTTAATCAATGGGTTCGACCAATCTGCCTTCCTCCGTCAGATCTGTCTTTCTTATCTGAACCAGACAGCGCAGAATGTTATATTACAGGTAATGCCATCAATTTTTTCAAAGCTTATGCGAAGCGTTCGAAATATTTGGTGAGCGCGGTGGCCTGGCGGCAAAAGTATTAGACCTGACCACGTTGGCGTTGCAGGCTACACGTCTCCAGTACAAATTCCATGTCCACCACCTAATTCAGGGTCTAATAATTTGGATAGTAAATGTCGAACTACAAAGGTTATAATTTTCTCAAAAAAGGCAGCTCCTTGCATGTCGTTAGATATCAGTGGAAACTAGTACGGGGCCACGTTCGAAGCAAAAATGAATAAGTGTGATATAAAATGATGAAAAAGTATGCATTGTAGAGTGTCATATAAGTGGCATTAATTTCCAATATGCAAGCGAACTTTTTAACGCGTATGTAAAGCGCTCGAAATATTTAGAAACTGAAATCATAACTTCAAAAATCGCAGTTTTACTATATATACTCAAACAGACGCCAAAACTCATAGAAAAATTCGGATATCAAAGGGTATTCATAATAATATATCTTTTTCAGGATGGGGAGAGACTGAAAACGAATTATATTCAGATGACTTGAATGAAGCGAAAGTACCGCTGCTTAACGAGAGCATGTGTTATTACTATTACACCACTCATGCAGTAAATGATAACATGTTCTGTGCTGGCGAGGTAAAAGGATATTGTGGTACATTCTTTAAATAAAGATCAGATTTTCTACGATCTTTTTTATATTATATAACCGTGCTGGTATCATGTAAGCAAGCTATGGTACAAGCTCGGGAATGTCATCTTCCAAGCAAACGTTTTCAATGATAATGTCATCTAACAAGGAATCATATTCAACCCATTATTAAAGTGTTGCGATATAAGTAGCTGTGTTGTCCAAAATAAGTTTATTACCTTAAAGTAATGACAAAAAGAACGCTTCTAACCATCTAGATCTAGAACTAACTAAAATAAAAGACAAATCTTAAACGATAACATTTCTCAATTCCAGGGAGATTCCGATGCATGTCAAGGTGACTCTGGCGGACCAATGGTATGTCGCACATCTGTTGGGGGAGCATGGGTTTTATATGGAATCATTTCATTTGGATGGGGCTGCGGAAACAGTAAATATCCAGGAGTTTATACCAAGGTACATTAGTAAAATATGGTTAGGTTTAAAAAAAAAAGGCCTCCGAACAGGCTAGCTTCCGTTAAAACAATATATCATGTAAAGATGTACCATAATAATGGTTACATTATTTTTCACCAATCTTAGGGCAAAAAAGACTATAAATGTGCTAAATGTACTTACAACTGTTAATATTCAATAATTTACCCATGACACTCTATCTTTATTGTAGGTTTCTAATTACTTGGAATGGATTCTAGAGAATACAAACCTGACCGCAGGACCGAATATAATATGGGAAGAGACTGAAGAAAATGTATCACAACCTAACCAAACGTTTACAGCTACGAGAGAGTAAATACATACTTTGGTATATGAACGCTGCAATGAAGATACTTTCATATTTTTTTTTATATTGTAATAGGTTTTCATTGGGAGAATCTGGATGCGGTGGATATTCGATTCTAACTGATCAAGAAGGATATTTCAATACAAGTCTCATTTTTGATAAAAACTATATTGGGAAACTAAATTGTCATTGGACAATACATCTTCCTCCAACTGAAAGTGAAAAAGTGGTGCATTTGGAAATCGAATTTGGGTAAAAATTATTCTATTAATTTATCAATATGCAATTTTCTTTGTTAAACCACAAGGCATATAGTTAATGGCCGTTTTACAGTATTTTGGGACGCTCCAGAAGTGTGTGTACCAATATGGAGGTAAATAATTTTGTTTGCCTACTTGATATCAATACAGACAGTCCACAAACTCGTAATAGAACTGAAATGAGGATAATCGGAATAAAATTATGGCCTAACGCTAACCCTAACCTGGTACACACACTACGGGAGTACCAATTTTTGTGTATGCTTTGTTCTGTTATTCTATTTCAATATACTATATAAGTTTTCTTAAGCAAGA
This sequence comes from Styela clava, assembly GCF_013122585.1. Lineage (NCBI taxonomy): Eukaryota > Metazoa > Chordata > Ascidiacea > Stolidobranchia > Styelidae > Styela > Styela clava. The sequence continues at coordinate 12,217,860 of NW_024102837.1, forward strand.
TCCCTAGATTTCAACCAAAAATAGTAAAATAGTAGCCCAGTGATGTGATCTAATAGTGTTGGACAGACTCAAGTTATTCTTGTTAGTCTCGACTCCAGTTGTCCTTCAAGTCAACTTTTATCAATAACTCGAGTTGGGTCATTTAAATGGAATGACTCGGACTCGTCATCAGTTACGTTGAGATTTAAATCAGTGATTAACTTGAGATCTGGATGAGCCGTGACCCGACTTGATTGTGACGCAAGGTTTAGGGATTTCTTCTCTGATTCGGCAATGATATGTTGCGGTTGTGGTAAGTGAATAAACGTTGTCCCGACATTTGAAACAATTCAATTTGACGCTATCATGTCAACAGTTAGTTGGTACGATGCTTATTTAGGCCACCCCTCCTCCGAACATACCTTCTGTACACGCAGACTTTGATACGTAAGTATATGCGGGGCCGTACTGTTTTCGGAATGATCTAAATCTTTTCGGTTCGGCCTATCCGTGAAGCCGAGATGCGCAACTTGTGATTGCAACACAGCTAATTCTAACTTTTTAGGGTCTAGGCCATCATGAACTTCGAGAAAAAACAGTAAAAAACTTTATGGATCAATTTTTGAGAATAATTTTTTACTTTGCTTCGATGGAAGTTTGTTCTAAATCTAAACTATTCTTTCAGGTTGGTTAACAGCGAGTTTGTATCTCCAAATCGTACAAAATGCAGATATGAGAAACTGTTTATACGATATCTCGGTAAACGTGGTAGATATGGACCTTACTGCAGTTGCCCAGGAACTGGAAATATGACTTTTGTTGCCAAATCCGACATTAAAATTCGTTATAGAGCTAATACAAATCGACCGATTAAAGGTTTGTAGCACTTAATGTCAGTAGTTCATAATATTATCCCAAAAACGGTGCTCCCGAAGTATTTGTACCAAGATGGCGCACAACCTGACCATAGTATGTGTACCAGGTTGGTTTTGTTCAGGTTGTGCGTCATCTTGGTACGAATACTTCCGGAGCGCCCCAAAAACTGCTATAATGGCGGGTTTTATGTCTACTGCGATTTTATATATCACACGTTTTATGCCTTTATAATACAACTAGGAAGTATATTACGCTTCGAATCAATTATTAATAGGGTTCACGGCAAAATATGTCATAAAGGACGCAGAAGAGAATTCAAGCTGTGCAGGACTCACTTATGTTATGCCTCGTTCAACGATAAAATCACCGGATTACCCTGAAAAATATTCCAACAGTATGAATTGCAAATGGCTTGTACAATCAACAACATCGAAAAAATTTTTGAAGTTGAAATTCAAGTAAGATACAATGAAATTGTTTGCTGTACAGAATTGATCAGTGATCTTTAACCATAGCAAGCGTCTAACTCTAAAACGTACCTGACTCTGGAAACTGGTCAGACGTATTAGAGCAGGGGTGTGCAACATTTTTGTCGGTGGGCCATATACCCAACTTCAGACATTTAGTTGGGCCACAAAAAAATGCAAAATGCGTCTATTGCCCAGCGGCACTGTAATAAAGGCAACGGGCAACCGTCGAAAGATTTAACGCATCGACAGGAGCAAAAAACATTATGTAAATATATATACCCATGTGAGCGTCCTTTTAAACATAAACTTTCGGATTACGATTTTATTCTAGATAATGAAATATCTGAGTGTTGACAAGGGCCCCACTGAATGGCTTAACAATTTTGGGTTGCCTGTTGCACACCCATTGCTTTAGATTTAGACTTTAGAGTGTCGAAAATAAGGTAATATAAAATTTCATATTTATCCATGCAAGTGGAATTCCGATAGGATAGACAATGTGTCCAGCACGAACTTTTGTGCTGTTTCCAATCCATGTCTGGTACGGGGGAAATCCCCAATGAAGGGATTCAAATATTTGAGAACAGGTTCACTTGCATATGTGCCACACTAACAACAGGTTCCCTCAACGCCGAAAATGTAAGTATAGCACTAAATAACATGACACGTTTTACATGAATCTCATAAATAACTTTAAAAACACCAAGTATATATAACGTTAGTCGTCGTCGCCCATTTTCCTATGGTCGTATAACGTCTACAACAAAAAAAGCGACATTCCAGTAACGTTTCACGAAACACCTAAATCCCACTATCGGAAACCTCAATAATTTATCGTTTAAGTTGCATAGGCGCAATGGATGACGGTGGAAGTCGTGTCTGCAAACTACCGCCTAATGACAAAAAACAGCGATTCTCTTGCTTGCATATATATATATAATAACTCTCCCCGATATACGATCATGCATGATAACCAGCAGAAAACTTTCAAGCGTGTTTCGAAGGTTTAACACAAGGCTCTGATAACTGAACCTACATTTTCTCAATGTTATTACCCAACTAAAATTCGAAGAAAATATGTTAAATTTTAGAATTGCAACTCGAATACTAATCTGATACCAAATTACCGAAATAACATCCATGTAATTTTATTTTATGTATGTATTCCTGACCAATTGTAATTTTTCTAAACCATTAACTACAGAAAACTGAAGATTGAAGGAAGCACCGGTTGTGCTTTTGATAATCTCAAAATCACCGAACTAGTCAATGGAGAGAATTACACTCATCCACCGATGTGTGGGACCAAGACACCCCAAGCTATCATTGGCTATACAGCAATGCTTATTGAATTTGTATCCGATGACTCAGTAAATGGGAGAGGTATATTTGTTATGTTGGAACAGGACGATGTATAGTACTGGCATACGAATTAGAGACACCAATAATTGCAAATCCACATCGTCAATGTACTTCCCGTAAACTTGTGAGGTTCTAGGTTAAAATGATTCAGTATATTAGTTATTCATCCATAGATTATAAAATTGAAGAAACAAAACTTTCATTTTGCCACCCGTTACTTATTCGTGTAAAAGGTAGTCAGTCAATGATTTTATTCAAAAATACAATCCAGTGGATGCGATTATTTGTTGGTTAAAAAGTAGTTGGACTTAGCCTTGTTTGGCATTGCGGGTTTAAATTCGATGCAGAGGGTGTAAATGTAATCTAATGGTTTGGGTAGGCAATGCCAAATCGGAAGGATTTCGGCCCTTCCAAAGTATAAAGTATCGCCTTACACAGCAGTGCCTTACAGAGCCGTGTTCGGAATGTAAGATGTATAAAAAATTCAATTCAAGTATTTGAATGTGATGAAAATGTATGTATTATAAAGTGCCTCGTAGCAAAGAATATTAAATATATGCACTAAAACGTTCATGAAAAGGTGTAGGTGATGGCAAAACATAGAAAATAATCCAAGCTAACAAAATTTATATGATCAATGCTGAAGAATTAAATTGTCGTTCGGCGTTCACATTGCGTCATATTTTTGTTGATAATATGACACCGTTGTACAGATTTATTAAGTCATCATTTTTTCAAATTTTATAGGTTTTGCAATAGATGTATCAGAAGTTCGATCCATGCCTAAGCAACATTCTGGATGTGGTGGGCGCATGTATTTAACAGGAGATCGCGGCAAATTTCAATCAATGAATTATCCAAGGAAGTATAGTAAAAATGCAGACTGTACTTGGGTTATCATCGTGGAAACCGGTTACAGGGTATTTGAAGTTCTGATGTATTAAAAAATAGTTTTATTCCTCTAGGGTTGTTAGCTGGTATTGTTGTGAATTCTATACTATTTGAAGATAGTTTTACACGGAATTATATGGTTCAACTAAAATGGGACGTTCCCCCAAATTAAGCGATATATAACAATTTGAAAATTATATAATATAAAATGTAGGGCAGCAGTTATTCAATGCAGGGGTGTGCAACCTGCGGGCCAAATGCGGCCCACAAGGAATAATTGTGCACCCCGCGGAGAAGGGCCGATTCTGTATCCGGCCCTCCGGTATTAAAGGTTGCACCCTTGATTTAAAGTATTTTGATAGACATGAAGCGTTGGGTTTAATTTGTTTTAAAGGTTTAAAGATTACTTTTTCAATTTTAAGTCTCTTTTGATTATTTGACTTTTTTCATATCCCTGAAGTTTTTTTGGGAGTGACAATTATTTTTTTTCAGAAACTTGCAGTTCATTTATCATTGTCTAGTGCAGTGTTTCCCAACCCGAGTCCACGGTCTCAAATGAGTCCGCAGAGCGTTTAAATGAGTCCGCAACGAGTCAGAAATTCACTGCGGGCCGCAAACGTTTTTGCGAAACTTAATTAACTATCAGCCAAGTTAGGATTTGCGTTAGAATTTACAAAAAAAACATGAAAAGTCAGTTTATTCACATGACATTAACCGCGTCAATAGTTACGGAGTAGGGCTGGGCATATATTCGAATATTCAACTATTAGAATAGCATATTTACTAATCGAAAATTCGATAACATGTGACGCGACAGGTCACTTGCGAGTCGCTTAAATCAAACGATTGGATTTCACAACTCACTTGTGGTTTTCCGACGAAAACAAAAGTCTGTACACGCTTCGATAGATTCGTAATAGGTGTTTCTCGCGAGTTCGAACAACGAGAAATAAAAAATTTTTCTGGTAGGTGTAAATGGTGGCAACCCATATTTTCTAAATTGAAAAGCGGTCCGCGACCGATTGAAAACGCTTTTTTAGACATTGCAAATCGCAAAATTTCGGATGCTACCGTAGTATACGTACCAGGGCATTTTCCTTCAGGATTCTCTGCTTTACTGCCTCCAGATTGGTACGCACAGTAGTAATGTCGAATTCACACAGATTTGTCGAATTCACAAAAATACGAATCAAAACAAGATATAATCGGGCACTTTACCACGCATTTTTGTGTCCACGGATTGTCATGATATTTTCTGAGCAGTATTGCTCTTATTTCGTCAACACAACCGCAGATTAAAAGAATCACACATGTGAACGGATTGAATAGTTTATGCAACAGAAAAAATCATTGAAAAGTTGGCTCTTTTAACGAGTGACGTATAGTTGTTCGCGAGAATTTCAAGGCGATGAATATGTATTTTTGATTTACTAATATATATATATACTTCAAATATATTTTTAATAAAAACTAAATTAAGTTGTACATTCTGGAAATTTATAGCAGATAGTATGATTTTTTCTAACAGCGATAACAAATTCGCAAGATCGCAAAAAATATGTATCAAAGCTGAATATAATCAGGCAATATATTCTCTCATTATTATGTTCGCAGATGGCAGTGGAATTTAAAAAAAAATACTGCTTTCATCCTGTCGTAAGTCGACGCAACCGCGAGTTACCATGATGAACACAATTAAATTAAAATAGAAATACATTTTAAATCATCGTCGTTGTCATGGAATGAATACTGCGCGACAGAAAAATTCATTATACACCAAAAATGTCGGCTCTTTCAACGAACGCGTAATTGCGGCGAATTTTCGATTTTGAAATTCGTTAAATTTCTGTTGTGTTTGGTTTTATTGCTGCTTTACACAGAGTACGGTTGCAATGAATGCACCTCGATTCCGCAAAGATATTCGTCGGTGAGAAAATAGTCCGCGACCAAAAAAGGTTGGGAAACGCTGGTCTAGTGGAAATCACTTGATGAAAGATTAATCAGAATAGCTCAATTAGAATAGCTTGGACCGTTTCTACCAAGAAGATTTTTATTTCTTGAAAACAACGAACCTTAGAGAGCATAAACAAACTCTCGGATATTCATACATCCTGCCTTTTTTAAAAACCATCGAACTGTGTTTGGTAATGTAATTCTACTTTACTGCAGGTTTCTGTGACGTTTACAAATTTTGATGTTGAATACACACCTTCATGTAAATTTGACTATGTTGCAATTTATAATGATAAGCTCCCAGTGGAAGAGCAGTTAGTAACAAAGGTAAAGATAACATGCATTCGATGATAAACAATGTTTTTTGTGAATACCATTTTGATATTATCAGCTGTGAAAATGCGATTTCTGGTGTTCTGTGAATCTATGCAGTCTTATACATTTACATTTAGTATCTGATCACATTTGCATGGTAGTATGGTATAGGAATATTACATAAAATATGCATTACATTTTGTGCTAGTTCTTATCAAGCAAAGTCATTTGAATTGAACAAATAAATGCTTGGACATAAGAATACAACCAAAAACAAATTTTCCAAGCCAACTCCGTTCCTTATAACATTGATTGAGAAATTGTTCAGAATATGGTAATCATGCATTTATCAAATATTTTGAGATCTGTGGTCACAAAGGAAAGAAGAAAAGAGTGTCGACCGATATCTTTACGTACACTAGTAGGGACAATATCATGACAGTTCAATTCATAAGTGATGTTGGCAAAAACAAAAAAGGATTCACCGCTGAATACTCTACAGCTCTACCAGCAATGTCGAAAAGTTCCAGTAATATTGTTCAAAATAAAAAGATGAAATATTTTGAAAGGTATGATATTTAATAGAACCTTAAATAGTGAAGATACTGTTAAACGGCAATTTTCAGTTTCCACGTTCCCTCATTTACTAATAATAACCTGAAACATATATATATATATATATATAGCAAATCACGACACTGTCACAATTCTTTGATGTAGTGTAACTCAAGGATGCTCTTTTATACCTACACTATTCTTGATTTACGTCACTTTTTCACACTACAAGCTTTTACACAGCTTATATATAAAGTATTTTGAAAGTATTAGCCGAACTCAAGTATTTTAATATATATACCTCTTAATATAGCCTACCCCTTTATTCCAAGCCTAATATTTAAGATTTTTATTTTATTATAATGTAGAAAATATCTATCAAGTTTTCTTTATAGATACCTAATTTTCGTATACTATAGCCAAATCAGAGCAAAACTGCGCCCAGCTCAATTTCCCACTCTTCAAATTGAGTATTAGCATTTATTGGAAAGTGAAAGACTTTTCCAGAAAGTAAAATAATTTTTATTTTATAGGGAAAAACCGGGGGTAAAAAGTTGCAGAGATGTAATTTTTACAGAGAATGAAAATGTTATTGTCTACGATGGAACGTTAATGAAGAATCGTTTAAATTCAGGTAAACTCATTGTGGTACTTTTTTGCAACATTAATTGGTTTGAGCATATTCTGCTTGAAATTTCAGGAATTATTTGCTACTACAGAGTACTTGTTGATAAAGATAGGTTCGTTAAAGTATGGCTCACAGAAAATTCATTTATTAATTTGGATGAGGAGGATTGTCTGTTGATATACGAAGGAATTGACACAGCTGATGCTTTACAAGGTTAAGTATTGATTTTTAGTTCATCTATTTCACAATGAATAGATTTTATTTCGATATTGGAATACTAAATTTGGTCTTAGTAATTCACTCATTCATGATGCCTTATTCCATAGCTTCTAAGCGCAATTCAATATTGAGTAATAATCATACCATAATCCTCAAAATCTTGGCTTAATTCATTTGGTTAAATCTAACTGTAATCATTCACTCATTTGATGGGGTTCTATAAACTAATATATGATATCAATACCACACCAAATTCACATAATATTCTATATTAAACAAAACTCAACGCTACAGAATGCAAAATAGTTTTGTTGTCTTTGTTAATGTGTTCTCCAAAATTACAGACAAATCGGAACCGTCAGTCACCATTTGTGGAAGCGCCAATCAGACTCAAATTTTTTCCGAGTTTATTGTGTTCAATACAAGTGAAATATCTGTGGTGCTCATCAGTGATAAGAAACGACTATTGTCCACAAGCATATTTAAGCTGTTCTACACTGCAATCCGGGGAAGTAAGTTGGAAAAAGAAATGAAACAGAAATTAGTTTTTGTATATACTAGTCAGTGTTACTAAAAGATTTTGACTTCCCACCGTTACGGGATTCTTCTGATCCATTTTATTGTATCATAAATAAACCCTACCGATTTTTATAGCGAGATAGTACAAACTGGTGTACACGACAGTGATTTTTATCAAGTCTTCTTCATACGAAGTTTCTACATCCCCACATTTTTACCTGCTACGTTATCCACTTACCCATCTTTCTCTAATATCACTTTTTCCTTAATTTGGTATGAAATATTGATTTAGCGAAGAGAAAGAAATCAATCGTGCCATTACAACAGAACTAAAAAGTTATGTTTCAGAACCATGTGGACTAGAACTATCTTCAAGTTGGCCGTGGATTATTTCTCTACAAAGTTTGAAAGGATTTCATTTCTGTAGTGGAATACTGATCTCCGATCTATGGATTTTAACAGCAGCGTCGTGTAACTTTCTGTAAGCAATCAAACTTTGGTCATAAGTTTTTATACATCTATGAATATGTGAAGAGTTACTTTAGCTACTCTAATAATTAGCATCATTCGTTATGGGTAGTTATAAACGGTGCAACGATGTATATACCGGTATATATAACACAAGGGAGTAATGTTCAAATATACCATTCGCACCTGAGCTTTCAGGCCGAGTTTGAACCGAGAACCGAGTTTGCTGAAAATATCTGCGATCAAGCGTGACCGAGGTGTTCAGGCGGGATAAAATGATGTGATCCTCCGTAATTCAATTAATACTGCAGCGGCTTTGTCGAAAAAATGGCGATCTGCTATACCGTATACAATGTAGTGTTGCACTATTCGTAAATATAGCAACAACAATCACCCAAACAACAGTAACACTTTAGCGAAACGATGTAGGTACACTTCATGTTCAATATCTATTAATTTAATAAAAATTGCAATTTGAATATGCAGCGTAGGGAGAGATTACGTTTTGATTTCTGGCGAAACGAGAAGAAATGTTGAAATCGTCATCAAGCATAAAGATTACAATCGTGATTATGGATTTCCGGCCCGAGACATTGCACTGTTGAAGGCATGCATTCCTATTTCATTAATTCATTACAATTGTTATTTCTACTCTTCGTTTATTATCTTCTTTTCCACTGCAGTTATCATACTCGACAACAACAGAGCCGTGCTGTTTGCCGGATTTCACTAATACGGGAATAGAAGAAATTCAGAGAGAAAATTGTCTTCTTTTGGGCTGGAATTTCAAAGATATCGTCAGAGGTAAAAAAAAAATTCAAAAAACCAAAGAATCTCCAAACTGTATCTGATTCGTTGTACTTTTTTCAGTACGTCCTCTGTAAAATTGATCATGTTTTGACTTGTGGTCTGGCCATAGTAAGCCTTATGTTTGCGTCTTTCTAAAACTTACACAATGTGAATTGTTTAACAAGGCCTACGTCATCTCAAATTCATGGCGTAATGTGATTTACAAAATTTTTGATTTCATTTTTTATTATACAATGTTAAAGTCACATTTTACGAAGACTCAAGTCATCCAAATGAAATGACTCGACTAACAGCCAGTGAGACATAGCCCAATGACTGACTTAACTCACGACTTCTGCGACCCAACGCTGGTCCTATTACCTAACCCTAAAGGACATCCACGATTATTAATATTATTGTGTTTTGATTTAATGATTTGTATATTGTAGGCAAAGTCAATAGAGAGACAATTCAAAATATAACGGTGGACTTGATTCCACATAAAAAGTGCAAAAAGTCCTGGTACGGAAGAATAATGCCAGACATGGAGTGTGGCGTGATTAGATCACGGAGTAGTTGCCAAGTAATTTTATAATATTTTTATCTATCTATATGTATTGCTGTAAAATTGTATCGACCATGCCGAAAGTGCCGACCATGTCGTCGTTACCGGGTTCTGAAATAGAGAAGATACATGAAATTCTTATATTTTTAATATGGGTGAGGAAAGTCGATGTGAAGGATTAATCAACATGGCTAAGCACGGCCTCTCGTCCTATTACAGGCCAAAGCATAATAGCACCCAAACAAAACGATTGTTGTTGGATGGATGAAATCAGCAAAACAAATATTGTCAAGTTTTATCTCAACGGAGTTTTTCTCTTTATACGTAACCTACATAATATGATAATTCTACTCATTTCAGAGTGATGTTGGAGGTCCTCTCATCTGCCAGAGCGAAAGTGCACAGCAGCAATGGAAAATTGTAGGCCTCTCAAGTTGGGGTCCGAGAGTTTGTTTCAAAAAGAGCAGACAACAATTGCCAAATGTGTTTACCTGGGTCCCGAAGTCATTGGATTGGATTAAAAATACAATCGAGATGAAAGAAGTGTGAATTAATAGTTTCACTCAAAGTGCCATTATTTTCTTCAATTGTGTCATTTTGTCCTTCAGCTGCTTTCCACAATAAATGAAGACTGTGGTCTGTAGTTTACATTTCTAATACAATGGGTCGTCAAACTAATCCTAAAAACGCTGCAAGACTTCAAAGCAAGTAGGTTTTCCTATGTTTAAAACCATACAGAGCTCTATAAAGCCATATGACAAAGACATAAGAATAATTTACATCCCTAAATTGGCATAAATTCTGAAGTTTATGTAATGAGAATTATTCTTAAATAAAGCCCACAACAAACAATTCCCATCCATATTTTATTGGTCACTGTCAATGCAGTATATTTGAAATACAAAATTAGTACAAGTAACAATCAAAATTCAAATCAATCAAAATCGAGAATAACCGACCAACACAAGGCCTGGGATACACTGTCAAAGTTTTCAACACGGCAATAATTGGAAACAGTTAGGATAAATAGAGCACAACTAATATTAGCAATGGATTATTAATATTAGCAATAGAGAAATTGTCCTGTTCATTACTGTAAAAACGATGTTGGTTGTCTTTACCATATAGGTATTTTTGTATAGAAATTTGAAAAGCTGGGAAGTTACACCAGTTGTGCTTACATAAACTCAACATGAATAAATCTGGTGTCAATTATGCGCTAATTGGAAACAGTGTTAGCGACAGTATCCAATGGTTTGAAAACGCGCTTGGAAATATTTTATTGAGAGGATAATAATGTTTACAGAATGAATCAAGAATAGCAAAACAAAAATCATTGCACTAAAAATTATTCTAGGAAGAAAAAAATACAAACAAACACAATAAGTAGTCAAAGTATAGTTTTTCATTCCAAACAATGCGTTATCAAGAAGATTCAAATTGGTAATAATGAATAAGTCAACATAAAAATTAGCTTTAGTTATTATCAATAGAGTTTCAAATGATTAGAAATAGAAATAACTCCTGCAATATTTTCAACATATTTCAATTGTAATTTAAATAAAATCTTGCCCGTAAGCGAAAAGATCTGTTTAGTTTTGATATATAACATATTAATTTGGTTTTTCTGAATGAATTTGGTGGACAAATCAAAAAACATAGGATCGGTGGCAACATCTCTTGTTCAGAGCAAGGGACAAGAAATGACGAAACTATCATTTTATAGATAAATGAAAATCCAATTTTGAGTATCCTGTGATAAAATCTACACCTTATGAACCTCTCGTACACATGACAAATTACCCATAATTCAAATCCAAACACACAAATTGTCATACAACTTGATCAGAAAAATCTTAAATGGACAATGGAAAGTGTCAATGTGTGATATAGAACGGTCTTTGTTCAGTAAGTAAATGGGCGAACAATTATTGCTTGGGTAAAAGCGTGAGAGGATAATCTGGTAAGAAGTGATTAGAAACAAGTGTAAGGTTAGGAACTGGTGACCATAGTAGAAGTTTGTACAAAAATTAAAGTTCAACAATGTTTATTTTAGGTTTTCAAGAACAAACATTAAAATTAAATATTTTGATAAACCCCAAGTATGGAAATAGCCGAATCGATAAACCCAAAATAAGGTTTAGTTTAGCAGCTGTAGGTACTTCTTGTATATAAAAATTATATTTCAAATCACTCATGGTCATGATGCATATAACCAATTCATAATATAGTTCTTCTAAGTTTATCGAATGGTTTCTTAGTTAGGAAATGGAGTTATATACTGTATACTGTTCATTTTAAAACTGAAAACCAATTAGAATGTCACCATTATCACTCCCTAATTGAAGATAATCAATACAACATTCTGTGCAAGTAAATCACATACTATCGTATCGACACTCAGTACGTTGAAAAAGCGCAATGATTCAGTTAGGAACTGGTTAAAATACATATATATATGTTCAAAAATGAAATATAAAATTCCAACTCAATAAGAATCTGCAGACAATTATCAAAACATAATTGAGGTACAAAAAATGCAGATACAAAATTAGTCACATTATAGATTTGAATCCACTACTTGCTAATACAATAAAAAAGGCTCAGTGTTTTCAATTAGAACTATGAAGCTGCTTAAGTTCAATTATCATCCTTATTTCTATATATGACCAATGAGATAAAATGTTTTAATACGAGAATGAAGTATACAACACCCAAATTATACTGTTTTGCATTCAACATCATTTTAAAATAACACGAAATTGAGGTAATTTTACCAATATCATGCAACATTTTGAGTTGGGATATGATGCAGAGAATTCCACCACGAGATCAAAAGTCTTTATCTGGAATTTTTGGAAAATATTTTCAGGGCTAATATAGCCCAAGGGTTACCGCTATATTAAACCTAAATGCAGCGGTAGATCTTACGATAAGAATATAAAGAGAACTAACTTTGTGGTGCATAGCCAGTCCAATCTCAAACATCATTTTTGCGACCATTTTGTGTTCACCGTCTCGTTTCAACTATTAATAAATCATCCCAGAAAAACAAGCAACACCACTGCATTAAGGTATCATATACCGATAAACCTCATGCTGTGGTAACATCATATTTTCTATATTCAAATGTTACCAATACTTTGAAAAAAACACAGTGAATTTAAAATTAACCCTCCTTCACCATTTCCCAACTGTCACTTGTTTTGACTCCATTTTTACTTTTAACAGTTTCATTTGGTTCTAAACCATAACCGTCATCATCTTGGTCAATTAGGTTTTTAGCTGAAAACGACACTGTAAGTCCACCACTGATTCGATTTTTCTCAATTCCAACCTTTACAGTGTCTGTGTTCGTATTGGAATTGTCATCCATGTCATCAGAAAGAATAATTTGTCTTGAAACTGGGGGAGGAGGGGCGGGTCTTTGGGGTTTGAGACGTGCGCTGGCGGGTATTAACACAGGTGATGGTGAGGAGGGAGTGTCAGGCGTTGAATCATTTCTAAATGTGCTGATTTCTTCTTCTTGATTTGCATCTAAAGTTACAGGTAGGTTACAGTTACAAATAAAATAACAGCGTTCGATTAATGCGGCAAGTACTTTTATTTTGTTGCGCAAGATGTATGGGACACTGCGCTAGCCCAGTTGTTGGAGCATTTGACATAACCTTGATGGTATTGTAGATTAAAGCCCCCCACCTTACCCAGAGTATAATAAGTTGAGTAAGTAAGGCCATAGGTAAATATACTATATAAATCGCTGGCAAGCATTAATCTCGAATAAACAAAATTCCAACCCCAGCTAGGAATATGATTTCAGATTCTGGGGATTCCAAAACAATTATTTCGATTCCAGAAAAAAATAGGTTTATCTCTACGTCAATATTTGTTCTCTTTACCACATTCAGCAATTAAAAACATCAAACCATCATCATAACTATTGGAGAGTTTCACAAATTTCCAGAAGACAAGTGAACAAGCGTAACACCACAGGAGAAAATTATAAAAAACATTCCCATTTTAACCACTTATGATTTGCAAAAAAAAAAACGATAAATTATCACTAAAATAATACAGAGTTAGATGTCTCTGTATTCAGCCATAACAATCAGTAAAAAGAAGATTTTACGCAAGTAGCTGTAAACCGAATTACCGTTTAAAGAGTTCATACCTATGATAATAATGAATTGCTATTATACCGAAAGAACCCATTGCATCAATAGATTTTCATTATAGAATCTTTCAACCTTCATTTTCTTTTATGAAGACTTTTTCATGCAGAAGGCTTGTGTTAGATAAATGAATCAGAATCAACATTTAAGAAATGTGTTATGGATGTTTTAGAAAAACAGCCGAAATCATGCAAAATATTGGGATCTTTTCATATTGCTTGTAATTTACTGGTTTACCTAATATATTACTAAGTACCTGTAGAAGATACCCATACTCATTTGTGGTCTTCCAATTAATGAAATATTTGAATCAAAATTTATTGTATTTGAAATATCAAAATTCTTGGTTTTAGAAATAATTCAGATTAATCTTGTTTGGAAAAGAATAATTTTGATGCCTTTGAAAATGGCTCTTGTTTATTTTTTGAAACTGTAAAAATAGACGACCTATCATTTTCTATAATAGGTTTTCACATTTCAAAATCATTAAATAAACATTGAGGTCTATTAATTTTTTGTTGAATATTTATTGTGTTATTCGAACTTTGCCATCCTTACTCAGTCTTATTGTCAATTTATATATAAACAAGAAATAACCGAATTAATTTGTCATTGAAGAGGATTATTCCAAAATTTTGATTTGATTTGATTGATTATTGGAATTTATTGATCACAAAATATATTGGTTTCAAAATTTTGTATTATTGTAAGAAATTGGTTCATGCTGAATATTAAAACTCACAAAAAGTTCCATCTGATGCTTTTACTCTGTCATTGTTCCAAAATTTATTGTTAATTGTTGGCACAAACTTTAATACATATTTCGTGGAAGGAAAAAGTCAAGATGCCTCAAACATACGGCATATGAAGACCTTTATCCACGTAGCAGTCAATTCGAGTATGGTTACAGCTAACAAGATATTCTGTTCATTTACAGGGGACTCACAGTAGAGTGCTGTTTAAATTTGGCTAACTTTATGTCATAAAATTAATTGCTACATTAGGGGTGTTATGGTTAGAGCTTAGGAAATACATGGGCTTCGCAGGATACAGATTTTGTGGTTAACGCCCCATGTTGTTGCCAGCGACATCAAGACCTTGGGTGTAAGCAATGTTAAAGGGTAGCAAATGCAGAACAGGAAAAATTATGGTCCAAAACCTACATCACAGCGTCTCCTAACCCAAAAAATAGAGAATCTACATCACAGTGTCTCTGTTTTTAGGTCTGAATTAGAAAATTTAATTCCAATATAATCGGGTTTAATTTCACAAAAATGATTTTCTATAATTCAACAATTTAGAATCTTTTTTAATCCCAAATATTAATGTTACTAATTCCAAATGAAGCTATCTAGTTATAGTATTACCATTCTGTTTACATTCTTCTATTATTTTGTCTGCGTCCAATCCAAGCTCTTCAAGTCTTTTATGAAGTAGTTTGACAGTATCTTGTAATAATGTATTTTCATTCGTAATGGCAGAAAGCGCTTCATTAATACTTTCACGAGGATGAAGACCAGCATCGTACCTAAATTTGACAAGTCGATATTATGGAGTGGGTAGAGTACGATGGCCTGGTGCCCAAAGTATTCACCCATGGCCATCACCTGACTCACCCAGGGGGGTAATAGATTGGGTAGGCAAGGCCTAGCTGAGAAAATTATGGCCCATTCAAAAATAGTGACTCCTAAAATGAAAGTGTCTGGTAGTACAGGGCCATCCTCTGAGCAAAAGTCGTCGCAGCTACAAAGCTGATCAGACAATATTAAAAACAGCATTAGAAAAAGCGTAACTTGTAGAGCCGGATCATTCAAATGAAGTGATAAGTAACTACCTAATGATGAAACATTATTGTAATTTTGAATAAAATTTTCATAATGTAAAATCATATATACTTCAAATCGAATAAATGACTAGTCTAAGTATTACAAAGTATATGAATCATTTATAAATATAGAATAAAGATAAAAAAATGAAGTCCGTATTCTGAAATATTGAATCACCGGTCTAAATTTATTCAGCAGGTAGCTATGATATTGGCTAAGCTAAATTTGACAATTATTAAATCGGTTTTAGTTCTGTTTGAATAAAAATTAATTTATGAACTAATTCAATAAAAAATCCAAATGAAATGAATTGCAATAGCAATTGAAATAAGGGCATGTGCATTGATAGCAATAATATATCAGAAATAGTTTTGCCAAAAACAATTTTGCCAAAAAAAAAAAAAGAGTTAAAATAATTCTAACTCAGCAACTATTAGTTCCATTATTCTCCAGGATTCGTATTGAATGTGTTGACTATGGTTGTGTACCTGAATGGAAATTCACAAACGACTCTAAAATACAGATTGTAAAGAATTAGATCACGGCCAACTGTCAGATGACACCCAACCAGCAAGTCCAGAAGTCTCATTTCACTGAGATTCAAAGTTACAATACCTGTTGTACATTCCTCTCCAAAACCTGATGGCATGAGGACAAGTAGATGGCAGCAATAATTGTTGGTTTTGTTTCTGATGTCGTTCCGCAGCACTGTATAATGGATTTCCATACAAATTCAGTCTTTTCCACATCCAGCCCCATAATGAATGGGTTTTGTTAGCTAAACTGTTAATATGATAAGAAGTAATAAGAGAGGCGATTAGTAATAAAATAAAAAAATGATTTCAATATATCTAGGCACACAGTATTATTGATTGGGTTTTTATTCATACACACATTAGGTACATCAGGTCTCAGCGGGCAAAATCGAGAACATTGAAAAAACAGGTTTGAACTCCGAAAAAAATACTGATGAATTTTGACTTAAAATTTATCTGACAGATATACTATATCGACAGAGCAAGCTTTTTTATTCAATACAGTATCATATGAGGTAATACAAAAAACTGGGTTTCATAGAACAATGACTTGACTAGGAATTACCCATTACCATGAAAAGAGTTTCTCAACCTCATATAATGTATATTTGTATGAAACTGATGTCATACAGCAACAATGATGGTTTCCAACTAATATGTTACTTATATAAGTATAAAAAAATGAGTCATATAAGGAACTTGAGAAACATGTTGCTGACAATACATTGACTAAAGGAAGAAGCCAGTTATATTATTTAATAACAAAATATAAAATATAATTTTTCCAATCTTAAGTTTTTTGAACATGTCATGAATCATGATGGACAAATGGTTGTGATGAATGTTGAAACATATTAGCCTTGGCATCAATAGATTTCAGTTCAGGGGTTCTCTAACTTTTAGTGTTATGGAGCCCGCTAAGAGGTTGACTATTATTTACAGAGCCCCAAAATAAATTCATAAAAATAAAATAAACCACATGAAAATGACAAAATGGTCTCACTCATATTGTAGTCTTTCTCGTTCACAATTGCCGATGAAAGTTCCGAACTGGCAAGACATGGCATGATCGTGAAGGTCCAGCAACAAGGTTTCATTAAACTGGAACGCGGCTGGTCTGTATCTCATTAATTGCCATACAGCATCAATGAACTGAGTGAAGACTGGTGAAGTCTCTTTAGGATCACCTTCAAGGTGGCCAAGCCTTAATATTGAAAATAGAGGCATAATAGGTAAAATTGAATTTCTACACGGAAATATTCTTTGCCACCCACAGGAAAATGTTATGATACTACCTATGCAAAGACAGATTAATATTCCCCCTGGTTTAGTGATAAAAAATCAATCATCATAAAATACAGGGTTTATAAACTTGTAGAAGAATATATATTACAATACAATCAAAGTACATATTTATAAACACATATTCATTCATTATTAGCAACATGTAGGCTAAAAGTACCAGAGTTAGCATGCACAAATGTCAAAACAATTTTAAAATAATGCCATTTTAAACCACAAATAGGCAGATTTGGAATTTAGGGTTTTCTATATTAGTTCTTCAAATTAAAAAAATAAAATATTACCTGTGAGTAAATTTATGTCCAAAAGACAGCCATTCTTTTTGTATTAATGCTAGAAATCCTTCAATAGTTCTGTAATGAGGATTGAGCATTATAGCAGCCAATGAACATGTTTGAGCAGTTCGATCCCATCCGTCACTACAATGAACAAGAACGCTTCTACCTTCATTTCCAATAGCCTGAATTAAAATAAGAAAAAGGGTGTGAACAAATAAAAAAGTCTATACACAGAGACAAAAATAAAGAACACAGGCCATTTAGAACAGTGTTTTCCAACCTATAGGTTGCGACCCAAAACTGGGTCGCCTGAAAATCTTACCGGGTCGCCTTTTTTTCTAACAAAAACCTAAAAGTTATTCATTTTATTTTCCAGTAAATTTTTATGTTAGTTCATATTTGGAATCGAGGATTGCTCAATAACAATTGTATATGTGGCATGTGGGAAGTATCACAATGTTAAAACTTGACAGCATCTATTTTGCTCAAGTAAAGCCACGTTGCGATTTCAAAAACTGATGAAAACAAGCACAGCTTTCTCACTCTGAGACTATAAATCTGATGTAAAAATGATTGTTTTATATTGGTCATTCAATTTTGGGCTTAAAAGCAATACATGCTGTTTAGTATTTGAGCATATCCTTTGACCACGAGATTTTACAAAATTAATTTTTTCAAGAATTTGGGATTGGGAACCATTGATTAAAACGTATTCTAGAAAGAACTCTTGTTCAAAGTGACCTCGAATACTTAAATTCTTGGGTGCAATCACACACAAAAAAAAGTTTTTTCCATTTTCGCTGAAACAATTAAAAAATTTATGGACAGTCAGCCGCATTAGTTAAGAACAATAGATATTGCTCTTTGATTCTCAGAAACGACATGGTAGACAAATAAATAATCGCATGCTTGAAGATACAAAAAAGAACACCCAATAAAGCTTGGATATATATAGCTTGATAAATATACCTTTCAGCACTTCAAATCATAAACCAAAATGAAAAAACATAGAAAATGCGTAATTTGAGTCATAATTAACAAGAGATGTTATAAAATTACGGTAAAGTAGCAAAATAGGAAAATTTCTATCGCCACTCTTAATTAACATTTTAGCCCAATATAAACATTACTAGTACAATTGTTGTTATTGATGGCGAAATCAAAACAACCCATAAACACGTACAAAATTTCACGTTTATTATTATACATTGAGTCAATGAAGCAACCCCACTTCACAAGAGATTAGACAAAGGGCTATTAACTAATGACGCAATAACACGACTGTACTTCAGAATACCAAAATAGCCTGCAGCACTTCACCATATGGCATAACAACATTACTATATCATACAAAGGGAGAATTGACATTGCGTAGTAAAAATCCAACAAGAAAACTGAGTTAGATATTCTGCATACACAGTGGATCCCGTTACAATTTCCCAATTGTCAATTTTTCACATCGCCAAATAACTTACATTAGCAATAAATCTTGATACTTGTAATACATTGTGAACATGTTTCAACCATCCACTGCTGTTAACTCCTTCTAAGAATGAACTCATGGATAGCCTTGTATCTGAACAAACTGTAAAAAAGTTCAATGTAGCAAGAAAAATTACATTTAATACGAGTATGCTCAAAAAGAGTCTGACCATATTGTCCTTAACTGAAAGTGCAAATAAGGGTTGGCCTTGACTTGGTGCCATTGGAAATGACTACATTCGTTTGAAAAAAATTGACTTTGATTTGCTCATTTTTTTGACTGTGATGCATTTATTTTTATTTCTATTTGTCGTCTTTGATTTTTAAACATGGCACATAAAATAACTGATGTAAATAAGTTGGAGAAAAACTAGATATTTGTATAGAATAGCAGTAGGACGTCTTTGAACGAAGGGCCCTGGATCATGAAAGGCCCTCATGAAAGGCCCTGGGGATCATGAAAGTTTGAAAACTGCTAGACGCTGGTGCAAATAGTACCGGTGAAAAAATTTAAAAATGTTGTACTGTGAGTTGATTGATTTATTAAATCACCGGTTTTATACAACTGATATAATTGGCCAAAGAGTAGAAAATTCTAAAACAAGATGAAACAGAAAAGCAAACTTAATAAAATTTAAAACACTGATGGCACTCAGAGATGAGTAATACCAGCACAAAGATATCCTGTTATATTATATCATACAGTGTTATAAGAAAACGAAAGATAGAGAAAGTATTACCAGCCTTAATTTGTATATTTATTAGTATACCATGTTAGAATATATACCTTCAAGTAGTTTTGAAAGGCTTCCTCTCATCACATGAATATTGTCGATCCCGAGAAAATGATATTTAATATTATCATAAAAATCCATATTTTCATAACCTTTTCCTTGTGCTCGATTTGCAACAGCATTGATCTGGAGTAATTGATCACAATAATAGACAATATAAATAGTAAGTTCGGTTCAGAAGTTTCAGAATTTCGAACCAAAACAATTCGAATCAATGCCAATTTTATTTAATTTTTGAAAATACTTCGGATAATCGGAACATCCCGATTTGAAATTAGTTTCGAAAATAATATATCAGAAACTGGAAAAATTAGCCTGTCAACCATTTTTGGAATGGTACACTGCCCTTACTCAAAGTCTGGTACAGCCCACCCATTTCACATCCGACAAGAACGAAAATTATGTGGGAGAGGACAGTTGGACTTCGCGGTGTCTGGGATGGTTCATGTAACGGCTGGTCGAAGTGAATAATCGGTTGGGTATTTTCATACCAGAAATTGATTGATAAATGGGGGAGAGGCCGTCAATTTAGTTGTCTTATCTTCTTTCCCAATCCCTGAAATGAAAACCCTAATCTTAAAATCCTTATCAATGGAGTGTACAACACGCTCGGTTCAGAAGCACAGGCCTAAACAGAATTCACAAATGCTTCAAAAGAGTTCAACTTACTCTTGGTCTTGTATCCACAATATACATGAAATCATCTTTATTTGGTTTTGAAATTCGAATTAAATTAACATATCCCTCATCATCCTGAGATCTTGAATTCAAACCTGATAATGGTTGACTACACCTGTGTACAAAAGTAGGAAAATAATGTTATCTTTTGCTGGTGAAATGAAGGCTGTTATAAATAACCAAGAGGGCTTGTTTTGGGGTAGGAAATATTACTTTGTGTATTTTGTGTAGTTTTTTTACTACAATTTTTTAGTTATTTATTATTTTTTTATGTATATATAAGAGAACTCATTATACATTATTCAAACTATTTAAAAGTCTGAGTGCAAGTGTGCTTAATAAAACTAGTTAAGGAGCCGTTGAAGATGGATCAAATAAAGTAGAGTTTTTATGCATAGTGACTTAGGAATAAAAATATTCAAATAATGCAAAGGGAAGAATGCATCGAAAAAGTTAGGAACCACTGATGTAAGGAATTGAATAAGATATATCAAAATTTATCCCAGATACGGAAAAAATATAGGTCGTTCCTGCATTGTGTCATTTTTATTTCAGAAAGTCAATAAATTAATTCAGCAATAGCCTATAAGATGCACTGATCATCGAACTGACTCTCACAATCAATAGAGGATTATGGGAGTCTGGGCGCTACCATTCAGTTTCTTTTCAAATTTATAATTTTCTCCTACTTCATACAAATAATAAAATTTATTCTTCACAACTTATATTTTTTTATATTCAATTTATCATATTATTCATTTGAAACACTTATATCATGGTTCCGAACCCCACTGCCATGTATGCCCCACTGCATTTGGACTAGAGTTTCATAGTAGTGAATAGTGGTCATATCAAAACATCAATGCCTATGGCATCCTGGGCTAAAATGCGAAGCGATTTTAAATCAGCTCCCTAGCGCTGGGTAAAATTACCAGATTGAAAAGTACAATTACCTTGAAATTGCAGCCCCGTTTTCATGTAAATATGAAAGTACTGGAAGTCTTCCTTTACTTCGGAATGCAGCACTGCCATGTAAGAGTGAATCAGTGGCAGCAGTTGGCACACATAATAATTGTGGATAAGTATAGCAGAGCTCTGAACAGAATATACAGTCCAGTCGAGCAGAAGGTAAACTTTACATAAATTTTTGATTCAAATTTCTGACATAAAACAGTTTTTGAGAGTATTTTGAGAGTTACGTTTTTAGTTCTTTTGCAATCTCAGAAAGTCAATCAATGATGCCTTGATAATGGAGTTCAAGAAAAACTGAAATTAGTTCCATTTAAATATTTAAAATAAATATATTTACTGTGAAAGTGTGGCCAACAAATAAACAATCTTTAAACTAAAACAAAACAAGCAAAATGCATACTATTCCTCAGCTAAATAAATTAAATTATGAAATAAAATGAAAAATATAATTCAGTTGGTTTTCTAAAAATCAAAAATCTTACTGAAATCTTTATTAATATCAGTAGTTTTCCAATATTTTGTAGGTAATCCCATTCTCATGAATTCAACATCAAGTTTAAACATATCCCATCCTTCATTCTGTTTTTCATTGCCACGAGGGTTGTATGAGAATGCGTAGAGCTCTTTGATTTGCACTACAGATTATAAAGTAGGAAAATTGTACGTTAGATGAAAGAATTGTTATTAAAGTCTGATATCAGCTTTCAAATGCTAAAGAAGCCTATAAACAAATTTGAAATTTCGTATTTACACCTTCATAAGTCTCCTTATCATTATTTATGTAAATTCCAAACACCCGACTTTTATCTCAAAGCATGTTCTACTCTGAACAAGGCCTGTGAGCTAATATTTTTAGACCGAAAAATTCCCAGTTCGGCAATGTTTACCCAACTTATTAGACCCCAAAGGATTGTAGGCATCGAATTTGAACCTCGGAAGTGTAACCTGGTATGTCAATACGGTTGTCTGTCACTTTAATAATTGCTAGGCCTTTGGGCCCAATTTATTAATCATTAGAAAGGATGTTTAATTAATTGTGTGTTTGTTGACATAATGATTAATCTATTTTAGGTATAAATTAGACAGAATTTTGGTATGCAATTTTGATACTTTTAAATTAAAAAATAAAACTAAAAATAGGTTTAGAAAGTTGACTTTATGAAATGTTCTCAGATATAATAGAATACATATGAATTATATGAATTAATACTTTTCTGATGTTATCAATTATATATATATATAAAATAGAACAATCAATGACAATATATTACTAACAGTTCTTATATGATCATACTCACTTGGTTTAGAAAGTTTCAACAAAGAATTATATAAGTCATGGCAATCTCTTTCTTCAGCTACCATAAAAGTAAAAACTTGAAAAGTCTTGCACCTGAAATTTTTACATGTCATTAATATAATTATCCTCAAGTCTAGTTATAAGCTTGCATAATAGAGTATTGTATAAAACTGTCTATGGCTCTTGTCCTTAAATCTATCATTTTATCACACAGACATTTGAACCGAATACAGATAGGAGTTATTATTATAAAGACACTGTTGTATACACTTTTCCAATTTCACTAAATCTTTTGATTTAATCCCATTACGGACATACTCTAGTTTTAATATCTATATAGGATACACATGGATTGAATGCTCGAATGAATCTTTATACTGCTGGTATGCGCATCATATTATTAAGCCATATTATCAGCTTTTCGCCTCCCTGAGACAAATTTGACATTTGAAGAGTTGATATTTAAAAATATCAACCTTATAACAAGGGGAGATCCTGCAGTAGAAAGGCTGAGCTTCTCAACTGAATTGATATGAGTGTGTACAATCCATGTTTCTCTGGTTCTTTCAGAGTTTACGAATATCAAATGTGTTGCTGTCAAAAACAATGTTCCATCAGTTCCGCGTCTGACACTGGAACCTGCTTGATTATCAATCAGTTTGACCCTTTCAACCTGTAAGAGTTAGAGATACTTATCTTGAGGGTTGAAAAGTATATTTTATAGCTTAGCCTTAATGCTGTAATGATATTTGTGAAATATTAAATATCTCATTCGCTTACCACAGTACCAAAGTTCAAAAGTTTGTGAAAGCAATATACCAATATACATGTTTACTAATAGTGAAATGATTAAGAATACAAAGGTGGTATTATGATCAATATACAAAAAATAAAGTTCCAAAATAGTCCATCCTTTTACATTATATAATTTTGAGAATACAACATTCTTGACATAATGAACACTGAAACAATCCGCACAATTGAAGACAATGGTCACTCACCTTGGGTATCCTTATAAACTCCATCGTTAGAAGATTCTGAGATTGAATACCAGTTATTCTGTTATTACAGTATTATTAAATACGAACGGTAGCCTACCTTTTTTTTTTTTTTTTTTTTTTTGCCAAATTCAATTCCAGAGCCAATATGGAATTATTTAATTATGTTTTTGAAGCCAATTAAATTTTCAGTTTTTGTTTTATATAATTTTATTTTTTGTTTTTGTTTTTTGGAAACCAATTGCATGTATTGCGTTCCAATTACGGTAATTGAGGAAAATTAAAACAGTTGGATAAACAATTATTAATACATATCAAACCCAGTGACAGCAGAAACAAAACAAAAACCGCGACACAGATAGAAAACAGAGACCACGCTCCTGAAGTTGACAATACGCCGGTCAGCTGATCGATTGTGGTGATTGTGATTTTTAACGATTTTTTTTGGTTAACAATGTTTTTTTTTTTATTTGATTCAGTTTCAAATACTGTATTATTAGAGAAAAACATATTCCAACAATAATTACAACACATGCCAATGAAATTTACACTTTTTAAAGAAAAGCACAAACTGTCTGTAGAATGAATTTTTTCCCTTGTTTATGTGTCCGTAAGGTGACACGAAAGAGCTTTTTATATTACTCGTTTCTTGTCAATTTACGTTCATTGGCGTCTAGCTCGTTCTCGCAGACTTTAACCCTTATTTTCGCAAACGATTGAGTTCATGATTGCTGAGAATGTGCAGATAGGCTATAGGAAACTGTTGCTGTGTTTTATGGTGTTGTAGATTTTCTAGGATTCGACCGTATAGGTATTTATGAGTATACGGCAAATGTTATGCTAGCGACAAATTCTTGGACATTATGCAAGAAGCTTTGCCTACTCTTTGGGCGTCTTCAGATCGGTTCCATTACATTTGAACCCACGTACATTTGAACCCACGACAATTGCAACTGCATGCCATTGCACCTATGGAATATTTTTTGGTTTTACGGATATTTGTACCCATACTAACCTAACCCATGGGTTTTAGCATCCGCATATTGATTGAACCCGCGGATATACACATGGGTTCAAATGTACATGGGTTCAAATGTACGGTCACCCTTCAGATCTGTTACTTTACCCTAAAACTTACTTTCTATTTTCTTACGGCTTGGTGCAGACTTTAAGTAACTGAATTAACCAATATTGTTACAATAGGTCAGTAGGTAGTTTTGCAAATTGCCTTTATAATCAAAAATGCACTCAGTTCATATTTCTGTATTAATACCGTAACTTATGCATCACATTTTTGTTTTTAAATATCACCCTACGATTTAGATCTACATTATGCAGTTATAAGTAAACTGGTTTCAAACTATTAGCC
This sequence comes from Styela clava, assembly GCF_013122585.1. NCBI lineage: Eukaryota > Metazoa > Chordata > Ascidiacea > Stolidobranchia > Styelidae > Styela > Styela clava. The sequence goes on from NW_024102837.1 coordinate 12,243,153, forward strand.
TATATTCATGATAATTTTTTTTATTCACCAAGGTTTTGGCATATTTTATCAATCTCTGAGTCTGTCAATGTCATGAATAATTGAGACTAATCCAATATTTTATAGGGACATATATTGAGATAGGCTTATAGATAGACTACTGACATCTGATGATTGAAACAAACAATTGACTGACATTGCATTTGGTTTATATAATGTCTGGTAATAGAAAGGAAGAGCTATTCGGTGTTCTACAAAGTCCTTGACTATATTTATGTCAAAGGAAGTTAATTTTTGATGATCAATTATATTGGAAATATACTTGAGAAGAGTTGAAAAACAAGCTCCCAAGATGAGTGGAGGTGGTGTAATGCTTAGTGGTTGGTTGAGAAAATCTCCGCCTGAGAATAAACTCAATTCAAGACATTATGTGAGTAATATAGTATTTAATTTTCAATTTTGTATAGACTAATAATTAATAACTTTCAGGTCTAGTGTTATACACTAGTTCCCGAAAAAGTTGACAAAAGCATGATATTTCTGCCAGTTTCATTGTACCGTATCGCTTTATTGAGTTGAAGTGATCTCCCGCAATAAATAAGAGACCATGCAGAGATTATTAAAATGACACTGAAATGTGATTGTCAAAGATTCAGTGATTGAAATTTCACTATATTGAGGAATGGATTTAATTAGTGCTCTACAACAAAAATGTGAATGCCACAATTTTCCTGCTTATTTACCTTGATTCTGATCAAATGATTGTTTTCCCATATTGATGTGGGTCAGGTATTTTGTTCATTTCTGATCATATATTTGAATCAGACGATGTAGCTAAATAATTCTGTGCTTATGCCGTTACACATTTTGTGGGATTCACAGTATATCTATTTACCAGTTCTCTGTCATTACCAAAATACTTCTTGTATATTCAAGATGCATATTTGCAAGTCAACTTCAATGTTATGTCTGGTAATCATCTATATATAGACCAACACTTGTTTCAGTTTCAAGGATGCTATGAGTCACCAGCACAGTTTTTGTCCGCCCTTGTTCTCTGCAAGGGGCAAAGACCTTAACTAGTTTATGTTCACGAAGACTACATCAATTTAAAATAAATTGACTGTGATTTGTATAATTGTTTGACTGTTATGCATTTGTTTTTTTGCCTCCGCAGACATGGTGCATAAAATAATTGATAGAAACATGATACAAACTAGATTTTCTTATTAAACTGCAAGACTCTTTGGAAGGGACCGACTTTCAACAGCATAAATAAAAATAAATCCATCTTAAAATTTGTTTAAATTCAGTTGCTTGGCTATAAGCAGGGTTGCCATCTACCCAGAGCCAAAAATAAGCACGGGCGTAAAGAAGGAGATCATACACGAGTCTTCCAATTTTGATCATTAGAAGTCGCTGCGAACACGCTTGTAAGCAGCTCCGAAATTGCAAAAAGCTATGGAGTTACTGCCACACGCAATCTCTAAAGCAGAGGGAACTTTTTGTTGCTTGCGGGCCAAAATCAAGTGTTACGAATCTTGGCGGGCCGCACATATTTTTTCAAGAAAATTAAAAACTGAACAGGTGGCTGATGAACCACATTATTTACACAGATTAGAAATTGAAGTTCTAGACTTTAATTAGCGAGCGAACACTGCGACAACACGTGGACTCAAGTCGTGCAAAATATTTACAAATACCATTTAATGTAACACTAACACTATTTGTTGCATTACGTTTGATACCTTTTCAAAATCAGGTGACACACTGGATAAAACCAAAATCAGAACATTTTCTAGCCTATCACCAATCCTAGTTCTCCGAACGGAAAGTTTTATATTGGTTCAGTAATTTAAAACAAAAGCGATTTTTTTATAACGATAGGAAAAAGAATTAACAATGGAGAACAAGAGCAACATAACAACGATCCGTAGGTTCAGTGAAGCATTGCGGGCCGGATTATTTTTGTTCGCGGGTCGGATATGGCCCGTAGGTGGCCGACCCCTGAAATAATACTTTGGTTTCCCGCAATGCTTATTATGTGTTGTGGTAGTATTGGGGACACTGATTACTGATTTCCTCCCCCTTTCTTAATGTCGCAATAGTAGTAGTTATTAGCAAATTCCTTTTCATATTCGAAACAGAACTCATGGTTACGCTTACTAGTTGTCTACTAGTCATCCACATTTCTAAGACAAAATAAGCACGCAACACAAAAATAAGCACAATATGGCAACCCTGGCTATAAGTCACAAAAAAACAAAAATGTATATTGTATATTCGTATATTATAGATGAGAAAGCAAGTCTCAATAAAAATGAATAATATATACGTATGTATTGTGGGGTTTCATTAGCTGGAATCCTATTTTTATTTTTTTCCAAAGGACAACAACACATGATGATCATACCATTTAAAGTATGCTTTTTTATTACACTTCCTATGGGAATTTTTCGTATTCGAATTCATACATCGATATAATAACAGTTGTGCCAACTTGTACGCATATATTGCATTTACTGATCATTGCTTTTGATCCATTGTTCTTGGCATATGCAAGTCATAAGATAATAAACATTAGTCATTATTTTCACAACAATAGTGTTTCTTGGGAAACATGTTGCAGGATTTGTGGAAACTAGTTTCGTGTCTGCATTGTTTGCTGTTTATATTCTAAGCATACTGAACTGTATATTTTCAGATTTTTGTAAATTTTTGAGATTTTTGACAGTATGGTGTTCCAACTGCCAGCATGTCTACAATATATTGAGACAAGTTTAGAGAGATGAAATTTTCACTTTAGCCTCCACCACACGTTGAATAATTTTTAGTTACAAACCAAAAAGTGGTTCTAAAAGTGCCACTTAGTTAGCACTTGCAAAAAATTTTCAAAGGTTGCCAGGATCCAGTTTATTTCCTCTTCTTTTGAATTTGTGTTTATGCAATATCAAATCAAAATATGTGTAATAAGGCACAGCAAAGAATTGCTCATGTGTGGCTCATGCTAGACAGACATCAAAATATTATGTGTTCTGTTATTGTTATTTTGCTTCATAATAATCATTTATAAAATCTATTTGATGTCTAAATTGCCAAGATATTCTGATTGTTGTCTTATCTTATCTGTAGATAGGGCATAGATAATATGAAAGGTATTTCAATAGATATTATAATAAAAAAGGCTTGTCTGTTAGAAGATATGTGTTTTTATTATAAGATAACTATACTGGCAATAAATGAATTATAATAAAAATTATTTGTGGGTTATCATTTTACTGAATTTTTGATTTATTACTGGTACATAAAACAGTAGCTGTTAGATTGTTGTTAAAATAAAGAAATTATCAACAATGCTAGACTTAAGCCCAAAGAATTTTATTTAGTAGCACTTCAGGGCATTTTCCGCTAATTATATAATGACAACAGTTTGTTTAGCCTATCATGCACACCCAAGCAAAATGCTCTTACACTATAATTTTATGTTTATAATAGGTTAGACACTTCGCTTTTAAAATTTTTCCATACTTATAAAAATGCTATATTATGAAAAAATATTGAAATCTTGTCTCAGAAATACTGGAGCATTTTTTTTCTTGAAGTGTACCCTGTTTCATAAGAGAGTGAAAAAACAGATTTTTATCAAAATTAAAAATCAACATTTTCAATAGAATAGTAGAACTAATATATAATAAATAAGAAAAATAAACAAAACAGAGCAATGCAAATCTTCATAATTTTGAATGACATACCGGTACTTGCAAAATTAAATGAAAAAATTGGTTTGACATTTTGTGTGAAAAAGTATTTGCAAATTAGAATATAATTCAGATTTTTCTCAAATGATCACATTTATTTTGTATAGAAAAATTTAGACAAAAATCCCCATTCTTACATTTTTAATCTCAGTATGTTTGTGTTTTGTAATGACGTAATAAACATGTAAATACGTGAGACATTGACGTGATTCCCAGTTGTTCTAACATGAATTACCTTCAGACCTCGTTCATTATAATGTAATTAATATTGTCTCAAAACAATGGCGTATTCGTATTAGGAATAATACGAAAAGTTTAATAAATGGAGAAAAACATTTTTAAATATTATAGTAAGTAAAGAATTAATTAAATCATTTCATATCATCACTGACAATTGTGCGGTGGAAGCATGATCAAAGCATCTAAGCAGAACACAAGCAAGCATTTCTCTAATTACTCTGAAATAACAGTCTTTACTTTATTTTTCATTGTGTGAGTTTGTGTTTTCATATAAACCATCAAGATATCAAGAGACAACCTGCCTTCAAACTAATTTCAAGGTCTATTTGCTTTCCAAAAGGGATTATTTTACATTGAGTCAAGACAGGATAGGAGGCACTCCTGCATTGAAACCCACTGAGGCATTAGAAAATATAATAATACCATTTGAGACTTTTCATGATATTTTCTAAAATTTATATAGTAGGTGAAACTGAATTGTTGAATGTAAAAAATATTAAAAGGGTGAAATATTTTTATACAATATTACAAGTAAATAAATTTATTTTTCTCCAAATGCAATTGCAAATTTAATTTATGGTCATTTTTTTATATGATGTCCAAAGTTATCGAATTTAACGATATGCAAAAAATTTAAATTTATTTTTACAAATTTGAACAAAATATATTTAGTTTGGTTGCATATTGAAACAATTCATGATGAAATTATTTAAAATCAGTTCATAAATATGGTAAATTGTTAAATTATTCAGATATCGCTATCAAATATAGATTACCGGTATATAAATGCAATCCAAAGACATTCTATTCCTAAATTACCTTTTTAGTGATCACTGCTGTGACTTGCTCAACATACTGAGCTTGATATCTGGTACAATTTTGGCATATCGAAACAGTTTGTAACATTTGTCCCAATTGACTGCCAAATCTGTTCCAACCATTTCCAATTAGTTTCCTTCTTGAAATATTTTTGGGATCAAAAACATTTAAAGCAGGATTTGTTGTCAGGTTAAGTAATTTATTGAAGAATAGAATGTAATTGCATTTTAAATAATTTTTTTTTTCACCAGTAAATGAGGTCAAATGGTGGAATTAATGATAGTTCATACTTGTGTGCTGTAATTGTAAAAGGCAATGCAGCTATTTCAAGCTATGTTTTCTGGCGCTACTATAGCATGAGGTTTACGTCCATATGGCTGTCGACTACCCAGGTGTAGACTGAGGTCATGCCCCCTGGGACTTGCTCTAAAACAGAGTTAAAACCCTTTAACTCTATGAGGTAATTTTCGCACTGTAGTGTGGCAGATTGATAGACGCTATTGTGTTTTTTGTAAGACTAAGAATATTTCTCTTTTGGCATATCGCATGGTATGAGGCTTTTGCAAACTTGCTTCAAGCAAGGCACTACCATAGCCACTGATGTGCAGGAACTACAGCTTCCATGTTACTAGAATCATTGAAATATTTGTGTTTTGAAATGTAGCCCACCATTTTACTACACCTTTTGTGAGGTAGTGGGTGTGGAGCTTGAATTTCAGATCTTGAAGTCACTGAAGAGGTTCGTTTCAATGCCCTACCACCAGGCATCGCTCATTGATTTTTCCCGATGCATCATTTTATTTTTTCCACTTGTGTAGTCTTGCAGTTCGTTCAGAATAATTAATGAACTAGGTTTCCAAGTGGCAAAGAAAGCGCTCTGTTCAAATCGGATTAGGAATGACGTCATTCCGTCGTGCGCTGCCCCGAGTAACAATCAATCTCAATTGAATTCATGAGCCTCAAACACGTTTACGAGATAATATTTGCGCCAATGAATTTATTTTATGCATTAATAATGCAATGCCTATGTGCTCTTTGAGAGTCTTTGTTACGATTTTACCCCGTCTTGCTTGTACGGGATCCAACATACGCACTAGTAGTCGGGTCTAATTTGATTTGGTTTACCACTATTACGTCAGTCCAGCGTGCGTAACGATCGAAAAAATGTTCTTGATAAGCTGCAACAATGTATTCATTAATAATGAATTTCGTACTACATTTCGCTTTGGACAATATAACATGTATTGTAAAGTTGCCTCTATAAAACATAGTGAATTAGGTGCCGTATATATTTTATGCTCGCACTTATTCGCGCTGAACAAGGCGCTACATAGGCAGATGCCGATATGTAGGGGGCTATTATATTTTGGATCCACTGGAAGCGTTTTTGTGACCAAAATACCCTGAAGCTTGTGTCATACAACTGCGGATATATTTAGTTGCCACAAACATTACCTTGTGATGAATGCATTACAAAAAAAAAACATTGCAACCAACTACGGTAGTTCCCATTACGTGGGCGTAGGGAAATATAACTTCATTCTTTTGTATAAATATAGTTTCTAATGGGTAATTATTTCTTATAAATGGATCCCGAGTCACCGTTATTTAATGCTAGTAGCGTTGACTTATACGAGCAAGTTTTAGGGGGAAATATTCTTAACCAATCATCGAACCATCTAGCATACGTCGCTGTTTGGAACTTTCATATTATTATAAACTATTCATTACAATTGATATAATGCTTCGTTAAATGAATTCTCAGGCCTTCACCATGAATTGTCAAGTGTTACATGTAGTACTAAATAGTTATGGCATGATAGTCTTGTTCGTGAGCTGAGAAGCTACTGTAGCGGCCATTTTCAATGAGCACTCCAGACGGATAACCCTGTTACTTTAATATTTTCTTATTCATGGTTATATTTTATTTTCGTGTGGCGTATAGGGGCATACTAAATTGTTGCATTTGGATATTTCTTTGGACAAGTTTTTATTTCCACAATTTTCCTTCCCATAGTGGATAAAACTAATAACTTTCCATTTCAAATTTATATATGACAGTTATTAAACGTGTATTTACTCCTTATATATTGGCAAAGCCATGATCGCGACAAAGATATTTTTGATATGGATCTTGCGCCCGTAGAAGCTAAATTTTTGACCTGTCGTGTTTAATCATAACGTATTTTGACAGTTATCTTATAAACGTGCTTTGTTTTATTCGCCTAGTTTGAACTCAAAAACATTCCACAACCATCCATTTAGAAGCAAATTCTTACATCGGAAACCAAAGTAAAAATATTATTTCAAAACTTCCATAACATCGCATGTTCTGATAAAAACTAAAAAATGAAATTTATTTTTTGGATTCGTAAGATTAATTTTTTAATAACTTTAGTCGGATATTATCGGACGTGATTTATAGATGGCATACTGGCGGTTTATTAAAATATTCAATAAATTATTGAAATATCGGAAGTGGTTTTTACTCACACAATTCCGCTTTGTATCGAAATACATTGAAAGATAGATAATTTTTGCGAATTTTTGATAACTCACCGTATTTAGATGTCCGCGTGAACTGATAAAAGCCAAGTCATAATTTCTTATTGTGGAATTATATTAATTATCAGTTCACAGAACAGCAGATTGACAATAACAGTAACGCAATACCTGTCTCGTCTATTTGTGTGAGTCGAAGGTACTTTCCCGCCTTTTTTGATCTGGTAGTCGTTTACCTTTGACTGCGAATTAACCTGTCTAATTGAGATTAATAGCTTCTTGAAACGTTACCTTTAACAGTGTATAGTGTGTTGAGATATTATGTAGAAGATCGCCGTGTTAGCTATTTTAATGTCAACTAACTTGTACAATAATCCGTTTTTCATAATCATTAATGTAATTATTTATTTGTGTCATCTTTTTTTTGTTATATGAGTTGACCATTAAATTCATTAGCTTTGACAACGATTTTTGAGGGGTCGCGCTTTGATGGGGGTATTGGTGCCATGACCTCAAAAAAGTTACAATTAGATGAGCACTGAATTTCTAAATTTAATTTTTGCCTTCCATGTAATGCAATGGATGCTACCACACTATATTGCGCATCTTAAATGTTTCCCACTGCAAGATTGCAATTTGAATAATTGTACGTACTTATGAATATAGCAACGATTATGTCTGTAGTCGGCATTTATCGTTTCCGCTCTATGCAATGATCCAATACATTCCCACGATACGAATGACAGGACGGAAAATCACATGTCCTCGCTTGTGCCGTTTTGCAAACTCGTTCACGTTTTTGTAATTGAAATATTCTGCTTGTTATTTCGTTGATCTTTCTGAGTGAATCTATTTCAAGCACATGCCATTTTTAACCAAATTTAACAAGGTATGGCAATATGTCATTCCTAGGGTCGGAGTCAAAACTTTAAACTTCCGGGAGTCCGGAATCGGATTTGGAATGAAATTTCAGAATTATTTTCCGATGTGCTTGGGAGTCGAAATTTTGATGAAATTTAAAAGAATTATTAACTAACGAATGTCAGTTTTTACATTTAAACTTTTGTAATTCAAGAGATTTCTTTCATTCTTCTCTGTAGTCGGAGTCGAAAATATCTGTATCTGGAGTTTCGATAGGCTTGGAATTGAATAGAACTTTTCCCGGACTCCCTAATCATGCTCCAATCACAGTTAGGATGGGGATGGATTTATGGCCTTCATTCACGAATTTTGCACTAAAACAAAAGATAATTCTTTCTTCTTACAAGGGAATATTATTTTTTAATTTAAGTTCACATTAAACTGACTATTCATACATACATCCGACATTATCTAGTCTAAATGTCATTCCATGGACTCTCTCTTCCCTTTTGCTTCTAGCAAATAAACAGCGTGACTGGCATTATTATAAGATGACCTTATGGTCACGCCTTTCCAACTGTCACACCCAGCTATAGCATTTCTCATTGCTAACTTACGTCGTTATTAGTCGACCTATCTGGCATCGGCTATTGGAAGACGGAAGACACCCATCAATCGTTTTCCGTGAACCATTCTTCGTGGATTTGCTGTAAAATGCCACTGAATTGTACAAATTATTACTACGAGTGCATCATTTGGAGAAAGGCAAAAGTGCTTATTATTGTTTAATTTAAAAAGCCTATCTCGCGTATGGGTCTGTCGTAACCGATCATACTAACGTCATAATTATGTCAACAGTTCAAATATTGATATCATTATGGTTAAATAATGGCGCGATAATTTTCAAAACTGCCTATTTAAAAGTGCCACATGAATTCAGCTTCAACAACGGGCACTTATTTTGGTAGTGATTTTGTAAGATGCAAATATACAATTTTAGATTCTGTACTACCGGTTATTATAATGGCGGAATACCATGACTTTTTGTAGTAAATCGTACTTTAGGCTTGAGAAATATGAGATTTTTATGTGTATATAACATTTTTTCCGCTATGTAATCTGTATAGTTTGTGTAGCTGCTGGCGCTTCAATTACTCATAAATTTAGTATAATTTATCGTTTTTTTTAATTGGAATTTGCCCTATTGGTATAAACGTGTCTCGTTTGTTTAGTAGCAACTTAAATTATTTTACGGAACTTACGGACTTCATCGATGAAAACAACTATTGCATGGACATCCCCGGTAGTGGATGTATATTCTCATAAAAATGTTACGCCGGAGGGACCAAATTGACTTCAAAATTTACGATTAAAATATCCCGTTCGTTTTAGGCGGGTTTTACAGCAGTGACTACTGGAACGGTATCCCAGTCAGATGGTGGAAATTAATTTCTTCTGTCGAGTTGGTTATTAATAGATTGTTTATGTGTCGTAACCTTACGTTCGTTTATTGTTGACGCTTTCTCCTTATGACGTTGCTTCATAGTAAGCTCGTCGTTGTATGCCTCATTTATTACCAAGGACAAAAATGAATTTTTCAAGATTTCGATTCCTCGTTTTTTGATTAATCGTGTGCTACGTTGGTAGACATGGCTGTGTCTGGGGCTCTGACAGGTTAACGCAGCTTTGCATTAAACATTGGCGAAAATTAACATATTGATTCTTGGGCGCTCCAGAAATGTATGTATCAATATGGAGGTAACTAATTTTGTTCGCCTACTTTACATCAAGTTGTGTAAAGGGACTGATACCATGGGTAAGGGATATATTCACTTGGCTAACACAGACAGTCCCCGAACTCGTAATAGAACTAAAATAAATCGGAATAAAATTATGGCATGACCCTAACCTGGTACATACACTACGGGAGTACCGATTTTTGTGTATAACCGGCCTTGAAAATAGTTTACACTAAAACTCAACGATTTTCGTTTGGCAAATCAAGTTTAGTTGGTCGTCCTGAAATTTTGGCAGATTCACAATTCTGTGAAGTGAACTTCGCGTCAATTTTAGTATCTTCTGTTTCATTGTTGAACGGCGTGTGTTTACGAGTTATACTCCAGGACGGAATTAGCATTTTAGCGACCGAAAAAAGTACCCTTCGAGTTATTTTATATTTCATTTATTCTAATATATTATATATTTATTTATTTTTATGTTTAGACCTTATCAGTCTGGTAGCATTTGTATCTTATGCGCTTCCGCTCTTGACAGTATCATCATTTTTTGATCTATTTTTTGTTTCTCAAATAGGCCCAAAACCGGAAAACCTCGCAATCAATTATTTATTGCCTTAGTATAAGTGATCTTCATTACATACTTATGACTTGGAATTAGGATTTAAACAATAATTTCGATGGCTAATTTCAAAGTCAAGTACGAATTCACCCGAATCCGAAATAGACTACCAGTACCTGGGCCTACTTATTTAATGGATTTCTGTAAAATTTAATCGATTTATTGTATTCTCGTGCGTTTACTGGAAGTACCCGATTATTTTGTATTGTAATCTTTAATTATTTAACTATTCCCCAGGAATAAATCTGAATTTTACTCATTCGAATTCGAGCTCTTGATGACTTTTTCAACATATTCTCGCGGAACGTTTGACAAAATATTCTAAACGCTCGAGTTCTGTATTGATTGGGCATTATCATACTCGTTGAGATTTCTTTGGAAAGTTAATGTTGCGTTTTATTTGAATTGTTCAATTGTCCGTGTCTCGCTACTATTTCGTAGACATAACGATGTTATCATGCGTATTCGTATCACTTTTCCAACGAAGTGTGAGATTACAGCACTGAGGTATTTCAAAAATCCGCTGGTCGCGTGTTTTCCCCCGATTTTTCAAATATGAACCAATCATAACACGCGGTACATCATGCTTAACATCCGTGGCCCATTATTGATAAAATATTGCGCAGTACTGTTTTCTCATACTCGGCCTGGAATTCAAGGCATCCGCTTTCATATATGCTTAAATGTTGACCCTGTTTATGAAAAAATGCTTCATCGGTAGCGTTTTGAGTATAGATAGCAAAGGGTGGGCGCGTCATCTGCTATCAAGGGGTACTGTTTGCTGAAAACCCAATGTTCGACTGCTTGATCGTAAATACCACGTGGTGCAGAATATTCTTTGTTTACCAATGGTCGCGCCAAATTTTATCCAAATAACGCCAGAGAATGAATAGATTGTATAATGTGTTTTTGAATCGTGTATTGTACATGTACGCCTTTCAGCGATAGGCCACAACCACGGGAAAGGTATGTTACACTATTTCGAATTTGCTCGATCCAAGGAATCTTAATTGGTGATCAGTCAAAGGCGAGATACCAGTCTGTCAGTCAGCAGTTTGGGTGATCTTATATCGAAAGAGCTGTTGGAAATACATTTGTGCTATGCCAAATTAAATGAGGTTATGCACCGTGCAGACGCAGCGACTAGACTAAGTGTCATTCCCATGAACAATAGAGTGTGGCCTGTATGAGTAAGAATTAGTAAGATATGACATCGCAAATCTTTGTATATGTATTGTTAAAGATGAATTGCTCATTGTGGTTGTAATGTCCAGTCGCGTGATTTCTGTATACAAAGTCAGGTTATAAGGAAATTATATTGATGCCATTCCGCGTTATACCAAGGATAAGGGTGTTGCTTTGTAGGATTGCTATTGCTTATTACGTTTTTATTGTTTTAGTATTACTTATGCAGGGACATGTGGAATTAGAATGCGTCGTCAACGCACAGTCGCTTAAAGAGTTAACAAAATCGGTTGCATATTATATTACTTTTTCGTACGTTCGATCGTATAATGTTTTAAACTTAATTTCTACCAATGTTGTAGGCTTAGTTTGGTAAAGGACAGCCTTGGACATGGTTTAAGGGCGAATAGATGATTTAAGATTGGCTGGTGCCGCTGTATTACATAACAGCTGTTATTTGTGAATAAATGTAAACCGCGTTCAAATTTTGCTAATATAATTTAGTGCAGAGTTTGCACTAAAAGATTACGATTTGTACTTTTATTTCCTTTCTTTCGGTGTATGTAAAATGATTTTTATAATAATATTTCGTGGTAATATTAATCGTTGATTTGTGTTCTTCTGTGAAGTCCCTTGCTGTATTAAGTTACTTTTGTTCAGCAGAGCTAGCTTTATTAAGAGACGACGACATTTTACGGTTTAGTTTGCTTGCGTCGTAGTCATGGTGAACTTTCACGTTTTGTCGTTTTACGTTTATTGAAGAGAGCGTGCGTATCTGAAGTCACAAGAACGGAATGTTGACCTTTGCTCGACGTAAAAGAAAGCACGCGCAATGCCTCACCAGATATTCTTAACTCTAAGAGCTGTACACTTGGGACATAGCCATGTCGGTCTGTTTCCAACAAGCCTGGGGGAGTATTGAAACGGGCGTCGCATGAAAACTTGACGTTAGTTTGTAACCATGGTTGGCGTTGTGACACGAAGTCCCATGAAGCTCAAGCTTCGAAATTACCTGACGGTCACGTGTTCCGAGTTGAGTCCGAGTTGCCAGAAATAGAATAACCTCTCATAAAACACTATTTTTGCATCGGAATGATGCACGGCTTCGTGTCAGCCTGTTGTGATTGACAAGACTGTTCCCCATACACGGTCGCGTGTTTCTATTTTTAGTATGCCTTCATGGACTTTGTTATGTTTCCAGCATTTGAGTAGTGAAACCTACTTACAGCTAAGATATTTCAGTTTCATAGTCATAATGGTATTATTAATATTGGATTAGAAACCAAATGTAATAGAAAAACATTGTGAAAGTCATTTATCCATAATTTTAAAAATACTGACATTTTCGGTTTTTGAAAAAATTATGAAAACACTAACAGCAATTTTTTTAAAAATTGATTGTGTTTGTTTTGTTTTTAATTCCCAATTCACGGGATCGTTTATAATATTATTCGTACACGATGAACCAAATATAACATATTAACAACTTTGAGTTGAATCTTGTGTCATTAAGTATTTACTAATGCTCAATTCTATGCTTTACGGTAATTCTTTGTAGTTCATGGCTGTTCGGTGGTTGTCCATGACATCTCTCAAAAATCAATCCCTTATTTTCGATCGCAAATTTCCTAAAAAGTGACATCAATCATTTCACTCATTTTGAGCAAAACTTCCATATTGTGCAAAATACTCATGTTTTGTGTATGACTGCTAATTTTGGTTCTAATGGATATTTTTAGTCAAAACTCCAGAATTTATGAGTAACACAGATTTACAAGTTTTAAATTATACTAGGTGTGAATAACAATTACAACTCATTTTTTAAGGATTAATCACTATGCTTTCTAAGCTTGTCCAAATTGGGTATAAAGAAATTTTCGCAGAAACTACCAAAAAAATTAACCATAATACTTCTAGAATGTGGTATTATGAGAAAATTTGATTGTCAAGGATCATATTAAATCAAGCCTAATTGTTTTTTAAAAATTCAAATACTAAAACCATCACAATACTGACATTTAAAAACATTGTTCCTACAAGTTACGTCATTATTATGATGATGTCATTTGTTGTACCGCTGTTATAACCAGTTTCCCTAACTGTTTACATAATCCACCCACATACATTACTAAGTTAAATGTACAACACCCAATAACAACTTAACCTAAAAAACTTAATGCCAATCAGTTGTAAAAGTAAAAATACAATCATTCCTAATGTTTTCAATTGTGATGTTAAGATGATTGATATTATTGTCCTATGGTGATGTCATAATGATGGATTATTAAAATTTGTCATCATCTTGGCATTCTTGATACATGATTTAATTTGTAATTACCAGTTGGATTGATTTCTAATAATATCATGTAACAATGGAACAATTATATCATCAGATTTTAATTTTTTATTGCTATTTTTGGTCATGATCATGTTTTGATGATGAATATAATGTATTTTTTTGCAAAAAATAATTTTGCTAATGTGGAGTATGAGGTTTATCTTTTTTTGAATAAATAGTTATGTGTTTAATATAAATTAGCTTCGGGCACTTCAATTGCTGTTTTAGAGATATCTGAGTGCCCACGAAATTTATTTAAATCCAAACATTTAAAAAAAAGATTAATAACAAAATTGCTGTTCTTAAATAAAATTATTTTTCAAACGTAAGGTCAAATTTAGCTTGTCATCAACTAATACAACTTCCATGGGAAAAAAATTAAATAGTAATTTCGTAATTCCTTATCACAGGCTAAATGTCATGCCCAGCACCTCACACAAGATGTGATTGATTGGGTAAGCAATGCCGGAATGAGAAGTAGCAGCTCTTTTAATGTTGTTAGATACCACTGCATGCTTGTACGGGCCTTGTTCAGAGCAAACATTGTAAACAAGCGTCTTATGAACAAGGCAAACCATTCAACATCTCAATTTAACATAAATAATAAACCTATTGCAGGAATGGCAAAATATCATCAATAATAAAAAATTCATTTAATTTATCACATTTTCCAAATACCTAATTTTAAATTTAATTAAAACTTCGATCATCAGGCAATCCCTGAGCAGGTATGATACTAGTATGTGGTTGTGTGACTGTTAGAATCTATATGTAATGAATCTATAACTGTCATGCTATCAAATGTTAACATCATTTATCAAAAACATATCTCATGTTGGATATAAATTCAGATAGGTCACTGTCATGAGTTTGTACTATGTGGGCTCTTGATCTTCTTCTATTTTATGATATGTACACACCATGTGATTCATAGTGTTTACATTTACATAAAACCAAATGACGTCAGTTGAAAACATTATTTCAAATTAACCAACACAATCACAATATTTATTCAATCTTTATTATCTTGAGCTGGATTCTGCCTTCATTTGACCCTTTCATTTGAAATCCATGTTTTGTTGTTGTCACAATGCATGTATGCACTGTAACCCATTAAGCGATATTTATAGTGTTGTAATTTATTAGTTTCACATTGTCTGTTTACAAAACTTTTTTCGTTATGGAATTTCACGTTATGTAACGAACAATTTGAAAATAAGGACTTTTGCAAAAGCTTGGGCTATTGTGACATCAATCCTCAATGAAATGATCTATTCTTGCCCGTACTTTAATATACTTTGCTAAATATAATTACCATGCCTGTTTTATATCCAAACCAAGGTATTCTTCTCAAAATATTCACATTTTGCTCATTGGCGTCATGAAATGGATTGTATATAATGGATTTTATGCGTCATAATTATTTTGTTTACCCCTTCAACGATTTCTGGTTTCGCTGTTGTTTCCTTATTAATGGCTTTGTAAAAGAATATCATATATGTAAGCAATATTATTTTCGGCTTGACTGATTTGTTTCGGTTTTCACATGATATATAAAGGATGTATGATCATTGCTTTAAACCAATTGCTCTCTGTAGGCCGTTAGAGTTGAGAGGTCGAAATATGGAATTGTATATATGATTCATGCTAATGCAAAGGGTTGTATTAAGATTTTAGTTAGCATGGCAATAGGAATGGTATATCGAAAACTTGCTAGTTTCTTATTATGCATATTTAGGAATGTAAAATTTTATTAGGTTTGTACTGTAATATTATACTCAATCTGCATATTTGTATAAAATACAGGGGTAGCCAAACTTGCGTTCGTATATGATTGTACCCACTACCCAGAAGTTTCAGTAACCTTGGACGCTTTGCACAGAAATTATGTTTTCTCTAGAATATGTTTCAACTTACCTTGGTTCACTTTTTTAGGGGGTCAACCGGTAGTATACTCTGTAATAAATAGACTTAATTTAATGAAGATGTAGAAGGCACATATTTCGATTTAGTGAATGTTGAGAGTAGGGGCACAATGCGCATAGATTTGAAATAAAATATCAGCGACTGCCAGTCTGCCACCAAACTTGAATATATACTTTATCAGCCGGAAATACGACCACAATGAGCAATGCTAATAGAAATACATTTGTGTTAGTGTGCAGCAGGATTATTGAATTGCATAGAATGGTCATGTTTATTCCTGCTGCGGCATCTTTGCATTATATGCATGTGGGATCCACTAGCACAAGGAATTGAGGAGAGATTAGCTACAATAAGAGTTTTAGTTTGCTGGATAAGATTATGTACTTTGTTATTATACAAAAGTGAAGTTGTGTCTGAATTTTATTTAGTACGTTGATATTTTAAAAAAGCTTTTATTTATTTGACTATTTTTTATTGTAACAAGCTAAATGTCTACATTTTGTATTTACAGTCATGGAAAAAACGATGGTTTGTGTTAAAATCAGGGAGATTATCAGGGGATCCTAATGTATTGGAATATTCCAAGTATCAGACTTCAAAAAAACCAATAAAGAGCATAAATTTGAATGATTGCAAGCAAGTGAGTAGCTAATTATCATAAGTAATTTATTCAATAAACCTGATTTACCTTTGCTTGGATTGAAAATTAGATTTGAATTTCAAAAATTTCAAATTGAATTTATTACCCATTGCATAGCACAACATTTTTGTTTGGAAGTTTTATGACAGATCATATTTTGGGTATTTTCCTGATGAATTATTTAAATTCCTTCTACAGCTTACTCTTAAGTTTTTTTCTAAACTCCCTTAGGATGATATTATATACACCATTATATTCATTCTATGTTTCGTCTAAACCAGGGTTTTTCAAACTAGACCCTTGGCTCTCCTAGTTGGCTATAGAGTGATTCTCTGGGACCACAAGCGAAAGCCTCCATTAAATACCATCAGCCATACCTACGTTAATTTTAAAGTGAATTGATTGCGATTCGTTCAATTCATTCATTTTAATGCATTCATTTTTTACTTCTTTTTGTTGAATTTTTCATTATGAAACATGACACAAATAACTATTTGAAGTATAAAGTATTTTTATAGAAGAGTAGGAGAATACATGTATTGAGATTCTTTTGAACGTTGTCACGTACCATGGGAATTTGAGAATCGCTGGCTAGATACTCTTATATCTGGTCTTAGTGGGACAAGACGAGTCACTTTGTTTTTCAGATAAAAATCACGATTATCCCGATTTTGACTCAATCCATTATATTCCCCTTTTCCACAGATTGATATTAATGTGACGATACCTGTTCGACACGATAAGAAGGATACAACAGAACATTTTGTATTTGCAATTGTAACGAACCTTCGAACATTTTATTTGGTTGCTGACAGCCTCAGAGAAATGTCATCGTGGGTGCATTGTCTCTGTGATCTGTGTGGATTTAGTCATGGTAGGTCATGAAAACACATATTTATGGAGGTGGTATAATGACATTGTATCAACATTACCTTTTAATGAGATTAGGTTATGGTATGTAGTCATTCTGTTATTATGTTTTGTTTGGTGTTTTTTTATAGGATATTTTACACATCTTACTTCGAAGAGATACTTATGATTTTTTTGAATTACTATTTACTGTATCATAATTTTATGTCAGATTCTAATGACAAATCAGACTTGGGTCGGCAGAAGCAAACATTCAAAGCTGGAGAACCAAACATGAATGTAAATGGAAATTCTCCTGCAGCTTCTCTCTTGTAAGTTCATCAGTTATGCTGTAGGCTGACACAAATGTATTTCTGTATCGTTTCGTCTGACTGAGATCAGAATTTTTCAGACAAACATATTTCCACTATTGGAATATATACCATAATATGTGAATATATACCTCGGTGAGACAATATATTAAAAAAATGCATTTGTGTTAGTGTGCAGCAAATAGTACTTTTTAAGGAAGCTTACTCAAAGCAATTCAACATGCACTCGGAATAAAGGGTCTTCGAGTGAATTTATGATTGGCCACTGAAGTACCAAGAGCTACTGAGAGTCTGAGACTATTAAAAAATAATAGTGTAGAATTGCATCTTATAAAATACCAATTGTGTGCTTTTTGAATCAGTGTTCTTGTGAAAAAACGTCATAAAATATTTTTGGGCTTGTAGCGATATTTAAGAGTAAGCGTGTGAGAGCTCACAGCAAACTGAGTGTGGTGGTTGAAAACCTAATTTGAAGGAATAAGTTTCGAGAGTTCAGAAGAACACAGTCCTTTATAATATCTGTAAAATAAGTACACCGAAACAACATTCCCTCGATGAGAAAATTTCATGTTTTGTATTTAAATTTTATTGGTGTTATGCAAATGCAGATACTGATCTTATCCATGACTGCCATTTTATTTTTTCACATACAGGCCAACGACATCCGACGTTCCACCTGCAGTGTTGCCTAGACCTGAGAATACCATTACTGCCTTGTCAAAGCCAATCGAGCCAAATCATCCTTCACCAGTCATGCAAAATGGAACTGTGAATACATCATTTCTTACTACATCTGAAAATGGATATGATTTTTCTGTGCAAGATGCTTCATTTGATAATGGTGTTGGTTTTGGGCCACATATAATGAGTGAGTCTATTATTCTGGTTCCTGTTCGTCCAAAATTAATAGCTCTCAAATTTTGCTTGTATTGACTCTTGTTTGGAGTGGACAGCAAGGAAAATGTATAAAAAAAATTTATCACTCTGAAGATTGGTCATCTTTAACAACATTTTTAAAATATATACAGCAGTAATACTTTTATCTTAATTAAATCTTGCCAGCAAACCTCTTGTCAGAAGTATTTTTTTTAAATGGGCCGGGCCCTCTCCCTTTTTGGGGGCCACAAGCAAAGGTCTTAGTTACAATTTGCAACGACCACATTGTTAATGTTAAGTAAAGTAAATTAACCGCAATTTGGTAACAATTTTTGATCATGGCGCATTTTCATTAAGTGTTGCGAATAAAGTAACTAATGCAAACCTGTTAAAAACAATACGTTTTTTTTACATTGAAGAGCAAGGGTGTCACACAGTGTTGAGAATATTTAGATGAGGCCACAGATCGTGAAAGTTGGAGAACTACTGGTTAAAACTAACAAATTTTCTAACAGAAGCTAATTTCCTCTCTTATCACAGGCAATCATAGTGAAATGTCACTGGATATACCAATGTTCGCTCCCCCTGAAGATGATGATTCTGACAGATATTTTCATCTGGCTGACTGTGAGACTCTGGATAAAAACGAACAAAATCCATCATTATTGATGACTGAAAAGGTATAAAATATTCAAAATGAAAATTTTTAATGAAAACTTATAAAGCATAAGTTAGCCAAGCATTTCCAATAGACGATTAAAGAAGACTTGCATAAACCAAAGTTGTTATCAAAATTTTATTTTTTCGGGTCTGGACTCTCAGACGTCACAGCCCTGATGTATATTCATGGTGGATGGAGCGGGCATGTTTTTTTTGGACTTGGAGACGAAGTGGTATTTTCACAAACTCCTCAGAGTCAGTGTCGAAATTCTGATATCCTGAAGTCGGAGTCATGATTTCAGATTTTGATGGTGATGAAATAAGAATGTTTCAAAGAACTCCAAAAATATTACATTGACTAAACGTTCTCAACGGTCTGTTAAAAAAGCTTGCATATTATCAAAATTAGATTTTCTTTAGATTGGAGCTGGATTTGGAGTCAAAATTTTTCTTAACCCCAAGTCGAAGCAAAAATTTTTTACAACCCAGAGTTGATGTTAAATTTTCCCCTACTCCACAACCATGGGATGAAGTACTGATAATTTCTTATGATTCACTGGCATCAACCTCTTATGACATTTTATTCACAGAATGATGAACGTAGATGTTCAACTGACAGCGTATTTGCTCATGACGATGGATCTGATGAATCGAAAGAGGACAGTCCAACACTACCTATGGAAGCAATTCCACAAACGTCAAGATTTTTACAAGCTAATAAAGCAAGGTTGAGCAGCATGCCTGATTGCCCGCCACCACCTCCTCCAATAAATGGTAAGTGTGTTACACAAAAATTTTACTTATATTTTTGTTTTATTGCTTTACGAATTTTGTATCTATCAAAAACAAGTTGCAGCTCATTAGTTGTTTTCACACTTTTCGTGCTTTTTTATTCATTTAGTCAAGTTTCCAGACTTTATTAATCTCATGACTTACATAACTTTATGTAATGTGAGTAATGGAAAAAAACTTTATTAGCATCAATTTTCAACATGGAAAGGTTTTTTAATATATGTAAATTTAATCATTTCTCTAGGATTTCATTTTTTGCACATGTATGATTATAACATGACTGAATGTTTGATATAATCACTAGTGCTTTTCCATCAACATTAGCTTTGATAGTTATTTTTCAATACAATGCTTATTATTTCTATTTGCTCTGAGAAGCACTGATATTCAACGAGATGTGATAAGCCATTTTTTTTCGGAAGGATTGAAATAGGGCTGGGCATTTCAAATCGAATAGTAAATTATATGAATCATTTCAAACGAAAATTTTAAATCACCGCCATCTTGTTTTTTTTTCATTTGCCCAAGATCAAGGTGAATCTGTTGTTTGAAGCCGTATTTTTGAATACAAACGGGCATGTAGCCTATTTCTTTTCTTCCGAGTGACTTATTGATGAAACATGTTTCTTATTGATTGTGAACACTCAGCGAACTGTCTGTTGGACTCCTTACAATCAAAAAAATACTGTATATACAATCACCAATCTCCCAAGATTCGATCTGAACAAAAATATTCAATTCGATTCTGAAATCACCAGATTTTCAAAAATACTCTAGATTGCCCTAGATTGAAATCAATTCAGTCTGTATACAATCTAATAACTACACATTGCGCAATGTTTTATTTCATTTTGTCTCTAAGTTTATTTGTTTCATTTTCAAATTGCAAATAAAGATCCAGTTACAGAGAAGCGCATGTAATTAGAGTACTTGACATGAGATATTGTTGTGAGAGTAAATACCAAAACGAAACATGTTTGTACGTTTAATAACTTGTTGTATGTTTTATAACTTGCTGATATTAAAAGTGGTGCTATATATAACTTACCTATATTGATGCAAACATAGAACATAGCTAATCAATGGGGTTAAATCTTTTTTGAAATACTACCATACAGCACAGAAGTATGTTATGAAGCATAATCTATTAGTATTTGTTATCTTTTCTAATTTCAAATTTCAGTATGCAAAATTGCATCATTTTAAATTTCAAAGATTTAACCATAAATCTATTGTTACAAAAACTGTTGCAGCTCCTGTACAGTGCAGTCCCATTATCAAACATGAACCATATCAAAATAAGTCACTTTATCATATTCCCATACTTGGCTGCCTCTAAACAAACGATATCTGCTTTAGATGTGTTTTTATAATTTAGTGTTGCCTACTCATTGTGTCTGTAATAGCATTTTGCATGGTCTAATGGTTTTATAACCATCTTTTATTACAGCAGCCTGATTTTGACAGCTGGAATTCTGTAATATATAGCTTTTGTCTACATGGCTGCAATATACTCAGCTGTTAATACATACCGTGCAATACATACTGTGCAATTTGATTGATGGCTCCTATAGATATTGCAAATGCTTTTATGATGAATTAAATGTGCAGTATCACTGAATATACGATATTAATATCATTTTAAATATACTTTTATTTTTTTTTTCAATGATAATTTTTACAAATTTTTTTCTATTAGTAATAATCTCTCTAGATAGTTGCATTTTTATGGATTTAAAATTGTATCTTGGTAATGTCTCACAACTAATTCTTTGATCTGTTTAAATCTTTTCCTCGTAGGTTAATTTGTTTTAGGATAAGGTTTATGTTTTTGCCCCACCCATCTCTGTAAAGGTGGGGCAAGCATCTAACCTATGATGGTTATGGGGCGATATAACAGGATAATACCAAAATTACCATAAGAATTCTATTAACAGCTGCATTAGCAATAATTTAGCCATCATCGGGGGTTAGAATACTTGAAGACAATATTTAAATTTAATCTTCTAGCAGGGGTTTAGCCAAGAATTTTCAAACATTTTAAATGCCAAGTTAGACTGTAACAGCTAGCAGTCGATGCTTTCTTTTTTTACCCTTCTTAAGAGGGGTTCCGACTCCCCCTCCCCTTGCTATGCCTCTGCTAATTAGCATGATAAACTTCATACCATACTTAACTACACCTTGTTAGTGTAAATTGGATAAACTGACCCGGTTTGGCTCAATTGAATTTGTAAAATCCACTCATAATTGCTTTCTTTTACATCAGTGCTTCCTCACTCACAATATGCAGATGACGACGAGGATGATGTTGTTGACGCTGTACGTCGACCCTCCAGGGTAAGATTTGCTCGCTTTATAAATTATAGACCAGTAAGAGACATGAGGGATATTGTTTCGTTAGTCAAAAATAGGCAACATACGCAATATTATTCGGTATAGACTGGTGGGTGCAATAGAACCAGAAGGTCTTTTAAAGTCAACTCTCCCCCTTCCAGTGGGTTCAAAACTTTTTTCAAAAATTTCAATTTCCAAAATGTACCAAAAAAAATGAAAAAGATTACAATGTAATAAACCAAGCATGTTGACTCGGAGTTTTTTATGTCCATGTAAAAAAAATAAAAAGTGAATTGAAACAGAACTCTGGGTACTGATAGTTTTTGGCATCAGACTTGCAATCGTTGCAGCCCTACAAATGCGAGCATAGTTTGTTCAAAGAATGAAAGTACGGTAAAAACTATCAAGCTATGGGCGTTTACTAGATTCAGGAAACCCATTAAAATCTTGAATGAAAACACTATCACCTGTAAATACAAGAAACTTAACTTTGAGATTCTCCATTTAAATTAGTTTTTAATCATGTTCAATCAGTATAACAACTTATTTTTATAAGCATTGACCTTTGCTTGTTTTACAGAATATCAAGAGTAGACTTCCTCCTATTGATGACACCGGTTTATACAATGTTCCACCTGGGCTGCAGAGAGAACAAAGAGGCACAGATGGGTCATTACGTTGGCAAGGTAAAAATTTCAAATTGTTTGAGATGTTTTGCAATGTTTCTAATGTATTATCCCTGGGCCAAAGATCTCTAACTTTTGGCGCCATTATGCTCAAGATATCTTACGTGGTGATAAAACGTGGTCATATACGGTAGTTTTGTTTTAATGGGTCAACTGGTGAAAGGAAAAAATAAATCCATTACATTCAAAGAACAAATCACAGCCAAATATGATGCTCCTAAGATGCTTTTACTCTTTCATTTTTTAAATTTATTTCGTGAAGTCTGTGACACAATTTTTACCCAAATTTAGCTTTTTAATTGATAAAGCTTCTACTACATCCTCCTATGTTTCGACCAATGGCTATCTAACAAATGTAACAGAAATCTCATCCGCAATGTATATTGAAAAAACGAAATATTCAATTTTTACTGTGAAATTTCCAAAATTTGGCATGTATCGTTGTTTTGTTTTTTATTTGCAAAATAAGGTTGACTAGTCTACCAAATTATTTGGATATAGACACTTGTTAAGGAAACTTGTATAACACAATAGTCACAAGTGAAGTCTTGCAACCTTTTGTCAATTATATCCCAAGGTTGTTACTCTGCAGTGAAAAAGTATTCTAAATCTTTGTTTTCATTATTATAGGGAGTAACAGCAGCTCTTCATATGGATCAGCTTATGGAGGAGATGGCAGATACACCGGAAACAAATTACTGAGTCCCCCAGAATATATAAATACACAGGATCCAAAAAGTTCAGGTAAAAGTAAATTGATCCCAACAGCTTCAATACAACCAAATAACTTTAATACAACCAAACACCTCGAAACCTTAATACAACCAAACACCCCCTAACCTTAATACAACCAAATACTCCTATCACATTAATGTAACCAAACTACCTGGCCCTGATTTGAAATTCGGCAAAGTTAAAGTTTTATACTTTCAATAGTAATAATTGGAGTCCAAATTTGTAACTGAAACTTAGAACAGCAAATAAATACACATACGTTTAAAGTTCCGGGAGTCGAAGCCTTTTCAATTTTGTCCCCACATTTTACAGCCCTGTATAATAGTAGTAAACAAGGAGTTAACACAAATGTTTCATTTTTTGCAGGCTCTTTTTCTCCTGGCATTCATTTATCTGGTTCTGCTTCGTCATCTTATTCAAGTCCCGGTCCACTGTCTACCAGTCCACATCTTAGAAACCAATTATACGACGTACCAAGTCCTCTGTCACCTGTCTTTCCACTTGGTCAAAACGCCAACGCCAGATCGAACTACCAGTCCCCGAAAGCGTTAGATAGAACACCAGTGGGATTGACACCGGCATCCTCAGTACAGGACTCTGATGTTTTGGCTTTACAAAAACAATTGAAAGATTTTAAAATGTTGGATGTTGGTGGTGTATCACCGACGCAACAAGAGTCCACTTACGCCACACCGAAGGATTTGGGTTTGTCTTCGAAAACAGATCAAGTGGATACAAATTTGAATACTGAAAGCACATATGCTGTGCCACCCAGGCCACCAAAACCTACTGCTACGAGTAATATGCCGTCACCGGCACAAAGGCAAAAAATCCCAACCGAATTGTTACTGGGACATAAATCTTCTGAGGGACTTTATGCGAGTCCAAGAAGTCACAGTGCGAGTAGTGCAGGCAGTGCGGACCATGCAACATATGACACTGTAAAGCAGCTGACGCCTGTATCGTCACCCCATGCCACTGGTATTCGCACAGTGCCTCCAAACTCATTGCCGCCGTTTACGAGAAATTCAGTTTCAGCTACTAATTCTCCGTTAACGACACCTAACATGACAAGACGAGCTGAAATAACGTGAGTTATTTGTATTGTTACATGAGAACCACTCATAAATTACCAGCAATATATAAATTTACTGAAATTAGGATAAGATTTTGACAATTATACTGATGCATAGAAAATTTGATGTGATGCATTAGTCCAGGTCAGGGGTCGGCAAATTACGGCCCGCGGAGCAATAAAATCCAGCCCGCAACACTTGACTGAATTATATTAACAAAACAGCTGTATTGACGCTTATATTGTTTACGTGACAGAATTTGTTTTGAGACGAGTATATAATTCACAATCACTCGTTTAATGGGCCTATAATTGATTATAATTAGACAAATGGCAACAGAATGTAAAAATGTTGATGCTGAGTGCAAATGGTTTAATGACGCAGAAAATATTCAAATGATCAGTCTTCACGCACTGCTTGAAATTTCACTGAAATCTATGTGAAAAATATGTGCGGCCCTCCAATGACTTGCAACCTTTATTTTGGCCCGCGAACGAAAAAAATGTTTGCCGACCCCTGGTCTAGGTGTTCTCAATTTTTATTCTATCTCATTTTCCCCTTTGAAAATTTTCAATAGTAAAATTAACCCTTTTAGCTATGCATGTAAATTGTCTTTTTGAGTATGTCGTAAGTGAAATGGAGATGGGGCATAAAAAACATTTATTGTTCAACAAAAAAGATCTCAATCCCAAGACTGTTACAATCTGTTATGTGGTCCCTTATGTACTTTCTTGCTTATTATTTTCCCCGACTACAGGCCAAATTTACTTTTGAGAATCCTTAATAAGCATGTGGCACACCACTGAATGTCATATCCTGGTTGGATATGTGAATAGCTAATCTATTATTTCAGATACACAAATTTGGGATTTAGCCAATCTTATTGCAATTCTTCACAAATTCTAATTGTTTTAAGATGATTGTATGTTTTATACCACATTGTGAACAATTTGAGTTTATTAAACATTTTGAATAAAAAGACCTAATATATCAAATTATATTTTGATATCATAATTCCATCTCATTTTATGTATTTTTTCTGCAGGAAAATGCCGTCATTCAGTAATAAGTTATCTCCGCTTATTCAACAAAGTAAAGTTTCTGGTTCGGCCCCTTCCTTATATGATGTCCCTCAACCTTTGATTAAATCACCGGGCCATGGACAATCTGTAGATCCAAGAATGTCACAGAGTAGCAATACTTCAGGAGAAAGCAGTGGGATGACTGGATCATCAAAAAGAAGTTCAGGTATGATGTAACAATGGATGATTTTGAATATTTTGTTATGTAATAATGGTCATTTATTAATTTATTGTATGGGGTCATTAGAATTTAACTCAGAAGATAGAGAAACTTGCACTGAATAGAAGTTTGCTTGTGACCAATGGTCATTTTGGTTCGGACTACAGGTTGTACAAAATTTTGACTCTGAATCCAACTGCGATGAAATGAAATTTTGATTATGAAATTTTTTCATATGCAAGCATTTTAAAATAGACTGTGTAAACTTAATGGTTTTTGAATTTCTTTGGGAAATTCTGACTTTGTTTATCACCATCGAAAGTCTGAAATCCAGACACAGGGGAAATCAGAATTTCGACTTTGGTGAGTTTGAAATTATGACTTTGGTTTCGACTCCAGTGAACGAAAACGTGCCAAACAACAACTCCAAAGCCCTGTAACGATAAACAAAGACATCCCATTATAGAATTGTACAATGAGGCTTCACAAACCTCAGATATTTTCTACAACTGGGCTTATTACAAAAAAAATCATGTTTTAAAAGAATTTCCATATTTAAACAGTTTTTTGTTTTTGCTGAAATTTTAAACATATTTTATTCTTTATTCAGCTGCCGATACCAGTATTTATGACATGCCACGAAAACTGAGTGACACGCCTGTGAGGCCACCGTTACAACATCAAGATGCCTTTCATAAAGTTGATGACGAGGGACATCCTAGCTATGAAAAAATGTCATCACAGTCAATAGAATTCAACGAAGAAGATCAAGACCCGTATACTATTATGACGTCTGTGCCAACGTTAGCAATGTTTTCATCACATGTTCCACCGGCCCATGTTCGGTTAGCAGATAGTTTTGACGTTCCCCCACCTGTACATAGAGACTTAAAACCTGGAAGAAAAAGCCTTGGTTCGGACGGTGGATCTTCTCAAAGTGGTCTCGACACTCGTAAAAAGAACAATTCGAGAGATAGTTATGAGAGTGATGAAGCTGTATCACCGCCTCATACTTCGGTTGTTCATACCATGCCTATCGTTAACGAACCTAAATCATTGCAATACGGGGGAGGTTTCAGCCCAATTGGGTCAAGAAGTAGTAGTATAACGTCACCGCAACACGCCAAGTTGAATGATTTTAATTCCCGTTTGAGTGTGAGCCCCACCCCACCTCAGAGACCGCCTAAACATAGTTTTTCAAGCTTGTCACCCAGGTCCCCTCCGATGGCAACACAGATTTCTCAACTTCCGGGTCGACCCTATACACCCAGCCATGAATCCCATAGGAATAATAGTCAATTAGGTTACGATCCTTCTGCTGTTCCTGAGAGACCACCCAAACCAGCTAACATGAGAATGAATACTGTAGCACCGATGGGTTGGGACGAATCAAAAATGCTGCCAAAGCGACCTCCGAAATCAAGTGAAGATCACAGCTTCGTACCTTCAAGGCCACCGAAACCAAGCATGGTAAGTTTATTTTATTCTCAATTTTTTGGGTTTCCTGTAAAAGTAACCACGCTTCTTCGATACCGAAATATAACTTTCCAAGCACGGGCTGTTGAACTCTTGTGTACAAAAATACTTAGTTTTGATATAATAAAAAAGCCAGCAAATGGAAGCAAAAGAATAAATGCATTACAGTCAGAGGAATTGGTGAAGGAATAAGCATGTGTGGCGTTGCTTTGAGCAAAAAAAGTATTATTTGGACAACATCCTATCTTATTCAGATATGATATTACTGATGCGGCTCTAATCAAAAGGTACATACATTCATTTTCAGACGCCATCCACCGGAGATTCTTTATTCAGCGGAAGTAGTTTGCATTCGGGTTCATTCTTTCCACTTGGCCCGTCAGCATATGGACCTTCAACTGTTGTTCCACCTCCTCCCGATGCTGATAAAGAAATCAAATATATTGAAATTAACGCTCAAGTTCAACCACCCGCAGATGATCGGTAAGTTGGTTCTTCTTCTTTTGAATTTGTGAATAATTTTGGGTACTCCCGAAGTATGTGAATCAAAGTGGCGGACACTGGAACGAAGTATGTGTACCAGGTAGTATGTTCTATTACGAGTTTGAAGACTAGCCAAGTGACTCCCATAGTATTTGTACCTGAAATTATGGCCTGACCCTAACCTGGTACACATACTATGTTCTGGTGTCTGCCATCTTGGTTCACATACTTCAAGAGTACCTAATTTTGTTGTTGTGTATTCCAATAAATACATTTTTTGCTCTGTGGAGATTCAATTTTCCTAATTTTCTGATGGGAGTATAAGAACATGATTTGTTGTGGGGTGATTGTTGTAGTCAAGGCGTGAAGTCAGAGTCAAGATTTTGAATTTTCTGGAGTCCGAGTTTTATAATTGTTATACTATAAGTCAAAATTTTTGTACAAGAACACAAACAACATCAAGTTTCTAAGCGTTCTCAACAGTCTGTTATAGTAGGCTTGCGTACGCCAAAGTTTCTTTTATTAAAATTTGATTTTCTTAGTCCAATTTTCTCCACCACCAAGTACATGCATTTGTACTCGCCTTGGACTGGCGGTTGGACAAGAGGCAGTGGTCCACCATATGATTTAGTTGTTTTTTCTCCCCTTTTCTATCATGGTTTGCTCCTTTGAATCCATTTTTCTGTTAATTATTTTTTATTCTTTTCACTTGATTATTTAGGAATGTACCAAGTGAACCATCTGTGGAATATTTCCAACTCGACGTCGGCAAAACCAGAGCTCTCGAACTGTCAAAGAAAGAACGACAGAAAATGCAACAACGAGCACACTCTGAAGCGCATTCGTTAGGAAGAGGAAAGGATTGAATAATTGAAATAACTCTCCACTGTCCGCAATTAAATTAACTTCGATTGATCAGAGTGCTGTACAATTTCAAAGTCAGATATAAGCAATTTTACAATTTTTTTTTTTTTGAAGACTTGTTGTTAATGGGACTAAGGGCGCTAATTAATTGAGTGAATTTTCTTATTTCATCATTATATTTGAGTCATTTAAGTATTTACGAGTTTAATATTGATAATTCTGATTTAAATTAGATAGTCAAAAATAATATTTTTATAAATGGTAAGGTTTCGCCAGCAATTGTGTGTTACTGTGGTAGGAATTTTATTGCTTTTCCGAGGTTATGTTATCTTGCAAAAAGTGGG
Organism: Styela clava; assembly: GCF_013122585.1. Lineage (NCBI taxonomy): Eukaryota > Metazoa > Chordata > Ascidiacea > Stolidobranchia > Styelidae > Styela > Styela clava. The sequence goes on from NW_024102837.1 coordinate 12,272,508, forward strand.
TTTGGGACTTTAAAAATTCATTTTTATGTTCAACTTGTTAAATTATATTGCTCAAAAGTAATCAAAAATAATAGTATATTTAAAAAGTCAGCATGTCAATATGTGTGATATGTACAGCAGGTTACAGATAGTATTTGGGATTACCTGACTGAACTGTTTTTTTAATGTGGTGTTGACTGCATGCCAGTAACTGTAATTTACTATAAGTCACTGCCCATAAAGTTGAACTATGATTCTTATTCTATTCTCACCAGAACGCTCATCATATAGTATCTTACTTTCTAGTTAGTCTGTTCTGTCTTGTTTTCATTGAAGTCAAAAGTCATTTGTACTCTGCAAAAAGGATTTGACCATTCAGTAATATTGGCAAATTTTCAAAATTATTTGGCGATATTTGATAATAAAAATTAGTTGATATAATTTCCAATGTAGAAATTCTATTTTATCTCAATTCTTTGCACCGAATAAGGTTAAATTAACCAAATTGATTTTGAAGTTATCAATAATGTTTGCACTAAGTGGACTTACTTGGTGTGTGCCAAAGTTGAAATATTTGCAGGAGGCAATGACATCATGTTGTTTATTATCCTGACACTATCGTTTTATTGTTATCTGTTTTGTTAAACATTTTAATCAAAATTCATATTTTTATTAGCATTATTTTATGCTAGCTTCCATCATGTTTTAAATTCTTAAATAAAAACAAAAATTGTTACCAAGTTTCTTTATGTGCAATGTACTACTTTCGTTTAATTTTTTTTTCTCTATTCGGTTGTTTTTTCTTTTTTGACACTAATTTTTTGCGTAGTAATTTTCTTCTTATTATATTTTATCAACAATTCATTTAAATAAATCTAGATCACAGTATGTTACAGTGCTATTCATTAATTTTCTATTTTTTATTCATGTCTGAAATGCATAATACCTTAATCTGAAGGACATGTTTAATTTTGCTAAGAATGCCTTTTCAAACGTGTTAAAACAATGTATGTTGTTGGATTATCATTAGTTTTGTCGATTCTGTCAAATGGAATTTCCCCTTCATTTTCCATCAGTTTTGCGATAAGCAGTACATCAGAAAATTGATTTATTTCAGGTAACTCAGTACTGTTTTGATTGAAACTTCAAATATAACTTAAACAAGCATCAGTGTTGGGAAGGGCTCATCCATTGAATTCACTCGAGTTAGACAAACCTTTTATCAATAACTCGAAGTGATTCGAGTCAACTAAATGTCAATGAACTTAACTCAGTGATTGGTTCGACTTCATACTCATTCGTCCCTCGTCTCGACTTGGTACTTATATTCGATACCAGCAAGCCGCAGACCCAAGTGATTAAATGCCTAATCAATGCAAATATTTTAGTGAGTGTAGGTTATGAGTTTGAGTGTGATATGAAGGAGTGCTGCCTAAGTAAAACCAAGAATCTACATTAGTCTTGTTTACTGAACGAAAAGTTTGTCATTGCAAGAACATGATTTCCAAGCCGCTTTTGACTGTTTGAAATAGCCTACCAAAAATCGGTATTTGAATATTTTGATTCAATCCATCCCAGTCTCAAGTGTCATTACTTTGTTGAAATATTGTTCACTGGTTGTCCAACAAGTAAAAATAGTATTCGAGTGAAAATTCGCAATTTTGAACTTGAATAAGGTTTATACTCATTACAATTTATCAAACGTTACTGACGCATCACATCTCTTGATAACCATATTCTGATTGAGTAAAATTATTCTGTACTATTCTGTTAACCTTCTTATATGTTGATTTGAATTATGATTTTTCTCTATATTTACGTTTTATTTTTCTTTATTGAAATAAAGTACCATAGCAGTGAAATTGTTTTTGATGACTTCGTTAGGGTGGACCAGATGCAATAGTGTATTTTAGTCGCGCCCAGGCGATGAGCCTTCGAAGATTTACAAATATAAAGTATAAAAACCCCGGTAAAAATCACTTCTCTCCGTCCCGTTTTTGGTACAGGTTTTGTGTAGTAATACGACTTCGTGTCCGCTTACTAGTCCATGTCGGGTATGCAATAGTTAACATAGGATAGAATTTACATATTTATCTAGATTCTAAAGGGAAAGGAAAGTAGATAAGACGGGTTAATCATAGGTCGAACCACGGCCTCTCGTCCGTTTACCAGTACATGTCGGGTATGGGATGAGTTAGCCAGTTATTTTGTTTTCAGATGGTGGAGGAAGCCGTAACTGACCAGAAGTTACATGAACCCTCATACAGCGGCGAGGAGTCCAACAATCCTCTCGCACATAATTATCGCCAACGGGATTGGAATCTGCGAACCCACCAGGGTAATTAGAGGTGCTGCGACAACGTATTCCGAACGCTTATAGGGATGCACAACACCGCCGAGCCAATGTTCTTTCTTTCGGATTGAAGAGGACGCAGCCGTCCAGTGGGTGTGTGAACACAACACGTTACTGCGACCAGAAGACAGGCCGTGAGATTCGAACCAGCCCAGGGTGATCCCAGGTGCCGCTTATCACGAGCTAATCGCCGAGATCCATTATTCATCTTATCTGTTCCAGTATTAGTTTTGTTGTTAAAGAGAAACTGATTATTTCTCATCTTTTATGACATCACAACCGATTGCAAAACTTTTCAATTTAATACTTTTCAACAAATTTAATTGCTATAGTTCGTTTACTTTATAGTATAGTAAAGTAATTCGCAATAAACAGCTACAAAATGAGTATGAATATGTCGCTAAGATACGAGGTGCCCAACCCTCGCGGGCATTCAGTTTCAAAGCAAAAGATTGAGAAAGACCGGATTATGAAAGATGAATTGATGGCGGAAAGAATTAAAGTGGTTCAAACTGAACTTGACGTGGGCCTGAAGGCTGCTTGGGCCGAAGGACTCGAGGAAGCGAGTACGATAAAAAGGTACAACCTCCTACTAATGTCTAGTTTTCCTAATTTCACCTGTCAGTCTCGGTCTTTAAAATGTAAAAAAATGATATTCGTCCAATATTTAGAATTAATCCCGTCGCAGCACATATCATAAATCAGTGATGTATATGTTATTGGCAGGACCGGATCATCCTTCAAGAGCCCCTAAGCACTAAGATTTTGGTGCTTTACATGTATGAAAAATTAAAAACAATTTTTGGAAACAGTTCTTCTACTTACAAGCATTGATAGAAAAGTTAATCACTATACTAGAGAACTTTTTTTTCGACCAATATTGAGGTCTGTATCTTATGACTCGAATTGTTTCATTAAACACTGAGTCATCATTTAAAAATTGTCTAAGGAAATTTCCGTGGTGCCCAATGTAGTTTGGTGCATATATTTATACACAACTGCTGAGATTGCATACCAATGCAGCATTACCTGGAACATACGTAAAAGCATAACCCAAAAACTGAACCAGATCCATGGTTTTTTATTTATCTTCCACCTGCAAAACCTTCCTAAGCTTTTTGTTCGCCGGATAGAACGCACTTTCTGCTGCACTATTCATTTCCGTGCATAATCCGTTTATCGATCCATTGGTGGATGGAGAATTACGTTTGAAAAGATAGCTGGACTCTTCGAAGTCAAAGTCTAGGACGATGTACTAGTTAGCTGTTCCCATATTCGGGCTGATAAAATGACCAAATATCATGGTCCGCCCCATGATTAAATCTCTACACGATTTCTCTCGCGAGGATATGACCGTATTCTCTTCAAATATTATACTCTGAGAGTCTCGTCAAACAGCATCATACGGAATGACAACAATGCACCTGTGGGTGAAAAAGAATGCCGCCCGTCACTGTAAAACAAATATTTAAATAATAGCTATAAATATTTTACAGGTACGACATGAACAAAGAAGAAAATGCGAGTCAGCTATACAAAACGAAAAGAGCTCTTGTATCCGTTCGGAGAGCCGCCTTGAAAAAATTACTGGAGACGAAATACGAACAGCATGAGCGGGAAATTCATAAACAAGGAATGGCATTTTATAAAAAACGGACATGATTTTATGTGTGTTTTATTTTATTCGGGTAGGGTAGGAGAAACAAACACATTAGAACACAACTGTGAGTCTTCCGCAGGGTTGTGGTGTCGGAATCTTACATTTTCGCTTAGGTTTAAAGTTTACGAAGACGATAGATCGCCAAAAATTGTAACTTATCGCAAGTTCACATCCTTCAAAATTAGGAGTCCAGAGTTTTCACGTAACCGCTGGTCGGTTACGACTTCCTCCATCATCAAGACCGTGCTTCCGAAACAAATAATTGGCTAACTAATCCCATACCCTACCTGGACTGGTTACCGGACGAAAGGCTGTGGTTCGTCATATGATTAAGCTGTCTTTCCTCTCCCCCGGGATAAATATGTAAATCTCATCCTATCAACACATAGGAACATTGAGAGGCATATAACATTAAAGCCAAACTTTTCAAACAAACTAAAAAGACAATAAATTCGCCAAGTTTTCGTTATCAATTTGATTATTTCGTAGTTAGAAGGGCCAGAAAATTTCATTTAATCAAACCAGCAATCGAAGTCAAACTTTTCCAACCCGAAGTTGTTGTTTTTTTCGACGATTTGGTACTCTGATGGAACTCTCGATTCCACAATCGAGAAGTACGGTAATGAATTACCAAAACGTATGGCGGCAATATTAGTTTATTAATGTACGGTACCGCCTTGACGTCACGGCTGATGGGTACGCACTTCGCGGAAGCTAATTATAAAAATACGTGCTTTATGAATTGGAAGTGCCTCTCGCTTTAGTGATAGCAAAATATTCTGACCAATCTCTATCGGTATATGTATACGAAAACTTTTAGGCTCATAGAATTTTTTAATATGGATATAAATGCATAACACGGCCAAGACTTGTAAAAACATATTTGTGTAACTGAATAAAAAGCACAAACAGGTAGAAGGTACATGCATGTGCTCAACAAATTTACATTTATGAGCATTTGTCATCTGAGTTTATTTATAAGCTATAAAGGTAAACCACAGATGTGGAATACACAATTTCTGAAAATTTGGAAAGATTCAGTCACTTTAACCCAAAGAGAAGAAAAACCTATGAGATCATCAGATAAAATGGGACTAATCTAGCCTTGCTTAGTTAAAATTTGGGTAAGGTACCCTTATGTCCACAAACCAGTCGTGCATTTCAGCATTTCATACTCGTTTACTTGGTCAAGCACTGTAGCCAATGCCAACAGTAAAAACTCAATAACTTCCTAGGTATAATACCATACAGCATGCTTTTCCTAGTCATAAATATGAGGGGTAAAGCAGGGGCAGACTTTTATATACTTCCAATGAGCACAACTGTGCAAAATTGTATTGAAGAATTGAATTGGCTCTATTCATTCAAACTTGATAACTAGTGCTTCCTCACAAGCACACTTTACTTTCAACTTTGTATGCATTCTCATGAATTGAACAAAAGCAATTTCACTTCATTCAGTTATACAGACAATTCCTCTAGATTATTTGCAACGAGAGAGGGTCCTCTTCCGCAGCAAATTGATTCCATCTCCAAAGGTGGCCCAATATCTCCCACAATACAGTTAACAGGTTTTCCATTGTTGAATTCTCTTTTCAACAATTCCTTTACTTGTTCGAATTTTTCATCAAATGTAGGAGCTCCAGATGTATGTGCACCAAGATGGTGCACAACCTGAACATAGTATGTGTACCAGGTTAGGGTTCAGGATGTGCCCCATCTTCGTGCACATACTTCGGAAGCGCCCAAATATATAGTGCATTATGTTTTCTCATCCTCTTTTTGTTGTCTTTTCTGTTCTTGCATTTTCCGCATTCTTTCGAGAACCTGTGATTCAAAGTCATCATCTTCTTGACTAGATGGTTCTTCTGAATATTTGGACTTAGGTGCAACATCACCGTTTTTATGATGTCGATTCATGTCTTTATTCAGTCCTAACTTTTGAGTGAAGTGTTGAGCATATGCAGTCAGATCAGCAGGCTTTCCTGATAACCACATAATACTGAGAGGATTTTCTGGGAATCCTATTTCTGAATCATGTGCCAACTGTGCTTCTTTAGCACTTGTGAACTCTATGACTGCACTACCTTTTTTCTTTTTCATTGATACAATTAACGCAACAATGTTACCATACTTCATAAAAATTTTCATCAGAGTATCTCGTGAATATAAGTTCTCCTCGCTGTCTTTTATATTCCACTTTATTTTCAATCTTGCTGGTTCTGCCATAAGATTATTTTTTCTTTCTTCTGCTTCCTCTTTGAGTAATTTCTTCATTGCGATCTGTTCCTCTTGTAGGATTCTCGATCCTTCTTCTCGTAGTCTTTCAATTTCTTGTTTCAAAGTTCTAGAAGCAGTTTTCATAGAATCCCTTTCTTGCATTTCAGCAGCTTTCTCACGAGCTTCCAAATCTAATTTGACTTTTTTACGTTTATCATCCAGTTTTTCTGTTCTCTCAGCCGCGGCCTTTCTTGCGTTTCGAACATGGTCATACGCTGCCCTCGCACCTAAATCTGTAAGAATTTTCAAGGCTTCGGAAAGCTCGTGAAACATTGCCGCTGCTTTTGGGTCATCGGGATTTTTATCAGGGTGAAGTTTCAGTGCTTTCTTTCTATACGCTTTCTTGATCTCTTTCACAGTCGCATTCTGTTTTATCTCAAAAAGCTGATACAAATCCTCGTTTTTTAAATCTTTTAATTCCGTCATTATCTTAACTATTTTTTCTAAAATTTTCTGGAAAGAAACAACACTTTATTTAACAATAATAAAGTCTTACTTCCTAAGCATATATGTGCACATTAGTGATAAAAAAAATTACCAAGAGCAAAAGGATAAATATTATAACATTTCAAATATCCATGCAAAAAATTCATTAGAATTCACACACACAAAGTATCTTAATAAGAGTATAAGACATATAAATGGTGACAAAAATACACAATGAACTCGCTTCAAGTATAAACAGAAACAACAAATTCACACATATTGGCATTGAAACAGTCAAAAACGTACATTAATAATCAAAGTAATATATTTATATATATAATTGTGCTAAAAATTCAAATGGACAATCGAAACATATTGAACAAAAGATAATTAGTGTATTCTAGGTTACTATGATGGCATCGCAGGCAATAATATATAGTTTAAACTGAAAGACGACGGTCCTTTATTTAAAACTGTAGCTCTTCAGCACCCAGCAGAGGCGGCTAATACGGATCATTTTTCACATATATACCAAATATATCATAAAAGAAAACTGCTCCAGCCTTTTAGTAATGCAATGATTGTCAATTATTAAGTTTGCCGAAGAAAAGTTTTGTTTGCTGTTTGAAAAGTTCCACAATATTGGAGAGGTGATTATGGGTACAGATCCTGTCACCACTACATAATAAAGAGATCACTTGCTTAAGAAAAAACATATTTGGGCTTTGGCTAATAGAAATACAGTTTGAAAATTACCACCAACAAACTCCAAATTTACCAATTATTTCTAATATCTAATTTAAACGCAGATATCAAATTCACATATGAAGTTTGAATACTTCAAATTGTTCAAATATGCAGCAAAAGCAACACTTTTGTACAAACTTAATTTTGCAATTTTCTGCACTAACAAACCCATTACTCCAATTCTTAAACACAGTAATGATTTCACTGAAATTTTGAAATCATATTTTACAATATCATATATTTCTAGAATTAGTTATAACTGACATCTAGAATTTAAAGAAATTGAAAAAGCAAAAATTAATTTTGAAAACTAGGCAACATGAAATGAACAAGAACAGTATTATCAGTGCCAGTGAAAAGCTCCTAAACCTAATAAATTGATTATGATTTGTCACTTTTCTACACAGCAGACTTGTGTTTTTCCATACTTACACTACAATATCACTTTATAATGTGATAATTTATTCAAGTTTATACACTTAAAGTAAGAAAGTGGACTATGAGAAAGTGGATTGTTAAAAGGATATATTAGTTTGGACATCAAAAATGTACAAATATAGTTAGGTAGCATATTAGCTATCTTAGAGGCCTGCTATTTTAACATTAGTGAAGTTGAACGAAATTGTAAATAATACCAATCTTAATGATGCAGCCTGGACATATATTACAATAATTATACGACAAAAAAGAAATCTAAAACTTCCGAGGTTTGAGGCACTAATGGATTCAATGAACTGGAAAATGTTTTGATAAATCAGCAAGGAAAAAGAAACATGTATGGAAATATTCAACCGAATTCAAATCTGACCAGGCAAGTACAAGAAGCAATTGTACATTGGATGAAATTTAAAATCCTAGCAGAAACACAACTCAAAAAATTTTCAACAGAGTATTCTCATTTTCCACATTATAGTTAGAAATATTTTATAGATTATTAGTTTTGTTCCAAATATTATAAGGTGTGAGGATGCCTATGTCAGGAAAATTGGTATTCTAAATTTCCATCTTTAATTTGAAGTATTTTGATTATTTTAAAACAAATTAATAGGGAGCCCATATCCCAAACGCTCAAGTGAGGTACTATTATGGTGAAAACTAGGAATTTATAAAGAAACATTAAAAAATGAAAAAGGGTTAAAAATATTTATATCCAACTTCACTGATAAATCATAACAATTGGCACTGTAGAATTATAAGTCTGAGTTTGGCATGCTTTTATTGATACTAGTGCCGAGGCCATAATTTCAAATCCCCTGCAATCTCTAATTCTACAGAATCAGAAATTCAGACTTTCAGCGGTGATAATCGAAGTCAGTATTTAAAAAAAAAACTCAAAAAATATTTATTAAGAGTTCTCAATGGACATTTGAAGGGCTACATGATAAAAGCGTTAATTGTCAAAGTTTAGTTTGGAGTTGGAAGTTTGATTAGGAATACATTTCTTCAACCTGGTGTCAGAATCTAGTTTTTACCAACCTGAGTCGGAGGGAGTCGTTTCTAAAATGGCTGGAAGTTTCGAGTTGATTAAAGAGGATCAATATATTAATCCATCCAGAAATATTGTCTACTTCATATATCAGGGTGTTCTTACATGCTGCTTCATAATACCACTCGATCATGCAACATCCATATATAGTAATAATTTATGTTGACTTTAAAATGACGATATGTAATTAATTACTCAAATTCCAGATTAATGTAGATTATTAACATTTTCTATATCAAACTATTCAATACCTGATAATGACCCACAGAATTATTTAGTTTACCTTAAATTGTGAAATTGTTTCACAAAAACAGCAAAATCAAATTAGTATAATATAATTATTATTAAAAAGGAATGGTGAAAAAAATCAAATAGTTAGCATAAGAGAATGGGCACCATGGAGGATATAACAACGGTTATATTGTTCTAGTGATTGATTATATTTCTTTACTTAGTTTGATTGCATACTCCAAGTCCTTTTGCTCCTGTATTCTCATTTTTTCTCGCCTCTCTTCCTCTTTCTTACTTTGTTCGGCAGCCCATGACATTTGTGCTTTCTCTGACATTCCAGTTATATTTTTCGACGAGTTATTTGTATTCTTTTCAGGGACGAAACTACTTCCAAAAGCGTCAAAAGACGCGCTTGGATTTGGTACAAAAGAGTCTTTACCGAAAGGGTCAGCGCCGTTTGATGTATTATCCCCGACAGAAGGGCCACCAAAAGCGGCCCATGGGTCATCTGAAGAATCTTTTGAGGCATTGGATATGGCGTTTTCAGAATCATTAAACAGGCTAACTGATGGATTTGGATCAGAAAAATCGACTGAAAACATGTCTTTCTGTTTCGCAGGCGTATTTTCAGATTTTTTCGGACTACTTGCTGAGGTTGAGGAGGAAAATGGATCAGATCCACCAAACGGATCATTATCGAAGGACGGTGTTTGAAAAGCATTAGATGAAGAAGCAAACGGATCATCTTTAGAAGAAAACGGATCATTGGTATCGGGTTTTCCTGTTGAACTTCCGAAAGGATCATTTTGATCAACAGTGGAAGTAGAGCCAAATGCATCAGATATATTACTGGGTGTATTACCTGATTGAGTTACAACCGTGCTAAAAGCTGAAGTATCCGCAAATGGGTCACTTTTAAAAGTGTTATCCGATCCTCCGAAAGGATCTGATGATTTGAAAGGATCATCTTTGTTATCGAAGAAACTTTGCGAGTTATCGAAATCTGAGCCAAGTCCGTTTGTAGTTTCTGTCTCGCTTTTTAATGCAGATACAGCTTTATCATATTGCTCTATATTCGATGAAACAGTTTTCTGCTGTTCTGTGAGAGAAGTGATTTGTTCTTTGACTTTAACAATTTCATTTTCGGCATCACCGACTTGCTTCGTGATATTATGAAGCTGTTGTTGACCTATTTGCAAAGTTTGTTGAAGCTGAGTTTCTTCTGTTTTTAAACTATCTAGTTGACTTTTTATTTTATTATATTCTTCTTCTTGTTGAGCGTTCGCTAATTCTTGAGCTTTAATTTGACTTTGAAGACTAGAAATCGTTCTTGTTTCTTCCTGAACTTTTGCCCGTACATCGGCCAACATCCCATCAAGCTTGAGCTGCTGTTGATCCAATTCATCTATCCGAGTATGAGCTTCCGCTTTATCAGACTCAAGTTGAGATAAAGATGTACTCGCTCTGTCGAGAGTATTTTGAAGATCTTGGACTTCATTGCTTCGTTGTCGCACCACGAGTTCTTTTTCTCGGATCTCCCCAGTTAAAGTCTCCTTTTCACGTCTCAATTCTTCAATTTCACGATTTAGCGTGTCCAATTCTCTCAATGCGGAAAAATCACCAACTCCACTACTACCATCAGATAGACTCCCAGAGTCACCAAATCCAGAATCTCTCGTCTTTGACGCATAAACTTCTGGAGGTAGCTGTGTGGGCACCTCTATTCCTTTTACTTTTTGACTTATAAAATGCATCGCCAGAATAAACTGATCCTGCGTTAATTTACCAAGCTGCTGCTGATCGCATAAGTTCCAAACTTGAGCGAGTACTTGATGAGGGAGACCACTTTGTACAAAAATGTCCCTCGCTTCGGATCCAGCAATATAAGAATCAGCTCCTGCTTTTTGAGAAAATATTCCAAAAAATCTTGTGTATTCAATATCTGGAACAACACCTTTAATATACAAATTGGATTGTGGCGTTGAAACTGGAGTGCTAACACCCACTGGATTCAGGATAGAATTTGTAGATGTGACAGCGGGTTGTAGCAATCCTATGTTCGTACTAGGTAATTCGGTTTTAGCATTTGCTGAAGATATTAATGGTGGCAAGACAGCTACTGCCCCTACCAATAGCGGCTTTCTTTTGGATGGTGGTACAATTTCTTGTGGTAAAATGGAAGGTACTGGTTCATGTTCTAGTGCTTTGTACACTAAATGCATAGCAACACAAAATTCATCTCTGTCCAAACACCCATCTTTATCGATATCTGAAAGTTCCCATACTTGTCCTAAAATGTCATTTGGGAGTTTGGAATTTACTAGAACAGGTTTTACTTTATCACCACCGAGTTTTCCACCAACAGGTCCAAGACTGTCAAATATGCTTTCAAACTTTTTTTTTTCTTCCCCTTGGATTTTCCATGCAACTCCCGCCATGACATAAGTTTGGAATAAGATTTATTGAAGAAAGTAAACTGAAAGATAAGATAAGTTTATTTCGACTCCATAATCAGCAAAAAGACAATAAAATGGTTGATAAAAACAAATTAATAAAAATTTATTATGAAATCAGGAGAGTAAACAAAACCTTGGACAAGGTTTAAAACGAACAGAATATAAGAAGGAAGGTATTGCCAAAAAGAAGTGGTATGTGTTCACTCACCTAGAACTATTGAATCAAATCATTCACACTCGCAAAAAACACACACACACAACCATAGGGCATTGATAAAACTAGAAAAAAGAGAGAAGCTTTAGATAAATTATATGGTAACCAAAAAATAAACACGTAAAAAAGAAATTAGAATAAAAGATGAAATGTAAAAAATAATAAATTTTATAAAAACTCCCAAACAAGAGTGAACTGTGAACTGTATTTAATAAAAGGATAAAAAAAATGTTTTCGCCAAGCTGATTATAATTCAATTGTCAAATGCCAAAGAGCCCAACCAAAGTTAAAGTAGCCAAAGTTGAGTGCATGAAGAGGTGGGATAAACCTTTTCATTCACCAAAGACATGCCAAAATATTGCCAAATTGTAGTTCAGATTACACCAATTATTAAATACTACTGGTAATAGTTTAAGTATAATATAATTAGATTAGGGCAGTGGTTCCCAAACTTTTTAGAGTCGGGACCCACTATTCATTACCACAGCTTATGGCAACCCACTTAACTTTAATTTAATTTTTTTTTTATGACATAACACAGCAATGGCTAATCATCGCAAAACTACCGTGTTTCTTCGAAAATAAGACCTGGCCTGAAAATAAGATAATAATTTGATAATAATAATAATAATTTTCAAAATGATTTTATAATTAAACCCTACCCTTAAAATAAATTTTAAAATGTGTGGGAGAGGAAAGGTTCATTGGCTAGAGGTAAGGTGAGGATCACACCACAATTCAAGATTGTGTGCTATCACAATCATGATATTTGTCACTTGATTTTTTGTATAGGAAATACAAATAAAAACAATGGATGTTGGTTTTTATATAATGTTTAGTAAAAATCTTGTGATTTTCTACAATGTAATTTTATTTTTGATAAATGAACGCAAAAGACCTCATCAAAAAAAAACCATAGTGTTATTCTTCAAAAGAAAATAAATCTAAATTCTGTCTAAATTTCGGGGAAACACGGTAAGAAGTGCTGTAGAGTGTACAAAACTGCTATGCGTAAAAAAGCCACATGGTCATTCTTTAAGTAGCAAAGTTTTGTTCCTTTAAGAAGATTGTAAAAAGGAAACCTTCACAGATTAGAATCTAAATTCAATTTAATTTTTTTTGTTTTTTTGAAGATTTACGTATTCCAGTCGCCACCGATCCTAATTACCAGTATAACTAACCAAAGCTTTCTACATCTTCTCACGACCCACTAAGATTCCTTTTGCGACCCACCAGTGGGTCGCGACCCATAGTTTGGGAACCGCTGCAGGATTAGGGGATTGATACTGAAGTAGGTATTGAGATAAGTAAAAACACAAATAGACTATCAGAATAAGCTATATACTGATATATGAAATCAATAAAAAAATTCACATTTTCCAGTTTTGTACCTATGCCAAAGTAAACGTCGAAGAATGTGATGTGAAAATTAAGTCCAAATTTTATTTATTTTTAAACAATGACCGTCTCGCGGAACTCTGGAGCGACATAGTACGGTAGCCTATAAGTAGACTAGGTACGGTACCCATTTTGGTATGATACATACCGGTACCTACTTAGTTGGAAATTGATAAGGTTAAAGTACCACCTACCATACGCTAAGATAACCCTGAAGAGATTTCCCCCTCTGACAGTTTGAGCTTGCCTGTACCGTAACCTATGATAGCGATGATACACCCTGAGTGAAACCCCTTTCACGAAAATCGTTGTCGCCCTCCAACGTCCATTCATTATTCGATTCGCAGATGCTTCTTGTGATGGGTTGTCTCAGTTTAGAATGGACCTTTCCCCGACCTTTGACCCCCGAAAAATTCTTCCTATACTTTACCATTGCAAAATTTTCGGGGCTATTTTAAGAGTGCTTTTGCGAGTTGGCGCCTGTAAATGGGGTATGTGTTTCAAACCATCATTATGATTCAGCGCATACAACAATCTGTTTTTTAAAAGTACCGGTAAAGAATTTTAGCCTAGTCTATCATAGCTATCTCTACACAAATTTTTCACTACTGCAATTGAATTAAAACTCCTCGGAGGACAGAGTGATCATTGAATTATCTGATTTATACTCAAGTTTCCGAAACACAACAGAAAACTAACGAATAGAGTTCAAAAACGCAAAAACGAGGTAATATTTACGACCACGCTTGAAAATCTGTCTGAGTGAGAAATGTGATGTTGTTACGTCACTTTTTGAATCTTGCTGATTGGCCAATGTCACAAAGTAAACAAGGAGGTCGGGGAAAGGTCTATTGGGGTTTCGGAACTGATCTTAAAATTTGATTTCGTTAATTAGGTGAATGTCGCGTTCCTATATTTACCACAAATGGTGGGTTAAATTCGTGATATGCCGATGCTCAACGTAAGACGAGGTTATTCCCCAGTCAAGACTACATTTCGAAAATACGCGATGAAACACAGACTTATAAGTCTACCAATATTTACGGGCTAACTAATAGTTTAGAAAGGCATGGAAATGATAACAAATATGTTAATATATTATGTCAAGGTTTTCAACATAAATACATCAGCCCTAGGTAGTGATAGATGTAGGATAAGATTGTTTTAACTTAATTTATTACTAATAGTGGTATTTATTCATCTGCTAATTGTCATTTTTCATGTAACTATTGAACATTTATGGCTATAATATCTTAAATATTTGGTAATATTAAACAACTGGATGATATGTATTTGAAAATTTGAATGATACTGATGCTGAATTGATGTAACATACAACGATGATGGGGAATATATTGGATGATGATGAACTTTATTGTATTCTTGTATTAACACATATTAAAAAAAAAGATTACATTTCCCAAATTCGCATTAGCGGCTAGCGCACACTATTCCCTGCCCTCGAATTATTGGACACGAAATGTACATGTTGATCGTTTCCATATGGACCTTTGACCCCCGAAAAATTCTCATATACTTTGACTTTACCATTGCAAAATTTTCGGGGCTTATTTTAAGAGGGGTTTCGCGAGTTGGCGCCTGTAGAATGGGGTATGTGTTTCAAACTATAATTATGAATCACCGCATAATACAATCTGTTTTTTAAAAGTACCGGTATAGAATTTTAGCCTAGTCTATCACAGCTATTTCTACACGAATTTTTTATTACTGCAATTAAATTAAAACTCCTAGAAAGACAAAATGATCATTGAATTATCTGATTTATGTTTAAATCTCCGAAACACAACTGAAAACTGACGAATAGAGTTCAAAAACGCGAAAACGAAGTAATGTTTACGACCACGCCTGAAAATCTCACTGATTGAGAAAAGTGTCTGAGCGGATGCGGAAAGGAAGCATTGTTACGTCACTTTTCGCATCTTGCTGACTGGCCAATGGGATAAGATAGGAATCAGGATTTACATATTTATCCTCGGGGAGAGGAGAGCCGATAAGGCGGCTTAATCATATGACGAACAATGGCTTCTTGTCCGGTTACCAGTCCAGGTCGGGTATGGGATGGACCTTTCCCCGAGCATTGTTTTCCTTGTTTACTTCGTCACATTGGCCAATCAGCAAGATGCAAAAAGTGACGTAACAATGCCCCCTTTTCACATCCGCTCAGACACTTTTCTCACTCAGACAGATTTTCAAGTGTAGTTGTAAACATTACCTCGTTTTCGCGTTTTTGAACTCTATTCGTTAGTTTTCAGTTGTGTTTCGGAAACTTAAATATAAATCAGATAATTCAATGATCACTCTGTCTTCCTAGGAGTTTTAATTTGATTGCAGTAATAAAAATTAGTGTAGAAATAGCTGTGGTAAACCAGCCTGAAATTCTTTACCGGTACTTCTAAAAAACAGATTGTTGTATGCAATGAATTATAATGATGGTTTGAAACACATACCCCATTTTACAGGCGCGAACTCGCAAAAGCACTCCTAAAATAGCCCCGAAAGTTTTGCAATGGTAAAGTATAGGAAGAATTATCCGGGGGTCAAAGGTCGGGGAAAGGTCCATTAGTTAGCCAGTTATTTGTTTTCGGAGGCATGGACTTAAGAGTAGAGGAAGCCGTAACCGACCAGCGGTTACGTAAACCACCCTACGGCGGCGAGTAGTTCCAGTAATCCTCTCGCACATGATCATCCCCGCATGGGATTCGAACCTGCGATCCCACGAGGGGTAATCAGAGATGCGGCGGCGAGCGTATTCCTAACGCTTAGCCCGATGCGCCACACCGCCGAGCACAAAATACACCAGGAAGTTGATGCTCGGGGAAAGGTCCATTATGTTGTTGTTAGAAAACCTTTTCTCATTATTTTTTTGTGTCTCAGATTTTTCATACATATACAATACAATTTTATTTCGATCTTTCGTCTTGACTGTACAGCACGGAACACGAACAAAAAATAAATAAACGAACACAAACGAGGGTGACAGAAAGATTGGGAAATAGGCAAAATCCAGGGAAAGGTTTATAAGAAATACTTCAACCAGCTCTTGTGCCGATTCGCCAACACAAGTGACAAAAAATCTTCACGATAGTCTTACTGAAGGACAAAAAATGGACTCATAAGCCAGCAGTTCTTAAACTTTTAGTTAGCGGCGCCAAATTGCAAGGGTAAAAAACTCACGGCGTACTTACACGAAAAAAATGCTGCTTCTAAATAAAACTCAATTGTGTGATCTTAATGTGTACGGTACTTTATGTCGTTTGAAGTTGGTAAACATGTAGAATCATTAATTAAGCAATGAAGGCAAACGGTCAACCCTTCTTCCTCACCCCTATCTAATTGTTCTTTTGAAATGCCAAAAACCGCTCATCGGTTCGACAGATAAACAAACTGCAGCTCACGAAATTGCAGCAACTTACGTAACAATTGAGGCAGACTCTACGTAACAGAAAGTAAGCGACATAGAAAGGTAAAATGAATTCATTGATTCAAATGGCATTTAAGTTAAGGAACAATAAAACATTTATAATAAATACAATATGTAAAATATTCAATCATATTTTAGTTATGTATACTTGTGCTCCTGATTATAAAACACTATTATGTGTATATAGTAGAATAAATGAATACTCATCCCATGTTTGAAATCATGTCCATTTCAAGTTCCACCTCCACTCATAAATATACAAGTTGTCCTAACAACCATGAATACCTGCACCGCACGCCAACTCATTTCGCTTCGAACATTCTGCATATATAGTTTTTGCATATCATATTATATCGCTTATTTTTTTCAAAATAGCATAAAATATCATAAAACAGCAAGATTAAAAGAAATTAGGAGAGCCATATTGTATATATTGAACAAACATGAGAGGTATTGATGAAATTGATAAACAGCCCGCTTAAATGATTCTAATACTTGTGAAATTGTATTGGGTGACAACTAGCTATGATTGATTGATGATTGATGAAAGGTCGTATCGTTGCCTCCCAGCTAAGGTTGCCAACTATGAAAAGTTTTAATAAAGGACATAGATTACCGTCATCATTTATTTTGTAACTTGCAGGAAAGAACAATATAAAATGAAATACAAATTATCTACAAGCTAAAAAGATATATTAAATAATCTTCACGTGTTTTTCATTCATGTTCATTTATCATTGAACCAATCAATTTTGTAGTCGCATAAGTTTATAATTCTTAAAGTTATATTTGTTCTGACTCTTTGCTGACTTAAGCTGAGGTTCCGGGAATAGAGAGCACAAATGAAACTATTTTGAAAACATTAACACACTCAAGATTGCAATTTACTGCTTGTTATTTTGCATTCTGTGAACAGTTAGGGCTTTGAATCGTGCCAAATTTTTTTTGAATGAGTGCAACTTAATGGTCTGCTGCTGCTGGTCTGCTCAAGAAATAAGAACTTAAAGCTTTCCAAGAAAGTAAGATTCTTTTGATGCATGGGTGCAGAGATAGCCACGTAGTAGGTACATGACGCAGAATTTCATGAAATTCCGTCTCTTTTGTTCTCGTCTTTTTGCTGACATTGAGACATGACTGTAAATTTTCAAGACAATATTTTCAATGTCAACATTCGAATTTCCTAAAGCAATTTACAATGTATTGTGTACAAATGTGTGCACTGCAGTTAGCCTTAATAATACCATCATTTAGTGTGCGAACATTAGTATACTATAAAGAGAATGTTTTTCTCCAAAGTTGCAATTTGCGTTATCTGCACTTAAACAAAAAACTCTTTTCCAAGCAAGTTGTAAATTGTTCATAGTGTTATTCAAACAAGTGAACATTCCATCCGCACTTTCATCTGCATTCTCGAAAAAATCAATATGATAGGTAACTGTGCCATGTTCCAAGCAAAAATAAAAAAAAATTTTGGCTATTCGAGCCGGACCAAAGCAAAATTAAAAAGAATAATTGAAAGCTTCAAATACATAAACGGAGGCGATTTAAGAACGGAACAATATCAAACACAGTACTATAACTATCGGGCAAAACGATGTTGGAAAACATAAAGGACAATTAACCTCTTAAAAAGGACACGGACAAAAATCTCAAATAAAGGATTGTCATTTGAAATAAAGGACGGTTGACCAGAGGCGTAGCCAGAATATTTTGCGCCCGGGGCAAATTATAAAATTGGCGCCCCGACCTCCACGTTTAATCATATTTTTTATTACATTTAATTATATATGTAAAATATGTATGTAAATATAAAATATTATATATGTAAAGCTATACAAAATATAGCATATGTCCACAATGTCCCACTCAGTTACTGTCAAAGATGATTTACATAGTCTACAATAAATTTATTTTTCTTGATTTCACTGTCGCAAACTGGTTAATCACGTCATCAAAATCTGTTTTTCCCAATTCTTCTCTTTCAACACTTAGAACAGGGGTCGGCAAACTATAGCCCGCGGAACAATATAATCCGGCCCGCGACGCTTCACTGAATTATATCAACAAAACAACTGTATTGACGATTATATTCTTTACGTAACAGAATTTGTTTTAAGACACTAAATTATATTATAATTCAACAAGTATACAATTCACAATCACTCGTTTAAATTGAATATAGATAGACAAATGGCAACAGAACGTAAAAAAGTTGATGCTGAGTGCAAATGCTTTAATGGCGCAGAAAATGATCAGTCTTCGCGCGCTGCTTGAAATTTAACTGATATCTGTGTAAAAAATGTGATTCATTGGCCATTCCCTCGGTTTTTATCTTTCTACAAATATATGCTGCCCGCCAATGACTTGCAACCTTTACCTTACGAACGACACAAGTTTGCCGATCCCTAACTCAGAACATCACTGAGACGATCCTGTCCCATTGATGCACGCGGATACGACAAAATAAGTTTCGATTTGTTGAAAGACCGTTCACAGCTTGCAATTGAAACTGGTATTGTTAACAAAATTTGTAGGGAAATTCGCAGATTCGGGAAAACGTCGTCTCCAAAAGACACAATAAAAACAAGAAGAGCCAAATGGGTTTCTGGTTGATACCGATGCATCAAACTGAGTTGTTGCGATGCTGTTGCAAGTTGTGGTCATTATAAATATTAGGCCCAGGGCTTAGTAAACCACACTTTTTACGAATGCCGTTGCCAGACGGGAACTGAACAATCCCTTACTCAAAACGTGCATTACCAGCACTTCGCTGTTTAACATCATTCAACCAAATTCCGTTGCCTTTCGTCTCCAGCACAGAACTAATATCAACTTACATCGGAGTGCGCAGGCAAAAACTTATCGATACAGAACCACGTAATTAACCCCGTGCATTTTGTTACCTAACGTTATCAAATCAATTTTTGCTTTGTTTCCAGGTCAGCTTTTTTGGCCATGTAATTACGATGGAAATCTGACCGTGCGCGAGCTATGTGCCTGATGACGTCGGCGGTCGACGTAAGTGGTCTCACCAAGTGTGCAGTTGGCCATGTACTAGAACTAGATGTCTGCCGCCGGTGCAATCTTGCCTGTGACCGTTTTTTTACCCTTGTTGTGAAATTTTTGCAAACCCCATTTTGGCGCCCGGGGGCATATGTACCCCATTGCCCCCCCCCCCCCCCCGCCCCCTAAGCTACGCCTCTGCGGTTGGCAACCCTACTCCCAGCTATATACCGAAAGCATTTTTTTTTATCTATAAACGTATGTATATTTCGATACATGAGGTCTGACTCGACGGCTTTCGACAAATGTCTATCATTCTGTGGCGATGCGAGCGATTTTTTTTTGTTAATTTCAAATATACGTCTTCGTCTATAGGATTGTTGAGGTCCTGTTTGCCAGTCTGTAGAAAATTCAGCCGGATTTCGGTGTTTTAAGTCCAGAATCCTGTCAGTGCTCAACACTACGATCCATGGCAAAAATGATGTTGACACACACCGTTTGCTAGATCTACGGGTTTGAAAACATCCGCCCATCGTAATTCATATGCAGCTATAAAAAGTATAATAGGACTTCAGGTTTTAAATTGCGCCATTTCCCCATTACATTATTTTTTGTGATTCTGTACATCCCCGGCCTGAATGCAAACCGTTCACTTGGATGCGTTGCTTAAATTGACTGTGCTTATTCCTGCAATAGATCATTGTGCGAATAAAGCGATATGCCCTTTTTAATCTTCATTTTAGTTCAGTATTCACGATGTTTTGTTCAACATATCCGATCATATTGTAAAAATACATGACTTTAATATGACTTACCATCATAGATTCGGCTCTTTTATTGCCTAACTCAAACAATACCGCAGGGCCCCCTCATTTTATAAAACTATGCCGAACTAACAGATCTATAACAAGAGAGCTATGCTCAAATATATGGACACGTAGAGTCACATAATTTTGATGACGTCATAGCGAAAAAAAAAGTAATAGCCTTCTGGAGAAAATTTTTATCTTTAACCACTAAAAATTTCAAAGCAATTGGTCCAGTATTCGAAGAGAAAAGCGACTTTTTAAAAACGTGTCAAGCGGTACTGAGTTAGCAGTCAGGCAGCATCTTACCTGTACACTGTAGGCCATATACGGTAATTGATCACAGAACAGTTGTTCCCTTGCAAATTTTATGTTGTTTACACTTTAGGACAGATAATTGATCCCAGAACAATTCTTCCCTTTCAAATTTTATGTTGTTTCCAGTAGACTCTCATCAAAATAAACAAATATAGTAGGCTACAAGTGCTACAACGCTTGCATTACTGCACTGGTAGGACCGCGAAAGAATAAGTTACGGTAATTTCATTGTGGTAAGACATCGGTACCGGCACCAGTATCGTACTTACGTACTGAGCTACCAGTACCGGTTAGCAGTCAGCCAGCATCTTACCTGTACACTGTAGGCCATATACGGTAATTGATCACAGAACAGTTGTTCCCTTGCAAATTTTATGTTGTTTACACTTTAGGACAGATAATTGATCACAGAACAATTCTTCCCTTTCAAATTTTATGTTGTTTCCAGTAGACTCTCATCAAAATAAACAAATATAGTAGGCTACAAGTGCTACAACGCTTGCATTACTGCACTGGTAGGACCGTGAGAGAATAAGTTACGGTAATTTCATTGTGGTAAGACACCGGTACCGGTACCGGCACCAGTACCAGTATCGTACTTACGTACTGAGCTACCAGTACCGGTACCGAACCTGTAGGTCTGATATTCCGTTCCGCATACGATAGGCTATAAAACTTGCATTGCAGCATTAGTAATACCGCGGAAGGAATAAGTCAATTTCACTGCGTTACGGTACCTGTATGGCAACTTACCAGTACCGACCTACAGTAGCTGTAGTACTGAGCAAGACAATCGATCGCGAAACCGCTTGAAATAAGTGTAAAACAGTGTTCCCATGAGTAAAAATAAATACCGCGAAATTTTGTATGAAATATCATATCTCATAGGATTCATATAAAATTTAAGAATAAACAAAAGTAATAGCCTTCTAGCGAAAAAATTAATCTTTAACCACTGAAAATTTCAAAGCAATTGGTCCAGTATTCGAAGAGAAAAGCGACTTTTTAAAAACGTGTCAAAGAACAAGAACAAGAACAACAACAAGAACAAGAACAAGAACAACAACAACACAAGAGAGCTACGCACAAATATATGGACACGTTAGACCAGAGCGAATCAGTCCTTACCGGTACCTTTGACGCTACCGGTACCCTCAAGAAAGTTCTGAATTTCCAGTAGCAAGAATTTTGCAGAATCAAAACGTACAGCCAGTCATGACACTGACTAAAATCCGTGTTCCCATGGATAAAAAATAATACAGCAAAATTTTAGACAAAATATCAAATTTCATAGAATTCACGCAAAATTTTGAAATAAATAAAAGTAATAGCCTTCTAGCGAAAAAATTAATCTTTAACCACTGAAAATTTCAAAGCAATTGGTCCAGTATTCGAAGAGAAAAGCGACTTTTTAAAAACGTGTCAAAGAACAAGAACAAGAACAACAACAACAACACAATATTGAAACGATCGTTATGTCCACTTCGTGTCCAATAATATTGAAACGATCGTTATGTCCACTACGTGTCCAATAACAATACAAAAATGTAACATAAGATTACATGGTATCATGGCCTTTATATAACGACTAAGATGGTATGAACGACTTAAACATCTTTGAAATATAATGGTAACGTAGAGCAAGAATGTTTCATCGTGAAGATGTACATACATTTGTGAAGTCATCCATACAGCGACCAAAAACGAAAGATACCTACGGTATTCATAAATAAACCACGCACGTGTTACAGAGTTTTTATTTATGTCTGGCAGTCTGCTGCGCGCTGTTTTCATTCAGCGATTTGGCTCGCAGAGTCAAAGCAAGGGTTGCGTCGCTTTATTCCTGTGGATCAATAAATATGGATACATGGTGGATTCTCATTTGCGTGTTTTGTGGACTGATATGGAATGGGAATGCAGGTGAGGGGCTCAATGTAGTGATTTTAGAAATTATCCATGCACTTTTACAGTTTTAACTATTTCTAAAATAACTAAACTCTCGGCATTACATCATTATACAATTGCAAAATATGCTTCCAAGTATAATGCATAAATATAGTGTATTTTCAAATGATGGACAAGCGGATTAATTTTCATTGTTCATTATTGTTATCATTTTTCAACAACCAGGCATTATTTTATAAAAAATGTTCGAAATATTGCCAGAAAAACACATCAGCCTCTATACGCACAAAAAAAATCTAAATTATTATTTTTTATGATTATCACAATGCCATTTTTGTTGTTTACCGGTATAGCAAGACTGAAATCTGACCAACATGTGTTGAATGTTTGTATGGATGGTAAACATCATTTACACGAACCAACTTCAGAGAAATTATATGGATTGGTATGTTATAAGCTAATATTGCGGTATCTAGTTTCTACTTTTGTTGTGTAGTTCTATAATTTAATTTTGATAGGGATCTCGGCAGTGGATACGATAACCGAGTGGTTAACAATTTAATTATGAGGGGTTTGGCATGGTTTCATTGATATTGAAGTTTCGGCCAGGGTTCTAATTTCAGGTCTTGTGTAGTTTCGTACCTCAAGTACTTCTAGTGGGCGTAGCATATCAATTTTTGCACATGTCAATTCCAACCCCCACCTGACTACGCCATCCAAAAATTACGCCACTATGGCGTCATAATCATGTCATAGAGCTTGTCAAAGTAGACATACGATCGGTCAAAATGGCATCTGCGCTGATGATAAAGAACTTCAGTACAGCACACTATACAGATCGGGTGACATTGTCCCGTTTCAGAGAAACCCATTTTACAGATGATCAGACACCCCTCCTTTTGGGAGACGTCTGGACACTGTTGTCCCTCAATATCGGTAACAATACAGTATAATGGAGTTGCGCAAAATACTACAGAAAAGCACAATCTAATAACGTCATCATTGAATTCCTTGGAAAAAAATAATCCGATTTACGGAAGTAAAAATTTTTTTACCGTGGCATTCGGGAGTTCTTAGCAAAAAACGGCAATTTTGGTCACGTGACAGCCGCGATTAATTTAGATTATTATTGAGACAAGCATCGCGCGATATGAAGCATCTGACGTGGTCCCAGACGCCCCTCATTTGTGAGACATATAGAGTGTTTGTTTTATTGAGCCAAATGGAGAGAAATTCTTGGAATTTGGATAGTGTGCTGTACTGGACTTACTAACGGCAGCGATCTCTCCAACAAAAAGTGAGAGAAATAGCTTGCTCGATTTCGGGTGATCGTCTACATGTCTTGGATGACAGTTCATATAATTCGAAGGGCCTTATTTTGTCACTGTGACGTTGTAGGGACATAGTTTTTGGATGACGCAGTCTAGTGAGGGTTAGGATTGACATACGCAAAAATTGTTATGTTGCGCCAACTAGAAGTACTTGGGGTACGAAGCTACACTATACCCCTAATTTCCAAACTCTCTGGGGAAGTCGGGAACTGGTGAAGTATTTTGAATTCTTCGGAATCTAGAGTCAGAGTTGTTTTTTTGAACAGTTTAAAAAATCTGAATCTGGATAACTTTCATTTTATACTCTTTATTAACCAGGCATAATAGAAATATAAGTTTTTCTCAATTTGTATATTCATATTTTTTCTTGCAGTGTCAACCTTGGGAAGCAAATGCATGTTGTTCAAATGAGACTGCATATCATTCTCAAAAAACGTTTTCATTTCTTTATAACTTGAATCTGAGTCACTGTGGAGAAATGTCACAAAAGTGCCTTCGGAGATTTTATATCAGCCATTGTTTTTATGAATGTACGCCGAATGTTGGCCCTTGGATTAAATCGGTAAAATTTATTATTGTACGTTGCCACATCCTAACAGTGTTAGTCCATGTACTTGGTTGTGATTGGTAATTGTAACTGTGATGGTCCCGGTTTTGCGTTAGTTGTGAAGATTGCCGTATTCTTGTTGAATGGTCAAGAGGCAGCGGAGATGCCCTGTTCGGGTGACGTTATCACACTCGGCGGTGTGCTCTGGTTTTGAGCACTGAATTACCCTTCGATTACTGCAGAATTTATGACTAGAATATTTTGGTCGACTACCGAATCGTTTGAGTATCAGGTCGTTTGACTGTATTTATCTTGACACTTATGTTTAGGTGAGATCTTCAATTCGTAATGAAAGGTTTTTCCATGTTCCTTTATGTAAAAGTGATTGTGATGCTTGGTGGGATGATTGTAAAGATGACTTGACATGCGTCGACAGCTTTGCAACTGGTTTTGTTTGGCATAATAATAGTAAGTTTATTTTACTTATCAGAATTATATTTATTTTATCAGGAAAGGAAAATCTATAATTCAATTTTATCTACAATATAAATTTTCTATATACATATATGGATAGTAACATCCATATATGACATGCCCACCCCGAGATGTGATGTTTTAGGCAGGCAATGGCGAATTGGAAAGTTCACTGTCCTTCGAAATAAAGTGGCTTCGTAGTAATGGTTTCTTCTTTAGAGCCTTGTTCATAGTGAAGGCCATTTAGGAGCCATTGTTAAAAATAATGTCATTTTTGATTCATCGTGATAAATGTAAAAGGCCAAACGTACTTGATACCGATATCACTAAAATTAAGTGCCAATCCAATTGAGTGAGAGTTTAAAATGACAACCTTTCAGTTAGCGTAAAGTTTTTTTCAATGCTCAAGAAATGCTTTTTTTGTTAAGAGATATTGTATAATTCATGTAAACGTTATTTTTTTAGCCAATCATTGTCCTGTAAACAACAAATGTCAAAGTTTCAAGAAATGGTTTCATAATTCAACAAATTTCTGCCAGACTATTTATCCTGATGATTTCATTGTTATTCAAAACAGCACTGTGCCGTGCATGAAACTTGAATTTAACAGAACAAGAAATCCAAATGCCAAGGTATTTATTTGGATTTGTGAATATGTGAAATTTATATGGTTGATGAAAGAAAAATGTAAATTTGCTTCGTCACTGGAATGATTATTAGTCGCCTCCAGAAACTTTTTATTTTTATTTTCTCAATCAAGTTCAGTGTCAAGTTGGGCTTGTTTTGTGTTCGTCCTTTACATATGTTTAGATTTCAATCCTTATAATTCGGAGCGAATAGGCATCAAATAAAAATGATCCAAAAACACACTTTCATCAACTTAGGCCATAAATTCCCTTATCAGAAATCGGAAATCTTATACATAATAAATTTGAACGTTTTCAAATACTACTTACATTATAATTCATCAAAATTTATAATGCGATTGGTTTCTTTATGTTATTTACTTTGTTGAAACTCAATCTATCCAATGCCCTAGCAATTATTTAATCAAACTGTGTTTCAAACACATGGTATGCATTGCAGTTTCTTGGAATTCATGTAACGTAAATTACAAATTCTGGGAAGGATATGAATATAGAAAGCCGCTTAACATGAAATTTGTGTGATTAGGTTATACTCTATGATGATGTATTTATAGATGTGTTGATACTTCCTGAAGATGGTGTGTTCAATGTTATTCCGATGCTGTGTAGTATTTTGTGTGCTGCTCATTGTGATCTATGAAGATTTATATCTAGTCTAGCTTGTGATCAACAACCAAAATCTTATCATAAATGTACAATTACAATTACAGGAGTGAAATAAACATTTGGGGAGTAATAAAACCAACCAGAAGACAAGTAATAAAAAGATAAAATACCAAATCTTGCCTTCTATTAATTCAGTGATGATTATTAAG
Source organism: Styela clava (assembly GCF_013122585.1). NCBI lineage: Eukaryota > Metazoa > Chordata > Ascidiacea > Stolidobranchia > Styelidae > Styela > Styela clava. The sequence goes on from NW_024102837.1 coordinate 12,299,026, forward strand.
GTTTATATTATCACTTGATGTGTTTACCATAAACATTGCCGTCATTCCTCTATTTATAATGTGGATTAATTCGGTAATGCATGATTCATTCATTGCAAAATATTTAATAAGATACTGTTTGCTGGAATATGTTTTTTTTTCTGATTTTTAATTTTCCTTTTCAGGTGGCAAAGAAATATGCGGAAATGAAGAATTTGTATCTTGGCATCAAAAAATCAAGTCAATCGCCTGCGACCACAACAACACAAAGTATGTTAAAACTGGTTTTTGAGGTTTAAAACTTTTTGTGTAAAAATTCCTCATAGCAATGTCCTAAGGCCATATTAAATATATTGTTTATTCTAGCGTTTGAATATTCCTATCAATTTTAGGTGATAAACTCATATATGCCTAATTTAGTTTCATTTTTGACAATTTGATAACATTTTTATTTGAGCTTATTCATGTCATTCTCTCCGAGCAAGTATCTACTGATATTCAACATATTTCCCACACATAACTCTTCACTCGTTTAGTTGAATATTAAATTTAAATGTGTTTTATAGGCCAGAAAGAAACGGTACAACCATATGTTCCACCAACTAAAACACCGGTCCTTCAACAAACTGGAACAATCATTTCCATTGTTCTCATCAGTCTTTTAATAGTTGGAATTTTTATAGGTAAATTTAATCTTGTAGCAATTTGCTTCAACTCACACTATGGAACCTAAACTTGTACTTCTGTGGATAAATCCATAATTTATATTCCCGATTGCCTGAAAGATAATTTGTCTTGTGTGCTTGCTGAGAATCCCATCAGCCGAAGTCCCTCACCGAGACATGGCAATTGGGCATTTTTGACATTTTTAAAAATTACCGTACTTCTTAATGTTTTTTTATGATCTCATGATTCATTTTATACATTTTTCAACAACACATATTCACCTTTTGCTTTTTTTGAGAAACCCCATACAAGCAGCCACAATATGTATAAGGTTACCTTCTTCTATTTCAAATGACCGTCTTTTGACATCGCTCAATCAATTTATTACACCTTGGGTGGGATGGGGGCATGGGATTTGAACCTGACACGTGTAATCTGCGAGGCGAGCCAGAAAAATCAATCATTTTAATCTTATTTATTGTTTTCTAGGTGTTTTAATATACAAATGTAAAGATGCGATACTGACTAGAAAACGCGCCGGAGAAGGTTATTTGCCATCTTTCGCATGGTTCAAACAAGCGACAAACAGACAAACAACGAATCGCTCTGACACCGTGGACAACCGACCTTTTCTACAAGCTGGAGAGGAAGATGATGATTGTGATATCAATCCTCACGGAACACTAGAAATTGATTTGTAACTTTTATTCTGAAACTGCTGGTTTGAAATAGCAAAATCCCCAGCAGTTCAGCTCTGACTCCAGAACTTCCATTTTTTTCCTCGGAGCGTAGCCATTAAAGTTTTTTGGTATGACCGCTACTGTGAAACACCAGCCCAAATGCAGCTTCAGCTGCGAGACAGGATAAAAGGTTTTGACACTAACTTTAGATTAATGTCAGAAATTAAATTTAAAACAAATATAATGTAAATAGGGTATATTTTATTATTTGTATGAATTAGAAAATCATAATTGTGAACAAATAATTAGATGGTAAGGAGCTAGGGCAGGCACTATAATTCCTGTTAGGTCCACCTCCATCTTGTATAATAAGCTTGGCTCCAGCTACACAAAACATTACGACTCCTTGGCCCTGCTTACAATAATAACCAAAATGTGTTTTTCGGCTGGTTTTAAATTATTTTTCATTTAGGCTATTCACAGAATAACCAACTACACAGCTACGGTGGTTTCTGCTTTGTTAATTTGATACCTTGAAACCTATGCCTAGAAAAAGAAAAATAGAGGAATATATGCATTAATATAAAACCGATAATGGGTTTGATATCCTTGCTATCGATTCCATGGAAAGTTCCTCATAAACTCTTCTGATCTATTCATACTAACACTAATAAGCAATATAAATACTTTATCTCTGGAGCAAATTTTTTTCAATCATGCATGACACCAAACTTACCTCAACTATTCTGCAATAAACAGTCATCCAAATACCAAATTGTTGTTTTCAGACAGTGATGCTGAAATTAACATAATAATCATATTCATAAGTGTTTCATATAGATCAAAACTTGTTAAACATTTCGAAATATATTTGCATTATCTTCTTAGTGCCATTATCATTGTGCCATGACCCTTCATGAAGCTACTTTTCAGAATGCCGATATAGTTATAGACAGCAAGTATATACCGGGGATCGCAGCCAGACAATTGCATCACTGAGTGAAGTGGCACTCACTGTCCCATGACTTCTAACTCTATGTTAACTGTTACATGAACTAGTCACATTAGACCAATTTTCTTCCCAACTAATAATGAATGTTTTCCAGATTCTTTATCTTCATAAAAAATCATTATATACTCGGACATTGTAAAAATTTTCAATGTTTTTTTTTGAGAATGTTTTAGTGAATTGACATGTGCAAACGGTTTGCATTTTCAAACTGACAATTTGGATTGAGACAAAATAAACACACTGAAAAACGAAACGTTTTTGAGAGACTTCTTTAATTTCTATTGTGACATAATAATTGACTTCTTGCCGACAGGCACTGTAGCGATTTTAAATAAAGAAGTGGATGCTCAGGAATCATCCATAACACAATGTTTTCAACAGTGTGGATTTTCGGGGGTTTTATCATTATTTCGCTTTGTTTAAACTCCCAACAGTGTGAGTTTTCAGAGTTTTTTAAAATTTTGTCTCCTTCCATGTTTCTAGAATTTCATTTAAATGCTAATTGTTGCATTGCAATTTGCCAATCTTTTTCCACCATAGTTAAAATGTTTGTTCCAATTTAATTGTGTTCCCATTCAAATTACTAATAACTTGATGAATTAATTTTTGTTCCATTTTGTTCAGTTTCTTATAAATATCCTATAAAAATACTGATAGTCTTCTATATATATACTGAAATATTAGGATTGCTTAAACGGAATAATATTTCACATTTGGAAAATGTATTCCATAGAATAGTAAATGTAAAAAGTTGAATATGCCCATTTTTTTGAAAAAAAAAAAATTCTGATTATAGCTCTAAATTAAATAGAAAAAGTTTTGTATATTCCTGTTTATTCTATATATTGGAACATTTTCTGAGGTTTGGCTTTAAATATCTATATCACTCCATAACACAAAAATGTTTACCTATTTGTTATAATAGTAGGTCTACCTACCTAGGATGAATACACAAAATTTCACACTCAATGTTTTAATTTTTTTTCTGCCATTACTTTTTTTCGCTAACCTAACTCTGGTTCGAAGTCTCCTGTATATACAGACGTACAACTCTGCACTATGAGCCTTTATTCCGCTTAGAGATGATCTTTTTCTATTTTAGAGCGCAAGGCCTTGTTATGAGCAAATTTCCTTATGAAAAATAAGATTTGTATCAGAGACACATATCAATAGCTTTCTATTTGAGAATATTGATCTGCAGTTAAATGCATTTTGATTTAAAATCTGTCTGTTGCGCAGCAACATTACTATAATTACCTAACCAAAATTTGTTGAGTTAAAACATTGTTTTTTTCATAATTTATTCACAAATTTAGATTGAAAATCCGAAATTTTTAAATTTTTAACCCATTGTGAAATGAATAAAAGATTGACGCTCAATCATTCCTGTACATAATGAGTTAAAAAATCGATTTCGATATGGGAACTTTTCATTCCACATGTTACTGTGGTAGTTAGTTGAACTTGTTACAGATAAAATTCTCCTAATTTAAATAGTATCCTCTAAGTATTTTTTTCCATATACCCAACCAAGTTTTACATCAAATTTTTGCCAAACGAGGGAAAACGTACCCTATTCTTGATTTGCTTGAAATTTAATAATTTTTCAACAATTTGACTAATCATCCTCCTAAAAATTCAAAATATTTATAGTTCGAAATTTTTTGTGCTATTGATTCAACCTTTTGTGTGATTTTTTGCCAAAAGAACTAATGTTCTTTTTTAATGTCCATTACTTTTTTGTTACATTACATTCTTCAAAGCTATAATATAATTTGATATTGCGACTAGGACTAACACAGATACAGCCAGAGCAACCATTGTTAGTTCATGAATATTCATCAAATAACTTTACCCGAATCCCACTATTTGGCGGTATATTAAGATGGCGTAGCATATTTAAATCATTCTTATTAATAGATACCGTAATTGCTTTTCTTTATAACTAATTGACTAATTTTCAGTAAATAACGACCAATTTGTTTTGGGATGGCTAAAACTAGGGCCCATCCTGTTGTCTTTTATCTTCTGGTTTAGATAGTACTCATAAATGATTATGGCGACTGTATTTTGCACTCATGCATATGAACATTGCGGTTCCCATACATTTGAACCCACGACAATTGCACATGCATATTATTGCACCTATGGAAATTTTTTGTCTTGCAGATATTTGAACCCATACTAACCCTAACCCATGGGTTTTAGCACCCGCATATAGATTGAACTCGCGGATATACACATGAGTTCAAATGTATGGTCATCGATCATTGCACATGTAAATATAACAGTTTCGTACTGCTTAATCTCAAGTTATTTAAGTTAAATTTTAGTTCCATGACTACAAAACTTGCAATGTAGAAAAATCCTTGATGGGAAAATATTTTAAGTAAAATCTTTGTTTTCATGAAGCCTTTATTCTGAATTTCTCTCCAAATGAGGCTCTGAAAAAGCCATCGTCTTGTCATTCTTATTTGAAAAAGAAAGTTTTCTTTGCATCAGCATATCTACACAGTTTAGTGTGCTCTCTTTTTTAGTCATTTAGTCTAAGCAAAATAAGTTATTACTTATTACAGCATATTTTATTCAGAAGGAGATCCTAATAATGCAACGTTATAGTATACGCCAGGGATGGCGAACCACTGACCCGCGGGTCACAAAGTGACCCCCGCGTTTTATTCGTGACCCACCAAGGCACGAATAAAATTAAAATAAAATATTAACATATCTGCGATTATGATTGATAAAACCGGCCTTAAATTAATCTAACAATAAGTAAACTATTATAATGTACCGTCAGTTGGGCAGTCAGGGCTGCGATTGCTCATATTTAAATTGTTAATTCCTGGCCGGTATGGTAATTTTTAAAACCCCTCATCTTAGACGCATGTCTGCACCGCTGTGTACCTTTATTCGGTGCTCCGGGAGGATGTGTACCAAGATGACGCATAACCTGAAACCTAACCTGGTACACATACCATGTTCAGGTTGTGCGTCATCTTGGTACACATACTTTGGGAGCATCCTTTATTCAGCTATTGGCTCAGACATCGTTTATGACATAACAATGCAATTGATATTCATATCTCGCAACGTCTTGTCTCTTCAGGAAGTGCATTTGCAGACTGTTTTAGGGGTTATGCGAGGACAATGACGTTAAACAATGTCATTTGCGAGAACTAGAAGCTACTTTGCATTTTATTAGTTTCTCGCCTACAATGCCGCTTAGAAAACAAAATTTTTCAGACTTGAAAAAAAAAAAATAGAAATAACAATGGGCAGTGTAAAAGTGCCTTAATGTGGTATAAAGCTGATCAAAAAGTAGAACACTATCAGAGTGGAATTCCCTCCAAACTCTTTGGAGGGAATTCACCGTAAATAATTTGCGCATCATCCTAAGCGTATTTGGTAATTCATATGCGTGTTTTCGTACTCTAATTTCATAAAATCGAGTGCCATAAAAGTCCCTGATAGAAAACATGCTAATAAGATATGTTTCAGAAGTTTCTTATTGATACAAACATTGATCAAATATCTGTGACCCACTATCTTCTGTTCCGCGATGAAAATATAATTTTTTGACCCATTCTCTGAAAAAGGTTCGCCATCCCTGGTATACGCTCATCATGGATTAAAGACGTGTCTTATTGTGATCAGTGATCACCTCGTTTTTTGAATAAATGAACTTTTTCTGCGGAATTTGTAAAAAATAGATAACTATTCTAATTATAACATTATTATTATTTTTTCCAAATTAGAATCTTTTGATATACGGTAAATTATTTGTTATTTGGAAAGCAGTTTATGAAGTTCTTAACATCCTTTTTTGACATAGTTCAGCCAATTTCTAACCACCATGATTAATCTTTTTTTACACCAAGTTGTAACACAATTAGATTATAATAGTTCAGTTACCTATTTTTGCAAATCTAAGTGGTACATATCGCCGGATGAGAACAGAAGGGGCCTAAGTCACATTTTTGGAAAATTGACTTTTTTCAATATTTTGGGGTTTTGAGCCATGCTCTACAAGGTGGTATTCTTGAAATCCTGAATTTCTCAATAATAAAAATTTTAGCTGGACTTAGGCCTAAAATATTTAAGAACAGAATGGGCCTAAGTCCAGCTAAAAAAAAATTTATTGAGAAATTCAGGATTTCAAGACTACCACCTTGTAGAGCATGGCTCAAAACCCCAAGATATTGAAAAAAGATAGTCCTAAGTTCCAATATGATGGGCATGAACATCAGAAATGAAATGTCCGAAACTTACATCCCTAAAAATTTGTTCAGTGCAACTTAGGCCTAAGTCACCTTGTTTTACCTTGCATCCAATACAAAAAATTTCAGAAGTTGTTGAGAACAGAATGGGCCAAAGTTTCATATGGGGGTAAAAAAGCAGGAAGGAATTGAAGCTGAAGTGCCAAAAAATATTGATTACAAAGATATTCTCATCCACATTAAAATAACCAGAGCTCAGGACTTTACTAGGTGTGGATATCTAGAAATTCGAAAATAAAAAAATTCCAAATTGTTTTTTGCGTTTTTCTCAAAACTCAAAATTGTGACTTAGGCCTGTTCTGTTCTCATCCGGCGATATATTAAATAACATGTAATCATGCCATATTCATATAATTGTTTTATTCGCATACTCGCTAATGCACAAATTCACTGGGTTTGAAATTTTTTATCAGAATTGTACGGATGTTTACAATGATGCTTCATGTTTTTGTCTTTCTCCGTTTTATTAATTTTGCTTTATTATTTTTGCATTGTGTGATAAATGCTAATTGGGTATGTTCGATGTTTAAATATATCCAAAGAACACAATTTTGATAAATTGAATCCAATTAAATTCCGATTTTCCAAAAATTGTCTTTATCAAGGCAGTACTACCGGTACCTTTGTGACTGTTTGTACATTGCTCTAATTCAACTTACATCTATTAACTATGCTTTGTCTTTATTTTATTTGAGTGCCTTAGCAAACCATGCTTTTTTGTTTTCAGATTTTACATTAATTGAAATAAAATTAATTGAAAGAAACAAAATGAGTGATTCGAGTGATGAGAGTGGGGAGGAAGAGGAGGAAGAAGTGATTCCATCGCGTCCTAAATGGGTTCGAGGATTAACAGATTTTACTGATTTTGCTTTCCATCCAACTACATGTAATATTACTACAGCTGATATGGATGGATACCTTGGAATGTAAGGATTTTAGTGTTTTTTATTCAAGTTCAAGTGGTTAAAGTGTCGACCTGACTAGGATGGTATTGTAGTTTATATTTTGGGTTCAAAACCCACTACCTCACCCAGGGTGTAATAAATTGGACAGGCAACGCCGAGACATAAAGATTTTGGTTCTTCCAAATTACCGTAGCTCTTTATCTATTGTGCAGAGTCTTGTTAATAAGTGAAAGGCATATAAATATAACATATGAAAAGGAACTCAAGGTAAAAAGACTCCTGATAAAAGAGTTTAAAGGCCCACTGATAATATGCTAAATTCTATTCATAAGTTATCCATGTAGTGTGGCTGACTCGACCTTGTTACAATCAAGATGTAAGACCATATTGCAAAACCGAACGCAGTTTCACAGAAGCGAGATTTGATACTGTGATATAAGTGTGTCAAATTTTAAAATTAAATTTAGAAGGAAATAGGAAACTGGAGAGGATCGATTTTTATAATTTGTATAAAAGTAGAAAATTAATTAGAGGGTTAGGAGCTGGAGCCACTAGAATTGCCAAACAAAAATTTCTAAGGCATGTATAATGATTTATATGAATCAGGCTGGTGTTGCCAAAATCTGTCGGTATCCTATTACAATGGATTATGTGACATTTTTGATATTGTCCATAGTTATCTATCTTTCTATAGTTCCATATATAATGATATTCAAAATATTTTTATAAAAATCTCTTTTACTTTCTTCGACTTCATTTTAATCAGGATATTTGGAATCCAAATTATGTCACACGCTCATTTCATATGTGCGATATTTTAAGACAACATTTTACAGCTGGATGCATAATTCTCAATAAAACTTGAAAACCCAATTAAACAGTGCCTTAGAGTCTTTGTGTATGATTTAACATCATGTTAAATTAATCTAATCACCATTTTTGATTCCAAATTTAATTCGAACAATTTATATTTCACTTTGATTTAAAATATTTTCTGTCTTTTACAGATACAAATATGAACCTGGTAAGGACTGTGAAAATCTTCTCAGGAAAAGATTAAGCAAGAAACCATTGAGATCTCTAACTTATTCAAAAGATGCTTCCGGTATGATCAATTCTATATCGAAACAAATTTGTTTTTGTACGGAATTAAGTTTTTTTAGTATGTGGTTAATATTCTTTTGCCCTATTTGAGATATGATAGGGCGCTATAATATGGCTAACCACAGCCCATTCCTTGCTTGGTTACCGGTCCTGGTAATGTATGAGAATAGTTAACTAGGTGAATGCTTCTTATACTTATGCCTAATGGCGGAGGATGCCATAACCTAACCCTGCAACTGTGAAGAGTCCAGCAATCTTCCCGAACATGATTAACCCTCAGAGGATTCGATCCCACTTAGGCTAATTAAAGGTTAGATGCCAACATTTTTTTAATGCTTAGCACAATAAAAGCTATAGAATAATCTAGTATTATGACCAAAAACGTTTTTGTGTGATGCAATGTCTATTATACTAAGTTTTTTGTTCGCGTAATATTTTGCAGTTTCGATCAGATATATTCGATAAACCTATTTTGTAACTGATAAGATTGACTTAGGATTTAGGTATTGCGCAGAACATTGATATATAGTAATTTAACATGCTTGTTTTTTCTTTAGGAATATTTGTATCAAGTAAAGCTGGTAGTTTGAGGTTGTTCGATATTGAAGTTGAAAAATGTTCACAAGTTCTTATGAAAGAAGAAAGGTCAGTTTGTATTAAATCACTGAAGTAATGTTGTTTGCTAGATTCCTATACCAGTGATTCTCAAACTTTTATGATCTTTGCCGCACTTACAAAAACCATCAACACTTAATGGCCCCCTGCTATTCAGTATCCAATATTGCTATTCATGTCTACTCTAATACTATCTCATTCAAGTATACTTGTAGAAATGTCGACATACGAATCTGAATTAGAAAGCAGACAAGGAGAAAGGGCCTTCAGTTTAATATACAATATTGTAGTGCCCTCTGTATTCAAAACTATTCAGCTGTTATATCTAAAAATCTTTTTGTTTTTAGTCCTTCGTATTGCATCTCAGTCATCAATCATAATTTAGTTGCCAGTGGCGATGATGACGGCACACTCAAGGTATGCTTGTGTGTTTATCGGTTTTGAAAATCTATCAGATTAACAGAAAACATTATAACAGATATTCACTTCTCTCTTTGAATATATTTTTATCATTCATACATTTAGATTTAAGTTTCTGTAGCAGCGTTTCCCATATTGGGCCCTTATGCTTGATTAACCCTCTTCAAATATCTCTAGGTCTGGGACATAAGAAAAGGTAGCGATCCTATCATTGAAGAAGACAGATGCCACGATTTTATAAGTTGCATTGCTGTCGATAAACATGGAAAATTTCTGTTTGCAACTAGCGGTGATGGTACCATGTCAACATTCAATATTAAAAGAAGAAAATTTATTGTGCAGTCGGAAAATACAGAATACGATATGTCTTGTGTTGGAGTTATTAAAGTAAGTGTTAATGGGTTCTCAAATGACTTTCTTAAATGACTTTTTTATGTATTTTATTTGGAAACCCTGGAATATTTCGGTTTCGGTGTTGTCTACCCAATTTACTTTGTCTGTTGTGGGCTTTGAACCTGATATTTGATAACAAGCGATCACAGCACAGTCACAGTTCAACTCTCTACTTGCTGGCAACCACTAAATAATATTTTAATAATTATTATCTTTCCCCATTTTCAACTGAACTGAAACTAATAATTAGTTGTCTATTCTTAATTCTGACGTGGACTGGTAATTCGACAAAAGCCATCCTTTCCCCGGCATGAAAAGTGTATGAGTGAGTGTATAATAGAGTATAAACATGTTCGTCAAGGATATATCCTATATCTAATGAATGATAGATTTTAACGTTATATTCTTGTCATGTTGCTTTCAAAGGATAACAAGAAAGTAATTGTAGGAACAAGCGAGGGACTTCTGTTGTTTTTCAACTGGAATGAATTTGCTGCTCCATCAGATAGATTTCCTGGTCACCCCACTGCTGTTGAATGTCTTACAACTATCGACGAAAATGTCATCTGCACCGGCTCTATGGATGGAATGATACGGTAGATTTTGTCATAGTCTTTCCTTTTTGTTTTTAAATACTATTATGTGTCTTAAAAAGTATTTCATCAACAAAAAGTAGAGTAAAGGTTTTCGGGTACGAAATATGTACGTGTGTTCATTTGTCTCGTTAACGCATATATAAACAATAAAGATAGCAAATTTGAAAACAAGATGCATGTACATGTCGACCTGAATCTCATGTGTGTAGATGGTTGCATTTTTGCATTAGAAATTTTTTTGTGAGTGAGTCAGGGCAGAGAGTAGTTTACCCAAATTATAAAGTGACTTGTAAGTTGTAACTTTTCTTCGAACAAGGCCCTGACCAATCAGCCGTTAAGACACAAAGATACTTCAAGAATGACTGGTTTTACTTTTTCTGCATATTTTATCGAGTTGCCGTTTTTACAAATGTGCTGTATTTTTTCAGAGCTGTTCACCTGTTACCAAATCGATTTCTTGGAGTTGTCGGGGAACATCATGATATGCCGGTCAATAAGATAACAGTTTCTTACGACAAGAAATTTATAGCAAGTTCTGCAAATGATTCCACAATCAAGTAAGTTACGGTCTCTATGCTGGGAATTGAGTATTCATCGATCGATTACAGTATAATTTAATCAAAGTGGTTTGGTTGTCTTTTCTAGGTCTCAAACTCCACACATATTTTTTAACTTAATAACTTATATTTCGATAAATGCTGTTACCAAAGCAGTAAATCAGCATGCGTGACTTTTATCATTTTTTTCCAGATTTTGGACAGTCGACCACTTGCAGAACACATCAGTAGACGGAACAGCGAAACCCCAGAAAAGCCTGAAATCAAAAAAACTTGTGAAATCAGGTGTCAGTGGTGATAAATTTTCTTTTATGTCGGATCTTGACAAGGACATGACTGTTCCAACTGTTGAGTCATCAGAATCTGAAGATGAATCTGATTCCGAAGTCGATACTGAAGATGATACGTGACCTTCGACCTTCTCACAAATGTAAATTGGTTTTAATAGGAATTCACTCGATCAAGCATGGACCAAAAAGGAATTAGTGCATGGTATGGTTCTGGATAAGTCAAGGAAGAAGATCGCGACGAAATATGCCAGTGTACAGAAGTGAAGACAATTTTAAAACTTCTGGTGTTCTAAGTGACCCTAGCAATAACATGTGGGTATAGGGGTACTCCCGTAGTATGTGTACCAGGTTAGGCAATAATTTTATTCCGATTTTCATTATTTTAGTTCTATTACGAGTTCGGGGATTGTCTGTCTGTGTTAGCTAAGTGAATGTACCCCCTGCCCATAGGTTTCAGTCTCTTTACACAACTTGATGTAAAATAGGCGAACAAAATTAGTCACCTCCGTATTGGTACTTCTGGAGCGCCAATACTGTAACTGTATTTGTCATCGATTGTTTGGAATGCATAAAAAAATTGTGTGTATGCCCATAAAATTTATCTTGTACAATGAATGTTAAATTATCTATGTCACTCACTTTGCACATTAAGTTTTTTGAATATGACAACAACACTATTTATAGGTTATTATTCTGAGACTTATTCTTATTTTAATAATATGTCTCAAATATTTCTCTTATTGCAACATTTTGTAAAATGTGGTAAAAGCGAGACCCTTATCAGTGTAACAAACATATCGTGAGATTGCAGGTGTCATTGAAAGGATAACAACTAAGATTTGCTACTGTTTGTATTTCTTTATGTATTTATCTCTTAAATGTCGAATCTTCTTCAGATATTGTAAGACTGCCGGTTGGCTGTATAAAGCATAATAGGCGGACAAAAGTTATTTCACAAGTCTATGCTTACCAGTTTTATTTCTTGTTCGTGAGTGTGGCTTAGCGCATCGTGTCTAGCGTTACGAACATGCTTGCCACTGCACGTCGGATTACCCTACACATGTTCTTGAGTTCAGAACCTGCGTGGGGTAATTATTGGCCACGTTTAGTGGACATAACGATCGTTTTGTTGTTATGTTGTTCTTGTTCTTGTTGTTCTTTGACACTTTTTGGACACCTAGTGAAAATATTAAAAAAACGCTTTTCTCTTTGATCACTGGACCAATTGCTTTGAAATTTTCTGACGGTATGGTAAACCGTACTGTACTGCGAACAGACGTGTCCATATATTTGGGCGTAGCTCTCTCGTTTGGGATAGGATTGCTTGGGTTCTTGTTGTTGTAGGGTAGTTCACCGTCAAATAACTTGCTGAATATTCTCATACCTAACATAACCAGACGAGAGGTCACGGTTTGATATATACTCAAGTCGTCTTCTCCGCTTTTCACTACCCCGGGTAAATTTAAAAATCCTTCCACATCCATGTTCTGATGACTTCTGTATTATCAGAGTAATGATGAGAATGAGAAGTGCATGAAACATTGTATTAAAATAAAATTTGCATGACCAACTCTCATATTATTATTATTCTCCTAGGGTTATATATTCTTGGTCTTGGTATATTCATTATGTGCTTTATTTTTTAGAAGATTTCGTACAAATCACAGTTCTTGATATTCATTATTGCACCTCAAAATTGAACCAATATTTCTTTCATTTTCAGTTTTTAAAATTATGACTAAAAATATCACAGCACATGAAGATACTCTGTATTTGGATGGAGAATATACAGAACATGGACAATGTTTCAAGGCAGAAACACAATCTATACTTTTATTATCCTCATATTGTTCTAAAATTCAACTAAGTCTTGTTTTGGTGACGAAAGCGTGCTTGAATAAAGGACAATTAAAGAACGGAATTCAAGTGCCTGGTGATAGTTTTTCTTCCATTGAAAATAAACTTGATCACGAGATTCCAAGCTGCGTTAGAGATTGTAGGCTACCTGCAGTATGCTCTTCTAATCAAGTAGGTTTTCTTATGTTTTTTAGGAATGATTTTGTCTATGCGATGTTTATTCGCATTGCTCTGTGTAAGCATCTACTCGTATCTAACTATATGTAAGGAGCTTCTAGTAATTGCACGAAACAACATATTTCCGTTTTGACATTGCTAACTCAATATATTACACCTTGGGTAGGGTGGGGGTAAGGGGTTATATCCAAAATGTGTATCCTGCAATGTCAACATATTTAACGTTCCTATTTTGGAAGAGTTTCCTATATATGGCTTTTATGCATATGTAGTCCTATTACTTATATCTGTAATCTTTGGAAAACGTTAGACCAGTGGTTCCCAAACTTTTTAGAGTTCGGACCCACTATTTACTACTACAGCTTATGGCGACCCATCTCGTGATTTTCTACAATTTTATTTTTGATAAATGAACACAAAAGACCCCTTCTAAAACAAAAACATAGTGTTCTTCTTCAAAAGAAATAAATCGAAATCCTGTCTAAATTTCGGGGAAACACGGTAAGAAGTGCTTACAGTGTACAAAACTGCTATGCGTAAAAAAGCCACATGGTCATTCTTTGTTCCTTTGAGAAGATCGTAAAAAGGAAGCTTTCACAGATTAGAATTTAAATTCAATTTATTTCTTTTGGTTTTTTGAAGATTTACGTATTCGAGTCGACACCGATTCTAATAACCAGTATAATTAATCAAAGCTTTTTACATCTTTTCACGACCCACTAAGATTCATTCCTTTTGCGACCCACCAGTGGGTCGCGACCCATAGTTTGGGAACCGCTGCTTTAGACCAGTGGTCTGCAAACCATGGCCTGCGAGTCAAACGTGGCCTGCAAACAGATTAATGCATAAAAACAATAATTGCTCTTGATTTATTATTATCTGATCTTGTACTTGTGTCGTAACAATGGCTGGTGTGTCATAATTTGAAGTTGAATGTGACGATTGTTTATGGGTGAAAATTAATATGGCCTAGACGCTACCGGAAATGTGTATATTTGACCCAGTAGTACATAAAGTTATTTGCTTTAAGCGAACTTGCACATAAATATATACTCATTTATTTTTAGACAAATATATATTCCGGCCTCTGCACAGTTTTGAGATTTGTGTTGAAAAGATCGGCTAATATGTCAGCAGATGTGGGCAACAAATCCGAACTGCTATCGCTACTTGGTCATCGACTGTATTGCCTCAAAGCATGTTCAGAAGTTAGTCCAAGAACAAAAATGTGTGAAATTCACATGCCTTTGATTGTTAATAATGCTCTGTCGGACACAGAAAGAAACAATGAAATTGATATCCCAGAAGGCATTGTTTTATTCGAAAATTTAATGAAGCAGCCTGTGGTTATTCATAATATGGACAAAAGACAACGAGTTCTGCTTCAAAAACTGGATAAAAGTGTTGGTAACGAGCCAATCAAAGATAGTTTAATTTCCAAGAAAGAAAAACAAGTGGTTTGGACAAAAGACTTGCCACAATTGGAACATGTTTTTGCTGAAGGAGTCGATTTCTCAATATCAGACATTTGCGTTTTTCCATGCGTTCATTACTTCTTAAAAACCACAAATATTTCTTTGATAAAAGATAAAATTCCGGGAATATTAAAATGGTACAAGAGAATGAAATTACTACCAAGGTTAAAAACTGCTCTGTTCAAATGTGGTGAGAGTTTTATACAGTTTGAGAACGATTGCGGTGAAATATTGGACTCCCATCCTGAGTCAAATGGAACTGAAGTGATAGAACTTGCAACTGGTGAAAATTCAGAGACTAAAAAAGATGGGTGAGTTAACATATTTTAGTAGTTCTTATTTCCCCATCAAACTCATAAATTTTATCCAAATGAGAATTTTTTCACCTTTTCAATTGATATACCTTTTAGGCAATTTTGATTAAAGTAAGATTGCACTCAAGAACAGCATTGATAGAAAGGGTGAAAGCAATCATTGAACAATGAAATATTACCTCAAAACTGCAGCACCACTGATAATATATGTATCTAGAGATTTAATATATAGACATCGGCTCTTTCATTGGTACTTCCAACACTAATTGGGCTGTATTGGCATATAAATATAAAATGCAATATGTTGGATGAAATAGATCTCGGCACGTCAATTTTTAATTGCAGAGTGTCAGTATCTGAATAAAACAAGTGGGCATAAATACTGAATCAATCTAAAGTTTAGACCACTTTAACCACCTCATTTCAATTTAATAAAAACAGGGTGTAACATTTCTGACTTTAAACCTGAATCTGGAACTTTCTATTTCTAATGTTGGTAATCGAAGCCAAGATTCTTGATGGAAGCTAATTTACATCAATTCGACTAAACATTCTCAACAGACAATCAGAAAAGGAGCTCGCATAAGCAAATTTTTCTTTAACATGGGCATGGGTCTAAATTTTTTTAATGATTAGGCTGAGACTGAATTGTTTTTAACTGGCCTGGAAATAGACCTCTAAATGATCCATGACCAATTTTTGAAGATATGCCCTCAAATCCCACAAAAAGTATCAACCCTACAGCTTAATAATACATTACATTTTGAAACTTGTCAATACTTTATTTTTTTTAAGAATAACACATGTTTTATTTTCTACTCTATTTCAGAAAGAAAAGAATTGAAATGACAATTCGTCGTGATCTACCAGCTTTGCTACAAAAATTAAATTCATATAATATAGCTGTTGAGTTTTCTAAATTTAATCAAGATGAGATATTATTAGAATGGAAATCTTTTCCCAAAGAATTACATCCAATTGAGGTGCGAATGTATAACATGTTGAATAAGAGCTGGTAATATTGAAGACACACTTTTACATTATTATAAAAGATACTACTGTGTTTTCCCGAAAATAAGACGATCTCCGTTTCAATAACCTAAATATTGGCATTACCAGGGTGAACTATCATCTTTGAGAGCTATGAGAAAATGTCATCAGATCGAAAACTTGGCTCATGTTGTTAAAAATATTGCCAAAGAAGGAGATCGAATTGTGGATTTCTGTAGTGGCGGTGTAAGTCTTACTTTTGTTGTTATTTCTAATCAAATTCTGAAAATATAGAGTGCAATTCATTTGCCCCAATTCATATATCAATAATACCTCACATTTACAATATTTTTCATGCTTAATTTGAGGAGGTTTTTGAGTTCTTGTAATGTATATATTCTCGAATTAATGCGTTCTGGTTGTTACGATTTTTCCATCTCATCACTGACCTGTGGCAATTCATAATCAAAATATCCCTCAAGTTGTATTTGAGAATCAAACACTTATTGAGATTGCCTTTATTTCTTGATTTTCCTTACAGAATATAAATATAGTGGAATGTGAAATGCTAAGCCATCACAAAAATAAAATATCACGACTCTTGTATGCTATCTGATTTATGCACACTCTTTTTCAGGGACATGTTGGAATAGTATTGGCTCATTTGCTTCCAAACTGCAAAATAATTTTGGTTGAAAATAAAGAAGAATCTTTGGACAGAGCCAGAGCTAGAATATCCGCTTTAAAACTAAATAATATTACAATTTATCAGTGCAATCTTGAATATTTCAGGTAAGGTAATATTTGACTATTAATTGCGATGGTTTGGTAGTTACCATGCCTGGAAACCTACTATGATTATTTTTTATTGCATAATGACGTAATACAATGCTTCTTCGTGCCTTTTGCTCTGGACAAGACTAGATGAAGGCAGCCACTGATATCTAACATTAACAATATCTTAAAAAGAAAAATAGTGTTGAAAAAGATGGTAAGATTTTATATCTCACTACAAATGCTTCAAAATTGCATTTGAAAAAATGTTTAAAATTTTGGGGGGGGGGGGGGGCGCATGACCTCTCAAGCCCCTCTTCTGCACCATCACCTTACACATCATTAGGACCAGGACTGTGGAGTCAAAGGAAGTTTACAACCGTTAAAAAAATTTGACTTCAATTCGTTACTAGACTTTGGTAAACTTTTTTTCCAATTGATGCTTTTTTCATTTCTAAAACCAAATTTTTTTATCATCATTGAATGTATGAAAATTAGGGAAGGACCAGAAATATTGCAATCATCCCAGGAACTGATATAGCAGAGGAACCTCATTTAGACTTAAAAATTGCTATTTATAAGACTTGATTTGGTGGTCAATGAATTTATTCTCTGTAACCTAATGACAGTTTGAGGGCTAGACCTCTATGAGATTGCCACCTCGCCTAGGGTGCAATAATGGAGGTAGGCAACTGAACTGTTGCTTTCAAACTATAGTAGCTTTTAGTCAGTAGTGGCCGCTTGTGCAGAGCCTTTTTCATAGCAATGTGTCTGAATACGTTCGTTGCATTAATTGCTTTTCAGGGGTTCTTTTGAAATTGGAGTCGCTCTTCATGCATGTGGTGTTGCAAGTGATATGGTTGTACAAACATGCATATCAAGAAAAGCATCTTTTGTAATTAGTCCATGCTGTTACGGAAAAGTCAGAAATTGTCACTGGATAAATTATCCACAAAGGTAGGTTTTTAAAAAACTAGTTAAAATTTTTGCCATATGAGTATGATATCCTAGCGTAGAGCAGACAGGATGCTTCTACCTATTGAATATTTTGATCCGTGTAGGCCAGCGTTTCCCAAAATTTTTCGGCTACGGAACACTTACACTTTTTATCTTGCCTTGCGGAACACCAAAAAATGAAAGGGTAAAATTGATGAATTGAAAAACATCAATGTAGCGGATTCCAATGGGTTCGTCGTGGCGAGTTGCCAAATGCGCCGTGAAAACTAACAGAATTGTGTTAAACATACCTAAAATATGATTGAATATTTAGCATATATCATTTATTATAAATGTTTTATTGTTTTTTAATTTGAATGCTGTGTATATGAATCAGCAAATTCATTTTACCTTTCTATGTCGTTTACTTTCCATTACGTAGTGCTTGCCTCTAATGTTACGTCCAAGGGAGATAGAAGTACTTGTTGCAACTTCTCGAGCTGCAGTTTAGCGAACATGAGTAATTTTTTCAGCATTTCAAAAGAGATGGCGGAAGAAGAGTTGACCATTTGCCTCTATTCTTTAGACCTAATTGTCTGCCTATAGCAAAACCAAAAGGATTGCTGCAAACTTGATAATGAACTTAACAGTCAAGAAGCTAGGCCGACGGTTAACGAAAATGCCACTACCCTACCTTAGTTAGTCCGCTTTCAAGCCGATGGTGACACGTTATTGAACGATCCCTAGATTGCCATGGCGACCCACTTAGACGTATATTTGATTTATTTTCCACGAAACACTCTTGCGGAACACAGTTTGGGAAACGCTGGTGTAGGCCATAAGATGGTGCACAGCATATTTAGGGGATTTTAAGATCATCATTTGATACTCCTGAAGTATGCGCACCAAGATGTCGCATAACCTGGTGCACAACCCGAGTTCAGGTTGTGCGCCATCTTGGTGCGCATACCTCAGGTGGTCCTTTCTATTTGTAAGGTATCATCTTTATTCCATTTATTTTGGATGTTATTCTATCTGTCATGTTTAATTACTGGCAGCTATAGAGCAAGGGGTATCTGTTAATCTTGAAAAGACAAAGTACCACAATAGCTTTTCTGGTTGCCTTTTTGTTGCATATTCACACCTTCGAATAGAATCCTGTGGACTAAAGCAGGTGTTGCTGACCCAATGATTATTCTGGTCTTGTATTAATATATGTTATTTCTTAATACAGTAAATTATTCCGAAGAATTCCAGTTTTGTTTGAGGAAAGTTTATTGCTTGGACATGCTGCAGACAAAACATCCTGGAATTTTGAAAATAAACATGCCGTTGAAGGTACAACCCACCCTTATTATGTTCCTACTTACTTTCTAACTGACGGCACATTTATATTAATGATGGGTTGACTTTGGTTAATATTCATAATACTCCAAGCGACTGAAGTCATGCAAATGAAATAACTCTGACTCAACAGGTCCAGGATTCTTACCTAATATAAAAGGATGAATGAATCTAACCATAAAACTTATTTTAGTGGTTAGATTCAGTCGCTATCGCCCTGACAAAATTTAAAACTTCTTTTGAACTGAATTATTTCTCCTGCTTCAACTCCTAACATCCCAGCTTCATGAGTGTGACAAACAAATTTGCATTCTAAAAAAGCATGAAGTTGCAAAGTAACTCTACCAAAGCGTGTTTCCAGCTATTAATACTGTTTCTTCAAATAATGCATCTGTTGATAAACCTATTTTTTTTCCATGTGCTTGAACTATTAAATGTGAATTTGCTTAGGAGGGCCAATTCTTCGATGTTAACTCCGCGAATCTGTGTGTGAAAATTGTCCCTTGTGCTGGGCTGTAGTGTCCATGCATCTGAACCTTACTTATTCCCAAGAGTAGGTCGTGAACCCCCTGGGATGAATAATCCTATCTATTCAATTTATATTTGCAGGCAAGCTCTGTATGGGACTAGTTGATGTCGATAGAATGAATGCAGCGAAAGAACACGGCTATAACGCGGAGCTATATACTATGCAACCCCACAATTGCTCCCCAAAAAATAACATGTTGGTCGGAATAGCACCAGCATTATAATGTGTATTGTTTTTATTAGTGTGCAGCGAATTTGCAAACAAATTTAATACAATTGTTTTTATAAACTTGCAGCGAATTTGTGCAAAGGATTTTTAGTTGAACTTATTGTGTGTATTATTAACGTTGGTTTATTTAATTGCACTGTTTGCCATAGTTGGTGCTGTACAGATGCCTTTTCCAGGAACTGTGAAAGGAATTCCTTTGTAGCAGGCTACTCTATTTGCATCAGTTTTGAGATCTGGTTGGACTTGATCCCATACTTTTTTCTTTGGATTTAGTTGAGCGTCTGGTTCACCTGGAATGTTCAATATTAGGTTAGTGCTAAGAATGTTGATTAGCACTATGCCATACATTTTTGGTCCTTTGCTGGAGAACAAAAGTTTTCTCTGCATGATGACCTTGCTCAGAGCAAATGGTATTTTTGTACTCTTCGGTCTGGCAATGTATCTAGGTTAAAATCATGTTTTATAGTGCCGAGGCTGGAAAGCCCATGATTTTAGTGACCTTAAACTTGAAGTTAGCAGTTGGTACAAAGCCTATTCTGGGTTACAATCGCAGTCTTACCGTAATTAAGAACCCTTAGATGTATATCAGTATATTTACCCGAGTAGCCCTCAAATGTGACACGATCCCCAGGAACACACCCAGGCGGAGGAACCAGAATTTCAATCTTGTCTGGAGAACTCGCACACATCACCATAGCTTGAGACAAGATTCCTCGCATCTTCACTGGTTTAAGATTCATCATCAGTATCACCATCCTGTTTTGCATCTATTATTCAACAGAATGAAATGAAAAACAATATCCCTCAACTTGTACAGTTGCTTCATACCCTGTCTCCAGTTAAGATGTAGAGCTTTTATGTAGGATACATGATTACAAAATATTCGATATTTATATTCAGAATTCAGAAATATCTCTTTCAGCCATCCCTGAGCAAAAGATTCTTGTAACAAAACAAAAATTGAACTAAATGTATTTGTGAATACTTTATGCTATTTCAGTTTGCTTAAAATGGTTTTTGCAATAGCCTGCATATCAATCCCACCTGGTCATATTACCATGGTAACTATCGCATTATAGTTTTCAAAATGGAATAAAACAGAATAATGTAATATGTTGTATTATATTTACCTCTTCAATAGGAATGAATTTGACCAGGCCACTGATTACAGTTCTATTTTTTTCTTCCCCGGTTTCAACATCTTCTATATAAAGGCTGTCGGCATCAGGATGTTTTTCTGCCTTTACTATTCTTCCAATTCGAAAATCCAGTCTCGAGACATCAACGGGACCTTCTTCCCCCTTTGGCTTTTGCGCTGCGGCCTTCTTTTTCGATGGTTCTAAACAATAATATAAGATTAAAAAATCACTTATATAACCAGTTGGAACGCCTTTTCTCTAATCAGCCATTGCTAGACGCACAATAGTTTGGAAGGAACGAAATCTTTCCAGTTGGTAATTGCCTACCTAATCCATAACACTATGGATAAGGTAGTGGGTATGAGGATTTTAATCTGCGATATCATCATAGTTAACGTCCAATGACTTCATTAAGGGTGTAAAAATTGGGGTGGGCAATGCTGAACCAGAAAGATTCCTGTTGTCCAAAAATAGTAGGTATTTACATATCAACATATAAATAGTAATTTGAGTTTGCACTGCAGCCCTTTTTGGTAAATATCAAATCTGATTTTAAAAAGACAACGACCAAGTTCATTCGCAATGAATGATAATATAGGGTACGGTATGCACACAAAAGTTGATGTTTATATCATAAACAAAAAGCATTTAATTTACTTTCTGATTTTTGTTTCTTTGCATCTGGATCAACATTGCTCTTGGCCTGGGCTGGTTTAGATGAGTCAGAAGGAGGAACATTCTTTTTTGAGCCTGTTGATTTTCTGGAAGGCAGTTGAACCTTAAAAAAATAACTAGTTAGTTAGTTATACAGTATAGGCAAAAAGTACAAAAATTGCGATTTTTCAAGTAAAATTTTTTAAGAATTTCTAGATCGCATTTAACTTGAATATGGCTGAAGTTCAAGATTTGTATATAAACTGGTTCCATCATTTTCGACCATTTGAAATCAGGAAGCATTGGAGCATGGTGGCCAGAATAAATTGATCATAATGTTGAGTGGAAAAAAGTACAAATTTGTAATTGTTTGATTTGGTATGTCTAATTTCTCCATAGCAGTCACCTGCATCTTTCCATTTTTTATTTCAGCTATTATTAGTCTTGTTTTTAGGTTTTCCACATCCTCTTTAAGTCTCTCATTCTCATGTTTCAATCTTTGCTCTTCTTTTTCGATGGCCACAGCAACTGCAAATCAGTCAGTTTTATATTACAAGTTACCAGACCAAAATTGTGTTTTTTGCTATAAACTCTCGAATGCTGAGATAAAATTTTCTTTCTTCAGTAAATCGAATTGTTTTTTGACGAGTCCAAAAGTCTTTTGTAGAGTGCCTGTTTGCCCATTTGGGTCGAAATGGAGGCCCATGCTTTCTCCTAATAAAGGGGTTTGTTAATGTGGAGGCTATTCTTGGAATCGGAGAACTGTGCCATACTGCACTGCCTAATACTGTGATACAGAAACAGTGAGAAAAGCACTGAAGCAGGCAATCTGATTTTGTTCAAACAATGGTTACCGGGTTCTAGGGTTAGGATTGTCAGATTGGGCAGAGACTACCTCTCTCATCGGTAGGTCTAATATAAAGATATTATAGACCAGGGCTGCTCAACTGGTGGACTGGGGTCCGAATCCGGACCTTCCGAGTAATTGATTTGGACCGCACCTGATTCTTCATTTTTGATCATCAGCCCCACTTTTAAAGTTTTCTTTTATCAAATAACTTTTTATAGTTTTGAATATATATGAAAAGAACTATAACACCATGATAAACAATCCACTAGCTGGCCCAGGAAGTGCGAGACTAAGGATGCGAAATACTGAAATATAATTTCTGAAAAGAGCGGGCCCAAATAATTTTAAAGTTTTGTATGCGGATCTTTAGTAAAAACAGTTGATTAGCCCTGTTAAAGACTTCATATGACAATATGAAACTAGGCCTACCCCATGACAACATACTCGCTTTTTGCTTCAGCTTTTCGACTTGTTGAGTAAGAATCTTTATTTTTTCATCAGTCAGTGTCGCTCGTTTAACAAACAAATTCTCGGCCATGGCTGCAGTACAGAGTTTCTTAGTAATTCCAAATAACATCAATTTCTCACCATTCGAATTATTTGACAAAATATAACGACAATAACATGCAAACGCAACTTGCCACGATAAGGAGCAATCTTGGGTCACGTGACAATATGAAACGCGCATCTCACACACACGCAGTTGTGACCACATGTTTTGTTTGGGGCCTTGTTGTTGTTGTTATAAAAAATAATTCCAGAATATATATAAAAAACCTTTCTTCAAAATTAATGGGCCAATCGATTTTAAATTATTAACACTTGAAGAACTAGTCGCAAGAAGGCTATCGCTTTTATTTTATTTTTCAAAATTTCTATGAGTCCTGTGGAGCTCGAATTATTACTCAAAATTTTGCTATTTCGTGAATATTGCGCTTTCACGCCTGACCATCTTTTCAAAAAAAACAGTGCTAAATAAGGCCTCGCCGATTGCTTCCACGGTTGGTATGATTTGCGATTTTTATTTAATCAGGCACTCGAAAGATCACGGTAACGGATTCCGAGGTACAGGCACTGCGATTTGTTTCTGGGCTTTCGTGTTCATATATTTGAGTATTGTTCACTTGTTGATACTTTATCTATCGTGTTTCCCCGAAAATTAGACCTACCCTGAAAATATGACCAAGCCTGAATTTAAAAATGATTTTAATATAAGCTCTCCTCTTAAAATAAGACCTAGTCAATACCGCGGATTTTTTTTTGACCTGGTCGATAGCAAAAAATCTTTCCTACACGTTCTAAATGATCGATAATCTGTGTTTTGCAGTTATTTTGACTAAAAACGTGTTATTTATAAGTAAATGGATATTGGTTTTCATAGTTTGTTCATTTGAAAATCTCGTAATTCTGTACTTTGTAATTTTGTTTTTGTTAAATGAAAATATAAGACATCCCCGAAAATAAGCCCCAGTGTTATTTTTCGACAGAAACTTGAAATAAGACCCAGACTAATTTTCGTAGCCGTAGCAGATGTGCTGACAACCCAATATATATATTTCACCATTGCAATATTTTGGCGACCACCCTACGGCGACGAGGAGTCCAGCAATTCTCTCGCACATAACCATCCCTGCATGGGATTCGAACCTGCGAACCCACGCAGAGTAATCAGATGTGCGGTGGCGAGCGTACTCCTAACGACCGCCGCGCCTAACAGCATAATTATATGGCCTAATTACGGTAATTACGAATAGGTCACATGGAGTAACAGAAACTCCCTAACAGCATTGTTACAGGCAATTTATTATTTGTTGTTTAATTAAGGTACTTTGAAACTCGCTGTTTGATTAAGATTGCAGATAGTCCTATCTCAATAGTTACGAATATTACTCTAATATAATAAATATATATAATATATATTCTAATTATACAGTGGATGATGTGGAGCCAATCGGCTAAAAGATGCTGGACAACCAGATGTGCTGGAGACAGTATTAGGTACCCGCTAGCCGTGAATTTTTGGAATAAAAACACTTATATTCTGGAATGAATATGTTTCATGGATAGATCGCGGCAACTACAAGCTTCAGTGGAAAACCAATAGGGAATTATACACCACGATCTCATATTGTTGAGGTAAAAGGCGACGCGGAATTTGAAACCTCATTGAACACACTGAATCTAGCTACAAATCAGAGACTTTTGCAATTGGTGCTACATTAACGGACTTTTCGAAATTAAAAAACGATTATGAATTCTGACATTCAAGCCCGGTTCGGATTCGCAATTTCCAAGTTGCATTCCTATCGTCTACTGAAGGAGATATCGAGCAAATGATTGAAACAACGAACAAAAATATATACTATAATGGTTACTCGGCACCCCGATCTATAGCAACAAACAAACTCTTGGCTTGGTTTGAAAATAACGAATAAAATAAAATAACAGTTACAACCAAAAATTACAAGAAATACTTCAGCAGAATACAATATAAACAGGAAGAAAACCCATTTCCTGGGAATAGTCCAGTACTAGAAGATAATTCTAAGAGGATACGAGCTAGTACAATAACGATCGTGAAATATAGAAAATGCCGTCTCAAATTTTTAATAATAAGAAGAAGATCAAACACAGACACGCGGAAATGACGATGGGAAGCACACCACCAAGTGTAGCAGTAATAATAATAATAATAATAATAAGTTTATTTCGACTCCATAATCAGCAAAAAAATAAAATGAATGCTAAAAATAAATAAATAAAAACTGATTATGAAATCAGGAGAGCGAACAAAACCTTAGATAAGGTTTAAAACGTACAGAATGTATATAAGATGGAAGGTTTTGCCAAGAAGATGTGGTACGTGTTCACTCACCTAAAATAATTGAAATATTTCACACACGCTCACACGCACCCACACACACAACCATATAGAAGTTATTAAGTAAAGGGAACATGAAAAATTACATACTGGTAGTTAATAAAAAATAAATAAATAAAAATTACTTGCCACACCATATTAATAAATTTATCATGATTGCCACTGCCAAATTGATCAATTTTATAAATGGGAGTGAACAGTAAAGATAAACTTTTATAAAAAAATATATTGTCAAGCTGATTATAGATGGAGTCAAATGCCAAAATGCCCAACCAAAGTTGCCAGAATTGGGTGCATGAAGAGGTGGGCTAGACCACTTCATTGCCCAAACTAGAGCCTATTATTGCCAAATTGTAGTCCAGATTGCAATAAGTATTTAAATCTATCAGTAACTTTATAAGTATGAGTAATTATAATTAATTAAGGTAGAAAGACAGGGTATAGGAATATGTTGGTTGCTAAGGTTATAAGTTTTTTTTTTCATTCTTAGATATTGACTTCTGCAAGGATAAGGGAATTAGGAATAAAGGAATTAGTATTGTTATTTCACAAGATCATTTCTTCATTTAATTATTGTGGCGTAATAGATTCAAGTTTATCGTGGATGAGACATCAGCCTGCGAATTTTGTTGTTGTAGACACCATTTATATTCAATAAACTAGCCATTGTATTGATCATCACAGAACGACCTGAAAAACAGAAAACAAATCTGCGAACGAGTAAAGACGAACCCATCGCGGATGTGGGGATGTTTCTTTTGTTAGCTTCTCTCGGCACATACAGTTCACGAAAGCTTTGCTCTGAATTCCAACAATGCAGACCAGATTCGTAATAGTAATAAAAAAGACGACTATCAATATGCCGAGACTACTGAAACTATATACTATTAACCATACAGTACAGGATTATGTATTTAGCGCAAGCAAACACTATACCTTCCGAAGTGGACCTTGAAGCAGTTGAAATGAATTCGACATTAAAGGAGTTCTTATGAAAAAACACTGACACATATTTTAGACATTTTCTATCCAATGATAAACCATCCGTGTGGAGCACAACAAAACTAAACGTCAATTCAATATATTTATATATATCGAGAGATTAAACTAAATTGTTGAACACTCAACTAACAAATCACTCATAAATTTCACGACTGTCTTATTTTATTATTCCGTCGTACGTGATATACATACTACTTTCAACAAGTCAAAAAAGCGGAATGTCATCGTAATTTATTGTAATGCTGCACTGGCGCCCAAGCGTCTTCAGAAAACATAAAAATAAATATTTGAAGGGCGTAAATGACAATAAAAATTATGAAACATGTTGCTTGAGTTGTGACATTGCTTTTGGTTCTCCCGTAGTGTGTTTACCAGTTTGGGCCATAATTTTTTTTCCCGATTTTCCTTATTTTAGTTCTATTACGGGTTCGGGGACTGTTTGTGTTAGCTAAGTGAATATACCCCCTGCCCGCAGGCTTCATTCCTTTACACAACTTGATGTAAAGTAGGCGAACAAAATTAAATACTTCCATATTGGTGCTCACACTTCTGGAGCGCCCTGCTTTTTCAGTTACTTTGTTAAACTGCAAAACTGACAATAAAACCGATGAATAACTTCAAATGGGATTAAAATGAAATGTATAAAATTCGCTTTGCTTACGTAGTTTTCTAGGGTTCAGTGCTGCTGTTTATAGTTATTCAGAATCGGCACTTGAGAGTTGAGAGAAACTTCAAAAAACAATTGCCAGAAAGTTATATTTCAAAACACACACATATATACATATAAGCTAATAATAAAACTGCTTAAAATATAATAAAATAGCAATAAAAGGTAATATGTA
Organism: Styela clava; assembly: GCF_013122585.1. Classification (NCBI taxonomy): domain Eukaryota; kingdom Metazoa; phylum Chordata; class Ascidiacea; order Stolidobranchia; family Styelidae; genus Styela; species Styela clava. The sequence goes on from NW_024102837.1 coordinate 12,326,515, forward strand.
TTGTTATACTTATTTACTGTAATATAAAGAAAAAAGTATTAGAATATAGTGAACCCTGGCAAGTAACGCTTGGTAGATTCTTGAGTATAAAGTCCCATGAGTGCACGGTGATTTGTTGATTTCTTTTCAAATTTTCATTGCACTTCTCATGCCTTTTTTCATAATTTTGCTCATGACATTTAATTCATAAAATCAATCTTTCAATGATATAAATGAATTCAATACTAGAGATATATCGGGTATCGGCCAATTTTCCGATATTTGTATCGATACCGGCTAAGTGTAGAGTAGACCGATATTCCTATATATTCAGCTTTTTAATCTGATCCAGAATGTTTTAAAAAATATTTTAGAATACCGATGTTGAAATTATTTTTTGCGTTACCCTCCGTCGATGTTTTTCGTTGGTATCGGTATCAGCGCATCTCTGTTCAATACCTGTGTACTTCAATGGAATCTGAAAATTTTATAGATCTAGATCTGGTTACACTCCTCGTGTTTCTCATACTGACGTTGGTTTCAGTCGTTTCTATTGTTTCTGAAGAAAAAACGTCATCATCATTTATAATGTTCGCATCTTCTGCCACATTTTCAAGTGTTGAAAGTTTTATAGCATTAAATGTCTGTGTGACTTCTGAAATATCCTTTTCTTTAGTTTGTGTACATTTGTTTGGTTTGTCAACTTTAGAATCACTAGCTCTTCTAGAAGCTCTTCCTTGTTCAGTTTTTTTCTTTCTGAACTCCGCAACATCTCTTGGGTCTGATATTCTTAAGAATCGTGGCTTTATTTTTTTCTGCTCGGATTTCTGCTGTTGTTGTTGTTGTTGTTGTTTTGATACTGCTGAAATGGAACATATATATGTATTAGTTGCCATTTGCTCCTATTGCTCGGACAATGCCGGTTATGCTCTTTACAGTATTTTCCGAACCCAGCTTGAAGTCTTCAGCAAAATTCACAAATTAGCCTACGTGCACAGAATACCAGAGAACTTTGGCATAATGGCTGACAGAGTTGGGTGGATTCAAGCAACTTGAATCGACCCGTGTCTCAATTTGTGGCTTCGAGACTTCTACTTGTGGCTTCGGGAACACTTGACTGATATATGCATTTGCCATAAACATCGGTCGGAACGAGACTTTGTGAGGTCGGTCGGAACGAGACTTTGACCTCATACTGCTCTTCCAGACAATTAGGTTGCGCGTTTAAAATAATATAGTATATACCTTATGCGGCTAAATAACGACAAAGCTTTTGAATAGAGTGGGTATCGTCACATACTGTCTGTTTGTATTCGATTTTATCACAGTCAAGGTATTTGTTTTTCGCAATCCTTGGGATCGTTACAGAACAGTCGTAAATATTTATAAAGCCATTTTAAAATTAAGAACTTTACTCACCTTTAGTCTTTTCCATTTTCAACGTTATTCAATGTTCACTACTCAATTCCAAAGTTATACAAAATATTTAGATTTACTAAGCTTATATTGAACTAATCCAGTTATCCGCTATGTTGTTTGTTTGATTCATAATGGCTGCGGTCCACAAAGCGATAAATTTCATGTTGACTGAAACACATTGTAAAACTGGAAATAAAACAAGGCTGCATTCCCATTGTATAAAAGGGAGCGTTATTAATGTTTAACAGACTGTTGGTCAACGTATTCGAATTATTCCTTCGCCAAATCGATTAATAAATCACTCTGTCTCGAATCCTACTTAATAAATAGTATTGTTTGAATAAACATGGTCTAAGGTTACTATTTAGTAGAATGGCATTTTCCAAGCAAGCAAACATGTATTCGTGTTTGTGTTTTCGAAAAAGTTTTATGTTCGTATTTGTTTGATTTTGGCTCAAACTCATTCTAACCTTTTTACGTTAGTCACGATATAGTAAGTTTTTCTGCGTATACGGTCAAAATAATAGATATACAATACATTCAACTTAAATGTATATACATATATATACATAATACATATTATGCCATATAAAGCTAGCTCAATATGCATATACAACTAATGTGATGTGAATGCACGGCATATTGAATCATACTCATGCGCTTGATATCAGAACGTATTCGAACGGGTACTCCCGTGGTGTGTGTACCAGGTTAGGGGTAGGCAATAATTTTATGCCGATTTCCTTAATTTAATTCTATTACAAGTTCGGGGACTGTCTGTGTTAGCCAAGTGAATATACCTCCTGCGCATAGATTTTCGTCCCCTTAGTTTTACACAATTTGATGTAAAGTGGGCGAACAAAATTAGTTACCTCTATATTGGCACACACACTTCTGGAGCGACTTCGAAAAACCATTTCAAGATTGATTTAATACAAAATTCTGTTGCATACTCACAGCAAAACTAGGGCATGTTGTTATCGATTTCAATACTTGACGATGAAAGAAGCTTGACTCGGTGCTCAGCTAAGACTTTATATTGCCGTATCGATAGCGATCTTCGTGCATTGGAGTTCGAGCATTGCTCTGTTGTTGTTATTGAGAACTTTGCACTATGAAAGCATATTATGCGTGACTAATATTTATAATATGCATTAGATAACTTCCAACTCTAAAATGTGGGCAACATGAAAAACAGCACATATGGCTGTTTATAAGTTTAAATTAGCAAACTTACAAAATGTAGTATTTCTTTCATAATCTGAATATGAATTAGATAACTTCCAACTCTAAAATGTGGGCCACATGAAAAACAGCACATATGGCTGTTTATGGACCTTTGACCCCCGAAAAATTCTTTCTATACTTTACCATTGCAAAATTTCCGGGGCTTTTTCAAGAGTGCTTTTGCGAGTTGGCGCCTGTAAAATGGGGTGTGTGTTTCAAACCATCAATATGATTCATCGCATACAACAATCTGTTTTTTAAAAGTACCGGTAGTGAACTTCAGCCTATTCTATCACAGCTATTTCTACACTCATTTTTTTTTATTACTGCAATTAAATCAAAACTCCTAGAAAGACAGAGTGATCATTGAATTATCTGATTTATATTTTTAAGTTTCCGAAGCGCAACTAAAAACTAACGAATAGAGTTCAAAAACGCGAAAACGAGGTGATGTTTACGACCACGCTTGAAAATCTGTCTGAGTGAGAAAAGTGTCTGAGCGGATGCGAAAAGGGAGAATTGTTACGTCACTTTTTGCATCTTGCTGATTCGCAAATTTCACGAAGTAAACAAGGAAGTCAAAGCTCGGGGAAAGGTCCATAAGTAGGCTAACTTATAACCGTTATGGAGTCGAAATAAACTTATACTTATAATTCGAAAACAAAAGTCCATGCATCTGTAATCCCATACCCAACATGAACCGTGTTTGTTTGTAAGTAAACACACAACTGGTCGGCAGTGCTTTAGTATGGACATCATAAATCAAAGCCCTAATCAGCACACGGTACAGCAAGGAAGCTCAACACTGATATCAAGCATTAATAATGACGTCATAAACTTATAACCGTTATGGAGTCGAAATAAACTTATACTTATACTTATGATTCGAAAACAAAAGTCCATGCATCTGTAATCCCATACCCAACATGAACCGTGTTTGTTTGTGAGTGAAAATCAACAACTGGTCGGGAGTGCTTGAGTATGGACATCATAAATCAAAGCACTAAGCAGCATACAGTACAGCAAGGAAGCTCAACACTGACATCAAGCATTAATAATGACGTCATAAATATCATCTTACATTCCCTTTTCTTTAAAGAAATAGTAACAATATCTACACATGAAAATACAACACTAATGCCAATTAGAATGTTCACATCTCATTTACAACAATCAATTAGCAAACTTACAAAATGCAGTATTCCTTTCATAAAATCACAAACATCTTGGATTTGGCTCAATTCTCTTTCCACTTCTAGTGAAAGTTATACTGGGTACAAATCAATAACAATATTAACTTGACGAGGAATATTATCATTCGAATCAGACTCATTAGAATAAACGACGTCTCTTTTTGTGCGAGGACAGTAAGATTCATTTGCTTTAAGAAGTATATCTTCTCCCATTAAATGAAGTAAGATCTTTGTAAATGATGACTCAAGTTGTGGTTCAATCGAAAGCACTTGTAATGTCATTTTCCGCGTTTAACCGGTTTCTATATTTAGTTTTCATTGCTGCATACGATGAGAATGTTTTCTCGCACTGATAGGTAGACGGAAATCTTATTAGAGCTTTCAATTCAAATTTGCTTTTCACCTAAAAGTTCGATGATATATCAATCAGCCGTTCTTTTTCTTTTGATGATAGGGTTGCCACTAGGGCTGGGCATTTCGATTCGAATCGAATAGTGAATTATTCGAATCGGTTCAGAGCAAAATTTCGAATCGCCGCTTTTTTTCTGTGGTTAAGGACTCTAGTTGAATTCCTCAATTTTTTTATTGAAGCCATATTTTTTCAACGCAATTCTGACATATGACTATTTTCTGTAGTGAGATATTGATAAAACGTGTTTCTCATTGTGTGTGGACACTCAGCAATCCGTCTGAGATGTATTCTATGTTTTTAGTATTTCATTTGTTGACAGGACCAATTACACTAAAAAGTCGCATACAATTAAGTATATCCCAAGTATTCGAGATTCGATTCGAAAAAAATATTCGTTTCGATTCTGAAATCATCAGGTATTCGAAAATGCCCAGCCCTAGCTGCCACGTTAGGAAAAGCTTGAAATGGGTTCTGAATCCAAGACTTTTATATATTCCAGCAAACCAAGCTGGTTTGAAAAAAAGATATTCACATTCACAATTTCCAAACTATTTGTGTTTTTCTTCAAGGACACATTCCTTCCATAGATTTATTTTCCGTTGAAGTGCAAGTATGACGATAGTCACTTTCGAGGATGAGCTATACGCGCTTTTCATATGGAACGCAGAGCAGCCACGTGGCTGCCAATTTGAGCTTTGAAATGTTACTTCGTTTCCTTGTAACACATCAATCTTTGAATAGAGTCACTGTCTGCTAACTCAATAGCAAACATGTACCTTTGATCAGATAAGTAACAAAAACTTTTTGTGAGTTTCTTCTATATCTTCACACAGCAATTTGAAAATTCTGAAATTAGGTGGTCTAGCACTCCAACTTTATTAAATTTAACAATTCCTGTCACATCTACCATCACTTCAGCTAAATCAAAAGGCATCCGCTTTGCTGCCAGGGCATGTCGATGCAAAAAGCAGTCAATGGACGAGTTTTTACTTTTTATGTGTGCCACCATCGCTGCAGCACCATCTGTACACACACTTGAACATTTTTTCCATGATATATCATGATTCTCAAAAAAAGATCAATTAATTAATTTTTTTTTGACAATACTCTGCCATGTCGCCAATACGCTTGGAAACTGTACTGTTTGAAAGAGGTACAGCCTCTATGCTACGAACAAAATTTTAGCATATCATACTTTCAACTAAATCTTTTGCACACTGCTTTATTAAGTTTTCAGCTTTTGTGTGAGCTTCTCATTCTTATGCTATCCGGAGCCAAAATTTTTGAGAAAATTTTCAAGTTAAGTTGCTCAACGTGGCAACCCTTTCATTAGGAGAAAAAGAACATCTGATTGATAAATCATCGAACTTTGAATTCAAAAGCAAGTTTGAATTGAAAGCTCAAGAAAGGCATTACAATATATTTTGCGCTCTGATAAGGTGTGTACAATAAATAATACGGGAGTGTGGACGCGCAGATAGGGCCATCAATCCACTATACTCCGTAGACTTCTTCGTGTGCGCTGGGTGGACAAACGAATGAGTGTTGGAGAAGATTGGAAAATGCCGAATACTGCTGGGCGAGATCAAGGACGAAAAATTATGATTTTTGAACATGTGGCCAAAACAGATGGCTTTACAAAAGATCTGCTTTTTGGCACAACCCCTGGCGCAAAGGACATGGAAGACCAAAAACAAGAATGCCGCAGACAACTTGACATGCATGACTGAGTTGCTCAGAATGACACAGGACTGGATTTAATGGAGACGATTTTAGAGAGGGCCATGGTTGTTCAGTGATGACTATTCCATCAAAGAGAGAGATGACATGAACCAAGCGAAGACATTGACTAACATGTGTGAATGATGATCAATCAGTTGCCAGATGCTTCCAACCGAAAATAGCCACCAAAGTTAATCATTGCTGATTTATCAAGTTTTTCTGTGTATAAACAGAATTAAAATACTAAACCTTTCTTAAAATAGGGTTAAAACAAACTATAAATACTATAAAGTAATTGAGTTGCCACATTTCAATGTTACCGTTGTCGAACTTTCTGCCGTTATTTATTCTTTGGACAGTTACAAAATTAGCTATATCGAAATGGAATATATTTCTGGAACTTGGATTGGCAAACTTTTTACAGTATGAGGCCATCTGTGCTTAACAACTTTAATCGGTTCTTGCAGTGTTTGATCAGTTTTGTTTTTTTCAACCAGTTCACGAGCTCTTGGTGGGGGAATAGAAACAATTGGGGACATTCATAACTTTTGACCTGTTGAGACTTCCGCATTCGCCGATGCAAAAAGAGACGACGCCTGCGATTTCTTGCTCTGAAGGTGAACGCGTCCAGGCCTGACTTGCAATATTCTTGTGAATAAAACGCAATGTAATGGTGTTTCGTTGCTGGCTTATTATGGTGTTATAGTTCTTTTCAAAACTATAAAAGTAATTTTATAAAAGGAAACTTCAAAAGTGAGGCTGATGATCTAAAATGAGGAATTCGGTCCGAATCAAATACTCGAAGGGTCCGGATTTGGTCGGCCAGTTGGGTAGCCATGGACTAGGCTAAACTTTTCTACCATTACATTTAAATGATAGGCTGTTGAATGTTTTGAATCAAAAAGATGGTTTAGGACATATACCCCGGTTCATTAGCGTCAACTCGCGAAACCACTCCTAGAAAAAGGCACTAAAATTTTGCAATGATAGAGTATAGGAAGAATTTTCTGGGGGTCAAAGGTCGGGGAAACATCCATTGTAGGACTTCGTAGTACACGATATTTTTGAGAGGGTTTTACAGACTTTGCGAGCATATTGTAAGTATTAAAATTAACTAATGCACATCATTGTATAAAAATGAGACTAGTGGAACGTCCATAATAATGGGATAAAAAAAATGAACAAAAAAAATCAGTCCAAGTAAACAAACGGGATGATCTTGTGGTTAACATGTTATAGCGAGTTCCAAACAGCAAATCCCACTTTATTTTCCAACTTGGGTAGACTATGTCGATCGGGAAAAGTGTCATTCCTACAAACATTCTAATCCATAACAAGTGTGAAGCCTTGTTCGTAGTCAAAAAATAAGGTACTCTTGTAGATCAAAACATGTATATTTTATATCGATGCCAAACCAGTGCAGAAAGGCAATGTCGTTCTATATAGAAAATGGGATGGGCTTTTCCTCGTTAGTACTTTGGCATTTATTCAACCTAACATGAGTCATTTTTACTTTACACTTTTCCAATATATAATAAAAAGTCATTTTATGAAGTGGTTTGACATGTATCTTTCGGTGCGTCATTATACCTCGTACAAACTGCCGTTATTCAATACATTTCTTAACTAAACAACAAGTTTGTTAAGCGTCAACAGCTACAGTAATTTGTGCCTTTGCTCGTCAAAGCTGACGGTCACTACTTCTCCTTGATTGCTATTAAAACATTAACAGCTAATATTTATCAAGTCAAACACGTAAAGAATACGTAGATACATAAAGCACGTGTCTTCACTATATGATATGTTAAATATTACTGCTGTATGAGAGGTAATCATTTAGTGTAATTAATGCTGTAAAGGGTAAACGAATAAAAAATATTCTTTTTTACTTTTCATGCGTGTCATCTTTAATGAAGTTTTTTAAAACGACAAAGCTTAGATATACGCCACCACTATTCCGTAAACGATAAACCTAAAATCGAATACAAACATTATTTTGCAGGATCAGTATATTTTCTAATATCCCACAAGCAAATTAGTGATTAAAAAAACTAGACCGTGGAAATTTTGCTCCTCTAATGAAGTTGCGCATATGGCATCGATCATACATCTCACAGCAGCCTCTATTCGTTAATGTTAATGTCTTAATACATTGTTAAAAAGTCTTCAATCACACGTAGTTAGGAACACACTGCTCTAATCAAGTGGGTAAAACATTATTTCATGTTTTTAGTACGACGCAATATAAACCCTATTATATAAAAAAAATTATTATCAATTATCTAAATTTCCACGTTTTTATTTATTTCCGAAAACACACGATTTTTTCAGGTAGTCTTTCAAGTAATTTAGAAAGCTGGTTACTCTTTTATTGCGTTTGCTATGTAAGTGCCACGCAACCTTATGTCTGTAAGTTATACGATCACAATCCCGCAAGTATTCAGATAATACAAATTTTTGCGTTTATTTTATTCCAGCCAAATTTGTGAAAAAATACAATTTATAATTTACTGATTTATTGCAAATCGTAAATTAAAATTAGAGGAAATGTGTTGGTGCTCTTCGCCCACCTGCAAACGAAAGCTGCACAAATAGCATCGACGTAATGTGTTCTCCTCTGTAATGTACGTCACATGGCAAAAGACTGACTATGTTTCTCATATTAGCTAGAGTAGCCAATGTTTGCCAATCGTAAACACGAGTTTGTCGAACATGACTGTATGACGACCAACTCAGCGATCGTCGCAGATTTTCTATAATTTCCTATATATATATGTTTAAACACTATTATCGGTCCACACAGTCAACAACGATAGTCTGTTGTACAGTGCCTAGCAGCGACACAAACACATTTGTGGTATAAATAGTGCCAACAGTGATGCGATACCCATAACAGTAAAAGCTTCCTGTACTCTTGTCCTGTGTTACTGAAGAAAATTGTGCTAATGAAACAAGGCTGGACAAAAGTTTTGGCGACATATCAGTGCGCTGAAGAAATTCATTTAAACAACGATAGAAAATTTCAAGGTAATTTTGATAGAAAATTGGTTATTAATTCCATTTTCCTTTTTTGTTTTATGGTTAAATAAATAGATTTCAGGATTTATTTTACATTCTATACAATTTTTTTTATTATCTAGAAAGTCTTAAAGAAAAGCGAAATACTTCAAAGCCAAAAATGTTAAGAATCGCAGATCCCAGAGATCTGGCAGACAACAGAAGGCGACGGAAAGAAATTGCAACAAGAACGTCCATCAAAGTATCTGATCCTCGAGACAATAAAGCTTTCCACAATTCTAGTCGTACATCTTCAAAATTGCCGAAAACCACTTCACCAAAGTTTGAGTCAACAGCTACCGGGTGCTCTTTGCCTCCACCTGATACAAAAAGAAGTTTCAATGTGCAATCTAGAAAGAGAGCCATAACTTTCTCAGAATATGTCGTGGTTCATAGATATTAAAATTCTCAGTTTGTGAAAGAAAATTCGTTATGCAAAAATGATTTCATCAATTGAACTTTTATTTTACAATAACTCATCATCATTATTATCATTTTTGCAGTAAGTTGGGGAAAACACCCGAATGACCTTTATATATTCATTTATTGCAATTTGTTTCTTTATTCCACCTAGCTCAGGGGCTGTCTTATCCCTTCAGTCATATATTTATTGTTTTTGTATATTTTTAAATTATTTTATGCTCTTTTAATTTTATGAATTAAATGAAGTGAAACACTTAAAGATGCAATATAATTCTTTTATGGCAGTATATATAGGGTATAGGAGTGCTGATCGAAGAGGGTCTTCTGCAGAAGTTTTATTGCTAAAGTCATTTATTGTGATTCTTCATATTTTGTTATTTAAAATTCGATTACCTTTGGATGAGACTATTTCCGGAAAAATTTGTAAATAATGATAGTAGAAATCAATCAAGGGTTTTAGAAAAGTATTCAGTAAAATAATATATATCACATATATATGGAAAATTAGATATTTCGAATAGATACACACCGAATGGATAAATTTTTGATTCAATCGCTCAGATCAAATTTCGTCACTTGAGGTAGACAATCCAGTATGTAAATATAAAATGAAGATTGCTGGGGTTATCAGGCAATTCCAATACTTTCATTTCAATACACGAAGTCGAAATGAGTCTGAAGGCTTCCCAAAAAACAGGAGTAAGTGAAGTAATATATTGAAGTTCTCAGTGAAATCAAATCTCAAAACTTGAGATGAAATTGGTTTCCGTTCCTAACCGCAGAACATCTCAAAGTCATTTATTCAGTGATTGAAAAGAAGGCGATTTATGTCTCAATAACAACAACGACTAAAAAACCCAAATAATGGCGAAATGCTCGTAGGTGAATCCATTCCACTCCACAAAATAGCAGACAGGATATTGGAGCAAAAACATTTCGTGTTTGAGTGTGACTCATGTTTCTCTCAGTATAATAATATTGTTTGAATTTGTTTAGGAATAATTCGTTTTCATGAAATCATGATTCATCACACTTGACATGACTTAATTAACAAATCGTTTCTGGGGTGTGTGGTAGTAGTTTCGATGACGTCACAATACGCCATCATTTCCTAGCGTTTACAGCCTTTCATTTCTACTCTGATTCGGAATTCAATTCGAAAATCAATATATTCGGAACACCATTCGTTAAGCAGCAACCAAACATCCTATGATTTCATGCTACTATTATTTCATTATTATTATTAAAAATCCGATTGTTTTTGTTATAAGAGGAATTTCATAAAATTAAAATAAACTTTTCCCTCAAGCTGGAGGAATAAATAAGGATTGTTCTGAGAGATTTTAGACTGATTAATCTGAATTGTAGATTGAAACTAGCATCATTTAGATTATATTGTTAAATGTATTGGTGCTAATACTCTTTAAAAATTGTTTGTGGTACGAATGAATTATCTATCCATCATATGTTGAATTAGCACTAGATCTTGACATTTGAAGTTTTCTTTGCTCTTACTCAGAGTCTGAGTACAGTATATGACTAATATAAGTGGTGAAGTTTATGCCTTTCAACTTTTATTATAGTTTTTTTATTTATTATTTTATGGCATCACCATTCCTAAATGAAGCTTACTCACAGGTCAATGTAAAATAGATTGTGACCTACTTATATTATAATCAAAGAAAATTATTTCCAATTATTATGATTCGGTTCATAAAGAAATTTTTCGTTTGAATGTCCGTACCTATAGCAGTTAACGCCGGTGGGGCAAATTTTCTATTAGTTTACAATTTTTATTGTCTCAAATGGATTAAAACACGTAGAATATTCCCTTTTTTACCGCTGGTAAAGGGCAAATCTTTGTGGCGCCGGTAATGATAGATAGATGGTTTTCTCGTTTATATTGCTCTCTTGTTATTTCGTGGTATCTTATCAATTTGTTAACCATTTTTGTACAGGATCGTATAAAGACAGTCTTAATCGATCCATGTCAAATAATGTGCTTATTAGACTATTGCGATGTCAAATGTTTTGCCAAATAAATTTTTGCCTTGTACACGTCACCTGGTTACGGTTTATTTTGTCGCATCACTCTGATGTTTTCTCATCTATATTTAGATGGGGTTTTTTCTCCTTACGCTTTTGACTTGTCGGTAGACTCTGTCCGGTCTGTAATTGTTTGTTATCCGGTCTAGCTCAAAACAATGTTGTTGATTAATCGAAAACTTTTAAAGAATTTTATCACTTCTACAAATAACTTCAACTTATCTTAACTTCTAAAAGGTAAGAGGCTGTCTACTTATAATATATATTAGCCTTTAAAGGGAAACGAAGCAATGCTTTTCTGTTTTGAAACCTATCTGTAGATAGCCTTTCTCTAACTAACACAATATAGCTTCGCAATGGTATGTATTGGGAGGTCATGATTACAAAAAGAATCTTTATATGGTATATATTGTCATGTATCCAAGATTAGCTACCGGTACATCATATGGTAGTTCGATAAACATGCCGGACAGCAGACGTATACCGTAGCATTCTGCATTTACGTAACAATATTTACAAGTTGTAAAATATGAGTTCGGCGAACGTGACAATCTGACGAATTTAGTTGTCACAATTGGCCCACCCACTTTCTCATTTCCTGAATGTCTAAACATTGTTAGCGTCTGAACAGTCAACATTGTTAGTTACCAATGTTTTCACTCCTACCTAGCGACCACAAATAAGTTTTTTATATAAATGACGCTGGAATGCACAAAACTTTATTATCAGTATATGAGGGGGGAAAACTGGAACTGAAAATTTCTATCAAACAAGTCAGTGCTGAAGAAATTTGCTAGCAAAACATTTTGTGCTAAAAAAAATTCAAGCAATCTCGGAGATGAATGCTACAGGTAACCTATTAGTAATAATACTATAGCCGACTACTCTTGCTTGGTTTCGAAACAATTTATACAAAGCTGAGCATCGATAAAATTTCATTGTTCGCCCAAATCTAAATAACGAACATTCACTGGGAAGCATTGAGTTTAGTAATTAAGCAACAGTTGTGCATTAATTGTTCAAAATAAACATATACAAATGAATTATTTGAAATGGTGAATTCATTTAATATTAAAAAAATGGAACGAGTGCTTCAAGGATAGAAAAGTAGATTTCGTTGTGATATTTATGAATCTGAAATAAGGCAACTGAAGCCGCATTTTGTAATGGTCAAGTTTTTGTTCGTCATTTTAATATTGTAAAATATTAAATTAGACATTTAGTAATTATTACCCTAATTAAGTGTGCTGTGTAGGGCAGACGGGTTAAAACAATGGTATTTGAGCATTATTCATAGTACACATTATTTCAGATTGAAAAAGAAATATATCACATAATATGAAATTGATGTTTGGTATCCAGATGCATTAATTGGTTCAGATTCATTGTGCACCGACGCTAGTAATCTCGGTGTTCAATTAGAAAACTTATAGGCCGGGATGTGCAATTTCAATTTAATATTAATATCGTGACATTCGAATATCGTTTTTCGTGTTTAAAAGAATAACGAATATCGCCCACGCATTCTAGCGCCCCCCGTCCTACGTTTTAATTTAAAGCATTTTTAAAATATTTTATTTTGTGTCTAATCGTAATCGTCGCGGCAATAAATTACAGTCAAAATAATAGGATATCAATCAGCGCCGACTAGAAGTACCTATAATACGTCGAGAATGTTTTTTATTTTACTATTTTATAATATTTCACAATTACTATCGTATATCTTGAGACAATTTAGGCCGCCACGCCAATAAATCAATGGAGAAATTGTGTTTTTTAACGAAATTAAAAATTACTGAAATCACACTATTTAATACCTGCGTAGGGGAATGATTGTGTTGGATTTAGTTTAACGACGTCGACGGACTAAATGACACTTGCGCTTGACGATAAATAGTCAGAATTTATAGCAGTGCCAAAAAGTGCATGTGCTGTAAAAAAGAACTCCGATTCCACTGTATGATTTAAAACTGGGCGCCTAGTTGCTCATTTTTCTGGGCTGTGTTGATATATTTCTTCATAATTACTATGTATAGTATGTAATATTAAAATGTCAATATAAAAATTTGGCAGCGAAAATAGCCAAATTAGTTGAGCTAGTTTGGCTAGTAAATATTTAAAAACAGGTGAATCCTATTCCCGTTACTACTCGCGGGGGTGGGGATATGCATGGCCCATAGTTCAGGATCTCTCCAGACAAAAAATTAATTAAAAAGTAATATTTTAACTTATCTTTTAAAACATTCTGGATCATATTGAAAAGGTAAATAAATATATCGGAAATATCGGTATTATTTCAGCCGATACCGATATATGATCGATACCGAAAAAATGGCCGATATTGCCGATGATACATCTCTAGTTGCAATACGGGGTGTAAAAATTCGTATTTAAAGGCACTTTATTTGCCGACAATTTGTTTTAGTCTTTCCATTTGCAAAGTTCATATAAGATGAATAAAAATTTAACTTAATTAATCAGATATTTAGGAAACAGGATCTAAAAATTTGTCGAAAACAATTTTTCTTGTCGTTTTATTTTATTCACAGTCTTTCATATGGAATAGGTTAAATTTTAAGTTTATCCTAATTATATATTTTAGAAAATTGTTGTCGACACCACAACGACTCAGCAAAACACCGAATCCTACGAATTGCAGATCCAAGAGATGTAGCGGAAAAAAGAAACAAAACGCCTATGAGTTCATCGCGTAGAGTATTTGACCTTAGAGACAATACTGCTGTCCGTAAACATACGACCTCAAAGTTGCTGCGAACAACCACCAAACAATATAGAACAGAAAAGCATAATCAAACTTCAGATAAAAGAAAGCAATATTGTGATGTTCCAGTAAAAACCACTACGATAACATTTTCAGAATATGTTATTGTTCATCGATATTAGATCCATTCTATTTCCTTCGGAAGTGATATTGTGAACCATTGAGCTTTACGTGCGTATGGATGAAGCGTTTATGAATTTTTTTAAGAAAATGTGCGTGAGAATTTTCTATACACCTTAGCAGATCGGCTTCTCGTGTGGGCGCACTGAGAATGTTGATCAGCACTATTTATTTTGTTTGGTGTTTCAGATAAATGAAATTTCCGGTTCAGGATTATTTTTTGGGGTTCAGGGCAAATTAAGTATCTAAAAATGAGTGCTACTATAGCATGAGTGCTACTGTTATATATCGACTATCTAGAGTGAGATCCACTGCCTCTAACCCCAACGTAATTACAAATTACTTGTTTGTTGCTAAATTAAATGTACAGAAAAACATGTGGTATCCATTAAGCATGGTAAATGCAGCTGTAGACCTCACGATGTGAAGTCACCCAAATATGTGTGAAATAGCAAGAAAATTCAAATTTGAGCGATACCACGTTACCCATATTTGCTTATACATCGCAAAGAACTGGGTTTGATGGAATGTATGCTGGAAACATTCCATCAAACCTTTTTTAATATCTTTTTCAGATTAAATGCATTCTCAGTTTAATTACCAATTCAATTTATTTTTCATATTGCTTCCTTGTTGCTCCCAGTGGTATTTATTTCCATTTTTTTTGTGCTTCATTGCTTCGTTGTTAAGTAAAAAATTAAACCTGGGTATGCTAGAGATATCAATTTTTTTCTTATACCAGTTAATTTTTCACACTGGTGGTCGACGTTTGGAACAACTATAAACGAGATTTAGAATTTTAAAGAACATCATCTTCGTATAAAAATCGTGAGAGTTGAATGAAATCATTACTCGAGGCTGTAAGCTGTATAAAAACAATCATCATATTGGTAGATTAGTCATTGAGCTTCAATGACATATTGAGAATGATTAGGTATGTTTAATAGTTATTGCGCTTTCACTGGTTGTTTATTTATATATACATTAAGTATCGATTTGGTCCCCAATTATTGTTGTACCAAATAGGTTCTAGTATTGTTCAATAATATATAGTATCACCGTAACGCGATCAGTCTATGACTCAAAAATATTTTGTGGTATTGACCACTTTTTGTGTACAGCTGCTCTAAAATTCAAACCTGCTTCAAAGAGGGCATTCAAGCGTCGATTAGTACTATATTACCATTCCTACACCTACCTGTAAAATTTTACTGTAATTAATGATTTTTATCAGTACTTGACGTTTTTATCCTGCGTACCCCGCAGTATGAACTGAGTTCATAAACCACAAATATCCGTATTGATGTACTGTGACGTCATCGAAACCACGAGCAAACACCCAAAGTGTTGATATACTTACCGCGTATGCTCATACTATGAATCATGCTGGACGATGAAACAACAGCTTCTATCTATGATCAAACAATAATATTTGATTTATCGTATAGCGTAGCACAATAATAATCGGAATAAACAACTGCAGGAAAAAAACAATCAGTCTTTGTTATACCATAGCTGGACTTTAAAATAGTCAACACGACATCCTACGGTTTCGCATACTTGCTCGGGCAATGATGCCGAAAACTTAGAAAGCTGTAATGTAAATAATGCGCGTTTTAGTAGTGCGGTATGTAACCAGATTTTGATCGCCGTACGCGAATTATGCTTTAAAATAACATAAGATTCGCAAACATTTAACAGTACAAACAATTTTGTTTAACATACCCATTGGTAGTTTTCAACCAATCATGTGAAGTTTTGGCGTTGCGTCATAAAGCCGATGAAGTTACGTCGGTCCATGTTTGACAATTATACTAATTAAATTCGTCATATTAAAATATAAGTAACATTACGATTTTTATAGCGAGCACATACCAGTTATCATACTAAATTTTAGGTGAGTAACTGGTAAAAAGTCTTTGAAAAAGCGCGAAATGTGAAACTCGCCAGTTCGGCGTTCTGAGAACTTTGAGTTAGAACGACTTTGCCGCCGGCGAACATTTCAGGTGAATGAGAAAGGAAATGCGTAAACAAAATAATTACAATAAATTGGTAATATTATTACATGAAACGTGTTTCTCTATACTTGAACAAATTTGTTTCAGGAAAATAGTACAAGTACGATTGTCGTTTACTACTTGTAGCTAGAATAGATTATACTTTTCCGGAAATGGTTTGCGTTACACAAGCCCAACTCGTGGGAATCTGCCATATTGAAAAGGTTAATTTATTCCTATCTCCAAGCGTATACCTTCAACGTAACCAACCCTGGGATAATGGTGTATTGGTATTGTGGACATGCTATCGTACAATACACACGTTGTTTTTTAATCGAGAGGCTTAAACTACGCCACAAAATCTGATTTTCTGATTAATAAACTGCGCTATCGAAAATAGTCTTGACTAAGTGTGAGAGTAGATTGGCTACTATTTTCCGTGGATAAATGAACACATAATTTTTCTATGAATTGGACCTTAAAATTGTTCAAATCGCGAGTTCTTCACATCGTACGCGCGTCATAGACAAGATAATGTATCATATTTTCACTCGCTGCGTTACCAGAGAACAAAAATACAGGCTACTGACGTAAACCACCAGACACCGACTCTTTTCGCCCGGAAGCTCACGAAATATCAGCGAACAAAACCGCCAGAATAAGATGAGAAGTGATGTAGTACATATAAATATGTGCGGTGGGCAAACAAATACAGAAACCTATCAATTCTAAAGCAAAATCACATTGCCAAATTTTGATTTCTTTTGCATAAAAACGGTTTATAATTTAAGACTTCTAGCGCCTCTTATATAAATTTTCCTCAGTTACAAATATTTTGAAATTTTGTGACAGGATGGCACGCCCCTAGAAGTCAATATTTAATCGCACTGAATATAAATTTAATTGAGCTGTTTTCATTCAGCAGACCCAAAGTAAATATCCCTTGCGAGCAAAATAAAGTTACAACAATTCGCTTTGTGTGCAACCGATCAAGGTATTAAAACCATGGAAAGATCTTAATAAACCTACATCGATCATATTCGAAAGCATATTTACCGAAACCCAAAACCATCCATTATGTTTCTGCAAATTACAGTCTTGTTTTTTTGGCATGGGTCCAGTGTGGACACGCGTTGAAAGCGCATTATAGTCTTTGTCCGTGGGTGAACATGTAACACCATGATAGGAATGAGCGTTTTAAGCTTCGGGCAACATAACGTCACTACTCTTTGTTAAACAGTCTTTCGTTGTTTTCAGACAGACGCGAACGCAATATGAGCCAAGCCGCATTATAAGCAGGAACGACGCCCGATGCTTTCATAATCGTCTCTACATGTTTTGACAGTGCGTTCAGTTCGATCAGCTAGGCCGTAACAGTTACCAAACGAAAAAAGTTTGCCAGCAGGCTAGCGAGCATCGACACTTATAAGAAAGTTGTTGACCTGCGTCAGCATTAATTCAGTACCAGTTTGGATATACAGTACTATACCAGCGCGTTATTATCTACAACAATGGTGGATATCTTTTCAGCAATGGGAATTTGGCGTTTTCATAACAGACCATCCTTCGGCGGTAAGTTCGTATCAGTTTTGTATATATACTATATTAGAGAATAGCCCAATGAAAGGTGAATTGCGTGGTGTTGCCCAGAACATGGGCATTGAAGATATCAGTGGTTAAAAATTCAAAAGTGGGTCAAAAGTGTAACATCATCGGTATTAAAAAAAAATTCATACACTTTGGTATCATACTTGTGTAGGCATATATATATATATATATATATATATATATGTGATATTGCCTGTTCGAAGTCGTCTTGACGTTTTTTTTTTTGTCGTTGAACACTTTGTATGTTTGCAATCCTTCGGCGAAGACGCGCTTAAATAAATGTAATTGTGCAAATAACTTTGCAAAAAATCGCTTTATAGTCATTATGAAATAATACGCAATTTTAAAATGCACACCAACATATTGATCTCACGTCGACGTTTGATTAATTCCTTCGAATGAGAAAACCTAAATTTAGTTAGCTACTGCACGTTTCGGTATTTCTATGTAGGGGAAAATGATATTTTGAAGTGATAAAATTTTTGATCAATATACCATCGACCTTTCCCATCTGAAGCTGTCTAAGGCCAGGCGGGTTTGGAACTGGTCTACAATTTGAAATAAACGGATTCAATTTGGATTGTGGTTCAGAAATTGCTGATGCTGTGATTGTCAGCGTAATTTGAGCAAGTTTATGAAACATTTAATTCTTATTCCGCGGGAATATTCGGCGTGCTGTTGTCTATGAATCCATCTGATTGATAGCAAACAGTGTCATCTGATTAACCAAAATGTGCTGCCTTAGGGAGGGTTGGATTAGTTGATTTGACACGATGTAATTCACAACAATACGTAACCTATCCGCTCATATTCCTAGCACTGATATCGTTGCTGCAGCGAATCATGTACGCGTTTTCGTGGTATGAACTACGAGTTGGCACGGGCTTGTATTTTTGCTTTCGGACGATTTTAAATGTAACATTCCAAACTTTTTTTAAAACCTATCTTATTAATAACAATAACAACGCTATTTAACATAAACTTTTGAGTGAAAATGGTTTGAGCATACTTTAGGATATAATACCAATACGGCTATAGGCACAAGTTAAAATTTTTGTACCAAATTTAGTGAAAAAGTTGTGTTTATGCTAATTTTCAGTGTGACTTTTTGACAACATACCTAATTGTTGTGTTTTTAATTTAATTTTTCCCATGTTCAGACTTGCCGTGGTTTCGCGCACATTTCTTTTTTTTTCTTCAAAAATCTACTAGTAATAAAACAATGTTAGACAACCATGTTTTGCATATTTCTCTGTATGTTCTGAGTTATTTATTATTCATATGTCTCCCGTTCCATTGCAGACAAATATTCAAGCAAATCAAAAAGAAAAAAGTCAAAATCCTTGAAGAGTCGAGAAAAACCGAAGGAAGTACAATTGTCACCTAAAGTGCCACGAATACGAAGATTATCCGAAGTTTCTGATGACGAAAACGATGACCCTACACCGGTCAGCGAGAGCCATGAAACTATAAAGGAATGGCATGATGACGGAGAAGGCTGTTGCGAACCCCAACCCTCATCACAGAGTGGTAGAAAAAGAGTCATTTCCTTCTCAGACTACGTAACTGTACATCGATACATATGACACTTACATTATGATGAACTGCACTTTGTCACGTAGCAGAAGCAATGACGCAAATTGCTGCGTGTGCGAGATTTGCACGAAGCAAACGTCAATTGGAATGCAACAAGCGAAATGAGCAAACGTCGCACGAATAACATTCATCTTTTAACGTGTATTGAGTGTCATATCCAAATACTATTGCATACTATACACACCAAAGTTGAGAAAAGAACGAGGAAATGAACGTTAATGAAATACAACATATTTGAAGGCATGAAATGGATATATTTTACTTCAGAAAACAAATTCTTTTTCTAGTTTTGTGCAACACACTGAACGGTAAAGTAGATGAGACTCTTCTTATAACCTACTTATCATCGCTAAGCGGTCTACGACGACAGGGCGAACATATCTGCAGGGCGTAATCCAATTACAAAACCCTTTATTATCGCAAGCCAATCAAAGCTTCAGAACCTGGCAGCGCAAAATTGTAAATTGGATGTTCGAAGTCTAGATTTAATCGAATGGATATTTTAAATGGTTATAGAGAATATTGCGGCCTTACACATCTATAGTTTCACACTACATTTTTGGAGGATAATAACGCATAAGTATCAAAAAAGCAGTTTTATTACATCTACAATACATTATGCAAGTATCCGAAGTAAAAATTAGCTTAGACTTTCATATAATTGCATGCCCATGACGGTTGGCGTTTTGAATTGCTTTTTATTCACATTTGTTTTCCCGTATTTCGAAGAGGAGATCTGTTGGTTAAGTGCTACATGTACCATCATCTCACTGCTCTTTCTTACTCGCTATGTTATTGTTGTTAGAACTTAGAACATATACTCTATTCTATAATATTTTAAATTTACATCAGAGTATTGCTTTGGAAGTTGTGCAATATTAATTATGATATTTTGGTAAATCTTTAATTACGTTTAAACTGGAATAATTTATTGTTTTTCACTTAATTATTAGTAATATAATATAAAATTATATTTCGTAGCGTTAACAACACATCATTTTTTTTTAAACAGATGCAAGCGTTCAGTTCTCTTGCATTTAAGTCTGTGCATTCATTTAAAAATTGAAACAATTGGAGTAACAGGCCCTTCTTAATCCTGCCTTGCCTACCACCATTCGGAGATAAATTACATAAAATTTTCATTCAAAAATCTTGGCCTGGGAGTTCGAAAGACAACAGGCGTGTTATTCACAAAATTTTTATGTGTCCAGTTACACAACTTTGCTCAAATATTTTAAATATCAGGTTACTAATCTATTTTTAAGTGTTCGTATTCGTATTATTCAGGGTGTCCAAAAAATTTTGCTCGAACCCACAGCAAGAACGATTCAAAATTTCGCCCGATTTTATAGTAATAGCAATTGTAGGTTTAAATAAATTTTATTTTATGATGAATGACATCTACAAGCACAGTAAGAACTATGAATAAACAAAGACAAAGAAATTTCTTCAATTGTTACCACTGCAAAATCGGGCGAAATTTTTGGATATGTATCATTTGCTGAAATTCCTTTTTTTTTCAAATTGTAAATTTAACTTAAATAATTCAGCATAATGAGTGTGTATTCTATGAGTGTGTAAACTTTAAATATACTTTTTTTTCAATAACAGTCAGTACTTCATTCACTCTTCATGGATCTGTGTATTTTATTAGCGTCAACTCATAGTATACAAAGAGTCGCAGTTTTGAGGTGTTTGGTATTACTGGAACATCTCTGTGTGAGATTATCTTGGGATATTTACAAGGCTATGAAGTGATTTTCTGTATGACAGTTTAAAATACCTAATCGCAAAATATGAGTCAACTCCAAATCCCGCACCGAACTCCCGAGGAAATTAAATTTGATAACAAAATTTTTGGCACGTGCTAGCTATTTCAATAAACTATTAGGAACGCCTAGTCCAGTGGTTCCCAAACTGGGGTTCGCGGACCGTGAAGCACTTTGAGAGGGTACGCGAAACAAATCTGTAATATGGATAATAGCTGGATAAAACAAAGTTAAGTGCTTGAATTTGAAAATACACATTTGTCGCCTTTTGCTGCTTCGCAATCACCGCTGGAGACACCGATTCTCCACTTTCTGTTTCGATCACGCTGCTCCATTGTGATGTCACAGAGCTGTGGACCTGTGATATCACAGAGAGAGTTCAATTCATGCCACCACAAGTTCACTAACTGCAGAGCTATTGCCGACGCTGCACTTTTGCACGTTTACCAAATATCGAAACAGACTGAATGTCACACATGTCATTAGAGTTGCGCTTTATATTCTTTTGTTCGTTTCACTATACGGCGCATTGATTATTTGTTGTGATCTTTTAATGTTTTGTTTTAGTGCACAAGGCCGGGAATCATTAAAAATATTGCAAGGGGTCCGTCATGGAATTTGGGAACCACTGGCCTAGTCTGTTTTTATTATTTTTTTTTTCGAGTTTCTGTCGAAAAATTTGGGCTTCGATTATTGAATCGAAATCCTGGTTCCGAGGAACTCAAAATTTTGATTCCGTATCCAGACTCTGGGGATGTGGAAATACAGCTGGACTCGAATGAAAACATGCCAGGCTCCAGACTCCGCAGCGCTGTTTTCAATACCACACCAGAATTCTTGTGCTTGCCTTTTGAAACGCGAGATGTCGCTAGTAATCCATTAATAGAGGGCATTTTTTTTTTGGGGGGGGGGGGTCTTTCAAATGTGAGAATCGATTATGTTAAGATTATTTTCAGCGATTGGGACATAGGTAGTCCATAGCTTGCCAATTCCGGTCTTATGGGACGTCAAAATTTTAAAATCTAAGAGAGTTTGATTCAGACGAAGCAAGACTACTTTAGACTATTTGATCAAAGCAAGGTCACTCATTTATCCAGTAAAAGAAACTCACCTCTGAGCAAAATTTAGGGGGACGACTGGAATGGACCTAACGGTACTGAAACAATATATAAATATGGTGGCGTAACAGATGCCAGTTCAGGAGCAGTTCAGATAAAAAAAATAATGATAAAACAGCTATGATATAGTGCATTCTATATAATTGAAGTTTTTGGGAAAAATAGGAACGGAGCTTGTAGGTCCGAAGGGTCCGTGGAAATACTGTGTCTGATATCTGGTCCCAAATAATACGGTGTGCTAGGTTCCTTGCGTTTCAAATAATGATGCTCTGCTTTAGACCAATAAATATATGACTATATTTTATTCAACACAAAGGATATATGAAAATAAGTCCGTTGCTATATTGGAATGAAATAATTGATTTCACATTTTCAGAACTTAAAGTCGTTAAAAAGCTATTATTTTTATTTACTTTTTAAAATTACCCTGAGTCCTATGGGTTCCAATTATATTTTGATTCACGGGAACACGTTTTATGATGTATGGGAACTTATCATTTCCTAGCGCTTGTCTGTTGATCTATTCAGCAAACTACGTGCTCATACCTTACCGGTACCGATTCGCCTTTGTGCCATATTAAAAGACTAATCTCTTGTTGTGACTTGTGATAGTTTATTACTCATCTTCTTGCTTCATATTTAAATATACCATATCGAACGACGAATTTTATTGGATACTCCATATTCCGAATCGATATAAACACGTCTCTATGTGTGTGCCAGTTGTATATCTTGTCTAAGTCCCAATGAAATAACATATATATTTTATAATCTTCAAAAATCAATCATCGACGCTTTATATTTTCATACAGCAATATCGTCCAACTCTATACATACAACCCTGTACAGGGTATTACGTGTTGAATTGTGGGATCAGTTTTTGAAATAGTAAACTCAGTTCCGTAGCAAGATATTTTGATATTTTTTTTTACAAAAATCGTTCAGTATTTTAGGGAATGAAGTATTAGTTCCTGGTAAAGGTGCTCTAATGCTTGTTCACCTGAATCAAAGGGTCTTGATAATAAATGATAAAGGAAAAAGGGAAACAAAAATAGACAAAGCCCGAGTGGAAGGGAAGCTTCGGTTTTTCGTCTCTGGATATAACTTTTTTTAGTCCTCGACATAGCCACGTGATAGCAGGTTAATAATTATCCACTCGGTACTTCTAGAGGATTTCACCACTTTTTTTTAATTAGTTAGGAATTACAGACAAATTGAGTTTACTTCAGCTTTAATAGGCAAAGCATGTTCAGATGTAGGCTATGCTGCCTGCCCTAACGTTTTCGTTTTGACCTTTTTTCAAACTATTTTCATGACGCTATTTTATGGGCAGCGTATAATAACTATGTCCAATTACTGGTTTTATGTATTTCCGACTTCGTCATATTTCTATCGCCCAAGGGTGTGAATTCTGAAAATATTTTTCGAGTCTAATTTGTTATAGAATTTGATATATATTGGAAATAATTTTGAGTTGGTATGAGGATTGATAGTATAAATACGTAAAGGTTGAAAATTAAAAAAAAAAAATTAACGCTAGATTCTAGTGTCTTGTATCAGTTCGTGTGTGTGTCATTACAGCTCTAAAAATTGATAGATATCTTGAACGCCGGTCAATAAATTACTGCTCTAGGTTCCCGCTTCATCGCATTCTGGTCCTGTATGCCACCGTCTCGAACAAACTGAATTTGCTGCATGTCGCCTAAATACAGTTGTAGACCTCATGCTACAGCAACTTGAGGTAAATCTCACGGTCACGATAAGGATGTCAAGGGAATAAGCCACGCCTATCTCAAATATTGTTTTCACGATAATTTTGTGTTCACTGTCATGTTTCAATGAAGAACATGCCTTTCTAGAAAGCGAGCAAACAGTGCATTTAGGCGACATATGGCGATGGACGTAACGTTAGTTCAAGTAAATATATATTATATATTGCTAGAAAGCTTGATGTGCATTACAAATTCCGCAAGTACGTAATTGTATTATTTCATTTAAAACTGCACCATAATTATAGTCGGATATTTAAGAGAATAATTAAATTTGGTTATAAACAGAGTTTCGGTGTTCCAATCGCATTATTTCAAGTGCGGTTTCATATATACCTGTCGCGCTTTGCACACAACTAATAATTTAGGTATTTATGTCTATATTCTTAACCCATATGTGCCGTTGACAAGGTTGCACGGGCAAATAAATTGCGAGGTGGAGACAGAAGTTTAAAAAAAAATTAATGAGGATTTGGGTTACATCATGATCGCAGGGGGGTTTGAAGTGAAAAAATCCAATGCGTTGTGGCTCACAATTAAATATACTCAAAACTGAAAATATAGTGCTATCATCATTAAAACAATTATTTTATTGTGGCATGTTCACTCGGCTTTGCAGGTTTGCCATCCTGAGTCTTGGCAGTGAATTCAATAAGATCGAAAAATATATCTGTCCTTGTTGTTTCCCTTCGAGCCTGATTGAATTTAAAAGCTTGAAATCGTGGCGAAGGTTCTAGATTAAGCTGAAGTACGACGAAATGAATTCACACACCTCTTCTTAATTGCGCGCTCGATAAATTTAGCGAAATCGATAAAGTTCTGATTGAAAAACTCGACCACTCCGTCTGGGGAACGGTGTTAATTGCTTTGGTTTTGCGCCAAATGAACTGTGATTGAAAACAACGGACTCCACATAGACAATGTCATCTTTTTGGAAGATTGTTATGGCATTTTTACGGAAAACTCAATTATAACGTGTGAGTGATTTGAACGGCTTGGACCCATGGGAAATTGAGAGATTCAGATAGCGTTTTGTCAATTAGTTATGGATATTGTGGCGGTTAGATAGCGACCACGCGACATACGATATTCACCGAATAAACACATCGATGTCTATTTTGAGTGGAGCGGGTGTTAGTGCACACGCGATTTGTTGACAGTTACTTTCGCGTTGCATGGCCGCTGTCATCGCTTACACATTCTTCGATAATGACTTACAATTGCAGGAAGAGATGTATAAAAACTCGAATAGATAGTTATGTGCCACTTTGGTGTTTTGTATTGGAGTGGGAATCTCGGAATAGCAAGTTGTGAAACATTGACAGTTCGTATAACTCTAGTATAGGGCCCGATGGGGCCGCGGTAACTTCGGAGAAAAGTGGAAAGAATGGAACATAAGGTCTTTGGCGAGCGCAATCATCTTTAGATTAGCTAAGGGAAATTTCCAGATTGAATATTTTTGTACATCTCTGACCGCAACAAACAAACCTATCCTTAGTCAAACCGGTATTTAAACTAAGTAAAAATCTTCTCGATACCAGTAGCTAAAAGCACTCAGTTCTCAATCTTCAAATACTTCCTCGGCCCAGACCACGCTCTTCATGATGCTTCGGTATCAGGAATCTGGTATTTCTAGCATATTCAGGTAGTCATTCGATTTGAACTAACAGTCGACCTTTCAAACAATAGTTTCAAACAATAGTTCAAACAATAGTTTGAAAGGCTTGAACGGGATTTAAAGTTGCAGTTTTAACTGATTTATGATATCAAAAGAATAAATAATTGAAAGATCTATTCTCCGAAGGTCGTCGTTCTTGGTTGGTGATTAAGTGCAATCAAAGGTTTATAAAATTCCCCACGACTGTAGAAACCAGTAATGTATATTGTATTGGGAACTAGTTATATTTGTACGTTCATTAGTACGTGAAGGAACAATTCTGATTTTTCAACCAATTGAAATGGGAATTTTAAGATATATATTTAGATAGAGATAATTTACTTTGTACTTTTCACTTTCACGTATTTGTAGTTTCTTCAAGATTTTTCTGTTGAGTCTAAACTCAATGAATGCATACCTGAATTCCTAACTAATTTTTTTGTTTATCTTTTCGTAGTATTATAATCATAATATTTCCCAGATTTACTTCATTTCTGGATTTATCGCTGCAATAAAAGGAAAACTGGACAATCCAAAGACCTGGCACCATGGTTTTTGTATATTATATTTTAGTGGCGTTTCAACTTTTTGTATTCGTAAGGTGAGTGTTGCATAATATTTTGTTAAGAAGAGCAAACTATGTAGAAGCTTGTCAATGTAAACTTGATAATATGGTGACAAATTTTAAATATAATTTTCAAAAAATGGAAATGATATATTCAAATTAAAGGTACTCCAGTACAAGGTTAGAATTAGGCCATAATTTTATTCCGATTTTCCATATTTTAGTTCTATTACGAGTTCGGGGACTGTCTGTCTCGGCCAAGTGAATATACCCCCTGCCCATAGGCTTCCGTCCCTTTACACAACTTGATGTGAAGTAGGCGAACAAAATTAGTTACCTCCATATTGGTACACACACTTCTGGTACGCCAAATTAAACGCTTGATTTTTGTACGTGACTGAGCGTGGTCCGAAACAGAGATCCAGCATTTTGATTATGATCCTGCATCTTGATTTTGACGATAACAAGTTTAGGCAAAGAAACAAAATTTCATTCGCATCGTCGACTTTACGAAGCGTAGCCTATTATGTTTCACACGTTTTCACTGTATTTCAATAAATATATCTCTCTACCTCGATTAAATTTTGAAATTGATTGATTTTTTATATTTCTTATTTACTGTTACGGACATCTCTACTGAATGAAAAGAGAATATCATTTGTTGTAAATAGATATACGTATCCTGTCACGCTATAACCAATCGAAAGTTATTATTGTTTGGATCTGACGCTCAAAAGCTTTTATATTTTTGTAAAAGTGTGAAACAAATATAAATATGGTTGCTTTTTTACAAAGCAGAGTTTTAATAATACACAATAATTTCGCAAGAATAATAATAAGTTTAAAAGGAAAACAGTTATCAAGAATATTTTGTCACATATCACGTGGCATGTTATTTGATAACTAATATTGATTACACGCGTTTAAGAATTCATGGACGATATTTTAGGAAAATAAAACCAACTTTTGAGAGCTGTCACCGTCAAATGTAGTTTATATAGATATATGTCAAACCATATATATATCCAAAATATTCAAAAATTTCAAAATTCTCTTTATAGAAACTTAGCTCGCAAATTCTTGGACCTTGGTTATATCAATTTACTTAAATTCAATACCTTACTTATTTCGTTCGGCGCAAGTCAAACAAAATGTTCCGTCTCGGGTATACGTATGAATTAACTTGACCAAACCAACAAAAAATGAATATATATATCTATATTAGGGGGGGCCAACCTCTTTTCGACTGCATGAGATAGAATAAAATCTAAAATGAATCAGTACTAATAGGGATGTTTTGGCGTTGCTGCTACTGCTGGAAACAAAGTATAAAGCACAGTAGGGTAGAAAAATTTTCATGATGGTGGAGAAGTTAAAGGCAAAGTGAAATATCGTCACGCTAATAACCGAATTGCGTAAGTCATTTTTAGCAGTTTTGAGAAAAACGTAAAAAACTTCCTAATGATATTGTTATGCCATTGAGAGTCAATAATTTGCCATGGTTCAATTTTTTGATCGTAGTCGGATTTAAGCTAATTTGTATGACGCAGTGAAGTGACGTCATAATGGCGCACTGTGACTTAGGCAGAAATGTGTTTATGACATGGGGACATACGCAATTTTGCAACTTTACTATATGCACCAGTCCTGAAAACTAAACATTCCAAAAACGAATGTAATTCTCAGTATCTACAATGTCTTATCCCCAAAATAGCTAATCAGTTTCAATTGCATTATTTTTTATGTTTAAATATATATATTTCATCAATATAACACGTTCTGCACATCCACCGAAATAAGACTAAGATTAAATATAAAGAATAAAACAGCAATGCACCCAAAATAAAAGCCAACCAAGGTGAATTGGACTCGGACAGTGAATATCACAAGTGCACGCCTTCCTATACTGTAGTATAAATTCAAATTAATACGCGCTAAGCTAGAATCCGAGATGCGGAAACTCGAAAATACTTCGCAGAGGCTATTTTGACTTTGTGACGTCACAATAGTCCTGCGGTAACGATGATAATTCATTATGACGAAACAATTGCACAAATGTGCATGTCATACTAAATCTCCATTTTTATGGGTTTCGGAATTCTTAAAATAAAATCTGAGTTAACAGACAGGTGCGCAGCATCACATAAATACCTATTTTATAAAAAACTCAAAATCGCCAAAAATGACTTACGCAATTCGGTTATTAGCGTGACGATATATATAGATTGTAGAATTGTTGGTCGCTCAACAACATCTCACTCTGTTTGTTCATTTCTAAACCTTGACGATGACAAACTTGTATTTGTTACGTTTTAATATGCTTGTCTCCGGTCTTTTGGGCAAGTGCAGTACGTATTCCTCTTTTTAGAAATCAGCGGTCGCTGCGTGAATTATAGTTGAAGACAATTTTTTTAGCATGCTGTTAATGAAGTTGACTTAAAATCAGGTGCGATCGATCATTTCAGCGAGGTGATCGATTGCCATCGACGTGTTGGCCACCCCTGATCTATACCAATGTGTTCAAGTTAACGTGACTGCTTTACATTCGAAATTGTGGGACCTGATCCTCACACAGGCTTGCAGTTTTGATTTCGAAGCCAAGCAGTGAAATTTTGAAAATCGCAATGTTTACTTTCACTAGTTATTGGCATGGAAAAGCTATACCGTTTATATTATGATAATTAATGGAGAATGTGCTCATATTTTTTTCTGGAGGTATATGCTTTCAAATCATTGCGTTTCGTTATTCTTTGTATTTAATTGCAGCATCGAAGGTTTTCCAACGGGTAATGACGAGTCAACACCAGCGGGTAACAGTGGATATGAATACGAGTATAATTATTTTTATACACCGCCAGATAATAAAGGGGTGAATATTTGTTATATATATATTTAATGCATTATATTTTTTAGTATATATATATATATACCATATTTAATTAGAGTCTTGACATCCGCAATTTCGAACATATAACTGCTATATTTGAGTTTTTGACGAGATTTATATTTCAAACTAAACAGTTGGGCACTACCAATGTTCTCGAGTTGCGCATCAACAGTCGCCACACTTCAAATGTTACATACGTTACAAATGTTCAAGTTCTATTGACACGCTTGTCAGATTTATCCTAATTAAGATTCTTTTCTTTGCGGCATGCATTTTTCATGGTAACTTTTGTGGCTATCTGTCTTATGGACACGTGTTGGAGGAAAATTTGCAGATGCCCAGTCCGTCCTATCAAGCGACGTGCTTTGATTCCAATTCCAAACGTTTAAGCATATCTTTTCCGCATAGGTCATTTATGTGCGGTTTTTTAATATTCCATACCAGTCATTTGTATACACCGCGACGAATGCCACCATACTCCCAAGAAGTACTACCAATATTACATTGAATTAAAATATATTCGTTGCCAATTATTGAAAGGAGTGTAATACAGTAATAACAGTATATCGCATAAATGTATTTTATCCTTTATTCAATTGACTGCTTGCACACGCATAACATTATGACTGCTGGCATTGGTGCCATGTTTTGCACGGTATTCCTACCATATAGGCGCTAACTTCGGCCAAAAAGAATGATAATATCATTTATTACATAAATTGTTCGCTATGTCGCCGGAATTTGACAACCTATAAGGATGAACACATTATATAATTGACATTGGTAAATAATAGCATTTCCCTTATTTTTCTATTGAGTTTTTAAATTGTGTCAAATATGTGAAATAATTTTTTTTTCTAATCAAATGCTCAAAGTATTTATTTACTCTGCGAAACCATATCCAACAACGATGGTATCAGTATCCATTCGTATTTCTTCTCTCTCATATACAGTAT
This sequence comes from Styela clava, assembly GCF_013122585.1. Classification (NCBI taxonomy): domain Eukaryota; kingdom Metazoa; phylum Chordata; class Ascidiacea; order Stolidobranchia; family Styelidae; genus Styela; species Styela clava. The sequence goes on from NW_024102837.1 coordinate 12,356,817, forward strand.
ATATTTGAAATGTTACCGAAGTTGCAATTTTAAAGACGATTAAGAAAACATGAAATATTTATTATTCAAATGCAGTTCCTAAGAACTGCGAAAAAGGTGTATTTAATATCAACCATTCTTTGGATAGATAAAGATAAAATTACTTTGAAATATGGCATTTCATCAGATGACTGTCCAGACATCTGTTCTGTAAACAACGGCTTATACTTACAGAAATTTGACCGAGTATTCGGACAAATATAAAAAATAAAACCTTGAGAATGGGGATAGATAATACGGTCTTAGTCGTCGCTTGAATACTCTCACCTGTAGAGGGCAATTGATCCGTGACATGGACAACAGACTTAATTTTGACACCTATATATACGTCGTGTACTGCCAAAACAATCCCAGTTTTAATGCTATTTGATAATTCATAAGAGGACATTTGAGCATAGACTTAAATGTGCTGTAGCCTGTATACCAATTTCACATAATCACCGTACAAGCCGTACATGAATCATCCTATTTTTTAACTACCTACTTGCCAGATTTATCTTTGACCACCATAAAATCTTAGTATTTCTAGGTAAATTTTTTCAATTGCGTTGTGTTAGCATACCCATTGTATATATTTTTGAGTAAAATTATATACATCTAAGACTAAGATTATGTCATAGACTAACTTGTATCAATGCTACACAGGTGGAAGGCCAAAACACCGGATCGAGCATGAACGGTGAAACTCTCATGGCTGCCGAACACAAAGCAAGAGATACGAATGAAATCGAGTTTCTTGAAGGATTATTGATTAATTATGACCAACGGATAAGGCCAAATAATAATGGTAAGCGTTCGATTCCACAATTATAGGCAACAATCAATCAATCAATCTTATTTCGGTCGCCCTGGCAAAAAAACGAATCAACATAACAATAACAAAATGCAGAAATACTTTGAGCGAGTATAACTTGGCGTAAAGCTAAAAACGTACAAAAAAATACACACCCGGCTACCAAAACAGGGAAACGGTAAAATAAAATTAAACAATGATTACACGTTAGGTGGTTGGTTGCTTATCGATTGAACCGGTGTTATCTATCACCAATGAAGAACAACACCGAAAAATCGCAATTTGTCTTAATTCAGAAACCGCTTCTTCATTCATTTTTAATTTAAGGATTTTTTATATTCTATTGTTAAGAAAATGAATTAAAGATTTTGAATGTTTTCGTTCAGTCACTGTGTAAAGACATTTTTAGTCGATTTGAGCAGACTTGTTTATTATATCTATACACAAATAGACGGCATTTGCAATTCCAGCGTGTGTTTTCTGAAGTTCTATTAATTGCAAAACTGTAATGACAGAAGTGGGATTCGAACCCACGCCTCCAGGGGAGACTGCGACCTGAACGCAGCGCCTTAGACCGCTCGGCCATTCTGCCTCGAGAGTCAGGAGTTCTTCACATTACATTATATACGCAATAACGTAGTTCTCTCGTATTTTCTCAATCATTTCTTTTTTCGTGATTGATGCTATATTTATTCCATATCTAGGTGTTCCTGTGAGGGCTAATGTGTCGATTTTCGTTAATTCTTTCTATTCGGTCAACGAACAGACAATGGTAGAGCACAACTGCTTTTTATATTCGTTCACTGCATGCGCTAATGATAATATGAGCCAGATGCGCGGCATTTTGCAAATACATATTTCATTATAACAGCACTTGAATTCATTTTCACTTCGAACGTAACGTTATTTATTACGTGGGTGATGTTTTTTATTTGAGGTAACAGTTAACACTGTTGCTAGTTTTCTCTCTTATATATAATGGTAAGTTAGTCTGCTCACTGAAGAATTTTTTTCTACCTATTCTATGTAACCTTGCCATGCTTTTCTATTTGGCAAAATACAATTGCTTTTAAATACCTATAGCTTCTACGTAAACCAGCCTATGAAATAACGGTTTTCATATTAAAAAAACTCAAACTGTACAATACACAAAATAATAGTTACATTACCAAAACAATATTACGTATTTAAGTAGCTCAATCCATTGAATATAAAGTTGATATTGACATTAGAATTTTCCGCTTTTCTTTAAAATACGTAAAAATATAAATAAGTATATAAAAATAATTTGACTGAGCTGAGATAGATAAAATCCAACACACCGCACGAAATAAATGGTATTTGAACACAAATACGAACCCCAATCCCTAGCGTGTCACCAATCTGACACTAAGATACCGCCATTGCGGTAGGCCTACTTCTGAACGCACATTTTCACACCTAGACAAGCGCATGCGTTTATAACGATAGTTAACCAAAGTCAGCAAATGTTCTAAATTCATCAAATTATATATCTCAATTTAGACGGGCCTGTAAAAACTCTGGTTCAAATATATGTGAACAGCTTCTATTCAGTGATACAAGCTTCCATGGTGGGTTATCGCGTTTGCTTTGATTCATTGCAGAGTGGTTTTGATTATAATTTGATGCTTGGCGTGAAACAACGCTATCAAGAATGAATATAGTATTAGTTGAATCGTAAGCCCAGTCAGATCAGAAGCTGAAATAAGCTTTCGAACTAACATTTTAGCGTTCTCATTGATCTGTTTGATTGAAATCTTTAATTTTTGGGGAGTTTCTCTGCAATTTTCAAGAATACATATCAACTTAAACAAAGCTGAGTAGCTGGCGTTTTGCGGTAATTAGTCACGTAGTCAGACCGGGCATCATTTTTGAAGTTTGATTTTTAAATTTCCCTTAGTCTCAAAATCCAAAGGTTATTGTCTAAATTTCAAAATTGTAAAAGTTGGATGGCGGAGATACAATTTTAATTGATACTTGAAAGCTAATGAATTATTGTATAGTTTAATTTGTTATCGCCGGGTCGAAAATTGAAATATTTTGAGCCCGTTGGTTTAAAGCAAGAGCTGATTCTGATTTTTTAATTTGCTCTTAATTGAAAAGAGCATTTCTTCACGGCCTGAAGTCAACAAACAGACAAATTGACCCACATAAGCAGCTTGAAAAACGGTAACTTGTACTTGCTTGCTTGCTGGTGACAATGCCGATTCTTAAAGTTCCAATTATTCTGTCAATGTTCACTAAAACAGTAAACTAATAGTAGAAAACTAACATTTAAAGTCTAACATTCGCATTTTATTAAAAAAATACACGTTGGACAATTTATTTTAACAATTGCAATTTATAATAGTCGTTTATGTCCAAATGCATGCAATAATCGGTGATATTTATTAGGTGGTTTATTGGTGCATGTAGCCTACATTTGAGCAACTGTTATTTTATCAATATCAATGGAATGGAAACTCTTGTTTGCGAATATTGGTCGTTGCTATACTCAGTTCTTTCATTTTGATTTTCTATTAAATACAAAACAAGGGTATATTTCCAAGATTCAGCTCAAAACGTACAGTAGCTTCTCTGCTGATCACGATGAAAAGATAATTAAACATTGGACCAAGTTGCTGTGACAACCATTGTTATCTGCATGCATGTTTGTGAACTGTGTTGCAATTTGATGTGTTATTATTCTTTTGTTATTATATTATATATGAAATTAGCAATGATAGATACGATATCAGAGATTAGTACTGGGGTTTTCTATACTGAAATTTTTTATCTAGTTAAGAGTAGCCTACGTATGTTTTGTGGATTTGAATTTTTAATGCAGTTATGGTACAGTGGCAAATCCAAGCTATTCTCTTTTTTCTCTGCTTTCATCCCAAGACACAGTGAAAAAAAACGTAGAAGTGAAAATAACATATCATAAGAAAAATAGTCGAGCAGTGGTCACCACTAATGCGAAAAGAGATAATTGGAAACTATAAAGTATTTGTCGAGATCGCCATGCAATGTCAGATTGATGCAGTTTTGTTATATCACATCAGTGTTACGTCCTGCTTCAGATTTTAAAGCGTTCTCCGAAGAAAAAACGAATCAGAATTGTGAATATATATATTTGTTACAGGATTACAAATTGAATATATTTTTGCGTCTTCGGTGGAATGACCCACGGTTGGCTCACAACTTCAATGACAAAGCAGTTGCTCTCCACCCATCAATGTTAGGAAAAATATGGAAGCCGGATGTTTTCTTTTCTAATGAAAAGCATGCTGCATTCCACTCAGTAAGTATGATAATTGTTTGGTGAACTATGAACTTTTACCGCTTCGCTAAATTGTGGTTGCCTATGTTGTTTTTGCACAACTTTTCTGAAATAACCAGTTACTATTTTTAATTATTTCTGGGGTCTTAATACAAACTGCTATCAGTTGAATTTTTCGCGAGACAAACTCCTTTCCTTTGTGCTTTCTCGCTGGTGGATTTGTATTTTGTAACCTTGCTCTGGCGAAACTTCACAGAAATACATTTGTGTTGTTATATTATGATATTTTTACTTTTTCGTCTAAAACGATCAAGATGTGCTGTTTGTGTTTTTTTATTTTCCATATGAAATCATATTTTTTGTAAAGATATATTATTGATTTTTTAGGTCACAACAGAGAACAAATTACTGAGGGTTTATACTAATGGCGATGTTTATTCCAGCGTTCGCTTGACTCTTACGTTATCTTGTGCTATGCACTTGAGGAATTTTCCAATGGATGTACAGATTTGTAACATGGAAATGGAGAGTTGTAAGTACCTATCAAATAAATTCTAATCGCCGCGTAGCTATCAGGATTCCAACTCTACCCTGGCATTGACTTTATACCCCTTAACAACCTATGTTATGATAGGCCTACATTTCGTTGATCCCGTGCAAGTGACAAAAACAACGGATCTCTGTCAATAGGTAGGACCCATGACGACAGTTCGATAAACGGCTCTGATAGACTGAATTATAATCAAGTATTTCTTTCGATTCATAGCAGCCCGATTCAATATCCAAGTTACCTTATTTAAAAGGGGCAACGTTTTGTTACACGCTCTTCGAATAGCAGTCAAGAGATCTGCTGTTGATTAAGAGCTAACCAGAGAAACTCTAACGTGTTTAGGCATTGTGAGAAATTCACAGATTTCGCATTTCTTTTTTCAGTTGGTTATGACATGAAGGATTTAATATTCGATTGGGACGGACCACATGCCGTGCAACTTCCTAAAACACTTGCACTACCTCAGTTTCGAATCCGTGGATACAGGTTGAATACCTGCACAAAAGTATACAGCACAGGTTAGACTATTGAATGTTATTGATATATTTCTAAATCAAAATGATGGTTACTATACTATATATGTTTGTTTATGATTGTACCTAAACGTTACAGTAATATAGCACGCTTTGCTCAAACTTATGTTACGGTGTTACAAATGACTTTTTTCTTTTGGGGTCACTCTGTACTCTTGGCCTACTCTGTATATACTTGCTGTTCAGCATAGTCATAAAGCGCGGTCAAAACACGGTCTGTCAATATATATATATATATATCCTACTTTGCTAAATGCAAGTTTTAATGAAAGTGTTATTCAGCCAGACTCCCTGTTGCTATAAGGGCGATTGGATAGCACACTATAGCATTTCCCATCCTTACTAAATATCACTTTATACATTCAATTTATCGATAAACGCTTAATTTTTACATTTTGCCAAACTTGAAATTACTTTCCCCAACCTAGTTTACAATAAACTTCAAGTTAGCTTTAATAGCACCGCTACAAGTTTCATCTCTTTGTTGGATTGAAGGTTCGTTCACTTGTCTTGGAGCTGACTTTATTCTTCAGCGTCAAATGGGTTATTACATAATTCAAATGTACGCCCCATCTCTCATGATTGTCATTTTATCGTGGGTTGCATTTTGGATCAATATGGATGCTGCACCTGCGAGAACAGCTTTGGGAATAACTACTGTACTTACTATGACAACTCAAAGTTCCGGAGCTCGAGCTTCGTTACCGAAGGTACGTACGGTTATTCGGAATATTTCATATTCGGAAAAAGTTCATATCCACTCGAAGGTGCTTTGGGCGATAATTTCAAATGTTGTAGATATCCGATCATACAAACTCAAAATCTACCACTGATTTGGTTTCTGAAGGATTAATTAATTTTGTTGCTTCTCTGCTTTTGCACTAGATGGTTGAATATTTATTCTTGCACAATATAGGGATGTTATAGCAAGTTTGAAGATGACTTTTCGATATGATTATGGAAAGTCCTGCTACATTTATATGTACTTAGAACCGATCGTGATATAGCCAAAGTGTCGGATGTTGCCGATGGATGGTTTTTGACATAATAGGAACTTTTCGTTACTTCTTTCAGGTATCTTATGTCAAAGCTATCGACGTATGGTTTGCCGTTTGCCTCATATTTGTATTCGCAGCTCTCATTGAATTTGCTGTTGTCAACTTTTTATCTCGACAGGAAAAATCGTTTTTCAAATTGGGATTGCAGCTTGCAAATATTAAGGTAACGTAATTCACTGTACCGCTATTATTATTTTTCATCGGTGATTGCAATTTATTCTCCATAAACTCGGTGGAAACTTGACTGCTAGAGTATATGCGATAATGTTAGAATGGCCTCAAATCGGACATATCATTGTGGTGGCATGTGTAAAATCAACCTTTGAATGTTTTTAAAATTATTTTGGTGTGTTCATCCTATATGTAGTGCAGGGAGATCGCTGGATCAGGTAGATTCTTTATAATGATAAGAACAAAGTTCCAGTCGATTACAGTTCATTTGTGATACTAACATAATCACCTCGCATTGTAACCATTCAAAGGATCCCAACCGCCTTTGTATATAATTTTATTTGACATATTTACAGAAAGAGGAAGAACTCGATGAACAGGTAAATGCCATAACACTAACGTTGATTCCTCTTAACAAAATCATCCAAAGCAATAATAAAAGCACGCAGAACAGCTACAATGCATGGTCATGAAATCTAATTGTTGGAACTGTTGCAATCTCTACTACCTAGATAATCGGTCATATTTGAGAATTGTATATGTGGGAATGGCTACGAATCAATGTTCCCTCTAATTTTTTGTAGTATGTGTGCGCAGAAATTTTGGTGTGTGCGCACTTTTTCGGAAATGACTAATATTTGTGCAAAAACCAATGAAGAAATTTTGGCGTTCTAACAGGGTAATAAGAGGGCCAACAACAAACTTTCTCAACCTGCCAACCGAGAACATTGTTACATTACATCGAAATACGTCTGTGCGCAGTAAATCTATGCGTGTGCGCGGCCTCTGAAAGCTGTGTGCGCGCGCACACGCGCACACCTTAGAGGGAACACTGCTACGAATGCTGAAAGAAGCGCATTTTGACCTTTTTCCAGTGTATATTCGCCACATAATAATCGCATGACTGACCTTATTTAGTCGAATGTCATGAATAATAAAAACCATTTTGGAATCGAATTATTCCAAATTGCCGGATCTAGGCGATGACGACACCAAGTGATAACAATCTAAGTTGGATTTCATATAGAATACATTTACCTCCGTCAAAGTTCATTTTCAGCGAGGTCACTTTTATTTCCATCTGGCAACAAGTGTAATAAGCTATTCCCGATATTACAAAATATCGCTGTTAACAAAATGAATATGAAGTTCCACATTGAAGTACTGCTAACTGTAAAACTGCAATGCATCTTTCTTGGGCACTCTTGTAGTATGTGTACCAGGTTAGAGTTAGGCCATAATTTTATTCCGATTTTTCTTATTTAAGTTCTATTACGAGTTCGGGGACTGTCTGTGTTAGCCAAGTGAATATCTCCCTGCCCATAGGCTCCAGTCCCTTTACACAACTTGATGTAAAGTACGAGAACAAAATTAGTTCCATATTGGTACACATACTACGGGAGCGCCGTTTATTGTCATATAACCAAAAAGTATTAACTTTGGAAGTAACTTTTATTTTATGGTAATTTGTTACTACACATTTTCGTCACACAAGGTAATGAGCGCAATTGTGTATATATATACTCAGAAATTTATCTGAGCAAATACTTAAACCCAGATGACAACTAAAAGGGCACACAACTGCAAAATTTGGAATTTCAAAACTTTCTTTTCGGAAAAGTAGTCATTTTTTTCCAAATCTGGAATAGTCGGATGGAGTATTTCGACGACTGCGTATAGGCTATCGACTTTAATCTAATGCAGGTACATTATTGTTGTACGAAATGCATTTTTTGAAAAATGCGTATCTATGGACACAAAGAGTTCAACGTCAAAACAAGTGTCACCATAAATAAAATAAAAAACAGCAAAATTTTCAATGAATTGTCGGCCTAACAAAACTAAAATAAAAGCCCTCTAGCGACTTCTTTCATCTTCGAGTACGTGAAACTTGAAATTGGGTAATCGGTAAGTCTAAGAACAATACCAACAACGATCCAGAAAAACAATTCAACGAACACTTCGCGTCCAAAATGGACTGTTTACGTCACTTATAAGAACCGGTGTTCCAATAACTAAACACCATGAAACGATGGCGCAATTGTATCAGTGTATGTAATTAATGTCATTGGAATCATGGTTCGTGGTTCCGTTAACTCTTCGTAATGATTTTCTTCTTTTGATACCAATAATGTCCATTACGGCACAGAATAGGTAAAAACAGGAAAAATAAGGTTGTAAAAATGCATCATATATATAGTGCAGCATGAGCATCACGCATTATTTTTATTTGAATGGTAATGCACTTTAACCATTCTTCATTGTATGACTGAAAAGTTATGATTATATATTTTTTGCAGATTGTCCCATATATATATATAAATTATGAAATGCCGAAAATAATCATAAAATTGACTAATTTTGTTAGAAAATTTGTTTATATGATTGATCTTGCGAAGGACTGTTCTGTTTGATTAGCACTCGCCATTAGGATTTTGCATTCGTCATCTGTATTTACCCGACGTAAATTTGCCAGGACTTGGAGACATTGAAACTACATTATTCACGGGTGTCGCTACTCGGCCTGTTTTTTCGTCCCCTTTCAGCCTGAAATGCCATTTACACTGTATTTTCTATGTTCTGTTAGTCGAAGTCTATTTTCAGTTAGGTGAAAAAGTTAACTACTCGTTACTGATTAAATGAATGTGTATTTACACTCTACATCTTTGCTTAGTAGTATGTTCAGCAATATATATAATGTTTTTCATTTATATATTCAGGGTACGTTGAAGCCAAAAAAGAGGCGGAGAGACGTACATTCCGACACAACTGGAGACGGAATATCGACAGAAATGAAGGCGATGAGTACAACGTCACCTACACCAACCAGTGCGTCACGATACTCCATGATTGGACAAATTCCCGATGAGGTTTGAGAATTTAAGATTCGAAGAGTTAACATATGTAAAAAAGAGTGATGTTGTAACTATTGCTTACAAGACTTGTATAAGTAGCCTATTCAGGTTCAAGACCCTTCACTTCACTGATAAATCTCTTCTCTGACGGTTGCAGGTTTCGAGACTGCCTAATCCTTATGTTTTATAAAAATAAATATCTCCCATTGTCACTTAAACAAATGAATTTAAAATAATATTTTCACTGAACAGTATCTTAGTTTGGAATTAGCTTCTGGCACAAGTTTGACTTCTCTTTTTAGAAAGACAAAATGAGGTAACTTTTACTAAATTTTCTACAACATTTTCAGGAAAAATCTAAGAAGGAGAGGTACAGGTGGAAAGCAAAAAGAATTGACCGTATTTCACGAGTTTGCTTTCCTCTTTCGTTTATTGTCTTCAATTTATTTTACTGGATTGTTTATCAGGTATCGTCAAATCTTTATTGTTCTATTATTCTTCAAAATATTGTTAGAGGGCCTCAAACAAACGTCTGTCTGTTCACGAATTACTGATAAAGTGTATTTTTGAGGAAGACCAGAATCTCTTTGTGCTGGCATTGTCAACGTAATGTGGTGGGTGGTGTAGGAGTTGAACCTTCTCAGTATTGGGTCTCAAGTTGAGTCTCTTTAATTTTGAGTTGAGATAGCCGCCAGAGATTCGAGTAGCTATTAAATTTAGAGTAGCAGCACTCGCCTATACTGAGAAACCGAAAGCTTGAAAATAGATAAAAATGCTCAACTGTGAGCATTACAATTTTGTACTCTCATAATAAAACGTTTCAATTTTTTTTTATTTGTTATGAAAAAATCTTTTTTTTCCGCCTCAAGGCGACCAATCTAATTTTCAATACTTGAAGATAGAAAAAAATCGCTGAAAGGCTATTACTCTTATTTTTATCTCAAATTTCTCATGGGGTTTCGATATTTCACTCAAAATATGTTATTTTATTTAATTCAAGGGAACACTTTTATTTTGACTTTCGTGTCCATATATTGCATTTGCAGCATTGCTGTATTTTTTTTTAATACGTGTTAACATTTTCGTTTTAGGTTGCTCGTGACGACCTACGCAATGTGTTAGATGGAGCGATACCTTATGATACCTAATCATTGGAGAAAGCACTAAACAAAATAATCGGAATACGACCATAATGTAAAAATGCCCAACCCAAATATGGAATTTCATCAACCGTCAATTGAGCCTGATGTTTGAATCTACTTAGCATTTGATCAATAATGAGGATTAATTGAACTGAATGATGTTGTCATACCAAGAATTGATAATCAAAGTTAGGCGTAAGGATGGTTATATGGTATCAATCACCATTTAAAGGGCATATTGGGCTTCCATTTAATAGCAGGTTTGATCTTAGGAGAAGCTGCTCCTCACATATCCTCAATGCATGAGGAGTACTGATTTATTTTTTCATGTACTGTACAGTTTTAAACACCAACCTTTTCATTCTGATTTATCACAATACCAATCAGCAAATTGCTGACAAAACGCAGCCTAAAGATCAATAACGTGTGTGTTTGAATTTGAATATACCCATGCTCAGTAAAATATTGGCATTCAAAATAGGCTTTGGACTCGTAACTTTTCGAACGTCGTTTCTTTTTTATATTTCTTGCACCATACATTAGAATTGCTTACAGTATTTTTATGCAATTCAATATGGTATACAGTATTTATTGTTTTGAATTGAACAATACAAAAAAAACGAGAAAAAAAGGCATGTTTCTTCTAGTATTCAACCAAAAAAATAATTATACTAAAATATGTATAAAGGTTACAAATACGACAAAGTCAAATATAGTTATAGACTAACCCTGTCCCGCTTGCTGTATTGGGATACAGACAAAATTAGGACAGAATTTCATATATATCAAAATAGGGAAAAAGACGGCCCAATCATGTGGCAAACCACTGTATTTCGTCACAGTCCATGTCCGGTATGAAGATAGTCAATCTGTTGTTTGTGTCAGCTGCACGAACTTAATGGTGGAGGAAGTCGCAAGCGATTAGCTGTTACGTGAACCACCACCCTACGACTGCGAGGAGTCCAACAATCCTCTCGCACCATAACTCAGCTGTACGAACTTAATGGTGAAGGAAGTCATGGAAAGTGAACAGCTTAAGTTAATCGAAGGCTTTCTAACAGTATTACTGATTGAAGGCCAAATTATGATTAATTTGTATGATATTTTTTGGAAATAGTTCTAATGCTTAAAACAATAATAACCGGGCCAATATTGAGATGTTAGTCGTGAAATTTCTGTGACGCCACCTTTCCCTCGGTGCCCCGAGCACGTACTTATTTTGCTTAATGGTTAATCCAGCCCTGATGCTAGATATACGTGGAATGACATTATAGAGCGAGTGAGCGTGACCAAATTGTCCGTACTGTACTGACTCTCGGCCTGGACTAGGTAACGTCAATTTGGGGCAATTCAAGATACTGCAGAGGTAGTTTTACCTTAACAGAGACCTCCCACGCTGTAGTAGCGCCCATCCATATATCAAGAGGTCCAAAACAACAACTTTACAAAAAAAAGCTTTACTTTGATATATATTCGTCTTGAGATTAAACAATTCGTGTTTCTAAATATCCAAATACTGCAACCAATTATTCTAATTTATTCGCCCCATGTGCTTCGAAGTTGTCTTCCGGTTTTCGTATGGGCCTTTCGCAAACGGACATGTACTTCTTCTTACTTAAATGCGATTGTGATTATGGTTAAGTAACAGCAAACTGAACTATCGGTGACATTTTGATTGTGTGATCTCAGTGATTTTAGTATTAACATAACCATAACCCATTTTGGTATGCGATTGAGTTCATATTAAGCAAGTGAGACCAGATTCCAGAGAAGTTTTATGGCACTTAGAACTATCAATATTGATCGAGCGCAGTAGCGTATCTACGTAAAATGGCGCCCATGGCAAAGTTTAAAAATGCGTCCCCTCGATCGTTTAATGGAAATTTTTAACGACTGTTGTTGAAATTGAGATACTTGTACGTTATTATTCTAGTTAAAATACGAGTTTAAATTATTTCCAATTTGAAATTATATTATTGAAACATTTTACGATCTTAACTTTTCGCCCTTTTTGCGCCTCCATGACATGAGCATTGCCTGCCACACCCTAGATACGCTACTGATCGAACCGTATTCGTAAGTTCACTTTTTGTTGTTTGAGTGAGCCATCCTGTGATTATAACTGCAAACAAGAATGGTATACTCGTCTGTGTGTACAGTACACAAAGGTAAACACAACACGGTTGCGCAGTTTTTGGAAATGCGCAATATCTAGAGGCCGTCAAATTATCATTTTTAAAATAGTTGGGTGCTATAATTTGGGTTCATCAGTAACAAGTCGTTGATGTTTTCCGGTTGAATAAGGCGCAGCATTGATGTTTTGCATTTGGAATCACGAACTAGGATCAAATTGAGAACAAAATTGATGGTTCGTGATATTTTTAATCACATGTGCATTGCTCCGCTGTCAAAAGAGCGGAAGTCTGAACTGAGTCAAACTCGATCTCCGCATCCAGCTCAATTCATTACGGACGTGAAATCCCGGGTCAACGTATATTCACAATAGATATGGCCCGATTTTTCTACTAAAAGTACTCACGTAAACAATGAAGCACATCTACATCCACACTTTGTCCTGCTTACTAATGGTAATTAGGTGATACCGGAGCTAATATATGCTGCCACATCACAAATATCCGTGTCAGATAGAATCGACTGCCGGATGATGAACATGATGCATATTGTCGTATTTGGCATTACCATTCTCACTGTGGCACATATTGCATTGGCCAGCAAAGGTAAATTCCTTAAATTACTGCATCTGAAGTCGAGTATGGACGCATGGAAAAATTGGTTTTGGGATCTGGGGTTGGGATCCCAAGATTCAAACCCCTTTTTCTAACGCTTTGTGCATTTATTTTAGTAAAAACACTCCTCTGTTTTCAAGCGTGGGCCATGTGACAGTAGTGACGAAACGCAGAGCCGACTTAACGCCGCGCAATCAAGTTTTTTTTAGCTAGGTCCCGAAATACCAACTTAGACGGACCTGGTTGTTATTTGACGATGGCACTAAGCTTGCTCACGCTGCAAGTTTTCAAATTACTCAAATATAACAATTCGTAATAAAATGAGTGTCACAAGAAAGGTGACATGAGGGAATCACGCGAAAACGTATTTCCTTGCCCATCACACAATGTCTGGTTTGATTTCGAGTAATATCTGTCACGAAAGAATATAATTTGAAGCGACATTAAACGCGAGATGCGGAAAATACAACGGTAATTCTCTGGAATTAATTTTAAAATAACTGAGGGCTTTATATATATTTTTTAAGAGAACACCATCCATGCAACATAATAATAGTCTGATTAGAACATAAACCCACTCCGCCTATTCTTGGCTTACCCTGCATATTAATTAATTGGATTTGTTCGAAGGCATTGAAATGCTAGGTCCTTGCGTTCCAAGTGCTTAGTTTTTTGGAAAAACACAGTAACTCTGAAACATATGGACTCGCCATATGGTGGAGTTGTCTCGTGGGTCCGCCAGGACTACATATAAAAGCTTTTTTTTTCAAACTACTAAGAAAGCGCATCACGTGCATTCACTCCAAAATAAAGGAGACGGATATCTAAAAGGTCGATCACTGAAGTGCCATTAGTTGCGTTAGTAAATACACAATGATGAGAGACTTTATAGTTCAAGTCAATACAACCAGGAAAACAGCTATTAGTGAATTGTACATGACTGAAATCCAGAACCATACTCGAAGAGAAAACGTTAAATAAGTGATCAAAATCTCTGATATAAACTCCTGTTCATAATCCCGCATCGGTTTTGTTGAAATCAAAATAATTTCATTTTTTTTTACGTAAAATTGATGAAGACTTGGTTCAAGGCAAGCAACGGCTTGTGCTACAAGCTTTACGCTAAGTCCAGCTATAAAACTGCTAATTCAAACTGAAAAAAAGAAGAAGCGCGGTTGGCATCGATCGGTATTCGGGATCCTCTAGTCTTCAGGTTGGTCATGATAATGTTTATGAATGGCGTTTTTCCGTTAATTATTACATATAAATATCGTTCAATATCATTACCAAAGCATAGCAGTAGTCTTCCTTACCTTTAACATTATCGGTACCGGTAAAAAACTTCCGAACTTTGCGAAGCCAAAATTTGCAGAATCAAAACGGACAGTCAGTCATCACGCGGATTAAAAACCGTGTTCCCAACAATAAAAATAATACAGCGAAATGTTGGATGGAATATCATATCTCATAGGTCTTTGGGAACAAATATGAGTATAAGCCTTCTAGCGAAAATAACAATATTTAACTACTAAAAATTCAAAGCAAATAGTCCAGTATTCGGAGAGAAAAGCGATTTTATTATGATGAAGAATTACAAGAACAACAACATAATATCAAAACGATCCATATCTCCATTTCGTGTCCAATGAGAACTCAAAATAAACTAATCAAAGCCACACCCGTCGATTCATAAATGTACAAAGAGTTCGTAAACTGTTCATGCCAAGTGAATAAAAAAAAACGGTCATGGATTCGATGCTTATAAATATCTGTTAACAAAATATGTCGAAACTTTGTACTAGAATACGTAATAGCAAGAGTTATAAAGTTGTAGCCTATTTCACCTTTTGGCGGAGCTGGAGTCGGAGTTGAAATTTTTAACCCTGAGGGGGGAGTAGCAAGAGTCAACTTTTTTCGTAGCAGGAGTCGGGGGTTAATTTATGCCACAAATGTTTGAATATCATTCTTACACAGAAGAGTAATCAAAATTAAAGCGAACCTTTATTTTAATTTTTAAAGAGCACTGATAAAAACATTATTATCAAATCAAGACTGGGGTATCTGGATCGGATTGGACGACATGAAACAAGAAAACGTTTTTACTTGGTCTGATGGAGTTATTTCAAAGAAGAATGCTACTCCCTGGGCTGACAATGAACCAAACAGTAATGGAAACCAAGATTGTGTGAAAATGGCTCCTGGTTATGGATGGAAATTGAATGACCAGCCTTGTGCTGATCTTTATTCTTACCTGTGCGAAAAAGAAGTTGAATAGACATCAGGTCAGCTTAGAAATAACATTGGACTCAGCTGGAGCTGAGAAATATTTCTCTCGTTGATGTATATACAGAAAAACCGTATATTCTCGGATATCCGAGAACAGATTGTTTTATTGGATCTTTTGTACAAAGCCCTCACTAAAAAACACCCTCGCCAACATTTAATCTAAGAAAATTAGTATTTATCCAGTTAGAGTTAGGGATGCAAATTGTGCAGGAAATTCAAATCATTCCTAGCCCTAATCCCAACTGGATAATTCTTAATTTGCTATTTTCGAGTGTTTTTTCCAAATCTTACATTTTTGCATTAGTGGAAGAGGCTTTGTACAAAAGATCCTCTTTATATCGCAATGCATGAAACGACACACAGTGACACAATTCAGACAACTAGTATACACGTATAAGTAAAAGCTCATACCAAATTTTTTGTGCCCCCGTAATATTCGTACCATTTTCCCTTAGGATAGTTACTTAGCCCCAACATTGGTACAAATATAGTAGCGCTCCTTGTGGCGATATCGTCTTCGCGTCAGCGATCTTGTGGTCCAGCGAAGTCGTGAAAACTGCGGATAATGGTAGGCCACTGTGAAAGACTGTACACCGATACTACTCCGTGTCCATATATTTGAGCATCGCTTTCATGTTTGTATTCGGATTATTTGCACGCTTTTTCACTACGATCCTGACTAAAATAGTATGTTGAAAAATGGTCCAAAACGTTACTAGAGTAACATAAATTTATTTTGAACACTTTGAAAAATTGCAATTATACATACTCATGGACGCCGCCGATTTATCCGAATAAATATCCTTCTAGCTGACTTATTTGAAATTGATATGAAATAATTTAGGATTGATTAAGGAAGATTGATTTAGAGTAAAATCCGTGATACGTGTTACAGAGAATCGGAAGAAAACTACACCAGGATAGGACCACACACAGTCTCTCGCCCGGTAACCTGTCCGTGTCGGGTATGGGATTGTTTAGCCAGTTACTTGTTTCAAATGTAATGGACACAAAGATAGAGAAAGCCATAACTGACAAGCGGGCACGTGGATCACCCTACTGCTGCGAAGAGTACAGCAATCCTCTCGCACATAATTATTCGAATCTGCGAACCCCCAGCAGGCAAGCGTATTCTTAACGCATGGCACGATGCGCCAACCGCGGAGCAGTATTTACATACAATAGATTGCGATGTTGCCAGCGCTACATCTTAAGCTATACCAGTGTTTCACAACCTTTTTTGGCTCGTGACCCCCTTCCGGAGGTTTTTAATATTGATTCATGCATTTTGGTAGTTGCTCGTCTGAGACACTATTGATCGTGATAAGATTTCAGTAGCTTAGCAAAATGACTACACCTCTGTAGAGATGGGACGAGTTACCGGTCGAATCGCATTTTAGGGATTCGGAAAGGTCCATGTCATTTTTAGCCTTTAGTCCTTTTTTAATTTTATTAGTAGTGTGTTTACGAATATAACATGATAATAAGTGATACGCCTGTATACGATGCATTTTTAACTGTTTGCTTATGGTTGATACTATAGGACAATTGTTGTTTATAATAAAAATTTAATGTGTAAATTTATTCCTGAACTCTGATCTTTTTTAATATTATTACCAAGTTATTATAAAGGAAAGATTAGTAAATTTATATTTAAATCTGTTGGCTCAGTGAAATATATCTGTTAATCTCTACTTATCAAACCGGCAGTGTATCACTGGTGACATAGTTCTGAGAGAAATTTCCAAATTTAATGAACAAACTTCCTATGAGAATGTATCCTTCAATGGGTACAAACAATTTTGTTACGTCAGTTGAAAATCATCAATATCGCACAATTATAGTTCAGAACTATATTATTTCCATCTCAATAAAGACACTCAAACTTGCAAGTATTTTATTTTTTTATAATAATGTATATTATTGTTATTAGTTCAATTTTCAAATTAACTTTTAGAATAACTTGTTTATCAGTTATCGACGAAAAATATGACACCACACGTTTAGAAGAAAGTATGTTGATAGTCTTTGTCAAAAATCCGCATATTGCTTCACTTTTCATCGTTCGACAAAATGATATTTTTCCAAGTCGCATTTTAATATGTAGCATCATTAACGGCACATTTTAATCCTGTTCCTGCATATATAACATAATCCGTAAATAGAATATGAGGTTAATTTAAAGTCAATGGCGTGTCTAGAGGGAGCCATAGGGGCAGCTACCCCGAGCAACTCGTTCTATGAGTGAGTATGTTTCTTAGTTTAATGGTTTAAATATCAACAATACAATCATTTTACTCTTACTTGACCTTTAATTTATTTAGTTTGACACACTCCTGATTACTGTGCTTGTATATTATTATCCGGACATCCTGAAGTATGCGCACCAAGATGGCGCACAACCTGAACTCAAGGTTGTGTACACTGTACCATGTTAGGGTTCACCAGTGTTCCCTCTAAGGTGTGCGCGCGCACACAGCTTTCAGAGGCTGCGCACACGCATAGACTTACTGCGCACAGACGTATTTAGATGTAATGTAACAATGTGCTCGGTTGGCAGGTAGAGAAAGTTTGTTGTTGGCCCACTTATTACCCTGTTAGAACGTCAAAACTTCTTCATTGGTTTTTGCACAAATATTAATCATTTCCAAAAAAGTGCGCACACACTAAAATTTCTGCGCACACATACTACAAAAAATTAGAGGGAACATTACTTCAGGTTATGCGACATCTTGGTGCGCATACTTCAGGAGTGCCATAATTTATTATCCATATACATAGTATTAGTATAATTATATACATTTTATTTCAGAAGATTAATATGCAACATCTCACAGCAATGCACTAATTTTTACACAGTGCCTTCAATTGGAATATGGTTGACAAAAGCAAGTTCTGGACGGAACAACTTTAATATGTTGCAATAAATAGCTTAGTCTATTAGAATTTCGTTGAGTAAACGGAGTTAAATTTTAATATTTGTTATTTTTCGCGTAATAGCCATAACTAACCTATCTTGCTTGATAACGTCATCCATATTTTCTGGTAGTTTAACGTTGTTTGTTTCTGGCAACAGTAAGCTGATAGCAGCTGACAGGATTGTGAAACATCCCATTGTTATGTATGGAATTTCTCGTCGAGAATTTTCTCCTGGATAGAAAAATCAATAACCAAATTTTTATTAATTTATTTTTCAGAAACTTGAAAATTATTATAATTGAGTTTATTCTTAAGGACCAGAAGATCTATTTTGTTATTATCTTAAAAATAAAGATTTATCTATGAGCGAAGTTACAAGCAAAAAATCTCTTCTCTTCCATCGAGCTATAACGATACATTATAAAACTAACCTGCGAATACCACGTACGGAGCTGAAATTGTTCCAATTCTACCGAATGTAAAGCAAACCCCCAATCCCAAATTTCTTATTTGAGTTGGATATAACTCAATGGCAAAAACGTACACGACTGAAAATACACCCGAGATACAAAGTTTTCCAAGCATCGCACAAGCGGTCATTAGATTTTTGTCAACTGCAAAATTAAAATGATATTATTCAAATAATTGTTTGGCCCTCCAGAAGTATGCGCACCAAGATGGCGCACAACCTGAATATAGTAGGTGTGTACCGGTTAGGATTCAGGTTGTGCGACATCATGGTGCGCATAATTCTAGAGCACTAATTGTTTTTCCTTGAACAAAAAGAAAGCAATATGAATTTGCCTCATGGTTTCGACAATAAAATTATGAGACTCACTTATCTTTCCATATGATTAAGCGGTTAATCCCAACTTAGTAAGCTCATAATATTTTAAAATAAGTATATATTGACGATTACACTATAAACCTGTATTTATACTATATTGTTTATCATAAAAATGCATTGCACGCTCTCATTTGAATACCGAGGCAACAATCTGGTGCAGTGTCACAAACTTTCAAACTAGTTTATTTCATTTTTTTTTTCAGTGTTCTTATATGAATATATTTATCATTAGCAATAACCATTCTGTCTGATAGTTGCAGAACATTATCTCGTAGTTATGGTGCCAAAAATTTTGTTAAAGTAAAAAGCACAACCATTGCACTAGCTTTAAGAATTCAGCACAATTCGACAAATTATATAACTTCATTGTAACTGCGATATCTGGACGGTAGGCTATAGAATACTCTGTTGGCCATGGGCGTTTCAAACTTGTGAATATAAATTACTTTCTTGCTTATACCGTCCTGCTTTTTATTAATAGATATATTTTGACAAGTGTTTGTATTAATAGTTATGCTAAGAATATGTACGAGGTGCGGCTAAAATGAAACGGGACTGACGTCACAGATTGCGCAACACGATTAACCATCGGTAATCAACACTTTTGCAGTGTGGCGTAATATGTGTTCTTTAAACTTAACAGCTGTTTTGACACAATATCGCAATTATTTTTGCTTTCCAGGATCCATAAGTGAATGTGATAAATTTCTTGCTGAAAAAAAATGCTGTGCGAGGTCTGATTGAGTTTAGTCGTATAGTCGCATAGACCAGAAAATGTCTTACTTCAGAATAGAATAATTCTGCAATTTAGTACTGTCTTTATATAGATATAGGGGGGAAAACACAATCTTAGTCTGTGGAAGAAAACATCGTTTTTAGAATGTACGCCTATATTATACATTCTGAATGTAGGTTATGATTACCTCTGAGAAGCAATGGCGCCGATATACAAGATATTCCTGTGATAACCAAAAAAAATGCGAGTGTGCTTCGTCTTCCAAACTTTTCCATGGAAAAATATACCAGAAAGAAAGAAGGTATTTCAACTCCAGCTGCAACAAAGCAGTTGATGAATTTGTTTCCTCCTAAATTTGAAGTTCCCAAGCTAATGCAATAATACGTTAATGCCACAGTCAGCCTGGAAAATAAAAATAATTAGTGAAACATGCAAATTCAGTAACAAAAGCAAATAATCTATATCATTAAATCAGGACCAGTTATCGTTTTCTTAACATCACTAGCCTTTTATTCTCAGCTTCCATTTATTTTAATAAAAGGAAAAAAATATTACGAATTCGTGTTTGATTTATCCTTTTATACAATTACTAAAGACTTACCAAATAAATGCGAGAACAAAGGTCCGATTTCTGACTGATCTGTGTCTCACAAGATCTAACAACGTTGGTTTGAAAGATTCCTCAACATTTACTTCGTCATCTTTTGCATTGATCTGATATTTTGTATTATTAGTTAATTTTAATCTTAACATATTGTCAACAAAAATACATAATTAATTAGCTTCAACCGTTGGGAACTGTTTTAATTCGGTTATCAAATCCTAATGGGTTCCCTAAATGTCTTTTGGAAGTTTGGCATTTGAACTAATTAGCAATTCTTGAAATGATATAAAATATGTGTAATAAAAATACTTTAGTTAGATCCAGGTTGTTTGTTTGTTTTCCGTTGATTTTAGCAATTTTCAATAACAGCGAGTGAGCTTCTGGTTTTCCATTCACAATCAACCAACGAGGTGATTCTGGAATCAACCTAAAAAGATAATGAAGAACAAAAAATGATGCACAAAGATTCTAGACACGAACTGTAATTTAGACAAATTTATTTCTCCTCACCAACAGTAAGGCACAAATAAGATTCCTAATCCTCCGATTGTAAAACACAACCACCTCCAGTCTACAATAAAGTATGCAAATAATGGAAGCATCATGTATCCAACAGCGAATGCACCATTGGCAAGGTTCCCAATTAAAGCACGTTTAGAACGATCCACAATTTCAGCACCTATAAAAATTTGAAGAAACAGACTGGAACCAGTCAATCATAATAAAAATAGGGAAATTCTATTCGAGATAAATCAAACATTTCAGGCTTTCAGAATAGTAAATGATGCGATGAGAGTGGAAGTCGAAGCTATTTTTCGTATTAATGTTCCTGCATATTAATGTTATACCCCTCACAGCGATGTGTGGGGTATTTTAACGAAAAAATACGAAAGAAATGAAAACAAAAATGGATTTAAAACAGACCTATATTTTAAAACAAGCTCTTTTTTAATAGAAATCGACAAATTCCTCGAGCTATTTTTTTTAGCTTAAATCTTAAAATTTGGTTTTAGTTTGGTTGTGGCAGCATCAGGCGGGTCGTAGTTTGCTCATGTCAGTGCTAGACTCTGATATTTACAACATGTGCCTCCAACACGAATTGATGCAAAAATCATAGTAGATTTGAAGATTTACTTATGACAAATGCTCCCGTGTAGTTGATTGGGCCTCCGAATCCTGCTACAGCATATAAGATAGTCATCGTGATGAAATTGTTGGAAAATCCGAGCAAGACAATGAAAAGTGATTGTAAAGCAAGTCCTGCTAAGAATATTACTTTCCGTCCGTATCTAGAATTGTAAGAGATGAATAAAACATCAACGACTCGACATGAAATCTATCTGAAGTAAACTGGTGAATGTTTGGGGAAATTGGAGATGGAATCTGAAATATAAATAAATCAATAACAAGAGTGATGTATCATTGTAAATAAAGAATTGCCATAAAACTGCTATAGCAATGATCATACCTGTCGGATAATGCTCCTCCAATTGTTCCTCCTATGAGTGTCCCTACCATGTATCCTGATATAATGACAGGTTTTATCCAAGAATTTCCGCAGACGAGATTCCACTGTGAGTAAAATGTGCTCTAGGGTGGTTACGCAGTATATATATGTAGGCCTATTTAACCTTGCTATAGGCGTTAATCAACAGTAGCCAAACGAATACGCATAATGTCCATCGTTTCATTTTCATTTCAAATAATCCGTTATTTAATTTTTCATTTCGAGTTATTTATATCATTTCAGTAAATGACAAATCATGCACTTATATGTCTTTAACTACCCCACAATATCTAAAGATTTAGGAGTTAACTTATCTTTTTAGATTAACTACCGCATTGTGATCATACCTCCATTACTGCCGTTGTTTCGTTGAATTTTGTTAAATAATTCCATCCCCGGTCACACCCAATTGTTGTTCTATTTTGGGCATCCTCTGTTTCTTTCCTATATGAAAATAAAATAAAACTTAATTAAACCAGTAACAAAATATGATATCTGATAATGCATTGACTTTTGTATAAAACTTGAAGTTTTTGTTTGAATTTGAAATGTTATTTATTTTCAAATACCCTATCAGCTTTTTCGAAACGTGCTAAAATGTTTATCGTTGGCAGGAAATCACAAAAGCGAACCGATATTATCATTGAACATTCTTCGTACATGTTTTGTGAATTCAAACACTTTTATTTCTGGTTTACTGACCACAGATATCTTTTGCATTTGCTTGGAATCATTTCACCAGCGTCGTTTTCTTCCCAAGGGATGTAGTTTGTTGAACGCAGACATTGATGATTTTCGTCGAAGTCTGAAATTAATTGAATTAAAATATTTATGTTAATATAGAATGACGTATGGTTATAGCGGAATTTTCTGCTTGTCGCTATGATCGGCGAAGGCAAATTATACTTCTGCGATAGAAAATTTGATATAGTGTAAATCTTCTGTAATTTCATACTATTTGTATTCTTCGCTAGAAAATTCGTACCTCTCATAACCAAACTGCATTAACTTCAAATTGAAATGCAAAACTAAGTTGGGTAATAGCTCATGGCAAACAGGTCTCTGGCCAAACCTGCCGCGTGGGATTCAGATCTTGGCGTCTTTCGAGCGCTTGGCAATCTGCTAAATAATATGCAGATTCAACCATTATATATACATGCCTATTTACGCATGCTTATAGTAATTTATTCTTTTAAATCTATATTTTAACGAACTCTAGGCTTCTTACATCACCTTGTTATCATCGTGAATTCCAACGTGGCAGAAATGTTCTGGAATATCGAGTATGAACACAGATAACATAGCATACAATCCGTTTGGAATGCAACTCAAAAGCATTAAAACTACAACTCTTATTTGGTATTTTCCAAAACCTATTTCTTGTAAAACGTCATCGTACTTCATTTTGTCTTATCTAAAAATAACAAGTTACATTATATTGAAATCTTGGTCTTCCGGCTGATAATTATTATCGCTCGTTGACCATATATGACACGGCATCATAAGATATCTCAAAGCAGATGTTGGTTACAAACAATGTCTTTTGCTTACAACATACTAGAAAAATCCACAATTTTTAAACGAATAATTACTGAAAATATAAATTATTTTCACAGCGTTAATTAATTGTAAAATTCTTCTGCAGCATATTCCCGGAATTTTATACACAAATATAATCGTAAGACGAGTCTATGCTTGCAGCGAGAAATAACCAATTTTACACGAACGTAGTCAAAAATACTCTGTAAGAGGAGATCTAATCTTTACTCCTTAGGTTCTGCATCATTTCATCAACTTTCAAGGCGATTAACCGGTTTCAGCTAATCAGGCGCCCAGTTAAGTGAACCGTGAATTCGTCTTCGTGGTTCAGTTTAGTTCGAAATAAAGTGCAGTGAGTCCATGTCTGATGGACGCGTGAGGAAAAAAAGGCTAATCTTAATGCCCACTACATCCACTTGAGGGTGTTTACAGATAACATATATACACGAAGATAAGTTGCGATTGCACTCTCATTAGAAAATTGCCGTAATAAATTACATTATTTCAAAGCTTTCCAGCTATATCTAAACTGTAAATGTTTTATTGGACGCGAAATGGACGTACGAATCGTTTTATTATTATTATGCTGTTGTTGTTTTTCTTGTGAAAAAAATTGCCTTTCTCATTAACTACTAGGCCAATTGCTTTTGAATTTCCAGTGGTGAAAGATTGTATTTATCGCTTGTAGGCTATTACTTCTACTATACGTCAACAAAATCAAAATTTACTTGCAGCGGTTCCGCGACCGCATGTCTGTGGATATCGTGCCTAGCAGAGAGGGGAGAAAAGAAAAGATTTTCCATGGTGTACGGTAGACCAGGGCTACTCAACTGGCGGACCGCGGTCCGAATCCGGACCTTTCGAGTATTGGATTTGGACCGCACCTAATTATTTATTCTGGATCATTAGCCCAACTTTTTGAATTTCCTATTATAAAATGACTTTCATAGTTTTGAATATATACGAAAAGAACTATACCACCATAATAAACACTTTCAATTTGCTACTAATCATTAATCGGTCGAGGAAGTGCTCGTTTAAGGATATTTCTGGAAAGACCAAACCCAAATAATTTTGAAGTTTTGTTTGCGGACCTTCGATAAAAATAGACTACGGTAATGGTAATGTAAAAGATTTGATAATACAGTTGCCACTCGGATCCTGAAAAAACTAGGACATTCCGGGTACCGGTACCCTGATACAAGTACCGGAAAGTTATCGCAGCTGTTCCGCAGTCCTCGCTTCGTTCACGATACCGTATGATTTTCAGGGAAGTTTTTTTGGCGCTCGTGCCCATATATTTAAGCATCGCTCTCTTGTTCGAGTTATACTACGTTGGAAGTGGCCTCTGCCTCTTACAACACTATCAACTAATCTAACATGGCCATTGTACAAAGTAATCGTAAGTATTGGAAAAAGATGTGCTAAGACCGATTGACGCCATCACGTATGGTATGGGTTCAGCCTTTCCTGGTGAAACTGTTTTATTACATGTAATGTAATTGTCATTCATTTTTTCATTTAGTCTCTACAACGCTGTCGCATTAGCCGATAAATTGAACAGGCGGACAACAGCCGTAATTAGGGGATGATGCAAAAAACTTCCACAGTGATATTTCACATTATGCGTCCTAATGATCAAAAAATGTTAAAAAATGAACTTGAATGCTTTTGTGCCCATTATAAAGGTTTAGCGCAAATTATAACCCATTGTCGCATTTCCACCCGGTCAATACCCTTATCTTTTAAATGGTAATGGAAGTCTAAATCGACACGTGTAGTATTGAATTTGCAAATTCCGCCAAAACAATCGTAAAATTTTCGGATATTAGCTATCATAAAGGCGGCACTGTTTTGTTTGAAAATAACACTAATGTAAAAATAAAGGTAATCAGTAATAAGAAGCGTAAAATATATTATTGGGGAAAGCTCTTTTGCATCATCTCCCGGTTATAGAAATTTTTCGCTTTTTAAATTCCTCGGTCAATGCGACGGAGTTAAAGCGTCTGAATAAAAAAAAAGAATGGAAACTAGTTCTAATAATAAAACAGTTCGTGATTGTTTTTGATGTATCCGGCAATGATGCTTTGTGAACTTAACAAACCCTTCAAAATGAAAACGAGAATATCGGTTGGAAACCGAAGACTTATCGATCGATAGTTAGGGGATCCCCCAAAACAGAAACTGCAGTTTCGATTCATCCGTAACTTGCGCACTGCGCATCGCACACACACACTCGGCGGGTTTCAAAATTCTCTCGCTTTACAAAAATCTAGATCACTATATCAATAATTGATTGATAACTCGCTAATTATACGACATAATTCGCCCAAAATCAATAGGCTACTGGTCCGAGATAAGATGAATGCACATGCAAAATCTGGAGCAGATTCAATCTCGCTTTCGTGAGATATCGCGTGCATCTAACAGACAGACATACATACAGACAGACATACATACAGACAGACATACATACAGACAGACATACATACAGACAAATACCTATCAATATACTTACCGATCTTAAGATCGATAAGTAACGAGATAGCAATCAGAGATCACTGACTTATCGATCTAGCGGCGTGTATCCTTCGCTCTGACTCAATAGCGTGGAAACTTTCTCGCACACACACACTCAACACATGCGCGCACTCGCCTAAAAAATTTAGGTCATACACGTTCTCTCGCTTTGCAAAAATCTAGATCTCTTCATTACTAATTAATAATTCGCTAATCAATAACTCGCTTATTATACGACATAATTCATTCAAAATAGGCTTCTGGTCCGAGATATGATGACTGCACATGCAAAATTTGGAGCAGATTCACATCGCTTTCGTGAGATATCGCGTAACATACGAAAGTGTCCAACAGACAGACAGACAAGCGAGATAGCGATCAGAGACCGCCGACTTATCGATCTAGCGCGTGTATCCTTCACGCTGACTCAATAGCGACAACGCGTGTCCCATCACTAATTAAATAATAACTTGCTAATTATACGACACAACTTATCCAAAATCAATAAGCTTCCGGTCCGAGATATGATGAATGCGCATGCAATATTTGGAGCAGATTCAACCTTGCGTTCGTGAGATATCGCGTGTATCTAACAGACAGACAAACAAACAGACAAATACCCATCAATATACTTACCGATCAAGATCGATAATGAAATTAACTTATTTTATTATTAGAACTATTTTTAGTCATTCTTTCACTTAGTCTTAGACTCCACAGCTCCGTGGCATTAGCCGAGGAATTCAACAAGCGGGAAACATCTGTAACTGGGAAATGACGCGTTCTTTGCGTCCCAGTTACAGATGTTTTTGCTTGTCAAACTCTTAGGCTAATGCGACGGAGTAGTAGAGTTTTGAATGGAAAAATGAATGAAAACTAGTTGTAATAATAAAACGGTTCGTGGTCGTTTTTGAAGCATCCAACAATGATGCATTATTTAAAATCGAACTTAATAAACCATCAAAATGCAATCTGTCTTATCAATAAGAAAAATGAGCATATGCAAATTGAAACCAGGTGCGGCACAGGATGTGGGTGCTCTCGTCTGGCAACTGAGTACAAACTATTACCGGTTTGCGTTGGTGAATTGATCTCTCACACCCTTCCTTCACGTACGGACGTATATATACGTCTATGGAACTGAATGTGCTATACAGTGTTCATTAGTTACTTAAGTTCGTCTATATAAGTTAGCGTAACTTTTCTTCAGGTATGTAATCTGAAAACACCATGAAGTTGATATAGTTGACATTAGAAATGGTCTTTTTCCTATAACGCAGCTAACAGATATGCTTTCACCGCGTTGTAATGTTTTTCGAATTAGACTCTACAACACGAATACGAATTCACGCTTCGCATAGCTGAGTGCCCTGATAAGTTGAGTGCGGAAATGATGCAGAATCTAAAAAGTAAAGAATTAGATCGCTTTTTACAGAATATTTATTATTTATACTCGTGTCAAATTTGGTATTTCTTGTTGCAAGCATAGTCTAGTTCTCGTCAATACGAGTTGTTTATAACATTCCGGAAAAATACGGGTGAATAATTTTACAATTAACGCTGTGAGGATCATTTACATTTTTAATAATTACTCTCCTAAAGCTTGTGGAGTTTTCTAGTATGTGGCAAGCAAAGGAACATTGTTTGTAGCCAACATCTGTTTTGAGATACCTTATGATGACGTTTTATGTATAGTCACTGAGTGATAATAATTATCAGCCGGAAGACCAAGATTTTTATAATGTAACTTGTATTGTTTAGATATAAGACAAAATGAAGTACGACGACGTTGTACAAGAAATAGGTTTTGGAAAATACCAAAAAAGAGCTGTAGTTTTATTACTTCTGAGTTGCATTCCAAACGGATTGTATGTTATGCTATCTGTGTTCATATTCGATATTCCCGAACATATCTGTCACGTTGGAGCTCACGATTCGAATAAGGTATAGAAAAAAGCCTAGAGTTCGGTAAAAAAATGGATTCAAAACCATAAATTACTGCATACGCATGCATAAATTGACACTTTATATTCAGCGTATTGTCAAGCGCTTGAGAGACGATAAAAATCTAAATTCCACAATAGAATACTGTCGGATGAGTCAAAATTCTTCCATGAGCCAACCAATGTCCATTTGAATGTAACGTTTATCAAGTTTGAGAGGTTTGAAATGTATAGCAATGAATACAAATATTGTAGTACGAAATTTACATAAACTATTCAATTTCACAATATGTTATTCCCATTATTTCCAGACAAACATCATCAATGCCACGTTCAACAACTACATCCCATGGGAGGAAAACGACGCTGGTGAAACGAGTCCAAGCAAATGCAAAAGATATATGTGGTCAGTAAATCAGAAATAAAAAACGTTGAATCCACGGAACATGTACGAAGAATGTTACCTGCTAATGGCATAGGCTCATTCGGTCTGTTTCCTGATTTCCGACAATTAAATAACATTTCGGCACGATTCGAAAAATCTGATGGACATGTCGAAATAAATACCATATCTAAAGTTCAAATGAAAAATCGAAATTTGAAAAACCTATATAAAAAAGTCAATCCATTATAAGATATCCTTTTTTGTAGCTGGCTTAATGCTTATTTTTTTATATATTTAGGAATGAAACAGAGAATATCCACAATAGAACAACAATGGATTGTGACCAGGGATGGAATTATTTAACAAAATTCGACGAAACAACGGCAGTAATGGAGGTATGATCACAACGTGATAGTTATCCAAAAAGATAATTTAACGCAGAAAAAAAAAACTTTCATATCTTTTGATGTTTTGGCGCAGTTAGTAACATCTAAGCGCTGTGACACATGGGTTTGTCATTTGAGATTTAGAAAAAAAAAATGAAATTATATGAAATAACCTGAAATGTAACACCACGTAACTGACTTTTATTCAATTGTTTGGCTACCATTGATCTACACCATACCAGGGTGGTAATTGGAGTCCAGTAGACGACCTATATTCACTGCATAACCATCCTACAACATATTTTACTCACAGTGGAATCTCGTCTGTGGAAAATCTTGGATAAAACCTGTCATTATATCTGGATACATGGCAGGAACACTCATTGGGGGAACAATTGGAGGAACAGTATCCGACAGGTATGATTTAGCACGAAATATAAAAAAAATATTATTTAATATTTCATTTGTTTATACTTTTGTTCCCTTTCGAATTATTTCTAATTCACATTCCATTCTCCAAATTCCAAAACATTCCCAGCTTACTTTAAATAGTTTTTATTTCGAGTCGTTGATATTCATCTCTTAAAATTCTAGATACGGACGAAAAGTAATATTTTTATCTGGACTTGCTATACAATCCATCTTTATTGTCCTGCTCGGATTTTCCAACAATTTCATCACGATGACCATCTTATATGCTGTTGCAGGATTTGGAGGCCCAATCAACTACTCGGGAGCCTTTATCATAAGTAAATCATAAAAACTAACATAAATTTCACACTAATTTGTGTTCGGTATGCATGTTGTTGATAGCAAAGTTTAAAAATAGCATGTTTTCGATATTTGCAAACTCTATGTTAGTGAAAATAAACGACGTTAAGGAACGCCAAATATATTGGCGCCGAATGGCATAAATGTTTGAATCAGTGCCTTTCCATGACCTTTCATTTATCTTCCATGTGGAAAACCAGTATATATATAGTATTTTATTCTATCACAAATATAATTCACTTCATTTAGATTCTGATAAGCTAAATAGTTTCAGCCTATTTCTTCAATTTTTTATAGGTACTGAACTTGTTGATCGTTCTAAACGTGCCTTAGTTGGAAACCTTGCAAATGGTGCGTTTACAGTTGGATACATGATGCTTCCTGCATTCGCATACTTCATTGTAGACTGGAGATGGTTGTGCTATATAATAGGAGGATTAGGAATCATATTTGTGCCGTACTGTTGGTAAGGAGAAATGAATTTGTCCAAATTACAGTTTGTGGGTTTATCTAAAAGATCTTTGTGCATCATTTTTTTAGCTTTATTATTTTTTTAGGTTGGTTCCAGAATCCCCTCGTTGGTTAATTGCAAATGGAAAACCAGAAGCTCACTCGTTGATATTGAAAATTGCGAAAATAAACGGGAAACAAACAAACAATCTAGATTTATCCCAAGTAGTTTTATTACACATATTTTATATTTTTTTTATTAATAAATTGATGTTTTTAGGCTTTGCCAAAACTTCCGGAGGAATTTACGAAGCCGTTTAGCATTTTGACAACCGATAGAACTGTTTACTAATGATGGAAATAGTTAATCATGTAATTTACTTGACAATATGTTAAGGTGAAAATTAACTAATAATACAAAATATTAGATCAACGCAAAAGATGACGAAGTAAATGTTGAGGAATCTTTCAAACCAACGTTGTTAGATCTTGTGAGACACAGATCAGTCAGAAATCGAACCTTTGTTCTCGCATTTATTTGGTAAGTCTTTAGTAATTGTATAACAGGATAAATCAAACACGAAGTCGTGATATTTTTTTTTCTGTTATTAAACAAATAGAAGCTGAGAATAAAAGGCTAGTGATGTTAAAATACTGATAAAATGAGCCTGATATAATTATAAAGAATATTTGCTTTTGTTACTGAATTTGCATGTTTCACTAATTATTATTATTTTCCAGGCTGACTGTGGCATTAACGTATTATTGCATTAGCTTGGGAACTTCAAATTTAGGAGGAAACAAATTCATCAACTGCTTTGTTGCAGCTGGAGTTGAAATACCGTCTTTCTTTCTGGTATATTTTTCCATGGAAAAGTTTGGGAGACGAAGCACCCTTGCATTTTTTTTAGTTATCACAGGAATATCTTGTATATCGGCGCCATTGCTTCTCAAAGGTAATCATTCAAAATGTATAATATAAATTCCAAAGCGATATTAACTTCCGCATACAAATATTGTGTTTGTTCTTGTTCCATATATCTATATCAAGACAATATTGAATCGCAGAAATGTACTATCCTGAAGTGGGACATTTACTACATATGTGAAACTTTTATTTGGTACTTACTATTTCTGTGCTTGTTATCCAAAA
Source organism: Styela clava (assembly GCF_013122585.1). Classification (NCBI taxonomy): domain Eukaryota; kingdom Metazoa; phylum Chordata; class Ascidiacea; order Stolidobranchia; family Styelidae; genus Styela; species Styela clava. The sequence goes on from NW_024102837.1 coordinate 12,388,034, forward strand.
TGAAATAGCATAACAATTAATATTGACATTTCGTGTACAAAAATATATAGCTTAATAAGAAGCAAGAAAATAATATATTTTAGCAAGTTTGAAACGCTCCCGGCCAACAGAGCAACAGAGTGTTCTATGCCGCTCAGATAACCCAGTTACAATCAAAATTAACAGCCAAAAGCGGGAAAAAGTATAAATTAATTTTCCTAATAAACCAACTTGTATTTTTCCGACAACAATTTATCGGGTATCGTAACATTATACGGCTTTCCATAACTGTCAATTTTTTGACGAAATTAAAATGAGTGCGTGAATTAGACGACTTGCAAGGGAATGGCCGCGATGTCCATCACGCAACCGTGCAAAGGTGTAGCAACAACATGCGGCGCACGTTCCCCCCTACGACAACAAACAATCAAAGTGCCGATTCTATTTCATCGTCATTACAATATGTGACGAAGCGCAGGAAATCGTTTCAAAATTTCCCCGAAAACAAAACACCTTGCTGATGGCGCAGCTAAAAGTGGCTTAGCCGATAAAGTATTCAAATACTTTAATATTCGAATATTCGCTTCGTTTTGGACAACCCTGTATGGAAATCTTATCAAACTGGGAATAACCTCTTAGTCATGTGGTAGAAAAATAAGTATGTATCATAATTGTATTACCAAAATTAAATAAAAAACAATTAATTGAATAATATCCTTTTGCAGTTGACAAAAATTTGATGACCGCTTGTGCAATGCTTGGAAAACTTTGTATCTCGGGTGTATTTTCAGTCGTATACATTTATTCTACTGAGTTATATCCAACTCAAATAAGAAATATGGGATTGGGGGTCCTCTTCGCAATCGGAAGAATTGGAACAATTTCAGCTCCTTACGTGGTCTTTGCAGGTCAGTTCAATAATAGATTGTTATACATATATAACTACATAGAAGGTATTTTCTCGTGCTAATAGATGAATCTCCTTCATTTTCGAGTCAATAGTCTAAAAAAAACAAAATATCTGGTTCTCAAATAAATTAATAGAAATGCGGTTATTGGTTTCCTCATTCTAGGAGAGAATGCTGGACGAGAAATTCCATACATAACAATTGGATGCTGCACAATCCTGGCAGCCGTTATCTGCTTACTGTTGCCAGAAACAAACAACGCCAAACTGCCAGAAAAAATGGATGACATCATCAAGCAAGAAAGAAAAATGACAATAGTTAAAATTTAACTCCGTTTACTCAACGAAATTTTATTCGACTAAGCAAGTCGATTGCAATATATTAAAGTTGTTCCGTCCAGAAATTTTGTCGACCATACTCTATTGGAGGCACTGTGTAAAATTTACGTGTAACTATTTTCTAAAAGGGCATTGCGTAAGTTATATATTGATCGTTCGAAAAAATATATATTTATACTTATTTGATAATAAATTTCAAACGGAGTAATTTAGCGTTAAATTTTATTGGCGGACTCTGTTGTGTGCCGGTACAAGATTAAATGCAACTTAGATTATTTTGTTAAAAGATCATACGTCAGTGTTTCCAGAAGGGGTCAGGTGCTCCTCCACAATTTGCTAAGTGCGCCTAAAATATAAACAGAATTGTGTTGAACCTAAATAATATATGATTGAATAATCCAAATATTGTATTTATTATATGTGTTCTACCTTTCAATGTTGTTTACCGACATGTATGGCGCTAATCTAATTGTCACCTTATACTCAACAATCGACAACATAGCTTTAGGCCCAGTTGGTTTAACTTGCAGGGGTCGGGAACCTTTTTGGTCAAGAGAGCCCTAAAATATACATATTTTCAATTGCATTTCCGTGCGAGCCATATAACATTTCTTCACTTAATCAGGCCTGAAATGTTTACTCAGAAGTCAACACGTACAATGCCAATATACATTTAATGTGATTTCTGATGCTGCGTGTAGTCGCTGCGGGCCTTGAACTTGCTCACTTGCAGCCCAAGTTGAAATCTACGATACTCATCACCCTTTTTCGTTTAGGCATCTCCGTAGTGTTTTTAAAACTCTATCGCTTTGTGATGTCACGATATATGTTCCAGAATCCCCTTGTTTGTCACAATGCCTGTCTGGTGATTATCTTACATAACATAGACATGAGCTGGGCGCGCGTTCTCAAACGTATTGGGAATTTCCTGCCAAAATTGGCTATAAAAGTGTTTGAAATCTCGTAACAATAGTATGCTTAGTCTTAGAATATTAGTTTTTTTAGGGAGCCATATGCCGTCACCAAAAGGGCCATATATGGCTCGCGAGCCATGGGTTCCCGACCCCTGGTTTAGGCAACAGTTCATATTGCAATTGCAGTTCAAGGTAGTCATCCGAAAAGTTTCGCGTGAAAGGAGGAGTTTTGGTTCGAGAAGGCTGCTGTGACTTTTATGCACATTTCAAAATAGCCACAAGCTAATGAATAAAAATCCGTTTGCAACAAAGTATGATTTGTATATACCTACCAACATCTCAAATTAAATTAAAGGAATTCGTATATAATAGCAAAATGGTTAATAGTTTACTCTATTTCGTTTAAGATACATCGGTCATCACTTTCTTTAAGGATACTTTAATGATGTGGAATTACAAATAATTTTAATATCCATGATTAGATTTTAGATTTTGTTATTTTTATTCACTTCATTATCAGCTCATTTTGAAGTTCTGAGGTGACCACTATTCCAGTGGCGGCGCGTGGTCATTTTGACAACCGGGGCAAGCTACTGCGGGACCAAGTCACCCCCATCTACGGGGACAGGATGAGCGCTGTAAGTTCTCCCATCATTTTATGAGTATAAAAACCATTCCATCGGTAACAACCAATCGGCAAAAGCGACAATTTTTAACGATAAGAAAGTGTCTTTAAAACCGGTCCAAGTCAAGGGATTAATAAATATAGACATACCGTAGTTTATTTTGAAACCTCTTTCAAAAGGAAAGGCAATATTTACCCAGATAAATACAATGACATATTAACAGAAACTTCGGGAAAGCAGACAAAACCTAAAATAATGTTTAAAACGTTACTATGAAGAAAGGAAAGTTAATGCAAAGATAAGGACATGCGTCGCTCACTCATAGATATATATGCTGCTAGACTTCTACTGCTTGAACATATATGCAACACGCCGCGGTTTCTTGGAAGCAAAATGCTCAATAACGCGCTGATTAAAGTCATGCATCCTAGAAATAACGTCTCTGTGAATGGATAAAACAGCCAAGGAATTTAATCTATCTTGCTTCATTGTGTTTCTGAGATACGTTTTAATACGCTTCAGCGTGCTGAATGTTCGCTCTGCGTCGGCGGAAGAAATAGGCGTCGTCAAAATGATGTCCAGAAATTTTGCAGACGCCGCAAAGGTAGTTACTAGAGTGTTATCTATGAGGAACCCATAGAGCGCGCAAGTTGATGTGATGTTCAAAAAGTTTGATTGGTGTATATACATCGCAATTCATTTTCCAATTTACCCACGTTTATCATGGGGTAAAATTTGGAGACAGTAGCCAACAAATGGATGGGAAATTGACGTGCAAATTTTGAAAATTTTTGGGGTTCATCAAAGAGAACGCGGCAAGGTGTTCAGTGCGCAGGCGATCGCCTATTTGATTCACCAGAATGTCACAGCATTCCTTTGCAGACAAAATCAAACGCAGCGTTGTTTGCCCGCGGCGTAAAGAAGCACTCCATGTGTCGTCGTATTTTATTGTTTCCCGGATACGCGTTCGTCCCAAACCGGAGAGCTCTGAATGCCATTGAAACACTCAATGAGCTCAGACCTAATTTCGGACACGCCCTGCACCACGCGTGATTGGAAGTTCCAACGTGTTGGTGCACAAGCTGGGAGACGGCGGCTACATATCTGGCGAAGGAGGTCAGAGCGCTTCGGCGAAACGGAAAAAAATGAAGAAAACCCCGAAACATTTGCAAAAAATATACGGACGAGAGGGGTATCAAGACACATATTTTCAATAACGAGGTTAAATTGGTGTGCATAACAATGAAAAAAATGCGCATGAGGAAAATCTTCTTTTATATAAACTTGAACACCATGTTTCGACCCACTCATGACTGCCGCGCCGTCATAAGTTTGAGCTATCGATTTTGGCTTCGCGTTGTAAGGCTGTAACACTTCTTTCAGTACAGCCGATATCCCGCAAGCCGTGCGATCAACGATTGGTACAAAGCTGTGAAATCTCTCGGTAGGTTTACCATCTTTCACAAACCGAAAAATCACAGCCAGTTGGGAAATGCACGTGATGTCAGTTGTCTCGTCAGACTGAATCGAAAAGAACTGGCAATTCTCAATTTCCAGAGCCAAATGTTGTAAAAAAAATTTATACATTGAGTCGAGCAAATCATTTTGGATATCCTTAGATGTCCCTTTCGAAACAGTTGCGGCATCAAGATGATCTCTCAAAACTGTATCTAGGGATGCGGTGTATTCCACCATATCCAAAAATACCCCTCTATTAGAAGAGCCAGCCCGTTCATCGTGCCCACGGAGGGACAGCTCGTGACAACCAATGAACTTCAAAACATCTATCAATCGACCGAGAACATGGCGGTTTTTCTCGACGTTTTGGTTGTGCCGACGAATAGAAACCGCGCGTCCTTCATCCAACTGTGCTGCAATATTAACATTTCCGAATGTTCGGTATTTTACTGCATTGTCCAGATGCTCCATTGAAGATTGATGATCCCTGGCACGCTCGGAAAGATGTTTAAGATATCTAAAACCAAATTTACACCAACGTGAGTCACGGGCGGTAGCAAAAAGTAGGCAATAAAAACAAAAAGTGCATTTTTGTCCTCGCTGTAACACAACCATTCGTGTTTTTTATACCAAGTTTCTGCGCAGAATGTACGCCGACGCTTTCCTCCGTCATGGGATTGTTCCAGTGAACAATTTTTGGGTTGATAAGGCCCAAGACGTTGTACCTCTAATTTTTGTTCCAGCGGTAGCTGCGAAAACGGAGTGCGAAGTAGTGCATCAACCTTATTCATTATGAGGTCTAAGGCTAAGAAATGCGAAGCCGGAAAGAAGTGAGGAGCTCAAAAGGAATGTGGAAAATCGAAAGCAAATGGACTAAAGTTCTCTAACTGATTCAAATAACGGAACAAGCGACAAAAACGAAGGCGAGGAAACTATCAACTCTTCAAGCAACCAACGAACGAGAAGGAATGCGTGAATATGTCAACACGTTGTTGTAAGAAACGTCGGCATTTTGTCGTCATAATTTCGGGGCTAGCCCCGATCGGCCCCGTTGATTTAGTAAAAGAAACAGAAAACAAACGAGACAAACGCGGCGAGTGGAAGATAAAAGAGAGAATACGATATACAATGAGCAACCGGGGCAAAATCGGCGTCGCCCCGTCGACGTTCGGCGAAGGCTTTGCGAGCGAAAAATGAACCATCTCGGGAGAATATGGCTAGTGTAGACAGTCTGTGCAACCGATATTGAGGTATTTTTCGAAAAAATTTTATTATACCGAAAAAACAATCGGGGCATTGCCCCGGTTGGCCCTATTGACGCGCCGCCACTGCTGTATTCGCATTTTTAATGATAAAAAATACCAAGTTGCGTGATTATACAGCGCCTAATAAAATTTCCCTTCTAGCAGTTCTCCCAGAAAGAAAACGTCAATAACTTTGCTAATAATATTTGATATTATTACGCAGGAAGAACAGGGCGATTCAGTTAAAATTCAAACACAAACAAAAATTAAACAATGCCTCCAAAACAAGCATGAAAATCGTGCTTGACATAAAGCTTGACACTGAAATATTTTCGCGGTTGAAGGTCGAGTAAATATCAAGTCAAGTTTATTTTTTCCAACTAGTAAAAAGAACGAAAATAATGGAAAAAATTCATATTTACATTACTGGGGAAGGAAAGCCGCTGGGAACCAAAATTGGTTATCGAGCAGCGATACATTTAACATCAGCGATTTAACATCTAATTCAACAGATTGGAGAGGGTAGTTTCAAAATTACTGATATTATTGAAAAATACCATATGAATTTTGCAAATTAGCCAACTAACATCGATTATTAGAAATTATTACTAGAAAAAATTACCTGTATCAAATGAGCCATGCATATGACCAGCTAATATCCGGGAATCCCCTTTTGTTTCGGAATACCTGTAGCGAATGTGTCGTTCTGCAGAATAGCTGCATTTCATGGGGAAATACCCGGTTCTGATTATTTCTGGCACTGTTCTCTGAAATTGAAATCAAGGCCATGGACTTGCATATTTCCACGGATTGGAAGGGTAATAAGTTTGACCATGATCTCATCCATTTCAGTCTCGGTAATGAAGAAAGCGGACTTGTTGTCAACATCAATGCACCATTCTTCAACGATCCAAAAAATCCTGGAGGCAATCGAGGAGAGCCATTTGATGAATTGTGGGAATTTGAGGGTAGGATAGGATAGGATTTACATATTGATCCAGGGGGCTTAACCATATTGCGTACCACGGCCTCTTGTCTGGTCTGGTTACGGTGCCATTCCATGTCAGGTATGGGATTAGTTAGGTATTAGTTTTTGGAAGCATGGACTCGATGGTGGAGGAAGCTGTAACCGAAACCACCCTACAGCCGTGAGGAGTCCAGCAATCCTCTCACACATAGCCATCCCTGCATTGAATCCGAACCTGCGAACCCACGCAGAGCAATCAGGGTTCGGTGAGAGTGTATTCCTAACGCTTACACGATGAGTCACACCGCCGCGCAGGTACTACAATTTTCCTGTAACCTATCAGCTACTTATTTATTTTGTACTATGCCAAATTTTATTCTAGCTCTTATCAATGTGCAGTAAACGGAAATGCAACAGTCTTTTTTACTTTTTAGTTGTTGAACTCTTTTTTCTGGACGACCAAAAAGAAGAGTATTTAGAGGCAGAATTTTGTCCGTGAGTCAAATTTATTTCCAAGTAATCAAGTGTTATCGTGATGGAATTTTATCACAATTTGTATCGAAACTTTTAATGGTGTATATTTCTGTTTAAAACCCACAGCACAGCTTTAGATTGTCGCTGGTTTGGTGACTCATGGTTCTAATTCAAGATTGAGCAATTTAATTTGAAGTAGGTTATTCTATTACTGAAGTTGACCTGTGAGTCATTTAATGAGAATTTGACACCGGAACAGAAAGCACTCTCCTTCCAGATCAATCACTGTTCGCCATATGATTATGCTGTCTTATCTAATTCCCTATCCTGTGGTATAACTCTCTGGATACCTCATTTCAACCTATTTACTATCTTCGATTTTTAGAGGTACTCGAGTTAGGATCACAGTGCGACTTTCATGTCTATTTACCAGTATTTATACGTTCCCTTGTTTATGTAGCCATGGCCAGCATCAAGTCCTCGTTCTGAAAGGTTGCAGGAAGCCATGGAAACTCAACCTTGAATTAAAAGACTTCGAATCAAGAATAGAAGGAAACTCCTGGACTGGAAAAGCAATTCTCCCATGGGGGTATTTTCCAGAAAACGTCAACAAACTGAATGCATTTGCCATACATGGCTCTGGGGAAAAGAGAGCATATGAAGCATTGTACCCAGCCACTGAACCCCACGAAAACCCTGATTTGTGAGTATTAGCGCATTTTTGAACTTTGTTGGTATACAAATTTTGGTTCAAAGCAACACCATTCAAAAACCTGAGATAGATATGGAGCAGGGACCAAATACCTCAACCAATTCCATATATACGACTGAAACTATAAATCTTCGATTTTGGGCAAACTTTTTCATTATATAGCTTATAGTTATACTATAAAACAAGAACAATTTTGAGTGTTATAATAGCGAAATGTCTACTATCATGTCGCCTGAATGCAGCAAATTTGAATGTTCACTGTAATAATTACATTCTCATTGTTGAATCGTGACACTGACCGAACATTGCAAAAGGCTCAGCTGCTACCGCACCTCAGAAAACAGTTCACTTCCAGTCTTTATTGTTGAGTGTACAATTTATTCAAAACAGCAATAGCCAAATGCTAATATTCAAGACAGTAAAATTTTTACTTTTTTTTTTCAGCCATCGACTGCAGTATTTTCAACCATACAAACTACCAGAGATATCAGTTGGAAAGACGAGAGATAGAAAGATATGGGAGTGAAGATACTTTTAATTCAGCAAATTTTTTCAGAGTGCAATAATATTAATTTATAAAATGAATAGCGTGGCAGTTTGGATTTGGACATCATTTACAGACGGTGCTCGTTTTGAATTTCAGTTACAAACAAGCATAAAATCTACAAAACCAATAGATGAACAAAACAAACTGCACATATGATTATATAAATAAAAGGGCAGTCGGTAATTAAATCACAGCAATATGTACAAAAATAGGCAGAAGCATAAAAAGTTGTTTTAAAATTGACTAAATCACTTACTGTATGATCATCTTATTTCTAAATTCATTTAATTCACCAATATGATTTATCTGTAATAATTCCAAAATCGGCAACTCAGAAAATATCAATGTGGAGGCAACTTTGTATTCGTGTGAATTTAAACACAGACTTTTCGAACCTGCCCAGCCCTCAAACAGAGATAATCACCCATCCGAAAATTTCCTTCCAATATATCGGAATAGTACATCAAGTATTTCAAATGGACATTGCTTAAGTGAGTATAGAAAAGTAAATCTTGTAATAAAATTCATTCCAAGATTTGCTAAGGCTACTGATTATCTACAAGGTCAAAAAATACTCATTATACTAAAATGTTTATATATTATCGTGTATCTGGCAGTTGGAACAAAATTTACGACAACTCTAAAATCTGGAAAGTAGAGCATATTATGCCGATAGGTGCAATAAAATTATTTCATATATTCAAAGATTAAAACTTTAATACAGTTGATATATCTGCAAAACTATCACCCAACGCCATATTAGGATCAAACACGATATCACAAGTTACATTACATTTCTGATCTGGTGCAAGTGAAGGAAAAATCTCTTGTACTGTTGATAAGCAAGGTTCGTGGTCTTGTAAACTTCTGGGATAACTTTCATGAGCAGCTGCAATTCTTGTTGATCTCCGCACAGGAGTGATTATAGCACTTGCATCACCAGGGAGTGCTCGAAGTGCTTTCAATCTGAAATGATTTTTAAACATAATTAAATATACAAGCGGAAATTTAGAAAGAGATTGTGGTAAGCACTCAGTGTATATCATGAAGATATTATCCGTTTACTCGGCAATTTCTCAGAGCCAGTAGAAGCTTGGATAAGCCAACTAAAAAAATAGCTCTATAACACATACTTTTGAATTTATTTAATCATTCAAATTTATAACAGATCAGCTTAGTAGTTGGAAGATTTAAAATAACGATCTATAAGATCTTTGTCTGTGACCAATAATTCAAAGCTCCATCACATCCTCAAAAACCATCTAATGAATCATTTTGTCTCCTAGAAGGTTATTTCGGTTGTATTTTATTCTGAGCTGCTTTGAACCTGTTTTACTGACTTGCACAATGATGCAAGCTGCAGTCTATCCCAGTGGCTTTGAAACTTTCATAATCTGTTTTAGAACTAAAAAGACAACAAACAAAAGTAAAAGAATAATATCATCACAGTCTAACAACTGGACAAATCAATCCTTGTTAATCAACCAGGTTAAAGTTAGGCCGTAATTTCATTCAGATTTTAGTTCTATTACGAGTTTGAGGACCGTCTGTGTTAGCCAAGTGAATATACCCCCTGTCCATAGGTTTCAGTCCCCTTACACAACTTGATATGAGGTAGGCTAACAAAATTATTTACCTCTATATCAGTACACACACTTCTGAAGCGCCAATTAATAAATGATACCTAGCGGAGACCATCGTTTGTGACATCTCGGGAGGTCCACTTTGAGGACTTATTTATTTGCCAACTGTAATATCTTCTTCACGCTCAACTGTCTTACTTATTTAATCGCTAACTGTCTTCTTTTAAACATATGACACATTCCCAAAGGCGGCCTGTTTAAAATCTATAAAGCAGACATTTACCTGTTGAATACTGGTGAAGATTTGGACACCATCCTCAATTTGACAACAGATGAGGGAGAGCTAACTATGTTTGACGGTGAAGCAGTCCTTTGTTGAGGACTTTCAAAGACTATTGGTGAAGTGGCAGCATTTTTTAAAATAGGTGTTTCAGATCTGATAAATCTTTCCACCATTGGGTTAGGTGTTTTGCATTGATTGGACGGAACTGTTTGGTAGTTGTCATCATCAATTTCCACTGAAAATAGTCAGAAAGCTCATATTAAAAAAGTCATATTTTTATTAAGAAAAGTTATTTTAAAATATATCTAATGTCAATCGATGTCTTGATAATAAACTACGTACATGCAGAATACATGCACTTCAAATATCCCTATTTTGCCAGGTTGCGGTTAGTGATTGTGTGTGTGTGTGATTGTAACAATTATTTTTTTCTGGCAACAGGCAAGGCTATTTCTCTTTTTAGTAAATACTACAAAGGCTCATAATGTTAAGACAGACATTGCCAATAATTTCTTGATGAAGCATGAGTGAGTGAATTAAATTATATCGAAATGTCAGACTGTAAAACAATTACTGGTACATAGAACTAGTTTTCATCTTTTACATTTCGAAAGTTTTGCTCAAATCAAATGCTTTACAATACTCTTAATTAACCTAAGAATTAAATACCCCTTTATCCTTCCCACCTATATAACAGACAAACAACTGATAATCTAATTATAATATTCTAGATTAGAATATACCTGAACTTTCATGCGACAAAATTCTTGTGTCTTTCTCTATTTTTCTCTCATCTTTTGGTGTCGCAATTTTTTTCAATGCCAGATTGTTGATTGCTTCTTTTATTTCATCCAATGGCTAAAAATCATATTTATTGTGTGATAATAGAAGACTGAGCCATGTAAAATATGCATGTATCCCATACCTGTGCTCTAGCAAGAACAGCTTTTTCCAGTAAATCGCAAATTTGATCGTCCGACATTCCCTCTTTCTGCTCAATCTGTATCAGCGCTACCCAATATTTAGCATGGGATTCAACGCCTGGCATTTTATCGGCTAAATCTTGTAATGTGCTGCGAATAATAAGAGTAGGACATCCCTAAATATAAAAACGTTATTGAATACATGTACAATTACTAGACACGTTTGGACCTATAACTTTGACGTAATGTTGTTTTGGTTACTGGGGTTATGAAAATCGCCTTTCTCCGCTACTAATGGACCTACTGGGCCTAATATTTCACAAATTTTATCCTTCATATTCATGAGTATACTATTATATTACACCTAGTCCTTTGGCAGCGCATAGATTTAAATCTTCAACTATTGGACATGGAGTCCGACCCTTTAGCTGAATCATAGTTGTTGTTGGGGTCGTAAAAAAATAATGGACCAAGTATTTTCAAACAAAAATGCTGTAAGTTTCTAGAAGGTTGTTACTTTCATTTCAAATTTTATTCTAAGTGTTATAACCCCCATATTACTCCACAAGTGCATGTTCATATTATATTCGATACAATTCTTTAACATTTGGCTAGAATTTTGTTGGTATTGCATTAGTCATATAAACTTTGTGTCCTTATATTTGAGTATAGCAAATCATTCCTCGTAAGCAAACTATTATTCTGAACAAGTTATCAACAAGGTAGATTTCATTGAATGCTCTGTATATGAGTGAAATAATATTTACTTCGTCAATACAATCTTGCACATCTTTCATCGTATGTCGAATAAGAACAGTCAATTCATCACTGTCATCTTCATCTCGTAATCCCTGAAAAATAACATTTGTCGTGTGTCGCATTTCCATGTTTTTTTAATATAAAAATGCTGTTTATGATCTATTTTGCACCAAAGTGATGGCATACAGTTTTACAAAGTGTCAATCAATATTTAATCAATAATTCTGTTGCAGGGGCAGAAAAAGAAGCAAAACATACCAAATACGATTTTGGTAACTAGCTGAAATAAAGTATCGAAAATAATAATACATGATATGTGTATGTCTCAGTCACAAATGTGAAGAATCAATAAAACATAAATCACAAAAAATTATTTAATCAAATACTAAAATACACTTCTGATAATAAAGTACAATATTTCTAAAATACCAAATGAGATCTTATTCATAGTCCACTATTCAGAAACGCCAAGCATAAAACATGGCGAAACCATTGAACATTTGCTGCACACTAACACAAATGTCATATTTCGTCTGCCCAAACTCAGACTTCTTCAGACAAGCTTATTTCAACTTCGACAGACCGTACATTTGTTTTAGTGAGCAGCAAGACTCTTGAATGAAATAGAATCTGCAATCATACTGTTAACCGAACTCACGCAATTTTCAATTGAAAAGAATAATGATTTACCGGCCAATGTGAACCTCCTGGAGTTTTTGCTTTAGGTGTCCGTGCCGGTGATCCAACAGGAGTCGCAATTGTTTTGGTGGGTTTGAACCCTCGTAACTTTCTTCCATCAAGTGGCTTTTTTCCTTTCGCCAACAACCAGTTATTCAACTTCTCACTGAATTTAAATAACGCTAATACACTATACTCAAGTAAATATACAATAACCAATAAAGAAGGTATTAAATATTATCGATATAAATATCAGAACTTGGCTTGCTATAATACTAGATTACACACCAGAATATCTGGAAATATTTAAACTCAGCGACCAGCCTACTATGTAAAGTGTTAGGAACATGCTTGCCATTGCACCTCTGATTGCCCCGCATGGGTTCAAATCCTGTGAGGTCTATTTATCTGTGATAGGATTGCTGGATACCTAGCAATTTTGTAGGTTTGTTCGCAGTTACAACTTCAACCACCTTTATGGTTAACTATTCCCAAACCGACATTACATGGATTAATAGCCAGACGAGGGGAACATATGATTATCAAAGTCAAGCAACTTCCATTGAAATATTGCTAAAAGTGTGTTTAAATACCAGCTGAGAAAAGCACCTATTTATTTAAAATATTTTCAAAATTTCAACACTCGTCCTTTTGTCTTGAAATTATTGTTAAAATACTTACTACAGCTTTATTTCCTGATCATTCAACTTGGTAGAAGTAGTATTCGCTGTTCTTGATGTCGCTAGATAAAAATTAAAATTGTCATTAAGGTCATTTTATGTGCAGTACAAACTATATTTTTACTAGCCACATGGGGAAAAAAATGATTAAATGGCTCAATTATGGTAAACTGTAGTCGAATCTTCCGATTGAAATTACAATATCTAAAAAAACCTCACTGATTAATCATTTCTAAGCACGAATTTAAATAGTGGATGAATTCATAATCGCAGCCTCGCAGGCCTGCAAGTCATGCCATAGCTGTATACATGGCAATGCTCTGACCTAATTTTGCGAACACTTCATAAATATTCCAAAAATTAAAACCAATGCGCTCTATCTGACTATATTTGAACCAGGCAAAAATCAAAATACTTTGGTATAAACAAGTATATTGCTTAATTGGAAGTTCATTACATATTTTGAATTGGAACATGAATATAAAATTGTAGGAAAATGGTTAGAGTAAGCTCTGAAAATTAGATTCATGGCAAATTTCATTCAATTATACTTGAACAATAATAAATTTATCGTCACAGTTATTTCCATTGTGATTTCAGAAAATAATACAATCATAATATTGTAAGCATGAAGAAAGTACATATTGAATTATACCCGAATTTTTCAATATTAAATACTCACAAGCCATTCGTGGTCCAGCTGATTTACATTGCATAACTCTTTTTCTCAATGAACCACTTGTTTTTGGAGTTTTCGAGCGCACTTTCTCTGAAATAAGACATTGGGCATATACCTGTCATTATAATTTTTCCTGCATAATATATGATTACATCGCGAGAAGAACAATTGATATTAAAGCCTGAAGGGTCTATTTTCTGTTGCTACCACTACATATTACCTATCATATCCGAGGACCTAAGAGAATGTAGTTCATTGATTAAAGATAAATTAAAGGTTCCACGCTTCTTAAATGTTCAAGATATAGTTTGTTAGAAAATCACCAAAATATCAGTTTTCATGGAAATATGCGATTTTCACAGTAGATTCATGATTTATGCAAAATTTATTTGATTAAAAATCCAATAAACAAAATTTCAAAACAATTCAAAATATAAATAACTAGCTATTAGAGTGAAAAAAAAACATTATTATTCGCCGACAAATTATTTTATGGACATTTAGTCAAAGCAACTAAGCAAGTTTACATGCGTAAATACCGATTAGCAAAAGACTTCAAGCAGTTTATGTTATTAATATGATCAGAAAATAGCTATTAAGTAGTGAATTCCAATATTTTTTTGAAGGTAGGTACACTGATAGTAAATGAGTGAGAGCTCACAGTCAAGCGAGCTTAATATTGATACCTTTATACCAATTGAAATGATTTTTCCTCACCCCGTCTCTCATATGAAACTGCCGTCTTTGAGTTTGTTTTCGGAGTGATATTCCTATTTAGTTCTTGTTGTTGCAACACATTTATGCTTCGTCTCACTAGTTTTCTTCTCATATGTTCAGTAACACTTGTTGATGGAATTTTCACTTTAGGTGTTTTGGTAAGTCTGTGTTTTCTGATGGGTGTTTTTGATGAAATATTTTCTTTCAGATCTCGCTGTGATGGTTGTGCTTTCCTTATTGTAGATTGTGGAGTTTTCTGTAAAAGGTTTCTATGTCTCTCGGACCTGAATATGGAAAGTAAATGCAGAATTAAAGAAAGTTGGGGATATCTCAGTTCCAACCCACTGGTTGGAATATGCTTGTCATCACATCTGCACAGGTTTGCAAGTTTGAATCCAATGAAGGTTCACGTAACCGCTGAGGTAATGCACCACCGATAATGATAAGTTATAATGTAGTAGGCCTACTCAAATAATGGAAGTCCACACAAAAAATAAAGTCATAATCGTTAACAATAGAATAAATAGATCGGTGTACCTTGCAATATTATGAGGATAGGATAGGATTTACATATTTATCCCGGGGGAGAGGAAAGCCGATAAGACGGCTTATCCATATGGCGAACCACGGCCTCTCGTCCGGTTACCATTCCAAGTCGGGTATGGGATTAGTCTTTACTGTATTGTTTGTTTTTCGGAACATGGACTTGGTGGTGGAGGAAGCCGTAACCGACCAGCGGTTACGTGAACCACCCAACGACGGCGAGGAGTCCAGCAATCCTCTCGCACATAACCATCCCTGCATGGGATTCGAACCTGCGAACCCACGCAGAGCAATTAGAGGTGCGGTGGCGAGCGTATTCCTAACGCTTAGCCCGTTGAGCCACACATACAGAGTAAAGATTTTAAAGCTACATTCAATTGGCTTACATATTTCTAATTGGTGTCTTCTTGGACGAATGAGAACTGCCATGATTGTTATTGTTTTTGGGCGTATTCAACTTCAAGTTTTTCCTTGCTGGCTTTGATTCATTCGCTTTACCTTTAAAATGCAAGTATTTGTGCTGATAATCAGACCCATAATGTCTCGTTAAGGGGGGGTTTGCAACCACTGTTATAATTGAGGTCTTTTATTGTGGGAGCATTCTTAGAAACATAGAACTGTGTTGTACTAACTCCACTAATCCACAGAGGAACAAGTTGCTGAGTTGGGTGCAAAATGACCTGACGTCAGACCAGAAACCTTAAAAATAAAAACTCTTTACTCGAGTACTCATTGACTGTTGTACAAAGTCTTGTTCAGAGTGAGAATAGGTATACTATTTAGAAAAAAAATTTACCACTTACTCGTTGTCGTTGTTTTCTTATTTTTCGTCGCAGATCCAATGTTTTTTTTGACATAATTAATTGTTCCTGGAGTTTTCGGAGGAAGTCCTTTCGATATTAAATAGGCATTCAGTCTTTCCAATCTTTCTAAAATATAAAATCTGCACATTGCATTCTATTAGGCTAGTAAGAATGCATAAATGTCACCGAACAGTTTTTTTTAGTCATAGACTACCAAAGAACAGATCCACAGAAAACGATGTCAATTGAGCCACCATGTTACACTTACAACTGTAAAACATTACAGTCAGCGACGTGGCGGACCGAACCTCTGATCACTCTGCGAGCATTCGAATGCAGAGGTTGTTATGTGCGAGAGGATTGTGGACTGAACCGTACAGGCAGACAGGTACCATACCGTAAAATACCGGTACGGTACCTCACCTCACCGTCAATGCTGCACATCTTTCTTTAATTTATTTCAGCACAGCAAGATAATTTTAATAAGATACGGTAAGATACCGGTACCGTAAGTTTATTTCGTAACTTAACTTTGATCCAGAAAAATACCAATTTCTTACCTGCCGCCGTCGAGCTCATGGTTATATATTAATGGCACAATGTCGCTATAGCCTACTTCCACTTGCTCTAGATTAGCTTCGAAAGAGTTGAATCAATGTCAGAATCACTGAATGTTATGACAAATACCGATCGTTTGAAAATCGCGCGTCACAGAAGCGGCAATACCCGTTGCCAGATTCGACACAATAACAAAAAAGGTTTCCTGAGTAATCGCTGTTTGTTGTTTAATGTCATTGTTGTAATGCAGGGGCATGCAAGTGTTTATTAGCGCAATAGGCCACAAACTACAAGTATAGTGATACCGGGGGGGCAGACCATCGAACAACTCGTAATTTTTTATGAATAATTTATTCAATGGAAGAGCACGTACAATCAATTTATTCATTGTGTTGATGATTAATGAGATAATCAACTTTCCTTTTCTTACTGGTAGACATTTGAACTTAGGCTTTTTCGTATAATAACCTGCAACCATAAAGTAAGATCACGTACCACTGCCAGAACAAGGCGGTTTTCATACAATACATATTATGCTGCAACAATGGGGGTCGTCACAGTACTGTAGACTGAATTCAATCGAATGCCAATGATGCCGTTACAATTCAGAAAAAGTTTTTAAATTAATAGGCTATGAAGTCTGTAGCGGGCCACGTAAAAAGGGACCGAGGGCGTATGTTGCACGCCTATGTAAGGTAATGCATTTGCAGAACACAAAACCCTACAGAACTGAAAAAGATCACAGTAATGTATATTTGACTTCTAATATAAAACTGAAATAAATCATTTAAATATGAATAATAATAATAATAAAGTAGCCTAGTTCAATGATCTACGACTCCGTCAAATTTGTGAAAAACCTGTGATTACACAAGTTGCATTATATTGGGTTTTTTGACGAAAGCAGACTTATTTTCCTGATTATCATCATATTTATGTATCTTGTTTGAAAATATACTGGCAGCGAAAACTATATACCATCACTTCAAGACCTATTTGTCAATGGGTGAGGGCGTAATAATTCAAATTTTAGCAGCCCTTCAGACACATTTGCTTAAGCGTAATATCAGGCATTGGCACCTTGGCTCGCTTTCATGACTCTTCCATCTTTTTACCGTATTTGCTTGTTGTTCGTTTCCAAAAGTTAGATATATATATTGTGATTCAATGGTCATTTTTTCTTCCGAGAAATCTTTCATATCTGTAAAATTGTTGCTTAATTTCGTAGGGGACCAAGTGTGTTTATATTTTATGGTCATGAGTTTATGATAATAGGCTTAGATATTTTGTTGTAAGTCATCAGGATGACAGAGTATAGTTAGATTACAGTTGTTTTAAGTTTAGGTGTAGGCTACATGTGGTTTAGTCTAGGTTTTACTACGAAATTAGTTATGGTCAGTGCTTTCTAGAGCAGCATTTCCCAAACTGTGTTCCGCGGAACACTAGTGTTCCGTGAGCGTCTTCCGACTGTTCCGTGGAAAATGGATCAAAATTACGACTAGATTGGTCGCCATCGCGATCGCGAAGTTGGCGACCGTTCAATATCGCGTCACCGTCGGCCTAACTTTTCGAGGGGTATTATGATATTATCGTTAACGGTCCGCCTAGCTTGTTTACTGTCTAGTTCTAGTTCATTATCAAGTTGACACTAATCATTTTGGTTTTGCTATTTACTATAGGCCAGTGTTTCTCAAACTTTTTAAAAAGTCATGCATAACCGCCGCCGTACAATTTTTCTGATGACTCGCGTCCACTAAAGAAATGGAAGCAAACAGCAACGCGGTATATCAAGCATTAATATATTGAATGACATTGACACAGTTCAATGAGATGGGTGCTCTTGCTTGGCTCCAGTTCTGCTATCTTGGGTTCTGTTTTGGATAATGCAACTTTCATATCGTAACTCACGTCCATTCTGTTTCAATAGCGAGTAATGAAGAAAAAGCTGCCTCACATTCGTAAGTTGTTGCAAATGGAATGATCATTTTCAGTCCCTACTCAGCGACATCAGGATAAGACTGTGGTTTTTGTTTTCAAAATTTTACTTCAAATCAAAGTGCTTCTGCGCCGAGGTTAAAGTTGTCTCGCGGTGCCTTAAGCGACCGCGGACCCAAGTTTGTGAACCAATGCTATAGGCAAACATGTAAAGGTAAATGATCAGCTCTTCGCCCCCCCATCTCTGCCTGATTTTACTTTGAAATGCTGAAAAATTTACTCATGTTCGCTAAACTTGATTCAGCAGATAAATAAACTGCAGGTCTGCAGCTCGCGAAATTGCAGCAAGAACTTCTATCTCCCTTTTTACGTAACATCAAAGGCATTATGTAATAGAAAGTGAACGACATAGAAAGGAAAAATGAATACCGGTATATTGATTCATATACAGAGCATTTGCAATATGTAAAACATTCATATTTTAGTTATATTTAACACAATTTTGTTAGTTTTCGCAGTGCATTTGACGACTTTAGTGCGTCGCGGCACACCCTTTGGGAACCGCTGAATTGCACCATTTTTACCCTTTCATTTTTTGGTGTTCCGCGAGGCGAGATAAAAAGCGTAAGTGTTCCGTGGTCAAAAAGTTTGGGAAACGCTGATCTAGAGGACTGTTTATTGTGTGTTCCAAATCTCGCATTGAGCTGTTTTCAGCTCAGTTTGCAGATAATTGATCAGTTTGTTAATTATAATGTACCGGATTTTAGAGTTATTGTCCGATATTTGCGAGTTGCATGCGATTTTATGCTTGGCTTCAGATTTCAAGTACAAGTTTCATTGTATATATTGTTTCTTACATTGTGATACGTGGTATTTATTATTTTTA
This sequence comes from Styela clava, assembly GCF_013122585.1. Lineage (NCBI taxonomy): Eukaryota > Metazoa > Chordata > Ascidiacea > Stolidobranchia > Styelidae > Styela > Styela clava. Next base: position 12,407,228 of record NW_024102837.1, read on the forward strand.
TTTCATTTTTACCTTTTTTTCTATTGATTTTAATTGGAGTATTTTATTATACTTTGATTATTATAAGTAAAGTAGCATTAATTGAAGTAAATATTGAGAAGAAGATTTATATCAGACTGAATTAGAAGGTACTTGGATTTTGAAAAATTCATACATTAACTGACTCAATGATACATATTATTAGTTATCAGGGGAGGACAGAGTACAAAGGGCAGAGAATGTGCACCAAAAGGGAATTCGATGAGATCTCGAAGAGCAGCAGTATATCGCAGGGTAGCGTAAACGGTCAAAAAAGAAAGTCGGGAGAAAATGGAAAGCAAACGAAATGACCGAGATAATACCAGAGAAGCGAATATTGCGATGGACAGGGATGACGAAAGTGTGGAATGAATAATATATATGCTGGTATTTCCTGCCTAATGGTGTTGGTTTGGGATCGATCGTAAGAGTCCTAAGGCTTCCGTCCATATAAATTCATATCAGAACTGAACCAGTTGCGATCTCTAACCATTATTGTTCTGAGAAAGGTTCATTGGTTCATTTCAGTCACCGCATGGGTGTCCGCACACTTTATCTGTGATCTCCCAACCGAAAAATGCCTCATCAGGAATTAGGACATTGTCTGGATCTCCAGCTATTTCCAGAAGTTGTTCCATATCAAGTTTACCTTTTAATGGAGTAAAGCCGATGACAAAGACCTAAAATATATGTATTTTATTGAAATTTTAATATTTTTTGAGAATCTGGATAAAAGAGAAATAGTGCTTTTTTGATATTCCGTTTGTTTTCTCATCTTACCATCCAGGGTAGAGATTTTAACAATGTCGTATTGTTATTTGGACTATGTACGTACTACGTAACTATGTATATGAGATTTACCTCCAAATTAAACAACAATTTTTATCCACATCAAAAATAAGAATGTATATACAACGTCGTTACTGAAGTAACCTCACAAAAATAGTAGAATTTTTAATATTTTCAAAATCTTGAAAACATAACACGATTGATGGCGCTAGCAGCATAAACTCCATTGTCACAGTTCATTACGTATGACGCCTTAGATATATTCGCGCAAAGCATTATTATGCAAGTACTATGACATTGAATCATTATATGACATCATTACAATACACTGCGTATCATGAAAGTTTGAGAAGCATTGTTCTAGAAAAAATGAGAATTCCACTGAGCACAATTTTTATTCAGATTCAGCTTACCAATGCTCCCAGATCTCTTAGTTGTTTAGACTGTTCCAGTACATTGTCTTGTGATTTTCCACCTGTGACGACAAAAGCAATATCCTGCACATCAGGTCGATTACCGACCGGAACCATATTATCTACAACGTGCTGAATCGCTTGGCCTGTCTTCCTGCCTAAAAAATATTAAGAAAATACTGGTGAGGACTGGAGACTCAAGCGGAAAACTTCATTAACAGTGTCATATCAGTTCAAAGAATATGACCTTGTTCAACAACAATGTACCAAGTGAAATAAAACACGAAATTAAATTTCATATAAACTCTGAAAATTTCAAATATATTTATGATAACGGATACCTTGTTGAAAAAAAAACATCTATAGTCTTAAGTAAAATGCAAATTTGAGATCTGGCACGGACCAACGTCCACGAATATACCAACTACGCTTCAATAATAAACCCCCTTGCATAAGCTGAGAGAGACATGAAAAATTAGGCTTCCTGTCGCAAATTCCATTAAGAATTCCCGCATTTTAGATATTTTTATACACACCAGAACCATCATATGGTATGGCGTCAAATGCCGACAAAAGTCCGTCTATATCATTTGGATAATCATTCAACAGAACCTGTGTTGTATTGTCGACAAAACTGCTGTAGCGAACAACGGCAAAATGTGTAGCATCGTCAGAAATTATAAAAGACCTGTAATTATATGTAATGAATTTGCTTGCTTCAGTATTTAATGTTGTAATTATGATTTTAATATCATCACGAGAGAGAGGGACGGGGAAGCCGATAAGACGACTCTATCACGTATCAAACCACGGCCTCTCGTCTGTTTACAGTACCATCTCGGATATAAGAAAAGACACTCAGTTTTTGTTTCAGATTCGTGTGTTTGATACTGAAGGAAACCGTATCCGACCAGTGCTTCCGTGAATCAGCCTAGCAGGGTGTCTAGCGAATGCGATCATCCTGCACATTATTATTCACCCCCGATTGAAACCCGTGTCGGGCCGGGTGCGATGGCAACCGGACGTGTCAACCGAATTGAGTTAGCAACCTGGCTGATATACAATCAAATTTCGCAGAGCAAAGTTTACACTCATAGGTATATAGACGACTGCCATGCTATCCATCAATTCTGAAAAACTTGTAGCCTATATCCTATATTACACATAAACTCACCTAATAATGTTGTGAATAAAGCTCTTTATTATACTCCAATTCTTCTCGCCAACCGATGAGGATGAATCAAGTATTATAAATGCATCCATTTTTGCATTAGGAGGACAAGGTTCTGTAAAAATTGTCAAAAAATTGTTAATATTTTTTTCCCACTGTAAGCCATTCTTTGTTTAGTATATTCCAATGTTTTCAGAACTAATATTCGACTGCAACCAAACTAAAGCTCAGCGGAAGACAAAATGACCATAGACCATGGACGGACCAAATCCGGCCCGTTGGGTAATTCAATCTAGGCCGCCCGATGTTGCCACAACCAAACTAAAACAAAATTTTGATATTTTAGTCAAAAAATAGCTCAAGGAATTTGTTGAAATTGCGATTAAGTTTAGTTTTCGCACGATGCTCATTGTTTTCTACTTTTGCTTTTGTAACACTGTAAATATTGTTCATAAAATGTAACTCGTTACGTCACACTTACATGGCCCGCCAGTCTAAATGAGCGAAATTTTTGGCCCCTGGTTCAAAAACCTTGTCCACCCCTGCTATAGACAATGGAGATATGGGATTTATACCTAAATTTTAAAAATACAACTGAAAAATGACAGTTGGCAAAACCACAAAAACGAGCTCATGTTTACAATCATATATAAAGCTCTGTCTGAGTAAGAAAGCGTCCGAGTAGTTGCAAATCTTCAATTGTTATGTCAATTGTGTCGCTGATTAGCTAATATCGACGAAGTAAACAAGGAAGTCAATTATTGGGAAAACTTCAATTGTGTTAAAATATAGCACTTACTTGTACAACAAGGTGCCTGTCGATCCCAATTTTTTGAAGGTAGGCATCTGTTTGTTGCACGTTTTCTAGGATAAACAGTGTACCCAGCATCACATTCAAATGTACAGACAGATGACACTCGATTTTCATCAGTGCATCTTACAACTCCATTTTTCAAGCTTCTTCTTGGTGGCGTGCAAGTTTCGTCTGTAATGTAGTATATTTATGATATGTTCACACAGAAAATAGCCTACACATCTGGGGATGCTATCATTACAACTTTAATACCAATTAGACAGTGTTCATACAGTCACCATTATGATCACGTTCAAAGATTTTTTAGTTATGTTCTACCAACAATGAGATTTTCGGGGAAAATATCAGATGTTCAATTACAAAATTTTTAGTTATGATTCAACCCTCGCACAGAGGAATAAACTGCAATATAAACAAGGCGAAACATTCTGCAGCGTCAAACCATATGTGCTGACAACGAAAGTCATTGAAATTTTTTGGATGATAGTTTTAACTCATTTTCGCTTACCAACAGCTGCAATCAGCGCATGATTCCCCCATTAAGATGGCAACGCGACTTCACAATACGCCCCTCTAAAATACGTATTGGATATAAATATTCCATTTGTCTCTGCGATAAAGCGACACCAACGGCTTGGACGTGCCGTGTTGTGGATTATACAATTTTCGATGCAGCGCAGGTGCAGAGAAGGTGGTAAGAAGAATTCGCGATACTGTCTTTTCAGCCACTTACCCGGAGGGCAATACACATTCTTCATATCACGCATCATCACATCAATATTTCCCATTGAAGATCGATCTGTCGAATGCATTCTTTCTGAATTATTCTGAGCTATTTTCATCAATTGAGGAGTCAACATTGATAATCTTCGTTTTGGCTTACAGCCAACAGCGTACGTCTAAATGGAAATGTGCTATAAGTCTGGGGATGACAATGCACGGGGCGTATATTGGAATATGTCGGAGGTAATAATACATTTATTCTATCGACTCATAAATAACAAAATAAATCGGTCAACTTACGGTTGCCCCAGCTGCCCAGAGCCTCTGTAATGGCACATCAATGGAGTCTTGTCCTCGTCCGTCGGTCATAACAATAACAATATCAGGCGCATCTGGTCGATTTCCGTTTTCAGCAGACAACACAACGGTACGCGCATATTCTAGTGCGTTTCCGGTCAAAGATCCTAAGACACAAACATTATTCATTCAACAGACTGTCAAATTCATTATTATATTTACAAAAAATGTTGCAGCTACATTTCACCTGATCTATTGTTTGTTATCACTTCCAATGATGCGAGCAGACCGTCTTTATCGTTTGCAAATTGAGAAAGAAAAATAACGTCATCAAATGCTATCTCAGTATGATATGGTACAATTGCAACATTGACGAATTGGCTTGAAATCGTCCATTGACTGAAAAGATAAATAATATAGAATGTGTGTATTAGTTTCGTAATAAATATTTGTACTTTATTGATATTTTTGTGAGAGTTTGAAATTAGATATATATCAAATCTCGGAATATATATATATATTAGCACATTCAAACCGTGATTTTTCGATGGACAATGGAATGCACATTTCAATTTGCCAATGCGTCAGATTCGATTTGATCAATTGAAGACTATTTTGAAAACATTGGATGTCGGCCTTTTTGTTCCTGTGTTATTAACGTTTTATTATGTTTTATAAGGAATTTTATTCGTTATCATGTTTACACGAAAATTATAATAATTTGTTTTTAACAAATATTCCAAATATTTTACTTGAAAAAACATTTATATTTGCATATAGTTACTGGTTTCCTCAGTGTAGGTTACAATACTGAGTGCCCATATTAAAAGCCAGTTGTGTGTTTTGCAACAGGAAGACATTTACAGTACTTTACATGTACACAATACAATATACACATACAGTATTTGAGTTTGGGCAAGCAATTTAAAGCATATTATCATATAAAGCACGTAACAAATGCAAGTTTTTCCGCTGCCAAGGTTTAAAAATGAAGTGCCGAATATCGCATGTCTATATACCAGGGGTGCCATATTGGCCTTTTTAACGCCAAATTTCACAATTTTGGCCTTTTTGAAACACGTTTGGCGTCAGAATTTCCGTATGGCTTGCAATTCAAATGAATCTCTAAAGCTTTCTATTGACTAAATGAGACCACTTTGAAACGCACCGGTATTTTACAACACGTCGGAGTATAGTGATAATAGAAGTTGAAACTTCCTACTGAAACTGGAAAACCTTGAGTTTAATAAACTCAGTTTGAGCGATAAGTCCACTCGGATTTCACGCGGTGTGGAATAAACAGACAAACAATTCATTGTATTGAATGATGATATCATTTGTAAATGTCAAATGAATTCAAGTACAAATTCCCCCCAAGATGAGGTGAGGATAAAAAAAAAAAGGTCATTTTGGTACGCAGAATTATTGTTTATTAAAAAACAATAAGAGCGCGAAACCTAATTGTGTGTGCCAAATACCCAATCAGAATTTAATTCAATTGAATAGGTTTTTAATATGGAACAAGCTAGATTCATATTTAGAAGTAGTTTCCCGTTTAGAGCATTTTTAAAGCAAATGTGTAAGAAACACCGTGAAAATCGGTACGGGAATCGGTAACCTTTATTTGTTTCAGATGTATGAAATTGGTGGTGGCGGAAGCCATAACCGACCAGCGGTTGCGAAATGTAATGGAAGAATGCATGATGCTTACCCGATCATTTCGCGAAGAAACGTTCTTAACATGACCAATGGTGTTCCCATCATTGAAGTTGATGAATCAATCAGAAATACGATATCAGCTTTAGCGTTAGGGGGACAATCAGCTGAATATAAATGAAGTTTATTACAGAAAATAATCAAACTTTATATGTATTATTTTTTGTAAGATTTTCAATATTTCTCATTGATTTAAATTCGGTTTTCTAAAACCTATTAGTAATATCGAATAATCTCTTCCATTCTCCTGAAAAAACGTGATTTCTATATTTATCTCTTGGGGAGAGGTAAGCCGATAAGATGGCCTAATTGTGTGACGAATTAGATACAGTCTGGTCCATGTCGTTGCTTCAGATGCGTGAACGTGATGGTGGAGGAAATCGTAACCGAAAAGCGGTTACGTGAACCGCACGCTGCGACGACGGGTCCAGCAATTCTCTCGGCCTCACCCAAGCGTGTTCCTATCACTTTGCATGATGTGCCAGAATCTGAGCTTTCATGGTATAATAATCACAAAATAAATGGCCAAACTACTGAAGGAATCAAAATGATTAAAATGTCTTCTGGTATTTGTTGAACATGTCAGCAAAATTTAAGACTGTCCACATCCTACTTTTTTCGTTATCCGGGCTTTTTCGTTATCAGGTTCTTAAAATAATAACTTAAGTCGGTGCTACTGTAGCGTGATATCTACCTCAAAATAACACGAAAGACCTCATATTGCACCTAGGTAGATGCCATATGGCGGTAGATCACACACTATAGTAGCACCTTTAAGTCATTAGGTGTCTAAATGTTCGACACTGTTGATGGAGTAGATAATACCAGTCTTCCATAAATATTAAAAAGAACATTAGAAAACCTACCTTTTATTTGATTAATCATACAGAAGCCAACTACAAGAGTTAAAGCAATCCAAAAATGCATCTTTGCTTTCAAGTCGTTTCCTACAAACCAATCTGTGAATGGAACAATTTTACACTCTGTTTTTTATAATATATATATGACCAAAGAATTCGTTCTGTTTCTCTTTTTTGGCGAATAGATAACATAACCAATCCGAAATTTCAAACAATTTGATATTTCTGATTTTCTTTTATATATATATTCATGAAATATCGGCTAAGAAGGATTATTGAATGGCAGAATAGAATGTATCCCCGTCATAATACAGTCAAGCTGACATATGCATAAAATATTTAAAAACATCAAAAAGCCAAAAAAATGAAATATTAGGCGGACAGCACTATTTTTTTTCAAATCAGATATATACAATACAGTACACCATGTGAACCGCTTTAGGACGGATAAATGTACATGTTTCTATCTTGTAATATATGTATCTCAGATAATTTTCCCGATTTTTCACTATTGAAATTTTTTTCATGATTGTTTTGAAGTGTTGGCGATTACTAACTAGTTCACATGCTTGAAGGCATCATTTTTACTAAAATTATTCGACCACGTGCCGCTTGCACAGATAGTCTACTGATAGATGATTTTAGCCTAGATAATCACGTCATTTGCAAGAATTTTGATTATCGCAACCAAACTATAGCTCCTCGGAAGTCAAAATGACAAATATTGAATTAAGACATTCAACTATTTTTTGGAAACATAACTAAAAACTGACAAATAACACTGTAACACGCAAAACTATGAAAACGAAGCCTGGTTGAACATCTGTCTAAGCGGCTGCAAAAACTGCAATTGTTATGTCGTTCTAAGTAATTCAATAGTCTTGCTGCACACTAACACAAATATACTTCTGTAACGTTTTGTCTGATCATGATCAGACTTTATAATTCAACCTAATCGATAGCACATGTTATGTCATTGTTGGCTTATTTTTGATTGGTTGTGATTAAGGGAAACCTAATCGATAGCGCATGTTTTGTCATTGTTGGCTTATTTTTGATTGGTTGTGGTTAAGGGAAAATCTAAATTGAATGTTTAGTAGCTGAGCTTGCTATTGTTACACAATAAATACCGGTATTGTATTTTAAATGATTTTAATAATAGGCAGTAGAATGGACATAAAAAACAAGAAAATTCTAAAAAAATAAAATTTTGACGCCAAGCGTGTTTCAAAAAAGCCAAAATCGTGAAATATGGGGTAAAAAGCCAATATGGCAATTGTGGACTAGACATGCGATATTCGGCATTCTTTTCTAATCCTTGGCAGCGAAAAAAATGCATTTGTTACGTGATAATATGCTTTGTCTGGCTTGCCCAAACTCAAATATATACTGTATGTGTAACTATATATATTGTATTTTGCGCATGTAAAGTACTGTATTCTCACTGTTGCAAAACACACAACTGGTTCGAATCAATTTTTGGGGGTGTTTCATTAAAATTCACTCACCATCAGACGCGATCGACTGCCTCGAGACGTGGTGATCGACCGTTCGATCGCGATCGACGTGTTGGCCACCCCTGGTGTATACATTTGATGGCATGGTCGGGTGGTAACATAATCGGTTGTTGGATGGCTATGAACTTAATATTTTACCAAAAGCGTCTATATACATACTTTGAGATGTGAAGTCTTGAAAGTAACTGAAGAGCCGTGAAGACAAAAATAATTCAAATTGTGTTTTTGGTATTCTGTAAAACATGGCGACAAAAATTAACATTGATCATATCTTACATTTAGTAAGCGAAGCGCATTTTCGATAAAAAAGACCTGAGATTTCACCTGGCTATAGCAACACCTCTAACCAAATCTAAATTCAAGTCAATGCTAATAATAACAGACTGCCATCCATAAATACTACGAATAGTTGAAAACTTTCCTTTTATTTGATCAAAGCTCCAAGCACAAGATTTAACGCAACCAAAAAATGGGAGAATTCGTTCTTTTTCTTTCTTTTTTTGGCGAATAGATATGATTACATTACCAATCCGAAGTTTAATACAAGTTGATATTCCTGATTTTATTTTATATATTCATGAAATATCGGCGTTCTAATTGACGACCGACTCTATTTCTATTTTCGTAGAAAACTGAAATGGTGTGGCTCATCGTGCTAAGCGTTAGGAATACGCTCGCCACCGCATCTTCGAATCCCATGCGGGGATATTTATGTGCGAAAGGATTGCTGGACTCCTCGCCCTGTAGGGTGATTCGCGTAACCGACCAACATCAGTTTGTTGGGCAGTTCCACGTGTAGAAGAATGCCAAAGTATTTCAATATGAATAGCCCATATAAGCTGTTTTCAACTGTTATAATTCTCATATAGTACGCTTTTCTTCAACAAGACTTCTTCTTCGATCCATTACATTCCTACACGTGAAGCGCTGATAGCAGCAGTGGCGATAGCCTGCGTTAGGTTGAATTGGTAGAATATTGGCGTTTATTTTGCAGTAAAGTATCTAAAAGGAGAAATAAAATCATATTTGAAACAACATGAGTGTTTTCGAAAAATAAAAATACCTTAAATACTGACTAATACTTCTTAAACATAATGCATTTTATCTGATGTACTGAGTCCTGCAGTGTTTGCATACTAGACTATATCTAGACCGATCTAGATAAATCGCACAGTCTGAAATGCCCAGTATTTTTTGAAACCTTGACTGTCAGCCTGCAACTTGATACATAATTTCTCACCTCTCATTTGCTTCATTCCCGCAACTCCCGTATAGGAGTGGGCATATCGAATCGAATATTCGAATCGAATAGTAAATTAATCGAATCGGTTCAGAGCAAAATTTGGAATCGCGCCTTCTTGTTTTTTTCCTTTCTGCCAATTGTCGAAGTAAATTTCTCAATTTTTTTTATTGAAGCCATATTTTTTCAAGGCAATTCTGACATATGACTCTTTTCCGTAGTGAGTTATTGATGAAAACGTGTTTTTTTTTATTGTGCGTGAACGCTCAACAATCTGCCTGAGTGATGCATTTTAATTTTCCAGTAATTTATGTGTCTGGAGGACCCAATACAAAAAGATAGTTACATACAGATATATCACCCAAGTATTAGAGATTCGGTTCGATTCGAAAATGATATTCGATTCTGAAATCCTCAGGTATTCGAAAATGCCCAGCCCTACTAATGCATGACTTATCATTGCTGCCCACGTTCTTGTTGACTTTATGAACTTGGACCAACTGTCATCAGTAAAATTGGTTATCTTAAAAATTGGTTAAAATTGGCCTCTTCCTCACAAATGCGCATTATAAAAACGGTCATTATTTTCTGAATCAAATATGCTGTGGCCTATATAGTGGTAAAAGTCTGCTGAATATTCGAGAATCGTCATTAAATTAATCATGAACCTTCCATACAAGCATGAAAATACCGTATCGTTGTTTGTGGCATGTCTTTCAATGTCTAGCCTTTCTTGAAGTTACCGCACCGTACCTACTTTTAACAACGTTATATGAGCTCAATTACAGGTGTTTAATAACTTACTTATACTTTTTAACGCCGTCTCAGCATAGCTTAACTAATAATAACTAAAAAGACGATGGAAAGGCTACCCAATTCAACGCAAGATCGGACAGTACAAACCAGTCGTTGTTACGAACTGAGATTCATCCGCCAGTCAACAACTGATAAGATTTTAATTCTTACGTCATGCGGAAGTCTGCGTTCATTGGCCAATGTTGCCGGAAACGCAGAGAATATAGGACAGATCAATCAATCAATCAATTTTATTCGATGGTAGCATATATTTATTGTAGTCTTTTTCGTAAAACGTGCAACTTTTGGAAATGGGAACAAAGTATTACTTGTTACTCAATTTCTAAGTAACATTTTAAAATTATTTTCAAGTAGTCCCCTTATGTGCGCTACGAACGGAAAAGATAAACGGCCTTGTCACGCAGCCTAATACTAATAGAATTCGGGCGAAAAAAGTTGTTAGTTCCAGAATATATGATAATTGATCGATTCCAAGCGGACGCATCTAAAATACTATTGTATAAGCTATTGTAGGTGCTGTTCAAGTGTTGTGTATCTAGACTTAGAGAATTGTTTATTGTGTTTTTTTGAATGCCTGTATCGAGTTGTTTCTAGCTTATTTTGCAAATGGATGATCAGTTATGTAATTATAATGTACAGGGTTTTAGGTTTTTTTTTTCTAATTTTTGGATGTTGTACTTGATTTTGCAGGTTTTTATTAGGCTGGCGGTATGCTAAGTAGCCTAATCGGGGCTTGCCAAATCTGACATTGATGAAAATCTGTGAACCAAGCTTTGATTCCATACGATTCTTGTCAGCAGCGGTGGCGCGATGGAAGCGTTGATTTAACTGTTTTTGTTCTGATAAAAAGTCCAATTTTATCCCTAATTTCATATCATTTTATTTTTCTTTTTTCGGGTGAACGCGGTTTTCAAATTCATTACTGTTGACTACGGTTTTGATTTTACTTGACTATGTTAGAATATTAGAATCCATGTTTATAAGACTTAAACAGCAATCCATACAAAAAATATGATTTTGCACAACTCAATAAACACGAGAATCACCGTAATATTTAATACACCATATGATTACATAAAATGATACCATGAGAGAAGAGCGACAATAACAGATCCTCATTTGAAAAGTTAGATTCGATATATTTCTGATTATGTATATAAAATCAGTAAAACCTAAATCTTCTGCTATTTATTTTCTTGTATTTCGTCGAAGCTGTGGTTAATTGAAGCATGAATTGGTTCATTTCAGCGATCGCAAGGGTTTCCGCACACTTTATCTGTGATCTGCAAAGAGAATTCTGCATTCAGTGCCTCGAATCCCCCTTTAGCAATTAGGACATTGTCTGGATTCCCAGCTATTTCACGAAGTTGTCCTTCATCAAGTTTACCTTTTGGTGGATTAATGCCGATGACAAACACCTAAAATATATAGAAAATATATTGATTTTTAATATTTTATAAGAATCTGGATAAAAGGGGAATGTGTTTTTTTTTTTCGATATTCTGTTTGTTTTCTCATCTTCCCATCCAGGGTAGAGATTTTAACAATGTCGTTTTGGTATTTGGACGTATTTAAGTAACCGTATATATATATTACGTCGTTATTTCCTGAAGTAACCTCACAAAAATAGTGCAATTTTTAATATTTTTAAACCTTAAACACATAAAACGCTGAAATCAACGAATGACACAGATAAAATATTCTATGGTTATTCCAACCATAAGTAGTTATTTAGAGAAGGGTACTAAAATTGTACACCTGGACAAGCTAAGTGGGTCACGGAAGTCTACTATAGGTTACCATTCGCCATTTATCAATTTAAAGTAAATTGACTGAAATTTGTTTGACTGATGTAATGCTATCATTGCCCTTCTTCTGTTGGTTTTAGTATGAAATATGACACATAAAATACCTGACGTATGCACATTAAAGCAAAGTAGGGGCCACAACCACAAGTGTTCGAGTCTTCGGAAAGGGACTGTGTATCATGGAAGTTTGAGAAACACAGTTCTAAAAACAATGGGAATTTACTGATCGCAATTAATTCAGCTTACAAATGCTCCCGAATCTCTTAGTTGTTTAGACTGTTCCAGTACATTGTCTTGTGATTTTCCATCTGTGACGACAATAGCAATATCCTGCACATCAGGTCGATTACCAACCGGAACCATATTGTCTACAACGTGCTGAATTGCTTGGCCTGTCCTAGTGCCTAATAAATTATGGGGAAAATACTGGTGAGGACTGGAGACTTAAGCACAAGACTTGTTTCCTACCAGTGCCATATTAGTTCAAAGAATATAGTCTTGTTCGACAATGTAACAAGTAAAATATAACACAAAATCAAATTTCATATATATTCAGAAAATTTCAAATATATATATATAAATATAATTATGATAACATCTATAGTCTCAATTAAAATGCAAATTTGAGATCTGGTACGGACTAACGTCCACGAATACACCAACTACTCTTCAATAACAATCCCCCTGCATAAGCTAAAAGATACATGAAAAGTTCGCATTTTAGATATTTATATACATACCAGAACCATCATATGGTATGGCGTCAAATGCCGACAGTAATGCATCTCTATCATTTGGATAATCATTCAACTGAATCTGTGTTGTAGTGTCGACAAAACGGTTGTAGCGAACAACGGCAAAATGTGTAGCGTCATCAGCAATTGTAAAAGACCTGTAATCATAAGCAACAAATTTGCTTGTCTCAGTATCTAATTTTGTAGTTATGGTTTTCATATCATCACGAGAGAGAGGATAGTCGATAAGACGGCTAAATCACATAGCGAACCACGGCCTCTCGTCTGTTTACAGGACCATGTCAGATAGAAGGATATAGGCTCAGTTTTTGTTCCAAATGCGTGGGTTCAATATTGAAGCAAACCGTATCCGTACAGTAGTCACATGAATCATCTCACGACGGCAAGGTGTCTAGCGATCGCATTATTATTCATCTCGAATACGAACCCGTGCCGGGCAGGGTACAATCGCATTCGGAAGCACCAACCGAGTTGAGTTGGCAACCTGGCTGATATACAATCAAATTTCGCAGAGCAAAATTTACACTCATAGGTATAGACGACTGCGATGTTCTCCATCAAATCTGAAAAACCTGTATTTTATATTACACGTAAACTCACCCTAGGATGTCGCGAATAAATCTCTTCATTATTTTCCAATTATCATCACCAACTGATGAGGATGAATCAAGTATTACAAATGCATCCATTTTTGCATTAGGAGGACAAGGTCCTGTATAAATTGTCAATGAACACAATATTTATAATATTGTCTGTCATATAATTTAGAGCACACCGCTTTAATTAATACTATTCAATATAGCTACTGTCTATTGCTAGCTAAATCGACGTACATAAGAAAGTCAATGGTCGGAGGGAAACATCCATTTTATCGATAGTTATTGAATCAAAATATAAATCTTACTTGTACAACAAGGTGCCCGTCGATTCCAATTTTTTGAAGGTAGACATCTGTTTGTTACAACGTTTCTAGGATAAACAGTGTACCCAGCGTCACATTCAAATGTACAGACGGATGACACCCGATTTTCATCAGTGCATCTTACAACTCCATTTTTCAAACTTCTTCTTGGTGGCGTGCAAAAATCGTCTGAAATGTAGTATATTTATGAAAATACACATCTGTTTCTGCTACCATTATTACTTTAATTACATTTAGACAGTGTTCATACATTCACCATTGTTAGGGTTACCATATTTTTTTGACTTCAGAGCGGGACGCCTCATGTAACTTTACGGTTTCCGATTTTACTACATAGGCCTACATTTAAATTTTAAGCCATCCCGGCTGCCTTCATTGACCATATCGTCATCGAGAGTTCATGCGCATATTCTCTGTCTAAATACCGGGTTCAGTTCGAAAAATAGAAAGGAATAGACGCTAACGATACAAATTATCCGAATTTAGATTTTTTTTATGTACAGCAAACGGAATAAAGAATAATGAAATAGTCTGTCGTTTTCAAGCATAAGGAATTTACTTATTCGCCCAAGCATGCTTTTCTGTAGATAACACCTTTAAAAATAACGTTGTTCAATGTTACATTCACGTGAACGTCCGAACAGGACTAATTAAAATTAATTTTACATGTAATACGTTCGCTAACAGTGTTAGCGGGAAACAACGAAACAAACAAAATAACACATTCACCTTCAGTCAGTACGCTAGCGTTGCGCTACACAGTAACAATACTAACGAGAACATGTTCGTGTATTATGCTGGATGGCTGAACGCAAAATCGGGACTTTTGGCTGACTTGTCGGGACGGCGGGACAAGGCGCTAAAAAGCGAGACCGTCCCGTCTAAAGCGGGACGTATGATAAGCCTAACCATTGTGATCACGTTGATATTTTTAGTTATGTTCCACCAGAGAGAGAGAGAGAGATTTCGTCAAACAGAATACAACCAATAAGGCAGTAAAAAATTATATACAAAATACACATAGTTATTCGGTATAGACCGGGGGAGCGATACGACCTTACGGCCATCAGAGTCAGCTCCCCCCATGTTCGCTATTGAGATTCACAGTTTAATTAAGGTATTTGAACAATTCATAAAAAACGATACTTCCTGTAGGGATGGATGGGATTTGCGTCGGAAATATTAGATACTCGGTTATCAAATTTTTAAGTATGATTTAACCTCCCTCCCCCAGAATAAATAAACTGTGTGATATGAACACATTTGAAACAAGCCATATCTGCTGACAACCAAATTCTTGCAATTTTTTGATAATAGTTTAAATTATCAATTATTTTCTTTCACTAACGGTTGTTATAAGTGCAGGATTCCTTTCTTAAGAGGGAAATGCAACTTCACAAAGTGTAACGTAACACTGTCTGGTTAATTAGAAGATTCATCGACGGCATTTGTTTCGAAGTAAATGGATTTTGAACCTGTTTCTTTTTTTGCGAGTAGGCTATGCTTCTCCAAACTCATCCGCGATACTGCCTTTTCAGCTACTTACCCGGAGGGCAATACACATTTTTCATATCATGCATCATCACATCAATATTTCCCATTGAAGATCGATCTGTCAAATGCATTCTTTCTGAATTATTCTGAGCTATTTTCATCAGTTGAGGAGTCAACATTGATAATCTTTGTCTTGGATTACAGCCAACAGCGTATGTCTAAATGAAAATGTGCTATAAGTCTGGAGAGTAGGCTCAAGAATAGCGAAAAAATCAGTTAACTTACGGTTGCCCCAACTGCCCAGAGCCTCTGTAATGGCACATCAATTGAGTCTTGTCCTCGTCCGTCGGTCATAACAATAACAATATCGGGCGCATCTGGTCGATTTCCGTTTTCAGCAGACAACACAACGGAACGCGCATATTCTAATGCGTTTCCAGTCAAGGATCCTAAGACACAAACAAAATTCACTCAACAGACTGTCGAATTTATTATTATACATACAAAAAATGTTACAGCTACATTTTACCTGGTCTATTGTTTGTTATCACTTCCAATGATGCGAGCAGTCCGTCTTTGTTGTTTGCAAATTGAGGAAGAAAGATAACGTCATCAAATGCTATCTCAGTATGATATGGTACAATCGCAACATTGACGAATTGGCTTGAAATCGTCCATTGACTGAAAAAATAAATAATATAGAGAGTGTATATTAGTTTTGTAATAAATATTTGTACTTTATTGATATTTTTGTGAGAGTTTAAAATTAGACATGAAATCTCGGAGTATATATATTAGCACATTCCAGCCGTGATTTTTTGATTGACGATAAAATGCACATTTCAATTTTAGCTAATCTATAAAAAGTGACAATCATTCAAAATCTCCGACAACTTTCAACTAAATATTTTTAATCTGCTGGATAAACATTCGCCAATGCGTCAGATTCGATTTGATCAATTGAAAACTAGTTTGAAAACTTTGAAATGTCGGTCTTTTTGTTCCTATGTTATTAACGTTATTATGTTATTATCATGTTTTCACGAAAATTTTAATATTTTGTTTTTAACAAATATTCCAAATTTTTATATATAATTGAAAAACATTTATATTTGCTTATATTTACTGGTTTCCTCAGTGTATATTTCAAAACTAAGTGCCCATATTAAAAGCTCATCTTTGAAACTATATATCCCATATGGTATTAGTTTTCATTAAAAATGCGTTGCCATAACCTAGTGACATTTGATAACAACCAAGATATAAAGATTTAGGCCTCGACTGATATTCATCTTTCATTTATGAATTCTCCATTGAAAATGTTTATGATGTACTTTGATGAATGTAACTAAGTAATATATTTGAAATTATGATAAATTGCCTAAATCTTGAATACATGCATTCACAATTTCCATATCGTAAATCTATGACTGCCAATTTACCGATGAGCAAAAGACATCGCACCATACATCTTAGATGTCAGTTTTAAGAAATAGTGTTTTCTGTTCTGCAGCGAGGGTGTGAAGTCGGGATTGGAGTCGTATTTTACAACTCGTCGGAGTATAAAGATAAAAAATGTTGAAAGTTCCTACTAAAACTGGAAAAGTCTTAAGTTGACTGAACTCAAGTTCCGCCCAGTATAATATTTCATTAGTTTGACAGTTTACATAAAACGCATTATAAAATTTGATATATACATTGATATGAGCGATAAGTCCACTCAGATTTCACGCGGTGTGTGTGGTGTGTGATAGCTAGACAAACAATATATTGTATTGGGCCATGATATATTTAATAAATGTCAAATGAAGGCGAATATAAAGTCCCCCAAGATGAGGCGAGGATAAAAAAAGGTCATTTCGGTACGCAGAATTATTGTTTCTTGGAAAACAAGCGCGAAACCTAACTGTGGGTGCAGTGAGAGAGAGAGAGAGAGACTTATTGTTACATCAACCAGAAATCAAGCAATGGTACAATAAATAATATATAAAATATGTAAGTTAATTGGTATAGACTTGGGGGGATCGATACGGCCATAAGGTCATCGGCTTGAGGTATTGGCTATTGCACTTGGAATACCCAAGTTGGCGATCTCGTGACTCAAGCCAGCCACCCAATTCAGAATTTGATTGAATAGGTTTTTAATGTGGACCAAACTAGATGCTGTAGTAGCTTCATATTTAAAAGTAGTTTCCCGCTTAGAGCATTTTTGAAGCAAATGCGTAAGAAACCTCGTGGAAATCTGAAATGTTGAAATAAGAGAATCCTTTTGAAAGAATTAGATTCGAAGACGAAAACAAAATACAATTCAGAGCACAGGATTTTAATATTACCCCGACTGAGAGGAAAGTCGATAACACGGTTACCAGTTCATGTCGGGTACGGGAATAGGTAACATTTTGTTTGTTTCAGATGTATGGAAATGGTGCTGAAGGAAGCTGTAACCGACCAGCGGTTGCGAAAGGTAATGAAAGAAGATATTATTAGGCTCACCCGATCATTTCACGGAGAAACGTTCTCAACGTGACCAATGATGTTCCCGTCATTGAAGTTGAAGAATCAATCAGAAATACGACATCAGCTTTAGCGTTAGGGGGACAATCAGCTGAATGTAAATGAAGTTTATGATAAAAAATAAATATTCAAATCATACGTATTATTTCTTGTAAGATTTTGAGTATTTGTCATAAATATACATTTGATCGGTTTTCTAGAAATATATTTGTAATACCGAATAATATTACATATTTTTCTCAAAATTTTGCTTTTTTAAGCATATATATAATAAATATAAAATAGAAATATTTTACGCATGCAGAATGGAAAATTCTTGTCCCATTCTCCAGTTTCCAGGCAGCTGACGAACCCTTGAAGAGGATCACTACTGAGTGGCATCATCCTGTAACCTTCTTGACATTCTACCTCGCAATCACTCCCTTCATTGGTTGTATTGCTACAGAAGAGCAGAGTGTTCGGAGTAATATTTATATCCGGACATTGTCCTGCAAAAACGTGATTTTCATATTTATCTCAGGTGTCATTGTGTGACGAAATACATACAGTCTGGTTACTTTTCCAGGGGATTAGTTGAAATACTATGAACATTAGAAAACCTACCTCTTATTTGATTAATGTTACAGAAGCCAAACACAAGAGTTAATGCAATCCAAAAATGCATTTTTGCCTACAACTCGTTTCTAACAATAAATCTGTGACTGGAACAACTTTACACTCTGTTTTTTATCATATATGACCAAAAAATTTGTTCTTTTTCTCTTTTTTTTTTTTGGCGAATAGATAAAATTACATTACCAACCGAAATTTAATACAATTTGATATTTCTGTTTTTCTTTTATATAATCATGAAATATCGGCGTTCTCATTGACGACCGCCTCTATTTTGCCTTTCGTGGAAAGCTCGAATGCTTTTTTTTTCAGTTTATGATAATAATAAAAACAGCAGAGCAATGTTCAAATAAGTGAACACGAATGTCAAAGGTCAAATAAAACGACAAAATCAACGCTAATATTTATTTCGAAATCGCTTGGCCCAGCAGTTGCAAAAAGAAGCGATTTTTCGCAACAGCGACAACAACCACCCTGAAGAGAATAACAACAACTTTGCAAGACGATACAAACTTCCATGCAAATTTTCACCTCGTTTCTAGAGAGGTATATTGGCATTTCTGTTACTATTTCGGGGCGCCGTGACCTTGCAGCGATTGACCCAGCTGTGGCAATCTTGTGTTCTAAACCCTTGCCCACCATCTTACCCAGGGTGTAATAATTTGAGCAGTGAAGGCCTGAAAATTGAGATTTCGGTCATTTCTAGTAGTTCGCCTACAAGTCATATATTAACATTCCAAACACAAAATAGTAAACGTTTTACTTTACTTTCTATTCTACTTTCCCACGTTTCAGAATTTTTTTCTAATGGCGTTCATAACTCACCTAATAATTGTTTTTGATCCTGATTTATGTTCGTCGAAATTGGATAATATATATAGCAAATAGTTCAATATTCAACGTGAGATATTTAATAGACTCCATTTGAACGTGTATAAGGTTTCGTGTCAAGAGGAATATTGATTTCAGAATTGCGTTAATGGATTTCAAATATTTATAACTCTTTGCCAATTTTCTATATTGGGCAACGCAAGAATTGGCACATACTCAGGCTTTTATATATATATCACAGGAATTCATCGCAGTGTAATATAAGGTAACCAGCATACAGTATTGTTTTTAAACTATTCATTCTGTAGCGGTTTTGCATTAGAATATTATGTATCAGCAAGGCAATGCTCAAATATATGGAACGACATTTTATAATGGAATTGAATATTTTACACAACGGAAAAAACAGTTTCCGCTGAAAAAGTCGGCTCTTCAAATAAGTCAACGCAAATCACAAGATACCAATTTTTGATCTATTGAAGTACAGTGTCTTCACGAGCATGCACCCTCGTGGTCGTATAACATTACCATAGCAACGATTCAAAGAAGTAATTCAACATAAAACTTTGCGCATTTTACTACTCTTCTAGAGTCTTCTTAGCGAAACGCTCGAAAGATCTTTGAAACGCGCTAATTAACAGAACCACATAAAATTCCCCAGATTGCCTCCAAGCTCTAAATTTAGACTTTTGTCTTACGGAAATACACGACAGCATGACATGATGGCAACTTGAAATTTATTGGTGATGGCCAGCAATTGTGCTGTAATCCTGGTTTAAATTACGATGTAATAGAATGCATTACTAAACGTGACAGCTGGCAGATTCAATGAGCAATATTATTGAAACTAATACGACTTCAGACTTTCCACGTTTCATTGGAAAAACATCTGAAAATTGACCTAACAAATGACAAGTTTAGCTCGAAGTTAATGCCCGCAATATAGCACGGCGTTAAAATCGTTCCAGTCAATGATGCTAGTGATCGATGATATACATCATAGGTATAATTTACAAGAACTTACTCACAAAAATTTTTATAAACCCAAAACTACCCAGGTTGTAATAAATTGGGTAGGCTATACATCTTATAGAAGAATTCGTACACATCGCATACAATAGAAATGAATGGCTTGTTAGGAAGGTTGCCAGCTGACGACACCTCAAATTTATTATCGAATTTTCTTTAAAATTATTTTAATTAATTGAACTTAAATTTCCTAATTGAACTATTAAATATAAAATAAGCAGGCAAGAAGGAAAATGGCAAGATTCAAAAAAATCTAATAAAGTAAAAATGCTCATCAGGCCAGACAGACAAGGCATGGTAAAAGGTGAACACCATGATTGGGTGTAACATAATCGGTTGGTGGCTCCGAACCTAATATTTTACCAAAAAGCGTTTATATACAGAATTAAACTCTGGGCTTTAGGTTGAGAAAATTTGAACTCCATTTCAGACTGGACCGAACAGTGAGAAACTCAAGTATATCTAATTTTTGAGATAAAGGTTGATAAAACATGGTAGACTTGATACGTTTTGAGATTCAGGAATAAACTTTCACTTCTGCTTTCACCCTTGAAAGTCCGCCTTAAAATAAAGGGAAATTCAAAATCCCGACTCAGACTTCGGCGATAACATGCAAAGTTCGACTTCACAGCACTGGTTTATCAAAAAATCTGAAAGTTTTCTAGCTCTTGTAGTATAGGGAAAAAAAACAGGCACATGAACATGTTCATTGGGAACATACGGGCTGTTTCAGGGTTACATCATTCCCTATCGCAACAAACTAAATTTTTTATTCATCCGTATCCAGAACCAAGAATATCTGATTCGTTACAAAAAAGGAAAAAAATAGTACAAACATAGAAGAGACTACTTTACTAATTTCTCTAACTGTACCGTTCTTATAAAGTTAAGATAACCTAAACAGACATGTTGCTTCCTAATAAATTCCTGGGATCAGACGATATCGAACTGTTTGTGTGTATTCGGTCCAAAAATGACCGTATTTATTCTGGCACCGATGCTCGTCTCTGTATATTCTATTCACGAGTAATATCAGCATGTAAATGAAGTAGAAGTAGGGAAGTAGATGTCCAAATCCACAACATAGACAATAGGCTAGACACTGAAAAAAGGGAAAAAATAATTGTGAAAAAATTTAAGTAACAAAGTGACAGAAGGTGATTAAACTGACAGAAGGTGATTGAACATAATGAACGCCAATTCACTTAAAGTTTCCGGGTTAGAGTCTAGGATAATCGAATAATTGTAGCATAAAGCGGTTCATTGAAGGACACGAAAAATTCATTTATTAGGTAGCATTCGCGATGAACTAACTGGAATTCGTTTATCTCTTTGACTGTAACGCATATATTCAGGGGCGCAAAAGTGTTTAGAGTCTCCCGGATGAAGGATACGGATGTATGACAGTTTCAGGGCCACTGTTTTGGAATCTAGATGACTTTTGCCACCAAGAATTTATTTAAGAATTTAATTTAGAATTTGCCGCGAGCCTTGGACCATTCAATTCAATACAATCGAGAGACCAGCTTTGAGGTCGTCGTGAATTTCACGTAACTGCCGGCGTAAATATTTCTTAGTTTTTGTCGGTATTTGGACAGTAAAAGGACGAGAGCTCGCAGCCAATCGAGCAGGAGAGATAGAGGGATAAGTTAGAAAGTACACAGATATAATATGTTTTCACGAAACCGAAGTTTTAATACTGTATAGTAAAAGTTCCAACTTACTCCTAATAGATCGCCTGTGTAATTTGCATGACGGCAAACACCCCACCAACCAGATGTTAACAGGGCACTGTCATGTCGAACTCCATCAGAAGACAAATACCAACATTTAATGAAGTCCGGGGATTTGCCTGAATATAAAATGTCACTTCATTATAAACGATAAGTATAATTTAGTAGTTCCCTGTGTGTAAAAGGCGGTCGTCTTGTATAGCGGGAATGGGCAAAGTTTCCAGGGGTGGGCATGGTTTTTGAACCACGGGCGCAAAATTTTGCCCACCCTTACTGGCGGGCCACGTAAGTGTGACGTAAAAAATTACATTCTACGAACAATATTTACAGTGTTACAAAATTGGAAAACAATAGGCCTCGTGCTAAAACTAAATTTAAACACATTCCCAAAAAATTCCTTGGGCTATTTTTAGCTGAAACATCATAATTTGGTTTCACTTTGGTTGTGGCAGCATCGGGCGGGCCAGATTGAATTACCCAACGGGCCGGATTCGGCTCGTGTGCCATAGTGTACCCATGTCAGGTGTAAATCATGTGACGAAAATTTTAAATTTGAAGTTCAGCTGGCGGGCCAGGCTGGTATAAATCCGAAATAAGTTTCAGTTTAGAACAGAATTAATTACGGAATGTTCTGATTGTGGAGCGTATTCAGATAGGCTGTTATTAAATACCGGTCTAATATTTCCAGTCTCGTTCAAGTAAATTGAATTCCCATCGGATGGGGCAGAATAATTTGTATTTCCCAAGAGAAATTAATCATATCAACGTGAATACGTCAGAGCTAACTTCAGTCTTTATACTTTTTTTGACCTCTAAAATAAGTTTTACTCTCGTTTTTTTTTAATACACTTGTATCTATTATTCATTTTGTGGTGGGACACTGACATGAGAATAGGATTCTAACTTAAACCCCCTGACTTGACCATGGGAATTGGAATCGCATGGTAGACGTTCAATGAGATGAGATGGGACAGGCATAAATTACTACGTGGTAGGGTAGAAAAATATATTCAATGGACAAGCCTAAATATTTCATAAAGGGTCACACATGTAGACGGTCGACACAGGTTTTCTCAAATGGTTTTCGCGGGACCACGATTGCGAGTTGCGACCATCTATAATAAGTAATTTGCCTGTAATTTGTTTAATTCCTGTGACTATATTGCATTTATTTGTTTTCTTTCGTTTATTGTATTTTTTATTATCAAACGTGGAGAATAAAATAACTGATGAAAACGCGTTCAAAGACAAACTAGGTATTTGTATAGAAGAGCAAAGAGTGCGAGTGTTGGGAGTCTTTGGCCTTGGATCAGGAAAGTTTAAGAACTACTGGTCCAGCTTAATACCAATGAGTTGTGTATGCGGGAGTCGCATGAACTAGAAACGTTTCAAACATGTAGCAATTAGTTACAGGCAGGCAAATATGTGTGAGGCAAATCTTACACGCGAGCCATAGTCCGTCCCTGTCCGTTCTAGAGCGATGTTGCCGAAAAAACCCACTTTGAAAAAACTGGTGGCGCTACAGAGAAAAGTCAGAAGACAAGTTTTGAACGATAAAGTTACCCGCTGGAAATAAAATTGACGGCGCTAGTGAGTAAAAGTACTTGAGCCAACTTTAGCGTGAACTTAATGAAATTAATTTAATGCGCATTTCACTCCTAATTAGGCTCTATATGAGCATACACTGCTTTGCTGCTATATTTTATAGAACTTATATGTACACGGTTCGGCATTTCCTAGTACATCTATCAATTCAAAACTTTCTAAGATGGCGGTAACCAAATAAGAAAGAATACAAAAAATAACTGAAACAGTTCTAACCGCCGAAGGCAATTTATTATGACGAAACGCGGGCCGCTCCTTTACACTATACCATTAAAACTATTAGCAGACATGAAATTCAATAATACTGTATAGTCGTTACGCATGTTTGAATGTTAAAATAACCGAGTTCATATTCTATTGAAACTTACGCAAGAACTAGTTCATATTCTGTAACGTGGAATGTGGGCGGCATTCAATCCACGTTAACTGACGGTTGAATTATACCGATACATCAAGAATGACGCACCGACCGGTATCCATAACAAAACGCCGGGTATTGTACATGTAATCATTTCGGTTAATACCACAAGTTAAAATAATTCCGTAACCCAAATGCTTCCAGTCGCGATACAGAATTTTACACACGTCACAAGTTGTGTGAATCTCACTTGATATGAATACTGTTACGGATGATTGTTGCTATACTTTGGCAATCTCTATTTCGTGATTGTGACGTCGCAGTGACGTAATTTTTGAATGACGTAGTCGTGTAATGGTCAGTAACGACATTTGCAAAAATTGTTACGCCACGCCCACTAGAATTTATTGTGGTACTAAACAACACGAGAGCCGAAAGAAATCTTCTGCCAAAGTATTATATCTATCCTAACCCAGAACATAGAATGAATTTCAACATGAGACGCCTCATTTTACACTGCTCGTTACGATAGACGATTCCTTTGTTTCATTTGCTCCTTGGGTTATCATGTCCGAAAAAAATCGACAGTCCCAATTCTATGGTCATTCTAGTTATTGCAAAATCCAATCTTTGGGCCAGGTCGTATCCTATTTTACACAACGCCGAGCTCAAGATCATATTACAACGAACGAAATACCTGACTGAGTGGGAAAAACGCGTTTTATACTCTCATATAGTCCTAACAATTATTAAGACATCCTCGCCCTCAGAATTTATACAATGAGTTAGTCAGTGTTTGCCAACCTATTGGTCGCGGCACGAAACTGGGTCGCTTGTTATTTCAACAAAAACCTAAAAATTACTGATTTCATTTTTTTAGAAATTTCAATGTTTATTTAATATATTGTATTGAAGTTGTGAGAAGTATCACATTGTAAAAACCTGGCAGCATCTATTTTGCTTAAATCAACGCCACGATTCTAAAAACTCGCTTTTGGCAAATAAGCGCAGCGTTCTCACTTTGAAGTGATTTTTGGGAAAATTTATGTCATGTAAATATGATTGTTTTATATTAGTAATTTAATTTTGCCGCCATAAAAGCGCAACACCCCGTTTAGTATTTGAGCATATTCCCGGCTCGCGGCTCAACAAAATCTAGTTTTCAAAAAATTTGGATCGCTTGAAAAATTGGTTGGAAACCAATCAGTTATTACATGCAAAATACTCGCTTCTCAAAATTTGAGATTATGACGTCACGTTTTGTGAATATGAATGATGACATAACATTTTTAGTTGTTTTTATTCTACAATTTTCATTCCTCAAAGTGTAAATTGAAATCGTTAACATGTACCACTCTCGCGAGATCAAAATTTGCATAGAATTGATCGTGGATTGTATTATTTCCTATATGGAACTAGTTTCTGAGCGAAAGTTTCCGAGCAATTTTCATATTCTGCGCTATGACGTAACAATAGGTAATCGAAAAGAATGGTTTTAAATGGATTTCAGCGCATCAGCGGTTAGGAAATTAATCATTACACTTTTATACCCAAATTGAGTATAATTATTTGGATTTTCAACCACGTGAATTTGAAAATAAATAGTTAAGAATAATGGTGGATGTATGGCGCCAATCGCCCTAGAATAGCCTCCTCTGTAGATGGCATACTGGGTAGCCACACAGACAGTGGAGGTGATTTTTGAGGCAAATACAAAAGGTACAGTGAGACCAATAATACTTCCACAAAGATAATAAAATTTATTTGTACACTTGAATTTCTGTTTGTGTACGATTGTACGCCAGAGTTTCAGTAATCTAAGAGGGCGCTTTGCACAAAAGTTATTTTCTCTCTAAATAGATTCCAAATGACATGGCTTCTGTTTTATTTATCAACCTATATGTACCCATCAACGATAATGTTTCACAATATTCTTGAAAAATGCATCCCAATAACGCTAGTAGTCTTATCTCGATATCACGACTTTTTTTTAAAGAAATTAAAAAGGCTCGACACGCATTACGGACTTGCGAAAGATTGAATAATTTATAAGCGCTGTGAGGTGTTGCAATTCTTCATTTATTGAACTCGCCATATTCCCATAATTCCAATGAGTACATATGGTTAGAAATTGTCAAAATTACGATTCATCCGATTTTAAATATCTGATATAAAAATCAGTTAATTCAATCCAAGATTTATTCAAGTCGAAAACTGCAAATAAATTCATACTAACCCCATATTTTAGATCTCTCTCGTTCTTTCCTAAAGTGATCTTTTTGGTGGTTAGCAGATCTGAACACATAGTATCCAACCACGCCTAAAACTGCTATAACGATCAACACCGCAATATGTAAGTCCACTGGATTGTAGGCCAGATATAATCCCTGAAAAAAGTTAGCGTGAGTTAGGAAAAACTATAGAAACATATTCAGTATAAAGCCTTCAATTTCAATTTCACAATCACAAACACAATAGTTTCATTTACAGTAAAGTGAATCACGCATCAACAATAGCCGTTGCTCGTCAATAAAACAAATTTGATACCTGTAATGTGTACATATATGGGAGCCAGACGCAATCGCCCCAAGCGAGATACCATCCGAAGTGATCGTGGCAAATGTCTAGGGTCTTTAGGTACCATGTTTCGTTCCAGAAAAAATCTACGACATAAATTGCATGTAGTACGTTCAGTAACACCATAGAATTCGAGACATATCCGTATGCTTCAACTTGATACGCGGCAAAGGATAAGTTGATTAACGTCCATGCTACAATACCTGTTGAATTAAAAAATTTTGAGACAGATTTGAATTTTTCTGAGATATAAGATTTGATTTTTGTTTTCGATTTTTCGCAGCCGGTGCGCCGCTCGCAATAAGTTGACTCAGAATTTGTTTCTTTATTTTAACTCTATACCTACACCAAAGAAGCCAACAACGACTAACAAAAGTATACATTTAATCATCTTCAACAACACTTGATTTCTTGTTCCGCAGAACGGATGTCAACGTTTCGTACAAATCATGGCTCGTAAAGTCCCGCCAATTTAGAATTACATTAACAATAAATATCGCGACCACCCTGTGTTATAGAATCGCAATTAGAATAAAAACATGAATTAATGACATCACTTTCCAAAAAGTTATAACGCCTTGGACGGGTAACTATAGGGCATGTATGGATTCGTAAAACATTCGACTACTATTTTTCTACTTATGGGCAGTGTCAAAGCTATAGCTCATAGGTCATAGGCCGATAAAAAAAACTCTACTTAATATTTGTGAAAACTGGAGTCGACTGAGTTCGACATATAGCCTACCTAATTGATTGATTGTACTCAAGGTGAGTGAGAAAATGAGCATAAGATTCCAACCAAAATATTTAACCTTAAACATCAAAATATTTGGGTCCAATGTGCAAACACTATACCATAATAAACATATTCAATAATTAAGTTCAATTTTATAGTATTGAATGGTTTTCGGAAACTGTTCAATTCTGTATACATACCAGGTCTGCCGTTGAAGAATATTTTGAAGTCAAACCATTTTCCAATTCTTGGGTTAAATTCAATTCCCATAAAAAAATCGTACAAAAAATTGCCGCTAAATTTGCAATCATCTGGATCAGTAGGGAAGAATCGTCCTGAAATTACATACAATATGAATGAGTTGACGATAGGTGAAAATTACAAATATAGTATTACATGTAGGTTTGCGTATAGGAGCTCGGAGTTTTTCAAATTGCCCGGAGTCGGGCGGGAGTCTGCATCAAAATTTTGAATTCTCCGGAGTTGGGAGTCGAAATTGATCTTTAATAGTGATAAGAGAAGTTGAAATTTTTTCCAAAACTGAGTTTACAAAGCTTTTGTAACAGTCTATCAAAGAAGTCTTGTGCATGCCAAAGTTTTTGTTATTAAAATATTTTCGGAGTTGGAGTCAAATTTGGTACCACCGGAGTCGGGTAGATTGTAAATTTTCTCTGATTCCACAGCGCTGCTCTCAGCACAAAAATCAGACAGATGAAACTCAGGAGGATACTAACGAAACCAATGGCTGAGGAATCAGAGTTTGGCATGTTTTGAGTTGGAGCAGTCATATTTTGAAACTATTGAGCTGGGGACGGTATGAAAAATTCTTCAAAGATGAAGTGAATGGAGTCAAAATTTCATTCAAATCGGAGTTTGGAGTCAGCTGTGATTTTTTCCCGGTGTTAATTAAGTAAATTTTCTATTAGGATAATCACCTTTTACGTATGCAAATATAGCCAGCAAGTATCCAACAACGTTGACGACCCAGAGCATAGGCCCAAAATAGTCAAATATGATCGTCGGTGGGAAAAGACCAAATCCATATGCATTTGCAAACCATAGCGAATGAGTTATAATCCATGCCTGCGATGAAAAATAAGATTATTATTATATATACTTATACACAGATCAACTTGCATTAAACAATTCAAATATTTTTGTAAGACTTGCCTGTAATCCGTTAATATTGTACTTATTGACTTTTCCGGCTGGAGTAACGGCTCCTTCTTGTACTCCTCCAACATAAAAAGGTACAACGTAGTGCAAAACGTCAGGTAGAAAAGAAATAAGAAGCTGTAAAGATGTTTCAATTTCAATAATCAATATGAATCAAAGGGATCTGCCCCTAACTTACATGAAGTACGCTTAGATGAAGTTCTGGCCAGTTCATCCTATTATATTTGTCTTCAAGTATTTTTCCTGTCTTGCCCCAAAGTCATTATAAACTAAAGAATGTGGTTTGTTTAAACAGGCCAGCCCTTCAAAGAAATATAAGTTAGAAATAGAGGTAATACTAGTTGCTCGCTTGGCAAGTGGCGCGCGGTATATAACAAAAAATGAATAAAAATTTGAATCGATGACAGACACGGCCAACCCACCGAGAAAATCGCACACACGACTGCAGAATTACGAAATTTATGAGTTGTTGCGTGGGGCTCGTGAACTCGGCGATGGTTTTAAATATGAACGGTATGTGGGTACATTCCAAGACGATGAATATGTTACGACAATGCCGTAATATCCGACAAGCCTCTTTTAGTTGACAGGACAGAAATATTGTGATTTGTACACCTAGTCTAACATGACTTTTGTTGGAATTTTTACCTGTCCAATGATTTGAGGTATAATTAACATCCCGTGATACCGCAACCGATTATAATATAACTTTAAGGCGTGTAACTGCTAAAGTGGTAGATCTCAAGCTGGCAGTTCTACTTAGCCCAGTTTTTTGCCGCCTATGCGGCTTTCAGAAAATTTTAAAAATAACTTTTTGAAAGCTATATCATATAGTAAACTTCAGTTAAAATTTCATTTGTTAAATATCGCAAAATTGAGGTTTTTGGGAAAATATATTAGATGACAAAGTAAATAAATAAATAAAAATAAATCTCAATTTTGTATGTAGTTTTAAGAAATTTCACAGCTTTCGCCAAAAACAGGGCGCGCCGTATAGTTTGCGGTTCCATTACATTTGAACCCACGTACATTTGAACCCATGACAATTGCACCTGTATGCTATTGCACCTGTGGAATTTTTTTTGTTTCACGGATAGTTAAACCCATACTAACCCTAACCCATGGGTTTTAGCACCCGCATATAGATTGAACCCGTGGATATACGCATGGGTTCAAATGTACGGTCGCCATAGTTTGCCCATCCCCCTGACTTAATAAACGCAATCTACGCAGGCAGAAATTATAAATGATGTCAATTAAAATAATGACGTTAATCATAAATGCATTTCTCTGAATTCTTACTTGAAAAGTAATCCACGCTGAGTATATTCCTAATGCCGTCCAACTCCACCTTGGAATATTATCGAGAAATTGTTGGCCTGCAGTTACGTTACTCGTCGAATTTCCCCAAAAGGGCCCCAATAAATCGCCACCGTATCCGTCACAAGCGATGTAGAAATAGAGAGGCGCGATTGGGCAGAAAATAAGCATGAGTGTCAGTCCAATATACGTCTTGATGTCAACCTCCCTAAATACAAAACGACGTACATATATTTTAACAAGCAGAATATATTAGTACAAGACCTAAAAAGTTGATATTGTCCCTTGTCGGACCATATATGGCTGAGGTATGACCGATTCTATCGCGAAAATAAATTTGAAACTGGTCAAGTACATCGAGTAGATAGGCCAACGCAAAGCGTAACCTATAACCCAGGCTTCAATGACTCTAACATTGTAATTGTATTCATAACACGTCCCACGTCTCATTACGTTGATTGAGTTATTTATAGACCACATGAAATGGCTTAATTGCTAATCACATTTACATTTAAGAAATGTTGACGTCGTGTATGTACATACTGTAATAAACTTTAAAAGTGTAATTTTCTTATAGATCGACTAATAAAGAAACAATAATGCAATGACGAGTCCGAATATGTGATTTCAATCATGTGTCCTGCGTAAATGAAAATATATTTCAAATTTTTTTACTGAGCAACGAAATAGTCCCAGAATATTTACACTTTTCAATACTTAATTGGAAATCGATTCCTGCCATCAGAATATTCAGCCAGGCGACAAATCTTATTCAGCCAGGCGACAAATCTTATACCGTTATGCATGCCCCAACTGAGGATCGCGCCTAAACTAAACGCAGTAGACTACAATAATGCCAATACAAATATAATATTACCAAGCACGTCCCCAAAAGCCTTTTCTTGGTTGCAAGATATCCACTGCACTGCCGTTTTTATGATTATCCAATGTTCCATCGTTATCGTCTTTATTTTGAATCACTGAAATTTCTTTCGAATCTGAATCTTTCAGCAGACAATTGGATTCGATCTCATTTCCAGTCATGTTATGGACTATAATTATTTAAACTAGCGTCCTTATGCCAACATACGACTGCAAACTGTTTTAAAATGAACATATTTATTGATTTATATACGGTATTTTTTCATCGTACTCGTAACGTCATAAAATCACTTAACGTTATAACATCACTTAACGTTATAACTTAGGGTGCTGCACCGTAACTCAGTCAAAATATCATGCCGTAAAATCTAATCGATGTAATCGCATTCCAACCCCCGTATCAGGCTGCTTCACTTAATTTGGTCGTCTTGAGGCAATTTGTCAGAAAAACGTTTTTGTTTACCAACAAATATATAGGCTATAATCTGCACCACGGTTTACGGTCCGTTTGTCTCAAAATCACCAGCAGTGTCATTCCTAATAATTCCATCACAAAGAAGAATTGAGTCATTATGACACTACGCGATCGGGCATAACGGGCTACTTTTGAAGCATTCTTTTACAAGGTTAAGTTGGAGGTTGTTATCCGTGACCCCCAAAAAGGTTACAGAAGACATCTTGACAGAATATAAAAATGTTAAAAAGCTATTTCTCCGCCCGATAGAGTGTACTTTCAGCAAAAAGCCAGACTAACACAATTTCGTTTCGACAGTCCGACAATGTTCTTCTAATATTGAATCAATTTGTAATATAGTTCACGTGAATGTACATTAGAAATGAGTTATAAATAAACTTCCAATATAGATACCCCGATTCGCATCTGTAGAACCCTTCAGCGGACCACACGTGGCGTAAGGTATACGTTATGTGAGTAAATTGGTGGTACCTTTTCATCGTAATTTATTTCCTGTGGATTTGTGCCCTGAACCTCTTTATTTCTCCACCACGCGTGTAATATGTTGTTCACGATCGCTCATTTTCTGAATGTATTTTTTTTCGACAAGATACTGACTACCCATTATTAGCTTAACTAAGAACAAGTTGCTGATAAAATAATGATCACTTGTCCATTTAAATCTGTATGCAAGAATACACGTTGAATCTAAACTAAATTCCACCAGTATTTATATGCTAAGTAGGTCCAAAAATAAAACGCACGCTCCGCTTGCGACGACATTATGTTAAACGATTTGGGTAATCCTGCAATTGTTTCCTGAAAACGACGATTTCTTGGTAATGAGAACAGCAAGATATGCGCGATGTCTAGTATGTAAGCTGTTTGTCCAGGAAACAAAAAATAACATGATTTTAAAAATCGTGTACTAGTTTTGAGAACTTGTTAAGAAATACAGTAAAATATGAAATTGCTAAATATATTCATTCTACTTTATCCAAGAATAACATTGCCTATCTTTCTCAAAACAGCTGACTACTTAGTTGAACTAATGAGGCAGTCCGTTCTTTGTCTAACATTCAAAGCTCGCAATGTGCGATGTATTATGCAGTTGAATTCAATTCCCTGCGGATTGTAAATGTATTGATCAGGAAAACAAACGAGTCTGCTATGCTATGCTAAGTGATTGAAATAGAAAATACGGGCCGCCTCTATCGTTTAAGCCCACTTGAGTCTGACTTAACATTACGCAATATTGTACTTGAATCTAATTATTTCATCCTAGATATTTTAGGAATGTGGGACTAGCCGTATGCTCGAATTACGTACCTTCGTGACACATGCGCGCGGCCCAGACTGACTTTGTGAAACATTTGCGCCCAACACCGTCTAGCGATTAACCTCTTTAGATGCCCGTCTGGCAATTAATGGAAAGATGGCATAAACTAAGGACTCTATCTGGACTTATCGAATTTCCTATTTTCTTTGAATCAGCATCATTTTTCTCTATTCTTAGATAATATTATCGAAGCAGAATTGATATAGCCACTAGTTGTATTGAAACGCTAAAAAACTTTTCCCCACAACAAACGGTGATCGAAAATACGAGAATTCGTTTAATTTGATTATTCGCTGTAAAAAGCCGTATTTATTTATGTCTGAAAAGGTTGGGTATGAATTAACGAAATCTTATAATATATAAAAGTTACATATATATTTGTAGAGTGAGAATATATATATATATATATATTCAAAAAGTATACGAAACTGGAGATTTTTTATAATTTTAACCAGTCTGTCATAAAACACTCGAGTACAGCAAATAGTCCATCGTAGTACAAACACGTATAATGGATTTGTACCGAGCCTGGGGCAATTTGGTAATAGAGAGGTATAAGGGCAATGACACGATAACAAGTACGAATGAACGATGTTTTTATCATTCAATTGAAAAACCGGCAAATTATATGCGAACGCATAGTGCATAGAATGGTACTCCCGTAGTATGTGAACTAAGATGACGGACACCGGAACGTAGTATATATACCAGGTTAGGGTTAGGCCATAATTTCAGGTACAAATACTACATTTGGCCAGTTCCCAAACTCGTAATAGAACTAAAATACGGAAAGTTGGAATAAAATCAAGGCGTGACGGTACACATAATGTTCCGGTGTCCGCCATCTTTGTTCACATACTACGGGAGCGCCCATAAAATAATTCAGTTCCTTTTCTATACTCACACATCTTCTTCAACAATACCAGCGCACATTTACTGTATATCTACTGTAATTTAATCCATTCTACCGCAGCCATTGGAGCTGATAAACTAGACCGAAAACCAACACTTGATGAATCCCCTTTTCGTCGGAAACATATGATCACTTTTTACTCGTTATTTAAACGAAGAACCTAAAGCGATCTTATTTTCATCCTGTAATAAATCTGTCCAACTGAGTTTCCAATTGTATCACTTGGTTAAGTGTTAGATATCAGCTTTCACGTTTACACTCGATATTAGCTGATATCCTGTCAGAAACAGTCGCTTCACTAACACCACATCAATTCTCTCGAACGTTTTTTTACTTTGAAATAAGAGGTCGATTTCATTTTGTGAATACGGCTTAACAAACTTTACATTAAAATGGAATGCATGCACGAAAGATGTCTTACTCTGGCACCTCGATAAAATTAGAATGAACATAATAGGAAGATATTTTTCAAATAATCTAGTTATTATGTTTTGATACTAAAATTGAATTCTTAAGCTTTCATAGCTTGATTCCTCAAACAGTAAGCGCTTGATTACTATAAACACTACTAGAATGGGAAATGACTCTTTTTATGAGGGTGGTATATACACTAGACAAAAGAATAATTTTTTGATATTAATTGAATTTTAATTTATTTGAATAATTTCAGAGCCAAATGCTGTATTCAAACGGAGTATTGGGGGTACTCCGGCCACCTTCTTTTTAAAAAACTCAAAAATTCGAGTTATTGAAATACCAAAAAAATCGGTGAAACAAGATTTGCCACGCCGATTAGTTTGTTGCGGCAATAACTTAAAACAGGCCGCTTGTGAGTTGTGATTATTGTCAACATGTAGGCTTACCAAATACGTCCCGCTTTAGGCGGGACAGTCCCGCTTTTTAGCATCTTGTTCCGACAAGTCAGCCAAAAGTTCCGCTTTGGCGTTCCGCTATCCAGCATAATACACAAACATGTTCTCGTTATACTGTTGTTGCTGTGTAGAAAAAATATGATACCCCTATCAATATGGTCCGAACTAAGTTCAAAGTATTTCCATTCAGAGTTCAAAATTACGTTGGTTTAACTCAAGTTTGAAGTTACAAGTCTTGTCGTCAATGTGACTCGTATTTATCTATATTGCTGGTTCCACTACTCTGACTCGACATGTGACTCGAAAAAAATGCGACTCTATACCGAGTTTAGTAACTTGACTTTGGTATTTTCTGTTTAGAACCACTTTACAACATCGTCTAACCATTGTGCCAAAATCACGAATACTTGATAAAACCGTTCACAATCAAGACAAGGTAACACCGCCAACGCAAATACATCAGTTCCTGTTTCAAAATGATTAACTAACGGAGGAACTTGACTAAGTGTAGCGTGGTATACAATTGCTATATCATCATCACCAATGTCTTAGTCATCGGTTGCTTGTTACATATGTGAACAAACCATGATTTCCGTAGCCATTCAAGTTGTTGTATAGTCGCGTTGGACAGATCAAACTTGTTGTCATGGGTAACTTGAAAATAGCATGTTCGGATATGACTGTATTGGTCTATCCCAATCCATAACATACCGGAATCTGGGGATTTCAATTTTAAACCCTGGTCAGACGATTTACTGTTTCCCCAAAACCTACAGATTCGTCCCTCATTCAAATATATATTATTAAACCGAATCGCTGTCTTTCGTAACCTAGGTTTATTTAATGTAACTAACCAGCGAATCTCTAACATGTTGACAATGGAAATTTTTTTTTACATCAGCATAATTTGATGTAGAACATTTGTCGAAAACTCCGGATTATCAGTAATAAAACATGAGTATTGGTTAACTTTTACCTAAAAAATCTGCGGGATTTGACAATCAAAAAATGAATGAAGAAATTCTCAAATTACATTCTTACAGTTTCACCAAGTAAAATTCATAAATAAATCAAGTAGTCTTTAACGCGATTTTACTAATATTGCATCAAACGAGAGCTCAATAAAAGACGTAATAATCCCTTTGTGTTGATATATTTCAGCATAGTTCTCTTGTTTTGGTGACATGATGTTTTGATGTTACGCAAATCGACATTTCCTGAACATGTATCGCAACAGAGTGGGGTTAAATATTTTTATAATTGTTGCTGTTTTATTCGATTTTGGTAATATGTGCCCAGTCCCGAGTCTTATTGGTGCCAGTATCTAATAAGTACTAGTAAGCTAGAGGAAGTTCAGCATCTCAAATTTTCATAAGATTCCCAATTGCGATAACTATTGAGTATACGTTATGTTTTAGCATAAGATTCAATTTCGTCTTTCTTTAAACCTCATCTAAGTCAGTATTGATAGACTCGAATTACCTGTACATTATTTGCTTCAGATTAGTTAATAAAGTGTACGTGCAAAGTTGATTCGACTCTGGAGAGAGGAGAGCTCAACCATATAGAACTTCGATTAAACATAAATCGTCGGTTTTATATGTGGTACATGTTATTACTGAAAAATTGACAGTAAATGATGCTCACTCGGAAAAATGCGGTTTGTTTTTTTAAAATGATTTCGATTATTGTAATATGGGTTGTCGTGTGGAAGATATATTGTTACAAGCCCAAAAGCACATTGGATATATACAACAATGAAGTTTTTTTCCGGGCAATGAAAACGCGAAAGATTCTACCGAAGCACAGCAAGAATTATAAGTATTGGATATACCCTAATGCTATCACACCGGAAGAAAGCATCGAAAAATCTCACGACATCACGCTTGCTGTGCATACTTCCTACTACAAATTACGGTACTTACCAAGACTCATAAAAATGTGGGATGGAGTAATATCATTGTCTGTATATGCAGAATATCCAATAAGAGCTTTAGCACTTGTTGAGATTTTGCGGAAATGTTGTATAAAAGTTACCAAAATTGTTAAATTTCACTTTGTGGTTCCCGATGTAGGGGACATGAAAGATCAAGGAATAGAAACATCAGATGAAACTGACGTGGTAAAACTATTATCACAAGCTGAAAAAGACAAGAGAGCAGAGAATGAGATGTGTATAAACTTAGAAAACCTATTACAAAGTCTTGGAGTTGCTGAAAATAGCACGCAGTCAGATTACCCGATTGGTGTTGTAAGAAACGTCGCATTTGAATACTCGACTACAACTATGATTTTACAATCCAATATTGAATTACTTCCTAGCGCCAACTTGCGAAATGGGTTTCGTACTTTTGTAAAATCTGTGCCCAAAGACATAAGAAATAAACAAGGTTTTGTAGTTCCCCTTGTAGAAATCGACGAAGAAATGTATAAAAGTATGAAACACCTATTCCCAATCACAAAGAAAAATCTTCTGAAAGACTTCAAAAACCACTTCAAGCCTACTGAAAGCGACTTCAAAACAGAAAAATTTAAATGGTTCAACTATGCAAAGTGGTTAAAATTACGCCGGAATATGTCAAACAAAATACAAATAGTTAATTATGAAATTTCTATTGACGATAACACCCAGCCGTTTTTATTATTACCCAATTATGGAATTCCAAACGGAAATTTAGAGGATTTCACACAAAACTATACAA
This sequence comes from Styela clava, assembly GCF_013122585.1. Lineage (NCBI taxonomy): Eukaryota > Metazoa > Chordata > Ascidiacea > Stolidobranchia > Styelidae > Styela > Styela clava. The sequence goes on from NW_024102837.1 coordinate 12,444,234, forward strand.
AACGTTTAATGCACGCTGGCTTAGAAATTAAGGTTTTAGACAATGTTTTCTTAGTACGTGTTGGGTATACATAGACAAAGTCTGATATTATCATGCGGTTTCCTTCCATAACCGACAATGGATTTACAAGCATTTTGACTTCAACTCTAGATTGTGAATAAAACTTCACTATAGTATGAGCATATGCAATTAATTTATAGTTTTAGATTAAAACTACGACTCTGACGATTAGGTTCAAATTGCGACTTTATAAAATTTTAAACTTTGACCTCCATTCCAAATAATTGGAAATTACGACTCCAATACTGGCCCAAGATGTAGAATGTATTGTAGCTGTGTATAATGGACCTCTTCTTGTGTATTTGAGTTTTTTCAACAATACAGACTTCAAGGACATATTTACATTTTTATTGAATTTGAGACAAGAACTATTTTATTATATAAAATAGATAGAGTATATACAGAATGGTACAAAAGTAGGGTTACATTTTCTATATTATTTTTCTGTGTTAATTGTAATCTCACCCTATATTATCGAAAGTTACAGTTTTTCACAGTCTGAATGTACATTCTAAATTGGCAATGGATAACAGGAGAGCAGTATTCTAGTAGATTACTGGAATTTCTTGGCACAATCATACACAAACAGACGTTCAAGTGTTGAATAAATTTTCTTTATTTTCGTAAATGTAATCAATAAATTTGTGGGTTTTGTTGCGGTGGGGTGAGGAGGGGGTTCACCCATATACAACGTTTTTGTCACTCCGCAATTAAGGATCTACCTTGACATTGGGGTCGTATTCATCATCCGGATTTTCTTCCCTGTGCCATAAATAATACAAAAGAACTTGAGGACCAAAATGCTGTGCTCTTGAATTCTGACAAGACTCAAACTGGGCTTTGCTGAGTGATGCTGGACAGTCTTTGTCGTGATAAATGTGAACCATGGCTGGTTCCATACTTTTGAATATTTGAAGACCAGCCTTCTTCAATACCGCGTCACACTGTAGAATGAAATGAAAAAAGGATTATTACAAAACATAAAAAAAAATGATTCAAATTTGTGATTTTAATGACATAGCTCAAAATATTCTAGTAACTCAAACACAACTATTATATATCTAGTCCAACTTTGGCTAGTTTCGGCGGATACTGGACCAAAGTCGCATTTTAATACTCCCCGGAGTAGAAATTTTGAATCCGTCAAAATCGCAGTTTAAACTCTCAATAATGAGTCAAAATTTTCCACAGAAACTCAAAGAAGTGGATAAACTTAACGTTCTTAACAGTGCATTAAAAATGGATTGCAAACGCCAAACTTTTCGACACAATTTTTGCAACCCGGAGTTGGGAGTCGAAGCTGATTAAAAACTTCAGAATCATGGCTTCGAGCCACTCTTTAAAGGATTGTGGATAAATGCACAGAACAGCTCATACCACATGCAGTTAAATTGCTTTCTGGCCTCATCAAATACAAAAGTATTCAAATTTGAATACTATTTGATATGTACTCACAAATCTCAAGTCTTCTAATCCCCATCCTTGTATAGAAAGATCGAATCCTCCACTTTTCAGAAAATCACTTTTGTAGAGCGATACCATTCCGTAACTAAATGTTCTCCAAAATCCCGCAATTTCCTCAAAATAGAAATGTGTTTCGGGTGCTTCTTGATAAGAATAAACAACTTCTGGATCGTATTGACTAAAAAATGTTGGATAATAAACCTGTTTCCCTCGAATCGTACTTCTACGAATGTGAGACAGTATTTCTGTTTTAAACAGAAGATCAACATCACAGAAAAACAGTAATTCATCACGTTCTTCCGGATGAAAAAGCTTCTTCGCACCCATTTGCAAACCGACACCACGAGAAAATTTGAGTCCGTTGGAGACTGGGAAGAAATTTATTTCTGAGCCTTGGTGGTTTTCGCGTAGTTTTGTTAGATTGTCTTGAACAAATCGGGTTTTGTCGCTTTGTCGGATAATGTCTTCTCGGTATTTCTCCTCGTCGGCGTCTATGATCTGTTCGTCTTTTGGGGTTACGCGAATCTTTTCTGGAAAGTAGACTATCGACAAACTTACGTTTTCTTGCTTGTTTAAAAATTCTTCTTCAAAGTTTTTCAAAAATCGCATCAGATTTTCAGGTCGCCCGCTCAACGCAACTATGAAATTCACTCTTTCGTTTCGTCCGCTTGTGACCTTTTTTTTGTCGCTTTCCATTTTCGATGCTACAGACTTAACACCTTGAATATCAATAGGATATATCTCGGTGAAATACACAACAGATTCAGGAAATGTTCTTCGATAATGAATATTATTCAAATAAATAGTCATAGGACGTTGGCGAGAAGTCCCTTGCACTTTTAACCGTGATATCATGTCCACAGACGTTAGGGGGTTTACAAAATATCGCATCTGAGTTACCGATATTTCGTGAATGTGAGCTTGCAAAGCAGTGAACTTCATACGCAAGTCTTGTATGGTGTAAAACACATTGGTGATAGCCGCTTGTTTTATAAACGATGGAATCGCTCGAACAAGAGATGACGTAGAATAAATGCTTTTTTTCGTTATTGAGTCCCAAACGTATCCCGCGTGAGAATTCCATGCCTGAATAAAGTTAAGTGAGTGAATGAAAGATACTGAATAATTTCATGTATTATGGGGACAAGAAAAAACTTCGGTGAACTGTACCACTCTATTGAGAAATTGAGTACAAAATCGGCGCTCCAAAAGTGTGTGTACCAATATGGAGGTAACTAATTTTGTCCGCCTACTCTACATCAAGTTGTGTGAAGGGACTGTGACCTATGGACAGTGGGTATATTCACTTGGCTAACACAGACAGTGCCCGAACTCGTAATAGAACTAAAATATGTGAAATCGGAAGGAATATGTGAAATTATGGCCTAACCCTAACCTTGTACACACAATACGGGGGACTAAAAACTACTGAACAAGAACATTTTTTATATCAGTGATTTTCAACATTTTCGATGAAACGGAACCCCAATGAAACACTTCGGTAACTCTAGAAAAGAACCCCTGTGCATTAGATCAATTGTTTTTTATGGTCTCAATTGTACGAATAAATATAAAAGAAAACCTAATAATGTGAAAACAAAATGACCTTTTTAGTATTACAAGTTTAACAATAGTGGAAAATTTATTAAGTATTTGCTTATATTTAAACAATATACATAAATATATACTCTCAAATTTGAATGGAGACGTTTGGAACCCTTGGTTTGTACTGGCGGGACTATACAAGGGGCAGCGGAAATCCGCTTGGGAGGTACTATTTTAAAGAATCCCTATGGTGGGCTTTGAAAATTCAAAATACATGATTAGACTAGCAATGAATCTATCACATACATTAATAAAATATCGATCGAATGAGAAAGTAGAAAGGTATAAAGAAATCACCTTATAGTCAAATTCTCTCAAAGCCAGAAGGCTTGTCATTTTTTTAACTTCAGTCTCCATTTTTGTGATCTTTGTTAACATGTTAGTTATTCTGTCCTTTAAAATTGTTTGATGAAATTTATACTGATATTTTGATTCTTTGTTTGCATGGAAAGTAAGTGCAACAGCTAAAAAATAAAAATAAATAAATAATAAACAACAATAATTCTGCCCATGAGCCATAAAAGCAATAAATATTATTACTTCTTTTTCTCTCTGACATTTCTTTTATATTCGCATCGTAGCTACCAAGGCCGCCATAATTTTGATAAAATAAATTTATTGTTTCCCAAGATTCCGTACAACTTGTCCCAGTAATCTTCCGGACACATCTTCCAAGTTCAATGTCTTCGTGCTCTGTAAACATTTCACCCAGGCAATCTGAAAGTCTGGGTCCTATTCTGCGTAGAAGTTCTTGAGAAAACAGGATTCCAGTTCCCCCCTTTGAAAATATAATTTGAAAAATAAATCGTAAATTTATGAAATTCCGACGTTATTAATTAAGTCGCAAACTTTCGGAAATGCACATAGTCTTGTTCTGGTAGTTATTCACCATACACACGATATTGTCAAGTATTAAATTAAAAAGTAATTTTTCAGGTCAAAGATATGCGAATTTAAACATCACATTTCATGTTTTCACTTCTACAGAAGCCTATAATGATTCAAGGGAGGAAAAGAATCGATGACGTAAACCAGTGGTCACCAAAGTGTGGGTCGCGACCCCAAGTGGGGTCGCCCTAAATATGTCTGGGGTCGCCGAGTGCCCATCGTTGTCTTTTCTTTTATTATTTTTATTATGTGTGTGACTTCTCGGCTTAACGCTAGATACTTCAAACAAAAGAATGAATAACAAGCACGCAGACAGGTAATATCAAGAGCAATTACGATAAATAAATTATGACATCATAATCACAAATTTAGTCCGTGTGAAAAACAGTGTTCTATGACACAAATACACAACAGTGTGCAGTCTGCACTGTTAAGTTGAATAACGCTACATAGGCTAGCAAGTTTCGACATTTCGAATTGGAGTGACTTATTTTATAATAAGGCTATTGCGTAACGACAGTAATTTATATTTTAAATTAAATCGTTATTGTGTCTTAAATGTACTCTGTACAGTGGTCGTTGCTTTTACTGCAAATCCTCATTTTCCAGGCTACCGTCATATTGATAATTACAATTTATTAAATGGCTGATAAACATAAAAGAAAAATATCGTATGATCAATCTTTTTGAAAGCTTGACTTTTAGTGCCATGAGTCTGCTAAAATCAAAGCAACGAAATCGCTTCACCGAAATGCTTATCATACGTAATAATATTGTAGATGGGGTCGTGTCTCAAACAGTTTGAAGACCACTGATGTAAACCACTAAAATGATTACGTCCACATAGCTACAATAAACCAAGTAATTTTGTCCCCAAGTGAAATTTACTCCCAAAGATGGTAAATTGTCCCCGATTGAGACCCCGCTGAGGTAGAGATTGGAAATAGGCTTTGCAGTAAAACAATTCAACGTTTGGAATTACTGTATCCATTATGTCTGCTCGACAGCAATGGAGCCGACGTATAGCTAGTCATTAACATTATGGTCTGCTGTGAGAGTTTCAATAAAATTATAGATATTTTTTGAGGAGAATCGTTCCAAGCAAGGTCACGGGAACTCACTCAGAAACAAAGGAAACTAATCTCCGAGCAAAGTAACGGGCGGCCTCTCAAGTGCCAAAAGAGCTAGTGAAAGAGAGCTACTGAGCCTATCGTGGTATAGAATTCTGCGTTTGACATGCTGTACGTCGTTAATTATGTTTTACTGATATTCCGAGAATATATAAAGTTCACCAAAACAAGTCAAGAATCGAGTTCCATTCGAATTACAGATATCTGGAGTATTTTATCATATCACAATTTTCTGAGTAAACAAACTAGATTATTTGCTCCGATTGAGCAAACAAAACGGTGACGGAAGCCGCACGTCGTAATAAGAAGTTCGTACGTAAAACCAATATTAGTGACGTAGTACTAACTTTATTGTATTTTAGAGTTTTGACGGGAAAACAGTATACGGGCGTTTTCCCGTTAAAAGGTGTAAGCCATTGGTGTACAATGAAATATTTTACTCGCAAAATTTAACAACATTCTTCGACTTTTATGAGTTGTTAATCGGGGGCCAAGGTCGTTGTACCAAAATGCCCGAATTCAATAGTCTAGATTCATATTTTTTAACGGTAATAATACGAGTCAAAATTTTCTACAAAACTAAAAAAGCATTATGTTAACTACGCGTTCTTAAACTCCAATTAAAGGAGGTTTTCATAAGCTAAAATTTTTTGTTTTCAAAATTTTGATTTTCGCTGAGTTCGGAGCTGGAGTCAAATTTTTCCTAACCCGGAGTCGAAATCAGAATTAACTTTCTCTCAAACCGGAGTTGGAATGGATTGTAAATTCCCCGGTCTTGATTATGCCTTTGATTTGAAACATTTATGTCTCACCATGCAATAATTTTCTCCATCTGCTAAATAATCCTCTGGGTGTTTTCCATATCCAGAATGACCGATAAAGTACGGCTTCGTGGGATCGGCTTGACTGAGTAGTTTTTTCAAGGCATCCACCTTTATATATGCATCGTCATCCACCCGTAGAAACCAATCAAAACTGAAAAAAATACTCATTCAGACTAGTTGGAAAAATTTTGGCGTGAGTAATCTCACATTTGGTCAAAATCCAACTGTATTGTATTGTTTGCATTCTTTCTTTCTTAAGTAATCAATTTTATCCAAATGAGGCATTTCTACGTCACCGCTCCCTATGAGTACATGCATGTTCAGTTGTACGTATGTGCATTCGAATGTTCATACTTCCAACTTTACTGAGTGACTGTTTTTAAAAATTCAAATTATTAAAGTGTTGTCAATAACGCTGTACATTCGTTTTGCGATAGTGCAGCAAAACTCTATCGAGTTTCAAGACTTTTATTCAGCGAAAACACGGCTAATTGTACATACTTCTTCAAATGATTGTCGTGAATATACTTCAGCATTGAAAAACATTTCTTCTGCGGCGGATACGAAACGTCTGATACGCCTGGTAGTTGGATGATTCTTGCTCCGTTTTTCAGCACAGAAACACGCCCAGATCTTACACTTGGCGTACCGTTGTTACTTGCAAATATTTCAAGTCGAACATCCTGATTTTTGGCCCATGTTTCGACCACGGCTTCCACTCTCGTACCAAGAAATTTTTTCATTGACATCATTCCTGTGGCAAAAATCAAGTTTAAAAGTTGGAATGTTAAATGGAATACGTTCATTTTATTTTTATAAAATAATTTCCGACAGAAACTACTATCACCCAAAGATTGGAGGGCAAAAGTTCCACAGATGAATGGGGCATCGAAGTTCTCGTTTATTTCCGTAATATTAGCTAAGAGAAATTTGTCAAATGAGACGTGACCAGTGTTAACTCTAAGCGAATTATGAGTGCGAAAGTGCTTCGCAGTCGAAAAAAAAAGTGCGAAAGTGCTTTTGCCGATTTTAACAAGTTAGGTGCCCTAGCCTTTCATATAACCATTTAACAGGGCATAGATACTCGAAAAAGCGCTCCTCCGGTTAATATTATGAATTAAAGAGAAGCCTTTCCGTTAACCGAGTTCCCTTTAAGCGAATTCATGTTTAATTAAAACAAGCGAATTCATCGGCAACGAAAAGACATCTACTAACACTTGCCGCGAACAAAACTTTCATGCAATGTATCACGGTGTCAGTTGCTTACTCGCGTGAACAGCAAAGGCTTTCACATTTGTTACTCCTTCCATCTAACAGACAACGATTGATACACGTAGGATGGAAACCATATTAGTTACAGGGTGGATCATTTGTACAAATCCTGTGCAAAATAATCCACCCCCCCCCCCCCCCCAAATATAAATAGCAATCCTCCCCTTTCGTGAGCTAGCGTGACCTAATTTCTCATTTACATTTATATTATACTATTTCAGAGCTTACCCAAAGACAAGTAATTTTTGAATGTCGACATGCCTTGGTTTGCGTGCGAGTTAGTTTAAATCAGGCAGAAAACATCATATATTGGCCAAATGTTTAGTAATGTCATGTACTTTCAGCATTCATAAATAGCACTCTCTGTAATGCTGCTGACCTAGTATCAAATATTCGCATCACAACGCCACTTGCGAGGTTTCCATATATTTCAATTACACTAATAGGAACGATGACACCAAAGAGTTTTCTTTTGCGAAGGTACACGAAATATAACGAGGGTGATTCTTGAAAAAAACATGAATATATAAAATAAACCAGTGATATGATAGTGGATCCCAAATAATTTTGAGAGTATCTCGAAATACCAATCCATTTGATAAATAATTTTTATTCGACCACATGAACGCTGATATACGCATTCTCAGATATCGGACATCCAGTCGCGATATTCAATCGTTCATATGCACAAATCTCACATTAATAGTAATTGCTACCCACGTTTGTAAAGTTTAGAAACCAACAAACAGAAAATAACTTATCCTAAAACACAATTAAAACTTAGTCGTCAATAAATTCGTCGCCAAGACGATGCCATACAAAACAAAAAAGATTTGGTCGCGAGAGTTACGTTAGATGACTGCAAAACAACGTTGTTTTTTAAGCAGAATGTAAAACAATCAAATTAAAAAACGGGAGTTACGACGCCCTTAACACATCGTGTGTATTAAACTTCCCTGGTAAGTACTATTATTATTGTACTTATACACCTGTTGTATTTCGGACAATTTCGAATTTAAAATTAATGAAAACCCGACATATAATAAAGACGCAAAAGTAAAATGAGTACCCGACATATAATAAAGGCGCAAAAGTAAAATGAACATTTATTGAAAAAGTTATTATTTAAGAAAGACAACATGATCGTACAATTCCGCCCAAACCTCGATGTTCGCAAGTGAGATGATAAATAAATACTTCCCTGTATTCGAGCAATTAACTTTAGCGTATCGTTGTTCTGCCAATAAACAGCCGGGTGCAAAATATTTCCGTCCTGTGATATGCTCACAAATATTCTCGATATTAATATCATACCCTCGCGTATGTACTTTCTATTAGCTCTTTAGTGATCCCTTCCATCCTTGGCCAAGTCATGTTTCGAATATGTGAACATTTTATTCGACCATACATGGCCGGCGGGATGTTAAAATTGAAAACAAGAGAGAGTCGCAACAATCGCGAATTTCGTTTTGTTGCGCCTGTTATCGTCGAAAATGATTAAATTTGTTGTATTTTGAGGCATTTAAGCAGTAATAATTAGGGCATGACATCATCAAAATCGTCAAGTGAGATTTTGAAATTGCAAATTCCGTAAATAAAATTGTGAATTACTCAGTAACGAATTCAGCTTCAATGACCGTCGGGGTATTGTTTTGTTGAAAATTATAATTAATGTGAGAGCGCCAAAAACATACAGTCCATACCGATGCGACTGCAATTTATATGGCCGCACTTGGTGTGGCGTTTATTAATAGTGTAAAATAAATTAAACGAATATCAATTATAACCAAGCCTGTCAGCGTGTTTATTTTCTGTGGGCAAGAATCGTAAAATACCATCTTGAGACAAATTCACTTCTTTTATAAAATCTAATTTTTCAGTTATTATCGTTATACAAATAACGTGTGGCAACTTTTTAATTTATCGTCGACCAAAAAACCGCCCCACACTCGTCCAAACTTGTGTCAAGCTTGACCGACAGGAACAGATTCATCGACGACTTTAATTAGGGAAAATACGTATTTTGTTGGGAATGCAAAATAAATGTAACAAAACGCATTTTTTTGTGATAAAACTTTGTATTTTCGGAAACGGATTGCCGTGAAGGGTAAAATTTGATCTAAATTAATCGCAAAAATGTTTTATTTTAAATGTAACAAAACACATTTTGCGATATAACCTTGTATTTTCGAAAACGGGTGTCCTGAAAAATAATGTTTCATTCCAAATGTATCAAAACGCATTTTTTTGCGATATAATTTTGTATTTTCGAAAACGGGGCGTCATGAAATATATTAATCTAATGTTTTATCTATCGTCTAACTAACGTCTGGTACACAACATTTTCGGGGAGAACTCTAACCCGCGAAACGTCATTTAATTTAAAATAGAGAATGTTCCACGCATTCCAAAACGGAAAATCACCAGTTAGTCGACAGGGATTCAACCCTCCGGATTCAGTATTCTATATCCCCCGTGTCAGAAATTTCTGAAGATTGGAACAAAGAACCCGTCAAACCGCCGTGGAAGAAGGGGAGTATTTTTTGCACTAATAATTAGGGCGTGACATTATCAATATCGTCAAGTAACTGGTGAATTTTCAAATTCCATAAATAAAATTGTGAATTGCTCGGTAACATTTTAGCTATAATTATCGCCGGGTTATTGTTTTGTTGAAAACATGTTGAAACTTGAGGGAATTAGTTACAATTAGCGCCTGACCTCTATCAGGCACTCGAGCACTCGAAAAAAAAAGCACGCGAGTCCAATCTTTTCAGCATTAAGTCGCATACGTAAAATATCCTGTAAAAGAAGTGCTGTTCATTAACGTTATCTCGTCCTATGACCACGCAGAAATGCCTTTATTGCCGAATTATTCAATCACTATTTTAAATCAACATTCAGGATTGGCACAATTTCAGATTTGCCAAGTTTATCACCATAGAAAAACATGAGAAAGTTAATTATCGTCTTAATAAATATCAGCATCACGGTATCGACAATAATATTACCATTCGCATAAAATTTGGACCGTAAATTTACAAATCTTGATAGGTATTATTAAAGCCAACGCAAATGTTAATTTGAGTCTTCAATGTCTTCAACAGCTGTTGCCGATGTGAACAAACGGGTAAACCCGAAATATAAAACTTCGATGTCCGCCGACCCGCAAGAATTCATATTTGTAAAAAAGAGAGGGCGGGAATATAGATTAACAAAACCTGGATATCGCCGCCAAAACGATCGGTGACAAGAACAATTAGCGATTACAACGGAATTAACCAGTAAAAAGGCTTTGTTGCCGATTTTTCAATGTTTCAACCAACGTTCAAAAAATATTTGTTATTCGGTACTCGTTAAAAATATTCAATTCAATAAAATATTGAATTTTGCCCACCCGTACTCGCATATCAATGAGAAATAGTTGTGTAAATATCGCAAAATGCCACGTGCTTTCAACATTGTGATTACAATAAAATGGCACTTAATGGTATTTTGTGAATTTGGTGATTTTGCAAATCTGTGACATGCTGCTAAAAGTTTCGTCTGATTTGAAAATCGTGCACTTTGGTCACAATACACCCAAAGTGACTATAACACTTTACTAACACTTTTATAGTCATTTTGAATTCAAGGATATCATTGATAGTCACATGACCACTTTCGTTCAAAGAAAGGCACTGGTAGTATTCCAACATCTGGTTTCAAAGACGGGGAGCGTTTTGCGGGAGAAGCGGAATCGGTGTGCTTGTATAATAATCATATTATAAACAAGAATTTTGCCGTTAATGCAAAAGCTTTATCTCCTATGTCTGCATCTCATAGGTTAGAATTCCGGTAAATATCGCTATGATATGCAGAATTGAGTTACAAAAGTACTAGTATGTTACTTATTTGTCAACTTAATACTCGAAAATATTTGTTAACTTTGAATTTTTATCCCATTCAAAATCGGAAAAAAGTGCTATTTCTCTTCAAAATCGGAAAAAAGTGCTATTTCGCAGTCCCTAAAAAAAGTTGCGAAAGTGCTTCGCAATTTTCGCAAAAAAGTGCGCTAATAGTGAACACTGGACGTGACAATTTTTAATTTTAGTAGCCTCTCAGACGTCTTTTTAACATAGACAGATTCTCAGGCTTGATTGTAAACATGAGCTCTTTTTCGTGGATTTGCTAGTTCTTTGGTATTTTTTAGTTATGTTTGCGAAATTCAGACATAAATCAAATACCTCAAAGGTAATTTCGTCTTTTGAATAGTTTCAGTTGAGGTGCAATGATCACCTATTAGTTCCCAATAAGCTTTGATAGACCAGGCTAAAATCAACTATCAATACTTTTAAATAGCAGGTTGCTGAGTCAAATCATAAAACCAGCAAACAAGTTTTAAAGCCTTGACTCGCGAAAACGTGGTTAAAATAAGCATCAAAATTGTAAAGTATAGGAAGATTTTTTCTGGGGAAAAGCCGTCAAGGGTCTAAAAAACATCCATATTCATTATTCTCTGGGGTGGCATGTAATTATTAATCCTAGATTATGTGTGTTTCACCTGCTACCCGTTACACGCATTTGTAGTCGGCGCAGTATACCGTACGTTAAACTAACGGTATACTTTCAGTCGCGACATTCAACTTTAACGTTACGTTCAACATCGCTATAGTTTGCCTCGGCAAATGATCATCCCCATGGTGTAATCAAGAAGAAAAAAACGTCCAAATTACCAATATACAACAGTCCATTCTCTCTATCCAGCCTAGGTTGACGCTGTTGGTGGTGCTGTGCAGCGTCCTGGTTATACTTGACAAATCGATGAATCTGTGGACCTTGGCACACAAGTTTACCAAGTTTCTGTACAACGGACACTTCATGATTTGTGATCACATACGAACCGAGGAAGAATCCAACTACCAGACTGAGTATAAACCTAAAATGAAACCATTTCCGGTAACCAGGTAATTCATGTAATACAAAGCATTTAAGCAATAGTGAAAGACTATTTGCAATCGTTGTATCCAAGCCGTGATCTGGTCAAATTTTTCAAAGTTGTTTTGTGGCGATATTTTTTGAAATTGCTTGTATTTTGGTCCGAGTTTCTCAAGCGTGGCAACTGTTTTAAGTTATCATTCCAAAATATCGTTTTGTATGAGAATATGGCGACTAGTTAATTAAAACGATAATCAGTGCTATTTACTCTGTCCGTTCATTTTCCGATTGCTGCATGGCAGAAAATAACCTTCAGATCGCATTAAAAATGAGATTTCAGCACTGTAATCGAGATATATATGAACACGAATGGATGTCCATTGTTGCTGAAGAATTTTCAAGCATATTTGGTTTTAGACGTAAATTATTTGTGGCCTATTATTATCAAAGACTGAAACACATGTCAAATACAGGTAGTAGATCAGTTGGTTGTGAGCTATTTACGCTTCAACATAGCGGTTTCAGAAGCTTTCGATATCTAAGTGGTCGTCTGTGCTCCGAGATGAGTTATCTTTAGCCTACTACTGAGCGCAAAATAGACCCATTGGTTACGCAATATCGCCTTCAAGCATTTATAACAGCACTGTATTAGAATTTATACTGTAACTGTAATAGGAACTTTCCATGGGTCCAAGCATAGGCTATAGAGAAAAACATGAAATTACCTTTCTAACCTGTCTAGGTTCACTCAAGGGAAAATTTAACGATAAAATATAAATTTCTTGTCATACCTGTACACAATCATTTCAACTTGCGTGCTGAATTTCCCCATGTTTCTGCAGCTACTGTTTTCTCTTTTTCGATCCAACGGAAGTAACGAATGTCGCGGAACCATTATTTAACAACTACAATTCTCTGTATCTACTATTCCGATGCGAAAATGCCGCAAAATATCAATATACACGTTCGAAAACAACCTGTTCTCGATCGACGCGTTTCCTCCGCTACGTTACGGCTACTCCCATAAAACAAACAAGGCTAAGAAAAGGAGGTTCCATTATTCGAGCGCTAAGTAAAGTTTGTTCGGTCATTTTTAGAATGAGCCAAATGAGGGCCACGCCTTATCCGCACATTCCTTCACTATTGGCAAGCGAATCGACGTAAATGTGTGTTTGCGTGCATCGAATCCAGACGTTTAAACCACGCCACGATGATAATGAATTGTGATTTTATGCTCCTTTATAAGGCGTGAGTTTTGAATGGGTAAATACATCCTTTCTCTTTAATTGTTATTCAAGTTGCCGCGGTAGGTATATTGATACTAATTCAGTAAATATTTAACATTACAAGATTTATACTTCTATTTACACCCTTGCACTGACCCCGGGACGAGACAGGCAACAAGAAGATTGCTACGCGCTTAACGTCCTATTATAAATGTGATACAGACTGCTAGAATACAATAAATTGGAATACACGGAAATACGTACTTCTCTTATTGTACCTTACCTAAGTGCGTTAAACCATTGTATTAAACCAAGCTATACCTAAAAGGTTGTCATATTTCGCATCGTCGCTTAATGACTAGACTTGTCCGTTGTATCGAATGCACGATTCTATCACCCTTCGTAATCAAGACTTCTACTAACATTTCCTCAAGTATTTTGTCGTTGTACACCGATCTCCACAGTGGGTTTCCTTAGTAAAAATATCTACATGAAAATTAATCGTTCTAAAGTAATAATTTGGACTTTGGTCGCGTGTATTATAACTGGTGTGAGAAACATTTAGCTTTCCGGTTTAAAATAGGCTATTACTACCATTGCTGCAATCGTAATGTGTATTGTAATATATATATTTATACATATTGTAATAATAACATATCAATTCAAAACAATATTTCTGATATTTATAAAATATATGCTCAGGGTCTGGAATAATAATTAGGTATATATAAGAAATTTGCTCACAGAACATAAAATTGCATTTCTTGGAGTTTTCATTGTTTTCCTACTGCTGATATATGATATTGATAAAAGTTATATTGTGTGAACCCATTAATAAAATACTGTTTTTTTTTTCACGCGGGACCTTGATTAGGGATTTAGCTATGCTATGTATGTATGTTTATTATTATAAATACTGAAGACAGGATGTATGCACAAGACCATACTGGCCTAAAACACGAATGTGCGGCATACACCCCTTATGATATTTATAAATTATAATACGGTAAATCAAATACGTATAATATTGTCCTTTATACAGGCAGTGCAAGGAGGGTGAGTGGGTGTGATAACAGAGGTATGGGGGAGTATTCGAAACTGTTTGAACAGAGGAGTTTGTAGGACAAAAACAACATCTGGGCCGGGAGGAGATTTTTTTTTACTAAATCGCTTTGTGTAAATGATCATAGATGTATAACTGGTTATATATAAATAAATCATAAACCCCACGAATATGATTTCCGCATTTTATCCAGTGGAGAAGGAAAGGCAGAGTAGACCTAGAATTATTAAGTATATAAATTATTCGTGCAACCAGATGGTGAGATGAACTATTGAAACATTCGATACTTTTAGGAGCATCAAGACAATCCGGAGAAATCAGTGCGGAGGAAGGGCGATTTATGTGTATCCATTCCATTGCCATACTTATAGCATAAAGTTCAGCAGTGTATGACGTTTGGTTTAGTGGTAATGAAAAGGACATGGTAGTTTCCCTCTGTAGCACGTAAAAAGAACAGCCAACTCCCTCATCTGTTTTGGATCCGTCCGTGTAAACATATATATGTATAATGTTCAAAGCAAGATTGAATACGAGAATATCGGTCAGAGACCGGTGACTTATCGATCGAAAGTTAGGGGTTCCCCCAAAACAGCGCTCTTACTTTATAGTGACACCTTGTGTCCTATCACTAATTAATTAATACCTCTTTACCTTTCTGATATGGTCCAGAATGTTTTTTAGGATAAGTTGGAATACTACTTTTTATTTTATTTTTTGTCTGAAGAGATCGTGAGTTATGACATACATGTCCCCACCCCGCGAGAGAATAGGATTCACGTGTTTTTAGCTATTTATCAGCCAAACTAGCTCAACTAATGTGACTATTTTCGCTGTCAAATTTTTATATTGACATTTTCAATATTACATAGTAATTATGAAGAAATATATCAACACAGCACATAACAAAAAGCAACTAGGCGCTCAGTTTTAAACATACAGTGGAATTGGGGTCCTTATTAACGGCACATGGACTTTTGGCACGGGTATAAATTCTGACTGTTTGTCGTCAAGTACAAGTGTCATTTATTCCGTCGACATCGATAAACTATATTCCGACACAATTATCCCTCTACGCAGGTATTAATTTTAATTTTGTTTAACTACACTACTAAAGTAAAAAAACATCCCCGACGGTTATAGGTAGGTCTTTTTTTTGTCGGTGCTGATTGATATTCTCTCATGTTGGCTTTGACTTATTGCGTCGACGATTACGATTAGCCACAAAATGAAATATTTGTAAAATGCTTTTAATTTGAACGTAGGGCGGCGGCGCTAGAATGTGTGGGTGATATTCGATATTCTTTTAAACACGAATAACGATATTCGAAGGTCGATATTGACATTAAATTCAAATTGGATATCCCGGCTTATGAGTTTTCTAATTGAACACCAAGATTACTAGCGTTACTGTACAATGTATCTTAATCTGTTGAAGTATTATGGATACCAAACATTAATTTCATATTATGTGACATATCTTTTTATTCGATCGGAAATAATGTGAACTATGAACAACGCTCAAAGACCATTGTTTTAACCCGTCTGTCTTACACAGTACACCTAATCAATTAATAATTACATAGTATCGGTATCGGAATATCGGTAATATCGGCCTTTTGTAGTATCGGCGTATCGGTATCGGCGTTTTTAGCAGGTATCGGTATCGGCGACAAAAGTTGTATCGGTACATCTCTACACGGGATATCTCGATACTTCCAAATTTTTAAAAATATCCGAACTTGTCAACATGTTAAAGGTTTTGAAAAAAGGTGAATCGGGAAAGTATTCCTGCCAAGATTCTTCAATTATATATTTCAGAGGATGATCATTTATAGAGATGTGGTTCCATTTATAATTAAGACATAGCTGCAGATGTCGGATATGTAAAGGTAATTCCCCCGTAGCTGCTAGCCTAGTATACTTAAAATGGAGGTACTTTTCATAGCGCCGCAGCATATTCTTAGACTCTGTCTTTGTATTAAGTATATCTTTTTCAGGTAGGAGTTAGAAGCAAAAAAGTACGCTTCCATTTCATATTCACAAGCTGCTGTTGAACCAGAAAATAAAACTTTGTTAGCCTTAAGAGACATTGTTCCATGTAATTCCGTCTATAATTCTCCAGTTACAATCGTCCCAAAGCGTGGTTCTAACTCTGTTAGGCTGTGCCTCGATTTCAGACTTTTGAATTCAATTACGATCAAGGAAAAGCATTCCGTACCCCATTTATACGATTTTGTCAATAAATTGCATGGCTGCCGTCATTTCACTACACTTGATCTCACAAAAGCTTATAATCATATTCCTATCTTGGATTCGTATCAACCAAAAACAGCCTTATCCTGCAACAACAAGATGTACATGTTTAAAACCCTTTGTTTCGGATTGGCACCTGCCCCAGCGACCTTCAATTATTTCATGATAGAAGTTTTAGCGAACATTGAAAATATATTTGTAATTTTCGACGATATCCTTATTGCAACCAAAACAGAAGACGAGCATTTCAGAACACTAGATCGAGTTCTCGAACGCTCACACAAATATGGACTTACTATAAATCCAGATAAATGCCATTTTCACAAATCAGAAATTAAATTTTTGGGCCATCATGTCACGCCCGAAGGAATACAGCCCTTAGCCGATAAGGTGGAAGTTTTGCAAAATTATCCTCAACCGAATACATTGAAAGAATTGAGATCTTTTATTGGCCTTTGTACCTATTATAATCGTTTTGTAAAGAATTTTGCTACTATTATACGACCTTTAAATGAGATGACAATTGGAAAACCTAGTAAACGTTCCCGTATTAAATGGAATGATGAATCTTTGGAAGCTTTCGATGACATTAAACATGCTTTAGCCAATGCTACGTTATTGGTTCACCCAAATCACCAATTTCTTTAATTACTGACGCTTCTGACATTGGAATATCAGGCGTTTTACAAATGTTTGAACATAATCAATGGAGACCTCTGGGCCCTGGGGATGTTCTCAAGAGCCCCCCGTGGCCCTCAGAAAACTTATTCGACGTTTGGCAAAGAACTTTTGGCTATTTTTGAATCCATCAAATATTTCCGACATGAATTGACAGGCAGGAAATTTCAATTAATCTCCGACTCCAAAAGCCTGGTGCAGGCCATTCAAAGTCCGAAAGAGCGATTAATCCAACGGGAAGCCCGTCAGCTTGAATACATATCAACTTTTGATTTCACAGTAAAACACATTGCCGGTGCATTGAATATCGCGGCCGACACATTAAGCCGTATTGAATTTCACCCCACATAGAATGGTGCCATAAACGTTGTTGTTCCCCAACAGAAAATTATCCCTTTGATTGACATCTACAACGCCCAACAAAATGACCACGAGCTCAAGCAACTTCTGAAAAACGCCAGCAAACATTCTCTACAATTAATAGCATCACCAGTACCCGAATTAGCGGGAAATATAATTTGCGACATCAGCCTCTCTGGAAAACCACGAACATATATTCCAACTTCGTTACGTCAACGCAATATCAACCTAACTCATAGCTTGTGTCACCCAGGAATATCAGGAACCCAACAGCTTATTAGAGACAGATATGTTTGGCCGAATATGAATAAAGACATTCGTAAATTTGTTCATGAGTGTATACGATGCCAGAAAGCAAAAGTTCAACGACACATACGATCAGAATGTCACTGTCAATGTAGACTTTCTTGGCTCAAAACATATATTGACAGCACCATATCGGCCTCAAGAAAATTCTTTGGTCGAGCGCCGAATTTGGGATTTGTTTTACTTGGTATTCGATCAGTCGTTAAAGAAGATTTGGGTTTCAGCCCTGCTGAATTAGTTTATGGATCAACCTTGCGCCTTCCAGGCCAATTCGTGGATCCGCAGCCAGAAGAAACATAATGCAGCCTATTTTGTGAAATATTACATGCTATTAATATGAAAGGGTTAAATACATTATAATCCGTAGTTACACAATGCACATTCGCTACACCGGTACCTAAGAAAACGGCTACTGATAATGCCCGACAGGCACGCGGTTGACGTCATCAGTTCGTCTGTGTACGACGCGGCAAAGCTTCTCTGTTTGAATAGCGTGGAATTGCAGTATATTCATTCATAAAGCTGTAAAGAAACTACGTTGTTCTGATACACGAATACTATAAGATGGCTCAATCGAATTTGTCGTATACATCATCAACTCTTAGGTAAGTCGATATATTCAATTTCATGCGTAGGCCTATTTTTATCTATGTCTGTATGTGCAACCTTATAACAGTATAAAGTACAATTGACTGAGTGATTGATAAGCATACTACTGCTGTACGGTACAGTATTACCTTGTTATTCACAAAAGACACGGCACTATACGCGGGATAAGTTATTTCCTGTCTCAAAGTTAAGTACAGAAACATGATAGGCGTATGCTTAAATGGCAAAATTCAGATGCCAAAGTTATACATACCATCATACACCAAGGTGACCCCAGCACAAACAAGTTTTTGTTGATAGCTTTAGACTACATTGAGTATAAAAGTATAAGTACCGTATAAAGTATGAGTATAAAAAAAAAAAAAAAAAAAGAGTATAAAAGTTCTTCAAGCCCTTGATTCTGTGATTGCAGCACATGTTTAGGCTGGGTAATTCTGGTCTGGTAATTCTCCTACTCCACTGAGCACACCCAGGCCGAATATTAAACCAGAAATTAAATATATCTGTATATACCAAACTTTTCAGCATGGAGATTGTTGCGAAGTGTAGCACAACAAAAGCTCGTGTTGGAAAGTTGAAGTTACCCCATAGTATCGTTGATACTCCAGTATTCATGCCAGTTGGAACACAAGGAACTTTGAAGGTAGGATTTATATCACTCAAATATAGGATTTGTTCATACTAGGAAGTATAATAGTGTTTTTATATTTATCAATCATATGTCAAACTACCTCTTTTCATATGTTTCCCAATACATGCTGGGTATGTGAAACTTTAACCAGTTGAACTTTATCAGTAAGTGATCAGCATAGCAATCTCTTTGCCGATATCTGTCCAAGAGATGCGAACTGGCAAGGTAATTAGAGATGGAGTGTGGATGGTAATCCTAAGGATTTGTACTGTGCGCCAACTGTCCAGCTGTACTATTAATTATTTTGTTGATTGACAATACTTTGTGCTCCTACGAGAATTTGCTCGATATGAGATCAAGCTCACTCAAGCCCAAATGTTCAATTACTCAAGTTGAGGGAAAATTCTAATAACGGTAGAGATATCATGAAATTTAGAAAGATATTTTTTTTGTTAGGTACATTTTTAGCTGAAATTTTTGGATGTCTCCAATTAAAATATGTTTTGTCAACTTATTCTGATTAACAGATTGTAACAGTGTAGTATTTCAATTCATCAAGTTTGAGAGTGATATTGAAAGTCAATAAATGAGTTTTGTTAATTTACTAAACCTTTATTTTTACGGCCAAACCTGTTATTTCACTCATTTATAAATTTTCTCAATTTGTCAGGGAATCACGCCAAAGCAGCTAGAAAATCTCGATATACGAATCATGCTTGGTAATACTTATCATCTTGGAAACAAACCAGGGGAAGAAATATTAAAAAAAGCTGGAGGATTGCACAACTTTATGTCCTGGGATCGCTCCCTCCTTACTGATAGTGGAGGTTTTCAGGTATATTGACAAAAGTTTGTGTCTGGCCATAACCTTTTAATTTACTATATTTTATGTATTCTAATATGGGTTATTTTCATTGTTCTAAATTTATACAAATGAAATTATATTTTTCTTATTTTCTTTTTATTTATTTATTATAGAAAATTTTCTAAATTGCATATATACCCATTTTGAATGTATCCAATTCGTCTTGGACCACCCTCGAACCTGATTACCTGTTTTACTATAATGGTTTTATCTATTATCGTACACTTTTTTATTGAGAACCTACAACAATATCAATTAAAACTATCGATTTAGAAATTGTAACAAATGTGCATTATCTTTTTTAGATGGTGTCACTTGTTAAATTGGCAGAATTTTCTGAAGAAGGAGTGAAGTTCATTCATCCACACAATGAAACTGAAATGATGTTATCACCTGAGAAATCAATGGAAATACAGAATGCTATTGGGGCTGATATCATGATGCAACTGGATGATGTGGTGAGCTTGAAATACCTAATAGTGCTATTTTGCTAATTTATTATGTTAGAAGGATTATGGACAATATTTATGTAACTGCCCATAAACTTTTATATTGCACCACTATTCTGGTTTTAGTCTCCGTATACAAGTCATACATGGTTGGTCAATTTCAACCAATGTCTCAGCTGGATGACTGATTCTTCGATAGCATAATAGATATAAGTTTATCATTGTGCACTGGTTGTGTTTCATGGGGTTAAGAGGTTTGAATCCCTTGGAGGCCGTTATGTATGAGGATTGTCGAACATTTTATGATGGTTCACATAACTACTGCTCATTTAAAAAAATATAGTTTAGATTATATTTAGCTATTTCTGACCCAGGATGTTCAAATTAATGCCCGTGGTTAATTTCATGTAAGGTATTTTCTGTGTAATTGTTTGATAAAAATATAATTTTCAATATGCCAGGTGAGCAGCACTGAAACAGATCAGGACCGATTTCGTTTGGCTACAAAAAGATCAATCAGATGGCTCGATAGATGCATTGCAGCCCACAAAAGACAGACAGAACAAAATTTATTCCCTATAATCCAAGGTGGATTGGATGAAGAGTTAAGGAAGGATTGTTTGAAAGAAATGACTTCAAGAGATGTTCATGGATTCGCTGTCGGGGGTTTGAGTGGCGGTGAATGCAAAGACGACTTTTGGAGGATGGTGACTGTAAGCACAGATGGACTGCCTGATAATAAGCCCAGATATTTAATGGGTGTCGGCTACGCTGCTGACCTAATCGTATGCTCTGCTTTAGGTTGTGATATGTTCGATTGTGTTTTTCCAACGAGGACCGCTAGATTTGGTGTAGCTTTAGTACGGAAAGGACAAATGAATTTGAAGCGTGTCGAATTTTCAAAAGATTTTGAACCCATCGATAAAAACTGTGAATGCTCCACTTGTCGAGATTACAGCCGAGCGTATCTTCATATGCTATTTAAGAATAATAACCCAAGCGCCTGCAGTATGGTATCTATTCATAATGTAAAATACCAGGCCGATCTAATGGCAGCTGTTAGGGAAGCTATTACCTTAGATAGATTCCCAGACTTTATTAAAGAAAGGTTTTTAGAATTGTTTGAAGATCAATCTAATTTTCCTGCATGGGCTTGTGATGCTTTAGAATCTGTTGGTGTTAAATTAAAAAAATAAATATTTTTTAATATTATGCAATCATAGACAGTAGCCAATTCTTTTTTGTTCATTAAATAAGAATGGGACCTCTCAAGATCTCACGCATCAGGAGGAATCATTCTTATTGCTATTCTGTGGGTCAGAAGAATGCGAAAAGAAGTATAGTGCAGACTTTAATATAAATTATAGTAATACAATGGAGTGCCCTTCAGGTCAAATAGTTAATCCGTAAGTTTTGCTTTGGGATGTGTATCCATTTCCTGATATTTCTATCTTGAAGGTTTGAAAAATTTCCAGAATATTTATCCGTAAGCTGGGACATTAGTAACACATTGTATGAGAAGGTAAATTGAACCCAGTCATGAAAATAGAACATAAATTGAATCCTTGGTATTCTGGATTCAATTTAACTATTCTAGAACAGTAAATTGTTCCATGTTGCCCATCCCTATTAGTCCACTAAGCAAGATTTTGATCAGAGCTGCACCGCTGCTCCCATTGAAGCCCAGACTTTTTCAAGCTTAAAATATGGGAACGAGTTATTAGATATGCCCATGTGTTTCATTGTTACTTATACAGCATGTATAGTGTTTCTCACCTGGCGAAATCTGTTCTAAGCCACATAACTAAACTAAGGATGACAGGGCACCCATTAGTTTGCACAAATACCAGTCCTGTATGTTTTTTCATGGCAGTTAAGACAAAGCACGCATGATATTTTGAACACTACGTTATACTCAGTGATGGGATACTAAATTTTAACAGGTTTTCTTTCGTATCGAGCTCACCAAGAACAGATTCCCTCATTTCAGAAAACCATACCAAACTTATAGCTATGGACGTTTCCCTGACCTTTGACCTCTAAAAACAAATCTAAAAATGGACAAATAAGGCTCAAAATCACCAAAAGAGACAATGTTTACAACTATGTTCGAATATCTGCCGAGCATTTGTTATTTCATTGTTAACTCAATGCTGATTTGTAATTGTTGCAAGAAAATTGATGCCCGGGAAACATCCAATGGTTCGCCGAATATCACGCCCATCCAAGTTATGAAAACAAACCACGCAGTTTTCTTATATTTGGAATTATATTAGATTACATGATGAAACATACTGTAGTACGACGACTGACTAAGAGTGATTTCTATACTTCAGTATCCATATTGCGAAAACAAATTATATCACACGTATTCATACGTTTCATAAAACCATACTTCATTGGGAATCATTTGTTAGATGAGCAAATCAATGACAGGTTCTTACATTGCAGAGGCTAAGTGTTTTTCAGAGATCACCAAGATCAAGAACAAAACATCACTTAAAATTAATGAATTTGAAAGACTATTTTATCAATAAACAAACTTCAATTATAAATGCATTTTTCTGTCATACAATGAATTTCAAAATTGCACACGTCAACTGAGTAAAACACGATTGCGTGCAATAGCACATTTAGGTAAATTTGACTCCACTACCAGACATTGTATTAGATTTAGAGGTGAATACAAATTGCAAACTTTTTCCAAAAAAAGTGAAATTACTAGTCTTATATTTCTAATATTTCAAAAACTATTTTTATTTTTGATCCCAAAATCAAGTTCTATACCGAAAATTGTCACAATGTTAGGAAAAGAAAAACTAAACAGTTGCAGACATTTTATTGGCATGCTGAGAATAATACATTAGGCAAAAGCCTTTGCATTATGACAAGAAACTATATTATTGGGCCACGCCTTAGTATTTATTGTGTTTCATCAGTGGCCTTGGCAAAACCATATGATGCAATAGACATGGCCAATTTCGAAATATTGATCAGAAAAAGAAAAATTTTTTTTTTATTCGAGTCTGAAAAACGTTCAAACACAAGATTGAACATTTCTCAAATTTCAACTGGTTTTATTAAATTTGACCGAAATCGTTAAACTTATTTTTGTACAAATTACGATATTTTAGGTACTGATCGCACCAATAACGATTGTGATAATATATTTTATAACTACTACGTGTAATATACTAAATATCAATATGATTCAGGCGAATTTTCTCAAAAAAAAAGATAAAACATATACAATATATCATACTAGATTGCTGCTGTGAGGCATTTTGATTTGTTAATGACAGAAAACCATTCGTAAGCAGGAGATGAATAAACAATGACAAATTTTGCTTTAAGACAATTTTTTTTTAATTTTACAATCATGTTATCTATAATTAAAACATATATATCGCAAACAAACTTTTTGGAATTCTATTTCTACAAGAAAGCTTTGTATTCAGAACAAGGCTGGGAAATCTTAATCGAGTCGAAATTTAACACTGCCTGAATTTCATATTATTTTCAATGGTGATAATAAGTCATAATTTTTCATAAAAACTCAAAAAGCTTCAAGTTTATTAAGCGGTTTTTAACAGTTTAACGAAGGTGACTTGCATATAGTTATTAATTTTTGTAGTTCGGATTTAGAGTAGAATCAGAATTATTCACGAGACAGAGTAGGAGCCAAATTTTTCTCAACCCAGCGTCGGGAGTCAATTGTAAATTTTCCCCGATTTCACGACCCTTATTTATTAAACCTCATGTTTTGAATTATATAGTAA
Organism: Styela clava; assembly: GCF_013122585.1. Classification (NCBI taxonomy): domain Eukaryota; kingdom Metazoa; phylum Chordata; class Ascidiacea; order Stolidobranchia; family Styelidae; genus Styela; species Styela clava. The sequence continues at coordinate 12,468,613 of NW_024102837.1, forward strand.
AGAAAAGCTTATTCATCTTAAATCAAATAATCGACAATCAACGGAAGAAGTTAAAAATCGAATCCCATCTATTGGATTCTAAAAAAGGTAGGTATCATTTTCACTTCAAAATTTTAGTAATTTTACACTATTTTTCAACAATTTTGATTCAAAACTTATCGACAATGAAATACTTTGGATACTTGGCTATGAAGAGGTAAGAATGTAGGAAATAGGAATGAGACAGATATTCGCCGTGACAAATTTAAGATTTTCGTTTCATTAACAATCATTTGGTAGTAATCAACAATGAGCATGTTTTATACGATCTTGGTCACCATCATTTTGGCTATATTCAAATCCTATTCATTTCATGAAGGTCAACAACGGGTCTCGTAAAGTCCGCTACGTCCGATGTACCTCACCCACTTTATAACATCGTGGTCATTGTAGTTGAGCTTGTGTTCGAAGACCTTCAGATATCGAACTTTAAGACCAGATGGTGCAAACGGCACCTGTGAATTTAACAAAAAATTGATTATTCAAAGGAAGAAATAATTTTCACCAGAGAGATGTTACAGGGTGACCCAGAATAAGACAGGACTCTACTTAATTACCGTACTTCTACGTGAATGAAGAATTTTTTTTTAATAATGAACTGGGTACTGTTTCCTGGGCGTCACCCCGTAAAATACATGATTAAATCTTCAAAACAACCAAGATTTAAATAAAAAAAAATGCTTCAAGTAAGATTGTGAAAAATACAATAGAATAGCATAACAAATTACCTCAAAATTCATAGAAATTGGAGGGCGAGACCATTTCTTTTTGTCAGATGTTGGTAGCAATTCTATTTCAGCACTGATTTGGGATTCTTTCATTCCAGCCATTCTTTTCATCCTAGATAAACGATATTATATTAAATACTCAACATCACAACAAAATATTCAACCAAGGGTTACCTAAGGTCAGTGAAAAGCTATTTTGTGCGAAGAGAAATCATGAAGTCTGACTTACAACTGGTCAAGTCGAGGATTTCACAGAAAAATGGAGAAATTTTGCATGAAACATTACAAACATATAGGTGATCTTTAAGCTGGTATGTTCATAATCTGAAGCAATATTCACCAAAGTATAACAATGAAAAGTTTCAACTTTCCCTTTCTCCTTTTATTTCGAGCCCTAGAAATGTTGAACATTTTCATCATGGCTTGGCTGATTACTGTTGTCTCAGTGATAGTTTCGAATGATATGGTGGTTCATGTAATTACTGTTCAGTTACGTCTTGTGCAATGATTGATATTTATACATGTGTATTTTGAATGATTAGATTATGGCCTTAGATGAGGAATTTCCGTACATGTCAATGGTTCCACCAAACCATTTTCTATATATTTTTCCTTTTGCCTATTTTCGAACTATTCATCCCCTCTCACTATAAAAAGTATGTTTTCGTTATTCGTACAATCTTTGAAAGATCCTTGGCTCACTCAGGATTATGCACGGTTTGAACATCTAGTTTATAATGTATAAATATGTATTTAAATAATACTAGATGACCAAACAAAATTGGTAAAACTGAACAGAATACAAAGATTAAGCGATCTTAATTTTCTCTCCTCCAATGAAAATGTGAAAACATAGAGCAGTGGTTCTCAAATGGTGGGGCGCGGTCCACAAGGGGGCGACATAGACAATTTTTGAGGGGACGTGAAGTTAATTAAAAATATAGATATTTGTTAGATTTGATCTTACCCGCCTTATTTTGGATATTTACATTTCAAAACTTTCCATTTATTTCATTATTTACGTTCCATCCGCATATTTTCAACGTGTTTTTGAGTAAAACATACTTTCGCCTTACTATCTGTTATTTGTAGCTTATTGTTAGCTACCGTAATTTCTCGAAATTACGCCTATCTTGCAAATAGGCCGACTCCCTAAAAACGACGATTTTATAAAAAAAATCGCACATAAGCCGGTCCTACGAATCGTTACACGCCGGACGACTAGAGAAATACGTAGAAAGAGAACAAAATTACTGTAACGCAAACATTCCTCATGTTTATCATTTGTTTGTTAGCGACGGCGAGTTACAAGTAGATTCCTACTTGTAACTCTTACTTGTGAATTCATGTTAATAAAGTCTATATTGCTTTTCATGCGTCGTGATTTGTATTAATGGAGGGGATTGTTGTCGGGAGTTTAAGAGAGTCCCTGAGTCAGCATAAAACAATTTCCTTTGATCGTCCACAACGCAGTTAATTTTGATAAGAGTCCTTATCACCGCCCCTTAACGGATAACATATCGTAAAGACTGTACAAGCCATAAGCTGTATGATAAGACAATCCACCTTCACAAGCGATTGCGTGTGTGCGTGCTCGCTTTTTATTGTGAGAACTTGGTATGGTTTGAAGCCTTTGGAATTACCGTCAGCATAATATCATCTCGTTGCGTGATCAAATTCTGATGCGCGAATGAGTCGATTTTTTGGTGCAATCTGAGTTATGCGCGAATAAGATGGTCCCTTAGTTTGGCAACGTTTTTTTGAGTTTTAAACTCGGCCTATTCGCGAGCATATACGGTAGTTATTTTTTAGGTGGACACGAGACTTGACAAATTCTATAAACGGCTCAAAAAGTTTGAGATCCACTGACCTAGAGGATATGGTCCTAACAGGCTGTGTAGAATTAGTAAGACTACTACTTACTTCCATACAATCGCATTTTCACTCGATTTGTATTTTGCTTTTCCTTTCATGCAGAGCACTTGCACTCCACTCGTGTTGAGTGGAGTAGGTATCCTCACTTCAATCTTTTGAGCAAGAAGAGTAGGTTTAAAGTTGGACTTGACGACGACCTTAACTTCCATTTTGCTTCTGCCAATATCTCGCACTAATGGAATAACTCGGAACGGGAGGCTAATGTCCTTGGTAGTCCGATATCTGGTTAAAATATTTAACATATTATTGCTTATAAACTTCAGCACTTTTGAACTTTTTATATATAAAGATGGCATAATCATATGGCGAGCCACAACCACTTGTTTGATGTGGTTATGGTGATAACTCGGTAGTCGAACGACTCGCCACTCAACAATTTCTTAGCCGACTAAAAAATTTAGGTCAAAAATGCTGCAGTACTCAGAAATTAGACACGAGTTGAGCACGGCGCTGAGTGAGGTGACGCCACCTGAACCGCACATCTAAGCTGCCTTTTTTGTCGTTGCTCATAGCTCCAAAGAAAAGTAGTAATAAAAGGAAGGAAAAGAGAAAAACTGTGAGAAGAAATTATTGTTGTTTTGGGACACGTTTTATTAATATTTTGGGTATTTTGGAATGTGCGTAAATGTAGTCAACCAGTTATTTATTTCAGACACATGGACTTGATAGCGGAGGAAGCCGTAAGCGTTTACATGAACCCTCTTACAATGACGAGTAATCCAGCAATCGTCTCACGCCGAATTATTCCACACAGGTAACAAACTAGCGAACCCACGCAGGTTAATCAACGCTTAGCACAATACGGCGACCATTAAGTATGTGGTCTACAAGTACAGGAAATGCACTGGTACTCCAAATGACAAACTAAACACCAAAGTCATATGAATATTGCGTCATAGTAGAAAACGATAATATGCAAACAAGTTTGGAACAAAATAAACAAAACAGGAAATTAATTAGTGGAGTCAAAACAATCCTAAAACTACAAAACGATTTGATACATATGACTGGGGTATTATTATTACAGGGCAAAAGATGTGAATAAATGTCATATTTTTGAAAACTTTCATATGCTATATCATATTACTCTGCATGGTTTAAAATTACCAAACGAAAAATCTAACCATGATATAATACCGGGAAACAACTTGTTTTGATCTAACTTTCTTAAAACAAAAAAAATATCGAAACTTTAGGATTATTCTGATTTAATAATGATAATTCATTTTAATTTCCAACAATGGTTGTTCGAAAAAAAATTGGTTTGAATTTAAATAACTCTAATCAAAATTCTAGATACTCCGTAACTTAACTGCTATAATGGATTTACCGAAACAGTGAGTTCATATTCACCATCTCTATACATATGTTTTTTTTATTTCAGCAAACCTAATTTTCAAGCTTCATTCAAACTACTTTTTTGCACATATCCATTTTTTATAATTCATTCCCAATTCTCAGAAATTGGGTTTATAGTAACATTACAATGTCAGGTTTGTGATAATGAGCAGGTCTTGATCTCACATCGTGATTGTAATAATATTAACATTAGGAAATAAAATGAATTCGGCGAGTCGAAAATGCCTTCAAGCACTATACAAACATTCCTGTAATGCACTGTCATGCTATATACATTATAATTTAACATCTGTGATAGAGCTAAACTAAGTCTTTCCAAATAATCATAGATCAAGCATGATTCGAACTTAATTGGTGATTTACCATTCTTGATTGCGCTCATCATAGGCCAAGCATGATCCGTAGTTTATAGGTATTTGGGCGCTTCAGAAGTGTGTGTACCAATATGGAGGTAACTAATTTTTTCGCCTACTTTACATCAAGTTGTGTAAAGGGACTGAAGCCGATGGACAGGGGGTATATTCACTTGGCTAACACAGACAGTACCCTGACTCGTGATAGAACTAAAATATGAAAATAATCTACTTACCTCATGAGCTCAAATTCACCATCTGCCGGGATAAAGCTGATGCTCCGTTCAGATTCAAATTTGCTCAATTTAACACATTGATGAAATGTGCAATCATCAATAGCAATAGATGGCTTCCCACTGAAATAGATTAAAAACTTCCATGAAAATCCTAGAAAACTAACTTATATGTATATCAGTACTGGCCAATTCAAAGATGTCCAAAACTAAATGAATATGCTGCTATTTCTAATATATTCTAAAATCTAAATTTATGTTTTTTGAAAATAATAAAAATAAATGAATGAAGACTTATTCATATTCTATTTTTTTCTGTTTGTTCATACCACAAGATTGCTCACAATGCCAATGATGAAATGATTTATTTATTAAAACTTATAAATTGACCACCCTGACTACACTATTGGCTCTTTTCAGTATTGCTGCTTACTGTGAACATTCTATAAATGCTTGAAATGTTTCCACATTACTACTTATCTACAGACACATTTTGTCAATTTTGAAAATTCTATCGGCAACAGTTTTCTCGAATTTCTTAAAAAAAGATTCATTGTGCCAATACATAAAATGACACAAATGTCACCCAGCGGGCCAGATGAATTAGTGATTGGAAGCGTTAGACTTAACCATGTCGACATCACAAGTTCAATTAATACATACCTCTTAGTCGCATCGTCAGTTGTTCTAGAAGATTTATCCAAGACAAGTTTATCGTTCATTCCAAACTTACATTCTGGCATTCCACTCAAATAACTTTTCATGATGACACGACCTGCCACATGAGCACTGAGAACTTGACCTGAAAATGAACAATATTATCAAATACCCATTTCATATAATGTATACCAGTAAACCATGTTGAATGCATCACCATATCATAATTTAAAAGCATTTTTACTGATAAAACAGATATTTTATTTCCTGAATGCTGAAAGGGAAAAATGTTCTTAAATATCACAAATTTTTACAGAAATATCTTTGGATTTCAATATGCTCGTCCAAAAATAAATGCAGAGTAGTGCGCAGAGGGGCAAATTGTCAGAACCAACTGTAACTGTTTATGAATCGTGAGACAAACAAAACGAGGGTACGTCCTATATAGGACCCATATTTCAAAAAATTCAGAGGACCCATGGAGTAATACAATTTCATTACAAAGCCAAATGATAAACCCTGCACCTTGTAAATTTCTGAGCGAGTAATCCGGTAACATTTTTAAATGTGAATGAAATGTCTCTCAATAAATATTGATGAATAATTTACATTCTTAGCTTCATTAAATTTTATTCATCAGATCAGTGAGGTAATTGACTGGCTATACTAAGAAAACTTTAAACTAAGAAAAAAAAACATCAGAAAAAAATTCCTCATATCAAATACGAAATTGTAATACAAGAATTTTTCTGGCAAATTTTTCATTCTCATACATAAAATAGTTAATAATAGGGATGAATTTTTCATATTTATTCCATAGGAGACGAAAGCCGGTAATAGAGCTTAATTCGATGGCTAACACCAGCATCTTGTCCAGTTACCAGCCCATGTCAGGTAATAGAATAGTCAACTAGTTCATTTCAGATGCATGGACCTCAACTTACCAGCGGTCATGTGTTCTATAGTACACCATCTATCTGTTACCATGATAATTTGCATCCAGTTTTCCTTTTCGAAAGTATTAATTGATGCATTTTGACTGGGTTTGTACTCGAACCAATAAGAAAATCAGATCAGACCGAAACTTTTTCACATATTCAAGATTCAAGTCTCAAAACTTTGTACTTTTAGAATATTAATAAGATAGTATTAAAACATATTAAGAATCTGTCATACCAAATTTTTAAAATCAATACACAGATACACAACACAGATGTGGTTTTTAAGCCTACTCCAGCAGTCTGTCATAAAGACCGTTGAATATTGGTTAAAAATCAATAAGAAATCCACTCAAGGGAAATTATGAGAGCTGTTCTACTTCAGTACATATCATCAAAACTCGTACATTATGTAGCAAGCACGACCACCCAATCAATGCCATAATAATTTCCTATTTCGATGACCTCGATAGTTTGCAAAAATAAAACCGATCAAATATAATAATTTTAAATACAGAAATGCTTTTCATCAATGATGTCTACAGCCAAATAATTCAAGTATTCTAAAACTTAGCGTGGATTTGAATTTACCGGTACTGTTAATTTTTATCAGAAAAATGATCTTATATCTGATAAAAAATTATTCTATAAAATTTGAAGTGGCCTATATATATAAAGTTCTGTTACAATTTCATTATTTTGTTATGAAGTCAGTTCTCCAGATAAATCAACCATTTTTTTTAATCAGTGTTTATTCGAGTTTTTCTACTCCATTCAATACACCTTTATATACCTATACATTTAGTTATACGAAGCACATTAAAGATCTTTTAACTAATTTAAAGTGGGACTTTAGATACTTTTATATATTACTATGAAAATTATAGCTTTATAGAAAACAGTTACCGATTAACATAAATTAATATTATCAGAATTCGTAAAGTACGCAATTTTGAAATGGCAATAATTTGGAACTTCATAAATTAATCATAACAATTTCTTTGGTAAAACAAAATTGCCAGATGAAAAATATAGAAGAGACTTATATGGGCATGAAATGAGGGTTGATTCAATAAGATCATATTTATCCAAGAGGATAAATACCGTTACAAATAATACAATACTAAACTATACATAAATGAATATATTTGGCGAGGTTCTGCCTCTATGTCGCCTATCCAGGCGAAGCTTGAGGTATAGATTGTTCAATTATCTGTTTGAGTCATTCCTAGAATATGTATAAACAGACTGTTTATCGCTAAATTAAAGGTATAGAATAAGTAATATCTATTAAAGAATGGAGTGCAAGGGTAGACCTCACGCTATTATGTGGTAGACCTAATGTTCTAATAGCACCATATATTTTACATTCTATTAAAATCCTTCACTGATTTAGAGAACACTACCTTGTGGTGACATGAGAAGATTGACACTCTCCAACACATCAAGAAACAATTCATTTCTTCTGTATTTAATTCCTTCTCTTCTCCATCCTATTTGTCCTGTAACTTGCGACGTTATCTGAGTGGTTTCTTCTTTGCTCTATTGTTTGTGAAATAAAAATTATTCAAGATTTCGATAAAATAACACATGTGAAAACATTTGCTTTCTTATTAATGTACTTTCTAATCAACCATATAAACAAATCATATCTCGTGGGTTTGGACTGGAGGTTTGAAACCTACATGGGATAATTATGTGCAAAAAGGTTGCTTAACTCCTGTAGACTGGTTCATTCAACCACTGGTTGGTTACGGCTTCCTGCACTATCCAGTTCATATACAATGATTTGTTCAGTTCACAGGAATTAAAGAAAAACCTTTTTGGCCCTACGGTGAGATTTCAATTAATCAAAATGAAATGAATCTATAAATGAGGCCTCAAAAGTTTAAAAAGACAATTTAACCTATAGCCTACATAACTAGACTTGAAATATGTAAATAAATTCCCATTAACTCTAAATTTATGTATCACTCATTTTATATACATATTATTAATAAAATACACACTGTACATATATGACAACATTTAACACAATATAAAAATAATCACATAAAAGCAACAGCAATTTCGCAACTCGACTTCTAAAGAAATTTCATACTCTTTCACTTTTTCCGTAGTATGTAATGAGAAATGGTGCAATTTCATCATACAAAGAATTTCAAATATAGGTAAATCATTTTTTATTGACACGTCATTTTCACAATGGGTTCAGTGTTCAGTCGAATGATAATGTATATATACCATACAATTTTGGGTACCAGTACTTTCGAAGTATGTGAAACAAGATGGCGGACACCGGTAAGTAGTATGTGTACCAGGTTAGGGTTAGGTCATAATTTCAGGTACAAATACTACAGGAGTCAATTGGCTAGTTCCCGAACTTGTAATAGAACTAAAGTAAGGAAAATTGGAATAAAATTATGCCCTAACCCTAACCTGGTATACATACTATGTTGCGGTGTCTGCCATCTTGGTTCACATACGTCGGGAGTACCCAATTTTGTACCAAACTAAGTTTGTCTGACTCTTTCTCAATATTAAACCACGCAACCACGCAAGATAAACAACAATACGGTAAAAAATACGAACAGACATCTGGACATCACATTAGAATTATTAAATTACCTTTCCAGACAATGCAGTTACAACCTTATTTTATTAAGATTTGCACAATGTCAAAAGAAACAAGAGTTAGTCATCACACATAATTACAGCAATAAAGTTCAAATTCAATCAATTTCGAAAATTAAAACTTTTCTTAATAAAATTTGAACAAATTTTAAATTAGAAATACCAAGTGTCAGTGAAAATTATTAATCCCTTCAGAATACAAATTGCATCAATGACACATTCATTTCAACTGAATTAGAGATTTTAAAAATCATCTTAGTTCTTTATTTAAAATGAAAATAACTTAAAGCTTTTTACAAAAAGTTATTAAAGATCATAAATAACATAATAACCTGAGTTTTGATTCCTTGTTGCGTAATAAATGTCTTTAATATTCCAGTATCAGTCTTCTGCGGATATCCGAAGTCCAAAACCTCTGTAATATGTAAAATTCATTGACAAAAAAAAATCCATTCGCAATTTCAAATACTGTAAATGTGAAACATTTCAAAGCTAATCTAATATGCATTTCCATTAGCTTGATTGTTAGAAAATGGCTTTTTACGATTCGAGTGCTGTTAAATTCAAATCTTAAAATTGATATTGGCTTCAGCAAGTTGGCATTGCATTGAGTCAAAACTGGAGTTGGGATTGATAGAATATTTATCAAAGACTCAAAGTCGAGTGATCTAAATGAAAAAACTCAAACTTGTCATCAGCTGACCACCTGTGAGACTTAACTCAATAATCATCAGGACTCGACTTGAAGACTCAGATAACTCATGGGCTGTGACTCGACTCGCAGCTAGGGAAATAGGAACTTCTACTCATCCTGCACACTTGAGATCCAGGGTTCAAGTTGAGGCCTATCTATCTAACCATTTAGGGTTGAGATATTGGGCATGACAATCAGATGAAATTCTGGGATGTTCATACTCAGGATCTTCTAAGTTGATAAATAAATGAGAAGCAATGGTCTATGCACACTAACCATCTAGAAGTTCGTATATCAAAACAAAATTGTTTTTGATATTTTCTTCATTGATTTTTCCAAAATAACTTTGCATAACATCAATCATTTTAAGAAGAAATTCAAACACAAGAACAGCGTTGACATTTTGCTTCGTTACCTGAAAATTGAAAGCGTTGTTTAATTATATACTAAATTTTGGAGAGCTTGGTTCCAAAACGTGATATATGCCAAAACCAAATATTTAGAAAACCATAAGGAAATTGGCAATACAGTCATAGCTAACGAAAGTGAATCCAGTCTTTATTCCATTTATCAATGAAAACCGAATACTAGACAGTACTATAAGTAATTTTACTAGGTATTTGGAACAATCAGGAATGTATCAAAAATGAATCAAATTTATATAATTCTGGTCAAAATGCTGTCAAAATATTGTAACATATGTTTTCTAATATTTTGAATACATTTAGGAAAATCTCTAAAAAATAGGTCAGCTCAAAAATCATAGTTCATCATATTATTGAACAGTCTTATAATTTCCCTTCCCTTAAAAATGAATCCTGAAACACAGCAGTAAAGCATTCCTTGTTAAAGTAAAAAAAAACTGTGATTTCTACAATAAATTCTTACAGCACATAGCCATATATTTCCTCGTTTTGTATGAAAGAAACTTGTCCGTGCTATATTGGTAACAGGTGATCGCACTTGCTGTCTTGCATGAATAACATTGACACGAAAAGCATCGCACGCATTCCGCCTGTAAAATAATACATTGCATGTTAGAACAATGAAATACTACAATTAGGAAGAGTCTATAAATTCAGATTACTTCAAAAATAGCTATTGGCTTTTCGGACTGGGAGCGTTCATGCCATCGTAAGCAGGGATATGGAGTCTGGAAATTTTTACAATTGACTTTTGACTCGAGGATAAAAAAAATTTGACTAAGTTTCCCAGTAGAGAAAAATTGACTCTCGCTCCTACTTGTAGAATATTTGGACTCTGGGACTCCAGATCCAAATTCTGAATAAAAATTTTTTAATAAGAACTTTGACATAATAGGCTGTTATTAATAACACTCTGTAAACCTACACAGAGTAGTATAATATATATAGAAGTGCAAAAGTTATAAAATCTGTAATCAATGGTCATAAAGAACAACATACCCGATATCATCACGATATATCCTTGATATGAGAACTTCTCCCTTGTGATTGTAAAGGAAAAGACCACCGATCATTTTGGTGGTTTGACCAGGCCAGAGGCCTCACACACTTCAGACAGAAATATTCAGTTTCCCTACTTTTATAAGAACATAGCAGTTTAAATAGTTCACTAGCTTTCAATGAAAGAATCAGAAAAAATTTAATGAATATGATACATGAATTAGGTGAATACATGAATTAGGTGATTGCTTCCCATTTCTAGATATTGGAACATAAGCACTGTCAGACTTTTCGATTAGAGAAACTGAAGCTTAGTTCAGTAACGCACAGTTCAGCAGTACGGTACTACAAATTCACACCCATTTCTGCATTTTGATACAACCACAGACAGAGATACCGAATTGTATACAGTACCGTACTGTAGCCTACCGTCTGTCGGGTAACCAATGAGTAAAAAAAAAATGAGAATACTGCTGTACTGGAATAACAGAATCAATTTCCACTACTGCATTATGAACTTGTACCGATACCGGTACCGTCTGACCATACGGTACGTTTACGACCGTAGGTCTTAAATTTACAGTATTGCTGTATTGAGTTAAGTTACACAGTTCAGCAGTTCAGGCAATCAATCAATCATTTTATTTCGGCTCTCTGACTAAAACAGAACAATACAAAAAAGTAAACATACAACAAATACAGAACAATACAAAAAAGTACACAGACAACAAATACAGAGATACCTGGAAGGCGAGCATAACTTAAAATAAAGTTAAAAAACGTACAAGTACGTGCCCACCCACCAAAAAATAAAATAGAAATAATATTATACAAAAAATATGGACACGATTCAAAATCGGGCAGTGCTTATAACTCAATTTAAAATGATAAAAGCCAAATAATTGCTTGAATCGGTGGATAATTTACATGGAGTAAAATAAGTATTGCGATTGAAATAGGACAGCAAAATTCAGGTAGATAAAATTAAATGTAATAGAATCCCAACGACCTCCTCCGTCTCTGATAGATGTTTCAAATGTTCGTATACGATTATGGTAGCTGAGAAATCGCCAGGATTAGCCTTGCAGTAAATATATATAAATAAAGCTGATCTCGAATTCTGTAAATTTTGGGTCTGAGATTCCCATATAGCATAGAAATATACCGGTACAGGTCAAAATCTATCTATGATAGATCATAGATCTGTTATATATGTACTTCCATACAGGTACCGTATCGCTGATCTCTGTCACAGAATCTGTGTACGGTACCGGTACAATTTCAGAATTTGCAACTCATTACGGTACGGTAACGTTTCATTAATCTTTCTGTTTTTGTCTGTTTGTGGGTCGACCGCTTCCGGTACTCATTTCGCGTGTGTCAATAAACATTTCACTTACAAGTAAAATAGTCTACTCTAGACACTATGCAGGCAATCAGTAATAACAAGCCTAACAAAACCGGATTATAGACTCTCAACAAAATTGACAAACGGAAGACGGACGAAATCAGGTGGGCGGACACGCCGAAAGTTTACTTTTGACAAACATGCAAATTTCAATGCTATAGCGACCACTAGTGATAACCCGAAAGGCGATTGATTTCCGGAAAATCGTTCAACCGTCCATAAACATTTCTACTCAGTATTTTAGTAAACTGCCAAAATCTTTCATTAAATTCTGTCAAAAGTTTGATATATAAATTTTCGTTGACAAGTGCAATGTTTTTGTTAATTCATCCCTAATTTTGATTCATCCAACCGTTTAGAAACAATTGTAAATAGTAAAAAGCACGCTAAGAACATAATACATGCCCAAGATGATAAATCGATCAAAATAGTTGTTTTTTTCATAGATAAATTCATCTCATTGCACAGGATCAAAAGTTTAAAGCTTGAGAAAGCTTAGATAATAATTCTATTTGTCTGAAGAGAAAGTGAAATTTATTATTTATTAATAATACTGTACAGTCGTCGTAACAACAAGCAATAAATATTTTAACAAAAGAGCGATGATTGAAGTGCGCGATTTCTGATGACGTCATAGCACACAAAAATTGAATCCCGCAGACATTTTTAAAATTAATAAAAGTAATAGCAGTAATAGTAAAATACAATATTCAACCACTGAAAATTTCAAAGCGATTGATCTTGTAATTGAAGTTAAATCGATTTTTCGAAGAAAAACAGGAAAAAAACAAGAGAACGATATGATCAAATAAACGGACACGAAATAGTATAGGTATGCAGTCTGTCACGGTAGTCTACCATTAAGGTGTCGATAACAATGTAGCCTACAGGTACCATTTGACAACCGCGAAAGCGGAACCGCCACAAGGAGCGCAATTTTTGATTTTGAGAAGGTTATCGTACACAAAAACAAATTGCATCAGAAGCCACAGAAATTTTTAAAATAAATAAATAATCTTCTAGCGAAAAATACAATCTTCAACCGCTGAAAATTTCAAAGCAATTGGTCCAGTAGCTATTGAGAAAAGCTTTTGAATACTAACGAGGAGATCAACAATAACAAAACAATCCATAAGAAGACCACTGGGTGTCCAACAAAAGCAACAACGTAACACCAAAACCTTTATTTATATGTACACACCGTGTCCAATAATATGTTCAGGAGGAAAAACGCTTAAACTTTGCAATGTAAGGTAGCCACCCGACTTTAAACCGCAATAAAAACTATAACTCCCTATACTTTATCTATGCTTATGATGCGGATGTTTTCGAGAATGTTTTTTTTTGAATATATTTGACCAACTGCAATAAAAAGTACACTTACTTTAGTATACTAAACCCCATCTTTTTGAAACCGCGTGGTTTTTGAAACAAATTGCCTGCTAAGTTATTCAATTTGCACATATGTCGAAGGTCCATATGTGCTAAAAAATGGCGAAGGATGTATGTCGACCCAAACATTGACAATATTCTGGGCGCAACTCGTGCGACATTGAGGTATTTTTCCATTGACATACTTTTCCATAACTCAATAGTCCCTCACCCTAAAGCACATTTCAGTTGGTTTCATCATAAAGAGAATGCACGATGAATCATAATATTTCTGTTAAATCGCAGCATGATCGTAGTTTGCAAGATATTTTTTCCAAAATAAAAAAACCAGACGGAAAGAGCCGCATGAAACCGCAGCAAGGGCCGCATGCGGCTCGCGAGCCGAGGGTTGGCCATTCCTGCTCTATACTGAACCGATTCAATTTGACATTAAGTAAAGACCTATGTGCAAATGCATAACTTTGGTAACTGTTTGAACCTGAAAATCAGTGTTCACATTGCGTGTGACGTCACTTCCACTTGACTTTATTCAACGTTTAACAACATATCGCAATGGTCAAATTTATAGAAAAAAAATCGTGGGATTAGAACACGGATAAATAAAAAAATTAAAAACGGCATCTAACAAGGTGCTAGAAATTTTATCCCGAAAATTGATAATTTAACTCGACCGTTTAGTTCAGGTCGTAGCCTATCATAGTGTGTATCTGAATGTTTATCACTCACAGCCCGTCGACCGCTGGTCGTTTAATTTCATATTACTCATGATGTAAAAGTGCTATTCTCTTACTTTGGTGTTATGTTTCTATGTCAAGCGGCATGTGCCGTTTTTAAACGCAAGTATCCCTACGTTCTAATATGTATTTATGCTTTGATCATTCATATAAAGTCAGGCGATCTATTTCATTTTCATACAGTAAGTAACAACTTTTCCGTCTATATGATTCAAAATGCACTTCGATAGTTTGTGTTTGAATTGGCGATTAGGGTTTATTTTTTAAAATCGGAGTTTAGCTATTCGGTAGTAATGTCCTAATTTTGTGTGTTTATCATTTCATACTAACAAGGTGGCAATAAATCATTTTAACAACATGTCAGTATCCCTGTACGCGTAGGCTGATAGCAAAAACTGCTGTTCTTGGTTAATAGGACGTGCCAAACATCGCCGTATACAATGTGCGGAAACTGCGTCGGCGAATATTCCTGAGTCCACGAATTACTCAACGATATATGCGTGTGTGTGTGTATGATTACTAAAGTACATATGCAGGCAACACATTGCCCTCGGATGACGACACTAGAAAACTGCTAGGAAGCTATAACGTTCAAATAGACTGTAGTCATTATACGAAAGAAAGCTGCTGAGGTGCATTACAGAACATATGAGTAGAAACTTTGATATTGATAAAGATAAAGTTATGGACAGAGATGAAGAGAGTGATTCATAGTTGCTCGAGTTTTAGTCTTCTTTGACATTAATAGGATGGAAGAATTCCATATTCCGATCAGACAGGATCTTTTTGGTAATGGCACTACGTAATGAATGTTGATACAGCTATATATATATTAGATGCTTCTAGTGAAAAAAAACTTGTTTTTACTTTCTCTTAATTTAATTAAAGAACGAAATGTTGCGATTCAATCAATCTGCATCGCCGACCGTTTACTTGGTGGATTCTCGGTTATATGGATAAAACCAAGAAGTATTTAAAACCCAGGCTAAAACCATATTTAAATTTAAAGCAGTAATAACATTGATTGTATTGTGAGGTTAGCATATCAGGTAACATTTACTAAAGTATAGGTCGTCGATGCAAATGCGTTCTACGCATTGGTTTGCGTCAGAGACGCGACAGTTTCCGGCATGTTTTACGCTATGTACCATATCTTATCACAGAACAGCTGAATCCGAAAGGAAATATGCTAACCACCGAAGCAGCATAATAATCAATGTTTTTTCTGCCCATGAATGTGCTTTTTGTTCGTAATTAGAAAACATATAAACTCAGTCTATAGGTAGCAGATATAGATGTTAATGATTTCTTTGGGTACCGAACGGCCGAAACTAAATAAAATGCCCTTGAACAAGCAAAACAACTCTGATCTGCTATTATTAAAAAGAAACGGTATAGCTATTAGCTTTATCCATTCTAATGGAAATTAGGAGCACCCTCGCTAATATGACTTATAACACTGATTAAATATTGAGAGTTTCCCCGCCTATGTTATTATAAGTGTGGTGATACAATTCTCAATTGGCTATTCTAATCATTTTTGTATTGTTGCATTCTATTGTTGTATAGATATTTTCTAGTTAATGAATATCGTTTTGAATACACTTGCCTTCGTCATTGCATAGATATTTCCTTCCGCGACATAAGATAGTGAGTAGTTTGGTTGCAGGACGACATATAGTAGATTAGTTTCTCCTGTAGCTGGGAGCGCTTGAGACAAATATCGATTCTTTTTTTCAATACCTTGAGTTTGTTTAGTTTTTAGTATCTTATTGGTCTTGAATGTCAATTCTATTTGGTTTTTGTAACGGAAACAAAGCTTTGGGTTGAAGTATTGCAATTAGTAATCAGAATCGAATTTTACCAAATGCATAACCTCAGACGATGTATATTTGCTGAATGAGATCATATGATCAATTCAGAAGATTATTTCGAGTTGCTTTTTATCGGTAGTTAGATCTTCAATCGGTCAAATCAAGAGTTGGAGGGAAAATCTTTTACATAATAAGACATGTTATAGATTTCTGAAGCCTATTTTGTAATCCTGTTTATTATCAACCTATCTACTATGCCTTCTTTGGTCATTCAGGGAGAATTACGATCTCTTGCAAGAGCATAAAAACATTACCATTTAGTCGGCGACGATATTTTATTCTTGATATCTACCCATGTCATCAATATCACGTAAAAACATCAGATCACGACTTTGAAACGTTTCCTTGTATCAGGTAATATACGAAACACGGGCATTGTCTGTGCCCCTCATCTGTAGTTGCCACATTCGAAATGAATATGAGACATTCTGAATAATGTAAATTTTCTATACACACTTGTTCAGTGCTATTTTTTACAAAAAGTTTTACCTGAAATATGAGAAGTTAGTCGTACTTGTGATTATGACGTAATTAGGAACAAGGCAGTCCAAGTCGAAACACACGCGTTCTTTGTTGAATTATGCAGTCATTTTACTTCAAGGGATAAATACATATGCATGATCTAATCATGAAGGATGAAGGCTCAGTGGTGTGCGAGTGGTCAGCGCATGTAGCTTCTGTGGTTAAACGGCACGCAGGATAGTACATTTGGGGATCAATTACGGATATATATGTACCACTGAATGCGGTATTAGGCTAAATTTACGGAATGGGGACGTATTGTTCCACCAAAATATTTTTTAGTTTGCTTGGTTATTACTAAACTTGTGCTCTATTGGGTTGGATAAAGTTCTCAAAATATAAGAATGAATGGAAAATTATGGTATCTATGGTTGAAGTGGCCACTGTGTGAGATTTGTTGTCGTACGAGGATATGAGACGCAAAACCTCACATTATTTTTGAATGTAAAATTATTACCGTTATGCTAACCAGAAAACTGTTGGTAGTTCAAGTAATGGAATTTAGTTAGAGGACATTCGACGATTCGCAAGTCCAGAGTGAAACCGGGAATTTTTTTTCAATCATAGTCAATGGGGAATGAAGATTTCCTGGACTACAGAGAAATTCTTGCTATATTTTACAATCGTGCATTAATCATTGACATGACCAAACCAAGTTTAAATCTTCGAAATCACAATTTCGTTTCAAATTATCGGAGCACTGCGATTGAAAAGTTATGGCAACCGATGTTAGTTAGCCTAGTCTGCAACTATTCAGAAAACAAAGTGACATTTAGCTTATTTGATTTGAACCTAAATTTTAGATTGAATATATACAAACTGTCGAATAAAACCAAAAATTAGGGAATCGAGTAATTGTTGACGAGCGTGCCTGGTATCTGTCAAAATGAAAGAGTCGTTTCGCCGGTTAAGTTTTAATTATGACCCCATCGACAACTTATTGCTGATTAGTCATTATTACGGAAAAACAAGGAAGTCGATGCCCTAGAAAAAAACATCTATTGTAATGTGTAGGCGCAGGGAACAAGAATCGGAGTCTCACAAACAACTACATGATATATTCTCAAAATGCAAACAGATCTTATTTTAAATATGACATAAATAAACGTCAACTTTCCGTAGTGGCCGTGTAGACGTATTAGTGTTTGGTCTCTGATATATTCAAAATTGGACACATAGCGTCGCTGGAGAATAGTCTTCACAATTCCATAGTTATATACAAATAATATGAAGAGCTAGCGGAGTAATTCCAATTTCAAAGGAAGTCTTTACGTTCATTGGGCACATTGGAAAATATTAACCAAAAATTTTGAAACCGAAATTAAACAGGATTACAAGTTTTTGAATAGGCGTAGTTGAAGTGATGACCGTAATGGCTGTTTGGTAAAGTTCAAAATTCATTTTTGCCGAAACTGATACTGATCGTACATGTGTGATAATAAAAATATGATGCTATATTTTTTTTACTACCTGAAAAGTCTAGTGTGATGTCACTTCGGAACATGATGAAATACATTATGACGTAATAATGAAGGGTTTTCCATTCCTGAAAATATTTTAATGCAACATAATTGAATTTTATGAATATTCTGATGGCATAATGCAAGATGTAATGACCGCCATGGTAACCATTAGTGACATGGTACGCCCAAAGCGTATATATAACACGGCTGGCATCCGCATACGTACGCATAATGGAAACGCGTAGTGTGAGACTATTTTCCATGCATGTGCAGCGAGGAGGACTAGGCACTATTTGAAGTCCTTTTTTCGACTGACCATGCTCCAACAATAATGCTCTCATCACATAATACTTTTTGCTACAGCTTAAAACCAACGTGCGTGCTTTAGCTATTACAGTCGGCAGTTTGCATTGCTGCACTAAGTAAATTAGATTACGCATGACGTTTTTTGATTGCAGTAGCCACATCGCAACTTACACTTATCGACTTCATTACAATGTTTGAGAATAGTTTGTTTGTATTTATGTTTAGAATGTCTGAAAATGCTTGAATAATGTATTTCGACTGTGTGCAATGTGAGTTTCCATACAAACTTCTAGTAATGTTTATATTTAATTCAGTAAAAATATATGGTGCTGAAATTATATTCTTTTACTCTGCTCAAACCAGGAGTAAAGTTTCGCCCACACCCTAAGCACATGTGTTACCGTTGATTATACACGAAAATTAATCGTTGCTGTTCAGTGTCGAATACCCCTTCATGTTTACTGCTGCTTTTCAGAGTAAATATTGAGTTTTCTACTCATCTTGCATTTGTTTGTTCCATTTACGTTCATCATTTGTTGCATCACACTATACAATTCTGTCGACTAAAGCCGATTCAGCACGTTCGTCATTACAGTCATAAATCAGTGTTTTACCAGGTGGCGGAGAGTTTGGCAAGTGACCTAACATTAGAGTCGAGTCAACAAAATTCAACAGTTTAGACTTAGTCTACGACTTTACTTTTTGTAGCGCAATACCACATGTTGATTTGAAGGTAGAGACAAAACTAGTGTACGATCTTTAGAAATCAGGTTTTCACATCATTTTACACGCACACAAAAGACAATTTTTAATAATTTGATGGGTTTTTCTGTCTTTATCGGAAACAGAACTGCAGTTTCATTTCAGTTTCTACGAACAGTTGTTAGTAACAATGTGAAATAACTTTCTCGGATTGGTTATTAGAAGTAGTGTTTGAATAAATAAAGTGGTGCACGTTATGTTTATCTAAAATGTATTCATTTGTGGCTCTGAATAAACCATCAAAATCGGTAGTCATATTTATATTTTCCTCTCAGTAGGTGCATTGTGCTTTAGGCTTCGGTTCAATTAAGCGATAATCGCTGGACTAGACTATCTGGTCCAGCCCACATTCGCCAATGCTCTACACGGGCAAACTACGGCCCGCGGGCCAAATCCGGCTCTTTGGGCAATCCAATATGGCCCGCCTGATGCAACCGCAACCAAACTAAAACCACATTTTAATGTTTTAGTTAAAAATAACTCAAGGAATTTGTTGAAATTGCGATTAAATTTAGTTTCGGCACGAGTCTTATTGTTTTCATTTTTGCTTTTGTAACATTGTAAATATTGTACCTAAAATATAATTTTTACCTCACACTTACATGGCCATCCAGTATAGATGGGCAAAATTCCTGGCCACTACTCCGAAAACCTTGCTCACCCCTGTAGTCTACACTTTACAGGCATTGTTGATAAAGCTGAACTTAATAAATTTGCTGCTGTGTTGATTCTTATGTAAATTATCACTCTCTGTTTTTTTTCATTATTAATTGTTCATTCAGTTTACAACTATTATAAAATTCATATTTGACAATACGCATGAATGTGGTGTTCCTGATTGACCTTATCAGAACAACATTTCACAACGTGATTACGCTCATACTATTGTGTTAATTTCTGCTTTCGACGTCTGATTCGAATGCACACAATGCGGTTTTCAGTTTGACATTAGTCACAGGATGCACTGTTAAGTTAGACGTAGGGTTGAGTCTTATTACGAACAATTCAACAACACAGTTGAAAGTTCATCTTCGGATGCACTGCCTTCGCTCCAGAACTGTGTGTACCAATATGGAGGTATTTAATTTTGTTTGCCTACTTTACATCAAGTTGTGCAAGGGAACTGAAACCTATGGGCAAAGAGTTCCCGAACTTGTAATTGAACTAAAATGAGGAAAATCGGAATAAAATTATGGCCTAACCCTAACCTGGTACACACACTACGGGAGTACCACACTGCCGGTGAAATTTATTTTGCCTTTAATCATGTTACCGGCATGGAATGTTAGGCTTATGTTCCCCCAAATTGACAAAACATTAAGCGAAAGTGATTTGTAGATTTATATTTCTATATTACTAGTTACTCAGTTTTCATATCGTTCTTTTCAAAATTTTATTTGCTTTTATAGCGATCATGGAAATATGTTTGGTTTCAAATAACATTGCTAGCTAACATGTGTAAGTTTGATAAAACACAAGTAGGATTGGATTATAATCACCAGAGTTAGCAAATTAATCTTGATTTTTAAAACTGTCGGATATTTCAAATACCCATGGCAGAAAACAACGACCTCGACGAAGATATTGGCTCGTTCATAATCCGACTGAAACTACCGGAAAATTACATCAAATTTTTTCACGATAATGGATTCAAAACGACGGGTGATTGCCGTGAAATTGACGAACCGATACTCAAAGCCATGGGAATAACTCTTCCAGGTAAATATTATGATGAAGCTAGTAAAATGTTTATGCTGTACTGATTACTGCCTACGTAGAACCATATGTCATTCGCTTAAACCGTGCACATAGCTCTATTTGTTATTCAAACGTTGATTGATCATTCACTTACTAAAGAAGTTATTGAAACCTCGACTATAAATTGATCTGAAATTTACAGATCAGCACAGCGCAAATTAGCGTTTTCTCCCGGTCCAGGGGTGTACCCAGGGGGTGGTTCTACGGGTCGGAACCCCCCTTTCGCAATGTAAAAAAGGCATTTTTCTGTGACATACACAGCATTTTTCGTAGATTGAAACGCATTTTAGACCCTCAAGACTTCTAAAACCCCACGTTTTCCGGACCCGCTAGTTGTTACGGTCGGGCAATTAGAAAATCAAAGTCCACCACCCCACCCCCGTTATTGAAAATTCCTGGTTAAGACCCTGTTCCTATCCATTGAATTGTCAAAATTTCAATCCTGACATGTATTATGAGACATACGAAATGCTACACAATACCTCTTATATATCAAAGTTTCAGTAGCGTCAGGGACTAACAAAGACTTACTACTAACTTACTCGAACAAATAACACCCGATGAAAACTAAGGACTGCGTTAGCAATGGACTAATATTCCATTGAAGTTAGCTACCTTATGACATCAATGTGTAGTTTCAGTAATGGTAAGATCGACAAACATGCATTTCACAGTGGTTACGCAGGCCAGTTAGTACATGGAACCGAAGCCGTGTGTTGCAATTTGAATGTTTTCAATTGTACGAACATAGTGTGAATTATGGTAGCTTGTAGCTGCATTAGATCAACGCAGTTTTGCTGAATTTATGCCAAAAATTGTCGAGCATATATATTTGTTGCAAAATTTGTCAGAGTTATTTAACCGTTCGGGCTGTAGCACATTGCATACTAAATGTGATGACATATTACGTCACCAGTCAAATCACGAGTTTAAGCAAATAACCCGCTTGTTTATACATGATGTGCTTGTTACTACCAAATCGATATTGTGACCAAATAAGTACAAATAACCGTACTCTGGTTCGAGATTAATTAACAGTAGCTTTTCATTTTAAATGGGTTCGTTTCGACTTAAAAAGAGCGGCCAAATTCATTCTATGTCGATAGTAGCATGTTAAAATCGACAAGCTTACCGGAACAAGCGTCAATCGCCAGTTTTTCATACGTGTTAACTGTACTCATATATCGGCATCTTAGGTAAGAACAAGCAGTATTAGATTCAGGTTAATTGTTCATAGCACAGCCAGTAGCTGCTGATCCAATGTCTTTCCGCCTTTGGTATTAGTCATCGGTTACGCATACATATTTTGATTGTGTTTCGGTTGCTTACTTGAGTTGGCTCAATGATTATGATGCTCATATCAAAACAGCGGATGCAATCACACGACGTCTTAGATGGTTAGGTACATAGACGTCGTCTTATAATATTAGCCAGTATTAGTTGAAGGCTATTGCGTTGCAGAAATAGGCGATTCGTTTTGGTGGTTAGCCCGCGTTTAATTATGTGCAGCAGTATCAAGATTCCCGAAACATGCAAATAAATAGGTTTTTATTTTTTTCATTATGTGCCGATGTTCGATAAGCAGTATTGGTTTTCCGCGTCTCCCTTCACCCTGAAATGCAATTTCTTTGTATATACCTTATTGTAATTTGTATGCCATGAGTGCCTTTTCAGCATAAACTACTGACTACTGATTACAATAATAATTGAAGATCGTGTTCCAACAGCAAATTTTCGGCAATATTTATTTTTTTAAATGTTTTATCGTGTACTAAAAATCTATTAATAACTTCAAATCAGATGCTCTTCAATCTTCCCCGTGTGTACTTGTATGTGCGAAATCTAGTGAAGCAAACCAGTTACTTTGACTACAACTGGTCATAACGGAATTGAGATAATTATTGGTGCCAACTGTCAGGGAAAGCTTAGACTGCTAGCATTTATACAAGATGTTATTACATGTATATATATAGTTAAATACTGTAAAAATATTTGTCATGCAAGATCATTTTCGGGATTACATGTCATGAATAGAACAGTCCAGAAAATATCAATTACTTGAAGTGATCGTATATCGCGATATATACTATGTAGTTTAAGGTACACAAATTTCACACTTTTATATCCACGATATAGAACTTCGCTATAAAATTATCTTCGCTTACTATTTCTCACCAAAATAATAAGGTTATTGCGGAGAGAATCAGATGCATTGACTATATGACCTCGCACTCTGCCATTTTCATATGTTCTTAGATGTTTATGACAATAATACTAAATGACTAAAAAAATTTTTGGTTATACTAAATCGAATATAAGGTAATATTTCTGTTTCCTCGGGAAAACAACAAAAACCAACCCCGGTTGCCAAACGCTGACATATCTCATAAATTGTTGTTGTTTGTAAGAATTTTCAAATTTTATCAAAATCGATTCTTCTCAGATTTCTCGATGATTTGGAGATACTTTTAAGAGTTAAGATTTTAAATATGTTTGGTGTTAAATAATCTCTTTAATTCGCACTGTATAGGCACAGTTTTTGAAAAGCTTTATTTTGGGGAATGTGCATGTGTAAGCCCCATAATTTTATGTAAAAATATATGTATGTCTGAGTACACTTTTTAATTCATAGCTATATTATCCTTCAGGTCATTTTCGACGTATTTTGAATAAGCTGCCAAGATGCGCAGTACGTAAGCCACCAAGAAATCCCAAAATGGATTTATTATCACCTTCAAAAACTGACAGTGATGAAGACGCCGGTAGAAAATCACCCGGACTACAGTTTCTCCCTCTGGCATCCGAACGAACTTCTCAAGCTCATATTGAGCATGGCCCTGTGAAACAGGGGGCTTATTTTCCAAGTACCGAATTAGCCGAAGATCCTTACCTAAATTGGAAAGGTCCGCAACACTCTCAAGAAATTACTACAGCAGATAATCAACTTCGACCTTTAACGCCTCCATCTTTGGAATTTTCGAATCTTCCTGAAGATGCAGCCGAGGAAAGTCCGTATGAAAACACACCAACACATGCCGTAAAACTTCCAATGGAATTACCCGATGAAAAATTATTTGACGACCTCCCACCACCGCCGGATTTACCCTCACCACCGCCGGATTCACCTCCGCCACCGCCCCCAGAGGATCCATATATGATGAGCCAAACGCTTCCGCTTGTCGAAGATGAAAATCCATACTTGACTGAAAATCCGCCCCAACCTTCTGATGACTATAACTTTCTTCACGAAACGCCAAAACCAATCAATATCTTTTTAGAGGACGTATATAACACAACATCACAGAACTACACCGACGAAGGCGATTACGATCATTTAAAAAGTGACACCGAGGGAAGTTTGTCCATTCCCCACTCACCAACGTGCATTGGTGGCGCCGTTGCAAGTATTTTTGCATATGAAACATCGTCGCGCACCAGTTCACTCGAAAGAAATCAGTTCGAGGGTGAGTACGATCTCCTCAACTCACAGTCTCCGAGAAAAGAGATTCCTGTACCCGCATTACTCTCTCCTAAGGAACGTTCTTTACCACGTTCAAATAATTCGAGTGAGTCACACTATGATCATCCTCCCATACATCGTACTGTTTCTGGTGATAGCGAAAAAAGCGCGAAAAACTTGCCTCTGCCGCCACCACCGTGGAAAACAGTCATAGAAGAGAAAAACAATGTGAGCAATAGCGGTGGAGATTGTTCTATGAAAGCTGTTCTGTCGAAGCAAAATTCAGTGCAGTCGACGACAGGCGACGAGACAGATTTCTGGGCACTTGACCATATGGACGACACGAATAACAAAGATGAGGGCGATTACGACACGTTAGCCTTGAACCTAAGCGGTAATACTAACTACGGCTCAAAATCAATGATGCCTCGCACAAAATCGATACAAGGCGAGAACGACGACGGCACGACTTACGATTATGAAGTACTCGAGTATAAGATTCGACGGCCTCACAGTCCGCAGCCTCCGATAGGTAAGCTAGGCGAACTCCCGCCTGTTCCGCATAATACACCGTCGCATGCATTGGATGATTATGACGATGAAGAAGATCAGGAGGCTTCATACGAGGAGGTAGAATTCCAGCCAAAAGATAACAGAAAATTTGTTCCAGCGGCAATTGAAACAAGTATATATGGAAGTATGGATAGCGAAGATCGGGGTCGAAGCATGACTATGAATTCTCAGCCACCAAAGGATAAAAAACACGCTTCAAATAGAAGATTCACTGGTGTTCAGGCTCAACTTCAAAAGGCAAAAGCGGCAGTATCGAAAGTAAAACCAAAAAGAAAAAAGGCTTTAATGAAACTGGGTGATTCTCGAAACCAGTCGTTTAGCGATAATGATAGTGAAGGCAGTGAGATATCATCAACCAGAGGTTCAGCCGATACTTTAAATAAATCTCTCGAAGATTTAACAGCCGTGTCGGATCTTCCACCTGCGTACCCAAGCCGGCATCAAAGACAACCAAGCGATACTTTGCCTCCTGGGGCGAGTATGCCAAGCAGTGGGGCTGGCTTTAGGGGTTCTAGATTAACCAGAATATCACCCGTAACTCGTCGAAAACGAGTTGACGCTCTGTCGTATTCAAGCGGACAAGATTTTCCGAACTCACAACCAGAGGAAGGAATATACGAAGACGTCGACCCAAGACGAAATGGGTTACCAGATATCGGAGTTCGTGATAGATTTAGCAACTTGAAGGAAAACAAGAAACGACCTATCAAAGCACCCAGACAGCGACCTGTATCTGTATTCATGGACCTATCGGTGAGTTTGTAATTTATTTAATTGTTGTGACAAAAACTATTTCCAATTACCCTCGTTTTTACAACTAGCTCTATCAGATCATACTGTTCATTAAGGCGAGCAGGCTATTCTCCTATGCAGGGTGTCGTAAATATAAAAAAAAAACAGAATCGAGGTCATTTGTAACATAGTCTGGAGCAGTTCGGACCGGGGGTCAAAAATTTTGCCCACCTAGACTGGCGGGCCATCTGAGTGTGACGTGAAAAGTTACATTTTATGAACAATATTTATAATGTTACAAAACCAAAGGAGGAAAACAATAAACCTCGTGCCAAAACTAAATTTAATCTCGATCTCAACAAATTCCATGTACTATATTTTAGCTAAAATATCAAAATTTGGTTTTAGTTTGGCTGTGGCAGCATCAGGCGACAGGCGGGCCAGCTTGTATAACCCAACCGGATTTGCCACGCGGCCATAGTTTTCCATGTCAGGTTTGGATAGAACAAAACGTTAGGCAAATCGTCCTAGATTACTTTTAGGTACAATCATACACAAACAAAAGTTGTTACAGAGTTGAATAAATTTTCTACCTTTTCGTGGAGGTATTTAAGAAATTTACCGGTTCTGTTTTTAAATCCTCCTGTACTGCCTAATTTCGGGCAAAGTTCAAATTCATTCACAATGCTGTTCAAATATGTAAGTCATGTTTATAGCTCTAGGAGTCTAGATTGTGCCTGATTTCAATCAGAGCTATGATTGGACTCGAACCCCGAATTTCAAGACACTAGCCCAGAGTCCTAAGTCACTGAATTGAGGTCCTTTTTCGAATCTACGCCCGTAAATCTGCGTCAATTAAAAAAACTTCAAATTATATTAGACAGCGTGTCTATCTATCTATTCAGAAAGTATAATACTTTTTACGGCTTTAAGCAGGCTGGATTCGCCAATTTAAGCTTATTTCAGTACCAGATCAAAATTTTAACCATTACTGCAAATGGAAACATTGACAATAACTATTCAGAAATTACAGTTATAAATACCTATAATCAATGAGCACTGTTCTTCATTACAGTTTTTGTAAATCTTAATTATGCAATCTGAGCCTGCACATATATTTTTGAAATGCCACCGCCCACTTCAGACAAATATTCAAGAAAGCTTCGAACGTTTCCTCTTTAGCCATTAAATAACATTCATCAGTTTTGAACAGACAAGTTAATCTTTGGTATTTCGTTCAAACTGTTTTATGTGGGTTCTAAAAGCTTGAGCAGTGGTTTAGTTTAGAGTAAGAGGCGTTTATGGAAAGTTCCAACAATATGTATTAGGTTCAAGTATAGGTGTATTATAGTTCATTCAGCAACAATATACAAATACCAAAGCATAAAATTTTGAAATGCTGACATGCAGTGTCATTGTTTAGACTTACTTGACTAATGAGTTCTCCTTCATGTTTGCTATGATTCTCAATACGCCCCGCGTAGTACAAGATATTTAGCGCTCAAGAAGTGTGTGTACCAATATGGAGGTAACAATTTTGTTCGCCTACTTCATATCGAATAGTGTATAGGTACGGAAGCCTATGGGCAGGAGTATATTTACTTGGCTAACACAGACATAACCCTAACTGGTAATAGAACTAAAATAAGGAATATCGGAATAAAATTATATGCACTGCGGGAGTACGGGATATTTTTAGTATCATGATAAACCAAATTATGGTTTATAAAGCTGTAAATGCTTCGAATTAGACTGAATGTAAACGCTACTGGAATCCTACATAGCGCCCTTTAATCCCTTTAGGCACTTGAAAAGCAAAACACATGCAAATAAAATGTATCTTGGCCGAGTATCCAAAGTATATTGTTAGATTATATTAGTAAGTGTGGGAGATTTTCCCCAACTCATATTTGCACTATTCGATACAGTGTAATCATGATTTGACACATATTTTACCTATGGCCCATTCTTGTTCAAGCAAGATGAATTCACCATGAAACACCGGAAAATATTTTCTTGTATTTTCAATTCCCACTGCGGCAGAATCGGAACAATTATATGACCAAAGTCTTATATTCTCACGAAATGTTCAATTACTACTAAAAATATTCAGTATTATTTGCAATAATAGCTATCTAATAATGACTGCCTTTTGTGCGGCGTAGGTATTTCTTTACTTTAAAATCACAACTTCCTGATGGAAGTCTTGCAAGGCTGAATGTTATAAGAAAACTAGGAGCAATAGGAAATTTTATTCTTTCGAGTTACGATTGGTGCATAACATCACGTATACCATCTGTTTTGACGTGACGTACCTTAGGGCTTTTCCTGATTTCCGGTAAGACTACCAGGCTCATAATTATCCCCTTATATTTACATGGAAGAATGAATAAGAATTGAAAAATTATGACTTTCTTTAGGAAGTGCCTCCGTACCATTCATAATTTCTTCCTTGTTGGTTTCTGCGCCAACTTTATACTTTAGCTTTAGATCTTTAGCTACCAGTTCTTTCAAAACTATAGTATCTGCTCATCTTAGCAGTGGCTGCATGTGCAGGGCCTGGTTCGTAGGGGAAGACGTGTAAATACACTGATCTAGTAAGAACCTTGCAACTCGCGAATTCTCCTTTGGGTGATTCTCAGTGCAATTTTTTCCTCTTGTGATATAAAGAGTAGATTAGAGTTAAAAACATGGATGTGGATTATTTTTTACGTATGGAAAGGATAAAAGAGATTATGGTGGATGCAAAGAAGGAAATAGACGACGAGGTCTATCTTTTTATATTTCATCACCGCACATATCTAGGAAAAATTCTATAGTCATTTTTTTTTATAACTTATACAATTAGGATGAAAAATAAATAGGATAGGAAGCCGGAGACAGTTACTCATTTTTGGGCGGTTTGAATTGTGACAATATATGTTGAAACAATGGCCATGGTTGGGAGACTTAAAATATACGCGTGCTCATGTTTTATTCATAAAATGAACTCTAGGATGGAATTTGCTATTTGTCATGGTCACGCAGTTCGCTTTCCATCATTTTATTGGCATATGGTAATTATTAACTATTTTAATGCTACATATGCATGTGCCTAAATGATGGATGAAACCGTCCTCCAGCAGAGGGGCGCGATCACTTCCATAACAATAGAACTTGCGAAGCTGGGTTGCAGTGCGATGGCGAACGTGTTTCGAAGGTTTACCATGATAGGACCACCACAATATTTTGGCGGAGTTTGTCACCATGGCAACGAGACAACCCCAGGAATGGCAGGAATATGTTTTCAAACTAACGATATCAACCACAATTTGTTATCATTTTCATAAATTTTCAGCGATTTCCAGATCACTTTTTCTTTATACAATATTAATACATACATTATCACTCTTTTCAGAGAAATACACAAAGCAGTCTTGCACCAGCAGAAGATGAAAGATCTCGTACTTATTCTGCGACACTCAAACGTGGTCAAACCATTGAAACTAATTATGAAGAGGAACCAGACGAATATATGGACATAAATGAGTTTCTGAAGCAGGACGCTCCAGTCTTAACCGTGTCTCCACTGGTAAGTGGAAATTCATTTTGTCAAAAGTATAAATTTCGGACTACTTTTTGGATCTCTGCTCTAAAGACTGTAGGGTCTAAACGGATGTCAAATTTTTTACATGGCTTATCCTGCCACCATAATATTATGCTTTTCGCCGAAAGTACGGATTAATATTTCGGAGCGGAGTCGGAGCGATTTCCTTCAAAGGAGGAGTCGAATATGAAGTGGCTCTTGGTTTTGAATCAGGGCCAGTAAATTTTCTTCGATATAATTTTTTTCGATGTACCTTATCCAATTTCGTTCAGAGTTGCATATTTTCACTCTTCGACTAACCTCAAGAAGCATACTATTGCGCTTAAATACCGTGGGAACATATACGGTAAATGATATTATAAATTATGAGCTCAAGGCTTGTATTCATATAATGGTAATGGCTTTCTCCACCATCAAGCCCGTGCATCTGAAACAAATACAGTAAATGGTAATTCCATACCTGACATGTACTGGTAACCGGATGAGATACCGTGGTTTACCATCAAATCGTATTATCGGCTTTGCTCTCCTCCAGAACAAATATGAAAATCCCCTTTTTATACACAATATGCTAGCGTTTATATAAAAATTAAACGATTCTGTAGGCTTCACGGACGCAATTATTGCATCTACAATCCAATTGTTTGCTTTTATTTGATTTTTGTATGAAACGTTTCCACACCTCAACTCTGCACAAGGCTTTGTGCAGGCAACCATCGTGCTATAGCTAGAGTGCAGTCCACAATATGTGTTAAAATCTCAAATACTGATCTTGGTGACTGGGAGGGTATCACACATGGCCGTGCTTGAATGAATGATTTATTGGTTTTGGAGTTACAATAGATACATATTCAGGCATGCTTAATCTTTGCACATATGTAAATCCATATACGAGTAAAAAATAATAAGACAAGCGAACACCGCCCACTTCCGGTTTTTCACGTTTTGTGGTGGCGTAACCGAGCTTCTTATTCGGTTCGGTTGAAAATTCTCCATTCACAAAATACTCGCGGATGAATTCGTTCTTGTGTTTTTACGGATACACAAAAGCGAAGTTTGCTATGTTCACAAAGAAATGTGACATAAACATTACAATCAGGTGCCAATGAAATTGACTAGACTGCAATTGTTGACACTAGGGGCGCCACGTGGTCGTTGCCCAATTTTGACCGTTCCTACAGAATGAGTAATTTACATTAACGATTAAAATAATAATGAAAATATACAAGATATGTTGTATTTTAAATTACAACTTGAAATCTAACTGAGCCAAATCTAGAAATGGTAAAAATGAAGTTATATGTAATTAAATGTAGTTTTCTAGTGCTAAAAAAATCCTGAAAACAAAATAAAAAACGCGGTTATGAGTACTGTACCCATTTCATTCCAATGTACAAACGACTTTTAAAAATTTTCACACAGCGACATGAATGGTAAATAAAATCTTTCGCTTCATACCGGTTTCCCACTTCTTACCGGATTCGACTCCAATAATCCGATTGTATTCATGTCTGGCGTCACTCTTGCCTGCTGTGGAAAGTTACTAACTTATTCGTTATTGCGATACGCTTGATGTAACAACGGGCAATTTTTCCACGAAATTGCATTAGGTACGTGATATGCTGTATCGATTAACATAAATCTAAAACTACGACGCATGTGTCACCACTCGTTCAATTAATTTTGTGAGCCAACGTACCACTAGGAAATGCTTCTATCACCACTGGCCATAGATGAACCTTCTAGCTTACCTTCTTACCTTAAGCTTCTTACCTTCTTACCTGATAGCTCGAATATGTGTGGGATTTTTAAAATAAAGCGAACATGTGAAAACATTCGAGTTTATATTATAATTAATAATATTGAAGTCTTGTTTTTACAGATAATCTAAATTTATTTAATTTGGAAAATGTATCGATTTGAGTATAAAAATAACAATATTTATCTTCACTTATTGCACTGTAAAATCGTGCTACTGGTTTTACCACTACCAATACAAACATTCATGTCATTTCTCATTCAAATTATTATTACAAATCGTTTGATAACAGTGGCTTCATGTCTCCATTCCAAAACTACAATTGTTTGCATAGAAATTATTGGACTAGTGCTTTAACCACAGGATCATTTAAAATACGATATTTGGGTTTTTCCGATTTCTTACGTGCTGACAACAGATTTTTTTTTTTAATTCGGGATTTTCTCAACCTCGAATTTTCCGAACCGTGCTCATGTGTGCAAACTATACAATCATAAAAATAACTGCAAATAAGCTATGTTTTTTAAAATTACAAGCATGCACGAAAATCCTTTCGTGATCTATAATATTTCACTCCTCTCACGATTCAGTCATATGCATATGTATTTGGAGACAACATTGACATTGATGCATAATAAATGATTCAATCTCATTTATCAATTTTCTCTTAGAATATTCGTAATGACAAGCTTGTAACTGTAATTTTGGCAAGACATAGATAACACATGGTCCGCGGTAAAAATATACTACACCTTTCAACATATGCAATAGTGAAAAAATGAAAGGTCGCGTGACGTAAAACACCAGCATGGCTATTGATCATATTATATATATTCGAGCCATGTTTATTCCAACGATAAAGTTTCATTTTATCCAATCCACTATCCTATTTTTAGGTAAGAACAAATTACGGCAAGCATGTATCATGCTTGGTATAACATGACGTAGTCGTGACGTAGATAATAATTAATAAAACTGGACATAAGACAGCTATGAAATGTGAATTTTGTGAAATATTGCATTGATTTACTTTTAAAATAGTCTGTGCCATCGTAGCAATTCATACATCGTAGCAAGCTATAATAAATAATTTAAATTAAGTTTTTACTCGTGTAATTTGGTAGAATCGTTTTTCAAAGTCGAATTGAAGTAGTCAGTGTGCTAGACAATTGCCAGGGGAATTATTTAACGGTTATTTCACGCATTATAGTAACGGATAATGGAATAATTATGATATAAGAAGTAATGATATACCCTGAATGAGATTTAGTTGAACATTAATAGTTGGGAATATTTGGAGATGTTATTTTTAGAAAGATAAGCAAGGTAGTTTGGAAGTAAGATATCGTCAGCACGACTTGAAAATTTACTTTTCTGCTATATTTATATCAATATACTCTGTGTTAGTTGTTTAAAATATGATGGTATTTTTGTAGTATTTTTTCAAATTACTTATCTCATAAGTATGAACCATTTTGCTATATTTTCGATGTAAAATGGTTTAACTTACAGTTGCATACGTAGATGGAATATCAGATAAATGTGCGCGATGAGACCAATGGTACATACCGTGTTCAGATGTACTTGACGTTGCCGTTCAGATTATAGATGCATGGATTAACGTTCAATGTTAATCTCGTTACGTATGGTGTAGTAAATTAAATGAGCAAGCTGAAACAAAGACTCGGAGGTACTCCCGTAGTATGTGTAGTGTGTACCATGTGGTTGGGGTTAGGCCATAATTCTTTCTGCGTTAGTAAAGTGAATATACCCCCTGCTTATAGGTTTCAGTCCCTTTACACAACTTGATGTAAAATAGGCGAACAAAATTAGTTACCTCCATATTGGTACACATACTTCTGGAGCGCCGACTCGGGTTTTCGGGCAATCTAAATTTAAATAAATTTCACCGATACATGTAGAATCCTTCAAATATTGTTTGAATTATTTGTTATCCAGATGAAGCACGGCGATTTTTATTGGCACGAAATAATTCAGTCTTCGATTTTTAACCAAGACAAGTAGTATTTGTATTCATGTCTGATCGATACTAAAATCAATAGTTTCTTTGATGCTATTCTTCCAATCAATTGTCACCATGTTTTAAGAAAATTTGATTTTTCAATTTATACCAGCTCGTAATCTCTTTCAGTAATTACACGGGTCACCTTAGTCCATATCGGTGCCAAGAGTCCATAGTATGATATCAATACAAATCTTTTGGGTATGCACTACTGCAGTAAACGGGCAAATGCAGTCTGTCACGGTAGCCTACCGGGACCATATCGCACATTAGCAGCAGCTTTGACCCTACCCGAAAGCAGAACCGCCACAAGGAGTGCAATTGCGAAAAGTAAAATCTTTAACCACTGAAAATTTAAAATCAATGATCCGGTAATCAATGAGTAATAAGAATAAAAATTTTTTTTTAAATGGGAGATAAATACTAACAAGGAAATTAACAACAAAATGATCAATAGGTTTACTTCGCGTCCAATAAGAGGATATATTTGGCACCTGTATTTTTTACAACATAGCTGAAGAGTAGGATTGGAAAATTTCTACTTGAATGATCTTCATTTATGATATTTTGCTACTATAGCAGCAACATGTTTGGTTTCATGGTGCTATACTGCTAATCAAGTACACGCTTTCATCGATAACATATGGATATGGTCTATTCCATTTCAACCTGATATTTTCAACTCTATCCTTCCTGATTAAACGAGAATACGATAGAATAGAGAATACGAAGTAAATAAAAGTCAATTACCCACTCCAGTATATTTTATGAGGGATTTTTATTGAAGCAAATATTATCATATTTTCTCAAGAATATAACAATATTACTTCGTTTACCATATGCTGACCACAAAATAAATTTTGGAAATCACGTTTTGTTATTTGTAATATGGTACTTATAATAGAAGAGGTGATGCTCATGGTTATTTACTTTTTCTGCGCTATATTTTTGGGGAAATTTTTCGACAAATATAAAAGCACCTGATTTTGCCACCGTTGTCCATCTGTGTTTGCCAAGAAATTACTTGATTGTTTGTTACTCCGCGCTGGACTTCGATGTAGCTAGTTATTGATGACAGTGTATTACATTTAATGTGCTTCGAAATAATAAAAGAGTTTTATATGAGTGTTTCCGATTATGGGTGGGAAAACATAATCTAAGTTGATAAGTTGATTTCAATTGTTCATATTTGCTTCTTTGAGTTTCGGAGGATTTTTGTGATCGAATTTTTACCATTTTTATTTTATTTAGCATAAGCTTAATAGCCTTATATCTGCAAGAATAGGATTTCCAAAAGTAAATATTTGCAATATGCGGTAGTTAGTTGCTTGCACTGTTGGCTGCCACAGTTGTCATTGCTGAAAACAACTGCTGTAAAAACCAGTTCGTTGAGACTCGATTCAAAATTTTCAGATTTCAATATTGTGTGTAATATAATTTTAAGGTGGACTCTGAACCGTTCTGAAACCGTTGGTGTTTCAATAGTACAATAGGAATAACCAACATTACTATTGTTCTGGAATCTTAAGTCACTTTTATTATTATCCCATTTGTAATGCTAGCTACCTCCAAGTTTGGTTTACCTGTGAGGTTTCTGTATTGGTTTCAATCCTCGTGGAGCGGTTTCACCAAGAACGAAAATGATTGCCTACCTAATTTGCTCAATATTATATTTTTCGGTTTCTAAAGTGAGACAATGTTATTCAATTCAGAAATTGTTTATTGTGTGTTAATGCCATACAGATTGCTGAAAAACATTTGACCTGCGATAGTAGGATTATTTTCACGACTTTCCTAACCAGGTTTAACGTTACCAGATGTGTGAATTTTAAGTGTATTGAAACTTAAATCAACATAACTTTACTCATCAACATGTCTTTCATGTTACCAATTCCCTCATTTCACATTGGTTTAAATTTAGCTGGCAGCTGATGCTTAAATTTAAATTTAGTCTGCTGACATTGTTTGTTCAATAAAGTCAGCGACTAAGATATAGCGTTGCCAAATTTTCCAAATATAGCAATTTCATTCGGTACGTGTAGAGCCAAAATACACTGAACATTCTGTGTAGACTATTGACGGACGCTTCATTCATTCGCGCATTGATTAGGTTTATTTTGTGATATTTTGTTTTGGTGTATTTGGATTGCGTTGTTTGAGGTTAACGCGTATGGCTGTGAATTTTTTGCGTGTTCATATTGAAAACGCTTTTTTTAACGAGTAGTTGTTTGGTCATTTGTATTATTAGACCTAAAGCGGTGAGGTTTACTTTGCTGACGTGTTTTTTAAATATAGAATTTTCAGTTTTGTGATATTTTCAGTAGTTTTACCCAGATTCAGTCACAGTATGTCTATATACCTACAAGCACAACAAGTTAGATTTACATGCATATTACTGAAATGCAGTGTCAGAAAGTCGAACTGTTTATGTAATGAAAACCTTCACTTGTCATGTTATCTTGTGCCTCATTATGTAGCGTTAGTTTTGGAAAAGTTGGAAAAGTATATTTTACTGGCGTTTATACAACAACAATATACCAAATAGTACCGATGAATACTTTCAAAGTCCAGGGGGGCTGCTGGCAATCAGGCCATTATATACACAGTTTAAAATTTGTAATTGAGTTATAGCATGTAAAATTTCTAATCAGTGACTTCCGTGAAATGACAGCACGCAAAAAACCGACTTTTAACATCCAAATACCCAGAATTGCACTAAAATGACGACGTGTGATGTAAGTGCATTATTACGTCATTTTCACCTCAATGGGGAACATACGTCATCGCGATTGGACATTTAGGGGCACCTGGTAATTGCGCGCATTATAACGTCAATACAGGAAATATTTTATAACAGGCCAAGCAGGCTAGCTAATTATTAAAACAGATGGAGCGTATCAGCGTATCTTTATGGAGATATGGAATTGTGAGGTTGATACATGCTCAGTTAGTTTAGTGGGACTTCTTCTGTGACAAAAATGGTGTTAGAGACCTACTTTCGACCAAAAATTGTTTTCGTATACATGTACTTTTTGTCTTTGATCAGGTCACTTACTTAACGCTCTTTTGCCCAGCGAACACTCTACCGGTACTCATTTGGGAATCGTATTGCTGTCAGGCTGAAACCAGGTCATTCGGAACATATTCTAGAGATCACACAACTTTTGTGGGAACTGGCCTAGATTACTGAAACTTAGTAGGGCCACCCTGTGCTGGTAAACAGAGCATAAAAATTGCTTACACTCTACCGTTGAAATGGGCAAACTACGATCCGCGGGCCAAATCTGGCTCGTTGGGTAATTCAATCTGGCCCGCCCGATGCAGCCACAACCACACTAAATCAGTAATCGGTAAAACTAAATTGTGATGTTTTAGCTAACAAATAGCTCAAAAATTTTGTTGAGATTGCGATTAAATTTAGTTTTGGCACGAGGCATATTGTTTTTCCGCTTGGGCAAAATTTTAGCCTTGTCCACTCCTGCTCTACCGGTACTCATTTAAATTCGCGTTTGTGACAGAAATGTACACTTAAACAAGGCATAAAAATCCCACCAAGCGTTTGCTCATACACTATACTTGGCCACATTTAAACAACCACCATTTAGATAAACATTCCATACTAAATATGTCACATTTACGTGACCCTATCACAAAATCTTAAATTAGCAAATGCTATTCATTAATCTACAGCAGTCATGACACGACATCGCAGACGACAAGATTTTAATAATGTTTGTGTTAATTAAACAGTCAACACACTACACAGATGTAGCTAATAGGAAGGAATTTGTATTCGTAATGGTGTTTATTTTTGTAGACAGATTCTAAATTTGTTTATTCCGATTGCAGGTCGGTGATAACATACAATAGGTTTCATGTCTAGAAGAGATGTTAAACTTTACCTTTAACAGCTAAATGGTTAGTATTGGGACTTATTTAATATTTTAAATATGCACTCATTATGTACTAAATTGAATATTTGCGATGGATTAAATATAAAAGGTTTTGGAAAGGCTTACTGTCTTTGTTCTGATGAAAATACTTCCCGTTTCGGGTATAGCAAGCTCTTTCTCTATTTGGCTTTTGTCGTTTTTAGGTAATTAGTTGTGGCCATATTGTGCCCTAAGTTCCTATATCAAGTGTGGCTATGTTGGCTTGTTGTGCGGGATTTTATCATTAACAGTCCGTTTACTAGTGATTTTACTATGTTTAAAAGGAATGTATCCTGTGAAGTAAATTCATTTAAACTCAAAATTTTCGTTTATAAAATATATAGAACTCCAGTTCTAAGTCGCAGCCTTTGATAAATCGGTTATCCAATATCTGCATTCTCTGCCATGTCTATATCGACTGAGCCGCCTTGTATAATCTCATTAGAGAAGAAGTTTAGACATTTGTTCAGCTCAGCGAGCCCTAGTTGAGGTATTTCAATTTTCAACTCCAATCGGAGAAGTCTAGAACAATATGGACTGTCAGTACCACTGAGGCAAAAAACAGTACCACTATTTATATTGATGTTCCAAGGCGTTTCTGTTGCGTAAAAAACTGATATAGGTATTATTGCCAAACTACTTTTTTCCTACACGAAGGTAAAAGCATAGGATGTTGACGCAATCAACTGTTGCAATTTGATCACGTGTTCGTCTAAATTCAAGATAAAATCCTATACTTATTGATGTTTATAACCTTCCGTTAGTAATTAATGTGTATTGAATTTAATAGTAGTAATGATTCATTTTGTGTTCAATGTTGTGAATTTTTATCGATAGCAAAGATCAAATGGTATCTTCTTAGTCTGGCACGAAACAAATGTATCTTTATATACATTCTAAAAGCAGGCTTTACACAGGGAAGCGTACACAAATGGAAATGTAGTTTCACGTAGATCAGGATACAGGTTAGCAAATACAAAGAGCAACTGCAGTAAGTCGCGGAAATGGCTGTAATTAGAAGTGAACTGCGAACAGGAATGTAAACAGAATGCATCGTGTTGTTAGTACCATGCAACTAGTTTCAGGGTTTAATAATTTTAATAACTCTACTGTAGTATTAAGTAATATACAATACGTGAAATATAAGCATATATGCTGGGAACGTTGTTGAATTGACTTAGAATTGACTTTCGAATACGCCAAATTCATTACGATATCGTAAATGTGAGAAAATACAAATAAACATATCATTCGTTTGCTATATTGGTGTACTGTGGTTAATGTGCCGGGTCGGATTCAGACGATAAGTTGCCCTATAGGTTGAGGTTAAAGTGAGTTTCAAATTTAGGCAAATTCATTATTCAAGCGCATTTACTTTTAGGATTTTAATGGGAAATATTTGTGGAGAGAATAATCTGATGACAAATAGATAAATAAATTTCAGTTTTGAAAAATTGAACTGATTAAATTCTGGAACACGACTTTAAAATTAAAACACGAATTGGCTTTTGAGGTTTCCGACTTCAGTCCACATTGCTCATTGATAAATCCAGCCTTGTTGATAGGGCATAATCAATTTGAATAGTAAAATGCGGTTGAAGAGCAGAGCAGAATTTGTGGTGTCAAATTTAGTGATTTTCCAGCTTAGCTGAATCTAAGGCTTAGTAAATAATAAGCGGCACGAACACAATAAAGTGAGGAAATGTCGTTTGTATTTTGTAGTCATATTTCCAAGTATTTCGCGATTGTATTTCTGCTTACTCTTTTTAAAGACTTTCCCATTATATAAGTTGACTTGAATTGGGTTTAAAGTGCTTGAAGGGAATTAAAATTACACTGGGCAAGTCAGAGTCTTTTAGTTTAGGAAGGCTAGAACTTAACAAGCCTACCAATCGGTAGTACAATTACCCGATATTTCGACTTCGACAAAATTATAATTGAAACATAAATATACCTAATTCCATCCACGGCGTTGCAGACAGACAGACTTATAATATGCCTTCGTGTATCAAAGGCATTAACGCCAAATAAAGACATTCGTCTACTCTAAAAGAACACCAAGCATTCTCTCAATATATTTTTGACTTTGGTTAGGTAGAGAATAGTGATATTTTAGAGAAAAGTAGTAGTACTTAAACTAACAGCAAGCTGTTTCCTTTATCTTGTTTGGAATATTTTTAAAGTGGATGCATGTATTTGGAATATAATCTAATCTAACTGTCGGATATTTATTAAATGGGCGAAACATTGGAATTGTGTTGGAATTATCACATTGTATCAAACGTGTAGCGTGACGGCTCTTATGGTAAGCATTCATTTAAAGTAACGAACATTTGATAGAAATGTTTGTAATTCTTTACCTTGTCTTCTTGGAACGAAATTGTGACGATTTGTTGCACCAAAATAACGAGCATGGCTGTTCTCTATTTTTTTGGCATTTGATAACCTCTTTGGGCCAAACGTTTGAATGCTTCTCACTAAGCTAATTGAATAAATCGAAATTTTCTCAATGTATAATGGCTTAGCGGTTAAAATGTTAGAGTAACTGTGTTGGCATCACAAGTTACACATCTTCGTTTCAAATCTCATGCCGATCACCTTACGAGGGTGTAATAAATTGGGTACGCAATTCCAAGACGGAAGGATTTTGCCCCTTCAAAAACTGTAGCTCTTCACATACCGTTAGATATCAGTGCTTGCTTATACTGGTCTTGTTCGAAGCGAAATGTGTAAAAAGGCTCATATAAAAAATAATGGGACTAAATTGCCAACTGCAGCCCATGAAAAATTGTTGTTTCCTTTTGCACTTAGATATTAGTGACTGTTTGTACGGGGATCTGTTTGGAGCAAAATGTGTGAACAAACGTACAAAATAATGGTATCAACCTGCCAACAGCAGGCAATGCACGATAAAAAATCAAACATCAGGCCTAATTGTTTAGGTTTAGCTGGTAGTCGTGGTATTTTACATTTTGCTCTGAACAAGGCAACATAGAAGATGCTACAAGTACTTAGGAATCATCGTGTTTGTTGCAACCGAAAATTTCCATTTCGGAATAACCTGCCCAGTTTGGTCCGAATATGGTGCTTGGAGTTGATAAATGTGCTCATGCACAAATCGGACTTAATTATAGTAAGAAGTCCTAAAGACAATTGGACAGGATTGTAGTTGTACTTTTATGAAAAAAAAAATCGTTTTATACACGCGTTTGCTAAAAGCATTCCTGCACGTAGTAATTTTGCTATACTTTGTTTCAACACCACTTGTTTATTCGTGTTTTGGCTTTTTAATTGCATGATACGATATGTAATAACACATTTGACATTTCAGGTCTTATTTGGTGTGAAAGGCATCCTGCAATACCAATAATTTACGTGCTTTATAGCGAGTGCATGAAATACCACTTTGTTGTTGCGGTGGCCGCTGACGAACATTCGTTTTTATTTGTTCGTTATTACTCAAACAGTTTTTATTTTTTAATGAATTTTGAAATGATCATTTTTCTTGGAATATCGACAAGCATGTTGAACATATTTATATTCTCGTTTAGACTATGTACAGAGGCATGGCACGGATTCGTTCGGGCAATATATTTGTTTCCGCTGTCTATGTGCTCTAAGGTTGGCGCATCGTCCCAAGCTTTTTGAACTGTTTGCCATCAACACCTCGCAGGTTCGGGTCTCGTGGGGAATAACTTTACGCGAGAGAATTGATGGATTCCCCTTCGTCGTAGGGTCAGGTAACCACTGGTCGATTACGGCCTCATCCACCATGAAGATATGTATCTGAAACAATTAATTGGTCAACAAATCCCATACTCGACATGGATCGAGCGCCCCCCCTCTCCCCCTCGAAAAAAATAATAAATATGAATTCCCCATCAAGTATAATTTGCCCAAATAGGTAAGCAAGCACTGTCTGAACAACTGTGTTCTGGCCATCCCAATGTTGTGTACACATACGCTTAGTCTTATGTTTAAACATTTAGTCGCGTACCAGTTTGGGGTCCCACGTCCACTTCCGCATTCGGGTTTTCGTTTTGCGTGGTCTGAATGCCGTATACTTATATAAGATTCTGGTACTTTCTAAAATATTGCAACTGCTTATGTTTACATTCTTGTTCGTGTCTTTGTTAAGAGAATGCGCTATGCTTAATCGTGCATTAGTGTATAATCAACAAAACTCAGATATTTTTATTACATTAGTTTGACGCACGTGGCTATTTCGAATAACTGTAAAGCTGGTTTAATCGTTAGCTTCCAGCATTTTTTTGTTGTATAACTCAGGATATCGACAATAACTTCATGGCTATACTTTAAAACGTCCATATGGTTTTAATATTTGCATTTTGAATGCCTATTGAAATAAGAATTGATGCTGATGTAAAGGAATATTGTTGAAAATTATTCAGCTCTCTCGTAATTATTTAGCTGGTGGTTGCGGTATGCTAGATATCTTTTTTAAGAAATATACGATCATTCATTAAACAGGATATGTCTGTAAATTTTGAGCCATTCTCGACAATAAACAAATTTCTGCTTGTGAACGCGTGATGGATTTTGTTATTTTACTATGTACAAGGAAATGGATTTCTAATTTCATTTTTCTGACGTTTCTGGGGGATCTTCATATACCAGGGGTGGCCAACCTGCTTTCGACCGCGATCGACTAAAATCTTCGAAATAGCTCGCGGTTGACTGATCGGTAATGAGGTCATGCACAAAAACGAAATAATATGCTCTATCGGGCTTGCTCATACTCGAACAGTGTATATGTTTACAGTATCACTTTTTGCGCATGTACAGCACTGTATTCTTCCTGCTTTAAAACACACAACCGGCGCTGCATGAAACTGGTTTATTATTATTTTTGGGTAGTTTTTAGGGTTATGCGATCGACTACTCGAGACTTGGCGATCGACGTGTTGGTCACAACTGATATATATCATGCATGGGAAACCTTTTATGCAATTTCAATGTGTACACTCATGACTTCATCTTAATCCGTCAGAGTGGTCTTCTCTATTGTTTGAAATTCGACCCATCTCATATGTATGACGTTCTCATAGTTTTCTTATTGTGTTTCAGACGAAAAAGAGAACAAAGTCCGGATGGTTATGGAAACATGGAGGGTGAGTACGTTATATCTTATTATAAGCATAAAAGTATTAATTATAATGTTACTATATATTTTATTCTTAACATGAATATGTATGTAAACAACTCATATACCAGGGTGACCAAAAAAAAAACGAAACCCATAAATTTGTTTATAACTTCTGCAGATTTGTTTGTTGTTGAACTTATGTTTGAGCATGGTTGTACCCAAAAATTTCAGAAATCTAGGACGTTTTCCACAAAAGTTATGTACTTTCTAGAAATTGTTCTAAATCACCTCTCAGGCATAGGAGACAGACTTGTATCCGCTGCGCAAAACAGAAGTTCAACAAAGAAGAAGTTCACAAACGGAAGTATAACCGGAAGTATTGGGAAATTTATGGGTTCCGTTTTTTGTGGTCACCCTATATATGCTTATGGAAGCAAGGTGCTTAGGCTCAATTTTATGAGTTTTATATATTTTAAACCTAATTGAACAATATTTTTATATAGTCACGAAGGAAGAGCTCCATTGCGAAAAAGATGGGCCATGTTTGATGGAGACGAACTTGCATATTATGAAAGCGAAACTAAGGTATATTCTAGTTTTTACCACTGATCCAGTTTCCCCGAAAGTTGTTCGTAATGTAAAAAAAAATGGCGAGATATAGCAATTGGTACATTTTAAAGGAGTGCACGCTTTTCACCGTTGCTTGTTATGACAGGCTATAAATAACTAGTAAGACATATAAAGTCACTGAGACTCAATGGGCTTATCAACTGAAAAAAAAAATCGAAACCTGTTTTTTACATCGTTTTTTTTTCGGAGTATACCTATAAACGCTGCAGGTCATGGTTTTGCAAACTCTGTTTCTTGAATGGCAGGGAAATAATATACCAATTCAGACAAAATATGAATATTTATTATAAAAATCTACAGACTGATTTCAGCAAAGGAATACTGCCCATTGAAGTAATGATGCGACTGCAAGTTCCACCGAACAGCCAAACTATATTCCACCTTCAAATGAAAGGAGGTAGAACGTTCATTTTCCAAGCAGAAAACAGCGACGAAAGAACCATGTGGACTTCTACTTTGATGGCTGCAATGCTGACATTTCAGGTAAATAAATCCTGTTCAAAAATTAGGTACCTATGTCATGCAAGAGTCTTGCTAAACGTATGAACAGATGTAATTTTATTACGTTTCCTCAGACGAGCATATTTCAACTGTGAATGTATGGGATAAGAACAGGTAGTTACCGTAGTTTTGCGTAACTTCAACTGATAGTTTAAGGAGCAACAGTGTGATTTACATTTGGGTGCAGATACTTTCAGATCCACTGAAAAATATTTTCTATTTAGCTAAAACAATAAATTATTCTGTACTCGTTAATTGTGAATTTCGTTTAAAATATTACTATTCTTCTCCAG
The DNA here is from genome assembly GCF_013122585.1 of Styela clava. Lineage (NCBI taxonomy): Eukaryota > Metazoa > Chordata > Ascidiacea > Stolidobranchia > Styelidae > Styela > Styela clava. The sequence goes on from NW_024102837.1 coordinate 12,512,422, forward strand.
ATTATCATTTTAGATGATTAATCTATTTACACGACATGTTAAATAACTAGATATTATAATAATATATCACATGAAGAACATCGCTGTCTGGAATTAGCTAAATCCAGAAATATAAACGGAAAACCGAGTTTCCTAAACTGTTATTCAAATAATATAGGACAGTTGGAATAGAGATAAATGGTTTCAAATTGCCATTGGGCTTGCCATATAGAAACTATAACGCTATCTCATAAATTCAGGATAATATGTAGTAAAATTTAATTTTCGTGTGACATATTCTATATCATTCAGTTCTCCTTTATATGATTCCATGTTTCTGATTCGTTCATAGTTGATCGGGTAATGTGCCAATAATTATATAATCGTCTCAACCTTTTGTATCTTTTTATAAATTCATAAACTAACTATACGGCTTCTACTATTTCACCGTCTGACAAGTTTCGAGTTATTTGTTTTGCTAATTGCTTAATTAACCCCTTTGTTATGTCAATTTGACGTCCATTGTTTGTTTGTCCCGATCGTTAAAGACTTGTGGATTAAATCCCAGAGACAATTGTACTACCGTTGTTTACCTTCGCGCCGTCTCTCCAAAAGGCTTAATTACACATAATACCTCTGAATTCTGTGCCACTCGTGATCGGTAGATATTCTTCAATATTATCTATCAATTCATGCTTAATTGACGATACTCTCGGCTGGGAAAATTTTTTTCGCTGCGTTTAGCAAGTTGTAATTTGTGAATTTTTGTGTCATCCGGTCCTACCGGAGAGAAAATAGTTGTGTGTATAATAAGCACTATAACAGGAAGGCTAATTGTTACTAAGATGCGTTTTTTTTTTCTTGAATCAAGTACTAAATTTTTGTTTGGCGTTATAATGATTATTGCAGCCAAGACGTGTCAAGACTAACACGTTCGTATATTTTTGAATAAGATTTGAGATGACTGCTGGTATTGGTAATATATGTTAGAAAAGCAGAGTTAGTAATTGATATTATCAAGTATTTAACAGGAATCAATATTTAGAAGATAATAATATTAGGATGTTTGTGGCGAAGATTGTATCCAAACTCTAGAAGAAAGTTAGTTTTAGAGTTCCGTCTTTCAATACGATATGATTTTAAATTAATTAATTGAAGTACCTAACTAGAGAAAAATTATGATTTACACAAAATTCTATGGCATAAAATTTGGTAATTTTTTAGAACAATAAATTCCTTGAAAGCAATACTCTCAAACCTTAATTAAACTAAATCCCTGTTTGTACCATAAGTTAAACGATACCTCGGGGCCATCAACACTTATAAATTGAACTGTCCAATATGATTATGCATTGACGGTCAAGGCAGTAACTTTCAAGTATTAGGCACTAATATATAAGTGCCTCGTAAAGTTGAAGGCAGGCTCATTGATCAGACACAGCCGTCTTTACCAGCTGAGTTGAGTTCAGTATATACATTGCTCGCAGTTAGGCAATGGAGAACTATGTTATTAATCATTTTGTAATTTAAAATTTCATATTCATATTCATCAAGTATTTTTTTTATGTATTATCATGTTATAGTACCTGTAAAGGCGTTTTAATAGTTTTGTAGTTAGTGTACACGATTCAGTAGAGTTTGCGGTGAAATTCGACAAGTCAAAGATATGCCTGGACAAAATTCTGCGTTGCTAACGCATGCATTATTCAACAAAGATATCTCGACAGTGGAATTAATGAAGGTAGTATGCATATTTGATTCTGCAATGTCTTACTCGCATAACAATAACGTTCAAATGGGATCTGCTAGTAAATTAGAATGGTTCACTGTATCAAAAGAGCTTTAACTTAACGCCGTACCGTACCTATGATTTTTAATTTGCCAACTATGCGTTTTTTATTCTTTATGTACTATTATTTTAAAAATAGGCACATTTGCCTATACATCGTTGTACTTTTAATAATATTCTTACAACTTTAATTATGTTTCAACTATTTCTGATTCTGATCTATGACATAGCATTTACCGGGTATGCAGCAAGAATGTCTATTGGCAGCCATACTTTTTATTGGGAACTTTAGGAAAACAGCGCATTGTCTTTTAGGCCAAAGATAATGCTCTATAAAATAAAATTCAAATTATGTTCCAGTGATATTGTGTTAGAATAATATAAGATAAGTAATAATGATTAAAAAAGCTTTTACAAAATGCGTCGAGGCAATTTCCGGTTTATGATCTCAATGACCTTAGTGATAACCATGTCCATTCCAATTTGAATGCAATAATACAATTCAGTATTCTTTTAACAACAGTCCTGTTTATAACCATCAAACTGAGCCTTCATAGTTTTAATTATGATATTCAGAACACATGTCAACTTCAATTTATATAATCAAGCAATGTCCATTCCAATTTATCGGACAGTATGTTAATAATTCGACTCATGATAGTCATAAATAAATCGAACTTGAGTGGAATCGATCGATTTATTTATGGCGTTTTCTTCACTGCTGGTATACTCAGTAGTATCGTTGAATGCGTCTCGTTGCTGTAGTGTTTCGTGCTGAATTTTTGATTGATTTTTAGTTTTACGAAGCTTATAATTATTGGAATTTGTGTATGCCATGGACTTGGGCTTGTATAGTTGAGTTAAGGACATTTTCTGAGGTTTAGATTTCGCGCAGGGTGTTCATGTCCTGTATTAAATTAGGTAAATTTAATGTGCTTTTTGTAATTAATGATAGGCATATAAAGATGTATTAAATAAAGTAAAAAAGACTTAAATAACCGCAGATTTAAATAAAATAAAAGGTTAATATACCGGTATATAGAGAGAACTGCCTTCATAGTAACTGGGCTTTTTTAACACCCTATTTCAATAGCCTTCATCATAACAGTCGTATTCGATGTTTTATTTGACTTCTGAGTGAATCCTTGAGGTTTTAAAGCAGGGAATATACCATTTATATTTAATCGAATATAAAAAAAAATTTGTGTAAAGCTTTGCTTAAATTTAGAGTGTATTTCTAAGAAATTAACTTGAAAAACTTAGGATATACTGCATTAATAGTCTGTTTTGTTTTTGACTTAGATTTGGAAGTTTAATCTCGTTAGGATTTGTGATTATTTTCCAGCATTTCAAAAAGATAGAGCTTGCCAGTAGTCAGATTTACAGTGAAATGCTGATTAGTTTTTTCCATTTTTTATCATTTACGTTTGACGACAATGTACAATGTGCTCATTAAAACAGAATAATTTAAACAATCATATAAAATTCGTCGCCCTAATTGGATTTTTATCGTCATCCATGAAATATTGTAATTTTTAAATACCTTTATCATACTTTACAATTATGATGCATAACTTTCATCTGTTTTGTCGTTTTACGATAATGTCATTAAATTAATTTAGAAAACAATAAAATTCAAAAGTAGATCATACAAACCAATCTACTTTTCTTCAAATATTTATTTTTGTAGAACAAAAAATGCGGTGATTTATATTACGTAATGTTATATCATTCATGTAGCTAAACGTAGAACATTATATTTACATTGACGCTTATAAATGATTAACAAAACTGTATGATTTAAATTAACAAAGGCTTGGCATGCATATATGAAGACCTCGTTGGCTTAATTACGAGACAGCTCAATTAATTAAGGCCGTATTGTGAGATAGAGACAGTAGGATCTGAGCAAATGTATATAACACATATTCTGGCTATTTAGTGAATGATGTTGAAACATATTCTACTGACTTAATTACGTTTAAATTAGGTAATTTAGGTTTAATTAGATGAGTTTAAGTAAGATAATATGGGTTTTCGGTAATTAAAGAACGTGCAGGAAGTCGAAAATTCACTTGGAATTGGAAATTTTCGCCTTGACCTTACTCTGTTACAGTGGCTTATAACTAAGACTGTGACACTATTAAGATTACTATTATGTCTAATTCCGACTCCGAAACGTTAACTACGCCATCTCAGGTAATTTTATGAGATATAATGTTGTCACTTTCTCAAAACATCCTAAATAGTCGTCAAGTTACAAGAATTCTCATCTTTAATGAATACTGGATGAAGTGAATAAAAAAAAATTCGTTTGGCAGTTTTGAGTTATTTTTTTTGTTTGATATCTCATATATACCACATAAGTAGATGCGTATTGCCTGTTTATATTAATCAATTTAGTGTACAGCCCAATAAAAATATGTGTGCTTTGACAAAATTTAAACAATGCTTTGTTAATCAACCAGTTTTGACTTTTTTTTTCAAATTAATGATTTGTCTTTCTTATATCAAATAAGAACCAAATTTTACGACCATATTCGGGAATAAAATATCGATGTATTTTCCATGTATGAATACTGTGCTCTATTTGTATTGACATGTACCATCAAAGTTCTTCAAATTCATACTTTCACATTTTTTCAACTAACAGAAAGCAGGACACCAGTTGAAGCCGGGTGGAAATATGTATATGCCTTACAAAGAAGGAGCTTTGAAAATGGAAGGACTGAGACAAAAGATCTACATGGCTATCAAAGGAGAACAAGCTGTTTATTATAAAAGCAAGAATGAATTTATATTTGCACAACCTATCGCAAGGTAAGAAATCTTTCCAATCAATACCATTAGATAGACATAGTTCGTGTATGTTAACAGTTTATCATTGCTTTATATACGATAGCAAACTATGTTTGTATGTATGGCTTTTACAATGTAAACCAATATTTCAAACCTTGTTTTGTTAAAAAAATTCATTTGATGGAAGAATTCCATGCTATATTTCTCATAATAGTGACTCATTACTTTCACTCGATGCAAAATTTCGTATTTTGATATTATTTTGCTTAATTGCGAATAAAGACGGTATCTTTATTGATCTGTCTGGTTGCAATGACCTCGAGTTCATTAAAGTTGTGCAATTTTTGTTGTCTTTCGTGAATGTTTTTTCGTATACGTGGCATAGAAACTGTCTTTGAAGTGACTAATTTCCACTTATGTTAAGTATGCCGGATAATTACAGTAAAGTAATAATTAAGTTGGAAATAGGCTGTATTAAGATGAAGTTTGTTTTCATGCAAGAATGCTTTTATGAAACCTAACATTTTGAGTGTTTTGGGCTTGGCTAACGTTCAACTTCGCTAATATAAACAACAAACCCAATGTATGACTGTGAGGATCCAAATTCATGAAAATATATTGTTTCAAATAGTCTGTTATTGTGGAATTGTGTTCAAAATAATTTTCGAGTATTCCGAATCGATCGGATTTCTAAAATATATATTTTTTTATAATACGTTCCAAACCAACTTTTCTGTATATCCATTTATAAAACGCGTTTCTCTTGATGTTCAGCATATTCCCCTCAGTATACTATATAGGGTGTATCTTAAATTTTGTATTGAATAGTCGCTTATCATTTATATAATATTATGATGATTCATATAATTAGTATTATTTTTCAAAATCAATTACAAATTAAACTCACCAATAAGTTTTTAAGCTATATATAAGTTTATGACCAGGAAATCTTTTTATTTTGGAAATTCACTTGCTATAAACATTTGACATATTACCTTAACGTTCTTGATATTAGTCACGGTAGAACCTGAGCGGTCTCTGTGCAGTACCTCGTCAGTAAATATTTCCTAAACAAACGTTTACTTGACAAGTAAACGTGAAATACACAATTAGTTACATGCGTTTCATCTTGTGTTTGTTTAATTAAAAGTAACGGAACATTAGATTTCTTTCATACGAATTGTGACACCAACATGGTCTTTTACTAATTTAATTTAGAATTGCCAAATGGACTCATGGTATGTATGATGCCACAAGCTCAAGGTTTACACGTTTGGGTTGAAATGCCGTAGTTGGTTAATTATTATCAATTTGGGATCACCATCTAATGAGGTGCTATCCCGTTATTGACTCATCATTCTCTTCGGCTAGATTATAGGTCATTACCCACCTTTCTCTAACATAAACAGAGAAGGATGGGAAACTAACCCCAATGTATCCTTCTAACCTACATAAGATGAACTAAATCAAAAAGAGCTCAGAAAGTTAACGGTGACGAAAAAATAGTATAGCACTATAGCTCTCTCTCTCTCTCTCTTATTGTTCTATTATTATTCTACTGATTGTGATTTAAGATTGGGTGTAGTATACAGATAGATGCATGCATAACTAGATTCCGAGGAAACAAATACGTATGTCCACATTCTATTAGTCTAGCTAAGAATATTCTAGTGCTTTATTAATTGACGATCAACGTTATTTTTTATATCCGTACTCAAAATACATGAATTGAATTAAGTCAATAGTAAGTAATAAGGTAGTCACGAAAATGTATCACAAATATATTACAGAATGCATTGTTTTAAAAATATGTGTGGAAATGAATAAAGAAAAGTTTGAAATTCTTTGTGATGGTCGTTAAAATCAACATTCTAACTTTGATAACCTAACGTCACCTAATAAATTGACTAAGGAATCGACACCGGAATGATTCCAGTCCTCCCAAACAAATTAGGAGGCCCTTACTAGGCAAAAGACGCGAATAAGAGTTCTAAAAATTACAGCAGCATTTTATGTACAAATTTTTCAAACAGTTGTAAATAGTTTCACCATACAAGGGTAAATCAATTGGATGGTCACTCGACAAAAAACCAAATTAAAGCTTTGGATTTGATTCAGTATATCATAATATAGAGAGAATCAATTCTACAGCACGTACAATGCTCTTTCATATTTATTTACATCTTCCAAAGTTTAAATTTGTAGCTTCGATATTACATATACAATTTAAACAATGCCCTTTATTTTTCAAATTTATCAATGAATACAACTTTCCATTGACAGACTACAGATGAAACTGGCAACAGTCAAGGACATCGGAAATCGAAAATTTTCGATCGTGTTTCCATATCGCACTTTCACGTAAGACACCTAGACAGTACTTTAACAAGTTTAATTAGTTTGCTGAAACTCGATATAACTCTGGTCACACGATAATCGACGATGAGTTTATGACGTCATATTGAGTTATCTAATTACGTAAATTATAATCACGAATCGACTATCAAAGTCTGTACTCAATTTCAATGTTCTACATATATGGTTATGACGCAATCAATAAGTACAAATTTAAACTTTTTAGTGATTTTACCTCGAAAGCGATGACGGTATTTTCTCAAAAAGCAGTTTTGGCTGTTCGTTTCCGTTTAAAATTTTTGGATTGTACGAGTATATATTTATATATACGTATATAGTACCTTATAAGTGGTGAACATTTTGGTGTTTTTGGTGGGTTGGATATAAATAATTGAATGTATTCACAGACGTTTAGATTACTGCTCTTACAGTTGGTATATTTTCTATATATCAAATCCACTAGGGCCAGCTATTGAGTTTTGGAATGTTTTTTTGGTTAGTCTTGGAGTGTGTGCCCTCGCACTAATTCTAAAATACAACCAATTAGTGTTGGAATAAATGATATGATACAGTTTTAGAACGTAACACTCCACCATAACGACCAAATATTATCTGAGTTTTACTTTTCTGAAATATATAATCATTCATCATTTGTTAGTAGTTGCACACCATCTAATAAATATATATATTAATGCATGTTACATGGAATGGGTTCGCATATCCGCCCGCTGGTCGATTACGACTTCCCCCACCATGAAGTCCACGAATCTGAGAGAAGTATCTGGTTATCCGTTTTCAAACCCAATATTTTTCGAGTATTCTATTACCTGATATTGTTAATCCTACATTTGTTGAACCTCTTCGTTTCAAAGTAAAAATATCTTAAATATTGCTTTCTCAGGTTTACCGCCGACAGTGAGGAAGAGAAGAAGTCGTGGATAGAGCCTTTGCTAGACGCGATTGCTGAAGGCCTATCGGATTATCAGGTCAGTTAGATGAGATAATTTATTTCAACTCCGCCATGGTACAAAATACTTGATAAATACAAGACGAACACACATAACAGAAATTCAGTATAGTCGTCAAAGCTTCAAATATGGTTTAAAATATGAGACAAAAATGTACTGCATGGACACCTTTGGATATTCACGATGGGATACTCTCTAATCAGGCTTTGTGAAAATAAGTGAAAAAACACGATGGAATACCTTGAGAGAATTGTGATAATACATGTCGGTGGCATACACGAAGGAGCCGGAAATACAAATAATACAGTAATACAATTTCTCCGGGATGTTACAAAATGATATTTTTCCTCAGCTTTCATATAATACCTGGTTTGATGCTTATAAATTGACAAAACCGCCCAAAAAAAAATTCACTCGCTTCTGGCGCGCATTATCAGTTTACTATCTTTGGTCGTGTTTGAACGTTTCTCATTACTTTGAAGGGGAGGTAAATGCTTAAATCTCAGTGCAGTCGGTGTTTGTTTCAAAACAAACTCCTTTAGAAATAATTGGAAAAACTTTATAAATATTCTCATGAACGTACCGGTATTGATTTATTCCTATTTTCTCATTTTAGGTGCTGAACGAAATCTGGGCCAACGAGACTAACAAGAAATGCGCAGATTGTGGACGAGCGTTGCCAGATTGGGCTTCAATAAATCTTGCTATCGTAATATGTAAACATTGTGCTGGAGTACATAGAGAACTTGGTGTTCACAATAGTAAAGTTCGATCACTGAAAATGGATATTAAAATTTGGGAGCCAGCTATGAAAAGAGTAAGTTTTTGCTGAATTTGAATCAGTTTTGGATTGAATAACTGGAATTTCAAACTTTTAATAAAAAGAAAGTCTTCGAGATGCCGAAGTTCAAATTTTTAACAGAAACCGAAAAGTCTTGTAAATGACAACATTTTTGTTGTCAAAGTTTTGTCTTCCTGGAGTTGGAGTCAAAATTTTTGTCATCGAACTGTCGGTTTTTCGAGGGGAGTCTGTAGCCGGAGACGATATTTTTATTCGCCTGTATGATCTTCGATTCCGTACACTAGTCAAATCGAAGTTTATCCTTCTACCACAATATTTGTAATATTTAATTGCCGAATCTGAATCTTTGTTATTTCTAGTTACTCATTGATATTGGCAATGGTGAAGCAAACAGATTTTGGTCTCAAAATCTCAGTAGCAGTGATGGGATTACTGACATGGCTGATAAGTAAGTTTTGTACATATAGAACTTTTGTGTCGATTATTTCCTTGTTTTTTTGATGATAAAATAAGTTTCAAAATGTCTACTGTTATGTGATATATGTTTTCCAACCAAGCTGCTACACGGGACCTATTGACTGAACTGCTCCGATCCACCTATAGGCATTGTTTGAATGGCTCTATGATAATAAACATCTAGATCGATTAGAATCATGTTTGCTTGAAAACTCCTATTGCCAGTTTTTCATTTTTAACTAATGCTATGTTGTGATTTCTAGTACAGCTGTTTGTGAACATATGTAACTTTTTGCTTGGGTATTTTAGTGCTAGCTTTTCAAAGTTTTATTATTTTATTCTACACAGAAATCAACGATCCTGGTTTATCAAATCAAAATATATTGATATGGATTACGTCAAAGAGAGACGAGACGACGGAGATCAAGAAAAATTGAACAATGTATGTTATGTATTCATTTCAAAACTATTTTGGTGTTACAATAATTTAGATTTCATATTTTGACATATACCTGTAAGCTGTAATTAACACTAGAACATTTTGTGATTTATAAAACCATAACGGTTCATGTTGTGCAACTCATTGGAAATGAAGTCTCTTCTTCTGCAAAAGTACCAACCGTTTTTGAACAGAACCCAAACAAATCTATTTTACTGATTATCATTTCAGAACCTAATCAACGCTGTACGAACTGATAATTTAATTGAAGCTTATCACGTGACATTTAGCGGTGCCGATATGAACTGCTTCACTGGGAAAGAACATGCTAAAACTCGTGAGTTCTTGTATATTTTAGACTTGTTGTTTTTGTGGTATTTTATGTGAAATAACTTGAATTGTGAGGGTTGGTAATTTTTCAACTTATCTTTTATGGGATTAGATGTAAAATGGCGGGAAATTATAAGGGATTGGTACTGAACTGAAAATACTCGTGATTCAAAGCTATTCCCCTTTGCATTATTTTAAAAAATGTAGCTCATTATGCCTCATACGTCTTTGCGGATGTCGTATTGGTCTAAGAGTTAGGAACACGATTGTCATATCGACCTCATTTTATGATGCCCTCTTGTCGGATTTCTTTTCCTTGGAATAAGTACGAAGCTTTCATCTTCACCTGATATACGTCATATACCATATACGCCACCTGAACGCTGATTTTCAAGCTATTTTATGATAGACTTCAGCTAAGCTAGCGTTCCGCGCAGTTGTAAACTTAACGATAGTTTGATATGGTATTCCGCATAAAAATTCCTGCGAAGATTTAAGTATTTCGGAAAATGTGTACGACTTTTTTCAAACGCAGCTTCACTACGCTCTTTATAGGCTACCGTCCGGTAGTTCTATGCAGAATAAGATAACAAGAAGTGCTAATTCTTACATTAAGAATAATGAGGTGTATTTAAAATAGTTCAAGTAAACAGGTTATTATTTACAATGAATATGTACCGTACTACCCGAATATGGTGTAATATTTAATAAACTTAGGCTTTCATAATGTTACGTTTGGCGTGCTTTTGTATTGATCATCTGTTGATGTGCTAAGATTCTTCTCCTTTATAATAGGCAACGTTGTTGTCCGTTTCACGTATTCGCACTTCATAAAGCAACCCTTCTTTTATTCGTTTCTTCATCTCATCCCATATGTAAATTGCAATGTTTTCTGCAGTCGATGGTACCGTTTGAAAGTATTCTATGTCTTTGTCTATAAATTTATGGTCCATTGGTTTCATTATGACGTCCTAGAATAGAAAAGAGAGAATGTTTGAAAAAAATAGAAGAAGGCAAAGAAATGAGAGAGTCGTAATGGAAATGAACAGAGAAAGTCAGAGAGAAAATTAGCTAAAATAATGGTAAAACGAGAGAATAAAATGTGAGAATTGGTCAAAGTGAGGGAGAAAATCGACGGAAATGATGAACCAACGATAGAATAAAGAGAAAGATGGGGTTCTGAACAGAAAGAGAGGAATCGGATGATAGCGAACTGCATATAATAGGATGACAATATACGGGGAAAGTGAGAGAGATAATTAACGAAAGTAATGCCCAAATGAAAGTGGTCCTGAACAGGAATCTGTTTACCGAGTAAATTTGACTTACCTCCATTATTTTCTTCAATTTTGTTAAATTCATAACCATTCCATATTCATCCGGTATTCCACATAATGTGACTTCAATTCTTAACGATAAAAAAATTCATATTGATGATGCAAATTGTAATAACAGTCATGGGCCAAAATTGTAATTTTTTCAATATTGTGTAAAAACTAAATTTACATTAAAACTAAATTTGTTATTGTAATTTCACAGTGATTATTACTAAGATTGAAACCAGAGGCCAGTGACATGACAAGTCTGACTTATTTGTTTTTGAAATTAATTTGTATATTTTTCAATTATATCTTACGGCTTGGTATCTATTGTACCTCTGAAAGAAGGTTTCCCCCAGCATCAACTTCCTTGGTTACTTCCGTATTAATGGCTAATCAGATACCAAACAACAACAAAAATCAATGACCTTTATACTTATGTCAGTTTAGATGTGATCGACATGAAGATGTAGTTTTTCGTGTAATTTTCCACATGAACTTGCCCCCAATTTACAATTTATACGACATTACATTATTATTCGGAATAGTGAAATATTCGGTTAAACAATTTTTTAAGCATTATAACGTACTGAAGTACCTGTAGTTATGTCCATGGCCATGTATATGATTGCATTTGCCGTAGACATTTGCATTTTCTTCGTCACTTAAACGAGAAGAATGCAGTCGATGTGCGGCACATATTGATACAGATCTAAAAATATAAGTTGTTACTTGTAAATATTGAAAATTTAAAAAATGAAATTTAAATGTATGACAATTTAAACAAAATATATCTGAGCGCAATCCTAAATACCAAATTTATCAAAAAAAATTCAATTACGCTTTTTCTTTTAGACAGGCTGAGAACCATTTTCTAGTAATCATTAATTAATTGTATTATTATTTCATTATCTTACCTTGTGATGTATACTTTTCTTCCCATGGAGATGCCGTTTTCTTCCGACTTTAATATATGTCAAATCTTGTCTATTATTTTTAGACTATAGTAACTGAAAAAATGATAAAATGTACCTTCTTATGCATAAAAAAATGTTTCGAAAGAAAAAATGAAAGCACTGTTTACAGCCAAAAACTTTGCATTTGCTTACAAATATCGTGAATTCACTTTCTTGTCTTGCAACAGCGACTCAAACGTAAACGTCTCTCATTAGCTGTTTCGACCTATCTTTTTATTACAATTTCAATGCACCTATATCATCAATTCCAGACATATTATTTCGTTTAAAAACAGATAGAAGATTTAGACTAAAATGATTTTGTTCAGTGATTCATACGCATGATATGCTAGTTTCCGTGTCTTAGGCCAGTAAGGTATTGAAACATGTATCCCGTTTATGTTGTACCGTTTATTCATTATGCAGATACTGTACATTTTTGAGGCAAATAAACATACATACATCCATATTCGTATAGCTCTACCTGAAACTATTCTTTGCTGGGCATAGTTGTGTAACATGCGTTATCATGGTCTTAAACGCTGTGCCTTGTACCATGTAGTGGACTAATCACAGGCTTCCTACTTTGTGCTAGTCGTTTTATGATCGAGTTGAACACAGTAAACAGGAAACTGCCCATGGCATGTTAGACAATGTTAGATTATAATTATGTGCCAGATACCAGTTTCGGTGTCTAGACTAAGATAGGTTATTTTTCATGGCTAACCAGCGATTTCAAGTGTATTGGTTACAGTATCATGCACATGTTTAAAAGTATTGTTGAAATATTTTTCAAACGTCCCTTCACTATAAAAGACCAAATACAATAATTGACCTATTTCTTCAGCTTTGTTTAAAGGCACTCAATACCTATGCCTATGTTATGTATTCCTAATACAACTATCAATACACTCGGCCCATAAGGTGTCTGTCATAACCTTTCATACTTTATACGATTGCTATTATCTAAATAAACGAATCCACGTTAACCAGCTGGTGTTGCATTGCTTGTTTTCCGGTTGCCTGCCGAGTATTGAATATGAGATTTGTATGAACGTCATGCGTGATGGATTACACAGACGATCGATAAATACCAAATGCGACGTGACGTTCGATAAACGTACTGTACAAATACTAGACCTCACGTTGCGAAATTTATAAAGCGCTTAGCCGTGAGGAAATATTAGCGATTACATGGGATTCGAAATATAATGATCCCCAGGAAAAAAATTCCAACTTAATACGGCTTAATTATGTCGCGGACCCGATCTTCCCTTGTACGTTCCCTATACGGTAAACTCTATTAGTTAGTAAAAGTGGTGATTTATGGGTACTCCCGTAGTGTATGTACCAGGTTAGGGTTAGGCCACAATTATATTCCGATTTTTCGATTTTAGTTCTATTACAAGGACTGAGGACTGTCTGTGTTAGCCAAGTGAATATACTCACTGCCCATAGGTTTCAGTCCCTTTGCACAACTTGATGTAAAGTAGGCTAACAAAATTAGTTACCTCCATATTGGTACACACATATCTGGAGCACCCAATATTATGTACCCTATTGCTATTTGAATGTCTCGCCCCACGAAAGCTATTAGTTGCCATATAAATGAATCATAAAAACAGCTATTTCCCTAACCCCATACGTGATATTTCTAGTGCTTACATATACTGTATTGTATACAATGTTGGGTGCTACTATATCGTGTTCTCTACCACACTACAGCGTAAGGTCTGCTTCAAGTTAGTGCTATAGTGTGAGACCTACCATTGCACTTTCCATCTCTAATGTGTATCACTCATTTCTAACGCCAACTCTAACCTGGGTAGGCGATATACAATGGCAGACCTCACACTACAGCAGCGCCCAATTCTGGCTTTTCAGATGTATATGTCACTAAACAGACTTAAATTGACCGATGTTTTTTATCAAGTCTATATTTTTCACAGCTCAACTATTGGCAGAACATCTCACCTATACTACCTTAGCCGTAAGTTCTTAGTTAAGATATTTGATAATTTTAAAAATTGCGAGTGTGTGCTTTGTAAGTGACTTGCCGAATAAAAACGAAATGATAATTATGTAGTGAATATACTTAACTGTGTTGACAGCATAGATTGCACATCTCTGCCTCAAATCCCGTGCACATCACTATTTCACCAAGGATATAATAAATTGGATGCTGAAAAAATAGTAGCCTGTTGTTTATCACCACTCGAATACTATGCAAATCACTATATACTGTCTGCGTTTTTATCATAGCCTTCTTGAACGCACGACAACTACAAAATTTAATTTTGAATTACAGGAATTTTTGCGGCAAAATGGTGGAACGGACACGATTAGTCCAGAAGGTCACATCACGCAAAGGGTAAGTGCTTCAAATGAGTTTACATTTTATAATGCTAGCTTGGGTGTCTGCTTATGTGTACCACATAAGGGTGCAATAACTGACAATATGCTAGTTGCCAGGATATATTATCTTCCAAAGCGTAAGTGAATGCCTAAAGACTTTCATTGAGCTTTTATATGACAGTGGTCAGTTGGTCCATTTTCAGCGTCAAAAAAATCCTAGGTCAACTAAATTTTTATTAAAAATTCCGGACATCATAAATTTTCTTTACAATGAAAGGGCTAATGACCAAGCTAATGCATGTGTCTAATTGCCAGCTTGTCAAGTTGAACTTTCGAACCTTGCCTTAATTTGAAAGCTGATCGATTTTAACAGTATTGTATAGGCTCCAAGTCTATTCCAGTATCTTATTCTTTATAAATAAATAGCTTTATCAAATTGTTCCATTTTATTTGATAGAATACAAGCGTTCGAAAGAAAAATTCAATTCCAAAGACGCGCGCAAGACCTCCAGTATGTTTACGAGATTGTTTATTCAAATATGGCGGAGATTTTAAAAATTCCGGAGAAGAGCCTAAAACTAAAGGAAAACTAAATCTTATTAAATCAGCATTGCAGCCAGGAGGTGAGAGTTTCACGACAAAAATGGCGATTTACTCTAAAATAACAGTATATTTTTTATAGTTTGCTAAATCTTTGATGATTTGTGTTTCAGATTTTCAAAAGCGTCTCTGCGTCCTGGAAAACAACACACTAAAATATTGTGACCCAGAAAAAACAAGCGTTGTAAAAGATTTTGTCTCGTGCAATGACTTAATCAGCATCACAGTCCATACACCTGAGCAAGCCGTCAAAGCAGGGTATGCAATTCTTGATTTACTGTATTATTATTTTGTACACTGTTCCAAGTGTCGGTCATATCGAAAACGCGTCTATAGAGCGAGTTTTTTTTTAAATCGTGTTGTGCTGTCATCATAAAATGAATAGATGCTCATGGCAGATTCGCGTTAGCGCTAATAGTTTTGTAATTCATTTTTACTTTGCTTTTATTAATATAAAAACTCCTAGGAAAGAATGAAGGCGTAGGGTCTAGTTTTGTAAACCCTGGTGTAGAGTTATAGAATTGAGCTATAAAGAACTGGGAAATATTTCCTACAAAAATTCAATATCTACCTAAATATAAACATCTGCTTGAAATACAATACAGAAAAAAAATTGGACCTCCTGAAGTATGCGTACCAAGATGACGCACAACCTGAACTCTGGTTGTGTACCAGAAGGGTTCAGGTTGTGCGATATCTTGGTGCGCATACTTCAGGAGCACCAAAAAATTTTATCCAACGTTATGAACTAAAATGATTGTTATTTGCCTAAAATACAGAAAAAGAAAATAATAATATTATTATTCTCATTTTTCCAGGTATAAACATTGTTTTGAATTGTCGCGATCGTCCGGTAGAACATATTTATTTTGCGCCGATCGAGAAGACACAAGAATACGATGGACACGAGGTTTATTACAAGCCATTGTTCCTCCTTATATTCAAGTAAGTGGAATCTTGTATGTTGATGTAAATACTTTTACCTAAAAGCGTAAATATAACTCGCATTTAAATGAATTCTTGGTTTGAGATGTCTGTACGAGTGTGCTTTTTGGATCAATATTTTTATTGCTTCTAAACCTTTTTTTTTAAACTTTAACTCAGTTGGCACCGCTGGTTACTCTCTGTTCCAACTTGACATTGTATCATTTTGAGCACATTTCTGATTAGAAATTATTAATGTGTAAATTTGCCCAATTCAGATTGGCCTTTTGCTTCTTCTTTGGGGCGGCAAACGACTATATTTCTCTGATAAACTCCTGAGAAGAGCAGATCTTAGAACCTAAGCCTAATTGTATTCTTACAATAAACAAAATTGATATTTATTTTATTAGGATGCTATGCAAACAGAAGATGAATATGAAAGAATAGGAAAAGTCAGAATCAAAGCAAAATTATGGTCAAAAGCAGACACGGTGAGATATTGGACTTTGTTTTATTTATTATATTAGAGATAAGAGATGCATAACAAACAGGATCATTACGTTTTTTTTCTGCAAAATTTGCTCATTTTAATAGGAAATTTAGATTTTTTTTTCATTTTTTTAGATTGCCACAGATGATAGAACAAAAAAAATTTCAGAAAAAAAATTTCAGTTAGATTTAAATATATGTTTTTTTCATAAATTTTGCGGCACGTAAGATTGTGAGCACAGGGACAATTTAAACGTTATTTATTTATATGAATTCTTGTTTGATCCGGAATTATTTCATACTTAGCTAAATTTGATTTCTTTGTAACATAACCGATGCTCAATTTCTATTTCTATATTTTAGCAATGGTCTCTTACTTGGTGTCGTCTACGCAAAAAGAAGTTGGAGTATTTTCACAACGAATCAAGATCATTGGAGACAATCGACCTTAGAAAATTAGTTCAAATCAGTAAAATATTTGTATTTTTCCATTCCCATGTATACCCGGAAAGATTATCAATAATAAGATGCGATTCCTTAATTTATTTTACCTCATCTCGTCAGATTTTATACATTGCATATTATGGTGATTTAAAGAGATTTTGTTTTTGCCGTTCTTGGGCATAAGTATACACTATACAAGTTTTTTGGACAAGGAGTCAAAAAATTTTGCCGTTTTTGCCGTTCTTGGGCATAAGTATACACTATACAAGTTTTTTGGACAAGGAGTCAAAAATTTTGCCCATCTAGACTGGCCGGCCACGTAGGTGTGACATACAAAATGAGATTTTATGAACAATATTTACAGTGTTACAAAAGCAAAAGTGGAAAAGAATGAGCCTCGTGCCAAAACTAAATTTAATCGCAATTTCAACAAATGCCTCGTGCTATTTTTTTAGCTGAGAGATCAAGATTTGGTTTCAGTTTGGTTGTGGCAGCATCAGGCGGGCCAGATTGAATTTGGTAGTAGTTTGCCTACGTTAGGGCCGTAGTTTGCCTACGTTAGCTATATACATACTAATTATAACTTGGTCCCACATAAACCACAACCATGTAGCTCTTATCGCGAATCGCCCTCATTTGGCGATGCATTGGTGATAAATTTCCTTGCTGAGATAATATTTATTCTTATTTACAGCTGTGGACCAAACTCGCGAAGTTACTTCCAACCCAACCAACGGTATTCAGAACAAAGACTTGAACCCTGTCGTTATGTTGGTGTTTCGGGATAAGTAAGTGTTTGAAATTTTTTCTCCACTTGAGGTATATTTTACTGTTTTCACTGTACATCTATTGGCGCTCCAGAAGTGTGTGTACCAATATGAAGGTAACTAATTTTGTTCGCCTACTTTACATAAAGTTGAGTAAAGGGACTGAAACCTACGGGCAGGGGGTATATTCACTTGGCTAACACAGACAGTCCCCGAACTCGTAATAGAACTAAAATAAAGAAAATTGGAATCAAATTATGGCCTAACCCTAATCTAGTACACACACTACCCATCTATTTACCGGTATTGACACTTGAAACGGTATCGCACTTGACTGCAATATAGCAGTATGTGATTGTTACATAATAATGCCTCGATAAAGATCACTTTAATAATAAATTTTATTCTCTTATATAGATCATATTATATTCAATCGGACACAAGACCTGACAGTGAATCGTGGTTAGCAGCGATACGACGGTCGGACAATGAATCGGGAGCGAGACTAGAAGAAAAACAACTAACAACAGAAGGCGTTCCTGTTGTATTGGAAAAATGCATAACATACGTTGAACAATTCGGTAAGATGAAAACCTTTAATTGAATTTAGCTTGTCATAATGACGTAACAATGGTGGTGATTTTCATACACGAAATTTTTCATACATGAATTTTTTCCGCGATTCCATTTACTTCGCGTCGTTCTTTTTAGGTTTTAGTTGCCTATTTTTTATCGACGCTTTCGCATAGTGTGAATAGTTCATAATGTATTCAAAAATATGTATTATGATAAAACTAAATAACGAAAGAATATTAGTAAAACCACATAAAATACAAAGTAAACATTCCTCTTTCGAAACTGTACTCCAGGTATTGCTATGCGTGGTATATATCGTCTCAGTGGCACGCACAGCAAAACGACGCAACTCTTGAGCGATTTTCGTCTGAACGCAAGAGAGACGCAAATGCGTGAAGGTCAAATGAACGTGCACGACGTAGCCAACGCACTAAAACGTTGGTTCAAATCCTTACCCGGCTCTCTCCTTACGGAACATTTGCACGACCAATGGATTGAAACTGCACGTAAGTTGTATGACGTCATCACTTGTAATTGTTACCTATTATAACAAATTATGACGTCACTATCAAACCATTTTTACAGAAATCCAACAAGAGCATCATAATAGGAAATTGGAATGGTATAAACATCTTGTCGAAAAATTACCGGATATTAATCGAGTGACACTGAAAGTTCTTCTTATGCATTTGAAAACGTAAGACTTTATTATTCATTTTCCATTCTTGATTAAGACATAATAACAGAACTATCATATAATGTTATTTAAACATTCAAAACTAGTCGAGTTTGGACCATATTTCATATTATTGTAAGGGTTAACTTGCGTACAAGTTTCAATTTCATTGGTTGAATTATTTTTAAATTTTCCCGCCTTTTTAGTGTGTCCGATCACGAAAAAGAGAACGAGATGTCCATTCACAACCTCGCAATCGTTTTTGGACCTACTCTTCTCGAACCTCAAGATGAGGAAGGATCTGGAGATAAATATTTAGGACAGACTTCTCAAGAAATTGCTTGCATTGAGGACCTACTCAACTTCTATGATTGGTTATTCGATGTAAGTAATTTTTTGGTTGAGTGTTTTAAATTCTATCTGTGGGTAGTGAGAAAGAAGCTGAATATAGTCTGAAAGAAAATGAGTGAGTGAGTGAGTTGTTAGTGAGTAGGTGGGTGATTGAAGCACTTTTGGAAGTTAAAAAATACTATTATGAAAGAATCAATTAGTGAGTTCGTGAGAGAGTACGTGTGTGAATGAGGGGGGGGGGAGGTTATAATTTGTGAGAGTAAATGGATTTTTTTACATTTTCAAACTACGTTTTCCATTCAGGTGACGGATACCGATCGCGAAAAAGAACGACGAATGCAACAAGCCAAAGAAAAGATCAACCAAGCAACAATGCAACAAAATATGGTAGGATCCCATTTCTGTCGAATAGTTTTCAGTTTTTTTCAAAAATAACCTAGCTTGAATATTATTAAACCAAGCTTAAATTAAATTTTATTTTATGACAAAAAGATGTTTCTGTAAGTATTTTAATAATCTTTACATTAGCTAAAATATACCTATGTATCAATTTAAAACGTTCAAATGAAGCCATCCTTCACAGTTTTCTACATTCAAACAACAATATCGCTTTTCGACTTCCTATTGGTCAGTTTGAATCCAAAGTTATCATTTCCCGCCTTTTTTCAGCTGACTACAATGGATTATGATATGATGGCGCCTATATACATCAGCAGACGGGAGGATAGATGCGTAAATTATAAGGTAATTGATCTGGAAATATAATATTTTTTAAAATTTACCTTAAAATGCAAGTTATATTTAACCTAATTTTGAATCGTACAGGTCAATCTAACAGCAGGCGATCTTATAACAAAAGTATGCAAGGCCCATGGTTACCCAGCTGATAAATGGGGGCTGTATGAAGTCATCATGGACGGCGAGGGAGAACGACCTCTCCATTTTAGTGAGCACGTACTGAGTGTAATAAAATCGTGGGATATCCCTTCAACGAATTTTCTACTCGCTAAAAACGACTACATTCGAGATAAGATGAGGTGGTTTAAACAGGTGAGATATGACGTCATAATTCTGATGACGTATTACAGATGTCTTAAAATTAGTTCCAGTGGCTTTTGAAATTTATAATATTTATAGAACAATTTTTGGAATTTACCTTCTTAATTTGTAATTTTCTGAATTTTCTTTTTTTCAACGGACTTTACTTATTTTGTCCTATTTTTCTCATTATTTTACGTTACAGGCCGCTTCAAATGACGTTAAAACTATCATGGAAGGTCAACTGCGACTTTATGAAGGCAAAAAGAAATGGTCGAAAGTTACGGGATGCATCGCCAGAAACTTGGATGACAAAACAATCTATTTCAAATATTCTAAGGTATGAGTGTGGTACGAGATTTTTGTTTATTTCTATTTAAAGCTAAATAAATTTTTGCTAGCGCAAGAATTTCCGTGCACTGATAGAATTTTGTAATTAGAAATTTCCCTTTTTATCGTCTTTAACAGAATTAATTGTAAATAATAAAAATCTTTTACTTGAGTTTGCTGCTTGCCGCATATCTCAAAATAATTGTCATTGATTTGCTTGCACCAGGCTCAAACAGCTTTGGATATTTTTTACTTCTTTTTCCATATTTAACCTATATGCACCGATATTACAAAATTAGAGAATAATTCATAAAGAGAGCTATCGGGAGTCGGTGTTCCGTAGTGTTTTTTTTTGGGGGGAGGGGGGGGGGGGAGTGACTCGAGACTAGGAACACCCGTGACTCGACATGATTTGCGACTCGGAATTTAGTGACTTCTAGCAAACGAAGGTGTTTGATATATTTTTATTGGGATTTGGAGACAAAATTTATATTTATAAACAACCCGGAAATGGGAGTCGTAACCGGAGTCGAAATTTTTAAATTTTCCGGAGTCGGAGTCGAAACTCCGATGGAGACTTAAAATGCATCAAGTCAACAAAATTTTGTTATCAATATTTGGCTTTCTCATCGTTTGAGGTTGTAGACGGAGTCAAAATTACCTTTAATCGGGTTTGTTTGTCAACTCGAGTGGTGAGTCAGAACCGGATTCGGAGCCGGAGTAGTGAGTCGAAACCCGAATCAGGAGTGAATTTGTCCTGAATCCCCAACTGTGATTATAACGTACAGTGGAGATGAATAGGATAATGGTATATCACACGGGAATTTCCAAAATGAAGGTTTTCGGAATATGGATTTCACTTGCTTGTCTTTCCATTCTCTGCATCGAGTTTTATATCCATTTTGTTATCCTTATTAAATCACCAGAATTCTCCTGATACAATGAATCTGGACTTACGAGAGTTAGCCAATGCGCACAGAAGGAGGCGCTCGATCAAAACTAAGAGCAAATTGATTGGATGGATCGGCAATAATTCGGACGTAAACGAAACGATGTTTATAATTTTCCCGCCAAAAATTTATCGTAGGTTTACGCACGGTGGAGCTATTCGACTTTTCTCTAAATATCAAGGCTCAACCGGGCCTAATCCGAAGATAAATTGGTGTTGGCGTTTGATGTGTGAAATTATAAGTTTGCCATGCTGCCTGGTTAAGATAAGACGAGCTTTGTAATGAAATTGTACTTATTAAGACTTCCCTATTGTGAAGTCGTTTGTTTTTTATTTTATTTTTTTCTCCTGCACGCATTCTTGCATCACAATCCGTTTTAAAGTTATCATTTCATTTTAATTTTTATAACATTATGATTTTTACTTTTGTTTTTAGACTGTTTAGACTAACTTTTCGAATCAATTTCAATCTGTAGCTTTTTGTTACGTGTATTTTAAAGTAGATTTTATTCAGTCTTTTTGTGCAATTTGGATTCGGCGGCGTTGTCTATCGTATCCCATAGTTCAACTTTCAAAAATTTCTAAATTTGACGAATTTGATTTTCGAACCATAAATGTATTGTAAATTGGAATATAAATAAAGACAATATATTTGAAAATGTAACCCATTTAAATTGTATTACTCAATTTCAGACTATATAATATCAGTAAAACATATTTCTAGTGGACTAGCCTACCTTATATTTGGAAACCCATTCAAACCCTAGAATATTATGCGTTACCTATCATTTATTATACTGATCTTGAATCATAATCGTTTATTTATTGGATAAAAATCTGATATTCCAGGCTCCATCAAAACCCTCAGTAACAATGGACATCAGCACATTCAACGTTTATGTTGGAGTTGACAAGAAAACAAAACCACCTGGAACACCGTAAGAGAAAAATCTAATTTTTGACCTGCGGTAGATAGTCCAGAGAATTCTTTTTAATCGAAATGACACGAACTCAACTCAACTGACCGTCACTGAGACCTAACTCAGTGTTTGGCTCGACTCGGATGATCCGTGACTCTACTTGACTCGTGACTCGAGTTTAGGATCTTCTACCCAACACTAAAATATATCTTTTACTTTTTATAGGAAACAAGGCTTCACTATTCATCGTGCAGGAGAACCATTCAAACATTTTATCGCTGAAACAGAAGGAGAATTGTATCGATGGATATCAAATATGTTAATCAGCATGGTATGTGAATACATGTAGGCTAATCAAACATTTACGTTCGTGACATAATAGTGAACGTAACTGTCTATCGTTTGGTGGTTGTCACTATCAAAACCGGAAATACTGATGTAATTGTTGGTAATTTGTAAAATAAAGTAGGAGCACAGCTGTAAAGTCTGAGAAAACTTACAATCGGCTCATGTAACCAGTTTGAAAAAAAATTTGATACCCGATTTCGATTTCCGACTCCGGGTTGTAAAAAACTCGACTACGACTGCAACTTCGAAGTTCCGTAGACTGTTCTATAGGCTTCCTATAGAAAGCGTTTCAAAATCTTGAAGAACTGATACACAAACAGCTACAATTTTCATGAATGACCTGATTTTCGATACAGCATTGCATTCCTAATTTTTAAACACTGTGCAAGAAAGTTGGCATTGGCCTTGGGTAACTTAATTAGTGGCAGCGCTTCCACTACTATGCTTTTTATGTAGGTGACAAGTTTGATTAAAACGTAAAACATAGAACATCAGCCTTTTTACTTCTACTGCTATAATTTAAATGACTGAAGCAATGTGCTTGGGGACGGTATTCGATTATGATTGTCAAAATGCAGACTAAAAGCAAACTGGTTAATGATTTGTTATTGTAATTTAGCATCCGGAAGGTTTTACTCCGCCTGTCACTCAAGAAAATTCACCTGCTAAGTCAGTAGAAGACACGGAATCGAGAAATTCGTCCATTACCAGGTGAGTTTTTGTTCTACACGGAAAAATTACGTGTTCACATTGATCAAAATATAATTTAACTCTAGATATGCAACGTCATATAGATATCAAGAATATGATATTTGATAATTTTTTAATAAATTTTTTTTGTAAATTTTATTGTAAAATATACATTTTTTTTTTATTATTCTTAGGAGTCCATACGGATCAATTTCTCAGCAAGACCTTGGGGCTCAAGTTGCTGCAAAAGTTGCCAGTGTTAGACGAACGTCTTCAAACGAGAGTACTGGCAGTTTCAGAGAGAGATTTCTAGACCACGGTTCTTCGAGTCCAGCAAATTTGACCACTTCTCCTCAGGTATAATAAAATTAATAATTTCAAGCATCACTTAACGTGACGTTTCCGAATATGCCATTTATGACGTCATGAAATTTTACATTGCAGTCTAGAAGACAAAGATTTATGCGGTCTAACACAGTCCCAGATCGGTTAGGAAAAAATGTCCATAGTAATTCGCATTGGGCGGGGTTCGATGAATACGATTGCTAGCAAGCACAATCATCCAAATTGTCACAATTACTTAATCATTTAATCAGAAATGATTTACAATTATTTGTGTAATTACACCAGTTCAATTATTCGTAATTACAACTACGAATTTGTTGAACATTTTGTTCTAAAATTAAATCTAATTCTACAATTGTTTATTGCACCATTAACAATAACTCGATATCGGAGCAAACCCCCAATATCTAATTTTTTCTTAGTGTTTATTGTTGATATCAACAGTATATCTTTAATATATGCAATTATTGTTGTTTTTTATTATATTTGTTTTATAGCGACGAATTTAGATGCCTTTGCATTGATTGATGAATAATTTGTCGGGATAAATTTTAAATTTGGTTACAAAATTGATTTAAAATTCAAAGAATGAAATTTACCGAACGAAAATGTACTAAATCAAGTGGTTTCATGAAATTACGTTAAATAATCTACATATTTAACGTAACTCAATTCACTTACTATAAAAACCGAATGCCTAAATCACATTATATTTATCGCACCGCAATATCTGCATGTATCTCCATTGCTAATTCACTAATTATTGCCTTTTGATTTGCTCGTTGCTGCATGGTTAATTAAAGGGAGCGAATAGCCCTAGCCCTGTCATTCTGGAAGACGCACCTTTGGAAACAGACTCTGGAGTTGCCTTGGAAGATGTCTACGATTTTCCACGAAGCAGGGATCACAGCGCTGGATCAATGGATCTTCCGCATCGACCTGGTAGCCTAGGAGCTGCCGATCTGCACGCACGAAGGCCAGGGTTACATTATCCGCTCTCACCGGCTGATCCAAGAAATCAGGTTAATAATATATTTATATGGTCATGTTTTAGGTTCAAAATAGCTTTGACTTATTAGAATAGAGCTTTTTGCAGTATTGCATTCAAGGATTATTCTGGACTGGTGTCTAAAATTGTGACGTCACAATCTCGCATTCGCATTCAAGGATTATGCTGGATTTGTGTTTAAAATTGTGACCTCATAATCTATTACTACATTAATGAATTGAAATATTGGCCATCTGTTTGTTGTAGCTAGCACTCCATTAAAATGGAAAAATGTTTTTTTCACGTTTTTAGGAAAATTTTTATCACAAGATATATGCTGAATCCCAAATTAATTCTAAATCACTTTTTTTGGAATTGGTTCACGTGGAAATTCAATTTTTACTTTTTTGGTTCAATGAATTAACTGGGATGGGGAATCGCCTGTATGCTTATGGTATTCACAGATGTTTCAATTTTCAATTCAATTTTTGGTTCAATGAATTACCTGAAAGCGGGATTCACTCGTCGTATGTTTATAATATTTACAGATATTTCCTTGTTTTTATTTCACAGCAACGAGCCGGGCTTGGAATCCAACTGCAAGACGAATTATCGAATGTTTTGCGCAAAAAGAGGCCGCAATAAATATGATTTTATGATATGAATATATATTGTAACAATGTGTAAGTACATTTTGCATTAAAAATGAAAAGGGTCACTATCAAAATTATATTCATGAAATTTGAAACACAATTTTGTAATTTTCCATATTTATGCGTGGTTCGTCTTTGGCCCAACATAAAGATATTGGTATTCTGTATTCTTATCGCCCCATTGCTGGTCATGGATTGTTTTGCTAAAACTTTGTTGTTATTGAGAAAAAATCGATCGCCCTTTTCCTGAAATAATGGACTATTTAATTTCAATTTTTCAGTACTCGAAGATGGAAGAAATCCCTTACTTTTATTTATTTGCTTAAACTCAGTGTTCTCTGCTTTGCGCAATCTTTGTGCTCATATACAGTATTTAAGTATTGCTCTCTTGCTGAAAAAATTTGTTAAAAAAAAAAATTTTCCAAAATCACCTACCTGATTGCCTTCTTCTAACCGTGCTTTTCAATTTTGTAATTGAAACATATGACAATTTGCAATTGAGCGACGCGTATTTTTTTTTATTTTTCCTTCATTTTTTATGATTAGCATTTTTTTATTTGCATGTATAAGCAAGAACATTTCTGTTCTAAAAATTCAAATTTTCCTTGAAATGGTGAATTTTACATATACCTTCTTAGATATCGCCACATCGACGACGATTATCTACGTATCATGACGTCATCCGTCTCTATGGTGACCGATGCACCGCTGTACTAACTCGACAATTACGTACGCCCTCTCCTGGAAGTTCACCTCGCTGCGGATCACCTATTTTGGATTTACAAAGCGGACCAGTTACTTTTGTCAACGATGAAATTGAAAACATTCCAATACCAGTACCTAGAAAGAAAATAGCCCCCGTGAAACCTCCTAGGCGCCCCAAAACGGATATGGGTTCCCCAAGAAGGGGGACAGTTCCGAACGAAAAAATAAATTTCATAAAGTATGGACAATATTGGGCTGATTAAATCTTCTTTCAAAATGGATTGGAATAAAACTTGGAAAATTCACCAATAATATATGAATTGGACACTTTATAAAATGTTTCCTATATAGAAATTTATCAATAATTCCTGTTTTTTTTATCTCAATATTATTTTTTTTAATTCATCGTATTATTCCTATAATGTTCACAGTTGAAGCAAATAACTTTATCCCAGATTCTTCAAGACTTCATTATTTGTCAATAAACAGAATTTATTGCCGAATTATTTCGATCATAAAAATGATTTTGTTTAGATTTATTCTATTTACTCGTCCAAAATGCTTTTGTAGAGTACGTTGGAGATAGCACATAAGTGACTGCTTGTTATAGCCTACTTGAGAGCAAGCCAAGTAATATTGCTTTCATTTTAACTCTGGTATGGGCGTTGTCTGAAGCGAGCAAGTTGGCTATGTTACACGGGAAATATTCCGGGTCTTTGAAAATAGTAGGTTCCTAGTTATTAATGACTGCTACCCGCGGCCTTTTTTCTGAGCGAAACTTAGCAACTCATAAAAATATGTCGGCGTCATTGATTTTTGTCTGAATCTTACATGATCGAACTTGGTTTGGCAATAAATTTTGGTTTCAATGCCTGATTTCGGATGATTTGTTTCTAATCATCATGACGTCACAACGAGATTGTTTATTATTATTATTATATTACTATGCTATTATTGATAATAATGTTATTATATTAAATTACATCCAATCGATTGAATTTTTCAATATTCCATTTCTCTTTTGTTCATCTAAACTATTTGTTCTGTAATAATGACTATGATGACGTTTTTCATTGAATCTCAAGAATAAATAAATGTGGCAACACAGATACTAGAATTGTTGTTGAAGTTCGGGACTTGATTTATTCGGTTGAAACCCAGATGCCAGAATTGGGGGATCATCAGGGCGAGAATCCAAGTAGATTCAAGGCGCTCCAGAAGTGTTTTTACCAATATGGAGGTAACTAATTTTGTTCGCCTACTTTACATCGAGTTGTGCAAAGGGATGGAAACCTATGGGCAGGGGGCATATTCACTTGGCTAACACAGACAGTCCCAGAACTTGTAATAGAACTGAAATAAGGAAAGTCGGAATAAAATTATGGCCTAACCTAACCTGGTACATATACTACGGGAGTACCGATTCAAGTTTCATTGTCATGGAGTGTGTTTTAAAACAAGTTATCTGATATTTGCAACTCAATTCGAGTTAAGTTTGCATAGTACAACTGCGGTCGGATCACACAGAAGAAATGGTACTCCCGTAGTGTGTGTACCAGGGTATAATTTCATTCCGATGTTCCGTATTTCAGTTCTATTACGAGTTTGAGGACCGTCTGTGTTAGCCAAGTGAATATACCCCCTGCCCATAGGTTTCAGTCCCTTCATAAAACTTGATGTAAGATAGGCGAACAAAATTAGTCACCTCCATACTGGCACACACTTCTGGAGCGCCCCACAAATCACTACCTGTTTCCAAGCATAGTTATTCATCAAACGATATTTTCCTTAACAAAATTTTCATTCCTTTTCAACTCCATCAGAAGGATTTTAATAAATTTGTATTTATTTTCAATAAAAATTTCATGAAAATAGTGTCTAGCTATAATGCTAATGTACAACCACGTTTAGTAGAGAGAATTAATTTACAATGATCCATGCATTTATATATAGTATAGATATGTATGTAATAAGAACATCGAGTCATGGAAAATTGCACAACTGAAAAATTAGATTGGCAAGATTTTTTCTAAACATAAATATTGGCATCGCTTCTCGGAATATATACAAAAAGTATCAAAAATGTCAATAAAACACTGAACTATATTGCTGTAGGAAAGATGTACAAGCAGAAAGTATCGGAACAAAACTATCGATATAATAAGAAAATACGTTGAATTCATAAAATTTGGCAATAAATTTAGCTAACATTTCCCAGTTAGTAATGTTCAGTTGGAAAGGGAAATAAGTTGAAATTAGAATTATTTTTTTTTGAATATAAAATTAGTGTCAATTTAAATCAATATCAGCGGGAAGAATGTTACCAAATTAATTATGAAACTAGTTAGTTACACGCGCTTCTAAAACAAAGCCTATTTTTAACAATGTGGTTGTTACGTTGATTAATTACTTTTGTGTTAATTTGGTGAATTTTGTTAAGAGATCGGTAAAGGATAAAGAGGATGTGAGTCACAAAACTCTTACTTTTTTCTAAATTGTACAGCAAACATATTGGTAACCGTTTCGTGATATGGTGAGATTGGATACTGCTGTACGACGGCTCCTCTTGGCTTAGAAGGAAAGGGGAGGCTTTGTGTTCATATATTTGAGCATTTTTCTCAGTTTGTTAAGAGATTCCATCCAAGTGAAGACTTCGTGCTCATCTGGTACAGAGAAACCGAAATGGAACTAACTGATTAGTTAGGAAGCGTCATTCACGTCGGTACATTTTGGTCGCCGTCTCCGCAGGAATATTTGCAAGTATGATCTAAAGGTTTAACAGTGGGTTTCATAATAGAATAAAATGGACTCCAGTAGAATTTCAATTCACGATTTATACTTCATACATCCATGCAAATAAGTGGCTGTATTTGTCCCATATTTAGGCGCTGGCAAAAGCACATGACACCTGGCCTTCAAAACAATGCTTTGGATGTGTTCTACCTAAAGGTCCTGCGATACTATATGAACATTCTCTTCGACGATTTCGTACGTTTTGACCAGCTGAAACGACACATTTCTTTTCGTATTCCCAAGGTTTCCAAATTCTGCACGAATATTTGTTACATTTTCTTGTTTCCAATGCGGGACCTAAAGCTTGGCAATCTCCAAATTTAAGGCCTTGAGTAAGACATTTTCTTGTGCGTCTCATTGTACCAGGCGAACAAAGACTTGAACATTCAGACCAATCACCCCACGGTGCGTATTTATTAGGGCAGGGGTCCGTACCACAAAGCACTTCTTTTCTGTAACAAGCGGTTTCTGTAGGCTGTTCTGGGGTCGATAACGTACCTTTTCCTAAGCATTTTCTTTCGCGTACTGATATTCCAGCTCCCCCACATTGTACAGCACATGGTCCCGTCCGCCATCTACTCCAACTGTCGCACATGGTTGCATGACATTTTTTTATACGTAAAGTTTTAGGTGTTTTATTTCCCTCTTCACAATAATTTGGATCGACGCTAATACCGTTCATAGAACATCTTCTAACTGATGTTTGTTTACCGGGACCACATGATAAAGAACACGGCGACCAAGGTGTCCAATCGTCCCACGTAGCTATACATTTACCAAGACATTGTACGTAATCATTTCGGCATTCGTTTGGAACGTAACCTGTAACAGGTTCCAAACAGATTCGAATTCTTCTTGCCACGGCGGTGACGTTACATTCCGCGACGCACAGATGTTGTTGCCATGGAGCCCAACTTGGACAAGACCCAACATTACAATCTTCAGTTTCAATGGCACCACCCAAGCCGTTTTTCTTAACTTTCATGCATTCGGCAGGATCGATAGTTTCATCTCCATTGTAACAAATTCTTGTTCTGTTCCTAATTCCTGGTGCGCATTTATCACTGCAGTCAGACCATTCGGTCCATGGTCCCCACCCTGGACCGCATCGAGGTCGACATGGTATTCGATCTACGAGGCATTGTTCTGGTGCTATTCCTGAATAACAATCCCGTTTTCGTTCTCTGGTAGCATTATCTTCTCCGCATATTCCATCGCATTTGTAATTTTCTTTCCAAGGACCATAGGACGAGCATAGTTTCATGTTGCAGTTCGCATATTCGACGATTTTACCAGGGTTCGTAGTACATTCCGATTCGTCAACGGGTTTACCATTTCTGAGACATAATCGTCGCCGAGACCTTTTACCTGGACTACATTTGTCGTTACATGGTCCAAATGTGCCCCAACCGCCCCATCTAGCGCATCTTGGTCTGCATCGTGTATTTCTATTATAACAATTCGGATTTTGTGCATAAGTAGTTACAAGCCAAGTATCGTCACGTCCAACGCATGTTCTTTGTGCCGGCTGCGTTCCCGCTTTTCTACACGTTCCAGTGCATTTGCCCTTATCCCATTTGTTCCAATCTTCACACATACCGACGTTGCAATCTCTTTTTTCGAAGGACTGTATTTCACCTCCGGGACAATCCATTGAATTTTGTTTAGTACCGTCTTCAAGTTGACATTCCCGAGTTCGTGAGCTTGTTCCCGGGGAACAGTTTCTAGAGCATTTCGACCATTTACTCCATTCTCCCCATTGGGCTGTACACGCGCGAATACATTTTTCTGTTTTAGTGTGACACGATTCTGGAATTTTTATAGTCAAAAAATTTGCAAGTACGTCATTGGCAGCACCGCCGTCTGAACATATTCGCCGGGTGGTTTTTAAACCCCGCCCACCGCATCGACCCTGGCATTCTTCTTGTTGCCATTCGCCCCATACTTCACAAAAATTTTCATTGCATTGTACAACTTCCAAAGCGTTTCCTCCACAGAGATCAGGCTCAGCTTCGATGCCTTGTGTATCCATGCACCTTCTTGCGCGGGTGGTGATACCGGGTGTACAACTAGTACTGCAATCAGACCACGGGCCCCATAAACCCCATTGTACTCTGGGACATCGACGTCCAGTACATTTTTCATCTATTCTATAGCATTCCCTAGGATGAATTGTGGGATTAAAATCTCCGCGCTTACAGAGTCGAGCTTTACGTAACATTCCGACGCCGTCGCAGTCAGCGTTACATTTTTCTGCAATAAACCAGTTATCCCATTCCTTACATCTTTCGCCTTCACAGGTGATCTCTTGCATTTGGGATTCACCAAGATCTCTAGCGCAAAACGTGGCCGGTACTTCTACGGGACCAATTTGTGGAGAGAGTTTCAAACACGGTCGCTCACGGCTTTGTTTTCCTGGTGTGCATTTGCTATCACATTGGGTCCAGTTACCCCATTCACCCCAGATATAAACGCAGTCTCTGTTGTTAAAGCATTGTGTTGTTTGTAGCAGGCATTCCTCCGCATGAACTGCAAACGCTTCTGGCTGAGACGATGCTAATGCTTTCAAGTCGTACATAGGAAGGGATTTAAGAATAATGACTTGAGTGCTGGCAATTCGTCCTTTCTGTAAAAGAAATTGAATAAAATTAAAATTGGCGAAAACTGATAGAATTTAATGAAAATCGTCGAGGTTTATAACGAAAAAATAACGAGGTGAAAATTATTGTAATTAAAAAAATTGTGAATATAAAATATAACGTATAAAATATGTACATTACCGTGTAGGCAAACTTTTCACACAATCTGAATCGTGTCGAATTTCCGAAGCTTTTGCATTCTGCATCGCAATCGTCATGTCCGATCCATGGGCCCCAAACTTCACACATTTCAGTATTGCATACTTTATTCTCCGTTTCAATACTGTTCTCTTCAAACGAAGGAGTGATGGGACAATCTATACAAAAATAAAAAATTAAATTTATTTATGGTGGCCCAATCAGGCTGGCGTAACGGATTAGCGTCAAAGACTCAAAAAGCATAACATTTACTAAAAAAAGGCCTCGCATACGCCTAATTTTTTTTTAATAAAATTCGACTTTCTCTTCTGTCAAAAATTGTAGAATTAAGAAACCCATACCTTCTGGAAGATAACAAGTTCTAGTTCGAAGACTTTTCCCAGATTTACAAGTTTCCGAGCACGTGGTCCATGGTGACCATTCAGACCATAGTCCGCTTTCACAATCAAATAAATCCGTGCAAGTTCTAACTTCTAAGGCAGCACCGACACATCCAGAAGCAATATCGACTGCATGATCTAACATTACACCAACAGGAGAGACACATCTCCGTGATCGAAATTGTCTTCCTTCATCTGAGCACGGTGAAACAGCTTTGCATACACTCCAATCATCCCATTCTCCCCAACGTGATTCCATAGGCTGGACGAGGGTGGATATAACTGAAAGAAATAATTCGCATTTTAAAACTGTTAGGGGGCGGATAGAAAATATATAAGCGTGATGGCACAGTGTAAGATTTTTAGGGCCTAAAGTGGCCATGGATCGGTCCTTTTAGGGCATGAGCAAAGGCCTTCATTGGGTACCATTTACGGTGGCCTCATTAATTTTAAATGAACTGGCTGTGATTTGCTTTATTCCTTGACTGTAATGCATTTATTCCTTTGCTTCGTTTGTTATTAATATTAAACAATTAAAATAACTGACGGAAACATATTAAAGATGAAACTTGGTGTTTTTTATAGTAGAAGAACAGCTGGCCACAAGTGTTGAAAGTATTTGGATCAGTTTGAGATCAACTGGCCTAGAGCCACTGGTCATTTTCTACGAATTGCAGGTCAAAAATTGATAGAAAACAACACATATTTTCTGTGATACTTCTAAAAATCACAATATTTTACCTACAACTTCCATTTTTTCGAAATTTATTTCAACTGAAGTAATTTATTCTATTCAATAGGCTTATTCTGGACTGCTTCCAAGTCTTATGTTAAGTAAAAACATCCGCTGGCCTAATCCAGAAGTTCCCAAACTTTCATGATGTGCGGCCCCCTTCCAAACACTGTCAACTTTCCGTGGCCCCCATATCAAGTGGTACTTGGTCAAGACATTTGCTCATCGCCTCAGTAGAATCTCTCCGTGACTCCTACCACGCGTGGGATAGACTATAGAGTACTGATTGAAAAACCCTTTGTTGAGCAAGTCTATATTGAAGGTTAAAAAAATAATCTACTAACTTGAATCATGTTTGCTGATAACTTCTGTCAGATTTCTCTGTTCTATCTTCGGTGCTTGACAAGGAGATTCAGAATCAGAATCAAATACTTTCCAAGGTCGCCAGCAACATCCACTGTTAACACATTCGTCTCTGGATAATATAAAAATACATAATATTATTATAATTGTAGTCTTTTCAATTAAATTTACTAACAAAAACGAATCTGTGTTAGTGTGCAGCGAGACTCTTAATTAAATCAACCCGATCCATAAATAACTGGCGTTGTTTACTCATGTGCAGTAAGTTTTATTAGATACATACTATCAATGTACAAACCTTGTGAAAATCTCATCGCTCCCGCATGTTGTTTGGCCTATATTTCCACCGTTTATGAGGCTTGCAGCAGGACAAAATACTGTCATTATTGAATCCTCTTTTACAAAATTTCTTTCGGGAAGAGACGGACGCCAAAAATTTGGTCCCTCGAACGGGATACTAGGATACAGGTCCACCAATTTGTTTTCTATAAAAATAAAACTTGTAAGTCTGGAATCGGGGGAATTTTATGGCGGTATGTAAAAAGATAGAAAATGAGGATATAGCTCGTTTACGACGCACTACGTGAATTCACCCACAACGAGTCTATAGAAAAGCAATTACTTATGTTAGTTGATATAGTAAATTTAGAATTTCCAAAACATGTTCCGGTTAGCTTAATAAGCTATATACAATTTATTGCCCCGTTTGTGATATATAGTTTTCTCGATTGCCTCATTTTCGTAAAATAAAACAAAAACATACCTTTTGTAATTTTCGTGTTTCCAATCAAATCTACTTGTGGTCTGACGCATGTTCCTTTACCGTGTTTCTTGGGATCATCAACCCAGCAACAGAACATAGACATACACAACCGCCTGAAACAAAAGTATTAGTGTAAGAAGAAT
Source organism: Styela clava (assembly GCF_013122585.1). Lineage (NCBI taxonomy): Eukaryota > Metazoa > Chordata > Ascidiacea > Stolidobranchia > Styelidae > Styela > Styela clava. The sequence continues at coordinate 12,546,735 of NW_024102837.1, forward strand.
ATTTGGGTTCCAAATATTTGGTAGTTAAAAATGGTAGAGTCTTGCACTAGGCTGTGGAGTCAGAGTTTGGCATGACTTCATTGGACTGATTGGAGTCATAATTTCAAACTATCCGGATTCGGAATTTCAGACTTTTTGTGGTAATAGGCGAAAGAAAAAAGTAAGCGTTTGAAGAACCTTGCATGAGACAAAGTTTTTGTTGTCAAAATTTGATTTCTTCGGGAGTTAGTGCCGAAGTCGAAATTTTTCCTAACTCGAAATCCAGAGTTTTTCCACCCGAAGTCGGAATTCGTAGTCGAATTTTTTTAACTCGAAGTCCGGGGCCAAATTAAAACAAATTTTGGTGAATGCATCGTGCGATGCTTTATAAGTCTATAGTAAAATTGTAATCCATATCAAAATTAGAATCATTCAAAATTCTTGGCCGACCGGCCCTTCAGCCACGTTTAACAACTAATAAATAATCTTAACCGCGGCTAAGTTCATTCTAAAATATTTGTTATTAACAGAACAAGGAACACCCTGAACAACATTCCGTGGGCGAATCATACTTGCGAAAAACATGCCGAGTTTGTTTATATCAACGGAATGATAAAACGACGTAGATGGTATCTCGATGCAATATTTAGATTTGACTAACAACGGATGCAATTGTATAAAATACAGAATTGCGTATATCGCTTGTTAAAGAGTTTGAATATGGACAATCTATTTGCCATTAGTCTGATAAGAAGATTTTAATTTATACCGAATTTAAGATTTTATAAAATCATCAGTAATTTTCCGTGATGCAACAAGAATTAAGGAAACCATATTATAAATCAGTGTTTCTCAAACTGGACTCCTAGTCCCCGTAGAAGCCTTCAGAGTGTTTTTGTGGGGTCACAAGCAAATGCCTCTACTAGGTTGCATTTGTGATGATTACATTAAGTAAAAGTGAGTTGACTGTGATTTGTTGAATTCTTTGCACATAATGTATTTTTTTTGTTGTGATTATTAAACGTGGCAAATAAAATGACGCGTTCAAACTATTTTTTATGGGAGAACAGGGGTCGCGAAGTGTTAAAAGTCTTTGAAACGGAGCCCTGAATTTAAAAAAAAACTGCTCTAAATACATTGTAGTACAGCACGATTAAGCCACAAGCTACACCATTCATTTATTTACCGTGTAACGCCCTTTTCACACAAATCTCCATTGACAGTCTCCGGACACAACATTATAAGGGAAAAGTCGTTATAAACGAGTTCGCTGGTTGGTGTCGATGACGTCACAATTTCATGTTCCTGAGTTGGTTCAGTCGGTTCCTCGCGTGGTTGTTGGGCCTCAATCGGATCGAAGGGCACCCAGTCTCGCATGGCACCTTTCCCTTCTACATCTAAGACATAAAAAGCGAGATTATAAAAGCTTTAAAGTGATGTAATAACACTTCAATATGCCAGAAATTGCAATTGTTACATGAACAGAACTAATCTTTGGGAGCCTACGATATCCAAAACTCACTTGACAATAATTTGACCTGTTACCGGTATCGTAATTCTGCATTAACTAGGTTACCACAGTAACAAAATACCGTTACTTACCGTCAGTAAATGTAGCAAATGGTTGGTATGAGATTGTTGGTGCGAAGCAGATTTCAGTTGACTGATCCCAGCAGCATGAATTGGCCGTACATTCATCACTGAAAATATATATTAAAAAAATTATTAATCTATCAAGATGCAAAAAAATGTGAACATATTTAGGCTATAGCTATTTCGATCCAAATATCTAATTTAAGAACAAACATAAATTTTATTTTATTGTAATTTTGCATTCTTTTTCTCTTTTTTTGTGGGCATTACTTATTTTGAATTCTGAAACGAAGCACCAATAAAGGTAAACTATGATCGCTTGACGTATCATATTACAAAATCGCAGACAGTGTAATTTAGGAAAAGTCGTGACCTTCGCTATTGCTTGGTAATATGATGTCTAAATTTATAATTTCATCAAAACGTACCATTGAAATTTCCATTTTTTTTTGTAGTATACAAGATGCGCCTTATATAATTTTGTTTCAATCTACGACATAGGCATATTAGGTACTCCCGTAGTGTGTGTACCAGGTTATAGTTAGGCCATAATTTTATTACGATTATTCTCATTTTAGTTCTATTACGAGTTCGGGACTGTCTGTGTTAGCCAAGTGAATATACTCCATGTCCATAGGTTTCAGTCCCTTTACACAACTTGATGTAAAGCAGGCGAACAAAATTATTTACCTCCATATTGGTACACATACTTCTGAAGCGCCGAATATTACACGTCTTAGATAATGATATGTTTGAAAATTACTGAGAATGCGCTACATAAAAAAATGAAAATCGTCATATGTGCGTAATACTTATTCAGCAATTTTCATTTATTTAGGGAAAGTCAATTACCTGTTTGTGGCTGAGGCCTGGCACAGTTGGCTCCTATCTCCGACTCGACAACTTCTTGTGAAAACACCTCGATTGCCGTTGGGTATCAATTCGTCTGTGGACAACAAATGTCGGATTAAGATAAGATTTTTCACATATTTTTGTTGCGAAATTTAGCAACAGACGTCATTGTCCATTTTGATTTAGCGGTCGGCGATTTAAAATTCCCTTTGATTTCTAAAAGATGATTTTATAATGTGTCGCAAAATTGGAAAATTAGTTTCCGAAACCGGTGGGATTTGATAAATAATTTGATCGTCAATGCTTGAAAATGCATTCTCAATACAAAAGCGATGCATCTCGGAAGGAATAACATAAGAAATATTAAAATAAAAAGATATACAAGACAAAAAAAATATAAAAAGAAAGTACATGTGAAGAAAATGATTATCGAATGTGCTAAAACTTGTGTAATAAATAGTCAAATACAGTGCGCGGTTAAATTAGATTTTACCTGTATTTGAATATAAAACAAAAACAATTATGTGAATGAACATAAGACGAAATACGATTTTATTTGAAAAAAATCCCCGCGATTCACCGCATCAAATACCAATTTTTAATCTACTGTACCCTCGCAAAGTAACAATGGAGGACCGCGAGCCACCGCCCACGGATGAAATGATATTCCCTAAACGAAACACGATCTAACCAATATATAATATATATGTATTGGGTTCCGGGCAGAAGATATTTGTTACACATAATCTATTAGAGATCGAGAATTTGAAACGCTATCCGAAAATGAATGCAAATCAAGGCCGCACAAAATTTGCAGACAACATTCTTAGGCAAAGAAAATTTGAAATTGACTGTAATCTGTTTACGGGTTAAGACGATATAGTTTTCGAGGTCCTGTACGAACAGCTACTGGGATATCTAACGATATGCGAGGAGTGATTATTTTGTAATGGAACGAAGACGCTCCGGTTACGCATTGCAAATTTGACTTACTATACCTGGGTATATTGGGCATTGGACTCGAATCCGAATTGCATAATCTGCCATGACAACACATTTAACGGTACTCCCGTGGTATGTGTACCAGGTTAGGGTTAGTTCATAATTTTATTCCGATTCCCCTTATTTTGGTTCTATTACGAGTTCAGGGACTGTCTGTGTTAGCCAATTGAATACCCCCCTGCCCATAAGTTTCCTCCATATTGGTGCACATACTTCTGGAGCGCACATTTAGGACTGTCGCTTGACCACCAAGCATCGCGATTTATATATCTTGCACCGTTTACATCATTGCATATTACTGATATGCTTGTATAAACATCGAAAAAAACAAAACAATTTTAATAATACCTTCAGGTAATTCGTATGGTTCTATTGTAACTTCTTTCTCTATTTCTTCGCCTTCCTCTCCTTTTTCTTCTCTACGAATAGGTTCCACAGTCGGCATCATTCCTTCAGGTATCCTGGCTATTCTAGGATACACACAGTTGGTTGTTGATTGTTTGGCTGCTAAAGTCGGGTTCCAACAACATAGGCGATTTACACAGTCTCTCCTAAAAAGAAATTGAAAAAATAAAATACTATAGATATTTGTTTTAGTACACATGAACGATCCTGACGCGACGGAAGATCCAATACTCCAAGTCGCATTAACACAATTTTGGGAACCACTGTTTTAACCAGTAAAGCCAAATGAAATAACACCTTTTTATCACCACAATTATGCATTATAAAGTATAATTATTCAAAAAACTCCAACACGCGAGAAATTAGTTTGTTTCATGTAAACAGCATATTAAATATTCTTTACCTATTATAATGGCATTGTCATAATACTCATTAAATATCCAGACATAATTCTAACTCCCTACACTTGGAACAAAAAATGCATTGTCACAATAAACTAAACAGTGTGTCTCCTTGGCTCTAGCCGTATGCCGGTCAAGGCATTAATCACAATCATATAAGTAAACGGTTGCGATATTTCTGACAACATAAATATTTCATTTTATATATTGCATGCCAAAGTGTCCGTGCTTTTATTGGCAATCCATAAGTTTTGGAACGAGGGCATAATTCGGCTATGATATTTTTCGTTTCAGCATACCTCAGATTCCGTTATCGGTACTCCTGTAGAGATAGTGTATGTACCAGGTTTGGGTAAGGCCATAATTTTATTCCGATTTTCCTTACTTTAGTTCTATTACGAGTTCGGGGACTGTCTGTGTGTTTCCAAGTGAATATAACCCCTGCCCATAGGCTTCCGTCCCTTTACACAACTTGATGCAAAGTAGGCAAACAAAATTAGTTACCCCCCATATTGGTACACATACTTCTGGAGCGCCCCGATATCAGCTGAAATTTTTTTAGTAAGACCAGATGGTTTAGTTGATATGTTACGTTCAGAAATATGACGTTTTAGTCACTGAACTAATGGAGATTTATATCAGAGATCTGTAACAACGTGATTTGAAATTATACTTCAAGTTATATAATCAAAATATAATCACGGCAGGAGTTCATATGATAAGTGTTTTCGAAACTATATTCGAGAAATAATGAACTTAATTATTTTGGTTCTATTGTTTTGCTTTGTCACGCAAAAAATTAAAATTTCTTCTTCCGCTTGTTTGAAAAAAAAACATTTCTGTCCTTAATTATCTCGATTTTGACAATTTGTTATGATACAAATGTGAAGTAAATTATTATGACGTCAATGCCATTCATATTGTATTATTTTTTACAGTATTTGGAAATAATTTGTGACTTTTGATAGCTTGGAAATCAATTATTCCTGAATTGTTTTGAATTAAATATAGATTTCACGGTTTCTCTTCATTATCTTCAAGTGATTGATTCTAACTATAAATCAGAAATAATTTAAATTGGATAATATATATTATATTATAAAGTATGATTTCATTGCCAAAGCAATTTAGGAGAGTACTTTAATTAAACGGGATTTGTATATTCTTATTGTGAAATACAACTATTGTAATCGGAGTGTTGAATGTCGAAAACCTTTCTTATAATCGAGTAGGCTTCGTCAGAAGAAGTGTGCAATTTTACTCTGAGTATATTTAGACCCATGCAGAATACTAGCAACTACATATTCACTTATGATACATAGACGTTTGTATCTATATATGTTTGCACCCACGAGGATTTAAGAGTGAGAAATAAATAAATAAAATACATCTAATAAAATACATAGCAACATTTTTACTTACATTAAAATGTCTTTCCCTCCACATGATTTCGATCTGGAATCGTATGGACATTGTACTAAAACTTTTCTTCCTCCAGCTAAGGACGCCATTGAAGTTCTGAAAGCCACACTTTCTTTGTGATCTATCATTTGGTTTCTCATGACGTCATGTAGTCTTTCGGCGCCAAAATTTTGAAGCTTTGATAACGACAAATGGAGATCTCTTGACTGAGCTCTTGATATGCGTTGTGGAGTGAGCGGTGTTGTTCTCGGCTTGTAAGATCCCGGCCCGTCGTATAAACCTATTCAAAACAGAATTTGGCAATTAAAAAAGGATTGCGGTATCCGAAATGATTTCATTGTAAATCCTGAGAAATTAACGATACTGACGATTTTCAATAATTTTATCCAAGCGATGGCGAAGATACATGAAAGAATTGTGCGCTTGCGCGCGAGTCCAGATCCGAACTCCGGAAAAATTTTGATTACAAAAACTTTGGCTAAATCGTTAAGAAACCTCAATAAACTCAACGATTTTAAGTGTTTGTAGAAATTTTTTCCAACTCCGGAATGCAGAATTTCTACTCTGACTCCAAATCCGGGAAATTTGAAAACATGACTCCGAATTCAGTAAAAACATGCCAGCACACTCCGCTCCAGACTAGCACACCACAATTCTGGTCTCAATCGTCATTGAATTTGATATATATAAATGTATGAAACTTACTGAATGCACGATAGCATGACGGAGTGTAGGTGGAATCAAAGCAACAACCCCTTTGTTGACATAATTTGCTTCCTGCTGTGAAATGCACACGATCGCAGGGTCTTCGCTTTTCAAGTTGGATATGGCATTGCGACAATTGGTGACATTTTGCTGAAAAGGAAAGACAGTTGTGAACTTTTGATCGTTTTGACCTTAGTTTTTGTAACATGAATATCTGAGAGTTACGTCACACACGTTAGCATGTGGGCTCAAACCTTTCGAAACAAAATGTTAGCAACATTAAAATTGCACACCTGTTGGTTTGAAGCATGTGGGTGTTCCATCTGTTGACCTCTTTGATGAAGAACAACATCCTGCTGTTTTGCATTCGTCTTCTGGTAGAAAAGCACCGGCATCGCACGCTGTTCGTAATTGTCGTGCTACCCAGCATTGACATTCTGAAAGAAAATATTTGTCATAGGTTGCCAGATTTATACTATATTGTTAATTTTTGACCAATGCGTAATACTTTGCCATTCATTATTTAATCGCTTTTAATAAAAAATATATATTTTTGTACGATTTTTGATTTACAACTGCTTCAAATTATGTGGAATTTATTTTATAAGAAACATTAATTTTTCTGCATGTACATCAAAATGACCAAAGAGTGACTCATGTCATGTTATCTCTTCTTATCGTTAATGTCAACCGTACGAGGGCGTGAATTACGAATAATTTCTTCAAATTTTTCCCCTTTTTCAGAGAATCTGTCGTTGGTGCAGTGAACGACAATCTTGGATACGAATAACTTATCAATATAATAACAAACGTTTAAATTTCGTCCCAATCGTGACTTTCACCAAGTTGTTAAATGTCAAGAAATGAATTATTGCAATTAGAAGCATTGATAAAATAGGTAGATACTAGAATGGTTTACCTCTGAAAACCAATTTTATTGAACTTCAGAAACTCGCTAAATCCTCAAAATGCTCTTATTTTCTCTTCACTTATTTTTAAGCTTTGATGGATAGGAGTTGGTGATCACAGCAGGTATATGCGAGTGTTAAAACTTGTATAATAAAAACATCAAGTCATGATATGGAATCAATTTAGGAGAAAAATTATCCTAATTCATGTAAAATAGCTTATCCTATGCCACGCAATTAAAATCCTGCAATGTTTAGTCTACCCGATATACAATTTGAAAATCTCAAAAACAGAGTCGCCAGAGGCAAATAAAATTGTGAATATTTAATAAACGAAAAGGCGTTTACCGTAAGCATGTTGCAGATAATTAGTTTACAATTTTCTTCTGATAATGAGTTTTAAGCGCAATTGATTGCACTTAAAATTTTGCGGTAAATCGTGATTATTGAATTCCCAACACAAGTAAATGTTTGTATAATGCCATCTTATACACAACAAATAATTATATATTCTAATTAATTTGCATTTCACAATCGATATCAACCAGTGTCTTCTGAACAATATCCCTTTTTTGCCGGCAATGAGGACATTTGTTTTGAAAGTTGCCAACTATCGAAAAATATCATATATTGGAACAATTTTCGATACCAAATTTTCATGTTCGAAATTTTTCAGAAATGTTTTCGCGATTAAATGACATTTTAATTGTTGGAACGTGAGTGAAAAGGATATCATGACGTACACCTAATCTATAAATTTTTTGCGCTGCGTCATTACGTATATATGAAAACAATATTTTTATTTATAATTATTATTAACCGAATAAGATATTGCAATGTGGCCAAAGCGGTTCATGCATCGTTCTAAATTTGATGGAAATTTATATGACAGGTCAAGAGACTTCCAATCATTAGCAAATAAAAAAACAGACTCAAAAGGAACTTGTTTCTTAAGTCCCGAATAGCAAGAATTAAATTTACCTTATTTATTTTAGACCAGGCAAAACTAAATGGATTATAGCAAAGGATATTTACAAAACCAAAATAGGTGAACGTTTGATTCAAACTCCGCGAAAAACACAAAGTATGAAACAAAGAAAAATAAATATTAATCATAAATTTTATATAAAATATAGAAGTTATGTGGTATGAAACCGAACTCTTGGTGCCAGAAAAACGAGTGGAATATATGCCCAGTTAGCGAACGGCCATCCGCTGGCCATAAATTGACTGAAACAATTAAAATGTGGAAATATGCATAGAAATAAACTCCCGCTTTTAGCACTTCACGTTCCGATTTTAGGGAAATGTAAGACAATGAATGATCGCGCAATTTCGTGGACGAGGGCAATAAATAAAGGTTTTATTTTCTATAATCTATCATTGCTATATCACGCAACTGATTTTGAAAAAATTGATTTAAGCCGGTCTATAGGTCAGGTCACATAACATAGACTACGTCATCACGTTAAACATTTAACAAGAAGAACAGGTAGTTAGGCTTGCATATATCACCAAATTGCATCGGTCGTATTTGCCTTCAATTCAGAATGCCGACAAGACCGGTAATAAGTCTAATATTATCCAAGGTTGACGGTAATTCTCAATCAGCAAAGCGCATAATATTTGAAGACTCTGGAGAAAATTCATCACAAATTAGAAATATAAAATATCGTTTTTCACAATAGAAAAGCCGTCGTGAAGATATTTCATGCCATCATAATAGTACAATGTATTGGTCACGTAACATTTCCATTGGAAATGCCGACAGAATGTGCCCCTATTTGGTAACAAAGAACTGTGCTTGGTAAATTAATTACACAATATGTTACTGGCAACGAGAATAAGTATAGACTCATAAAGCGTTTAGAAATAGGTTATTTATTTATATTCGCCTCTTATGAGGCTAATATCACGGGAATGTTTATTTTGCAATATTACTTAACACAGTATCCTAATTGGAATTCCGAGTACGTTACTACGTACAAAACCCGTTGCCACTTTTCACACCGAGTTCGTGAGATACGTTAAATTCTTTCCGCGGATGGTTCAGTAGTCATGTAAAATCGCAATCGCCATTTTTGTCAAAAGACGATATTTGCATTTGGAAGGATCAATTATGTAATGTGAATTGGCAATGTGGAAAAGTTTGGTAAGTCTGGCACACAAAAGTGTATCATCATTACGTGCTTTGTAAAATTACAGATAAACAGAAGTTAATTTGCTGAATATCGTTAAATTCACCAGCTTTTACGTAAAGTTTGGTCGTGATGGGCTAAAACAAAACAACACGCCTTCGTAGAATAGGTAGAAGTGGAGACAGCATTTGAGCGCGATATGAATTATCATCCTCACAGTTATTACAAATTCGTGGCTCTGTTACGTCATAATACATAATTTTAAATTGATTCCAGGATGTCATATTCGTATAACACAAGTTTTGATTAATTATATCGTGTTATGGTATATATATATTCTTGGTTATAATGCTGTAAATATTTTGATATATCGTCCGTGTTGGATTTCTCATTGTGCGTAAACGTGGTTTGAACCGTACTATTTCAATTTTTAGTTCTTAATTACCGTCAAAATAAAACATGACCTCCCAAAGTGGATTTAAGCCATAATTAATTCAACCTCGTTATAATTGACAATGATGTAATGTATTGCACTTATGAACGTAGAATCGTGGGTATGACATTTAGGTATGTATACTTTAACGTTCATTTATGATGTAAGCGACAGTTACCAGCCATTACGCTATGTCTAGAGGAGGGTGCCGGCACTTTTATCTTAAACAAAACACAATTGAATAAGTCGTACACTGTAATGCCAAAAATAGAATATATTTAAGTCATGTACATGGCGTTTTTCACTAAAATGTCCTCACATTATTCCATGCCCAAAATAGCCGCATTGTCACACAGTTGATATGAGCTTACCGGCATTCTGCAGGATTGTTATGAAAATGGGTTAATAATACATCTCCCTTTCGCAACGAATTCCACATTAACGATTAGAACGAACATTTCTGGAAAATACTATTTATATTTGGACGAATGACATTTACTTAAACTTTAAATTTGAACTGACATTTTCGTTCTTAGAATATTAGTCATTAAGCTTTAGGCAATACGTTGCAAAAATATCGACTATTTTTTATAAGAATATTTCAATATTTCTCATTTTAAAGTTATACTGTACACTAATTTTCTTTATATTACCGTATTACTAACACTGCCCGTTTCGATAAAAATTTATATTAAAATTCAAATTAGCAAAAGTAATTTACATTAGAAGGTCAACTTCTCGTTATTGTGGATTGAAAAACGTTGTGAAAACATATAATATGGAATATAATAACTTTCGGTTTTTGACTCGAAGTTTTTTTTGTCTTATACTAATATATTAATTGTCTTATTTCGAATACTATTTTGAACATTTGCATCATTGATAAACATTCAAGACATAATATGAGTTATCACATATCTGGCTGGCACAGAGCTAATGTTACAATCTTCAATAAAGTTAGACCCTTCGCTCTAAGTTTAGACTAGACTAAAAGATGTCTCTCTGATATTTGATCTCATTGAAATTGGAAGTATTTAAGTATATTCATTTGATATTTCCAATCCAATAACATACCATCTGGGATTGTGGACGTGGATTAAACACCAGATTACCGTAAAATAGACTCCAACTTAGTATTTTAAACTTGTTATACCGGTAAGGCTAGGCGTGACAACGTAACGTGACTTTTGCGAACGTCAATTACGCTGCCTACTGCAATCACCGGTAAAATTATAGACTGTATTACTCCGATAATGAATTTAAATACTGACCTTTTGCTAACCAACATCAAACCGTTTATTTATGCATGCCACATCCGATTTTAATTAGTTTGTGGATAATTAATTATGGAAATTTTTGGTTTGAAATAGTTAATTCTAGGACAGGTGTTTAATCTAATTTTATAACAGGAAATAAAACAAACATGCCATACTTCACACTTCCTAACTGAGGGGGAACATCAAATAAGTACGCCGCAATATTATATTATCAAATTCTGAAATTCATATAATAACTATATCGGTTTTTGGGAATGTGGTTATTACGCAAATAAATTTGTGGTTGGAATTCAGAATTAAAAACGCATTTAACTTTGATGTTAATCAATTTGCTCTTTATATAATTATTACTTATCAGAATTTATCAGCTTATATTCTCGCTGAGAAAAATCAATGACAATATTTTTATTGCAAAATTCTCAAACAGAGTGTAAAATGGGTACTCCCGAAGTATGTGAACCAAGATGGCCGACACCGGAACGTAGTATGTGTACCAGGTTAATGATAGGCCATAATTCCAGTTACTGTACAAATACTACCCGAACTTGCAATAGAACTAAAATAAGGAAAAAAACTGATACACATACTACGTTCCAGTGTCCGTCATCTTGGTTCACATACTTTGGGAGTACCGTAAAATGTTACAAAGGTTAGCTTTTATATTTCATGTTCAAAACAATAGGCATAGTAGAACTCGAGAATTGCTAACACCAAGTTGACTGACGTGCTGATCATGACATATGCCGCAGCTTTCGCCAATGACTAAAATAACAGTATGGAGTAGAAAACATAATATTTCTACAAAATAAAAAACCTCAACTTACCATTTACATTTTCAGAGTCCGCATTTGTACTTCCGAAGAAAAAAAATAAAACAGCCGCCACCACAAGCGGCGATGTAAACCGTAGCAACATTTGAATAAATAAATTATTTCAATCTTCTGATCAGTGGATTTGATTTGAATTAAAATATAAGATTTTCTAATTTCTTGAATACCATACAATTGTCTCGATTTTTCGACGTGGTTCTGTACACAGAATTGTTAGTATAATTTTTAATTTACTGGTTTATGCTGAGAAATAATTTAAAAATTGGTCACTTTACATCAAAAGGTAAAATTAAACGGTTTAATTAAAGTACGACACCCTGACAAATGAAGAAATGTTGTTACAAGGTGGTTTAGTGGATAGCATAGTAGAGTGAAAAAGTACTCGAACATATTCACATTTTTTTGCATTCTTCCATAAACATGCAACACAAAAATGTCATTGGAAATAATTTCGAATATATATACACATTTGGAGTGACAGGAAGCAGAGAAAAAACTCGAAGTTTTTGAAAGTCGTGATATATATCTGATTGATTTTGACTTTCCAACTCGAACTTGTATTTGTTGTTTATTTAGCATTTCAAATGAGTTTTCAATTTTATGCTCGATTTTTACACATTCATGACGAGCCAATACTTCTATCTAATGCTTAATACACTACATACAGATCTAACTGAGTAGCTTTGAAGCCATTTTGCCAAATCGCTGTGCATGATTGACGTATACTCTGACTGCATATTTATTAAATCATTTTGATAAAAATCGGAGATACTCAACATGATAACTTATCCATGTAAAATATCACTAACGCCTAATTTAGCGGTTACGCCCCAAGATCAAACTTAAAGCGCAGATAAACACAGTTACCAGCCCTATATATATATATATATCCTAATTTTTGACGGTTTGTGGAAAGTCTGGGCGACAAAGACACCACGAATTGAACAATTCTGTTAATACTTACGATTCAAAGGTGATTTTCTCATTACTCGATAACGACAATTTCATTTAACAAGGTCCGATAATTTAGGCCTTTCTGTAGCGACTACGCAAAACTTACATATCTGACGTACAACGGATAAAAACAATTATAGATATAAATGAATTGACATTCTTCTAGAAATACAACCGTGAAGTTGTGGAATAACTCCATATTACATTCGCTAAAAATATTTTTCCGAAAAGAAAAAAATCCCTGTGCACGAATGCAAATATTTTCTTTATTATTTCCTTTAAAATTCCAATTAATAATATATATTAGGGGCTACACTCAGAGTATACCTTCCTCTCAATTAATCATCTTTAGTATAAACTTGAAACTTATTTCAAGACATCCAGTAGGTAAGGGATTTTTATGGTTATTGAAAATTACTACCACGATACACGCTATCTTCTCACATCTATGGTTTCTTACAATGTGCTCAAATAATTTATATAAGTAATATATACAAGTAATCTTGTGAGAATAAAATACCAAAGTTAATGCTGAAGCGCCAAGAGATGCGTCCTCTGTCCGAGTCGATTTCCAACTAAAGCTTGCAATATCATTCTCTCGTTTACGTCAACGTTTCGAAGATTTTTTTCTTGTTTTAGAAAGCCGTTATAAATTTAACAAAACAAAATATTTCGAGAATTACAGACATGTATATCAAGATATAACACAGTTACGCAAACTTTTAGAAAAAATCAGTAAATCCTATAATTTATTACCGGTAACTCAAAATATAGTTAAAATTAGTGGCGCAGACAATATCCTTTATTTAATAATCCTTTATTTGCAAACATTATATAATTTATCAAAAATACTGATATTCGATTTACCTCTAAAAGAACGTTAAAGTAGCAATACATTTTCAATAGTATCAAGCTCATTCTGTATACAATCTTAATTTTGATATGACCTATCTTTAAGGTGGTTTTTGATTATTTACGGTTCCTTATACTTAGCTGCTATAAATCTGACAAAAGTTGCTACAATACTTTTTATAGTTTGGTGATGTAAACATAGCCTGACATATAAGGCTTTGTTACGTATGACAATGAAGAATATTTGAACTCGTCTCTATAGTTATGCTCGTTGAAATTATTTATTTCCGGAACTGAAGTCATTCCAAACATTAGGTCTTTAAACGCCTAAAATTACAAGTGAATTCTTTTTCTCACCTTGTGCGGAGCAAAGCTGTGAAATGCCCTGTTAAAGCGTTACATCAAAAACTTGATCTTATTCATACATTCCTCGATGTTTTTCACTAACATGATTTTACAATGTCCATTTTTCCCGTTACTTTGAAGAAAAATTAAACTCCTCTGTCTGACCTTTTTTGAAACAATCTTTACATCGAATTGACCTATCTATAAATTGTGGCCTGCATATTTTTTCCTTGTTTAATTTTTTTTTTTATATTTTCCACGAAGCAATCCAGTAATAAATTGAATAGAAGATTAAACTTGGGGAAAACTATTCACAGAGTCTTTACTTATAACCTCCGTATTTTTCCAAACACATGTCTGTCTAGACTTTTTTGAAGCGTATATTATGGGAAAATATGTATCACACTTAAAGACGAAAAATTGAGAATCTTGGGTATGGCGGAAATTAGAATAAGTAATTAGAATAAGTATGCACTCGTTTAGTGGTACCAGCTGCTTAGCTGGAACTCATGGTTTTCACGTGCCGGCATTGTTTATGGTTCGATTAAAGTATTATATATAAACTTCATAAATTTATTATTATTGGAACTAATCGGCTTAACTATTAACCGGTAATACAAGATACGACCTTTACTTATAAGTACAAAAATAAACTCGCAATCGTACATTCAGAATTCCGTTACAGACGATAAATGTCTGTGGGAAAATGACAGTAATAACTGTAACTATACCAAAAAGGAACTATGCAAGGTAGTCCGTATAACGATTTTCACGAAATTTTTAAGCGGTTATATTTTTGGACTTTTGGCCACGTTTGTTAGTTAAAGTCCGTGCATTACAGTACAATATTTCTATGTCATTAAGTTAAAATAAATTAAATAGTTTGATGCGTAGATTGCTAATGATCTACGTATGAGACGACGTGTCTAAGTGATTTCCGTTTCATTACTGGTTCTTGTTTTCCGATAAATTCAGCATTTTTTATCCTAATTATTATATTTCTTTGCAGAGAAAATGAAGGTAAATTTAGATCAGACTCGGAGAGTGGGCTTCGATTCTAACTCCCAAGAATCAACTATATTTGTATTAAAAATGAAGGTTGTTATGCGCCCACTCGCCGAGATTAAATTAATGCCAATTAATTACAAACATCGTTTTAAAATTTATCTCTACTTTTTTGATTTTATTCCTCTCGTTTTTACATTCTATTTTTTACCACTTCCACAGGCGTTCAAACCACATTTACCGACATAGCTATTCCATCTCATAAACGAATATTAATTTTGGTCTTTGACTCTCTGATTTTATATTACCTATCCGCTGCTGTACTTATCTAAAACCACGGGTTGTATTTAATAAAATCGTCATCGACGATGTACAGGTAATAACCGACATTGAGGCGACGATTGTCCGCCTGGCACATAGCCATATCTCAAATAAGTATGACGTATATATATAAGCATCTAATCTTTTTAATAGCATATCGTACTGATTTTTCGCAGAAATATGGATTTAGTTATTCGACAGGTTAATTGGTGATTATTTCGAGTCGACAATCAAATATGGTACTATTAGATGCTAAACACATAATATAATAATCTGAAAATTAACCTAACGTAATTTGCGAAAATTGAACGACGAAATGTTCTTTAATAATTCATCCTACCAATGTATTAGTCCATATCGAATTCGCAAACTCAGCCTCGTGAGGAGGGGGGTGTAATTTAATTTAGATGACGTTATATTCAATGACATAATAGGGGGAAAAAACAGTCATTACGCCGTTTGTGACTGATCTTCAAATTATGGTTATAATTATACGATAAGTCGCGCAATGAATTTTAAATAATGAACGTAAATATTTGACTATTCTGGTTAGATCAGGCTTATTCTGAGTATAAAACGCGCACATCCGATTAATTAATTATCTGAGAAACCCAATCTCGACTGATTTCGGAAGTCATCTCCGAACCTCAAGCAGTCTATGGGGCGAAACTATCATATGAGTTCATTTAGAAAAATTTAATAATATTTAAAATAAAAACGAAATAATATTGCAAAAAAACACGTAACCAAGCTGTTTAAGGCCAAATTGTGTACTGTACTAAAGTACCCGTGGTTACTCAATTCCTGTCTCCAACACAAATGCGATTGCATTTGGGCAAAGGCTTTCTCAGTTCAGTCTTAGATCAATTCGGCGAAATTTAATGTCAATCACAAAGGTTTCAATTAAATGTTGCTTTATTGAAACATAATTAGTCACAGAGACATTGACACTGACCGAGTTCTGAACCGTGCAGTTAACAATAACCTACAAAATATACTTTTCCATCAACGGTTAATCTAAAAACGAACA
Organism: Styela clava; assembly: GCF_013122585.1. NCBI lineage: Eukaryota > Metazoa > Chordata > Ascidiacea > Stolidobranchia > Styelidae > Styela > Styela clava. The sequence continues at coordinate 12,563,187 of NW_024102837.1, forward strand.
AATTTAAGAATTTTAATCACGAGTGGTTTGAAATCCTCCTTGACAGAAACATGGATGAATTGGGGTTGTTTGATTAGCTCGACACAAATCAATGTTACATTTTTCCGAAATTTTGAATTGATTTTTCATACATTTGATCCATGATTTTTAATCAGAATATAAAATTACATATATATAGTCAAACAATTTTAAAAACCTGCTACCTTTTCCCCACTGTTGTGTGTGTCGATTAAAACTAGTACTTGAGAATTAAGGTAATGTACGTAAAGTGGCGCTCCAGAAGTACGTATACCAATATGAAGGTAACTAATTTTGTTCGCCTGCTTTACATCAAGTTGTGTAAAGGGACTGAAGCCTATGGACAGGGGGTATATCCACTTGGCTAACACAAACAGTCCCCGAACTTGTAATATAACTAAAATAAAGAGAATCGGAATAAAATTATATCCTAACCTGGTACACACATTACGGGAGTACCGGTGTAAAGTATAGCATCTCAAATGAAAACAAAACATTACCAAAATTGCTAATAGAATGAAAGGCAATAGCTTGCTAAAATAGTTGTATAATTCACTGAGCTGCTTATTATGAACCTTCAACACTTAGTCGGTTGGGGGACACCGTACTATCATATCATCAACCATACCATGGTCATTTCTCACTCATCAGATAAATATATTTTACATTTATCTAAGTCTAGGCTAAGGCTAAACATTAATTTCCTTGTCTACACTCCCAACAGAATCTATCTGTTCAAAGCCTCAACAACATGAAGTAAGGTAATAAACTAAAACAAATCAAATTTTGAATCAAAGTTACTTTGACAGACATACCGGTAATATTTGAAAATACGATCATTCTGTTGTCTCAGTGCTACTTCTCAGCGTTTAGACTTATCCCGATCAGATTCAAATTTTTCCGAAATCAGGTCTCATTCGCCATTGAATAATAACACTACAATTCAGTACTGATCAAAGCCACATAATCTACACCTATCAATTAGGTCACGTTACTGTACTGTAAACTTAATACTTGTAAACAACAGATGATGATCAATAAGTTGTTTCGATACGATGAAACGTGTTATAATGAACATATCAAAGGTGATTGCCTATACGTGATTGACTTAGTTATGAGACCTGCAGTCTGCAAGTAATTTCAATTACAATTCGAAAATTACCTTCGTGACGTGAAGATTTCGGTTTAATATCTAGTCTAGAATAGATACATGCACAGACACTACTTTCAACCGAGCCGGGCTGGGACGTCTCGGATATTTCATTGTTCGCCAAATTTCATTTGATAGTACTGTAATCTTTTCTGCGCCAAGATTTTTCAGTAATGCTTGGCATTAGCATTAAATATCAATAAATTTTAGTTCACTAGACGTTCGCATCATTTTCCCCATTTGGCTGCATTTTATTTTGTTCATTACTTGTCAATAAAATTGATCGAGGTTCTCGTCCGTTAAAATGCCAATAGCACAGCTTATGAAAAATGCGAACTTTTGATCTGTGGGAAACGAAACAGCGCCTTGTCTGATAGTTTTCTACGTAAAGGAAACAACAATATTATTTCGTTCTACAATGCGCTCATGGAACCCGTTCCAATAGTTATCAGCGAGACAATAGGAACAATCACGTTTCTCATCAATTAAATGATGAAAATATTCGAAAATAAAATTCAAAATTTTGTGAAAGATTCGGTTTCACTCATGAGACGGCAACTCAGTATGTTAAACAAATCAATAGGACCAAACCAAAACCTTTTCTGTCATATTATCACAAAAAAGGGGAAATTTCTAATAATAGAAGGTAAAATGTTTTACACATCTCATTGCCCGATTGCCCTTCAAATGTTAATATGTCGATTGGAATAGTTCAGTCAATTTGAATACCGTCTTTGTCATTTAGCATTTTTATTGCAATAGTTTAAATTTGAACCTGCAGTTAAAAAAATCAGTGTTTCAATTGGTGTAAATAATCCAGTAAATGTAAAACATACTCAAAAAACGGCGCTGCAGAAGTGTGTGCACCGATATGAAGGTAAATAATTTTGTTCGCCTTCTTTACATCAAGTTGTGTAAAGGGACTGAAACCTATGGACAGGGGGTATAATCACTTGGCTAACACAGACACTCCCAGAGCTGAAAAAAAAATAAAAATATTTTCTTTTATTCAAAATTCCAAGATCTCCAGAATGCGGTTTACGAAATTTCCATAAAAGTATCCGGTTGTATTGACGAGCATGGCCATTAACCCGGCACTCGTGTCCGGTGCATATTTTGTCTCTCTGCATGTTTATGGAAAGTCAAACTATTTCTGCCAATATTTATTGGGAAAGTAGTATAATTTAATTTCAATGTGAGTTTGATGTTTCCATAAATAGTATCTATGTACCAAATAAGCTTTTCTGAAGAAATTAATCATGAATTGTTTATTTAAAAGTATAACTTACTATTTATACCTTTTGTCTTTTTTATATGCAAATATATCGCTAGATATTTATGACAACGACACACCCAATCGTCTTTAAGAGGGCGTGGTAGCTTCACGTATTCACTACCCTACGTTCATCAGTCTTTAACGCAACCCCCGTTCACACCCTGCTTTGACTGTTTGTACACACCAAGTAGGATTAGGTACGAGATTTTGGAAAATTCTTTTTATGGCGTTCTACATTAACACATTGCGTTATATAGCATTGACAGTATTATATGTCCCAGCTCAGGACCTCAGCACATTGCGACGCAAAAATATAAAAAAAATTCTGGTGGGTTGCACAAAATTTTCATTCCGAAATATTATATAATAACACTGCCATCGTCACCTTGTTTTATAAAATTCATCTCCTTTATAAAGTGTATATTTCATTATTAATTTGAAGATGTATAAAAGCTTGTGAAATATATACACCATTCAAACAACCAGACGATTTTTACCAGAATTCAATTTTAAAATAGTGAAGGCATTTTTAAAAATTGTACAAAAACCTTCAATGTTTTTGTATATATGAAACTTAGGAAATATATTAGGCTGGTACGTTGAACAATGTGTTTTGATCTTTGCTTCATTCCCTGAACAGTCTTGTTCCATTTATTGCTAATAACTAAAGCGAGGTATGACGTTTTCTAAACCCAGTGGCGCTAACTCCTTAGCCAAAAAGTGTAAACTTATTTGCACTTATTCGCAACTTATTTACAATTTAAACGAAAATGTGCATATTATGAACGAAAGTATGTGTGGAAGTGAAACCTGAGTATTTTTCGTTTTAGTGATTTATTTTTATTGTATACTGATAAATAGACTGCAGGTACGAAATTGCCAAATATAACACATTTGTTCAGAACGCAAACTACGCAACATTTGGATTGTAGATTATTAACGACATAATGTAAGGAACTATAAATCTTAAATATCCTGATATAATTTTTAATTTTGTTTTTTTTTAATTCGATTCTTTTAGATGTTACTGAACCTTGCGGGCCTGGCATGAACAACCAAATTGGCTGAATGTGTTTTAAGTTTTTTCACGCATTTAGGACCTGTAGTTAATTAATGAACAATTTGAATTTCAAACATAGGTTAACCTTTCTCCTTAATGCCAAGGACGTGGTAGTTGGGCAACAACACGTCCCGCGCAGTCACAATTATTCTAAATCTAATAGGTCATCATATTTCACTTTGAAAGCAGTCAGACACAATACCTACACCTTCGTGTATGTAAATGAGACTAAGTAGAAAACAAAGGCACATATAAACGGATTTTCATCGTTCCGGAGAATTACGTTGGCACACCTATATTTAGTCTTTATTTAAAAATAATTTTATTGTTTCGCATTTTTTTACCGAGTATTACGTGACATTGCTTTACAGCGGCGTCGGTATATCACGTTTTTACGTAGGAAAGGTGAAACGAATACACATTTGTATATTCTTGTTTTGGCGTCATTCACTTGATATAAATAGCGTGACATACGTTACAGGCAAAGCACACTAACGTAATATATACAGATCATATGCGTACAATCAATGTATCTAATTTGTTTCTTCTATTTAGGAGTGATGCTCCTTCCGGTAACGAAATATGTGTTAATGGTAGAAATGACCATATCTGAACAATTTGGTTCTTCTCATTCGGAATATTCTAGCTATTTGATTACCTATTTTGCAACAAATTAATGATTTTATGGCGAAAAAGGAAAAATGTCCAGGCTATAGTTTTTTTTGGTTGTTAGTTTTTGTTGTATTACTGTGTTGAGATGAGTACTTCGATCATAACGTCGACGATGACGCCTCTTTCATTAACACCATTCAGATTCTATTTTAGGAGAGCTTAAATACACTCTTATATATTATTATTTTGAAACAAAATTATTATTTGCGCTAAATTTTAGTAAAATTAATGTCAAAATTAATGAATTAACCCTAAAAGTTACATAGAAACACCTGGTCTACATCGCGGTGGTTGTTGAGGCTTCATAGCATCTTAAGAAACAGTACTATTATATCTCTCATCACTGCAAGTCGAAAGCAATTAGTGCAGTAGTTAAAGAAAAAAACGACTTCGTCTTCAAAAGTAACGTCACCTTACCGACGTTTACTGGAGGTTGTATGAAGCTTGTTTATCAACTTTGCGGGTTTTGGAGAGATATAGTATTTATTGCTTCTGAGAAACCAGAAAACAAGCACATATATATATAAACAAAATAAGATAGATAGATTTATCGATTTGTCAACCAAAAACGAATGAATGAAAAAATACATACAATAAATGGACACTGTTTTTCGATAAAGACTGGAGGGGGCGATACAACCATACGGTCATCTGAGTCCATCTCCCTCAAGCAGACAGCAGACTTTTATTAACGTGAAATATTCTGTTTACATTTTTGGTCATATAGTTTCAGTCTCGAGAAATATTCTACCTCACACTTCGCTATAATTTTTCTTGATAGCAGGTTTGAAATTGACATAATCACTTCTCTTACCATTAACGCAATTTCGTGAAATTAGCGACATCATTAAGCAAAATTAAGCGTCGTGATCACCGTGTTTGCTGCCAAATTTTTCCGTGAGAAATGAAAATTATTTAATTACCTCACGGAATACTTCTGAAACATCTTACAGAAGTTTTGAATTTTTACTGTTATTTTAATTTGATAAACAACTGACCTCGCAAAATGTAGTGTATTTGTAAGTTGGATTTCTAGGTTACTGTGCCATCTGTTCTACAATAGATAACTATAATAATGTGTAATACCGGTATATATGAATGTATTGCATATGCTTTATAGTGGGATGGCGTTCATATAATTTTAAATACAAAGCTCTACCTGAAGCTACAGATTCATACATTTGATGACAATAAAAGGAATGTTCATCGCTCTTGTATCAGAGTCTAATTTTCTGGCAACCCCTTATTGTTGAAAAGTTACTGATACTTTGTTAGTCTGGCATTTTGTTTGCATTTGCATTTCAAATATAAATACAATTCTTCTTCACGAAATATTTGACCTTCAATGAAAAATTATTCAAAAACCAAATGTTTTAATACTTTTTAGAATATTTGTAAATTAAAAACCTCAAAAATGTACAAAAGGCGATAAGGAATATTACCGGTATGGAAAATTTTGAAAATTCTATTGACAGCAAACAATCATTTTACCGCACCAACATATTTATTTCATGGGAATGTTCAAAGTTGCAGTAAAGATAACGCAAGTTGTGATAACGGTATCCGAGGGTAGAATGGCCAGCGGCTATTTTAATATCAAGTACAAAGTTCGTCATTGAAGCCGTCTATGCAAACACAACCACTTTCATAATTATTTGACATGCAGAGTACGGCCTAATTCGCGATTACAGTAGTAAGTTATCACGCAAGTTTGACAACAAAAGCAACTTTGGTTAACATAATTTTATGTACGAAAAGCCATTACAGTGAACACTCAGCACGAGTTAGGAATATGCCGTGTTATGCTATATGGATGTAGAATCTACTACCAATCTGAATGTTTAACCAGGCTTGCTGGACCAAATAGCTATTCCTTATATGGCGATATCGATGAAATCTTATTCTAATTGTGTTTAGTCTTTTCATTTGTGAAGATGCTGATATATGCCAGCCCAATGAGCACTCATTGACCAGTCCGATTTAACGCATATGACCACTAACAAATGAGGACATAGACCAGGGTCGCCCAACCCATGGCCCGCGGGGCACATGTGGCCCTTCGAAGATTTCCCAGTGATCCGCGCGGTATTATTCGAATCCCAATGTCTTTCACAAATCTGAGCCATTATTGGAACTTCTAATGAAAAAAATGTCGCTCAAACGCGCGAGAAGTACCACCTAGCTATCGAAAGCTTCTTTTATGTACATTTGTGGTCGTTATTGCTATTGAGACATGTTTGAATGAGATACTAATACATGAGATACTAATTTCTGACAGCCACGTGAAAAATCCGCTCCGCATTGCTACATCGTCCATTGCACCTAAACTTATTGGATAAACGCAGCGCCATAATTCCCATTGAAATATCTATGTGAAGTTAAAACTTTTGACTTTACTGTATCTTCGTATTTCCATTGTTCTTATAATTTAGGTGCTTTGTTGGTTTTTTCATATATCTGTAGTAGGTGTAGCGAAAACTAGAACATAACTACCATGTCAAAATGGCCCGCGCAATCTTTCGAGAACTGAATGTAGTACTTCGTCCAAAAAGGTTGGACAGCCCTGACATAGACGATAAACCAATGTACCTCTTCTGCCCACTGACGGTAAATCCGAAAGATAACGTTAATGGATATTTCCCGGAGCGTGGATGACCAATCAGAATTAATTCAATGACGTAACAATTGAAATTTGTGGAGCGACTCGGACATTTCTTTCGCTCAGACAATTAACCGGGCATGGTTGTAAACATTGACTCTTTCCGTGGTAGTTGTCAGTCATGTTTCTAAAAATTCTACAATATCAAAAGTATAAGAAGAATTTTTTTGGGTCGAGGAAACATCCATAACAAAACTGCTGGCGAAAAAGTGCTAGGAACAGTGCGCGGTCGAGTATAAAGTACAAATAAAAAAAAAAAAAATTTTTTTTTTCGGTGCCCCAGCCGTATGCGCACCAGGATGTCGCACAACCTGAACCCACACCAGTACACATACTATGTTTAGGTTGTACGCCATCTTGGTGCTCATAATTCCGGAGGTCCTTTTTTTCTTTATAAAAACTATATAGAGAGGAAAATTAGAGAACAATTCAAGTTATCTTTCAATGTTGCGGGTAGCGAATGATATCATGATGTCAATTTAAAAAGCCCTTCGTTTAGCTCGAAGGACGTTAACGAATTTTTGATCTTCAGCAAAAGTTGGTCTCTTTCCCAATCACGATCTTAGTTTTCCGGAGTCTGAATGGTAGACTCGCTACTGTGCCAACTTCACTAAGCGTTCTGAACAGCTTATTCCCAACTTTGGAGCTGAAATCGGAGTCAAAATTTTTTCTCACCCTAAATTGTAAACTTTCGCGGACACCACATCCCTGCCTTAAAAAATCGTACCAATAAACAAGAGAGCTATGCTCAAATATATGGACACGCCCATCAGAGCGAAGCAGTTCATACTTTGACATACCAGTACTTACGGCGCTGCTTGCCATGGCAGAGCAAGAATACCGACGTTTGATGAGCATGTGATCAAAAAAAAGTGCCAGCATAAAAACAAATCCATTACATGTAAAAAAAACGAATCCTACAGTGCTATCAGGCATATTTGAAATAAATAAAAGTAATAGCCTTCTAAGAAAAGAATTCATCTTTAACTACTGAAAATGTTGAAGAAATTGGTCCAGTAATCAAAGAGAAAAGGGACTTTCTAAGTTTTCCACTAGGTGTCAAAAAATAATGCAAATGATCGTTATGTCCACTGACGTGTCCAATTAGAAGAGCGAAAAAACTTTCCACATACGGGTTGGACTTGCTGAATGGTGCATATGAAAAGGGTTACCAATCCAGAACTAACGCCTTATTTGTTTCAAAGCTTTATTCTCGATTCAAATTTATCAGACAAGCAAACTGCCAATGCAATCATATTTTTAAATTATTGATTGTTTTATCCTGGCACATAGTAATAGAACACAGTGCATTGCAAAGTCCCGGTGGCAAAAAAATTGTCATCGAGGCACTATTCACAATTCACGTTATCAAAATAAATAAGGAGTTGAAGCAAAAAGTTCACACACAAAATTTCCTAGATAAAACAAAACCGCTTTCACTTAGTTTTCAAATTCAAGATAATTAAATTAATAAGACAAATCTAGTTGAGTAAACATGCAAGTCAAAAACGTGGAACAAAATCTGAAGATAGGATTCATATTCCTAAAATAAAACCCGCAAAAATGTCTTCCATTGGCCACAGTTTTAAATAAGTCCGTTCGTCTGGCTGTCATTTCCAATGTTATCTTCACACAAAACCAAAGTTCTTTGTCTTTATGGCGATCATCAACTTTTGTTTCAGGATTACTCTGGAATGCAAGCAACAATTTTCAAATCCGAATAAATAAAATACATCACATAGCAAAAATCGTTTGAAGAGAAAATACAACATAGGATAATTTGCTTTGAACTGAGCCAAAAATCACAACACACAAGATAAACAGGTACTCCCGTAGTATATGTACCAGGTTAGGGTTAGGCCATGATTTTATTCCGATTTTCCTTATTTTGTTCTATTACGAGTTCGGGGACTATCTGAATATACCCCCTGCCCATAGGTTTCAGTCCCTTTACACAACTTGAAGTAAAGTAGGCGAACAAAATTAGTTACCTCAATATTGGTACACATACTTCTGGAGCGCCAAAATTACAATACACAAGATAAACATACACGACGAAAATCCACATAAGTTGAAATGAACATGGACCAGATATTGACTGGCAACACACAAGTACCTCTTCTCAAAAATTGATCAACTTACCTTGTAGAGTAGAAAGGAACATACAGTCTCGAAATACAAGTGTTGGCCGTGGGAAGGTGTTGATCATCAGGTGGACGTATTGTAACAGTAGGCATAGGCTGGAAGCCGTCTTCGCTCGCGGGGAGAGCGGGTGATCCCGTCCAGAAATAGAGAAGTTCTTGACGAGAGGAATGATTCATCGCTAATACAACGGACCAGAACCAGCGTTTGAATTCTGTTAGTTTTTCAGCATTGGAACCAGCTGAAGAAAAAAAATAATGACTGATTTAAATTGACAAATAAAAAAATTTAAGGCCGAAACATTATACAAAAATAAAGAATTTTTTTTTCACCTTTAACAATATAAATACTGATATAAGTAGAAATAAGTTACAACAAATTTATGTTATGGAATATATCTCCCAAAAAAGTGCTTGTTATTGCAATTTTTGGGTAATTGAGTATATGGTGTTGATTTCAAAGTTGAGTCTTAACCAATCAAATTACTCTAAATTTTGTTGAATTCAGTGAGAAAGTTAAAAATTCACAATGAGTATCTGTACCCTTTTTTAAACAAAATTTGAATACAAGAATTTTCGAATATTTTTTATCAATAGTACTATGAAATATTTAAAAACCAAATCGAATTTCTATTGATAAATAAATATTTTCAAAATTGCATAATATCAAAAAAATACACTTCAATATAATACTGACCTGATTTACCACTCTCGTCATTAAAAGAAGTGTAACTGATCAATGTGTGAACATTGACACGACCACATCCATTTGCCAGCAATCTTAAATCTTCTGCAGTTAAACCATCCAATGAACTTCTGGGCAACACATCAAATAAACCTTCTTTCATCTAAAAAATTTTATATTTCAATAAATAAAAATTTTTTGCGTGTGGCATCGAGAATTTGGATTTTATAGTTAGTAGACTACATGTTACAGAGGCCACGAAAAAATTAAAAAAGATAAGTTTGAAACCTTAGTCTATCCTGTTTTGGGCGTTTTAGTTCACTGCATAAATAATGGTTGAATAACACGATGATACTAAATTTTAAAAATACAACAAAAACAGGAGAACAACATCAAAAACGAGTCATTTGCAAGTAAACGAGGAATTTGATGCCCGGGGAATCATCCAATTAAATTTTATAATAATTGTTTATTTATTTTACTGAAATGTGTACATTGATGATATATTGTGAAATGCGTGATTATCTCTCTCTCCAAAACATGGCAAGCAGCAGGGTTATGAAGTCTGGCAAAAGTCTGAAAAAAATTGGACTCTGCCTACGAAAATTTTAACTATTGACTCAGGTTCAAAAATAATAATTCTGACTCTAGCTTCGACCCCCGAGAAAATCGAATTTTGAAAACAAAAACTTCGCTATTCAAGCCTTCTTCAATATACTGATAAAAATACTCAGTAAACTAGAATATTTCTGCAGCAGACTCAGAAGAATTCAGAATTTCGAATCAGTCTCCAGACACTCTACTAATGAAAATATTCTGTACCTGTTTAATGTATTTGTGGCAGCAAGTAATCATCCTGTATGTTGTATATCTTCTCACATAATCCCTCAAATTACTTGGAGTAACACTTATTGAAGATCCGCCTGGTATCAGCTCGACCTGAGAATTTTTGAGAAAGATTTAGATAACAGACTTGACAGAATTTAAAAATTTTTCTTATATGCTCCAAACAAGGCACGTACAAACTCATAATCACATATTCAAATAGGCATCATTGGTTTGATCAACCTATTTGGATTTTCGAGGACACTTTAACCCTATTCATTAGCAAAATAAGCTGACATATATGGCTTCAATTTTTTATATTTTTTGGAGTAGCTGTTTGTGAATAGCATTTTCAAAGCCAAATCAAATCGATTTTGGCATTGTGCTAAGCGGTAGGAACATGCTTGCTATTGCCCCACTGATTAATTACCCTTTTCGGGTCCGAATCCTGTGAGAATCGTCATGTGTTAAGGGTATGGCGTCAGCGTAACCGCTATTCGTTAAGGCTTGCATCTGAGATATATAACTGGTTAACTATTTCCATACCGAACATGGACTGGTAACCAAACAAGAGACCATGACTTGTCACATGATTGAACCATCTTATCAGCCTTCCTCTTTCATAGGATAAATGAAATGAAAATCCTGTCTTATACTCACTTCTCCCCCTCCTTCTTCTGGAAGAGGATTTGCAACGAATGTTAGATCGAGAGCATTGAGTAACTCTACGTTGTTGTCAGATTTCTTCTCGTTCTCGGCCAAAACAAATCTCATGCTTTCATACATGACAGGATCAAAGAATGCAAAATCGTGCCAGTTGATCTGAAATTTTGTAAAATAATTAAAAATTTTATGGTTGATAAGATGTTATTTATAAACAATGCATGTTTCCTCGAGCATTGACGTCCTCATTTGTTTCCGTAACATTTGATTATCAATCAGCAAGATGTCATGGATGACATGATAAAAAATAAAAGTAATAGCACAACATTTGAAACTGTTTGGTACATTATTAGTAGAGAAAAGTGATTTCTTACTAAAAATATAAATTTACTAAAATGTTGTTTGCTTAATTGTTGAAAAAAAACTACAAGTACTGCGGCTAGTCATTGAACGTTTGCACCCATGAATTTGAGCATTCGAGCTTGGTTCCATAGATAATTTAATCACAAGTAAATACACACCTTTCTTCCAAGCAAAGCTTTCAAAATATGTCTGTTCAGAGGCAACGGACAGAGTTCGTTCTGTAGCAAACACAATCCTATAATTCTTCCGACATTTCTGAATGCGTTCAATCTGGCTTCGTATCCGAGAGGAACAGGTTTCTTGGGCGTCGTTCTGGTTGTTTCAGAATCGATCGATTTTGATGAAGTCTTTTTTGTAGCGGATCCAGCAGCAGGAGAATAGAATCCTCGTTTTCCAGGTTGATAAAACAGAGGGAAAGTGGAAATGTCGACTTCTTCTTCTTCGTGATCAGAATCTGAAATTTTTTTACGCTGGATTATAAATTTGATTAACGCATAAAAAAAGCAGTGTTTGTAAAGAAAGTTGGTATTTTGTTTATGTGGTGAGCGCTTGCCACCATGTCTTGGATTCCCCTACTCAGGTTTAGAGAATCACACTTAGTAACACACTTTCTTATTTGCAAAATTTCCCCCCAATAAAGGTCAAATCTACCCCAATTTGAGTTATCTTGATCTGAAAAATTCTCACGATTGCGTACCCACTACCCAATTTATTACACCCTGAGTGAGATGGCTATAATTGACAACAAGCTAATAATATATAAAAGCGTAGATGTTATGAAACTTTTTCTTGTTTTGATGTAATGTTAACAACGAGAAATTTTCTTTCCAATGCCTCCCAATTTAAACGAGCCTTTGAGCCTGAAAAGTTTGGGAAACTCTCGTGTTGATAATTTACCGTATTCCAAATCTTTTTCCGGAACTTTCTCTTTTGTTGTAAGTGGACTCGACCCAGGTGGTGATTTTTCATTTGATGCACCGACACTCATTCTTGCGTTGTTTCGAGGAGATCTTTCCAAATTGGTTTCATTCGAGGACGTCCCATGTCCATCCTTTGGGACGTTACTCTGCGCATCTTCTTCTCCTGTATATCCGAAGAGTGTGAGACGACGCGCGGCTTCATTGACCTTGTTATTTAGACGAGTATCGCTGCTAAGCAGCAGAAGAAGTTCAGACACAGGAAGACCTAGATTAACAAAAGTTTTTATTAAAAAACAGGAATGTACAGTCTGGATTTTTTTTTGTTTTTGTAATGTATACATCTAGAACAAAAGTCCATACCCGATACAGACTGGTAACCAAATAAGAGGACTTGGTGTACCATATGATTGTTTAATAAACTTTCCTCTCCTTCGTTAAAATATGGAAATCCATTTTTATCTCAAAAATTAAAAAGCAGCCTCATGTGACTTACTTAACAGCATTCCAGTAATTTTTTCTGGCCACATTGGATTGATTGCAATGACTTTTGGAAGAAGACGATCTCCAAACACACGCTTGTCAAGAGACCACCCTCCGGAAACATTTCTAGCAGCGGAATCTCCTGAAAAAAAATTGTAAAATAAATTTTCTAAGATTTCTGATTGGCCTAATGGTTAATGTTTTAGTTATTACATTGGGGAAGCAGCGCAGAAGTATATGCACCAATATAGAAGTAACTAATTTTGTTCGCCTATTTTGTGTAAAGCGTCTGAAACCTATGGGCAGGTATATTCACTTGGCCAATACAGACAGTACCCGAACTCGTAATAGAATTAAAATAGGGATAATCGGACTAAAAATTATGGCATAATAGTAAGAATTCCGGTCCTTTCAAAAATAGTAGCAAATTCTTGTACAACCTTGTTTAAAGTAAAGGCATGAATAGGCTTTATATCAAGACAATCCAGTGTGAACTACTGTCTACTGAAATCTCAGTACTAGCGTAGCGTAGTATGTGACCAGGTTAGGCCATACTTTTTTTTTCTGATTTTCCTTATTTTGGTTCGATTACGAGTTCGGGGACTGTCTGTGATCGCCAAGTGAAAATACCCCCTGCCCATCCCATAGGTTCGAGTCTCTTTACACCACTTGATGTAAAATAGGGGAACAAAATTAGTTACCTCCAATTTTGAAACGCGCAAAAAATTAAATTTTGAAATCATATTATTTTATTTTTCATTTCGAATAAAGAAAGCCATATGATGACATCTAAAACTAATGTGTATTCACCTCTGCGGGATTCAGTCCTTTTATAAAATGGTGGCGAAAGCGCTGAGATTTGAGATGAAGTGGACGATGTGACTGTACTCGGTCCAGATGTTGACGTTGTTGTTGTTGTAGGAGCGTTGGAACGTTGAGCATATCGAGCCATGAAATAGGATCGCAAGTTTATTTTTCTTCCTCCTAGAAGATTTGAATAATTCGATTTAAGTTATAAGTTTGATACAGATACAAAATATAAGGCAATGTAATATAGATTTTTCATATTTGGCATATAGGGAGGAAAAGCCCATAAGATGACGTAATTACATTTCATTTGGCTTATTTTATGTCGATACTATATATATTTGGTAAATATTATTATTATCAGTTATGTCATACACTCTTAAATATTGCGAACATACCTGTCATATATTGATAATATTGGATTGATATTACCAAAATATTAACTTCAAAACATCTTTCTATCTATAACAAATAACTTACCGGCACGTCCTGATCTGTCCCTTTCTCTTTCTTGTTCTCGTCGTCTCAATCTAGACACGAGGCTGTGATGAATTCCAGACGAATTCCTAAAAATTAAAACAATGGGTTCGGGAATCTTTTTAATCCAACAGCCAGATTGTACCCAAAGAATTACATGCGGACAAGATTTCTAGAACAAGCCCTCATCCCGCCTAGGGCCATGGAGGGCCAATGGGCACCATTTGCGATCCTTTAAAAGTAAATTAGTTGTGATTAGTTTGATTCTTTGACAGTATTGCTTTTATATTTTACTTGTGTTTGTTGTCTCTCTATAATTAAATGTAGTAAATAAAATAACTGATGAAGAATAATTGAGAACGAAACTAGCTTTTTAATTCAAAGCCAACGGCCGCAGAGTCTTAGGAATGAGACGCAAATCATGGAAGTTCGTGAGTCACTGGTCTAAATTCTTTTATTGCTACAAAATACCAAAAGTAAAGACTTAAGTACTGGAACAATATAAGTAAAAAGTAGAAAACAATTCACATAACAAACCTGGAAGAAGATGAACCCAAGGGAACAAGAATACCATCTAGTGGTGGAAGTTGATCAGAGGATAAAAGAGCTTCACATAGAGCGGTATAAAAACTTCTGGCAACTCCCGATCCTTCACCCGGCTCTTCTTTGAAGATCACTTTCACCTGAGTAAAAGTAAAGGAAGAGTTATAATAAAATGATAGAATTTTCATTTTTGGCGAACATAATCCGAACATGCACAGGAAAATAAGAGGCGCAAAAGACATGGGTGTCCCTAGCTGTTAGAACAAGAGTGGGCAAGGTTTCTGGACCAGGGGCCAAAAATTTTGGCACCGAGACTGGCGGGCCACATAAGTTTGACGTAAAAAGTTACATTTTATGAACAATATTTACAGTGTTATACAAAAGTAAATGCGGAAAACAATAAGACTCATGTCAAAACTAAATTTAATCACAATCTCAACAAAGTCCTTTTTTCAGCTAAAACATCAAAATTTGGTTTTAGTCGGGTTGTGGCAGCATCAGGCGGGATAGATTGAACTACCAAACGGGCCGGATATGGCCCGCCGACCGTAGTTTTTACATGCCAGTGTTAGCACAATACGCCAGCCGCCGAGACATGTTAGTAATGAAGAGTTTTTCAAGTCGTTTCCAGAAACCCAAGGGTCACGATAGGGTCTAGATATCAGTAATTTTTGTACCGACCTTGTTCCTAGATAATTATATTAATTAGTGTCATATAAAAAAAATTCATTGAGTAAGTTGATGCGTCCCAGAATATCACACTAATTTGGCAGAAACTCATAGTGGGATATTTGTTGATCCTTTTTCTATATTGAACTTGCATGTATCTTTTCATACAAATCAAAAAAGAAATAAATTTTACCATAATTGTGTAGTTAACATTCTACTTACTCGTTGAACAGCCAATGGTTGAGTTGAAGATGACAAAGACGAAGATGACATTCCTGATCTTCTGCGATAATGTTGATTCAATTGTTTGAAAGTTTGAACAATGAGACGATGTGGCTCTCTTTCTACGTTCAATTGAAGATCGACAGATTGAGAATTTCGCAGTTTTTCCATTTCTTTGCGGAATTTCGCTTCACGTACCTTGTATGAAAATTTATATAATTTTTCAGTTTTTTTCTGTCTGTTATTTAGATACAGAATGGCATAAAAAGTTAGATTGGAATTTATTTTCATTTCCCAATAAAATCCTAATTTTTCTTGGGAATTAAAATTCAGCAAAAAAAATGGGTGCTCCAGAAGTGTGTGTACCAATATGGTGATTTTGATTTTGTTTGCCTACTTTACATTAAGTTGTGTAAAGAAACTGAAACCTATGGGGGTATATTAGCTTGGATAACACAGACAGTCCGCGCACTCGTAATAGTACTAAAATAAGGAAAATCGGAATCGAATCATGCCCGAACCCTAACCTGATACACACACTACGGGAGTACAAAAAATAATCATCACTAAAATTGCAACCAGGTTGATTCTACTGACAATTGAATAATTCTGTAAAAGTTACCTCAAATCCTCCTAAATCTTGCAGAATAGACTTTGGTTCAGCACCGACATCATTGAGAAACACTTTGGTGAATAGTTCAAGTGTGAGGCGACATCTTCCAAGAAGTGAATCAACGGACGGCGGAGTAAAATGGCGTTTCTTGGAAGGCTGTAAAAAGTAGAAATTGTGATATAGCAAATTCACAAATTGATGGTGAATTTAAAATTTTGAGCATAAATTGTACGAACAAAATATGTTTCTAATTCCTTCAAAATCACTGGTAGGTATATCTTTCAGATATTAGTCAAGGTAAGAAATGCAAGAAAAATTTAAAATTCGAGAAATGTAATTTAAAAATATTATTTACACTATTACTATATAATCTATCAACACAATTGGACTTATTAAAGCAGAAAACAGTTTTTGGCAAAACATTCAAAAAGTAAAGTATTCCGATATGAACAAAAATTGGAGTGCATATTCACTACTTCAATCAGCTTCAATACCTTGTTGCACATGTTCACAAGATAACTAAAAAAAAAAACAAGTAATCCATGTCCTTTTAAGGTAGGGAGAATTTGAGAATGTTTACATTTTAAATAATCAGGTCATGCCGATGTAAACTATCAGCGATTGGAACAAAATTAGTCATGTTAAAATCAAACACGCATCCTTCGTGACCTTTTCAGTATTATAAAAATTTCAAAAGGGCTTAGTTTTGATGCTGAAAACCACCTCATGCACCACTGAATATGGATGTGTTTGCAAGCACATAAATGGAAGTGTAAAGGTGTTAGAGAGCTAAAAAATATCTTCACCTGTATTTTCTTTATTTCATTTGCTGGTTGGTCTTTTGTTTTCTGGGTCTCAGTTTTCACGATTACTGTTTGGGCAGGAGGTGCCATGACTGAAATATGAAATAAAATATGACAAAAATAATCCTCATCATAGGTGAGATAGGCGCTCTAAATGTATGTGTATGGAGGTTACTAATTTTGTTCGCCAATTTTACATGAACTTGTGTGAAGATACAATATTTTAATAATCTGGTGTAACTATTCATAGCAAAAAGATTTAGTTTATTGTCTGTCTTTATGAAAAAGTGACATTTATAATAAAATCGTCAATTGAAAATATTGTTGATTCAATATTTCATTTTTTATTTAATTTGAAGATATCAGAGGCAATTGTACTTGATCATATATAGGCTTTTGAGTATCATTATAAAGTTGCGTATGCTATACAAAATGTGATGTAAAAAATGAATTTTTCGTTGTAATAAAAAAAATCAAAACTTATCTAACAAAACAAAAAACTTACTTGCTAAATCTGTTTCTATATTGCTGATTGTCTCTTCTAAAATAGCAGAAACAAAGAATGTAAGAAGTTACACAAGAGCTCAAACATATGTATTAATATGGCCAGTGCAAAATCAGAAATATTCGCGCTAAATGTTGAAAGACTTGTACCAAATCAAAGCACGGTGGGCGTAATCGCAGGTTAAAATCTAATCGCATGTCCGCAACATCACGCAAGGTATGAAAATTTGGAACGATGTATTAATACAGGAAGAACTTATAAATATACTTTGCAAAAATGATTGAAAAAAAGTCTCGTGTGATTACGTGCCTTGAAATATAAAACCAGCAAAATTTATAGTTAATACAGCGCTAAAAAAGAATAAAGAAAAGCATTGGTTTTTTAGCAACTTCTTCTATCTTTAAGAACTGAAATTTGAAAACCAAGTGCTTCATTTTTTGTGGACAAAAGCAATTTTTCAAGGCAACGACATTCTAACTATCCTCAACTATCCATGCGTAAACTTCACGCCTCGTTTTGAAATAATTGATAAATAAAAGAATCGATCAATTTACCACATCAACATTGAAATTGTTACCTTTTGTGTCAGAAACTTCCATTGGTTGAGTTGAATTTTTGTCATCATCTAATTTTTGAGCATCCAATCTACCCAATTGTTCCTCTGTCAAAGCAAATTTGCAATATATTATTGTAGAAATTGAAAAAGAGATTGATGCATGCTTTCATGCATATTATTTTATTGACCTATTGCAGTATTCTTAAAACTGGGCCCACAGCCATTCTAAGGGGCTATAAAAGCAGTTCTCTGAGGGCAACAGAATAAGGTCTAACTATGTACCACTTTCAATGGAAAAAAATGTCTAATTTGTTAATTTTTTGACTGTAATTTACTCTTTAACTTTCGATTATTAGATTTTTAATATAAAAAATGAAGAATAAAATGAAACTTATGGAAAACCGTTCGAAACAAATCTTTTTTTTTTATAGGAGAGTACCTGAGAAACTTGAAAAGAAAGTTTTGAGAAAATGAAGAAAAAGTATAAACTTCTGTTGATGAATTGACATACCTGTGTTTGCTTGTGTTTCAGCAACTTCATCTTCCGTTTGTACACCTATGCTGATCAGACCAGACTTCTTTTCTTTCACTGTTGAAATAAATGAATTTCGACAAAATGAATGAAAAAGTTTTGGCAATAATGATAAAAAGAATTCAAACTTAATATTTATTTTGAAAAACAAGATAACCAACTCGCATTTTGGCGCAATGGTATAGTGATGAAGAGTTAGAAATAAATGTGTTAGCATCACAGATTATATATCTCAGGTTCAAATACCATACCCATAACCTCACCCATAGTGCAATAAATAGGGAGTGTAGAGCGAACTTGGTAACTTCCAAAGGAAAGAAGCTCGTTATACATCAATAGATATCGGAGGATTTTCTAACAGGGCCTTGCTCATAGTGAAAGACGTGAAGAAAAAATCAAAGTAAAATCGGAATTTTGGTCAAATTTTAAAATCAAAAATTACAATCACAATTCGTGGAGCAGAACGACAGTAACAAACGCCTAAAGAATTGTTATAGGATGAGGTGGTAATTGTATCCACTTCCGAAAAGAGACGGCAAAAAAATCCTGCCTTATAATTTAAATTCAATATGCAGGAATAAAAATAACTAATTGAATATGTAAATTGGAATTTCAACAAATGCAATCTGTATAATATTATATATTTTTTTACTACAGTTTCGTCTGGTGTATTTTTAATGAATGAAGGGACATAGGCAACAAGAATCTATGAAATCCCATGGACAACAACATTTTGAAACAAATAATGAACCCTAATTTGGTGAAATACATACTTCGTTCTCTTATCTCTTCTAATTTTTCAAATTTTGCCGGCATTTTGTGGCGAAGTTGTCCCATTCCAGTTCCTGGTAAATCCGGATCAAAAAACGCAGCATCTGAAAACAAAGCGTAATTTCACTCAACATAAACGATTAATTTATTTGTTATTTTTTGAATTTTTGTGAGGACAACAGTTAACTTACCATCGACTGAATCACATCTTTGTCTTGGTCGACCAAACAATTCTTCTTTTCTTGCATTAGGTTGAAGTAAATGTGGTTTGTCTGCTAACGGCAATGCTTTCACCAATGGCTCCTGTAATAAAGTAAAAAGATGATTTTTGAGTGTTATCATTCTCTCAAGGCAAGGTCACTGAGAAAGAATTGGAAATTTCATTTAAAATCGTCTCTGAAAACACTTTTATTTGGATATATTGCTTTTTATATAAATATATTTATGAATTTATGAAAAGTTTTCAAGAAATCAGCTGAATGAAATGACCTGTATTTCACTACCAAGCATTACAATCATATTATTTTACAATTTGCGAGTTAAAAATTTATCTCACAATCCAGAATGGAACCGATGAGAAATATTATCAGCATCAAGGCTGCGCTAAAGATGCTGCCACTGGCACCCCTGGTATATGTAGTAATGAAGCTCTTTTCTTGATCTATTACCAACATTATGTTTGATTCGTGTTTCCGCTAATCTTACGTCTTTTTCAAACTTTAATGAAACCTAACTAACTCTGTTTTCAAGCTTGTCACTAGAAAACTTGCACATTGATGTCCTGTCATTTGGTCTTAACTAACCTTAGATAACTATTCTTCGAGTTCACAGGTTTTAAAACAATTCGTTTCAGTATGTTATGAATATTCCTAAACGCATTCATTTTTTTTAAAATACGACTAATCTTGCTAAAAATCAGAAAAACTCACCATAAAAGGATCAGGATCAGAACATCCGAGGAAAGACATTGAATCAGATCTTCGAAAGAAACATTTTTGTGGTTGCGCAAACGGAATTGTTGGATCCGCAACTTCTTGTGCATTAGCTATGATATCACCAACTATAACGTCACTCACAGCGAGAGAGTAGAGTTCATCCTGGAACGAGATGGAAAGAGTAAAAAATGAAACATAGGTGAAATAGGTCAACTTTAGACCACCGTGCCGCAATCGAAAAAATCATAATAAATCAAAAAAAAAATAAAATCTCATCAAAATATTTACAGTATTTTCAAATTTTTCCTGTGGCACCGAGATTCCAGTTGAAGATTCTCTTTCAACAGGAGGAGGAAGATCAACATCATCTTCATCCTCATCATCTGTGTTATCGTATCCGATGTTAAAAGTTGATCCGACAAGCTTTGGAGCGTTCGCGTCCGATTTCGACAAACCACCAAATTTCTTCTTGTTTCCTTTAGAATCGTCATCAAACATGGGAGCTGTTTCACGAAGGAAATATACCAAAGCGTCGAGAACGTAAGCGACATGTCGAAGTGATGAAACATCCATAACAGGAAGATAATCAGCATGCTCTCCGCTGTGTGCTCTCATTAGAGACAGAATGTAACTCAGAAAATCCTGAAAAAAAATTAAACTTTTGGTGTTACACTCTGAAATAGGCACTGTACAGCCTGTCACTGACTGAAAAAATTCTGTAAAATGAAAAATTTTTTATGGGATACTTTTACACATTCAATCTGAGGAAGCTCTCAACCATCACCATTTTTTTGGGAAGGCTGAAGAAACTAGCTGGTTTACCCAATTTATTACACCCTAAATGGGGTGGTGAGAAAAGGGTTTGAATCACAGATATTTACCCCGAGACGGCACAATAGTTAGGTCTATTGCAATAAATCCAGAACATCAATATTTTTCAACTGAATGACATAAAAATATCAAACAAACTTTTACTGCACAGTTTAGACCAGTGGTTCTCAAACTTTTTGTACCATCGCCCCCCTAAAGTAGTTTATACAACTTCATCGCCCCCCAGCACTACAAAAAAAAATGTAAGGCCAGGAACGCATATATTACAGACCAAATAAGAAGACAATTCATAGTTTATAGTCTTTTTTGATGAGATGGATGAGCTTGGTGTTCGTCAGCGAGTTTATTATTATATCTAAAATAACCCCGTTTACTGATGGAAAAGCGATTTCTTTGTTTTGGTAGCAGTAGTAGCACAGCTGAAAACCCCTCATCATATTAGCGGTCGGAAATGAAAAAATCTAGGGTTTTACCCTCTCAAAAACCGCCGTGTACTCTTGACCTATAGCATTAAACTCCTTAAATAGACCCCATTTCACATTAAAATAATGAAAACAAAGTTACTCTTTCTAAACTTATATTAATTATTTTCGTACATCTCGTTCGTCCCTACAGCCTGATGACCTGCACCAAAATAATGATATATAACGGCCTTTGGTAAAATTCATCCCCGATTCCTCATCCTATCACGTCATCCAGTCCGATCACCAGTCCATAGAATTAATCAGCCAATTGTTTGGGATTCGTGCACTCGGATATGGAAGAAGTCGTGACCAACTAACGGCTACGGCCCAGGGGTCGGCAAATTTTATGTCGCTCGCGGGACAAAATTTAGGGTTGCTAGTCTTTTACGGGTCGCATATATTTTTTTAAAAAATTAAAAACGGAACAGCGTGCGAAAACTGCGACAATTCGTGATCTCAACTCAGTCGTCCTATTGAAAAATTATTTATTGTGACATTGTCTTGTTGCTGTATTACGCTTGATAGCCTTACGACGACAAGATTGGAACATTTTCTAAATGGGCATCACTAACCCTAGTTCTTTGTAATGTTCATTTTCGAAAATAATTGTTCGCACAAATATGTACTTTCAAACATCGAAGTGAATATTTTCGCATGGTTTGTGAAATTTTGATGAAGATTTTATTAAAGAAGATACATTCTTACAAAAATTAAGCGGTGAACGAATCTCTTGAAGAGGCTATGAATTTAATTTCCTCATTGCATTGCAATATATTCGAATATTTACTGCGCTATTGAACCCCTGCACTCAACATCAACTTTTCTGCGTGTTTCCATTTGTCTAATTATAATTAAATTGTAGGCTCGTTAAATGAGTAGCTGTTCAGTAGAATTTTTAGGATATAATGAAATTCAGTCTAAACGTGTCTCACGATAAATTCTGTTACGTAAAAAATGTAATTTCCTCCTCGAGCGTAGATTATAAATAAAATTAATTCTTAGTCAAAACCGCCGCTTGGGTGTTTCCCCGGGCATAAACTTCCTTGTTTACTTCGTGACATTGGCTAATCAGCAAGATCCAAAAATAAACGTAACAATGCCCCCTTTCGCATCCGCACAGACACATTTCTCACTCAGACAGATTTTCAGGCGAGGTCGTGAACATCAACTCATTTTCGCGTTTTTGAATTATATTCGTTAGTTTTAGTTGTTTTTTCGAAAATTCAATTATAAATCGAATAAGTCAATGATCACTTTGTCTTCCTAGAAGTTTCAGTTTAATTACAGTATTCAAAAATTAGTATAGAAATAGCTGTGATAAAATTCTTTACCGGTACTTTTAAAAAACAAATTGTTGAATGGTATGAATTAGAATGATAGTTTGAAACAAATACCCCATTTTACAGGCAACAAGTCGCGAAACCACTCTTAGAATAAGCACTGAAAATTTTAAAATGGTAAAGTATAGGAAGCATTTTCCGGGGTCAAAGGTCGGGGAAAGGTCCATTCAGTGAAGCATCCCGGGTCAGGTTATTTTACTCCGGCCGTATTTTTGCCGACCACTGGGATACGCAAACTGCCGTACCTTACTGCGAAGACGAGTTCAGCAATCCTTTCGCTTGTGATAATCGCCCACGTGATTCAAACTTATGAAAGCACGCAGAGTACAGTAACCAAGTGCACGATGCGCCGAACAAAAACAGGTTTCGCGAAATCGCCCCCCTGTCGCCCCCTTCGACTTATTCGCCCCCCTCTGTATCGTTTTCGCCCACCGGGGGGCGATATCGCCCACTTTGGGAATCACTGGTTTAGACTACATTCATATAATGTATCATATCAAATTGTAACCTTCACATGTGCGATAAGCAAGAAATTTATATCCAATATTTAACTTTTGTAACATGGTTTCATTAAAGTCATCACAAACTAGTGTTTATTACAAATTTAACCAACTATTTACAATTATTTACATTAATTAGAATATTGCTAGGTATTTCAGGTAGCATGACATCTTATCAGGTAAAATATTAGCAAGAACGAATAGAAAACCAACCTGTCTAGCAGCATTAGAATCAGTACTTGCTTCTCTTGCCAGTCTAAGAAATGACGAAGGTCTCGTAGAAGAGGGGGCACCCCCGCCACCACGTCTGTATGTATCAGGTGTTGATTTTCCTGCTCCACTTCGATTGGGGGATTTACCTGAGAAAAAAAGATATAATTCCAATGTAGGTATTGTTAAAAACTGCCTTAAAAACTTTCCTGATCAACGGCTCCCTGTTCTTCAATAAAAAAAATCAAGTTTTGTTTTCAACAATTTTTCGATCGGTTATTTTATTCGCCACGTTTTTGTTCTGGGCTGAGGAAGATATAATAGTTTGGTCTTGAAGTTCAACGTGAAACTTTTGATCCCCAACCAGTGACTGGTACAATCCTAGGAATACTTTTTTTTTTTTTAACGGTACAATGGGCTATGGTCCACCATAAAAAGCATCATGTTACCCAGAGATGAATATGAACATCCAATTTTACTCGAAACAAAATTTACAAGCATACCAGGTCCTTTATACAAAGGATGTTCAATATGATCGGGACTTCCAGCGAGCGATAAAACTTGTCCATATCTTAATTGTGCTTCGGTAGAATCAATGACAGTGAGAAGCCATTTCCATGTTGGTGATAATGTGGCTTCAACGAAGTCATTCATCATTTGAACGTCCTAAAAATGGATATAAGAATTGTTTTGTATAGCCAAAACGAAATATATCATAAAATAATAGT
Organism: Styela clava; assembly: GCF_013122585.1. Lineage (NCBI taxonomy): Eukaryota > Metazoa > Chordata > Ascidiacea > Stolidobranchia > Styelidae > Styela > Styela clava. The sequence continues at coordinate 12,587,605 of NW_024102837.1, forward strand.
GTAAAATATGGAGTATCAAATATTTTCCAAATTGGGTGCAATAAAAACATAGAATTCAATGTCCAATTCGATGAGTTTGAATTTGGAGATTCAGGAAAGGTTACTTGAACAATGATTTATATGTTTTTATTTTATTTCTTGCAGCTTTCAGAAATTGGATGTAGGATGGATGCCACAATCGTCAAAATATTAATAAAAAGGCTATTCTAAATTATTCCTAAATCAGGATAATAAAATATTAAATATTATTAATTTTGAATCAATTCATAAGAGAATGATTAATTATACATCACGAACATAAAAAAGAATTTTCGGTGAAATAACAAAATTGCTAATTTTTAATGAATATCTGAATCTTAGAAACACGTTTTATAGAAAAAAAAATCAAAATTTTTTGAAATCTTGTATAGTTTGAAGTAAGACAGATTTTTGAACTCAAATTGCCATATCTTCAATTTGAAACAAGACGAAAAACTGAAAGCAATCAAACAAACCTCAAAAGTCAATTCTAGGAACGTAAGGAGCGGTGTATTCACAATATGTTCTTTCTGCCAAAGCATGATTAATAACGAAGCCATTTCTCGAACACAAATTCCGAAAGCACGAGCAAGTTGTGCGTTTGTAGTCGATGCGGAATGACTATTTCTTCCAGAACTTTGTTTGCTGGAATCTCCACTTGCTGATACATTGGGTGTAGCTGTAGCTAACAGAAAATAGTTAAATTCTTGCAAAACTACAGAAGATAATCAATAAACGTGGATTTGGCAATTTTTTGCAAATAGTTGGCATCGCAGAATCACAATCAGGTATCAGGTTTAGACATCACGCCCTCCACCTCTCACAAGGTGTAACTAAATTGTATAGGAAATGCTGAATTAAAAATATTCTGCTTTTTCTGAAAAATGGCTTCTACGTTGCACTGGCGGTTAGTATGTGCCGCTAGAGCCATGTTTTTTTAGAAGGCCATAGATAAGAAGCATAATTCAATAATAATTTTGTTAGACACACAAATTGGCGATACGTTCATGTATGCTGTAGCACATATAAAAATATTAACATCATTTTTATTTTCCCACATAAATTAGTTATAAATTTGAAAATTACTCGCAAACCTATCTACAAAGATATAAAATAATAAAAAACATAAAATTTGTTTTTAAAATCTCACAATTCACTCCAGAATTATTTCCTCTCCACAAAGAATGAGGATCAATATACATCAGACCACTCCCTGGTCCGTTTGACCCTGGTCCAGACGTCCTGCTTCCACTAGAGGTCGCACCTCCACGTCCAGGGTTTGGATTCTGTCCGAGAGCCCATCTCATTGAGTGAGGAGCCATCGCCGCTCTGGATCTTTGAAGCCGAGTTGGTGCTCTTTCTAGAGGGAATTCAACCCAATCAGCTGGAGATTCTACCTCTTGTTCTTCTTCATCCTCATTATCTCCCTCATCTTGATCTCCAGCCTCCTCATCTATTACATCATCATCATCTTGACTGCTTCCATCCTTTGGTAAGACATTTAGTTGTTAATTTTCAAGTATTTTAACCAATTGTTCATTTTTAAAAACACTAGTGGAATTCTTGTTTTTTTACCATTCACGACATCATGTATGGTATGGGTGAAAGTAAATATTTGCATAGAAATATTTTAAAATTTCATTACTTAATTTCAGAATAGAACAAACAATATTACAGACGAACGCTATCATTTTGATTAAGAACTTTCATTTAATAGCTCAAATTTTGAAATTTATTCTAACAAAATTTCTTTCAAAGTCAATAAACAAATTGAAATATATCAAATCTTCATTGCTGATTTCAAAAATCGAATGCAAAACGAAACATGGTGTTATTGTAAGCGGACATGTGGTCGTTAATAATACCCCGACGTGAACTTCGAAACAACTTTTTTTGATAAAAAGACTCGCAACCTCCTCATCTAAATCTGTGGCAGTTGCGGCTTCATCTCCTGACGTTATCACATAAGTATTTCTGTCTTCTTCTTCCTCATCTTGATCGTCATCATCATCTTCATCATCGTCACCGATGTCCTCCTCGGAGATTACTTCCTCATCCTGATCAAAAGAGAGTAGATTTGAGTAATATTGTTACTATCGCACTGATGGTGCACTATTTCTTTTATCAATTTCCATCTAAAATCTGTACACTTCAAACCTTACTTGAGGCTTTGTTTGCCTTCCCGATTCTATAGTCAGTTTCATTTAGTTTGTTTTTATCAATTACTTTACTGTCTATTATGCCGATCATGGAGTCGAAATTAACTTATTCTCATAATACTTATGATCCCTTTAATTTCGCCTCAAATTCATATTTTTTCAAATTTGAAAATGTGATGTGTTCTCTGGAAGAGGCTAGAACTGTGTAATCACTCAGGTCAGATTGAGATTTTACTACGTCATCACAAAATAAATAATCAAAATTCTCATATACACAATAATTTTTTATATTCAATATATCCTGAATCAGGTCATGTTACACAAAAAAAGCTGAGTGACACTCTATTTGTTCAAAATGATTTTTCAAATTTTAATTTTTGTAAAGCTTCCAAAAACAATAATTTAAAGGCCGAAGCAAAAGCCATGAATGAATAGACATTATAAAATTCTTTTCAAAAAAATATAATCGAGCAAACATACTTGTCCACTCTGATTGCTATCCTGATCGGTGTCAGCGTCACTCGCAGCAAGTAGTGTTAGTTCCATGTCACTCTCTTCATCGTCATGGTTATTATTGTCCTCATCCTCTTCATGGTCATGATTTTCTTGAGTGTCTTGGTCTTCATCATCAACATCCAAATCTCCCTCACTCACCACTTCGGTTTGACTCTCCGTTCGTTCCATCATCTGATTTAAAATAAGAGAGTAATCTCAAATATATTGACACGAAGGTCACATATTCGTACCGATGCAAGAGAGCAGGGATTCTCTAACTTTTTATTATGGAGCCCGTAATGACGTTCACTATCATTCACGGAGTAAGTAATTTAACTGTGATTCGCTACAAATTTTCAGTGCAACATATTTATTCTTTGTTTATTGGCAATAAATATCTGATAGAAATCAGTGACAAATAACACTAGATTTTTTATTTATTAAAAAGGAGGAGGCCATGGAGAGTTGAGACTTTGAAAGTGACCATAGATCATGAAAGTTTGATGTTAAAATTCCTTTTCATTAAAGTATGTTATATACCATTGACATCATAAGGAAAAAATCTAAAGCAAATCGTACCTCATCTCGTTGTACATTATCATCGTCCATATTATCCTCTTGATTTTCATCATGGATAGGATGATCATCTTGTTCAGAATTCCTCATAGATTGAGATTCTTCTGTTTGAATAGTAGATGATTGTGACGTATTCTGTTGAAAAGAAAAAAATGATGAAAGACAAGAAAACTTAATAACCAACATGATTTTAAAACGGAAATTTGGCATAATTCGCCGATAAGTGAATAATCATTAATAATTGGTCAATTTTTCGGTGCAAACACAAACTGGGAACAAGCGAGGATTATCATAGTCTATCAGTGTTTTCCAATCTGGGAGTTGGGAATCACTGAGATGTAAGATGACACATGAAAGACTAAGATTCTACATTACCTCTTGTGTTCTTTCTTCTTGTTCATTATTTTCTCTAGAACTTTCGACGATCTGCCAATCTCTAGGTTCATGTACATCTTCCTCTTCATCCGAGAGTATCTCAAAATTATTATCTTCTTCGAGTGTAAATGAAGACGAATACTCTCTCATTTCATTTCGAGCTCTTCTATTGATACGAACCAAGTCATCTGCGAACGCGTTTTGAATGACGTCTTGCGCTATTCTTCGAACTCTCTCATGGCCGTTAGCATCGTTGGAGCCTCCGTTGTCTGTATTCGCTCTGGGCGAACCTTGAAAAACATAAAAATTTGGATTAAAAAACGAAAACGTGGTTTAGTGAAATATGAGTTTTGGGTTTTGTATTCAAGTACGGACCCTGGTTAATCCAAGACTAAGCGAATCGGAAAGATTTTGGTGTTTGCTAACAAAAAAATCTCTTTTCCTAAATAAATAATTATTTCATTCATATTCCAATAGTTCGGTTTTCAAGAGTTCTATAGAGCAATAAAGTTTGATGTCAAATATCACAATAAATCTACTAGGAGATACTTATTTGCCAATTATTTTAGAGAAATTGCACAGAAACGTTCGGACATCTTGTTTGGTCACTCACAGACAAAGTGACCACTACCCCAACATACCGAAATTTCGAGATCTTCGATGGCTAATTCCTCTTCTTGCAAAATTTCCACGCGATGATGGTCTCGGTGTAGTTAGCGAAGCAGCAGAAATAGATGAAGACGTTGATCCATCATTTAATCGTCTTCGATCGCCCTTTTTCTTCTTTTCTGATCGATCTCTCGGAGGGAACGGGACTCTAGAGAATGCTGACTCGCATCCTTGAATTGCGTCCGAACTACTCGGCAACACCGGAAACTTCAATGTAGGTCTTGCTACACCCATACGAACTGGATCAATCAATGCTGTTGCCATTTCACATAACTCCCCCACTGCCATCGGAAGAAGTGCCTATAAATATATGGAAAATAATAAACCAACTATGTTAAAACCAGTAACCATAAGAAGTTGGAATACATAAAGCCGATTGAGAAAATAAGGAAAACTACAGTATGTTTTTGATTTTTAAAATCCTATGATTTTTTGGAAATCCATTGCAACATTTAACCTTTACCTCGAAACCCTCATTATGACTATGAGCCTCTCTATGAAAAAAAGCGTAAACCGAATTGAGAATACATAAGAATCAAAAATTCACAAGTTCTGAAAAGACTTTATTAGTCATTAGATTAGAAGCATTTTCCTGAGACCAATTTTTTGTATTTAATTTCATGGAGGTAGTGAAACACAACGCGATGAAATTATGAATCAAATACCTAAAGCAGATTAATCTGGGTGCTGCCCATCTGATACCAAAATGAGCATGAAATATTTAAATTCCAAAATTTAGGGCGGGTACAGGAAAATGCTGTATGTATGTCTCTTGAACAACTGACAAAATTAGGCGAAATTTTTCTAATACGGCAAATAATTTGAGAAAGATATAAGTTGAGTAAAATTCTCGATAATTCGATTTCCGCCTTCCAAATAAATTTTCCCAATTCTCTTATTATACAACTTACATTAAACGCTCTCTGCGCTCTTTTCAAAGGTTGGCTGTTTGACATGTTACGTCCGATCTGTTTCCCAGATTGATTTTCAGAACTTGTACAAACACTCAGAACAACAAATACTCGAACGACGGATCTTACAAAGCGATGAACAACCTGAAAAATAAAGAATTGTTATTATATAGCGCAAATGACAGCCATGTAAAAAAAATCGCAAAAAAACAACAACTTAACACAATGGATTTAAAACTGTGCGTTGCAACACATTAGTGCGTTATGAGATAATTTCAAATGTAGCACTTCAGAAAACACAATTACACCAAAATTGATATCAAAGCGCAACTCTAATCTCTAAATACTATCAATACAGAAGACTATATACATCATTAAATTAGAAACCCGCAAATCAGAATCATATCCATCATAATCACCTCTAAATCTTCATTCTTGCTGGAGGAATTACTGGTTTCCTGAATCCGACTGATTAAAGTTTCCAACAACATATCCAAATACATGGTGTTGCATTTTACAAGAAGACACAAAGTAAACATATCAAGTTTACTCGTCCCTGTTTGTGACGACATGCATTCTTCTTCTTCTGGCAAAAGCAGGGGTGAAAGGTCAGCCCCAATTTGATCAGGAAGTGAACTGGCACACAACGGATCCATGTGACCGGGAGAGTTTGACATGATCGTAGCTTTTACGGATTTCCAATCATGTAGAAGCAATAGGAATGCGTCCCGACAGAACCTAAAGAAAAGATTGTCATGCATTAACAAAAGAGTAAAGCTTGACACTGTGTTGTGGAGTCAGGTCACTGAAGATGTGCTAGAATCGTATCAGAGATCCCCAAAATCAGAGATCAGATATTTCACATTTCCAATGGTGATAATAGAAGTCAAAATTTTTCACAAAAAACTAAGCGCTCTTAATATTCCAAAAAATTAGAAACTTCCACTCCTGTAGTTTTTGACTTGACACCCATGACTCCGATATCATCAAGTCATGCTAAATTCCCACTACAACAAAACTGTCCATTTGGATAAGTCACAAGGAGTCAGATTTCGAATCAACTAAACTCCAGGTTAAAAAAAAATGTGAGATTTAATTCGAGTTGAAAAAAATTTGACCTAAACTCCCAGCTCCAAACTCTACGAAAAACCAAATTATGATAACAAAAACTCTAATTGACAATCAAACATACGCAGTGAGTTTATATAGAGGTTTTCACTTTTATCATCACCATTGAAAGTGTGAAATTCTCATTCCAAAAGACTCCAAGAGATTTTGAAAATACGACGCAGACTCAACTGTCTTGATGAGTTGAACAATGACATGTTGTTTAAACAATAAAGATCATATTTTAGGAAGTAATATTCTTACGTTGGTGGCAAAAGATCATGTTGAGGAACATCATATTCCACTCCTGGTATTGTGCTTTTGGCAGAACGATTTGCCCTGGATGATGATGCATTACTTCTGGGCCTGTGTTGACGCTGTTCTACTGTTTGTCTTGCGACTGTATGAGCCTGTGATGAAAGATGGGGAAAAGAATCAGCTAAGATTGATAAATAAAACCAGAAACAACATGTTCAGAAATAACTATTCAAAATGACTGTGTTATATGCGAAATGGCCATTCTTGACATTGATGGCTAAAACCAAATAATCTACTGTTCGAAATGGAAACAAATATGACGCAATACAATGTTTTGATATTATGAAGTATTCTTCGAAACGCTGATATAGATAAGATAGGATTTTTATTTCATCCTAGAAGAGAAGAGACAAGTCAATGAGACGGAGTAATCGAATGGCGAACCACAACCTTTCGTCCGGGTACTAATCCATATCGGGTATGGTAATGTTTCAGGTGCAACTTCATGGTGGACAATCCGTAACTGACCATGAAAACCCCTGCAAATGGCAATCCTACCACACATAGTATTAAACTCCAGGATCGTGTAATACATCTGCGATGTGTATTTTCTACGCTGTGAAAATCTAAACTATACATCACTGAGTAAAACACAAAAAAATGCGAACTTACCAAAAACTGAAGCATTGTTTCACCTCTCGCATTTGATAAATCAACCAAATTTGTTTCGCTCAAGAGCTTTTGTACAAGTTCATTACGATCATTAAAGTTAGTTTCTCCAGACATGAGAGAGCGACAAGCACATTTCTCCCAACAATCGCAATATGCAGTTGGACTAGTTTTCTTCAATCTATATAAAAATCAAATGGAAATTGATAAAAATGAATAAACATCAAGGGGCTGGTAAGCCAAAAGTCATTAGGATTTGAACTTCTCAGAGCCTTTCCAGGAATGTCTGGAAGTTTGATCTTGCTGGAGCTGGAAGCCAAAATTCCTGGGATGTCAAGTCAAAAGTCCAGCGTTTTTAATTTCATAAGAGTATTTTTATCACTGGAATCGGGAGACGAAACCCTAGCACAGGGTGGTCCAAACCCAGGCCCGCGAGCCACATGTGGCCCGCCGCTTCATTATCTGTGGCCCGCGTGACATTCGGAGAGTAATCAAAAAATCGCATTTCGTGTTGTTTCGTCATAAAATTATTCAGAAAAATCATTTGACATACTGTCATCACTAATGTCACTGAATTAAATAGGATTAAGGCTAGCTGAGGCAACTAGCGAAATTCTAATTTGAATGTGCTTGGCAGTCTGAATTGTTAACTGGCTATCTAACTTTTTGGTGGGGAATATATGCTAACAATATAGGATTCAGAGAAAACTAAATATTGAATGCGGATTCTATTAGCCTAGAATGGCTATGTCTGATAACTATGTTTGCACAATAAAAGTGTTTGTTTTGTATTGCACTGTTTACCTATTCTTGGCACTATTATGGCCCGCGAACAAAGCAAAAATAATTTTGTGGCTCGCGGAGCCGACAACCTTGGACCACCTTGTCCTAGCAGTAGTATATTTAGATATCAATTTGCATACCTAGTAAAGTCAAACTGAAATTATTACTTTCCCTGAATTAATTTGGAAATGCAAAGCAGGAAAACTATGATATGAAATCCACTAGTCTACTTACTTGCATTGATGTCCTTTATGACAAACTCTTGCACATTCAGAACAGCAGCACAATGTTCCAGTAAGACCACAAGTCCAACATTCGAATATGTCCTGTAAAAATGATGACTGTAATGCGCGAACCATATTACTAATTATTCAAGGAAAAATGGCTTGTTACTACTATTAAAAGTTACTGGTGACGATCATACGTTCGCAGGTTTAAAAATGCCCCGAAAGGGATGTTAAAAATAGAAGTCCCAGAATAGTTCATATCACCACCAACGAGTCCTCTTGAGCGCATATACCTGAACTTGGATAGCTATCATAGAATGGACAGGATTATTATTATTGGTCGGAGATTTCCTTAAAGGAACGCACAAAATAAAAATATCAAAAATAACATAAAAACTGATAGGACATATACCTGGTTGATATGGTTAGCACCCGTCCAGGTAAAACTGCATGTATCGTTAGTCAGCAAAACATACAACGGATTGTTGTCTAAATCTGATGCTTTGGGAAATATCATTGACATTAAAATTTCCTCGTATTTTGGACCGTGACAGATAACTAAAAATAAAATTACCAGTTTAATTAAGTAAATGTCTCAACATGTGAATGTTATGAGTGCAGAACTATCCAGTCACAACATCAGCCTGTTCATGATGGCATGAAAATCCTAAATCTCCGATCATACAAAACTGAACTCATGACTATTCTCAGAAACCAGGCTGTGAGACATTTTACTCTCTCTCTCCTATTTCCAACTTTAAAAAAAAACTTTAAAAAATATTTTTACCATGAAACAATTATGAGTGAAAATGTTTAGTTGATATGCTATTCTCATTTCCGTCGGAACCTTCGGAAGTCTAAAAGCGGACTCTTTAAAAATTCGACTACACATGACATGACTACACAGTTAATAGCTCCTCGCACAGAGGCACACGGACACTATCAATTCAAAATAAGCTGAGGGGTAATGGCATCTAATTTGTGCATCCATGTTCTATTATTTATGCTGTGCCACATTACACTGGGTGACACAAAAACTCCTTAAAAACTTTTAAGAAAATGAAGACAATTCATTTTCTTTTCCTAATTTTCTCTAAACAGCTTCGTCAAGTTTTCTTTTGAACGAAAGCTGTCAACATTGCATTCGAATCTGGGATCTACTAAAACAGTGGTTCACAAACTTTTAAAGCCACGCCCCTTTTCAGAATTTCGCCCGCGCCTCTTCGTCTCGCGCCTTAGTTCAAAAATAAGCTACAAATAACAGATAGTAAGGCGAAAGTATGTTTTGTTGAAAAAACACGTTGAAAATACATGGATGGAACGTAGATACCTATAATAAAGAAATGTATATATCCATAATAAGACGAGCAAGATAAATCTAATCTCTTTTTATTTTTAATTAGCTTTATGCCCCCAAAAAATGCGTGCCCCACCGTGAGAACCACTGTGTCTGTACTCTAATCTGGATTCTCTACTCTATTCTACTCGACAAACAAAACAGACAAAAGATATTCTAATTACATTTGATATTCTCAGAGTCGATCTCCATTTCTTCTTCCTTTCCATGTTGAGTTAAATATTCTCTTGCAGCGATGGCTTGAACTTGCAAGAAAATTTCCATAGCAGCAGAATATGCCCGGTTATAAATTGCTGACATGAACGGAGTATGACCAAGAGCATCTCTGTGTGAATAGAAAAAAGAAAATGTAAATAAGTATTAAATTTGCCAACAATTTCCAAAAATATTTAATCTGCTAGCCGATGACAGGTTAAAATTTTGATTATTCTAATTAAAAATTCCATAATACAGAAAAAAAAAATAGCTCAGATATTTGTAGCCAATCTATTACACTATGAGTTATGGGAATGGCGTTTTATTACCAAAAATTTTATTTCGTATTCATGCTTTGATATTATTGTGTTATTCAATAATACTGTTATACATATTGATGCACACATAATAAACTATTTACCTTGAGCAAAAGACAAAGAGCAAGTTATGCGTACAAAAACAAGCTAACAACAGGAACAGAGTTTTCTATGCATAGTGAGAGAGAATAAAAAGATTCAGATTAGGCCCAGGGAAAAATGTATATTGAGAAAGGCTGTTCTAGAAATTTTCTTACGGAATTATCACATACCTTTGTGATAGAAGCTTTAAGATAACTGGTTGCATTGATTTGGCAGTGCACAATGTTTTTACGATTGCAATACCGTCTGCTTGGGTCCCACGTTTTGGTAATGGTTTAGGTACGTCTGCGACTGGTGGAGTTATAGATCGTTTTCGTTTTGCTCTTTTACTTGATGGTTTAGCACCAGTGTATCGGGAACTGGAAGTAACTCCAGTGTTACTGTCTGTCACTGACAAGTTTAGACCTTCTTCTGAAAGATAAATTTTTTTTTATCTAAGAAGAATCGGACTGAATTACATTGGTATCAAAGGTTAAAAGAACCAGGTATATTGAGTTTGGGAGAGTTTGCACAAGGCCACGACTCCAAACCCCAAAACAAATAAAAAACATAAAATTTCGCTCTTGGCTGCTGAAAACATTCTGACTCGACTTTAGCGCCGAACCCTGGAAGAACGAATTTGTGTGTGGAAGCCATCTTTAAGCATCTGTTCAGAATGTTTAGTCAACTTATTAATGCTTCTTCAGTAACCGATTGAAATTCTTACTTTATTTATCATTAACATTGCAAATCTGTGATTTTGACCCAATGAAAACGTGCCAATACTGACACCGCAGCCTGCGATAAAATCTCCTTGCTCCCTAGTTCAATTAAATTGCAAGAATTCTTTCGAAGACTAAAAAGACAAAATTATCATAAAGAATGAAATTTTCAGTTCAAAACAGTCTTTTCAATTCTAAAACTAAAACATTCCAAGTGAAGGTTAACATACCTCTAGACCAGGATGGTAAAGGAAGAGGACTGAATGACGTGGGATCCGGTGGCCAAGATAATGTGGGTATGGCGGGGGTGGGTGACGATCTATATGGCGATTGTAGAACTTCCATTGGTTCATCAACAGAACTAGATTGTCTTCCTTCTCTGATAATCGTCGGAATCTGAAAATTGGTAGTATTGATCAATTTATGCGGCTTTCATTTCGCGACATGAACAAATGTTGTTGCATATTATGCATGCAAAGGTCACGCCCCCTCAATTTCCTCAAAGTTTTTCTTTGAACTCCTCAGTGTCCCAAAGACCCTCAGAGACGACTGATCTGAGAACAATAGAACCTACCCTTCTATGACTGGATGCAGAAGATTGTGAAACAGAAGTTGATACTGTAGTTGACGACGTTGGAGCAGAAGAACTGGACGGATGGTCGTCTAAAACATCTGCAAATTGTTGCATGATATCCCGCATGAATCTGTAATAAAAGTTTTTTTTTTAATTAAGATTTTCCTGGTCACTTCAAAGTCCTTATATGCAAGACACTCAAATATAAGATTAAACAAAAAGTAGTTCAAAATTACTGAAGAATCGGAAATTTGTTAACAATGCTTAGAATCTGAAATATTTGCAAAATCTATTTCATGAAATTCATATCATTCGCTATTGTCTTGACTCAAAAAAGTCACTAACACAAAAAAAGGTAATCCCTAAGAAAGCGGTTTTCATCCTGTATGATGGAGTGAAAACCCAATGGAACATTCCAGAGCCTCTAGAAATCTCTGTGTGATAGTTTATTACTTATCGATTTTAATCGGTAAGTATGTTGATAGGTATTTGTCTGTCTGTCTGTCTGTTAGATGCACGCGATATCTCACGAAAGCGAGATTGAATCTGCTCCAGATTTTGCATGTGCATTCATCATATGTCGGACCAAAAGCCTATTGATTTTGGATGAATAATGTCGTATAATTAGCGAGTTATTAATTAATTAGTGATGGGACACAAGGTGTCACTATAGAGTAAAAGCGCTGTTTTGGAGGAATTCCCTAACTTTCGATCTATAAGTCTTCGGTCTCTGACCGATATTCTCGTTTATCTTTTGTTTGAATTATATAAACTATAAAGTTATATTGAAGCTTATCTAATAAATATAATACTGGCAAAACAAAATGATCTTTGAAGTGTAAAAAGTTCAATAATCGTGGCAAACCTTTGAGGTATTTGATTATACCTAAACCAACATACATTAACATATCAACACAGACTCTAAGATTCGAATGGAAAATTGCAGAATCCCAGTACTGTACTGGCAGATCCCTAGGGTGTCACGAAACCCATATAGAAAACCATCGCCCCAGGGCATTTTTCCCAATTACCTTGTTCTCTCGCTAGCAACGCTTGGCGGTCCAGTTCGTTCGCCTCTTGTTACGACAGAAATGGCATTCGCAATAGCGGTGGCAGCGTTTACTCTTTCACTTTGTGACATACTATGAGATAGTGTGGAAGTCCTTGATGAAGTTTGACTAACGTCAGCTGGAGCAGATGACCTTGCATTGGAAACTTCTGAAATAAAAATTAAATTTATATTCAGGCCGTGAACATCGGTATTATGAAAGTAAATAGTATTTATGCAAATTCTCAATATTCCTCTGGACATGGGTCACGAGGATTTGTTTGTTCCCGCTTGAAACTTTGCGTCCAGTTTTAAAAAATTAGTTCACCTGTTAAACACTTCAGTATTTTATCAATGATCACCTCAAAGCTCTTTCAAACCAAATTATGATCTTGTATAAAAAAACATAATTCATTATAATTTACCGTTGCTGGACTCAGTGGCCGGTGTAGATGTTGCAGTAGTTTCTGTATTCGTTCCATCGAGAGGTTTAAAAAATCTGAACGGTTTCTTTGAATCCTTATCTTTCTTCTTTCTATCGTCATCGGCCGTATCCTCTTTTTTCTGATCAGTTTCTTCCTCTCCATCATGATCTCGGTTAGGGGAAGGTGCTGTTGTGGAAACAGCGACGTGGATTATATTCCTCTGACCATCACATCTTTCGTCACAAAGTGCCTTGAATTTAGAAATACAAGGAGAATTTGAAAACTAACTAAGCGCTCCAGCTTTTATTAGCGCTACAGAAGTACGCGTATTGTGTACCAATATGGAGGTAAATAATTTTGTTCGCCTACTTTACATCAAGTTGTGTAAAAGGACCAACACACTAGCCCAACACAGACAGTCCCCGAACTCGTAATAGAACTAAAATAAAAAAAAAACGGAATAAAATTATGGCCTAACCCTAACCTGGTACACACACTACGGTCGTACCCAAATTTTTTGGCATTCTTATCAGCCCCACAGCTATGGTGTGGTCAGCGCTTTTCGTAAAAATTAAACAACTGAAATCGGCAAAACCATATAATACAACTATGTAATTACAGTGCAACACTACTGAGCAGCTATTCAAATCAGTATTCATACCTGAATTTCATCTGGTTTTAAAATCTCCAAAGTTTCTTTAACGCTCTTAAGATCACGTCTTACAAGCATTGGTATCAGAAGAGATGATTTGAACACGAGTGCAGTAACAACAAGCCTGCCATGAATAGTGGATGTAAATATGAAAAAAATTTAAATTGACAACGAGGATAGGATGTTTATATTTGTCCCTGAGAAGAAAGTTGGCAAGACTTCTTCAATTTAAGGCAAACCAAGGCCAGTTGTCCATATACAAAGTCCATGTTCGGTATGGAAATAGCTATAGAGTTATTCGTATCAGATGCATGGACTTGATAGTGAAAGAATTCGCAAACGCAATTAAATTGTAGTAGGTCATAAAAATATATTGATAGGTTCAGTGGTAACATGGCAATTGGTAACGTGTCAAGCACAGACTAACAATACCTCTTTCCTATTTTTTTTCTTATAATTTGGGCGAGTTGAAATTACTCCTTTAAAGTAAAATATACGATTGGTCCTACAGGTCCTGACATTTTGCCCCCAAATTTTTATGTTTTTCAAAATTAATGGGAACACCTCTACATGACATCTGGTACAACCATTTAGCTGGAAATATTTCAACACCGTAGTAGCGATCATTGCTCTCTTGTTTGTCAATTTCCGAGTAATTTAAATCAGGGTGGTCCAAGCCCTGGCACATTCCGTGCAGCCCGATGACGGAAATGATATTTGATAAACTCTCATTCATTAATACATTTAAAGTAACTAAACTCGCAGTATTTCGATCCCTTTTGAATTTTACCCAACTGCGGGTTACCTCATTTTACCACACTGCAAAATTTTCTGTGGCCATTCAATCTCGCAACCTTGGGACCAACCTGATTTGAATCAAGCCTCCCGATATAAAACAAACTCTATTACAATAAATAACAAATTTGTAAAAAGACAACTTACGGGCTGACTTTGTTTTTGTTCTGCAATGGATTGTTGCAAATGTAAGATACGTGAGAACCAGTTCCAACAGCAGATAGTGGTGTTATATTCAACCAGCGAGGATCTCGAAAACCAGAATTTTCATTTCGTAATAATGGATACAAAGAGGAATTTCGATCTCTGAATATTGTTGGAAAATCCTGCAAAAGTTTCATAAACAGGTTTAGTGCACATGAATCATGTATATGGATGGTTTTGGAATAAGTCAGTTTTTTTTTATTTCAATTTAGTCATTTCAAGTAAAATTATTTATTTTATTTTAGGGCAAACACTTTTTATTCCTCCATGCTTGACCGTCTTTTGCGCCGATGTTTTCAGCTTACTGGTGATTCTTACTCACCTGGCAATTTCTATCCAGTTTGCATATACTTTTACCAATTCCGTCATCATGTTTCATTTCATTTTCTTTCATGTTTCCATCATCTTATTTTAAAAAGAACCATAACTTATTTTATTGTAAGAAGATCTGATTAAAAGCCTTATATAAAGCATTCAGCTCCGATGATTCAATCTATTCAGAAATTAGAGGATAACTGCCCAAGTCCAGTCAAACCACTCAAAAGTAGAGAAAACCTACTCAAAAATTAGGTGACACATTTTCAAATCAGTTCGAACCTACTTAAAATAAGGGGACAACCTTTTAAATCAGTTCAAACACTTTTAAAGTAAGAGGACACCTTCTCAAATCAATTCAAACCCATTCAAAAATTTAGAGCACCTTATCAAATTAGTTGTAACCTACTCAAAAATAAGAGGACAACTTTTCAAATCAGTTCAAACCTACTCAAAAATACAAGGACATCTGTCAAATCCGTTCAAACCTACCCAAAAACCAGAGGACACCTTCTCAAATTAGTTAAATTATACTAAAAAACCAGAGGACACCATCTCAAGTCTACTCAAAAACCAGAGGACACCATCTCAAATCTACTCAAAAACCAGAGGACATCTACCAAATTAGAACAAATCGATCAAAAATTCAGAACACTTTCTAAAATTACTTCAAAGCTACTCAAAATACAGAGGACACCTCAAATCAAATCAAGTTCACTCACCAAAAAACATCTCAGGTGGAGAAGGAAAAGGACAATCTGAGGTGATTTTTCCCGTAAGATCGATTTGTAGATGAGACATCGGAGCCCCATCCACTCCGCCTTCTATTGCTTGTATTCCGAGTTCATTTATACAAATAGAATGAAGTTTGAATGAACGATCGAGCTAAAACAAGAAAATAAACAGTGACAAAGATTCAGGGAAATAAGTAATATCAATTCTACTTTTGGTGCTCCAGAAGTGTGTGTACCAATATGGAGGTAACTAATTCTATTTTACATCAAGTTGTGTAAAGAGACTGAAACCTATGGGCGCAGTGGGTATAAATCACTTGGCTAACACAAACAGTCCCCGAACTGGCAATAGAACAGAAAGAAGGAAAATCAGGATAAAATTATGGCCTAACCCTAACCTGGTACACACACTACGGAAGTACCTTATTTTTATATTAACAGGATCATGATAAGAATCCCAGATCTATCACAGAGCAGAAAAAAATATAACAAAGCTGAAAGCTCAACTATATCATGTCCCGCATATACCCTTCACATGCTTGCGTAAATTAGATTTCTACAACAGAACAAGAGAAGACATAATAACAAACCTCATTCAATTTTCCAGGAGCTCTTAAAAAGCATTCTGGTGCTTTAGGTGGATTGCCAGATGGTAAAACGTAAACATCTTCTTTTCGCAATAAACGTAGATTTTTCATGATTGAACTTTTTCCCGTTTTTTCTTTAAATTTACCAGATTTACTAAACCAAACAGCAATCATGTCTCCATCAACCTGTAAAAGATACGATAACATATATATCAATTACGGTACTTCGATAAAAAAAAAACTGTAAAATAGAGTAAGGCCTATGTAAAGAATGTTTATTCACGCCTTTCACACAAGTAGCCGCCAAGTAAGGAACTACTATCAGTCGGAATCTTTCCATTAGAGCAGTGGTTCTCAAACAGTGTGGCGCCCACAAGGGGGACATAGACAAATTTTTGAGGGGGCGTGAAGCTGGTTAGAATAATTTTGTAAATATTTCGGAAATTTACATTTCAAAACTTTTCATTTGTCTTATTATTTACGTTCCATCCACATATTTTCAACGTGTTTTTTGAATAAGACATTCCTTCGCCTTACTATCTGTTATTTGTAGCTTATTGTTGGCTAGTTATTTTTTAGATGGGGCGCGTGACTTGACAAATTGTAAAAAGAGAGCGTGGCTTAAAAAGTTTGAGAACCACTGCGTTAGAGCATTGCCAACCCAAATCATTACACCCAGTGTGAGACGGTGGGAATGGGATTTGAATGTGAGATGTGGCAACTTTTATCCTGATAGAGTTAAGTCTAACGCTTTAACACTAGGCCAGGACAGTGCAACCTGCGGCCCATAAGGATAAATTGTGCACTCCGCGGAGAAGTGCCAATTTTAAATGGTGTGCGGCCCGCAAAACAAATTTTTCAAATTAGTTTAAAATCTGGCACACACGAGTAATTCCAATCCTAATACATGCAAAGCCTATACCTGATGCCTATGACGTTACAATGCCCTAACAGCTGGCTTGAAAACTTTTGTGCCTATGTCAAACAGAGATGCGGCCCGCGGTTTCGCCCACTTATTTGTATCTGGCCCACCTGTATTATAGGTTGCACATCCCTGCTTTATCGCTAGACCATCGCCCTCTTTAAATTTAATACTGAAAAAACAACTCACTTTCAATACTTTTCCAACCGGTATTGTTTGAACGTCTTCAACAAAAATCACATCTTGTAAATCCCATTGCTCCTCTATTTCTGCTTCTTCCTGCTCTTTCTCTCCTGTTTCATCTTTATCTGTTTTAGACCTGAATTATATATAAAACAAGATACAATGAAATTATTCATTAAGCAGCAGAGTCAGATTAATGCAGCATTTCCTTATAGAAGAAGATTATTTTGGATAAATAGTACTGAAATAGTACTTTGTATTCGGTATAGTGTAACTAATATCATCTAGTTATTTAGTATTAGTTCAATACAATACAGACATATATAAACTATTTAGACTATTGAGAAGCCAATGAGCGAGTTGTGAGACATTAGGATCCATTGAAGATAACAATAAATATGGCTCGTAATGCGTCTCAACCATGAGCCTCGACAGTTTCAGTAACTATTGGAATTTCAGCGTAAATATGTAACAAGACCCATCACTTTTGGAGAAGCAGGTGTGAAGTTGCGTTGAGCAAACTTTCTTGAAAATTCACTGAAAATCAAAACTGACTCCAGTTTAACTTTATACGCACAGTTCCCATTATGTTACTCCATAGGGGAACTTTATATTATTCTCACTTACTTTGATTCTCCACTCAAGTTTTCGTTTGATTTTGAAGAAGATAGTTTTCTCTTCTGTGGTTTAGAAGGTTGAGATGATTGATTGTCATCAACGCTTGTTGATGGAATGATCGGAGTACTTGATGTCGACTTTAAAACAGTCTCTCGTTCACTATATAAATGAATAAAAATATCTCCACATTGGTAAAATAATGAGCATAGGGATAGGATTTTTATATTTATCCTGGCGGAAGAGGAAAGCCCAATCTGTTTCATTACAGTACAAATGAATTCAAAACTCTTAATCACGCTTCCAAATCGTTTAAACATAATGCAATGGTCCAGAATTCAAAATTAGAGAAATTTTTCTCCAAATCAAATTCAACTCTATAATTCTTTATAGGCTCTGTAGATCTTGGCATATTGGTGGTCGCTCGTGTTTTTGAATGAAGAGACGAAAATCCTGAGTGAGCGTTTGTGACCTTGATTCAAGCAAATTTTTATAGGTCAACACTTCAAAAATTTCTTATACTTGGCCCTGTAAGTGGTGTGGTGTACTTTGTCATTTATTTGTATTGGTGTCATCCACAGAAATTTCTTGAGCACATTTCTGTGTAATATAGTTTCAAGGAATCGGTATTTTAAAAAATGATGTTTACCTGTTGCTCTGTATAACTGGAGTTTCATTCTTCACCGCTTCCATTTCTTCTGATTTTGGTGTTAAGTCATCTGTAAATAAATAAAAAATGATATAATCTTTTTAATTTTATACGACGCTTATGCACAAAATCTCCACAGTTCAGCTTGACAACTCATTTTTTACACCCTGGGTGAGGATTAAGCTTTGAAGTCTATCACAGGGGTGTGCGACATTTTTTGTCAGCGGGCCATATACCAAACTTCAGACATCTAGATGGGCCACAAAAGAAAATTCTGTTTTTGATTAGTTAAGGGTTTAACTGGTGGCTGGGAAGTGCTAAAAAACACTACGAGGGATTATTACGTCACAATATATTGTTATGAACAAGCACCAGGGAAGGATGCAGCAACAAAATACATACGTTCCAATATACCTTTTCCATCTCCCTTTTTCTTATCTGTTTTCTTTCTTTCTTTTTCTTTTGTTTTTGATTTTTTATGTTTTCGTTTGGTCAAAATCTAAGTGAGTAAAACAAAGATAGATTAACTCCATGGAGTATAACCAAAAAATAATTACGCAAACATGGTACAAAACAAGATAATCGTGTTTTGTTCGAAACCTATTTTCTCACTTCTATTCAAACTGCAATCCTCTAGTCTAGAAGAGAATTATCCTTTGCGAGTTTCGAACCCATGCAAGGTAATCAGAGGTGCGATGAAAAGCGTATTTTTAACGCTGAGCACAATGTGTTGAACGCTGAGACAAATATCTAAATAATTACTGACAACACAGAGACAGTAAAAAAAATTTTTGAATATTACCTTAAATGTACATTTGTCTGTTAAATTCCATGCTGATTGTTGAAGACAACCTACTTTAGGTTTCCCACCTCGAACATGGATGGCAGTAGCACCAGCTTGAAACATTGGGCAACTATGTAGACAAACCATTGAACCAACAGTAACCTACAAACAGAAAAAGTATAACTGAATTGTGGGAGTGATGACTTAGCAGTTAAAGTATTAGGCATGTAAGCAGCACACATAACACATCTTGGGTTCAAATCACCCTTCCATTACCTGACTTGAGGTGTAACAAATTGGGTTGACACAATTCTGGTCCTTTTACATATAACAGTTCTTCACATATCTTGAGATATCAATTATTACCTGCACTGGGCCTTATTCAGAGCGAAATCAAGAATAGGTGTCGTATAAAAAAGATTGGAAGATTCAGATTTAGTTAGCCTACTTGCTGGGTGGATATGATAGGATTTACATATTTATCAAGGTGGAGAGGAAAGCCTATAAGTCGATTTATCCATAAGGCGAACCACGGCCTATCGTCCGGTTTTAGTTAGCCAGTTATTTGTTTTCATATGCACAAGGAAGGAAGCGGTAACCGACCACCGATTACGTGAACCACCCCACGGCGGCAAGGAGTCCAGCAATCCTCTCGCACATAATTATCCCTGCATGGGATTCGAATCTGCGTGGTGGCGACCCTGTTCGTAACACTTAACACGAAGCCCCACACCTCCGAGCCGTGGGTGGTATGGAGATTTTTCCCCCAGAATGACGACAGAGTTGTTGAACACAACATTACAACTATTGTAACAAGAAATCAAAATGAAGTGCGTTATGTGACAGTCTATTGAAAAAAGATCTACCTCGTTTTTCTTTGAATCTTTTGATTTACCAGATGCCAAAGTTTTCTTTAGCTTAGCTTGAGCATGAGATAGAATATGTTTTCTGAGATGAAATGGTAAGACACCCCACCAGTATACTTCACCTGAAAGATAAAAAAAACATATTCTATTTTATAAAATAAATAGTATCCAGATTTACACAAACTAAGGCTTTGACTACTCTGGGGATGTCAAAGAGTGGTTGGGGCCATAAGACACCAGGTACTATTCGTAATAACTACATTTATCCAAAGTAAATAGACTGTGACATGTTAATAAACCGGCGCTCCAAAAGTAGTGTACCAATAAGGAGGTAACTAATTTTGTTCGCCTACTTTATATCAAGTACCTATGGGCAGGGGGTATATTCACTTGGCTAGCACAACAGTCCCCAAATTCGTAATAGAACTGAAATATAGAAAATCGGAATGAAATTATGGCCTGACCCTAACCTGGTACACACACTACGGGACTATCGATTTTGGTGGGTAGGTGGATTGAATGCCATAAAAGAAAGTGAATATACCGGTAGCAGTTCCTAACACAGTCTCATGTAATTTCAAACAAACACACAACGAAAGAGACAAAAATTACAATACCTGACGAAGTGAACAATGCACTGTACAAAGAGCATATATGTAAACATCTGTCTCTCGTTAAATCATGTTTGGTGGTGCCAAACTCCATTGCCAGATCTGGATGAACACAGTTGGTAACATGGTGTTCAAGAACAGAGGCGTGTTTGGAAACAGTCTTATCAATCCAAGTTGCCACGCCCCCATTTTCAACCAATACAGTGGCTCTCAATGTACACGCCGCTAAATGTACAACCTGTGGAAAACAGAAAAATAATCGGGTGAAATAAAAAAGTGTCGGTCAGTGGACAACAACCAGAATTAGGGATGCCCGAAGAATGAATTAAAAATTCATGATTATTGGTTTAGGAATCCAGTTGATTGTGAAATGAGAAATACTTTTATTAAAATATTTAAATGTTAAATGCATAGCATCATTTTAGACAGGATTTTCATATAAGCTATTTATCCTGGAGGAGAGGAAAACTGATAAAACGGCCTTAACATGTGGATAATCATAGTTACCAGTTCATGTCGGGTATGGGATTAATTAGCCAGTTATGTATTTTAAATGTACGGACTTGAATGTGGAGAACATTGTTATCGCAATGAACCACCCTACAGTAATGAGAAGTCACTGGGCGATGGCGAGTATATTCCTAGCGCTTAGCACAACTAGCCACCCATTCTCAAATGTGCCATAATTTCTTTCTACCCATTTCCTCGACCGGATATTTACTCTCATACCTTTTTGTCTTCAATTCCTAGAAACTGGGTACGAGGATGAAAAATTTTTTGATTGGTTGGGTGTCGATACGGAATATCTTTTCCCCATCTCCATTGTCGAAGATTTCCAGTCTCATCTATCGCAGCAAGTTCACTCTGCATCGAACCGATTTGCTGTAAAAAACCAACAAAAAAATTTCAAACTATTAATTTATAGGATTATCCAAAAAATACAACCTATAAATTTCCTAATTACTTCTATGGAAATAAAAAAATTTATTCAACACTAAAGTTATGTTCTCCCTAGGATATGTTCCGAATGACCTTGGTTCTGTTTTTGGGGTTATTCTGTACATTAAGGATGGTATACTTGTTTCTGAACCCAGCACAGATCAAATTAATTTTTCAGTATTCCACACCATTGCTTCAAGTAGAACTCTATGATAACGGTAATCCAAGCATCATAATGACCCTGGCGACTTTCCTTTCATGTTTTGGTTGTTTTGAATTAGAATAGCTTGGCCTACTTATTTCAGGGATGTCCAACGATATTCAAAAATATTCGATCATAGATGTATTTAGATAGTAAATTATTCGTTTTGGCCAGAGTATAAGTAGATAACATACAATGAATTTGACATATTCTCCGTCGTCCATCCACCATTCCAATTGTTCTGCCAGATTTACAGATTCACATTCTTTTGAAACTGAAAATAGGGTTAAAATCATGATTAAATTCACATCCACATATTTTTGATACCACAACCAAGATTTAGATATTTATTTTAAACGTACGACAAACATAGTACAATTGAACAAATATAGAAATTGATCCAAGAAAACATAAACTATATTTCACAACTATATTTTAAATACAAATGTATTTGTATTCCTAACTATGAGCCACACCGCCTAAAACATAGAAATATGGAAGGAAATCAGATTCCCCGCTAAAACTGACCTTTCACCCTTTTCCAACCAGAATTAGACTTCGATTTTTGAGAAGAATCATCTTGGTCAGATTCATAACCCAAGAATCGTGGTGCGCGGAGTCTGATTATTGGATCCCTATCCTGCAATACATCTCTCGCACTGGCACCACCACCACCAGACGCTCCATCTCCACCTGATGCACCAGTTCGTTGGCAAGAAATTCTGAATAAAATGTCAAGTGTGAGACGAGGCAAAGGGATTTGTAAATAATGCAGTTATCAATAAAGGTGGTCATATTGAGGGCAAAATCAGAAAATATGAAATCATAGAGGCAATCTTGAACAACGAGGATTACAATCTTTCAAAAATAGTGTCTTTTTATATATATATATAGTATACATAAAAAACATTGTAAAGTCGTTCCTAAACCTTCATGATTTATGAACCCTTCCAAAAATTCAGCACTTTGCCCTATCCTCTTCTATAAAAAATTCTATTTATGCTTTTAAGGTATTTCCATCAGTTATTTTATATGAACAACAAACGAAATCAAAAAAACGATTGCATCCTTGACTTATACAAAGCCTTGTTCAGAATGTACTTTCCAGTAATTTGAAATGATTGATAATGAATTCAGACTATGTAACCAATTACATTTATCTCACCAATTAAGAATAAATTAAAACATACCTCAATTTTATATATAATTTGGAAGCAAGTATCATATTTTACAGAACATAAGGCGTATTATAAGGCACTGTCAATTCGGCTCGAAAGTACTTATTAAAGCAATACTGTACTGGTTTTAAGTTTAGACAATGAAGCATAAAGCACTACCAGATTTATATATTAGACGCATCGGCTTATAAGGCGCACAATCGATTTTGAGAAAAAAAAAAGGATTTAAAATGCGACTTATTGTCCGTTAAATATTTACAAGATATTTAGTTTTAGCCATCAATGACTCTGTTAACCGAACAGAAAGAAATAAGTAATTACTTTGGCAAATATTCTAGCTGGACTGCCATTAGAACTTGAATTTCAGGGAAATACATAATGAACGGCAGAAGAACGTCAGAATCCATTAAATAAAAAGAACACAAAAACAAACCTCGGTGCCCGTTGAAAAGTATATCCAAGTAATTCATCTGGTAGAATAGCATCAGAATCAATGAAAACTCCGTGTTCACCGGGATGTATTCCAGAATCAAGTAATGATAAGAGATCTTCACTTGGTATATAATCGCTACCTGTTGTTTAAACAAAGTGAAATCGATAATTTTAAAACGAGTGCTATCGGTTAGGTTTATGCGGGCGCGTAATTAACTACTTATCAGGGTTATGGAAAATTCACAATCGACTGTGACTATCAGTAAAAAAAATTTTTGACCTCCGACTCCAGCTCAGCTCAAAACTCTATTTTGATAACAAATACTTTGTCATATGCAAGTTCCTTAAATCAACTGTTAAAAATGATTAGTACAGTACACATTTTTTGTGAATTAAAAAAGTATGATAACATGTAAACGCTATCTAAAAAGAAAACAACAACTAATTTACAACACATAATATTATTTACAAAAATGAACTTAAATAACGGAAAAAAATTGCCACTCCTAAAATGCAACTCACCATTATCATCCATGTCATCATTGTCTTCATCATCACGACTCAGCAAGTTATTAACAGCCAAATTAACATCGAGGTTTGTTCTTTGGAGCTCTCTAGTTATAATACTCCTGGACTTGCCTTGTAGTATTCCCTGAATATAAAAGTATGGAAGATCTAAATTTGTAACTCAACATCTCCTGAGATTAACACCCATCCATTTCCGATTGAAAATTAGTCAAAACAGCTCATGGATGATCCAACATTCCTCATATTTGTGAGTAGTGTTACTGATATTCAGTAATATTGTAATGTGAATGAACATGAATATTTTAGACATGAATATCAAACAGAGCATCAAGCATGGCAAGGATGAATGTGAGTTTCAAAAAAGGCAAAGGGAGATGAGCCTTGAAACAGTTGTAGACTGTCACCACAAGTGATTTAAGTCATTACATCACCCGACCATTGTAGCAGTCCCACATTCTACATTTAACTACACAAATACCTGTACTTGGTTCACCAACTCTTCAGGCACATGGGAAGCAGGTACAATCACTCTCTGTCCAGTCAGTAATGAGCTTTGTAATCCACGGCCACGCAGCTGAAAACAAACAGCCCAATTAAATGTGTGTTAATAAACTGGTTAGCTTACGTAACTCATTTTACCTGCAACTGTTCCCACTTGTAACAAAATATTTATGATAGTTTTTTATAAAAACATTTGCTTTGTGGTATTCCCCAAGTAAACCTGTGTTTTTATAGAACATTGTTCTCAAAATCAGCAAAATTGAGAATTATATTTGTTCTGTTTTTTACTTCAATTTAAGAATTCTATTAATTTGGTAATCCAAATCAAGTATAGGCATCCAAACATTGATAGTAACTAATTCCATACTGATACAAAAATTGTTATGTACTGTCAAGAGTCAAATCAACTTTTCTCCTAGATATGGATCAAGATGCACAACTCAGAACACTTGGCATTAAACCATTAGACTTAAGGGTACTGCTGTAGTGTGTGTACCAGGTTAGGGTTAGGCCATAATTTTGTTCCGATTTTCCGTATTTTAGTTCTATTACGAGTTCAGGGATTGTCTGTGTTATCCAAGTGAATATACCCCCTGCCCATAAGTTTCAGTCCCTTTACATAACTTGATGTAAAGTAGGCGAACAAAATTAGTTACCTCCATATTGGTAGTTTGGTACACACATACTTCTGGAGCAACGACTTAAGTGTGTTGACATCACAGGTTACACACTTAAGTACAAATACAATGCTCAATAATAAATCAAGTGTACAATGCCTGATCAGACAAATAGACAAATTCCAGTCCTTCCAAAAAATGCTTGTTTTGAGCAAGATAGCAAAAAGCACTGTACAAAAATTTTTTAATTAAAATTCAACCTCACAATGAATTCACTCTTACCTGAGAAGTTCTTACAAGTCTCACTCCGCTTGCGCTTAGAGAAGACGCTGCATCTGAGCCGCTGTTTCTTGCTCGATGTCGAGCAGTTGTTGTGCTCGCTGATGTTACTGATGATGAATTGGTGGTGGCAGAAGAAGACGCGATCGAACGAATCACCCCAATATGTGTTCCCCATCTTCGTAGAGCAGATGAATGGCCACTGGATAAATCAGTGCCTGATATTATCCATGGTGTGCTACCTGTTCGGGGAAGTTTCGGTGGTCTCTCTCCTAAAATTGAATATACGAAGGACAAATTATTAAAGATGAAATATTAAGGTATTTAATTACAATGACACCAACACATTCTGTGTTGAATTCAAAACATAAGTCTAACAACCAGAACTGTGGAGTCTGAGAAAATTTACAATCGACTCCGACTTTTGGGTCAGGATTGAACAAAGCTTTAGCTCTAATAACGCAGAGTTGAGAAATATTATCAATCTGATTCAGACCCAGAATTCTGAAGAATTTCGAGTTTCGACTTTAAAAATCAAATTAAAAAAAACAACATTCACATATATAAGCTTTCTTTAATAGAAATTAATGCTTTTTAAGTTTTGTTTCACTTTATCACCATTGAAAGTCCGCAATACAAACAAATTCAGAATTTTGAAAGTTCAAAAGTTGAAAAGGTTTGATCAACTATTCTTCAGTTTGCTACACTTATATGAAAGTGAAAGTTATTCTTTCCACATGATTTATTATAGTATGTGAAATTATCAAAATATCATACCATAAACAGATAAACTGATGTCTCACCTGTTTTACTTGTAGATGTTGATTTACTCGCACCAGATGTAGCTGTGGTAGTAGTTGCTTCAATTTCAGGTTCTTCTTGTGGATCGTGGGCAAAATATTTTACCCGACAGACTCTTCCATCCTCGAGAAGAAAAGCAATATGCTTCGATGAAACCACACATTGCCTGATAATAAAAATATATAAAACAAGATATCAGTGGCTGCTTGTACAGAGACTTGTTTAGAGTGTAAGAGACAAATGAGTGGCATATATATTATTGGGTATGCAGTTACTACCAACAATAACGATATTCACGACGGAACAAAGTAATTCAACTCTTGACGTTATTAATGCTTTTCGATTCACATTAATTATTGTTTTCCCACATGAATTTTAAATAGTCAAGTAGTAAAAATCGCTTCATTAAGGGTTATTTAGGATTATTAAGACTTGTGGAATGAAACAGCAAGTTCCTCATTGATGCAGACAGTGAATAAATCTATGACTCATATTCCTCTTTTTCATGATGAGAATACAATGTTTAGCCATTTAGAAAAAGACGTTAGCTACGCCTGGCCGAAACTATCAAATCACTGGTTACTATTACAGATAAGTGAGTTGAATACATAAAACATATTAGACATAGATAATATTTGGTCAGGGCAAACCTTATCTCATATTGTTGAAGTTCTTGTAGGACTGGTGGTACATCCTCAATAGACGGTGCATAGAAACTTCTCTTTTCACTGAGAGCCTGTAACCTGGAAAACGGGTGTTTTCTATCGTTATTTACAAGTTAATGAAAAAATTACAGAACACACATTGAAGTATCATACAACATACTGATTCTAATTACCGACAAAACAACAATTTAATATATAACACACTAATTTTGCATTATCTGATGAGCTATTTAAAACCGATTCAATTACGCAGAGGTTGCGTGTGCTTAGAACATACTTGCCTTTGCACCATTAAGCAACATGGATTCAAATCCACTGGGGGAATAATTATGTGCAAGAGGCTTGCTGTATTCTTAGCACTTCATGTAACAACTGGGCAGTAACATCATCCTCGACCATCAAGTCCATGCATCTGAAGCAAAAAATTCTCAGCTACTTCCATACCCAACATAGGTAACCAAACGGTGTGACATGATTAACATATGATTGAGCCGTCTTTACTCT
Organism: Styela clava; assembly: GCF_013122585.1. Taxonomy (NCBI): domain Eukaryota; kingdom Metazoa; phylum Chordata; class Ascidiacea; order Stolidobranchia; family Styelidae; genus Styela; species Styela clava. The sequence goes on from NW_024102837.1 coordinate 12,615,134, forward strand.
TTACTATATTTCTATATGACAGGATAAATATGAAATACCATTCTAAGTAAAGGCTAAAACGACTTTATAAAATAGAGAAATTCCATATTACTTCTCTTGAAATTGTTCTTCATTAGCAGGTGACTTCTGAACAATAAAGTGGATGCTGGACTTCGACATGTGTGAGCAAATTACCACACCACTTGACCCTTCTGTACTTTGTAAAAATCTTAGGTCTATATACGTTTTTATGTATATCACTATACTGGAGCGTATAAGCTGTGACATAAAAATTTGTGATTGAAATTATAGTAATTCAGAACATTTATTCAGTCAACTACTTCCATCTTCAAGAAATGAAAATTATAAATCTTTGAAAAAAAGATGTTAGCAGCGCTTGTGCTGGTTCACCCCTATTTTCATGAATGGAAAAATACATCACAACAATCTTACTGTTAAGAATTAAGTCTTCAACAGCATACACAGAAACATGCACACAAGAATATAAAATTCTTGGGAATATTATTTGTAAATAATGCAAATTAATCATAACTCGGCTGTCAATTAGTAGTGATTGGATGTTTTCTTGACCCCCAAAAAAATTCTCCCTATACTTCAATTATGCAAACAAAATTTATGTCTATTATTAAAGTGTTCTGTAGAGTTGACGCTTACAATTTGCAGATCTGGTTCACGTGTTCCGAAACACCATGATCAATAAAACTATTAGACCACATGCTGCATATTACTTGGGCTAGTCTGTCCGAGTGTTTGCGGGACTACTTTTTGAAAACACAAGTGAAACTGACAGCGAAAGCAAAGCAATGTTTACAACGGTGCTTGGATATATGTCTGAGCGATTTGGAAAATTACAATAGTTTTGTCATTGTTAACTCATTGCTGATTGGTCATTGCTATGAAAACATCAATACTGAAACTTACTTAGTCAGTTACAGATAACATAGAACACTAGTTACACTTACATTATTATAATTATTACTTTTCATATATAGAGCACCCAGGTGCTTAGGACCCCTGAATAGCATGATACGACCCTAATCAAACCTTGTATGATTTTAGGTGAGACTGACTAACGGCAATTGTACTCTTGTATTACCAAAATTTAGACATTATTTTGAAGCAAGGGATCCAAAAAACAAGTTGAATAATTTCAAGTTAGCGACCATCGTTGCGTGCAAACATGGCTACCTTGAGCCGAAGATATGTGTTCGAGAACTAAATTTAAGACTTAGTGCAGTAGTTACTAGTTACATCAAGAAACAATCAACAGAAATAGCAGCTTTTTGGTGGCTGGACTGGAAATGTAGAACTGAGGTGCAAAAATGGAAGATTTTCAAAGGAATTACTGCATACAAGCATGAAGATAAGTTCAAACAAAATTATACTTAGGCCTGTAGACTGCTGTGCTTAAAATATTTACTGGATATACAAAAGTCAAACAGCATGAACATGATATTTGAAAACTCGATCGATTTTGACAATTTTGTGTGGACGTTTTAGTAAATATTACTAGATATTTTTTTGATTTTTAAGCATGGAACGGCAACATGCATTCACACCTCATTTTAGAATTTGTTGTGTAAATGCCACAAACTGCAGTTCTGACATTACACACACAGCTGGTATTTAGTTCACAGTTTGTTTATGAAAAAAAAATGCATGCAACCTGACTACAAAGTGAAACGCCTCAGTAATGACCTCCGTCAATATTCATGTTCAGCCTATGACTGTATGACTTGTTGCTTCCTTCTTCAGTCGTCATGTCGGTGAGTGAACGCGCCTAATAGGTTGTAAACTTATTTTATTAGTGTTATTCACTTCCCAGCTAGTCTACTTTGCCTTCAATCTTGCATGTACATATGATTAATTTGTTTTTACGAATGAATCGAAATAAAATCTATTTTAAAATGACGTAGTTCTGGCATAAAAATCTAAACGTTCCGGTTTTAATTTCATCATACTTTTTTAGACTTGCGCTGTCGGATGAGATATACTGATGCAAAATCGCTGGTCACCGGAGCATCAGTATTACTGGTAACGATACGGTATATAGGTTAGGTGTAGACTACGAGAAAGAAAATGCAAATTAAACCAGTAGTCCCTGAAACCTCGTGTTATAGTGGTCCTTTTGCGCCGTACAGATGCAATAGACAGAGATACCTCTGATTTCAGTCAAAGAAGAAAATTCCCACGCGTAAAAATAGATGAACCAAGTAGCAAGTACCAACTGACTTTTTTTATTTTATAAAAAATATTTTGATTAGATCATTGGTGGGACATAAAGTAAATCAAATATCAATTCCAATACATATTGAAAAAAAAATATTTATTCGATTACCTTGAAATACAAACATAATCACGCCCTAATTAATTTTAATTATAATTACCGGCACTGTCATTGATTATTAGTATTTAAAATTATTTGGACGCTAATTTGGCTAGTTTTGGCTTCTATTTGGTCAGTGAAGCAGGTATAGCCCACCTCTTCATATATCCAACTTGGCAATTCTAATGGGGCAATTTCGCATTAGGTGACTCCAATTATAATCAGCTTGACGAGGAATACTTTTCTATCCACAGTATATTATTCCTGTTGGCTAATTCGGTATCCAATTTGGCAACCCTCATAAAATTATTAATTTGATGTGGTAAAAGAATTTACTCACTTCTTTTTCATTTGTTTGTATATTTTTCTTTTTACTGAGTAATTTAATTGATTTTAATTTTCGCTTTTTTCACTTCCGACCTTATCATGTCTCGATGATTGTGTGCGTGTGTGTGCGTGCGTGCCTTAATTACTTTTTTTTTACTTTTGGGTGAGCGAACACGTACTATTTCTTTTATCAATACCTTTCCATCTAAAATTGGCACGCTTCAAAACTTACTTGAGATTTTGTTTGTTTTCCCGATTCTATGGTCAGTTACTTTTATTTTCTGTTTTTATCTATTGTAAAGTTGGAACGTGAATTCCAATCCACTCAACGTTGTTGTAGTGGAGTCCTATTTGCAACCGCACCCGCCTTGAAGAATTATGCGCAATCTCCCAGCTTCTAGTAACTGCACAACCAAAGTAAAGAGGCAACGAGATCCTTAGAAAACGAACTGTATTCATCACTCTCCACATACAGACATGTGAGTAAAAAGTTAAAGATATGTATGACCATCACATGGTATTTAAAATTAAAAAAAAATTAATAGCGGCTGTGGAGTATAAAAAGTTCAAGACAAAGAAAAGAACAAAAATTCATAGCTCATGAACTCTCAATTTTGCCTCCATTACTTTGTGAAGGCCAATATATATTGCGAGTGGCTGAATTAGTTTACCTTTATGATAGCAACGATTTTGTATTTAATATAGCAAGATTTTTTTCAATTTAATTGAATAGATATTATTTCCCAAAGCAATGCTTAAATCGTCCAGAATGGATCAGTGGTGTCAAACTCATGGGTTTTCGAGAGCCGCATTGCATTTTGGAAATTGTAAAAAGGGCCGCAAACAGTTTTTGATAATGTATACTTGAAAGATATTTTTAAGATAGTTTTAGTTTGTGACATATGTTGTGATGCAACCAAACAGTTGGGTTAAGTTTCATTATTTTTTTCTTAATTTCAAATGCAATTACATATTAATATTTGCATTCCACTATTATTGCAAGTTACTGTATTTATTACAAAAAATCATAAAATTCTATGTACACCCATCAAAATAATTTTTGAACAAACTTTGGATAAGGAAAGAATAATACATACACTAAAAATGACTTAATTTAAATATATGGACCTAAAATTAACAAAAATACTACAGTATAAACTCAATGATTTTTTAATTACATTTGTCCTGACGTTTGGTATCTTTTTTTGTGTCACCAGCATACTAAGGCCAGGCTGAAATGATTTTATAGTACCAACTCTAACTAACGAGGTCACATGATCATGGGCTAATCTGGATCTTTGCGAAAATTAATTCCAGTAATGCAAAAGGGTTATTTTTATAACTTCATGTGGAGATCAGTAAAAAAACACATGACAAATTTTTTCGACAAGACATTTCGCACCACATTGCGTGGCATAGGATTGCTTGAATTATTATTGATATTGATTTTTAGTAACTAAGTCGTTGTATAATTATATTAATATACAAACACATGAAAATTTTCTGTTCAATGTGCTTCAGAATTTTGTGAAATGCAGAAATATTGCAACTCTCATTTTCTTTGAAAATGCCACCTTCTTCATGTACTTTGCGTTTAATTTAATCACTCAAGTGTTTTATTCAAGTATTCTTTTGCTAGCTTGATGTGTATTCTTATTTGGGTCAAAATGTGAACAAAAAAAATTAATTTTCCAAAACTACTTTCAGTAAATTCTTTTCTGTGTGAATAATCAATTTCACTTTAAAAGGTTTGAAAAATCTATTATGCAATCTCACGCTTTAGAATTTTTTGTTATGTTTCTTAAGCCCTGCAGGATGTGGGGGGCATACACAACTCTATCGGAGGGTCAAATGTCTTTGCATGCCTTTATAGGCTGTTCTTCTATTGCAAACATTTATGGAGTACTCTAATTATACTTCTTGGAATCACACGGTCACTGATATGTCGCCAGACTTCTGATATCTCCTTTTCTGCTATAGTTGTCATGTGAATAAATAATAGGAAATTGAGATTAGACGATTTGTTGAAACTTTTGCTTTATGTCGGCTCAATTTCTTGATTGATATACTTACTATTTTTGCTATTGCCTCTTGTGCTGCAGGAGTCTCACAATGCTTAGACAGGTTTGTTCACATTCACATCTGAAGAAAGAGAGGAGATTTATTAATTTTCGTCAAGAATAAATATAGCAGTCTATATGATTTAGAATGGAAAAGCTAAGAAATCCAATATCTCATGTTTAATGTAAAAAATGTTTTACTGAATTTGGTATATAAACCAACTAATAGAGGAAATTAGTCAGAAAATTACAAGCATTCGTGGCTCCATATACTTGAGAGATCAGACTATAGGCCTACAATACAGACCGGTATGAGTGAAATGTTAGGTGAAATTGTTAACCCTTTGATTCAATCCTCACTGATTAAAAAAAATCTAAATGGAGGTGCATGAACTATTTGAAACCATACGGGGTAAGTAAATATGCAATTTCGGCAAATGGGCAACTACGTACCGTACTGAATTAATACATTCGTAGTATTTGACAAAAGCTGGCTTTCCCATATGTACTTAACAGTGCGATGCCCGGGTGTGATATACAACAATAGTATTTACCTTACCTTTTTTCCGATTTCTTTTTACCTCAACTTCCAAAATATCATTAAAATCGACAACAACTGTCAAAGCCGGCACGAACACCATTCGTGCTATGCCTTGAAAGCAGCACACATCCGCTCGTTTTCGTCTCGTCAAGTATGTGCATTGGAGCGTGCTATCGGATACGATCTTCGGCCAAAAATGCCGTAGTTGCGCATCATGTTGCTTAATGTCATTGATTGCACGTGCAAAAAAGGATAGGATTTACATATTCATCCCGGGGAAAGGAAGACCGATAAATTGACTTAATCATATGACGAACTGCGGCCTCTCGCCCTGTTAGAATGGGATAGGATTTACATATTCATCCCGGGGGAGAGGAAAGCCGATAAGACGGCTCAACCATATTACGAACCACCGCCTCTCGTCCGGTTACCATTCCATGTCGGGTATGGGATTCAATCAATCAATTTTATTTTGGTCACTCTGAAAGAAACAAAACAACAGAAAACGGACAAACAAAATGCAGAGGACGGGCATAACCTAATGAAAAAGTTAAAAACATACAAGTACGTGCCCGCCCACTAAAAACAGTCAAAAGAACACAATAAAAGAAAGACACGATATAAAATCGGGCAATACCTTTTAAATCATTTTAAGCGGTGGAATGATAACGTTGGTAATTTTCTACTACTTGAATAATACCAAGTAAATTCATTAGAAAATATATGTAATTTAATATAAACCATCAATGAATTAGTTTTCACGTCATGAGACGGCAAAAATCAATTCAGAATTCTACAATGTAATGGTCTCCACGGATTAGTTAATTATTTGTTTTCTTCCTCTATCTCCCTTCGAAAATGCGCGTTACAATAAAAGAATCGTAACATTGTTCATGTTGAGTATAATTCTATTTTTCCTATTTTGTCATGGCTCTCGCTAGGGGAGAAGTTGCAACAACTGCAACAATCCGTTAACTATGTTTTAGAATGAATAAAAATGGATACAAGAAGCATATTCAACATCAGTATCGGGCTAATAAATAAATTAATTTGTATAAATACATGACAATAACGTTCTGCGGCCCGTCGCATCTTTTGTGATTAAAATGCGGCATTTTCACCGGGGATGTTGAGTACCTCCGCAATATACCACTAGAAATTTTACTGTAGATTATTTTAAAGGCAACATTGAGGTCAGGCAACATTGCGTGCCTAACTTTTTTACTGCTCAAGGCGAGTTTCTGGCAATAATGCCTCTTATATATACTTCACTTAAAAAAATAATTCGAGAGATCAAAAAATTATGTATTTTATTATACTTAGGAAGGAATAAACGAGAATATCGGTCGGAGACCGAAGACTTATCGATCTTAGATCGGTAATTAGTTAATAACTCGCTAATTATACGACATAATTAACCCAAAATCTATAGGCTTCTGGTCCGAGGTAAGATGCATGCACATGCAAAATTTGGAGCAGATTCAACCTCGCATTCGCGAGATATCGCGTTCATCTAACAGACACACAGACAGACAGACATACATACATACAGACAAATACCTATCAATATACTTACCGATCTTGAGATCGATAAGTAATTAGAAGTCAAGTCTGAGTGAAATGTTTGTATTTTTGCGCCAAATAATGCAATGACCATATCGAGATCTCCGATTCCGCACATGGCACGTTTTTGCATTTAAAAGCATGGTCATGTATGTAATTCTGTGCTGTGATTCAATACCTGTGTCTAGTGGTTAGGATAGGATATATAAATTTTTATCCCGGGGGAGAAGAAAGTCAATAAGACGGCTTAACCATGGCGGACTACGGCCACTCGTCCAGGTTACCCACTTTTCTGATTTTCAGTATATTTGTTTGTTTTGTCATGTATTGTTTTGTTTACGGTAATTAAAAAATGAACTTCAGGTTTCGATGCTCGACAACTAGTTTTCGGTTGATATTGCAAAAATGTTACTGAGAGTATAGATTGATGCAAGTCATTTTTGACTGAGTAGAACTTTCATTTCTAACATTATATTTGGTAGAAAAGGAATGAAATCAAAGTTGATGATGATTTGAGATTGTACCTAACTAAAATGTCTTCAATATAAAAAAAATTTTATCTTCATCCATCTTATTGAAAATATCATGCACAATGATTAGTCAATTTGTTTAATTGTTTTGCATTACATTTGTTTCTAACTTCATGTTTTGAGGGCGATAATGACGTAAAAACTACGGGTAAAAAGTTTGAGAACCACTGTTGTACAGCTATCTATTACAGTACTCAAATTAAATTATCTCCTCCTGCAAATACCTATTACTTTACATCACTGAAAAGCAACTTCTATTTCTATCAACTTTCTCTGCCGTAATTTGCCAGCCCCTGTAATTAATTGTTGTGTCTAGTAATTTGTAAATTAACCGTTCTTGATCATATTGATTTTTGATCATCTGGCCCAGTAACCAAGTCTGTTGTCCGCATCCAACCCACTCGGCCACTTAGGAAAGAAATTGCCCACATCTGAGTTTGAGGTTCTACAGGTCCTATTTCTGCTTATTGGGCTGTCTTGTCTATCTACTTCCGTAGCTAACCCAACTAACAACCCACTCGGCCACTCAGGAAAGAAATTGCCCACACCTGAGTTAGAGGTTCTACACATGGTCGTCGCACGTCATATTTCTGCTTATTGGGCTGTCTTGTCTATCTACTTATCTAGCTAACCCCTGACACATTAGTAACGCACACATAAACACATCCAACTTGTATGAAAGAACTTGTAATGAAAGTATATTTTCAGCCAGACAGTATTAGTCCAGCGGATAAGAACTCAAAAATGATGGAATTGTGCACTTTTGGAAGCAAGCATGAAACTTGGCACACATGTACAGTAGCATATTCTGATTAATTTTGGATATGGTGCCATCCATGAAATTAAGTGAAATGAACATTACTTTATAAAAGGATATTTTCAAGACAAGGGAACCGATGTGTAAATAAGAAGTGAAGAATATGATCAGAAGTGCATTTTGACAGTTCTCCTTGATAATAGAATACCTGGTTACCATGGAAACCATGGAAAATTGTCATGAATCACACATTAATTAAGCTACATTTACTTTCAAAATGTAATTCTTTTTGTGCTCAATCAACTGACATCGCCAATGGTATACTTTTAAACTCATAGCCCCGTAAAGCTGGTGAAAATATAAAATATATATATTTCCTAACTGGCGGATTATTGTTATCTTGGAGCTATCATATCGTCATCATATATATTAATATTAATAAAGATGAATTCATTCTCTTAACTCTGGCATGGAGTATATCAGCCAGATAAAAACGGAGAACTTGCAATATATTTCAGCTCAAACTCGGCTGGAATCGTTGATTATTGTAATCTACATCTAAAGTCGCCGTATGTAAGTGCTACAATAAAAAATAAATAGAAAAACGATTGAAATATTTATATTTTCCAAAAATATATTCCACAAAGACTCCCCAATAACTAGTGGGGGCAATTTTACTATTTAGATATATACTCCTGCACTTTTGGATGCAAGCATGAAACTTGGCCTGTGCTTAGTGGAATTTTTGTCTATCGCTGTTTTCATGCCTAGATAGAGCGTAGTCGTGCAATGGTTGTTTAACCGTGAATATATACGTTTAACCCTGACCGCAGGGTGAGTGTGGTCTGGGTAAAGCTTATCAATCATATACAACTGTCAGATTCGACAGCAGAGACATTAAGACTTATAGCTCAGTGCCAAGGCATCAAAATATAAGTAGGTAGTCTACCATACTTATATTAAGTAGACTAGAGTTATTTGATCTCCACATACTACTCACAAATGGACTTTAAAATATTTCAAGTGTGCCATCTACGAGATAGACCTAGTGCTAACTATTAATACAGGACTTGAAAAGTTTTTGTCTAATTTCTTCATTCTGTTATTTCCTAATTTTCAAATATCCATCCAAGACCAAAATATCTTTTTATTCCCAAAGGCGGACGTTGTTTGGTGCTCAAAAAGTATGCGCACCAAGATGTCGCACCACCTGAACCCTAACCGGTACACACACACTACCGGTATGTTCCGGTTGTGCACCATCTTGGTGCGCATACTTCTGGAGGTCCCGTTGTTTAATTTTCGGGTAAATTTAATGTTTTTCTTGTTTTTGTGAATTTTGCATAAATTCAATAATATTAAAATGTATTTTGTTGGAATATTGATCGATTCTTTACTTATTGGACACGTTTAGTGGCCATAACGATCGTTTCAAAAATTTTGTTGTTATTGTTATTGTTATTTGTCTCCGTCTCCATTTTAAAAAAATCGCTTTTTTCTTCGAATACTGGACCAATTGCTTTGATATTTTCAGTGGTTAAAGATAATTTTTCTCCAGAAGGCTATTACTTTTTTCCCCGCTATGACGTCATCTAAATTATTGCCACTCCACGTGTCCATATATTTGAGCTTAGCTCAAAGAGGTTTGAAATATCCAGAACCTTCTTCGTTATCTACAATAATCCAAAATATTTTATTATTCCAAATACATATATATGTGGTGCTGGTTCTCATGTTTCAAACTTTTTAATAGGTTTCGCTTGCTCTCCAGAATTCTCCATTAATTTATGTTTGTTATGGAGTTTTTCAAAATAAACTACGGTATCTATCTAATCATGCAAGTCTACAGCTTGGATCTGCTGCACGTTACACCGTGCCGCAATATGTAAAAGCATTCTGGCTGAAATTTCAGCAGATTTCATCGAATAATGGGTGGAAGCCAATAGCCCGATATCGGCCTGTGATTAGTTCAGTAGTTGGATTTTCGTGTGTTGCGTATATTCTACCGCGGGAGATAGAGCATGGTTGACAAGCAGCCAGGACATTTTGCCTGATTACCAGGATAGGATAGGATATACATATTTATCCCGGGGGAGAGGAAAGCCGATAAGACGGCTTATCCATATGGCGAACCACGGGCAACCCTAAAATGCGGGAAACGGGAACGACGGGAACTACGGGAATTGCACTAAAATGCGGGAACTGCGGGAACGACGGGAAATTGCAAAAACTAAAATGCGGGAACTACGGGAATGACGGGAACTACGGGAAATTTCACTAAAAAGCGGGAAATTTCACAAAAAGCGGGAATGACGGGAAATCGCTTTAAGGTACGGGAAATATTCATTTTGGAGTATGTTTAGGGGAAATTGTTCTAGAAAGCGAAAGCAATGGTGTATATACGCTTGGGGGTGTATGTACGTGAAAATTTATCTAAAATGCGGGAACGACGGCAAATCGCGTTAAAGTACGGGAAATACTCATTTCAGAGTATGTTTAGAAGAAATTGCACTAGAAAATGGAAGCAATGGGAAATATACGCTTGGGTTGTGTGGATACGGAAATTTCACTAAAAGATTCTAATAATATTCGGATTCGGATAATATGTATTTGGATAATATGTATGTTAGTACAATTACCCCGTACATGCACACTCAAGTATAAACGGCACTCCGGAAGTATGTGCAACAAGATGACGCACAACTTGAACTCTAACCTGGTATACATACTATGTTCAGGTTGTGCGTCATCTTGTTGCACATACTTTGGGAGCGCCCTATAAACTTGCCGTTGCTTTTGCTATTCAATGCATATTTACCCCACACATACTCTAAAATACACATTTCCCATACCCTAAAGCAAATTCCCGTCATTCCCGTCTTTTGTGAAATTTCCCGTAGTTCCCGCAATTTCAAATTGACAAATTCCCGTCGTTCCCGCAGTTCCCGCTTTTTAGTGCATTTCCCGTCGTTCCCGCAGTTCCCGCATTTTAGGGCCCTAAAATGCGGGAAACGGGAATGACGGGAAAAGTTAATAACAAGCGGGAAAATGTTACAAAAAGCGGGAATGACGGAAAATCGCTCGAAGATAAAGGAAATATGTATTATAGTACGATTACTACGTACATGCACACTTAAGAATAAACGGCACTTCGGAAGTATTTGCAACAAAATGGCGCACAACCTGAGCTTTAACCTGGTACACATACTTGGTTCAGGTTGTGCGCCATCTTGATGAACATACTTGGGAGCACTGTATAAACTTGCCGTTGCTTTCGTCCTTGAGTGAAAATTTAGCCCACACATACTCTAAAATACATATTAGGGCCTATACATTCAGGGCCCTAAAATGCGGGAAACGGGGAAATTTACTAATAAGCGGGAGAATGTTACGAAATGCGGGAAAGAGGGAAAATTGCTCCAAGATAGGGAAAATATGCATTTTAGAGTGTATGTAGGGGAAATTTCACTTAATAGCGGGGAATTTCACACAAGTGACGGGAAATTGCTCTAAGATGGGGGAAATGGGCATTTTATTGTGTATGTACGGGAAATTGTACTAGAAGGCGAGAGCAACGGGAAATATACACTTGAATGTGTAGGTACAAGAAATTGTATTAAAAAGCGGAAATTACGGAAAATATTACTCATGAGTAGGAACTATGTGATATTTTGGGAAATTTTACTGAAAATCAAGTGGGTATAAGGGAAATTCTCTAAATAAGCGGCGATGACGGGAACAACGGTAATTGATGGCGATGACGGCAATGAAAAGCGAACGTATTGACAAATGACGGGGAGAGTCGGAAGAGTAAGAGCATCGCGTAAAAAATAAATAATATGTATTTAGCTGTTTTTTAGCTGGCGATCTAAACCGTCTTCCATTGTTTTACGTAATTTATTACGAGTGTTACTTGTATATTTTTGTTATTCAGTGAATTGATATTTCCTGTTAACTTAGCATCATTACAGTGCTGTTTTATTTGTGTGAAGGGTGTTGCCCAATATTGTCTTATGCAAGTATAGGTTTAATGCTCCCTATAATCTGAATCTTCCTTCTGATTCTCTTTAAAGGTATTTTAGTGGAATTAACCGAATACCCTCAGAGATCAAATAGGAACGCAATGGATTGTAATGCAAAATTTTCATATAGTGTAAAGTTGTACGATCGAATTGAATTGTTCCGAACAACAGATAGTGAAATACACTTAAATCAATGATGCAACTATATGTGATGAAACGAAATTCCATGGGCCCTTCCCAAAACTTTCAACATTTTTTGAAATGCAATTTGGCGACATTTGCAGTGAGACATAAATTCTTACGACTTTGTCAACGTCAATGTGCTATATTCTTGAACGATTTACTGAAAACCGGACGTTCCCCGGCTTGCTATCAATAATCCCTTTTTCAAACGAATCAACCGATGAACCAACTTTTAACATCACACATGCATGGTCTTTGTTTCTATTTGGGCGGTGTAATACCTTATGAGGGTTGTAGACGGTATAGTTTAGCTCCTGTACCTCCTATTGTAATTAGGCGACCAGTAGAGATATATTGGATTATCCCCTTGGTTTTAATTTGTTGTGGTATTCTATGATTTGTCTTGTGTGTATACAAAATTTTATTCTAGGTTAAGGTTCTGCTGTGAAATGAACGTGAAGGCCAACAGAGAGAGAGAGATTTTATTTCGCGCACCAGAAAAAACATTCATAACAATAAATAATGGCTAAAGAAAAAATACACTTCTTTCGGTATAGACTGGAAGGAGTGATACGATCATGCAGTCATCGGAGTCAGCTCCCTCCAAGTTTACGCTGATAAGTTCACAGTAAAATATGAGTATTAGAAGTGGTTAAAGTTCACGAAACATGCAAATGGTTAGTGTGGTTTGAGAGTTTTTGCATGGTTTGCAAGAAATTTACCCTGTATCCCAACCAGAATTCAACTCATGCCTTTCAACTAGCGTTTTAAAGATAAATAACTAATGATCAATATCTACTCAAAATAATAATTTCTTCTCAACAAAAGTGTAGGTAGGGTAGTGTTGTTTCCTAATATGTAACCCTTGAATATTCTATTACTCGCAGATTTATTTTCCGTTTTTCAGGTCGTTTCGTGATGATCAATTCATTGGCTAGCTTATTGAATATAAATGGTGTCTACATCAACAAAATTCGCTGATGTCTCATCCACGATAAATTTGAATTGACATCAATTGCGTCATAATAACTTAATGAAGAAATGATCCTGTTAAGTAACAATCCTAATTCCGTTATCCTTGCAGAAGTCAATATCTAAAAATTAAAAAAACCTTACCTTGGTAACCAATATATTCCTTTACCCTATCGCCCTACCCTAAATTAAATATAACAAGAGAGCTGTGCTCAAATATATGGACACGTCACAAGGTGTCGCTATTTTTATTCTGACACATAAAAAACGAATCTCTTGAAGTCCACAGAAATTTTTGAAATAAGTAAAAGTGATAGCCTTCTGGCGATAAAATTAATCTTTAACCACTGAAAATTTCAAAACAATTAGTCAAGTATTCGAAGAGAAAAGCGATTTTATCATGACCAAGCAAAAGAAAAATAATAATATAATATTGAAACGATCGTTATGTCCACAAAAGTGTACAATAATCAGCTTGGCGATATATTTTTCATAAAAATTCATCTTTACTGTTCACTCCTATTTATAGAATCGATCAATTCGGCAGTGGAAAACAATATAAATTTATTAATATGGTGTGGCCAGTGATTTTTCATTTATTCATATATATTTTTTAACTACCAGTATGTAATTTATCATGTTCTTCTTACTTTATAACTTCTGTATGGTTGTGTGTGTGAGCGTGTGTGAAATATTTTAGGTGAGTGAACACGTACCACTTCTTCTTGGCAAAACCCTCCATCTTATATTCTGTGCGTTTTCAACCTTATCTAAGATTTTGTTTGCTCTCCTGATATCATAATCGGTTTTTATTTATTTATGGAGTCGAAATAAACTTATACTTATTAATCGTGATAGATGAAACGCGCGCTACATAGCTTGGACAATTTCGAAAGCGCAGCCTGCCATGTCTTAGCAGGCTACATATGAATTGACTTTATAAGATGCTTTTCTTGCTGTTGTGGAAATAAAAACGATTTCCGCAGGAATCTTATGCTGTACATAGATTTCTTGTTCTTCCCGAATCTCGCATTTCATTGTAATGTCCTGTATAAAAACACCTAAATATAAACTTCCTGTTTTACAGCGATTTTCTCAATCTTCCCGCCTTTTCCGTTCTTCCCACCATTTTCAATACTTACGTATTTTGTTGCAATTTTCTATATAAAACACCTAAATACTTATTTTCCGCATTCCCGAGATATTCTTACTCTTCCCGCCTTTTCCGCCATTTTCAATACTTACGTATTTTGTTTCAATTTTCTATATAAAACACCTGAATACTTATTTTCCGCATTCCCGCGATATTCTTACTCTTCCCGCATTTTTCCGCTCTTCCCGCTATTTTCAATACTTACGTATTTTTTGCCCTTTTCTATATAAAACACCTGAATACTTATTTTCCGCATTCCCGCCATATTCTCACTCTTCCCGTCTTTTCCGCAATTTTCCGCTCTTCCCACCATTTTCAAGACTTACGTATTTTGTTGCAATTTTCTATATAAAACACCTAAATACCTATTTTCCGCATTCCCGAGATATTCTTACTCTTCCCGCCTTTTCCGCAATTTTCCGCTCTTCCCGCCATTTTCAATACTTACATATTTTGTTGTAATTTTCTATATAAAACAGCTAAATACATATTATTTATTTTTTACGCGATGCTCTTACTCTTCCGACTCTCCCCGTCATTTGTCAATACGTTCGCTTTTCATTGCCGTCATCGCCATCAATTACCGTTGTTCCCGTCATCGCCGCTTATTTAGAGAATTTCCCTTATACCCACCCAATTTTCAGTGAAATTTCCCAAAATATCACATAGTTCCTACTCATGAGTAATATTTTCCGTAATTTCCGCTTTTCAATACAATTTCTTGTACCTACACATTCAAGTGTATATTTCCCGTTGCTCTCGCCTTCTAGTACAATTTCCCGTACATACACAATAAAATGCCCATTTCCCCAATCTTAGAGCTATTTCCCGTCATTCCCACTTTGTGTGAAATTCCCCGCTATTTAGTGAAATTTCCCCTACATACACTCTAAAATGCATATTTTCCCTATCTGAGAGCAATTTCCCCTCTTTCCCGCATTTCGTAACATTCTCCCGCTTATTAGTAAATTTTCCCGTCATTAGGGCCCTAAAATGCGGGAAACGGGAACGACGGGAAATGCACTAAAAAACGGGAACTGCGGGAACGACGGGAATTTGTCAATTTGAAATTGCGGGAACTACGGGAAATTTCACAAAAGACGGGAATGACGGGAATTTGCTTTAGGGTATGGGAAATATGTATTTTAGAGTATGTGTGAGGTAAATTTTCACTGAAGGGCGAAAGTAACGGCAAGTTTATACAGTGCTCTCGAGTATGTTCATCAAGATGGCGCACAACCTGAACCAAGTATGTGTACCAGGTTAAAGCTCAGGTTGTGCGCCATTTTGTTGCAAATACTTCCGAAGTGCCGTTTATTCTTAAGTGTGCATGTACGTAGTAATCGTACTATAATACATATTTCCTTTATCTTCGAGCGATTTTCCGTCATTCCCGTTTTTTGTAACATTTTCTCGCTTGTTATTAACGTTTCCCGTCATTCCCGTTTCCCGCATTTTAGGGCCCTAAAATGCGGGAACTGCGGGAACGACGGGAAATGCACTAAAAAGCGGGAACTGCGGGAACGACGGGAATTTGTCAATTTGAAATTGCGGGAACTACGGGAAATTTCACAAAAGACGGGAATGACGGGAATTTGCTTTAGGGTATGGGAAATATGTATTTTAGAGTATGTGTGGGGTAATTTTGCATTGAATAGCAAAAGCAACGGCAAGTTTATACGGCGCTCCCGAAGTATGTGCAACAAGATGACGCACAACCTGAACATAGTATGTATACCAGGTTAGAGTTCAGGTTGTGCGTCATCTTGTTGCACATACTTCCGGAGTGCCGTTTATACTTGAGTGTGCATGTACGGGGTAATTGTACTAACATACATATTATCCGAATCCGGTATTATTAGAATCTCTTAGTGAAATCTCCGTATCCACACAACCCAAGCGTATATTTCCCGTTGCTTCCATTTTCTAGTGCAATTTCTTCTAAACATACTCTGAAATGAGTATTTCCAGTACTTTAAAACGCGATTTGCCGTCGTTCCCGCATTTTAGATAAATTTTCACGTACATACACCCCCAAGCGTATATTAACCATTGCTTTCGTTTTCTAGAACAATTTCCCCTAAACATACCCCAAAATGAATATTTCCCGTACCTTAAAGCGATTTCCCGTCATTCCCGCTTTTTGTGAAATTTACCGCTTTTTAGTGAAATTTCCCGTAGTTCCCGTCATTCCCGTAGTTCCCGCATTTTAGTTTTTGCAATTTCCCGTCGTTCCCGCAGTTCCCGCATTTTAGTGCATTTCCCGTAGTTCCCGTCGTTCCCGTTTCCCGCATTTTAGGGTTGCCCGCGAACCACGGCCTCTCGTCCTGTCGTCCGGTTACCATTCCAAGTCGGGTATGGGATTAGTTATATTGTTTGTTTTCGGAAGCATGGACTTGGTGGTGGAGGAAGCCATAACCGACCAGCGGTTATGTGAACCACCCAACGACGGCGAGGAGTCCAGCAATCCTCTCGCACATAACCATCCCTGCATGGGATTCGAACATGCGAACCATCGCAGAGTAATTAGAGGTGCGGTGGCGAGCGTATTCCTAACGTTTAGCCCGTTGAGCCACACCGCCGCGCCAGTAGCCTACAATGGTTGTTTTTGTTAAGCCGTTGAGAGCAGGGTGAGTGTGGGCCGGCTGGGGTGCGGTACCGGTACAGCGGTAACTCGGTCCAATCATTTACAACTGTACAGCAGAGACAATAAGATTTGTAGCTTAGTGCCGAGGAATCATAATACAGTTATATACCGTACCGTACTTATACTGAGTAGACTACAGTTATTTAATCCCCACTACTCGCAAATAGACTTTGAAATATTTTAAGTGAGCCCTCCATGAAAGACCCTAGTGCAGTAGTGCTATATACAGGGCTTGAAACGTTTTTTTTTAAATTTGATTGCAAAGGTTTTTAAAATATCCATTCAAAACCAAAATATTTTTTTATCTCTAAGGGCAGATCTTGTTTAAATTTTGGGTCAATTTAATGTTCTTTCGTATTTTTGTTGAAATATTAATTGATTTTTTCTTGGTTTAACAAAATGAAATGACTCTTTCTCTTATTTCTTTATTCGATTAAAAAGTTGTTTGAAATATCCAGAACCTTCGTTCTGTACAATAACCATGGATATTTGGTTATTTCAAATATGAAAATACAGGTTGACACTTCATTTCAGTATTTGATAAAAATCGTTCGTAACTGCAAATTATGCCCAAAATTTAATTAAAAGTTAGATTTATAGTAGACTAACTTCATTCCCAATACTGCAATAAAAGAAATAATCAAGAACATTTTTTTTTCCTGCCTTCAAGTTACAATATTATATTCTTATCAAGTTGTCATTGAAATTATTATTCTCAAATTTGTTCATTATCAGAATTATACAGTAGCCTATTGCTGTATTGTAATTGTTCCTTCTTATATACGGAAAATGTCCATACAAAGAGCTTCTTGTGTTCTCATATGCAGAAGGATTACATCACATGGAATTACTAAAAATATTCCTCATACAAGATCTGGAATAATCGGCTATCATTCATCTGCAGTAAATCGGATACTTTCTGATGACAATAAACTGATACATCCCCAGACAAATGTCTCTAAATCCAGTATTGCGTTTCGATTTTTCCAGGTCAGGGGCAGTGGATCCCCAATAAATACACAAGAAACCAATGAGCAGCTTCTTCATAATAAACAGGTGTCACAAGACGAAGTCGATAAAACTGTCTCCGACTTGACAAAAAGACTGAAGCTTTCCCAGAAAGAGGCAATTTCGATAAGGCTAGGGCTTCAAGAAGGATTACGGTTACAATCAACAGCAGCCAGAAATCAAGCAAAAATCAATGATTTGAGAAAATTTCTGATTAAAGTGATTATTGTTGGTTCAATAGTCATCTTTTTATTAGGTACAGTCTCGATCAAGTTTGCGTCAACTAGTCCGTTAAAGAAACTCGTTTCATTTGGAAAAACAGATTTTAAAGCTGAGATTCCTGATGTTTCCTTTGATGACGTTAAGGGTATTGATGAAGTAAAACAAGAGCTACAAGATGTTGTTGAGTTTCTAAAAGATCCAGATCGATTTACAAATCTTGGTGGAAAACTTCCGAAAGGGATGTTGCTCGTTGGACCTCCAGGAACAGGAAAAACCTTGCTGGCGAGAGCTATCGCTGGCGAAGCAAAAGTACCATTTTACTACGCGTCTGGGTCAGAATTTGATGAGATGTTTGTTGGCGTTGGGAGTTCAAGAATTCGTGGTCTTTTTGCTGAAGCAAGAGAAAACGCTCCTTGTATAATTTTTATTGACGAAATAGATGCATGTGGCGATGCCAGAACATCGTCCCCTCTTCAGCCGTATGCTAGGCAAACTATTAACCAACTTCTGCAAGAAATGGATGGTTTTAAAAGCAAGGAAAGCGTTATTGTACTGGGTGCTACCAATATGGGAAAAGTGTTGGATAAGGCCCTAACAAGACCTGGTCGATTTGACACCGAAATTAATGTCATGCCACCAGATATTAAAGGAAGAAAGGAAATTTTGGAATTATATGTGAAAAAAACTGTACATGACAGTGATATTGACTTGGATAGAATTGCTTGTTTAACTGGGGGCATGACTGGTGCAGATCTATCAAATTTAGTGAATCAGGCAGCTCTTCGTGCTGCTCAATTACATAAAGAATTTGTTGAAATGGAAGATTTTGAGCATGCTTTGGATAAACTTAGAATGGGCCCTGAACTCAAGAGTAGATTACGGACAGAAAAAGAATTGCTCAATACAGCTTTCCATGAGGCGGGACATGCTCTTGTGGCCTACCATACTTCAGGGGCTTTGCCAATCTTTAAAGTGACTATTTCTCAACGTGGTGGAGCTTTGGGACATACATCATTAATTCCTACTCGGGATGATGAATTGAGTACCACGAATGCAAAAATTCGGGCGCAAATTGATGTTGCAATGGGCGGTCGAGTAGCAGAAGAAATTCTATCAGGAAAAGAAAATGTTACAACCGGTGCATCTAATGATTTAGATGTTGCTACAAAACTCGCTTATAAGCTAGTTTGTAATTTTGGAATGTCAGAAACTTTGGGTTTTGTTGCGTATGATTATGACAATGTGAGTCCAGAAAACAAACGAATTATTGAAACTGAAGTGAATACAATTTTAACTGATTCATACACAAGAGCCAAAAAACTTCTTTCTAAATATGGTCAACAACATAAACTGCTTGCCCAAGCACTTTTAAAATATGAAACCTTGACACAGGAAGAAATGAAAGTTCTTTTCACCCAAAATTCTATTGAAGCTATTGCAATTCTAAGAAAATCGCAACAAATCCCTCCAACCCCGAATAGTATATTGCCGTCAGCTAAAGATTTACCAGCCGTTGATGTTTTGATGTGAATCTGTAAACTTAACGAGAAAAATTTCCAAATGGAACCAGGTTCGAGAATAAAAATAACATCTACGTTTTTCTTTTCATCCGTCTTCTTGTTATAAAAATTCTTATTGTCTGCTAATTAATTATGCTGCATATTGAGGTAGTTTAGATTCAGAATATTGGTACTCCTGAAGTATGTGAACCAGAGTTGGATCAATTACGTCAATTCAGTTCAATTACAATTACTCCCCTAAATTTTTCAATTACATTACAGTTACTCCTTGCAAAAAATATCAAATTACATTTACAATTATACCATTTTGGTTGGTATTTACATTTTCACTTGCTCAAAAACTGTTGCACTTGATGAAGATTTGGCTGCGAAAAGTTTCTGACCCCAATAAAGATGGGGAGAACAGCTCTTCCAGTGCGTCATCAAGTTTGACGAAGCCTTGGTTGAGAACTTGATTTTCTTTCTGCAGTTGTTACAGCATGCCTCAGTCTGCTCAAATTTTAAAAATTCTGACAATGGTGCAGGAAGGGGTTCAACACAGTTTTCGGAAGAAAATTTTAGCAAATTACAGTTACAATCAAACAGAATGAAAATGCCACCATTACAATTACATGAAAATTTTGTAAATAATTGCATCAATTACAATTGATCCAACTCTGATGTGAACCAAAATGGCGGACACTTGAACGTAGTATGTGTACGATGTAGGCGATAATTTTATTCCAGTTTTCCTTATTTTAGTTCTATTATGAGTTCTGCGACTAGCCAAGTGACTCCCTTAGTATTTGCACCTGAAATTATGACCTAATTCTAACACGGTGCACATACTTCGGGAGTACCAAAATATTTAAATACATTTTAAGCTATAAATATTTTTCAACCAGAATTCTGAGTGTGTGTTTAGTGCAAATTGAAGTCGTTGCTAGGCAAAAAAACATGTGTGCAAACTTTTTTCCCCATGGACGTTTCACCCCATTTTTTTCGTTTACAAGGCGGTTTGAGGTATGACTTCGATTTTCAGTCTCATGGTAATCATTCAAAAATTATGTTTTCGTTGCTTATTTTTTCGTTTTCGCAAGTTTTTTTTAATCTTCAACTTCAAATAAATTCATTGAGAGTATGTATACACATACTGCATCACATTTGACGATGCTACATTGATTAGGATAGGATGGTTTTGATGCAAATGTTGTGGCACTTATTTTTTTAAAGTATATATGTTGAATTCAGAGCCAGAAGAAGGGAATACCAAGGTGATCGAGGATAACTAAATAATAAAACTAAGTATAAAAGGTTCAAGCAAAATTAGAGCAGCCGGCGCGACTTGAAGAAGAGAAATGTCGTTTTGTATATTATATATTTGCGTGTACTTGAATATGATGTATAGGTATATGAGGTAACAAATATTAGACAATAAATATAACATTATATATTGATTCAATTTAGCTAATAGTGAGTGATATCAATAGCCTTCGGCAGGCTCAGCTTCCAGGTTTCACACCTTTGAAACGTGGCGCTGTAGTCCGTTCTAGCAGTGCAACAATGACCTTCACAGCAACATCGTTCATATCGGCGAGTAAACTTTGCTTTAACCATATTATGAAATAGCTTAATTTTGTACAAAACTAATGGTCGAAGTCAAATTATTCAGAAAAATTCATGCATCAATGTTAAAACGTTCTGAGATTTTGTAGTGACTTAGTTTCAAATGTGATTCGAAGTCCCAACATGAACAAAGTTGATATATATACCTAAAAAAACTTAGCAAATATAAAACGTAACGAACATATAAATCTATTGGCTTTTACGTAATTTTCTTGATACACAATGGTAATTATAGTATAAGACAAAAACACTTTAAACCAAAATGAAATAAAAAGGTGGTTACGTGCTCGAAGTATCGGAAGATGGCTAATGGAACACTGAGAAAAACTACACAACACAAAGCGAGAAAAAAATGAGTCTAAAATGTGGGTTAATAAAATAAATATTCATTTCTATTTTTTTCTGTAATATATACAAATGAACTGAATGGAATATACATAAATGAAACTAAAACCCGAATGAAGTCGAAAATATCAACTTTAACATTTATTTAATACGGAAGACCTAAAAAATCTAGCAACTAAAATAGCACGCGGAATTCTTGCTGTAAGAGGGGTGAGAGCAGAAATTTTCACCTAGACGTCCGATTTGTGTATCGAAAACTTCATCATTCCAAAATCTCCTGTGTAAATTATTGTACTTGAAATCTTTTTTCAAATCTTCCCAATTATAATCACCGAGATTCAAATCTGCGTATTTATAACCAAAAAGTTGTTCATTGTAATAACTTCTATGCAAAGTCCAAACTTTGTTCTTGCTTGTGGTGGTTTCAGGATTCATGCTTTTGTTGCAAAATGGCGCCAACGGCCACTCGAATGAATGTTTCATGGGGTTGGAGTAGTCGTGATATACCTAAATCATAGGGAAACGACAATTGTAGGAAATTGCATGAAAAATGAAATTGACTAATCAGCAATAAAATATCCACGATGTATTTAACTTAGTGAATTGAGAGGTGTAGTATCGTTTTCAAAAAATATCGAACTTTATACCAAAAAACATTCTTAACGTGCTCCGTGCGGAGCGCTACGCAGGGCTACTCAACTATTTTTACCGAAGATCCGCATACAAAACTTTTAAAATATTTGGGTCCAGTTTTTCCAGAACTTATATTTCGGCATCCTTAAACACGCACTTCCTCCACCGACTAATGATTATTAGCTAATCAAGATTGTTGTGTTCTAGGTATTTTCATATATATTCAAATCTATAAAAGGGATTTTATAAAAGGAAACTTCCAGAGTGCGGCTAATAATTCAAAATGAAGAATTAGACGCGGTCCGAATTGAATACCCGAAAGGTCCGAATTTGGACCGCGGTCCGCCAGTTGAGTAGCCCTGCGCTAGGGCTCCATTAGAGAAACCCTGGGGCTTCTTGAGCTAAAAAGCTCGGCATTAATAAAATCTGACAACGGTAGCGTCGAAAAGTGGCAAGAAGACAGTAATTGGACACGAAGTGGACATTTTTAAAAAATCGCTTTTCTCTTCGAATACTGGACCAATTGCTTTGAAATTTTCAGTGGTTAAAGATACTTTTTTTCGCTATGACGTCATCAAAATTATTGCCATTGGATGGCGCTACGTGTCCATATATTTGAGCATAGCTCTCTTGTTATAATATGACATTATCTATAAATTCCTATAGATAATTTTATAACTTCATTATGGGGCTCTGTAAATAATAGTCAAGCTCTTCACGGGCTTCATACCCTAAAGAGTTTGAGAGTCCCTGCTAAAGAACATATTTTCTGATATAAATGAAATACGGTAATTGACGTGAAGCTGTCAAAAGTCTACAATTTTGAAGTCGCTGACAATTACCACAGCAAGGCAAATTGACGTTCCAAATTTTATTATGGTAAAAAATTACCAATTGGTTGTTTTAGTGCTTTCGTATTATCCTAGGTTGCAACGAGTTTCAAAGTACGAATAAATTGGTATTATAGGTATTTTTATGTCGTATCTCGAAATCAAATTAGACTCCTCAAATGACATAAGTCTATATTTATGTTTCCTGATGTACTATAAATCTGACTGTGTCGATGATTGGGATAAATCTAAATAGGTTTTCTTTATTAATAGTAAGTAACAAACACTCTTTATCAGAATATACTAAAGTAGACAAATATAAGAACAAATATGAATACATCTTTATATTCTGAAATCATAAAAAAAAGAATACAAATATTTCATACTTCCGGATACGCTGAAATTATCCGACTAGAAGTCCAATCAGTAACACCCGCATCCTCCTCTAAGTGTCTCCTCATGACAAGTACGCGGTCCATGGCGCTATGGTGAAGCATAAACGCTGGGTCGTACGAGGCGAACGTTGTTGTGGGCATTCCTATGTTACACCATCCAGCTGGGTCAGTTTTTCGTGGTGGATCGTAGCAGAAGCAGTTATGAATCTAAATGAATATATTAGTATATATTTCGTATATAAAATGTTTCAAGAGTAGCTAGTTCAAGATCCATTAAACGGAAACAGAATGTGTAAGTGTAGTGACGTGAAAATACCTATTTTTCGTTCAAAATGGCAAATAAAGAGTTACAAAAGGCAAAAGAAGAAATGTGCTTAAAAGGTTGTAAGCCATTGATTCAAAGTGATCAGGCGAGGCTGTGCTTCTTTCGAAATATATAGACAGAGTATACGACAAACAACAACACATCTTCAAGAATTAAAAAATCAAGTTTGTAGATTAGAAGTCGTGGAAGCACACAGCTTTAATAAAAAACAACAACAGTAACGTCTAGTCGTTTTTGAAAATAGAAGTAGCCCACTATAGTATCTATAGATATTAATACACAAATATTAGGTATTTGATAAATACTACATGATTTAAAACAAAACCATTTTCGTAATATTTTACTACAGATTTACTAAACAAATCCGGTAAAAATACTGATTGGATTGATACCAGCTTTGTGGCCAGCTGTTTTAGAATAGCTCGGCATTGAATTAGTAATTTAACAATGAAAGGGGAAAAAATTACTACATGTATGCGCCATTCCTTCGGCGTGCCATAAGGTCTGTTGAAATAAATTCTGTTACTCCGGAAGCATGCGCACCAAGATGTCGTAACCTGAACCCTAACCCGATACACAACCTGAGTTCAGGTTGTGCGCCATCTTGGTGCGCAGATCTCAGGAGGTCCTAAATTCTTTTTGAGATTATTTGGTGTAAACAACCGTTTATGATAAAAGTAGACTCTTTCACCTGGTCATGAGAATAAGTAGAAATAATTGAATCAAAATGGTAATAATGATGAGATAAAAGTGCACGTGTTGTTGCTTTTTGGAAGAAGTGTTCCATTAAAACGCCTGGATACCATATCCGACGCCTCGTGTGCCTGAATTATAACGGTATTATTAAATCTGTTCTAACGCCATTAATATTAAACACACAAGTGCTTTTATGTAAACGACATGATGTTCTCAAAAATGGTTTATAGGTTTTAAAGTACAAAATGTTTATTTAAATTGGCAGCTATGAAAACCTTCATGCTTGAAACACAAAAGGCTCTCGGCAATAAATTAATTGTACGAGTTGAAGCCTAAAAAATTACAGTATTACAAAATTCCTATTTGAAAGAAATATACAGTTCATCATACGGCAAAGTAAAAGGTTGGTAAAACGCAGCTTAATGAAATAAAATCTAAAACACAGGAAGCAATAGCAAGCACGCAGGCCGGTAAAAAGCATGGGGCAATTATGACATCATAACCACAATATACCCGTTGGAAAAACAGCAGGCTATGACACAAATAAATAGTTAAATACACGACGACAACAAACAAGTAGAAGCTGTATTATCAAAATAAAATGAAAGGTGAAAAATAATTAACTCACGTTTGATTTAGAGCTAGTATATGGGTTTGATGGAATGGATTGTGAACATATTTCTTCAGAATGGGATCATATATTTCAGGAAGACGAATCAGGTATGGTATGTCAAGAGCTTTTTCAGTCCAATCCCAGAATGGTATCCCGAGAGTTTTATTTTTCAAATATCGTTGAAGACCTAAATAAATATATTTCAATATTTTTTTTTCATTCAACAGTTTGGATCTAAGATTGTAACCTATCCCATCATGGTTTAATCTGAAAATTTAAAAAAGAATCTAGTGCATATTACTCGACATTCAGGCTCACGTCGTGTGCTTCCATTGAATGACTAATGTATAAATTTTGCATGTAACCAGAAAATGAATACTGTTTTATACAATAAATATGTCAGACAAAGACAAACTGTAAATTTTGCATGTAACCAGACAATAATACTGTTTTATACAATAAATATGTCAGACAAAGACAAACTGAAGTCCAAGTCAGCGGTACTGCAAGTTTGAATTCAAATTCGAAAATTTAGATCATTGTATATATATTATACTATGTAAAGATAAAATCAAATACACGAGGATAATGTAATCATATAAGTGTGTTTTCTGACATTCCCCATAAAACTTTTAGGTGTTCCGATTCGAATGTTTAAATTTTTTGTGATCGGTATATTTTATGATAACAAATTGCATCAGTGGTGTGCAACCTATAATACAGGAGGGCCAGATACAAATAACTGAGTGAAACCGCGGGTGCACCTTTATTTAACATAGGCTTTCCAGTAGTCGCAGGCACAATAATTTTGGTGATTGATCTTATGACACGCGCTGTTCGATTCGCATAAGCTATGTGTTAGGAGTTAGGGAATTGTAACACCATAGACATAGATAATAAATTGTACGCAGGTATACAATTTGCAACGCTAAGGGTTTAGAATTGCTCGCACGAATTATATGATCCAATGTATCATTGAACTAAATGGTGAATTTGAATAACAATATTGCTGTGTTTGAAGTAACTTACTCATTTCAAACTGTACAGTTATCAGTCTGTGCCAAGGTAAGAATAAAGGATGATGATGCCAACTACAGTGACCATCGTCGTGTCCTTTATACATCTTGTACCACGGGCAACGTCCAGGGAAACCATGCCACGATGCGATATTCTGCCCAGTAAAATAGAAGGCGATTAGCAAGCATTTACAAAGACCTTAACAATGCCAGCCTTATAATAGTGTGAGGGCGGAAAGTTTAGGCATTGTGCCAACGCTTCGAAAATGAATAAGTGGCTTTGGTTATATTCGAGCCAAGTTTTTTTGTCCAACCAGTGAAAAAATTCTTTATTCCAGAAAATACGGAGAAAAATGATAACCACACAATTTTACTGGGAATGGAAGACGCGGGGAGGCAAAATTGGTTATCGAGCAGAGACACCCAAGATTCAAATATTTAATAAAAGAGAAAAATTAGTTTCTAAACTACTGTTATTGTCGGTGACAACCATAATTATCACAGAAAAAGTTATGCTATGCTACTACATTTGTGGCCATCTGAAAAGGTGGTTAGGGGCAAGGCGGGGTATCATCGCGAGATTTCCATCTCAACATATATATATATATTGTCACAACAGATACCTTGGGCGAACTAAAAACATAATAAAAATAGTCAAAACGGTAAAAATAGTGTTTCATACTTTACATGCATGGTATAGTTTGGAGGTAAATAATATTTCGTCTTCCTGACTTGACGCATCTGATAGAGTGAAACAGGATATTGGAAGGACGTGAAAGTACGCACGTCGCAACTAAGCTGAGGGGAAATTCACTTGAACTTTTTTGTTAATGTTGATAACAGAATAAAAATGCTGAGTTTTACATGTTCATCCGGTAAACCTCATGTGTTTTTTTTTTACATTGTATCCAATTTATTACACCCTGGGTGAGGTGGGGCATGGGACTTGAATCCGAGAACCGAGTAAATAAATATGCTTGTGTGGGATTCCATGAGTTCGTAAAAATATGGGATCTTTTGTACAACGCTCCCCGCAATAAACACACCTCTCAACGCTGAAAAGAGATTGGTAATTAACCAGTTTGGGTTAGGAATGCAGATTACAAAAATTCAAAATTTCAAATCATTCTTAACCCCAAACGGGCTAATTACCAATTTGTTATTTGAAAAGTAGCGGGGTCCTTTTCTCAGATCTCACATTTTTGCATCAGTGGCGAGGGCTTTGTACCAAATTACGATAACCCAATACAATGACAAAAAAACGTGACGCTTTTTGAAACCGGCACCACATGCATATATTTAATAATTTCCAAATTTTCAAGACCACCATAGTTTGTACGGTCGAAATTGTCAAATTCTCGCACACTGGGTGCGTTGGATTTAAACCCGACATTTTAACCTGCGATGTATTGATGTTTTTGCGACATTTTCAACCTTGTGATATTACCTTTATACAATACATACCAGAAATCCCTTCTTTGATTTATCAGCTTTTAACTTAGTCATCGCTTGAATCAAGTCATGCATTTCCTCGTCCGTGAGATGACGAACATTCTTTCTGATTCGAAACTCTGAACAAGCACGTTCTCATTAAGATACAAACACGAGTACAACCCTAATATAAACAGTTTATTAAAAATCGAAATTATCCCACACGACAAAATTGTAAAGTTCGATATTTATTTAGAATTTCCCCTGGAAAAAAATTTTGATGCTTATTATTTTGGTATGGGATCTCATCTCATCGGTTGTGTGATCTAAGTGATTTTAGTTCGGGTTAGGAACTGAATTCTATGAGAATGATTTATGAAATTGAAAGCAAACCAATGCGTCATGACTGTTGTTGGTATTCGATTGAAATCACGGTGATATCGCGTATCTAGTGGCACCGAAACTTCTTTTTAAACGCTTCGTGAACACCACTCGCTATTTTTACATAGATGTAAATAGTTAGGAGTTTCAAGTAATAAAGATGACAATACAAATGACATGTAGCGCCCGGAATATTTTCCTTCTGATGGGTGTTATACATTTTTATAAATTATTATGGATATACAAACAAATATTATTTCAAACCTATATCTTTCTATTTGAGTATTTTCTAGGTTTTTGTGATTAAACACGAAATTTTTTTATCGCGATTTTTAATGGGTCATGGAAAAAGTCTTTCACCTCCTGTAATAGGTGCACAAGTCCTCGAAATGCTTCCTCTTCCCTCGCAAACGGCTGGTGTTTTCTTACCGCGTGATTTGCATATTCTTTCCCTCATTTGCAATCCTCCCCATTTAGATTTTATACATTTACTCCAACGACTCCATTTTGACCAAGATGCTGAATCAACAATGCAAGAAGCGACTTCAATGTATCGTTTGTTTAGATAAGAGAACAAAAATTATCAACCTAAAACTTGTTTTTACTAAACTCCAGAAGTGTGTGTACCAACATGGAAGGCAACTAATTTTGTTCGCCTTCTTTACATCAAGTTGTGTAAAGGCACTGAAAGCTGTGGGCAGGGGTTATATTCACTTGGCTAACACAAACAGTCCTCGAACTCGTAATAGAACTAAAATAAAGAAATTCGGAATAAAATTATGGCCTAACCCTAACCTGGCACAAATACTACGGGAGAACCCTAAATTTTATTCCAGCCTACCTCTGTGACATTCCGTGGAGCCAAAGAGAGCATAATTTTTTGAACAAACACATTTGCAACATCCATGCTCTTTATATATCTTATGGTGATCGCAATCAACTGAACAACTCAGTAAATCTAAATTAGGATAAAAATATACTTTAAATATTATTCCACATTTAAAATTAAAGTTATTTCTTGCTGAATTCGCAAAAGCAAACTTTTGGTCATATCAAGATTTTTTAGCTCCAGATTCACGCATGAAACAAAACAAAAATTCTTTTATTTGATTTAACAAACCTTGTTAAGTAAGTGATAATTGATATTTAATTGATCAGATCAATCTAACATTCTACGATTTATGTGTATTTTTGTGATCTGATATTTTTTTTATATTCAGGTTTCTTTATAATCGAGACCGATTTTTGGTAATTTCTGATTTTAAAAATCAAATAAAATACTAAATAAAACGACAACAGATGTATGAAAAAAGTATTATGCCAACCTAATATGTAAACAATTACGTAGTTTCGTTACGCGCACAGGAACGTATATATGAAATTATGATCCATGAACTTCCAAGGACATGAAACCCTGTTAAATGGAACCCACGGAATAAATATGTTTTGATATGAGAAATCAAAATCCATGTATCTGAAACGAAAACCTGTCTAACCATTCCCATTCCCGACATTGGCTCGTAATCTATAGAGAAACAGCTTGCGAGATGATTGAGTCGTTTTATCGGCTCTTCTAGCTTATACTTTCATCTCAGACAAACAAAATAATCTATTTCTCACTCATTTCGCGACATCTTGTTCCGTGGTATAGCGCTTCTTTATAAGACCAAAATGTTTTTTGATTATCGTTGACAACCTCATTGTTGTCTTCCTCTGGTGGTCGTAGAATCATAGGTTCTGAATAAAATTTTTTAGAAAGTTTGAAATACATCAGACCACATGTACTATTGCTCTAAAATTCTCTAGCCCTGTGGTTCTCAAACTTTATTTCAGGCAGAGCCCCATTTTTAGAATTTTTCAGGTCTCGCGTCCACTCCAAAAATAACTAAATAACAATAAGCTACAAATAACAGATAGTAAGACGAAAGTATGTTTTACTCAAAAACACGTTGAAAATACGAGGATTGAATCGCAATATCTAAACAAATTAAGAAAAGTGAATATCCAAGCTTCCCGCCCCCACAAAAATTGTCTACGTCCACCTCCACCGTAACCGATGTAGCAGAGTTACATAAAAAAAAAAACGATTGCTTTGACTCACCAGAGCCCCGACGATCAGTTGATACAAATTGTTCCATATCAAATTTGGTCCAGCCGAATGCAATTCTCGAGACGAAAATCAGAAGCAAGACTAACTTCATTGTTGTATTATTAATTTCCAACTTAATTAAATAAACTACACAAGAAAACGGGCCATTTAAACTCAATACAGTAATATAATTATATATATGAAAAACTCGGTATGTTAAATGTATATCTGTATAGTCAGGTAGTTGATAAACTACTATACGCTAATCAAATTTTCAATAGCCTGATATTGATTTTTTCGCACAGGTAACCGTAACTTTTGCTTTGCTTTAGACTTAAAATATCCCACTGCTTTGCAAAAGCATTACAACCACTATTGAAGCCGAATCTTAGAATGTACCGCGCCGCAATTCTTACTTTGGATTATCAAAAAGCGCACGATAACTCATCCTTCATTCCTAACTGTTGCTTCATTTGTCGCTGTCATGCACAGGATGTAATGAACGTTACCTCATAAATCCTGTCTGAGTCATCTCTCCAGATGGAGCGATTCCCAAAGTTTAAAAGGAAGCTACTTCTACTTACGGAAGAGTATGTCTAGCTAGACCAGCGTTTCCCAACCTTTTTTGATCGCTGACTATTTTCTCACCGGCGAAACCCTTTGCGGACTCATAGTGCGTTTATTGCAACCGTATATATACTCTGTGTGAACAGGCAATAAAGCCGAACACAACAGAATTTTAACGAATTTCAACAATGGCCTTTTCTGTCGCACAATATTCAATCCGTGACAAGGACAAGAATTTAAGATGTATTTCTATTTTAACTTAATTGTGTTCATGATAATTCGCGGTTGCGTCGAATTACGACAAGATGAAAGCATTACTTCTTTAAAATACAAAAAAATACAATGGCAATCTGTGAACATAATAATGTGAGAATATATTGTCCGATTATACTTAGTTTTGATACATATTTTTTGCGATCTTGCTAATTTGTTATCGCCGTTAGAAAAATCCTACTATCTGCTATAATTTTTTAGAAAGTTCAACT
The DNA here is from genome assembly GCF_013122585.1 of Styela clava. Lineage (NCBI taxonomy): Eukaryota > Metazoa > Chordata > Ascidiacea > Stolidobranchia > Styelidae > Styela > Styela clava. The sequence continues at coordinate 12,646,376 of NW_024102837.1, forward strand.
TGATTTAGTACTTATTAAAAATATATTTAAAGTATATTAGTAAATCAAAAATGCATATTCATTGCCATGGTTAATTATTAATTTTATTGTGATCATTTTAATCTGCGGTTGTGTTGACGAAATAAAAGCAATACTACTCAGAAAATACGATGACAATCCGTGGACACAAAAATGCGTGGTAAAGTGCCCGATTATATTTTGTTTTGATTCGTATTTTTGTGAATTCGTCAAATCTGAGCTGTTCGTACAACCCCTACGGCTGTACTGTACCAATGTATACCAATGTGGCGGCAGTGAAACAAAGAATCCTAAGGGGAAATGCCCCGGTACGGTAGCATCCAGAATTTTGCGATTTGCAATGTCGAAAAAGCGTTTTTAATCGGTCGCGGACCATCATAAAACAAAACTTATGCTGTACTTCGTTTTTATTTTTAGTATTTTGTATTGCCGCTTTTCAATTTAGAAAATTTGGGTTGCCACCATTGACACCAAACAGAAAAAAAAATTATTCCTCGGTGTGAGAACTCGCGAGAAACACCACTTAGGTATTTATCGAAGCGTGTGCAGATTCGTGTTTTCGTCGGAAATCCGCAAGTGAGTTGTGAAATCCGGTTCCATTACATTTGACCCACGTACATTTGGACCCACGACAATTGCACCTGCATACTATTGCACCTATGGATTTGTTTTGTTTTACGGATATTTGAACCCATACTAACCCTAACCCATGGGTTTTTAGCACCCGCGTATAGATTGAACCCGCGGATATACACATGGGTTCAAATGTACGTGGGTTAGGAGCGAAAATCGCAAGAAATGTTGAAAAAAAAACTCGTAATTTGGGCCTGGCTACGCTACTGAGTAGAAACGATATCTTATTGGACGTTTGGATTTTAATCACGGAAGCTTCAAATGTATTTGTTGTATTTACTATAAAACTGTTTATTATTATTTTATCACTCTGATTTATTATTTGATAATTCCTAAATCCAACATGTTTGAGCATCTAAAAAAATATGCAATGCCGGAAGCGTCTGATTGTACTAGATTACAAGCATAGTGTTGGTGAATCATAATATCAAGGCTTGTATAAAAAGATTCTAGAATCTAGATCAACATTTCCCAACCGAAAATAATTTTGTCGTTCTTGAGGAGGGAATTTGCTTTGCATTTGCCATAGTAATACTAATATTCTACAGTTTTTTTTATAATCATGATATTATGTATATTATACACTACTTAAACTGTACAAAAGAGGAAGTCCAACCTGCACTCTTGATAAGGACATTAGATAAGGATTTATTGAAGATTGAATAAACAAAGTATATAGGTTACTTTCTGTATACTGACGGAGGGTTGAAGGGTTCTAAAATAGGCTAGGCGGGGAACTACGGGTTGACATTTTAACCAAACTCAGCGAAGTTTCAGTGAAATATAAATTAACGAAATAAAAAAATCCAAACTGGATAATCAAAACTCGCAGACATATTCAACAAGATGAATACATAAAAAACATCGGCATAAATTAAACGCATTCAATTTAAAATACGAAATGTAGAAAAGAACGAAGTAGTTTTACTTCCGAATCAGATTCTAATAATTGTTTATCTGATATTAAAATAACAATTGACGGCAGAATTGGATAATAATGATATAAAATATTCAGAACACGGTACTCCCGTAATGTGGGTACCAGGTTAGTGTAAAGCCATAATTTTATTCCGAATTTTCTTATGTTAGTTCTATTACGAGTTCGGGGACTGTCTGTGTTAGCCAAATGGGGGCTCCCGAAGTATGCGAACCAAGATGGCGGACATCGGAATGTAATATGTGTACTAGGTTAGGGTTAGGCCATAATTTTAGCTATAAATACTACGGGAGGCTCTTGGCTAGTCTTCGAACTGATAATAGGACTAAAATAAGGAAAATTGGAAAAAATTTATCGCTTAACCCTAACCTGTTACCCATGTTACGTTCCGATGTCCGCCATCTTGGTTCGCATACCTCGGGAGCACCGCCAAATGAATATACCCCCTTTACATAGGCTTCAGTCCCTTTACGCAACTTGATGTAAAGTAGGCGAACAAAATTATTTACCTATGTATTGGTATACCAAATCTGGAGCGCCGAAAAATCTATAGAGCAGGGATGGGCAACCTTTTCCGGCTCGCGTGTCAAAATCGGATAAATTTAACGACAAAATTCTTTCGCGTGCCGACCAAAATTGAAAATAATGCCTTGCTACTTTCAAAGAAAAAATACACAATAATAGACCTTTAAAACATGTACAGACAGATTCACAATTCTGAAAAATATCAGTCCGACAAAGGGATTTGATTACTTTTCTCATTCCATATCAGTGAGACTTCTGTTGCTTCATTATCGCTGTTGAAGATTTTACATTTGGTTTATATTTTGTGACTTTTAAAGAAATACAAGAACAACTGGTTTCATCTCTCAGGCTACCCCTGTTACGAGACTTATTAATGAAGTTCATGACTGGGAACAGAGATTTTTTGAGACACGATTCTCGGGAATGGCATCTCAATCACGCTATAGTTCGTTTTCTGTCCTTCTCTCTTGCTGTATTCCCTTCCCTAATCGCTTATATTTTTTTCGAACCTTTCCGAGTCTGCCGAACTCCTGCGCTATTCGGCATGCTCTCGTCGAATCCCATCGCACCGAACGGTTGAAATTAGGAGCCAAATCACAAGTTTATCAAGGCTGTTTCGTGCAATGCTTTAGAAAATGAACTTCATGGTTTAACCTCAGATGCCAAAACTTCGTGTGAAAATAATAATGTTTTGTCACAATAGTGTAGGTAGGGAGCATGCGTTTTTTGTTGTATAAGTTATGCGGGTGAAAAGGCGAAAAAAATAAAAAAAATATTGCGACTTTGAAAATTTAAAGTAGGATAATATGCCTCAGAAACGTTGGTAGTACAGGTAATTCGATACGATATGACTCGGTGCCATATCGAGGTTTTCGGAAACGGATGATGTTAATTTCAAGCAAAGCTCTGCAATTAATTATTCTCTGTCGCAAATTTATCACCTAATGAAATTTAAACACGCGCTGATTTTGCTCTCATTTATGTATATTTATCGCCTATCTTCGATTTCTCAGTAAATCAGAACAAATACTAAAATCTGTGGATGTTTTTTTAATAAAACGTGCTGGACTCTAAGAATATCGTCCGGTCCACTAAAACTTTTATCTGCGCGAAGCTATACATACAGCTAAGTTAATTTATCGGATGTTGAACGTTCAAGTTCAATGAATATCTGCTATGAACTATAGTTATTTTTGCATAATCAGTACATGAGGTAATAGAAAAGTCCCATAATATAAAACTGTTTCAGAGGACCTTTGCCGAACCTCTGGAACAGCTTCACCAAACCCCAGAGGTTAAGAACCACTTCCATAAATCAATAAGAAATTAGTTCAAATAAATAACAGATTATTAAAAAACGATAATTTAATGAATTAACGAACACCGAGTTTCATCAAATAATTCAGAGTCTTGAAACTGTTTATCTGGAGGAGAATGATCTCGATTCTGAGGATTCGCTCGCGTGCCAAATGAATGGGACCCCTATAAATGCTCACCCCTGCTACAGAGGAATCAATCACAATTTGAATAAATAGATAATAATTTATTTCCGAATATCAATAAAATACACATTGCAGTATGAAAAAAACAACGGTTGTTAAATATTATCAGAAGGGGCGGGCTTACTACAAGGTCGACCGACCCCAATTAGGTGAAGTAAATAGATTAAAAATACGATAATTTCTATGATTGTTTTAACTGGAATAGGGAACTATGTTCTGTTGTCAGAAAACCATATTGAATTGTTATATAATTAGAAACAGTACTATATTAATACCAGTTATCATGTATGCGGAAATCACTATTATCTTATACCGAGACGGTTGTTCTACGTTGACTCACTATAATAACAAATATGGGCAATCATCAACCTCTTCCAAATATTTTCAGGTCGTTTGGCTTTGTTTACGTTTTTACGTGAATTCATTCCTGAAACCAATGTTTAGTATTGGCAAACATTTAAACACCCAATATGTAATTTATGTATTAAAAATGTTTAGGAATCCTTATTTTGTCGACAGAACTTTATCTCGTAGTCTTTTATGAAGTTAATACAGGACTGATAGCTGGGAAATGGCCTAAAGTGGGTACTCCCGTGATGTGTGTACCAGCCTAGGGTTAGGCCATAATTTTATTTCAATTTTAGTTCTATTACGAGTTCGGGGACTGTCCGTGTTAGCCAAGTGAATATACCACCTGTCCATAGGCTTCCATCCATCCCTTCACACAACTTGATGTAAAGTGGGCGAACAAAATTAGTTCCCTCCATACCTGAACACACCCTTCTCGACCGCCGAAAAAATGCCTAAATGCGCATAGTTAGCAGTGGTGAGATTGAGTGGATTCTAGCGAACCCCATTGTTAATTGTTTCAAGCGACCACAGCAAATAGGTAACGTTCACCGTGGCTGACAATATTTGTCGTTCCGAAAGTGTTGTGAGGTTATGTAATTTATGCGTGTAATGAAACATTTTCTAAAATGAGGAAACCCGCTGATAGTGGGTTCGATACAAAAGAGAATGCGTTCGAATTTCTTTCGAACCATCGTGAGATCAAAAAAAAATAATTTTATCGTGATTCCATTACGAGAAGATCCACGTAGGTTTTTATCTTACACCGGTTCCACCGGGTATTATACAAATTCTCTTCGTTAAAGTCCAACGATTTGCGTATTGATTTCAGTCTCGGACTCACATATTAACCCCGGGGGAGGGGCAATCAGAGATGCGGTGGCGGGCGTATTCCTAACGCTTAGCACGATGAGCCACACCGCCGAGCCGGTCTAGTCTAGTATGGATTGCATGCAATTGCGTGCAATCCAATGAATCTTAACATTATTATTTAACACATACTATAAGTATAAACCCTTGCCAATCTAATTTCGGCATGACTAAGCTTATAAACACACCTTTTGTACCGGAAGTATCACTGTTCTAAGATCCACATAAAACGGATAGTGGGTTCTTGTTCTGTGATAGCATAATACATTATTGATTGTAAGTCACGTTTGCATGTAGCTAATCTATATTTACGAGCTAATCCGTGTTAGTGGTAGTATTTTCCTATGACTCCGCGAGCGCCGAGACTGGGCTTCCACTATCCGCTCCCAACTCTCTAGTTAAAACGAGTAAAATCTTGGTTGTGTATTAGATTCTTCAGTTTAATTTAAAACGATAACGGTAAAATATAAAAGTCTCAGTAAAAGTAAGTATGACAGTAAAAGACTTAGTTTGAGGCAGAAGATTTTTGTTGCAGTTGAGGTGCGTGTCGCAAGAAAACGACCCGAAATCGTAACGCGTCACACGATCAAACAACGGGCGACGCGACCCGGACCTAGGTGTCGCTATTTATTTTATTTATGTCGCTATCAGGTTTTGACTGCGGTTCCATTGGAGAAGGGTGAAATTTGACAGCTGGGGGAGTCTTGAAGTCACAAAAGATAAGAAAAGCCGGTTTCAGGCGATCGGTTGATGCGTTGTAACTCGTAAGGATTTCCTTTGAATTCGATCGTAAAATACTTATTGGATCTTTAAATAACTCTATATGGTCTAGTATAGACGGGCTGAAGTGCTCTCCTTGTAGAATCAACACGAATATAGACGTGTGTTGCATAACTGTTTAGGAGGCTGCTCTCGAGTCGGCACATTGCGTAGTTTGGTAAAAAAAAATCGGCGCATCTTGTTAACATAAATCCTAAATTGTCATACCAGTCTTCAGGATTTTCCATAGCGCAAAGAGCATTTTTTAATATGCGATTCGCGCGTTTGACTATAAACTATTTATATGCGGCGACTAAGGAAGAGTTCTAGAATGGTCTGCGCCTAAGAAAATCATTGGATCTGCCCAAAGCTTGCACTCGAAATATTTCCCGCAATCTGTCTTGATCCTTTTTGGTGCTCCAAAATATGATATCCAGCCGAATGCAAATCCATTGGCAAAACTTGTCGGAAATATTGGACAATGGGATGCATTCTAATCAACGCGAGGAACGATCTACACACATCAGAATGTAGTTATAGTCTATGCTCAAACCAAGGGGATCTAATATATAAACGTTGACGGTGTTGAATCTATCGCATGGGACATTGATATTTGTCATCTGGGTATGACGTTGCACTTTTGAACGCTGGCGTTTAGCGCATTCACAAACCCATTGCCTAATGTTTTAGCCATTCTGGGCCACACGTAGTGTGCAGGGTTGCCATATTGTCTTTTTTAACGCCAAATTTGCCATTTTTGGCTTTGTTCAAACACCTTTGGCGTTAGAATTTCGTTTGGCTTTTTAGCTTTTTTAAGTCTCTTCTATTATTATTATTGTCTATTATTAAAATCATATGAAATACAATATTTAGTGTGTGACAATAGCCTATTGCTTATTAAGCTACTTAACATTTGGTTTTCCCCGAGCTTCGATTTCCTTGTCTGTTGCCTTAACGCTTGACCATAACAAATCAGAAATAATTGCAGTTTCTGCAGCTGCTCAGACAGATGTTCAAGCAGGGTTGTAAATATTGCCTCGTTTTTAGCTTTGACTGTTATTTGTCAGTTTTTAGTTCCGTTTCCAAAAAATAGTTGTATAACTTAATTGTCATTAAACTCAATATGTCTTCCCATGGGCTTTCGTTTAGTTTTAGTCTCACGAACGATGTCATTAACTAAAATTAGCAATCAGTAGTCCACCTGTAAGCGACACGTGGTTAGTTTATTTTTGTAATAAAAATGATGGTTTCAAAATGTTTAGAGAGAATGTTTTAAGGTATATCACATACTGAACCTTGTGTATATATTGAATTGTTGAATAATGCTATCCGCTTGATATTTTTTTTTAACTTTTTCATATAGATGTCAGCTTAACTGTATTATGTCGAATGTAGATTCTGGTGCTGCCATTCAATTAATCCTTTATACTTTTAAACCCTTCATCCCGCTGAAATGGAAATCGCCATGATAGCAACCGAAAATACAACTTTCAATGGGAAAGACATTACTGTGCTGAGGGCATCAAATCATGGGGCTTTTGTTTGCTTTTTCTGGTTGTTTTTTTCGTCTTGATTTGGCTATTTTGATCACTGGGATCTGGCAACCCTGGTAGTGTGATGAAATCAAATCAGTTGAGCCTTTGGCACCAGGATGTGCTAAACTCTGAATGTTGTCAAAGAGTTTCTTGCGTAAAGATTCGGGTACAAATGGCGTTAATCTATTGGCTGCTGATGTATCGAATGCTAAGCTAACGCTTAGTTTTGCGAATGGAACATCTACTAATTCGAGAGAATGGGATTTTTGAGATCCCTGTATTCCATCAGTTTTTGATTGTTCCTTTGAGCGGCATAAAGTTCATGCAAAGAAATTGACTGTGGAGGCTGAAAAAAGCTATCGACGTTAATGCTTGGATGAATTGAATTCATTTGAATACAAGATAATGTGTCAGTGACAGTATTAAGTCAGACTTTCAAATGTCTGACGTCATCAGTATATTCGGAAATTACTTCAAATGACGTGCCTGTCTAGAAATAAATCTTTCAGTAGGTTTTTTTTATGGCTTTACCTAAAGCATCTTTATCTTTCACAAGTTGAAATTTTTGATCTTGTAGCTGTATGCTAAAATGACGTCTGGCTGCTAAGAGTTCGCAATCAAATACCGGAGTAGTTGCTTTGTGTTAAATTGAGTAATTTTGAAAATAATTCTGGAGATGACCATTCGCCGCCAACACATTTCTGAAGGACGGCTCCCATTGCCACTTAGCTGACGTCGATTACTAAAGAGAGAGTTGCAGTATGGACGGACAGGCATTATTTCAGATGCTAGATCTGATTTTATCCTTTCGAATTATTGCAGTGTTATAGGCGTCTATTTGAGTGACTGTCGCTTGTTCTTACCCTGTGAAGCTAGATCATGCAGTGGTTTTGATAGCCGCACAATCCTTCACAATCGATGGTTGTAGCATACTAGACCGAGAAAGATCTGAGCTATTTTTAAGTATTTGAGAGATCCCTAGTCGATTGTCAATCAAGAAAAACGCCTCAAAAATCGGAATGCGTCACTCGACCAATCAACGGTCGACGCGACCCCGACCTAAGTGTCTCTATACACGTACCAAGTTGTTTCATGATGCTAGGATCACATACCTAAGCGGAACCGACGTGATTTGAGTCCTATCAGAAAAATCAAAATTCAAATTCGGAATAAATTCAAATTCGGAATAAATAGTTATGTTCTACTAGTTATTCAAAATGCCTTTGCATATTGGTATTGCACTACCAACCACTATTGCACGAGATTAGCTGATTCTTGCAATCTGAATACGTCCAAATTCATGACTTCTTTAAGCGCTATTGTTCTGTCAAATATGCTTACAATACATAACAGGCAAAACAATAGCTAAAATTCTGTATGTAAATACATGGTATAATGATATATCGATGAGGCAACACCACGTCATAATGCCCATGGTATTCAGCAAAGTTGCATTTTTTATATTAATATGTTGAATCTGGTAAAGTTCTGTTTGTAATGTCTTCTCGGTCTTATAGATGCATGTACTCAGGGTTGCGCCGTTGCTGTATTGTGCAATGTGTGTTGTATGAGAGTAAAATGCGAGGGTGGCTTACAATAGCTTTGATGCAAAAATCGGTGTCACTGTGGTATCTCTCTTGCTTGACGTGATCTCAATCGCATAGAGACATTGTCATAAAATTCGGTTCCAACAAGAATCATTGAGATTACACGACACACGAGAATCAATGCCATAATTGCGTCATTTCAGATAAGTATTTGTCTTTGATTGCTATACGCACGTCAGTTATTAGAGAATGTCATACAGTCTCCGAAACATTACACAAAACGCAATTGCTAGTATTATTTGAACTATGTATGACTGAAGAAATCTTCCCTTGGTCAGACGAAACGTTACATGAAATATACTTGTGTTAGTGTGCAGCAAAACTTTTGATTCACGTATGCCAGTATCATGATATGATGAATCACATCCAAGAACTAAAATAAGGAAAATCGAAATAAAATTATGACCTAACCCTAACCTAGTATATATACTACCGGAGTACCAAAATGTCTTTGTAAATGCTGAAGTACGTTGTTGTCTTTCTCTTACTTAGTATATATCAGTATAAATTTATTTCAATGGACAAACCATTGAAAAGTCGGAGAATGTGCTTGGCTTTTGTCATTTCTCTTATTTTTGCTTTTGTAAGTGTTCGTGGAGAGTTTTCGTATCAAGTATCCCCAGGAGTAAGGTCTGAAACTCGTAGCCCCGGTGAGTAATAAAAAAAATGATTTTTTACAAGATTATAGATTTCCGAAAAAAAAACGAGCAAATTAACACCTTTCAACATCCTAATTAGAATTTGAAACCGTGATTTTAATGCTTGATTTGAATTACCCATCAAACAAATTTTCTTTAAATTTTAATCAATCATACAAAATTATTTCAAGTATAATTTTATTCTAGAGTCTATGATACTACAACCTCCAAATGAAGACGATGATCAAGACGAGTTGGATAGCATGCAGAAAACACCTTGGTCGTATTCACAAGTTCTACGCCAAGAAGAACGATGCAGTGAAAAGAGTGAGTCTTAATTTCCATGACTTAAAATAACGAGGCCCTTTAAACCGTCCTTCAATTTGTAAACGTTTACTAAAATTCATTACCATAGATTTTCCACAGCATTAGGTTATGTGGAGTTTACTATGTAGTAAGGGTGGGCAAGCTTTTGGACCAGGAGTCAAAAATTTTTCCCACCTATTCTGACGGGCCCTGTAAGTGTGTAAGAAAAATTACATTTTATGAACAATATTTATAGTGTTACAAAGCAAAAATGGAAAACAATATGCTTCGTGCGAAAATTAAATTTACCCACAGTCTCAACAGATTCCCCGAGCTATTTTTAGCTAAAACATCAAATTTTGATTTCAGCTTGGTTGTGGCGGCATCAGGCGGGCCAGATTGAATTACCCATCCGGTCGGAATTGGCCCGCGGGCCGTACTTTGCCCATGTCTGCTATATAGCTATTAGCTGTTTTTTCTGATTGTATCGACATGAAATGCTTTAAAACTTGCGCCATTTCTATACCATGATGATTTACAGCAGCGTTTTTCAGCAATTTTTCATCACGACGCAATTGTTGAAATTAAAGGGAAATTTAATAATACAGAAAATATATAAATAAAATTGACAAATCATTCAATAAAACCGATGTGCTTGAATATTTTTGCACAAAAGATTGAGTCTTGGTTTTATTTTGGTGATATTGGGTTTCAGTACTGGTTCCGAATTTGATCAATATTTTGTTTCAACATAAGTTAGTGTCGAAAAAAATTTGGTGCACCCGAAGAATGTGCACCAAGATGGCGCACAACCTGAACTTAGTATGTGTACCAGGTTATGGTTATTGGGTTGCGCCATCTTGGTGCACGTACTTCAGGAGTACCGAAGATTTTGCCACGAAGCCCATTGTTTCTTTTTGCAACTCTGCTTTACAGGATCAGTAAGTAGCTTTTAGCATTTTAGGGTTTACTAATCTCTGAGATCAATCTCCTTTGTTCACTATTATTACTATTTGCTATATTCTTTAAGATTTACTGGCATGTTCCACTGACTGCGATCACTACAAGGTTCATAGGAAACATGGATGCTGTGAGTGTTTTTGTTCGAAAAATTACTTACTTGTTGGATCCACAGAATGTCATAGAGGTAAATGTATTCTAATTTGATTTTTAACGAAAAACAAGAGAAAGTAAAACTCTAAACATTTAAGTATCATTCATTCTGAAACAAGGGAGAAATGATGAAAAATATGGGCACGAAAGCCAAAACGAAGTAGTATTAAATATTTTCCAGTTGTTTTCAAAATAAAAAAACTCCTATCGCGGATCCGCCAAACGGCGCGCAATCGTTCATTTTGATGATGTCATCACACAGAACTTCGAAGTGGAAAACGAATCCTATAGAGCTCATAGAAATTTTCAAAATGAATGAAAGTGATAGTTAATGAGAAAGAGATTTTTTCCACCCCAACGAGAAGAGGAATACAAACAACAACAGAAACAATTTAACAAAATGATCCAAAATGTCTATTCCGTGTCCAGCGAAAAAACGTTTCCTTTTAATTCCATCGACGGAAGGCATCACGATTCCACGAATTCCAATATAAAACCTAGTTTATACAACTCTTTTTAGCATCTTGGTCAAAATGGAGTAGTTGGAGTGAATGTATAAAAACGAAATGGGGAGGATTGCAAACGAGAGAGCGAATATGTAAATCACGAGGACGAGAAGCTGCAGGGTCTTGTGCGGGGAGAGGAAGCATGTCGAGAACTTGCTCATCGGTTACTGGAGGTAGTAATATATTTAAAATCACTGACATTTAACTATAAACAATTGTCTTACAATTTGCCATTTTTGGTTTTGTTTTGCACCAGTAATACGACACAAAAGGATGTCGTTGTGCATCAGTTGCAACATATGAAAGTCAATATCTGTAACGGTTTCCGGATTCGCACCGTAATTGACTTTGCTAGATAAGCAAGCGACTACGACATTCTTTCAGCCTTTATGGCAAATATTGTGAAATTGTAATTTTACTAAAGAAATGATGTTTAAGATCAAAACAGAAAACCTGTCATAGGAAAAGTATGAATCATTTTGTTGCTAAGACTATAATGCTGCCAAATCGTATTGTAAGTGTTGACAAGTGGCGAACCCAGTCGTGGTCGTAGTGTAGTACAATGATTCAAATTAATTTTGTCCATTTTTGTTCGCTCTTTTCGCAAAAAACTTATTTTTTCATATAGACTTGGTACTTGATCTTGTACTGTTTTTCAAATAGCGTGACCAGAACCAAAAAAAAACGGCGCTCCAGAAGTGTGTGTACCAATATGGACGTAACTAATTTGTTCGCCTACTCCACATCAAGTTGTGTAAAGGGACTGAAACCTATGGGTATAAAATTATGACCTAACCCTAACCTGGTACACATACTACGGGAGTACCGAAATAACTATTGCTAATGTCATGTTCACGGTATTAATTTCATGTATCAGAGTTCCGAATCAGAAAGAATGTTCGTCATCTCACGAACGAGGACACGCATGACTTGATTCAAGCAATGACTAAGTTCAAAAAGGACAAGTCAAAGAAAGGATATATGGTACAAAGCATGTTTGAGTGACTCTTTGATTGACCTATGTATAACCCAATTCACTCGTATTAATTTATTAATTAAGTAATTATCTAAATCCACGTTTCCCAACTGGGAAGAAATTTTGTCGTTTTTGGAGAGGAATTTTGCTTCGTATTTGCTGTAGTACTGCAACTATTCTTTACTTATTTATTGTTATTACCCTAATACAGGTGTGCGATTTAAGCATAACACTAACCAAGTACCGATGAATAAATAACGAACTTTTTCTGGCGGGGGAGGAATAAAGAGTTCCAAAATAGGCGAATGGAGAACCACTGATATACATAAAAATTTTAATAAATGTATTTTTATTCATTAGGAAAAAAAGACTGAAAGCTAATTTTTTAATTCGTTAAATTCGAATTTTTCTTTGATTATTCTTTTCAGAACATCGCATCATGGCATGGATGGCCTGGACGTTGCCCCTGGTACAAGATGTATAAAGATCACGAGGATGGTCACTGTAGTTGGCATCATCACCCGTTATTTCTACCGTGGCACAGAATGATAATCGTACAGTTTGAACTGGGTGAGTTGTGCTTGCCTTTTAAGCTACAGTAAGATTATAACGTCTCTAGATGGGCCAGGGAAGGCTATTGTGAATCCACTCCATTTGATATCATAACAAATAACGGAGTGAGTATCTTCAATGTAGATGCAAAGCGGATTCCAATATTCGACTGTCACCGCGCTTTCGCCATTCATAAGTTCCGCGCATCTATGTGTCGTTCTAGTGGCGGTGTTGTGTAATTTCCCCCGAAACTGCGAGGATCGATTAGCGCAGTGATTCTCAAACTTTCATGTCTGAAGAGGCAAAGACTTTCAACACTCCGTGGCCCCCTGCTTTTCAATAAAAAAACAAGAGAGCAACGCTCAAATATATGGACACGCGGACTAGAGCGAAGCAGGGTTTACCTTTGATGTTACCGGTACCGTACCCTCAAATAGTTCCGGGTTTTCAGTCGCAAGAATTTTCACAGTCAGCCGTCACGCTTGGCGGATTAAAAACCGTGTTCCCATAATTAAAAATTAATACAGCGCAACGCAATGGATGAAATATTAGATCTCATAAGATTCATAGAAAATTCAGGAATAAATGAAAGTAATAGCCTTCTGGCAAAAAAATCAATCTTGAACCACTGAAAATTCCAAAACAATTGGTCCAGTATTCGAAGAGAAAAGCGATTTTTTAATGATAATGACGAAAGAAAATAACAATAACAACAAAATTTTGAAACGATCGTTATGGCCACTAAACGTGTCCAATAATAATTTTGTTTACGGGTTTTCAGTTATTTTTTATATTCTCTATTCTGAGACACACACTTCCAGTTCCTACCTTGAATATAATTGGCTTGGAATATCCAGAAAATGGCGCATATACCATATATATACTTAGTGGAGGAACGTTAAACTTTTTATTAGTACTGGTGACTAGGGCTAGGAAAGGTTTATCAGGTAACCCACTATTAGTTAATACTAACGGTTACGATTTTACTTGACCGTTGACTGACATTTCAGGTGATAATCACCTTTATATTTTACAATTTCTTCAAAAATGATTAGGTCATCAAAAAAGTATCACCCGTGTCGTTTAATTCATAAGGATATCACTAATTCAATTTGTAAACATCAAGTAAATGTGAATGAATAATTGAAGTACTGGTGTTGCTGATTATGAAAATTTGACAACAACAAGTTCAGAAATATTTTCCGGCCAGAATAAAATTTTCACGATTTGGTTTCAAGAGCGCTTGTTTAATGTTATTTAACAAATGCGCATTCTGTCTCCGGGATATTGTCATAGTCGACATTTTAGGGGAGTGGTGACGGGTAACCGGTTAGTTTTACCCGTGGTTAAAGTCCTACTGGAGATACACATTCCAGCATGTTCAGTAGCAAGCTAAGCTACGTTGCTTTTATTTATATGGGATGAAACATTTCGAATCACTCATATAGCTAATTATGTTTAATATTTTAATTTATAGGTCTTCAAAGATATTTGAAAAATAAAACACTCGGGATTCCGTTTTGGGATTGGACTGAAAAAGCTCTTGATATACCATACCTAATTCGTCTCCCTGAAATATATGATCCCATTCTAAAGAAGTACGTTCACAATCCATTCCATGGATCATTTATTCCTGGCACAAACCATACGTGAGTCTGAAAATTGAGATATTTTTATCATGATGACGAGTTAGCAGTTCATAGACATGACAGTCTTTTATATTTTTTCGAATCACTGATATGTAACGGGTTACTTTGGGCGCTCCAGGTGTGTGTTCACTAATATGGAGGTAACCAAGTTTGTCCGCCTACTTTATATCAAGTTGTGTAAATGGACTGAAACCTATGGGCAGGGGTATATTCACTTGGCTAACACAGACAGTCCCGGAACTCGTAATATAACTAAAATAATGAAAATCGGAATTAAATTTTATGGCATAATCCTAACCTGGTACACACACTACGGGAGTACCCTACTTAGTCATTAAAGGAACGTAATCTTTCCCGTTCCGCATTGTTTACCCAATTTATCACACCTTGGGTCAGTGGTCGGCAAACTTTGGGTACCACTGTGGCAAATATACACACTACGTTAGAGTGCGGGCAACATTATTCTCTTCTTATAAACAATAGCCATACTAGTCTCAAATTTTTATACACCGCAACTCCTAATCCTGTGTTAATTTAAACTTCCACATTCGTAAAGTAATCGACATACAACAGATATGTGCTCTCGCTTACGCTACTTACAACAAACATAATAAATTTATTGAGCGAATTTTGTTTTATGCATTTAAAGTAAAATTGTCCGGGGGCGATAAGAAACTTGTCCGTGGTCCGAATTTGGCCCATGTGACGCGGTTTGTCGGCCACTGCCTTGGGTGATGTGAACCTACGATGCCATAATAGTAAAGTCTAACTCTTCAAATAATACCCCACCACTTCCATTATCTGGATTTGACTACATGCTCAAACTTGACTGAGGGCGATGCTGGCAAATAGCTCTCGCTGCTGAACATTTTCTTGTTTACTGAGCAAGAGTTAACGGGTCCAAATCCTAGTTCCAGGCAGTATTACTATATACACACAAGCCATAATATGAACTGATTCCTTTCTCAGGTATACCCGGCGTCGAATATGGTATCCAGGGGTATTAATGGACAATTTTTTCCAAAGAGCAACAACCAGAGCTCTTTTGTCTCACGATTACTCTCATTTTGATAGAATTATTTCGTCTTATTCACATGATCAGGTGATGATATTTTGGTATCCCCGAAGTATGTGGACCAAGATGGCGGACACCGGAACGTAGTATGTGTACCAGGTTAGGCCATTATGGTACAAATACTACGGGAGTCACTTGACTAGTTCCCGAACTCGTAATAGAACTAAAATAAGGATCATTGGGATAGAATGATGACCTAACCCTAACCTGCTACACATACGACGTTCCGGTGTCTGCCATCTTGGTTCACCTACTTCGAAAGTACAGATATTTTATACAAACTACACGCACTGAAAGATGTAGTTGTGCATGGGAATACGTGTACATACAGGGTGTCCATAAAGTCGCTTTACAATTTTACTTCTCAATACATCTTGACCAGGTTTGTCGTTTTTTAACCAGTAATTGTTTGAGTATTTTTACTTCATTTAATACATACTTGTATGTGAGGGCCTAAACAATATATGATATCGATAAATTCCCTTTGCAATTGTAAATTTTTTTAAAACTTTATGAACACCCTATACGTTGGATACTGAAGCGTATTTAAATATGTTGGTCCATAATTTTGTAAATTGATAAGATTGAAAATATTAACATCAAATTTGTTGGTAATCGGTGTGTTCCAGCCATGACATCTTGCAATATAATATTCTATTTCAGATTCACAACTGCTTTTGTTACAAAGCTCCCAGAATAACGGACCCCAAAAACTGGTGCGACTATGGGATGCTTGCAACTGCTTTCTCAGCTTTTGATCCGACGTTTTTGCTACATCATAGTGCAATGGATCGCACGTTTGCAATGAGAAGACATCTAGAAAAAAATGCCCGGGTGTCAGACTGGACTTCGAGTCGGGTTACTTCACAGTTTTTGGCGGTGTGTATATGTTTATTCAGGTTTTATTTACTTGTATATGTAGATTCACTAATTACTAGTTGATATATAAAAAACGCAAAACATCTGAATAGTCAAGTCAAAAAATTCGGTACTCCCGAAGTATGTGAACAAAGTTGGCGGACACCGGAACGTATGCATGTGTACCAAGTTAGGCCATAATTCCAATTACAAATACTATGGGAGTCACTTGGCTAGTCCCCGAATTTGTAACAAAGCTAAAATGAGAAAAATTGAAAAAAAATTACGGCCTAACCCCAACCTGGTACACATACTACGTTCCAGTGTCCGCTACCTTGGTTCACATACTTCGGGACTACCAAAAATGCCGCATATGAACCCCTGCCAACGAAGAAGTTGCAGTAGTGAAAATCTATATTTCTCAAAAAATATGGAATATGCTAAAACAGCCATGTAAAACAATGCCAAATAATTAGGGTGTAATTCGAAAGTCCAAATGCGACAAAAACTGAAGGACACGGACTGGATAGCGCACGATTACAACTTGGCATATTTATCCATACAGATATATTCATGGCTACACCGCTGGGTGTCTTGTTAGGATTGGCGTAAAAAAGCATCTCAGGTTTCGTACGCCATTCGTGGACTGACCTATAAGTCGCGCGAAAACTGCGTCGCCGCCATCTCAGATTCAGACTTAGCCTATATGCCGAGTGATTACGTAAACAAACACTCATTAACGAAGGGAATTGCCGTCGAACACATTTATTATAATGTATTCCGGAAATTTTGTATATTTATCTAATACACTTTCCCAATGAGGAGGTACACACATTCATATTTGTGTAGATTCAAGTACATTGCCAATTAATTGATCTGCATATTATTCATACACAGGTATCTGTAAATATTTCAAACCCAAAGAAACATTCATTCGAGTGGCCGTTGGCACCATTTTGCAACAAAAGCATGAATCCTGAAACCACTACAAGCAAGAACAAAGTTTGGACTTTGCATAGAAGTTATTACAATGAACAAATGTTTGGTTATAAATACGCAGATTTTAATCTCGGCAAATATTCATGGAGAGATTTAAACATGGATTTCAAGTATAATAATTTGAAACGAAAATTTTGGATGGACGAGATTTTGGAAACTAAATTAGGAAATTTAGGCAAGAACTTTTGCGACCATCCTGTATTCGACAAATCGTCTTCTTGTTATTTCAGCTGTTAGATTTATATAAACTATGCTTAACAATTGTTTTATTTGGTTCTCGGGAAATTCGCCGTAGGAAATTTCGCCTCATAGGAAAAATCGCCCTATTTGAAAAAGATTCGTTATTTAAGAGCATACCCTAACCCAGGGTGGTCCAAACCCAGTCCCGCGGGCCACATTTGGCCCGCCACTCCATTATCTGTGGCCCGCGTCGCATTCGGAGAGGAATCAAAAAATCGCATTTCGTGTTGTTTCGTCATAAAATTAACCAAAAAATCTTTTGACATATTGTTGCATTACTAATGTCACTGAATTGACTATTGTTATGGCTTGCTGAGGCGACTAGCGAAGCTGAACGAGCAAAGTTTTTGGCACTATTGTGGCCCGCGAACAATGCAGAAGTAATTTTGTGGCTCGCGGAGCTGCCAATCTTGGACCACCCTGCCCTAACCTATAAATCTGACTGTTTTTTATCACAAATATATACATGTTTTACAGCAAAATGCTCTTGCGAATTTTTCTATACGACGAAATTTCCTGCGGCGAATTTTCCGGACACGGTTTTGGTTTTCTTTCTACGCGTATAGGTAGTCAGGGCTGGCATTGATGGCAAGTCTAGAATAGTATAGAAATGCTGAAATTCTGTTGATTAAATTGTCCTATGAAAGACTGCATTAGAACTAGCGCTAGGGACAACTCATTCCAGCAGCCAGATATGGGAGACCTGTGGCTGAATTGAATATGAAATGCTTTTCACTCAATATCGTTTCTGGCAAGATTGTCACTGATTCTCAATTTTACTAAGTTTCTAGCTGTAGTATTGTTTATATAGTTTTTTACCCAATTCACTTTACATCTTATTTATTAACCAGAATATATTTGAATTATATATATATCACACGTCTCGGTTTAGTTGGGACAGTCCTGATTTTTTATGTTTTCCCGCTGATTTGCAACTCGCTTTACTAGTTCGGATAAAGAAAGAAATTTTCATTTTGTTATGATATAAAATATGAAACATATATATACGTTAATTTCACACCAAACTGTACTGCTGTTAAATCATCAAAAATGCCAAAAAATAAAGTGCAAGTTTTCTATTGAGTTGAAGAAATATTTCCATTATTTGAAGCGAAGACCAACATTCGATGCCCGTGATTTACCGACAAAAGTATGTAAAAGCCTCGGAATCGAACCAAGGCTGGATTGTCACAAAGAGAATATGACAAATTATAGTCACTTTGAATTGACGTCTTTTTGCTTCAGACATAGGGTAAGCCTGATTATAAAAAATTTATATACAAGCTGGACCAGAAGTAAAATGGCAGTTGTTTTTAACAACTGTTACCTCACTTTCGCCCACCTTGCATAATGTTCACTACGATTTTTCTTTCGTCTTCACAAATACACAAAAAATGGACTGATGTTGTAGGGTTGTCAGATCCCAGAGATCAAAAATAGCCAGGTCAGCCAACAAAAAAGCCAACAATTTTACAAAATCCCGTCATTTGAGACAATAGTGCAAAAAATAGTTGCAAATTTAATAATTTAATTGTCATTATGCCTTCCGAGGACGTTTAGTTCCGAGGAGATAGTGGTTTAGTTGCAGTAATCAAAATTTAGTCTCGTTTTAAATCAGACAAATCTTGAGACTTTTGTACATAGTGAAATTGTTGGCTTTTTGTGTCCTAGCCTGGCTTTTATATTACTGAGTCTGGCATCCCTGGTCTGAGACTGCTGTCAGTGTCTAGTTTAGCTTTGCATATACTTTATGTCGTGATGAATCGAGTACTTATCGTATACTGTTCAATAAATGTCGTTCGTCCAACTGATAAATATTTGAATAATAAGAACGGCCCAATACTAATAAAAATAAATCTTCCAGATGATGGACCGGGTTTAGTGTGCTTCGTGTCGGTTCAACTTTGCAATAGGGCGATCGAACAAGATAGCGATGTTCAAATATATGAACAGCAAGGACCAATAACTGGCGCAGTACGGGCAGCCAGTTCAACTCACACTGATATACGCTATCTAATCATACAAATTGCAAAACAATACAATGTTTCAGCAACTAATAGAAAACTTTAAATTTACGTATCAGTTGAGATTGAAGTTGACTATCGTCAGTTCTGTGCTTTAGCTGCCCTAAAGCGGCAAAATCGGGAAGTCGCAACGCTTAGATCACTGACGGAGAAAAGAAGAGTATCTTGATGTTTTGTCGGAAACAGAAAGATATCATAGCGGTCGCACGTTTTCTCCAAAACATAGTCGAATGCAACCCGAGGAATCGAAAATAAGTATGCGTAGATAACAGAAATTCTTCCAGATTGATCGGAAACTACAGTTAGTCGATGCAATCTGGCTAAATGAATCTAACAAATTTGTAATTCTCGTTTTATAGAATTACATTTCTTTTAAATTTCTCTTTCTTCTAGATTTAGAGGTATTCGCCCACGATTTCTTCGCCTGCCTCATTTGTTCCGCCCCCCATATATATATATATACCCATTGTGAATATTTTCATAGTCTTGTGAGTATCAGATCAATAAAATTGAAGACATGTAATATATTTATTTATTTTTTTCATATTTACGTCCAATTTGCACAATCAAAACAGTGTTAATATATCGTCTCGTTTTAGCATGCCTTGCTAAAATAAGAGATAGAGATTTGATAATATCAATTCCGTATTAAAGTATTGTCCAAATAACTTCGAGGCAATTTCAAGATAACAAGATACTCCCTATGCAAGCAACGCCATGCGTATGCCATGAATCTGGCACAAGGGTGAAGCCCTGGGGTCTTCCTTGTTATTCCCTGTTTTCGGTAAATCTTACTATTACGTGATCATATTCAGGAGGAGTGGTAAATGCACTTCCACTCCACGCCAGCGATGACATAGTTACATTGAAGCCGAAATTATTCAAAAGCAGATTTTCCTGAAATAATAGAAAGCATATACAATATGTTTTAGTGAATGGTCAAATATTTTTGAGGTTTGCTAAAAACAAATCAGCCCAAAATACTCAATTGTAAAAGCCTTATTAATATCATGCGACATTTTCGATAAGAATATTGAAACCGCCACCGTATAAAAGCAGGAAAGACTTAATTATCTGAAGGTGGGTTCATCGCATTTAAATGAGACATTCCGTCTGGCGTTACCCAGCTACTATTTAAGAAAAATACATTTCACCGATGTATGACAGGTCATATGATATTACAAAGAAAGGCAACAAATTACTATTGTATAATCATAGCCTCCCGAAATACAGTACTTTATTATTTATTTTCAGGGCCAGGCTTATACAGTCTAGCTTGGGTAATATCGGTGCATTCGGTGGCACCTTAGATATCAATGGTGGCACACGCGAATAGCACCGAGCCAACCAAAAGAGTGAAACGTTTTTTAGGTTTGTTTCCTAAGTATACAACCTTGCGATCTTATTTCATTCCTGTCCATAATTCCACTGGATCTGCATTGATGATTTGAACAAGGAATATCGAAATAGCTTGTATATCGATAGCAAACTCTTCATTCGGAAAATCCGAAATCATCATGTGCATTTCATTGCAGAGGGCTTTAGCTGTATGATAGTCCATTACCGGTTTTTCTATACTATTCACTACCTCCTTCAAAGTTTGCCCCTTGACGTAGTTGACACCAACAGTAAGCTTCTTCAAACCTTAAATAATTGGAAGATAGAAAACGGTAAATCTTGAGGAAATGCGAAACCTGAATATTTTTATATCTAATATATATACTTCCTCTAGAATTATTATAAAGTTAACAGTCATTGAGGCAGTCGAACATAGTTTAAAATATGCATTACGAATTTTTTTTTTATCATGATATTCTGCACAATATTGTTCATTATTTGAATTGAATGGCCAGTATTCAAGCTATGACTCGTTGCGTTTGCCTAGATTCCTAGAACATTGGACGCAATACGCAATTTTATAAATTGTAGATGGCCGACAAGTCATCATTGAACCCCATCAAAATGTGTTGTTTTGGAAAATATTAAATAAGAAAACAGGGCAATTTTAGTTTACTGTGCAACACTAAAGAAAATGAAAACCCGAATTGTAGTGAAAAATGCCAGAAAGTCATCGGATATGAGTTTTCGCGCAAACAAGGATACATGCACGGCTAAAAAGTAGTGAAATCAGTGGTGCTTTCGGGCGTTTATTTGTAATGCAGTAGTTATTCATAAATGGCCTCATTTCATATACTTTTAATACAGCTTATTACCACAAGAGAATGGAATTAAACTTCTTCGCGTATTGGCGTGTTTTGATTGAGATTCATTTGCATAGGTCAGGGAATATTTAAACATATCAAAGTATATCATATAGGAAATAGCCATCATAGGAACTTGTACTCAAGAAGCGAATTTTGTAAAATCTCGCGACCCAAGAATATGCCCAAATACTAAACGGCATGTATTTCTTCTATGGCGCAAAATTGAATTCTTAATACAAAAAACAATCATCCCTACATAATATTTATTTTTGTATTATTTATTTTATCATTTCAACATTATTATTTGTTTGCATTAAAATAAATAAGTTTTTACGCTGTGATCACTATTGGGCAACAATTAAATAATACATACAGAATGAATAATAAAATTTATTAACAATGAAAAATATTTACTTTTCGGTTTTTGTTGAAATAACTAAGCAACCTGAATTTTTCAGACGCCCCAGCTTTCGGTCGGTTGCGAAACAATGGTTTTAGATATTCAACCTGCGACTACATAATTGTCAAGAATCACAGCATTCTTAATCTTTCTTTCTTCAAAAGTAGAAAGCAATATGGTATTACAACAAATTCATACTCGAAACTAGACAGTAACAAAATTAACCTGTTTCCGGTTAAAATAATGGAAGACATGTAATCATCCCATGCTTGACAAAAATGTCAGTATGCCAAAATATTAAAAATGTATCATTTTTTCAACAGATATAGAGCATTTACTATTCGTTCCTAGAAGGTTAATTCGATTACATTACTTGGTTCCCATTATTGCTTTCCTGTTTCAGTAAATGCCTTGCCATATTTGTAGAATCCGAGAAGAAATCGCTGTGCTGTTTTTTTTTGTCTAAGCCCCAATTAAAGTTCATGAACCACAAAATCCTCTTTTAAGGGAAGCTGCAGACGTTTGCGTATTCGAAATAAACATGTTCGAATTGAAAATTTCAGATTTAACCAAAGATAATATTCTGTCAAAGAATGTATAGATGGAAAATGGCGCTGGTCATGATTTTTAAGGCCGATTGTTTGTGGTAACGCAAACATGCTTATTTTATATTTCATACAACAGGTCAACAATGAATGATATTGCGATTTAAGTATGTGAAAAAAAATCAAAAAAGATAGCTTTGTAGTGGCTCCCAGTATTTCTGTGGTCGCCAGCTAAGTTGCTTGGAGATCTGTCTTATTTGCCAGTATGCGTGGCCTTACTTGCAGCTATAATGTTTTAAAGTTCAGGTTGAGCGCCATCGGCAGCGCCCAAAATTTTATTACTCTATATGTCAAAAAAATGAGACTTATATATTTTGAATCTCCCGGAATGAAATGCCTCAGTCATACCTAACCACGAATGTTTTATGTTTGTGAAAAAATCAACGACGGTCGCCAAAAAAGTTCTATTTTCTGTAAAGCAATACACGAAACGAATCATATGATATTCTATTTAGTTTCCGATGTGAACGACTAAAGTACGAAGGCGACATTGAAAAATTAAGTAACTTCTCCCACTAACTTTTAAGTTAAGTCACACATTTTTCCATATAATTAGAATATATTATTGGTCAAGAATTTTGATGGAGAAAATTTGGCGCTCCAGAAGTATGTGTACCAATATGGAGGTAACTAATTTTAAGCGCATACTTTACATCAAGTTGTGTGAAGAGACTGAAACTTATGTTATGGGGTATATATTCACTTTGCTAACACAGAAAGTCCCCGAACTGGTAATAGAACTGAAATATGGAAAATCGGAATAAAATTATGGCCTAATCCTAACCTGGTACTACGGGAGTACCGGGAATTGGACCAACACTCGCGACAGTATTGATACATTTTGTCTTTGATCGTTCAAGAGATTAGCGTCCTGGGAAAAAAGTTGAAATATATAATGACTAATCTTTCAAATCCACAAAAGTAGTATATATATGTACATAACGTGTCAATGAAATTTATATTTTTGTAAATTCCATGATTTTTATTCAATTCTTTTGCCTTCTCATCATACATAGCTTGTGTAATGTGGACAAAAGCTTAGTTTGTAAATTCCAACTGCTGGTTTAGGGGTTGCCATGGAAACAGCTAAAGTTCGTGCATTGTCATTTCCTCTACATTTTGATCTACAAATTGGACGATGAAATTGTGGACTAGTTGTCATTGCTATCGCCCATGGTTCGCCATATAAATCAAATTCCGCCTTCCGGGTCAAAGGTCGAATAAATGAGCCTTTTGGGTCAAAAAGAAGAAGTGATTTTGTGTTGCTATCCATAACTATAAGATTTTCGTTTTCGTCTGTACAAAGTCCTTGTGGAACTATGGATTTCTTGACTCTTGTATCAAAACCACTTGTATCGAAACACTTGATGTAGCGTTGATTGCGAGTGTCGAATACCTGAAACGGACGGAGATAGAAGCAAATGAATGTCAAAGATGGCAAATGGAAATTAATATTAATATTCAACTACAATTATTTAGGTTATTTGTAATTTCTCTATAAATTACTTTAGGATTCACAAAATTCATTTAAAAAACCTCAATTCCTTCTCCACTGAGTTCTTTGCTCATGTTGTGTATTTTTTATATAATAATAACTTTTTTATAATAATAACTTTTTCATAATAAACATCCAAGAAAGCTGAGAAACAATTTAAAGAGGTTCAACGATATGTAGAAGCAGAGTAGAGTAAAACAGCTTATGAAAGTTACTACTAACTTTAATACACTTGGAATTTCGATCTGAAATAAAAATTTCATCTTTGCTGTTCGATGTCAAAAACCAGGGAAGACGAATATGGTTGTTTCTGAAAAAGTGAAAATACTATTGTTACTGTTAAACAAAAAAAATGTTCCTGAATAAGTTTGACGTCTTATTGTCGTTTTACGTGCGTTCTAGACTTTAGTGATAGTGTACTTGCTAACCATTATTTTCTAGTTTTCTATGGTATATACCTTATTATAATCTTTTGTGTTGCTTTCAATGGATTCAATTCAACAATCTCAGGTCTCGATGCAAATTGCGACACAATTTTTCCTGACCTTTGATCCCATAACGTTACACATCTTCCTCGCATATCAGTAATGCAGGTTGTTGCCAGAAGTCCACACTGAAAACGAAACATTCCATTAAGTACAGTTTAAATCCCTTGGCATCTGGCTAGCGATATAGAGGAGATGATATGAATAATGCAATGTTGGATATGTTCCGCAAGATAATACCAAAATAACAAGAGAGTGATGGTCAAATATATGGACATGAAGTCCACAACAAAGTACTTTTCGTACTTGTTAATTGATCACCGAGTTTCGCGTAGAATCGCGTTAAATCAAAAATGTCCGTCACGCTTGGCCAATTAAAAACCGTGTTTCCGTGAAAAATAAAATATATCGAAATTTTGGCAAAATATCAGCTCTAATGTTTCTTTTGGCGAAATGAAACTTATAAAAGTCTGAATCAATACACACTAACGTTGAATACTGGCAGGCTAACGACAATAGACCTTATTCATTAAAAACCCATTGTACGTGCAAAAAAAAAGTGATGTAAAAAAATATTTTTTTAACATTAGCTCTTATGGGGAATGTGATCACCAGAGCAGAAATTTGCATTTTATGTAATTTTCTAGATATCTTTCATTGTATACGTGAGCAGTTTTGAGGATAGAATATTTTTTACATCTTTTTTGATATTTTTATTATGATAAACATGGTCAAGATTTTTAATAATCGTCCATTGAAATTTTAATGAGCGCGGTGTTTCCGATGACGTCATTCTCACTAGACCATGAGATTCTGCCAACGCGCCGTGCTCTGTGGGATATGTGCTCCAACTGCTTGTGATAACAGAATACTGGAATGCCGGTACCGGGACCACAACTGCCGTTCAACGAAAGACCTACTTTGGTTTTGATTGGATGTTATATATTTCATGAATTCCATGTACATTTCTGGTACACCTTTCAAAATCCAATGGCCTAACTCAGTTCATATGTTGACGGTACCTACCATGTACGGTACCTATCCCAAAATTGGTGATGTTCAGGGCTGGATTTAGACCATGAGAGGCCCCTTCATATTTTTGAGCTCAGAATTTCTCTATATACAACACCACATTTAATTGCTTAAAATTTAAAAATATGAAAGCATTAAACTTTTCATTCTCCCCATTCATGGGTGTGAATTTTTAATTAAAAGAATGATAATTTACTTGAGGCAGTTTTGCTTTCAATTTCTTTGATCAAACAACCGCTACAGCCATACTTTAACATAGAAACTTCCAGCAGAATGCGCATAATAATAATTTCCCTTATTATGATGCAAACGACGCAATAATGGCTGTTTACAATGTGGTTGAACTTGTTGTATACAGAATTTTCTACTCTGAAAAGCTTGATATATATATATATACTTTTTGTAGGGTTTGAACTTGTCATGGGATGATGGGATGATGGGGGTGGATGCTGACTGTGATGGTCGTATCGCTCCCCAATCTATACCGAATAACTGTGTGTTTTGTATATGATTTTTATTGATTCAATGCTTGTATTCTGGTTGACACAATAAATCTCCCTCTCGTATTCAGTCATGTTTTTTAACCTAGTTACGAGACCGGTATTGTACCATTATAGGTTGGAGATATTCATCTTTTTTGTATACCGGTACCGTACAACTTGCCTATTGGCAAGATGGCCAACATTTTTGTTCGTAGGCCTATTTCAGTATTTACTAAATAATTTAGTTTTCACCTCTTGCAGCCTTGGTACGTGGTACCGGTAGTTTAAATAACACGTTCAGCATGCCTTGCAGTAAATTATTGCTAGCTGTATAGGTATATAATTGCGTAAAACCAGTAAACAAACGTGATAGAAATGGTACGGGTTATAGATTGTCAATGTTAAACGCTTCCAGTACCGGACGGACACGGACCCAAAGCGACATTAGGGCCGCATTTGCAGCGCATATCCCACAGAGCACGGCGCGTTGGCAGAATCTCATGGTCTAGTGAGAATGACGTCATCGGAAACACCGCGCTCATTAAAATTTTAATGAACGATTATCAAAAATCTTGACCATGTTTATCATGATAAAAATATCAAAAAAGATGTAAAAAATATTATATTCTCAAAACTGCTCACGTATAAAATGAAAGATATCTAGAAAAGTACAAAAAATGCAAATTTCTGCTCTGGTGATCACATTTCCCATAAAAGCTAATGTTAAAAAAAAATTTTTTACATCACTTTTATTTTTTGCGCGTAGGATGGGTTTTTAATGAATAAGGTCTATTCGATAAGATTATGATCTATTTGTATATGTTTCCCACTCTTTTCATATCGTTGTGGATCCCTCGTGCAGCATCACCACTTATATAGATGTCATAATATACAATGACAGCCATTCAACTCTGGAATGAAGCGCAAATATGGAATACCAAGTTTTAATTGAATGTAAAACATCGTACATCGTACCTTCATGTGTGTGATATGGCAACA
This sequence comes from Styela clava, assembly GCF_013122585.1. Taxonomy (NCBI): domain Eukaryota; kingdom Metazoa; phylum Chordata; class Ascidiacea; order Stolidobranchia; family Styelidae; genus Styela; species Styela clava. Next base: position 12,673,748 of record NW_024102837.1, read on the forward strand.
ATTTTGTACGTCGTCACTAGTCATATTTGCGACTAATTTTCCTTCAGTAGACCAAATCGCAACTCCTCTGCCGGTACATGCTGCGATGTACGAGTCGTCATCTGAAGCCGGCGATACTCCGAACGTAGACGAACCTCTGCGTTCAACTTTACATACATATTAATCTTATATATCATGTCAATTTATCACAAGTAATAGGACAAATAGTGCAACAATTACAGAAATTCAGTGTAAATACAGTGAGATTAGACAGTGGTGCTTATTAATATCGATTCGCACAAATATAAAGATTTTTTGTCAAATGTATCCGTCTCTATTTAAGGTATAATAATCAAACGTGGAGCTGCCCAAGAAATCAAACTTTTGTCAAATATGGTAGCCCACTATGCCCTCTACGAAAAAAATCATTCAATTGACGATTCACCACTGTCACCAAACCATACACTTGATTTTTACATAGATAAGTTATATGCGGTCAATATTTAAGGGCGTGTGTCCCACATTGACATTTAGAAATGTTTTATTCCTACCTTCTGTCGGAAATGAGTTCAGCAACTTCCCTTTCTTGTCCAGAATCTGAATTCGACATTCTGGAAACTTGGGAGTTGCAAATTCCGACGTAACAAGGTTTTGCGATCGTGGGAGGAAACAGACTGCAGGAATGCTGTTAAAAGTGACTCCAGTATCTTTGGATAAACGAGATTTCTGAAAAAAAAAAAAAAATTAATATCTACGGGCAACTGTTTATGTCTCATCATTATAATATTTATATCTTAATATATTCCCTCACCTGGCAAGATTTCTTTGATTTAAATTTATCCCCCGGCAATCCCACACAATGCAACAACCAAGGTGCGATGTTCCGGTACTTCTTTTCAGCTGCACAATGTGGTGACGCTTCCATGGTAATTATTTAACTGAAGGTAATTTATTTTAGTCAGAAGTTTGCCCATAATTGTAATTTAGATGTGGAAGAGAGAAATGTCTCGAGGCATTGAGGATAAATGAGCAAGTCTGTTGTGAAGTGCAATTTCTCGAACCAATCGATGTAAAGGAAGATTACGCACAAGAAACTCGATCAATACCTAGTCCATCTTAAACCTACCGTGTCTGGCTTGTATCTGTGAGGCTTCTCGAAACTGTCGATCGCAGGTGCGCTCTAAGCACTGTTTGTAGCAATTTGCTAGCCTCAAGCCCTGTGCTTTTTTCGTGTAGTATGCATGGTTCTAGTCATACCACGTCTAGCACCCTGCCCACATTTCGAAGAAATAAGCAAGACGTGGTCTAAGAATATGCTGATACCAAGGAGTAATGAGTTTCATTATTGCATTATATGCCTGTTTGGTTTACAGATGCTGACAGTGAAATCAAAATGTCTGCCACTGCGATATTTTTGGTACTCCTAGCTGATCTACCCCTCGTTACCCATTCTGCATCTTCTCTGCTAATCATTGTACAAAAAGGGGCTTAGATTTACCTTGTTTGAGAAACTTCGATGAGCATTGTGAATTTGTTTAAAAATGAGACATGCCATTTTTATGTGTAAAGAACTCACTTCACTTCAACAATGCGACTACTAATAAACTTTCACAACCAAATGATCACATTACCCATACGTACCGTGTTAAGACACCTTTCTTTTGTTCTATTTTATTGGTTGTAATCTGAAACAGCTTTGTAAACATTCGCAAGCAAGCAGGAGAAAAGCGCAACCCCGAGCGGATAGGAACACAGTAGTTCTTTGTAACATATCGATAGAAGATTTTTTACTTAGTATTTCAGGGAAACTATATTTTTTGATGCAGCCCCGACAGACAACAAAGAAGAGAATTTATAAAACAATTATTTCATAAATAATCATCACGTTCATAATATTTCCGAAAACCACCAAAGGTAAAGGTCCATGAAAACTTAGCAGTCGTAAAAGCACACTGAATGTTTTCATTAATTGCTTCGTTAAGAGGAGAATTCGGCTGATCGCGCAACATATAACGTCGTGGTGCCTTAATGCGATCAGTCAGCTCTCGAATTTTTTAAACTTGTGAATTCCATATGATGCAACATAAGAGTAAGTAACTTTCTTAGCTACACAGAAGGATTCATTTTATTTCCTGGCCGATCTTGGCGCGAAACGCGGCCTTCCGTCCGGCTTCTATTCACTCCGACCGACCGTCGCCAAAACATTAATTTTTGTAGGACTGAGATATTAAAATATATTGTATCTTCGACTGCATCTTATGTTCTGATTGTTTGTTTTTGATACGCAGTGAGGCCGCTTGGCAATAGGTTGTGGCGCGGCGTAAGCTTCCCGAAATATAAACAAAATGGGTGAGATTTCGTGTACCTAAACCAGTGTTTCCCAACCCGAGTCCGCGGTCTCAAATGAGTCCGCAACGAGCCAGAAATTCACTGTGGGCCGCAAACGTTTTTGCGAAACTTATCCATCAGCCAAGTTACGATTTATGTTAAAATTTACATAAAACATAAAGAGCAAGTTCATTCACATAACATTAATCGAGACAATAATTACTGGATAATGAGTAGGACTGGGCATATATATATTCGAAAATTCAACTATTAGAATAGCAATTTACTATTAGAAAATTTGGTAACAGGTGAAGCGACAGGTCACTTGCGCGTCGCTTAATCAAACGATTGGATTTCATAACTCACTTGCGGATTCCCGACGAAAACACGAGTCGGCACACGCGTGGATAGCTAAGTGGCGTTTCTCGCGAACTCGAGCAGCGAGGAATAATTTTTTTTCTGGTGTCAATGGTGGCAACCTAAATTTTCCAAATGGAAAAGCGGAAATACAAAAAATAAAACGTAAAACACCATAAGTTTTGGTTTATGATGGTCCGACACCGATTAAAATCGCTTTTTAGACATTGCAAATCGCGAAATTTCGGGTGCTAACGTAGTATACGTATCACGGCATTTTCCCTTAGGATTCTTTGCTTTACTGCCTCCACATTGGTACGTACAGTACTGGAGCGCCGTGAGTGTTGTACGAACAGCTCAGATTTGTCGAATTCACAAAAATACGAATCGGAACAAAATATAATCGGGCACTTTACCACGCATTTTTGTGTCCACGGATTGTCATGATATTTTCTGATTAGTATTACTTTTATTTCGTCAACACAACCGCATATTATGATTAGGACTGGGCAAAATATTCGAATAACGAAACGAATATCAAAATATTCGAATGGCATTTTACTATTCGAATACCCGGTACCACGTGACCTGCGCCGCTTTTCTTTAACAGGAATTCGCGCGTCGCCAAATCAATCGTGAATTGCGCGAGAATTCACAAACGGCGCTCGCTAGCATACAAAAGCGACAAATTTTCTTTGCATTATGATGTACTTTGTTTTCTTTTCACGCCTAACGTATCGTTTCATTTCCTTATTTTGCAGAATAGGCCCCCACCGTTGCGTAAATTTATGAACGTTCTGTAAATTATAAACGTATGACGATGTATTTGAAATAAAATTTTTCAGATTTTGTACTCCGTATGCCTAGTGAAATGTTGTTAGCCATAGCTCCATCCTGGGACAAGTTATGTTTTAAAAATGTAAACATTTCACTCGACCATGCATTGCAAATATTACATGTGTTGTATTTTGAAGCGTTTTAGCGGTAAATAATTATGACGTGACACCATAAAAATCTCGAGTAAAGTGTTGAGTTTGCAAATTCCGTAAATAAAATTGTGAATTACTCGGTAACGATTTTAGCTATAAGAATCGTCGGGGTATTGTTTGGTTGAAAAATAAAAGTAGAAACTTGAGGGAATTAGTTATAATTAGCGTCTGAACCTATATCAGGCCCAAAAGCCTTATGATCATGTAGAAATTCCCAAGCGCACAGCCAGGATTTTCAAAAGGGGGGAGGTGGGGTTCAAAATCGAAAATTCCCATTGCCGTCTGTAACAGTCACCGCGATTACGCGCTCGTTAAAGAGACGTTTTTCTGCGTATATTGATTTTTCTGTTGCGTAAAATATTCATTCCATGACAACTACGAGATTCCAAAATGTCTTTATATATTAATTTGATTATGTCAAACGTAACTCGCGGTTGCTTCCTTTTAAGTCAAAATTAAAACATTACTACTATGAAATTCCACGACGATCTGTGGACATAAGAGTATGAGATAAACTGTCGGGTGTATTTAATTTTAATACGTGTTTTTGGAATCTTGCGAACTCGTTATCGCCGTTAGAAAAATCTCAATAACTGATATAAAATCCCGTAGAGCATAGGTTCTCAAAGTGCTCCGTATGGAGCCCCGGGGCTCCGCGAGAGAAACCCAGGGGCTCCGCGAGCTATTCGATTACTCTTCAAAATACTGACTAATTTTGTAACTGTTCAAAGAAGCAATAACAGATTTGATAAAATCTGACAACAATATAGCCTCGAAATAGGGCAAAGAGGCAGAATTAAAAAATGACATTATTTATAAGCAGTAGCACAGCCAGGATTCTTAAGAGGGAGGTGGTTCAAAATTGGAATCGGAAATTTCTGCGCAACATTCTTCGCGATTGAAAAAAAAGAAATACGAGATTTCTGTTGCTTAAAATATTCAATCCATGACCGATGGAGCATTTAACGTGTCTCGTCGTTATAATGTAATTGTGCTCATCGTTACTCACGTTTGATTCGAGATTACTATTAGGATTACTAAAATGAAAGAATACTATTCTAAAAAAACATAAAATATGTGATAAAATGCCAACTACAAATAAATTGGGGTCGTATTTTTGCGATATTGGGATTTGTCAAACTTGATTTGTTCTTTCGCACTTGAGATTATTTTTAAGCAAGATATCGCCGTTTAAAAAATCACAATGTCTGGGCAAAATACGAACAATAGAAAATTATTTTATTGCAATCAGCTCCGTCGGTAGTTTCAGAATGAAAAAAAGGTACATCGCCGATCGCGCGCACAATTGATTGCGTGCGGCTGCGTCGGTAGTTTCGGAATGAAAAAAAGGTACATCGCGCTCACAATTGACTGTGTTTCGATTTCGCAGTTACTACGATGAAAACCTAACATAACAACAAATTTTGTGATTTACAATGTCTATAAGAGCGTTTTCAATCAGAGGTGAGTCTGCTGAAACCAAACGTGTGATCTTCCATTTTAAGTTTCAGTTTTAATATTTTAGAATGCCGTTTTTCAATCAAGAAATTTGGGTTGTGGATTTACCTCTTTATTGATTATTATTTTTAGCATTTCGTCGCCGATGACTATAATATGGTAACATGTTTTTCACATTGAACTCATAATTCCCCACGAGAACAAAAAAGCAATTAACGTTGTCATTGTGTAACAATACCTGTATATTCCGAGGGAAATTTTTGATTTAGGGAGAACAGCTTTAGTATAAAATTTAGATTTATTTATAACTTGTGTTAACCCTATTAAAAAAGGTTCAGCATTTTGAAATAGGTAAAGTACTTTTAACTTGCTCAGGAATATTAATATGAAAGTAACAATTTTAACATTTATTTTGGGGCTCCGTGAATAATATTCAACCTTTCAAGGGCTCCGCAACATCAAAAGTTTGAGAAACCCTGCCGTAAAGTACAATTATATTTCGTACAATGAAAACACCTACAAAAGTATATCGTTTAATCAAAAATACATATTCATCGCCGCGATTAGGCCACTTGTTAAAAGAGCCGACTTTTACAATGAATGATGAGTTTTCTGTTGTGCAAAGTAATCAATTCGTGACCGATAAGGGAATATATAAAATGTCTTGCTTTATTATTGTCTTCAATTTAACCAGCGGTTGAATCGACAAAATAAAATCTTCACAATTTTAATACACCACGCCAATCTGCGGACATAAAGTGTGGTAAACTACCCGAATATATAAAGCTTTGATTTCCTTATTTTCCGGACTTGTAACATAAAAAATCCATAAATCTGCTGTAATGTAATATCTCGGGTTAAAATTTATTTTAGCACAATAAAAATGATTGAATATACATTAGATTGATCATCTTATATATATCATCACAACCCGGGAAAAATTGTCCCGTTTCAAACCTTGTATTATGTTGAAAAAAAAATTTTCGACGGCAATTTAAACTTAAAGTAATGGATAATAAGTCCAATCCCGCCCACAATTAACAGTGCTTCGATTTTAGTGACGATATGTTTTCTAAACGCCGACCAAACATAATGTGTGCGAGAGGCACACGAAATTTTCCGATTTTCAATGTCTAAAAAGGCGTTTTTAAACTGTCGCAGGCCTCAATAAAACTCATATTATTTACAGTTTTATTTTCAGTATTTTTTTATTGCCGCTTCTCAATCAAAAAATTTGCGTTGTCCTCAGAAACTCGCCGCCGATGAACGTATATTAATTAAACTATCGCCGGATTCGCAATTCCGTGTGTGTACAAAAATAAAATAATTATCATCGTTAACGTCGCACAACGTTGTGGAAAATTTTTGATTCAGATTTAGAGAAAATAAAACTAACATAAAGTTGTTTACGGCTTAAATACCACGTCACGCTGATAATAACAATCGGCGATTACAGCAAAATGCTATTGCACGCGTTATTGGCGACTTTTTCAGTTTTAAAAAAATTTCAACGGCAACGCACGGGTATACCTAATATATAAATCTTCGATGTCCGCCGACCCGCAAAAATTAATACTTTCAAAAAATGAATCGGGCGGGAATACAGATTACGAACTTTAGGATCGCGGCGACAAAAACAATTAGCGATTTTGATGAATTTAACCAGTAAAAAAAACGCTTTGTTGCCGACTTTTCAAAGTTTCTTCTAATTTTCGAAGGGAGTATCGACCTCCGACGGACCCCCGTTGTATTTTTAAAAAATATTCGATTTTGCCCACCCCTAATTATAATGATCACAATTAAATCAATATTAAAGCAAGGCAATGAATAGTTTTTTTGATTTACTAATATACTTTAATTACGTTTTTAATAAGTACTAAATCAAGTTGTACTTTCTGGAAATTTATAGCAGATAACAAATTCTCAAGATCGCAAAAAATATTTAACAAAACTAAATATAATCGGGCCATATATTCTCACATTAATATGTTCGCCAATTTTCGTGGCATTTTAAAAAAGTAATGCTTTCATCTTTCAAGTCGACGCAACCGCGAGCCATGAACACAATTAAATTAAAATAGAAAGACATTTTAAATTTTCGTCGTTATCATGGATTGAATATTGTGCGACACAAAAGGCCATTTATACACTAAAAAAGTCGGCTCTTTTGACAAACGCGTAATTGCGGCGAATTTCCAATTTTGAAATTCGTTAAAATTCTTTTGTGCTTGGTTTTATTACTTCTTCACACAGGATACGGTTGCAATAAACGCACGTTGAGTCCGCAAAGGTTTTTGCCGGTGAGAAAATAGTCCGCGACCAAAAAAGGTTGGGAAACGCTGACCTAAACAATGAATCGCAAGGAGCATTGCAAAATATTTTGTGTTGCGCAGTCTGTCAGTTGAACACCTTTGAAGCAGCGCCAGTAAAAAGTATTCTTGTTAAATTGTTATTGACTGTTGGTGATTATCAAATGGAACTAATATGGATGTGGGAGCTTTTTGAAGTTGATTGTTTTCGTATATATATATACTTTCCTCACGTATATTTGATTCCTAATACTAACTGCAACATGTCTTGCTACTAGAAATGTAGTCGGACAATAATACAACACAACAATTAATTTCCACCACAGGCATAAGCAGTTTCGATATATTAAAGTCGATGCATGAAAAAAACTTAAACAAACGCTGACGTGACGAAAAGCTACTTTTGCCTTGTACTTGGTTTCAATACACAAGAGTTCTTTCATTTAGTTTTATAAAATACTATATTTTTATAGCATTAATTTATTGTTGTTAAATAAAATAAGGTGATAGACAGATCTGTATTTTCTCGATCGATCTATTTGATTACAATCCAAATACGAAACGTTAGTCTGATACGGCTGAAGTTTTTTTTTTTTACCAAGAAAAGCACTTCGTTGAACGGAATCGTCAGTTAATAAATATAAACCAATAAAGCAACTATGCAGGAATGGGTTGCGGTATATAACAATTGCCGCCTATCTAGCCAATAGTTAAACGATAAACAGGTAAAGTAGATGAGCAAATTTAATATGTTCCATGTTCTTGCCGAAGAGACCTTGACCAATAATACAAGTCAGTGAACCACTGTCCACTAGCGGTAATACACAAGAGCTAAAGTAGCTCCAGAATTTGAAAAGGGGTACACACTATATTGGAACTGTCTTTGAGCGCCAGTAACTAATACGTTTCGAAGCAATTTAATTTTTTTTTTTTACCTTACTATGAATTTAATTCTCTTGCCTACCTCTGATTATTTTGTACTATCAAAAAAATGAAGTCACAATTAACCAATTTTCTTGTGAATCGGATAGATTGTGAATATGAGTATAAGAGAGAGAGAGAGATTTATTATACCGTCAGCCAAAAATACAGTCATCAATAAAGGACAACAGCAATAAAATTGTTTTGGTATGGAAAGGAGGGCGCGATACGACCATACGGTCATCGAGATCAGCTCCCACCATATACGCTGATATGATTAGGATTACCATTGAAAGATGACCAGTGCCAAATTTGGGGATTCTTAAGTAACTTCAATGTAATACATGCGTGGTACTTTTGGTGGAAATTGATACTAAATTAGTTGAAAACGAAATGTTTTAACTAATTTTGATGGGTTTTAAAGTTTAAACGATATTAACTTTCAAAATATATGTGAAAAAAAAAATAAAATACGGTTTTAAACTACTAAAAATGTCTATTAAATATATTTTTCCGTCTAATTAAGTTGTGATCAGCAAAAAGTCAGTTTCAATTACTCTTGATTCCAGTTCGTTTCATCACATGTTGAAGCATGAAACTTTGCTGATATTCCCACATCATGAAGAACATTCACGAAAGCTGCAATCTGTGACAAAGTTGGATTTGGGCTCGGAAAATATCCCCAAATCATTTGGTGTGCTGAAATGTATAATTGTTGATATGTATGATGTTTCTAGGTAATTTGATACAGCAAACTCACTAGCTAAATCAACTTAGTTTATTTAATAGTTATAAGCGGCAGTGGTTTCAGGAATTTGCGCGAACTCCACAATCAACAAACCCGTTCTTGTTTTTTTGTTTTGTTTCAGACGTTAGACGACCACGACAAATGGATTGCGTGCATCACCACTGAGGACTAGTGTTATATTTTAAGTTCCGAAAGTTATGTATTAGATTTGTAGTTCTTCCGCGCCAGCATACATTTTCTAAAATGATGAAACCTATGGTCGGTGAGTTCGGTACAACAAAGAACCTTGTTCTTCACACTTTGAATCCCATCGCTGTCTAAAATCTATTATTTTTTTTACCTTCATCAGCTAATCCATTTGGTGGACAAACAAAAACCGCGAGATAATTTTCATAATCGGAAAGAAAAGCAGGATGTCCATCGGCAAGAAAGTGATCTGTTAAAATTGAATGCAGATAATTAGTTTATTAGAGACCAACAGTGTAAGACTAATGCCAACAACTTTTCAATTTTTATATTTTTTTATGAAGAGTTAACTGGCTTACCCATATCCAATACTGCTTGGTTATAAATCCCATGCATAGATCGTAAATGCTCGAGGTGATTGATCTCTGCAAATAGAAAGTTTGCGTTAAAGGGTTTGAAACATGATCTTCAAAAGGAAACAATACAGTGGCTAATAACCTATATAATGTAAATTAGTGAGTTTTCGTAAAACAACATACCTTTATTTGATTTGTCCATATAATAAATTCCGTTTCTACCTAAGGTGAAACGAAGATCATATTCAACAAACCTAAAGAGAACCACAACACAATTAAATAAATAAATCAGGAAAAACTACGAGATTCAGATATTTTATTTCGTCATTCAAGTATCATCAGAAAGCAAGAGAAAAACGTGGTAAACTACTAAAACGGGAGACATTGATTAACAATTGACGCGGGGTCGCGAAATCTTAATGAGTCATGCAGTCAGCAACACCTTGCCCGCCACCTGTATTACAGCAGCAAATTTATCAATGAAGCAATAGGATAAAAATTATCTTCAAAATACACAAATCATGGAAAAACAATAGATTCGAAATAACCCAGACTATGAGAACTGTCATCAAGATTCATCCAAAAATATAGGTACAAAATATATTATTTATCGGCATACTTTACCTGAGACCTCGTTCCTTCAGAACCACATCAAATCCTGATTCTGTAGTGGCGAAGTTGTTTAACCTGGCACAAGAGATAATGGAAGCTGCAATATCATTGGTCTGTAGTCCCGTATACCACGTCATTTCCGAAAGCTTTCAAATTCAATCGATAAAAACAAATCTGTGACACATGCATGGCCTCGCCCCGATGCTTCGATAGGCGCCGCGCTACGTTTAAGATTGAATTAATATTTCAAAAACTATAACCATGTATGAGTCAGCGTGTTAATTCTGTACTTGCAAGACGCGTAAAGTTACTTTAATCGTGATTTAGTACTCAGTTAAAAGGTAATAAAGTGTAAACACGGAAACATTTTATACTACATAATCTTAATTTTTATTTATTACCTTATTTCAACCCAGACTAGGCCCCGCTCATTCGTTCTTATAGGGCCCGTATTACATAATACCGACGCTGTCACATGCCCACCTTCTCAACGTCAATCTTTGTTTTCGTTTCAGGAAGGTAACATCTCTGTAATTCAGATGCAGTCGATAATAATGCATTTGATGACGTTAATATGAATATCAAAACCCTTGTCAACATATTGATATAACCCGAAACAATTTCTGCTATAAATATGTATATATCTATATACACATAAGTTTATAAATATATAAAGTGCTTGGTAAAAAATCTCGACCGTATCAGAATAATGTTTCGTATTTGGATTGTAATCAAATAGATCGATAAATGTCGATGAGTAAATCCCCTTATTTTATGTAACCACAATAAATTAAAACTATAAGATTTAGCCTTTCATGAAACTAAAGAAAAGAACTGGTGTGTATTGAAACCAACTACAAGGCAAAAGTAGCTTTCCGTCACGTTAGCGATTGCATCAATACATCCGGACTGAACTGCTTATGCCTGTGGTGGAAATTAATTGTTTTGTTGTATAAGTATTATTGTCCGACTACATTTCTAATAGCAACACAGGTTGCAGTTAGTAATAGGAATCAAATATACGTACGTCAGACACAAACACTCAGTATATATGGCGGTAGCTGTGAACGTTTTTAATGAAGGACAATGATTAAATAGCCAATGACTATATCTATTCCATGCGGTGTCGACCATATCCAATAATGCTCCTCATTTCCGCAAATACGCTAAAAAAAGTAATTCCTCGGAATTAGGCGACGACGATTTGGTACCTACTCGAACATATTTTAAACGAACTGTATTACTTGCGTAAAATTTTGTCATACCATTTTTTATTGAAAACCGCTAAAAATAACACTGTAAGTAGCTCACTATATGCCACAGGAAACGAGTAGCCCAACTGCAGCAAAAACTAGCACGTAACCACAATGCAGCAGCAAATAGATAAATATATATATGAAAACAGGAAATTTAAAAAAGCTCCCACATCTATATTAGTCCCATCTGATAATCACCAACAGTCAATAACAATTTAAGAAGAATACTTTTCACTAGAGCTCGACCGATATATCGGGCCGATATTGCTTGTTTGCCGATATATCGACCATACTCGGCAATGATGTCACTTTTGAATTTGTGACCTCCCCAAATTCAATTTTGAATTTCTGGGGTAACAGTTTTGTCTATATTGATGGTTGTTTATCATTTTGCTGAAAATTACAAAATAAAAACTTCCATTATTATTGACTAAATAAGGTATTGATAGTCTCTGGAAACAAAGTTAATAAAAATTTCACATGCTATCACAATATCGAAGGAATTTATCATTATCACGATTCACTTTCAAATACCTATATCAATTATAATTTTTTAATGACCCTAACCTATGCCCATAGTTATATTCAAAAACGTCTGATTAACAACTCTTTTTTTCCTGGAAATATCTAGACTGATATTGAAGTAGCAGGAAAAGTTACAGAATAACATTTGTTCGAGCATTAACTGGAGTTAGTTAAAGAAAAGTCTTACTGCCATGATAATAAATATCTAAATGAAACTACAGACTCGCAAGGTGCATCATAAAAGCGTGGCTCAAAATATGATTTATATTAATATCGGCATAGCGATATCGGTTATCGGCGTCAAAAAGTGATATCGGTCGAGCTCTACTTTTCACTGGCGCTACTTCAAAGGTGTTCAACTGAGTAATTGAGCAACAAAAGATATTTTGCAACGCTCCTTGCATAGCGATTTACTGTTTATGTACATGGAGCCTCTACGTTCTTTGTTTATATTCAGGGTAGCTCACGCCGCTCTACAATCAATCGCCAATCGGCCTCAGTGCGTATCAAAAACAAATTCTCAGAACATAAGATGCGGTCGAAGATACAATATATTTCAATATCTCAATCCTGCCCAGTCCTACAAAAATTAAAGTTCTGGCGACGGTCAGTCTGAGTAAATAGCGGATGGAAGCCGGACGGAAGACCGCGTTTCGCGCCAAGATCGGCCTGTAAATAAAACGAATAATCCTTCTATGTGGCTAAGAAAGTTATTTACTCTCATGCTGCGTCATATGGAATTAACAACTTGAAAAAATTGCAAGCTAACTGATCGCATTCACGCACCACAACGTCATGTGTTGCGCAATCAGCTGAATTCTCCAATTAATGAAAACATTCAGTGTGCTTTAATGACTGCTAAGTTTTCATGGACCTTTACTTTTGGTGGTTTTCGGAAATAATATGAACGTGATGATTGTTTATGAAATAATTGGTTTATAAATTCTCTTCTTTGTTGTCTGTCGGGGCTGCATCAAAAAATATATTTTTCCTGAAATGCTAAGTGAAATATCTTCTATCGATATGTTACAAAGAACCACTGTGACCGCTCGGGTTGCGCCTTTCTCCTGCTTGCTTGCGAAGTTTACAAAACTGTTTCAGATGACAACCAATAAAATAGAACAAAAGAAAGGTGTCTTAACATGGTACGTATGGGTAATGTGATCATTTGGTTGTGAAAGTTTATTAGTAGTCGCATTGTTGAAGTGAAGTGAGTTTTTTACACAAAAAAATTGCATGTCTCATTTTTAAACAAATTCACAATGCTCATCGAAGTTTTCAAGATTTCTCAAACAAGGTAAATCTAAGCCATTTTTTTTGTATAATGATTAGCAGAGAAGATGCAGAATGGGTAGCGAGGGGTAGGTCAGCAAGGAGTACCAAAAATATCGCAGTTGCAGACAGGTAATTCTTATTATTTTGATTTCACTGTCAGCATCTGTAAACCAAACAGGCATATAAAGCAATAATGAAACTCAATACTCCTTGGTATCAGCATCTTCTTAGACCACGTCTTCTCCGAATTGTGGGCAGGGTGCTAGACGTGGTTTGACTAGAACCATGATATACCGGGATTGAGGCAAGCAAATTGCTACAAACAGTGCTTAAAGCGCACCTGCGACCGACAGTTTCGAGAAGCCTCACAGATACAAGCCAGACACGGTAGGTTTAGGATGGATTCAGTGATACCAGGTATTGACCGAGTTTTTTGTGTGTAATCTTCCTTTACATCGATTGGTTCGAGAAATTGCACTTCATAACGGACTTTTCTCTCTTCCACATCTAAACTACAATTATGGACAAATTTTTGCCTAAAATAAATTACCTTCAGTTAAATAATTATCATGGAAGTGTCACCACATTGTGCAGCAGATAAGAAGTACCGGAACATCGCACCTTGGTTGTTGCATTGTGATCGGTTTGGTGAATATCTGTGGCACACACTCCCTGACTTCAATCAGCCAGTAGCCTATTTGTTGTGCTAGGAATCCTTCTGATAAGTCAACGATGGGAGCTTGCCTTCTGGGTTTGGATACGCTTAACCTGACTGCCGCTGAAATTCCAATGCACTAAACCAGACACAGTTCCGAATCGAATTTGTTTTATTTTACCACTCAACATAAAGTGCTATTGTGGCCACTCGTGTAAGGTCAGGTGATTTAAAAATAGTTTGGACTGCAACGCATCCAAATCCTACTTAATCAGATATACATATGTAACTAAATACAAAAATAAATACAGTTTTAGGTACAATCCTAATAACTTAATCGCTATTTCAACACATGTCTACATAAAACACAACCCTAAGTTCCCTAAAATACAACCCTAAGTTATTATTAAATCTGCAACAAAAAACGTGCGGCCCTTTTACCAGTGCTGATAAACCAAGAGACTGTCGCAACAACAGGTTGCCACAATATGCACCATATACCAATTACGTATGGGCACTAGATTGCAATCAGAAAGTATTATGTCAATTGAATGCGAGTCATCAAAAGTGGATACTAAGTCTATACCTAAAACAGTTCTAAATAAATGAAATAATATACAAATACCAATGTGCAGTGACTAAATACATCAGAATATTTGCATAAGAAAAGCAATATGTGGCAACACTATATGCACTGCCTTATTAGAAATGAAACGGCAATCATCCTCAACACACCGGCCCCAATCATTTTGTTCACAAAATTATTTTAAACAATGAGGATGATTTATCCAACAATCGAACACAATGAAAACATGCAATAAAATAACATACTAAGAACATGAAATGAAACAACATATACAAAAAAAATGACCTGGACCACTGAACATGTTTGGCAATAAAGGACAGAAGCTTAAGCAGCTTCAAGTAGGCAGAGTTTCCTAACATCACGAACTAGATCAGAATTCCTAGTATGAACCTTAACCCTCCTAACCATCCCATCCTTATCGGGAAATACCTCAATCACTCTACCCTTGGGCCAAACGCCGCGCGGAGTATCGTCGCCATACAGAAGCACAATGTCACCCACTTTCAAATTTCTCTCAGGAAAGAGCCATTTCTGTCTCTTTTGCAATAGCGGTAAATACTCCTTTGTCCAGCGATTCCAGAATCGATCAAGACTGAGCTGGACATGTCTCCAATTTTCGCGAAACTCGTCACCGCGCGTAAACTTATCGGAGCAATAGAGGGATCAAGATTTCCAGTCAAAATGGAATTTGGTGTCAGAACCTCCAAATCCCTTGCATCATCACTAATAGGTGTCAATGGGCGATCATTCAGAATTCTTTCTACCCCAGTCAGCATGGAGATGAGCGAAAAATCAGTAAATGTTCGTGATTTAGCACAAATCGCATAAAGAACTCTTTTTGCCTCCCGGACCATTATCTCAACCAAGCCATTCTGGTGAGGTGCTAAAGGCGGTTGAAAATCCCACTGAATTCCATGTTGTGACAGAGAATTTGAAATTTGACTCTGATTCCACTTACAAATCCCCTCAGCAAGAAGTCTCTCACCAGCCACAAAGTTTGTGCCATTATCTGAAATTACATGGGATGGTTTTGAACGCCTATCACAAAATCGAAAAAAGGCCTGCAAAAATGCAGATGCATCAAGTGATTCCGAGACCTCAATATGAACAGCCCTAGTGACTGAACAGGTGAATATGCATCCATTACCGCTTGTATTCCTTACGTCCCAATTTGACTTTCAATGGGCCAAAGTAATCTACAGCAGTGTGATAGAAAGGAGTGCGACCACCCAGAACACGCGACTCTGGCAGAGGAGCCATCCACTGTGAACCAGGTCTACTCGCCCTCAACTTGCACAATTTACAAGCATTCAGCACCTTACGAACTTCCGCCTGTCCACAAAGAATCCAAAATTTTCCCGCACAGAGGAAAGAGTGTGCAATGTACCAGAATGACCATTTTGCCGATGATAATACTCTATTATCAATTTTGTTACATGATGATGAGGTGGTAATATTATTGGATGCTTCTGCTCCGGTGATAAATGTGAGTGTCGAAGACGGCACCCACCCGCAAAATATCATTGTCTAAAAATGGGCTAAGTTTAATGAGAGCCTTAGAATGTGGTGATGTAGGCAACTTACAACCACTGCTCAAGTAGTTTGGTCCGTCATGTACACGCTCACTAAAATATTCGAGCTCTGGAGAAAACGATTCAATTTGGGCCAACTTGCAGATCTGAATAGTTGCTACACTAAGTTCCGTAACAGTTAAATCTCCAGTCATTGGAGAGTCATTTGATCGACAGGTTTTCCACAAAATAAAAAATTTAAAACGCAACATCCATGCAATTGTTCTCGACAATTTTTCCCACGTTGAATAGCGATTTATTAACTCAGGAAAATACTGGGATCTCTTTTGAACTTCAACAAGATTCACCTTAATTTCACAATGTAAATCGGAATTAGTTGGTATGGTATCTGACACTGATGAAGTGCCAGGCCATGAAACACTTTGTTGCCACAAAAAACTCGGACCTTGAAACCATAATTTTGCCTTATCCAGCTTATCTGGCATAAGGCCACGAGAAGCGATGTCTGCTGGATTTTCATTTGTTGGAACATGAGACCACTGCGACACATCAGAGATTGATTGAATAATATTAACCCGATTGGCTACAAAAGTCTTAAAGCGCTGTGATCTACTATTCAACATCTGCAACACAGTCATCGAGTCTGTCCAATAACAAATTTCGTGTATCTCATAGTCTAGTGCATTTGTGACAGAATGAGCAACTTCTGTAGCAACGACTGCCGCCGTCAATTCTAGTCGTGGAATTGTCACTAGCTTCTTGGGGGTAACACGCGCAGTACCCTTTACAAATGCACAGTGAACCTCGCCGGATTCGTTCTCCAACCTAAGGTACGCTACTGCACCGTAGCCCACTCTACTTGCGTCGCAAAAACAGTGAAGCTGCACATTCGCCGCCTCAAATCCTTCCGGTTTGTAGCAACGTTGTATAGTCAACTCCCTCAAACTAGGCAAGGTGCTGATCCATTTCTCCCAACCATCATACAAGTCTCCCTCAACAGGATCATCCCACGAGTAACCCAAAAAACACAAATCCTGCAAAATGCGCTTTGCGGGAATCAAAAACGGTTGAATAAACCCCAATGGATCATATACCTGGCCAAGCATGCTGAGCATGCCACGGCGCGTTGAGGGTCGAAACTCAATTTCCACCCGAACCTTGAAGACATCGTGCACCATGTTCCAATAAATTCCCAGCGTACGTTCAGTCAACTCTGTACTAAAGTCAAGCGCTTTCGTTGCGGTTGAGCGATCCGCCTCGGGAATCGCTTCCATTACTTCAATTTTATTACAAGCAAACTTTGTAAGACAGAACCCACCCGATGCGAGTAATTCGATCAGCTGATTTATCAATTGAAGTGTTTCATTGACGGTACGTTTCGACTTCACACCATCATCAACGAAAAAACTGCGTCGCACTGTCTGTATCGTTTCCAGATCAGCATTCGTTAGATTGTCATCAGCGACACGTTTCAACACAAATGACGCAATCGAAGGACTCGACGTCGCGCCAAAAACATGCGAACACATTCGCAGATCAATAGGTTTCTTTCCCAAGTCGTCATTCGGATACCACAGAAAACGCATCGCATCACGATCTCGACTGTCCAGAATAACACGTAGATACATTTCGCGCACATCACAAATAAAGGCAACCGCTTCCTCGCGAAACCGCAGTAGAATACTCACCAAATTCGTATTTAGGTCTGGACCTGAAAGTAAATTCTTGTTAAGTGAAGTGCCGCCGCACTCCGCACTGCAATCGAAAACAACCCGGAACTTGGCCCCAGTAGAGTGGTGTGGGCATATACCAAGTCCTACCCAGAGACCCAGGATCACCCTCAGGCACTATTTCCGCATACCCCTTGTCTAAGTAATCATTAATTTTGGACTTGTATTTAAAAATAAATCAGGGTCCCTAATGAATTTTCGTTTTTGGGACTCTAATCTTTTCACTGCCATTTGACGATTGTTGGAAGTTTAATATTTTTATCTTTCCATGGAAGAGCAACTTGGTACCCTCCCATTTACTTTTACTGCAGTGTCATTCATCACTACAAGAGCTTTCTTATCATCTAGGGAATGTTCAGTGGTGAAGGGATCACAATCTAAATCTATAAAATCATGACCACAAATTTTGCACAAAAATTGATCAGTATCACATGCACACACAGTATTTAGACGAGGACATGAAACATCACTTACACTTTCACAACTGCTATGAGACATAGTTCTGTCAGGACCGAAAAGAGCCCAACCAAATACTGTCCTGTGAGCAGCGGGAAAATTTTCCTTTTGATCACAAAGCCTAATTTCAGAAATGGGATGATTGGCTAACACTTCAGCACCAATCAATAAATCAACCTCACTAGATCCTAGCACAGGAAATTCCAAATCACCCAAATGAGGATATTTCTGCAACACATTAGCAGTCGGGATAGAACTCTCTAAATTGGGTAAATTAATTGCCAAAACATTGGGAATGTCAACAACCCTTTCCGAATCACAACCTTTTACTTTCAGTGAAACTGTTTTACCACTGTGTAATTTACTACCATTCGCTGTTGCGAGCATACAATCTTCAGGTTTACCCTCAATACCCAATTTTGCAAGTAAATTGTGGGAGCACAAGGATCTGGTAGACCCTTCATCTAAAAAGGCATAAGTACACACAGCATCAGAAGCACCATTGCTGGTAACCTCCACAGGTACAACCTTAAGTCTAACAAAATTTTGAATATTTTTCCGAACAATTAACATTTGCGAAATAAGCACCGGCCCCATTTTCTTTCTTGGGGGCAGACACATTATTTTGAGAATTAGCATTGCTAGAAAAATGAGCACCAGTGGTTGGTGGCTTCTTTTGATCAACATGTAATAAACTGTGATGTAATTTACCACAGCCATTCACTTGACACACATATTTAGAAGGACAATTATTTGCACGATGAGAACGATACAAGCAATTAAAGCAAAGATTATTTCGTCTCATCATTTCGGCGCGATCATTAACACTTCTCCCTTTAAACTCGACACAGTTGTGTAAAGCATGATTTCCTTGACAGTCCACACACTTGTACTGCAAATCAGCTACCTTGGGTCCTGGAGTCTTCTCTTGGGTATTGGTGACTGCATACGATGTAGTTCTTGTCATCCTAGGTTTGGTGACTCGAATAGTTGATTTCTGTTTGGCAGAATTCTTGGTCACAATCCGACCATAAAATGTAGTAGTTAGCTGCGCTTTCTTCACCACGAATGCAACCAAGTGTGAAAATGTAGGAAGTTTACTGTCATCAAAATTGGTCCGCATACTTTCGTTGCAAGTACATGGGCAGACGTGAGAATACACGCTCAAGATTTTCATAGCCATCCATGAATGAATTTGCATTCCACTCACTAAGCACAATCTCACAATTACGCAGTTGAGTGGCCAACTTGCAAAGTCCTTGAGTGTCATCGTCCATAATCTTGGGACCATTTGTTACCTCTTTACTTGTAGCTTCAATTACCACAGTTCGGTTACCAAACTGTTCATGTAAGGTTTGCCACGCCATCTGATAGCCCTTGCTTGGCGGCGACACTAGTACTAAATTCTTGATGGCATCCTTTGCGATGCCAGAACACAATTGAATCAGCTGTGCAAGCTTTGTCTCAGGCGCATGTTGGTGACAATGAATGTTAGTCTCAAATGACTTCATGAAGGCATGGAAACGCAGGGGATTTCCATCAAACTCCATCAGTTCAACTTTGGGCAATGTGAAACCTTCTCGCAGAGCATTAATCATAGCACCATAATCTGGAGGAACAGCACTTGTTGCTGTTTGAAGTGGCAAAGCTGAATTCGGTACCGCCTGATAAATCTCATCACCAACTTGACGATTACCACTTTCGTATGAATTTACTACTGGTTGATGCGCACCAGTAGCAAGTGTTGACACAGATGGTGCAAAACCGCTCTGAACGACACCTCCACTGCCATATGAAATTACTACTGGCTGATGCGCACCAGTAGCATGTGTTAACACAGGTGGTACAGAACCGCAGCTCTGCAGCACTCCTTCTCTTGCATATGAATTTACTACTGGCTGATGCGCACCAGTAGCATGTGTTAACACAGGTGGTACAGAACCGCAGCTCTGCAGCACTCCTTCCCTTGCATATGAATTTACTACTGACTGATGCGCACCAGTAGCATGTGTTAACACAGGTGGTACAGAACCGCAGCTCTGCAGCACTCCTTCACTTGTAATAGGGGAAGATTCCCAAACAACAGTAGATTTTGAAGGCTCACGAACCATATGTGCGTGACCTACATCTGAAGCATATTGTCTTATTGGTAGTTGGTGAACTGTTTCATCAGAAGAAAAATGCAATCTCGTGAGATCCACTGAGTCGCCATGTCTGGACGAAGTCCCTGATGAACTAGCCTTTAGAAGTAGCTCAGCCTTCTTCTTCTTCGCTTCTGTCATTGCTGTTTCTATTTTTTCTCTTAACAATTCTTCTTGAGCTTCAAGAAGCATCAGTTCTGCCTGGAGGCACTTTGATGATGTTGATGAAAGTCTTGTTTTCGCTGAGCTAGATGAATGCGTGGAAGCAACTTCAGAGTATTGTATATTTTTCGCCATAATCCACCGGTAGTCGGGTACCGTGTACTATTTTTAAATGATGATCGGTTTGGTGAATATCTGTGGCACACACTCCCTGACTTCAATCAGCCAGTAGCCTATTTGTTGTGCTAGGAATCCTTCTGATAAGTCAACGATGGGAGCTTGCCTTCTGGGTTTGGATACGCTTAACCTGACTGCCGCTGAAATTCCAATGCACTAAACCAGACACAGTTCCGAATCGAATTTGTTTTATTTTACCACTCAACATAAAGTGCTATTGTGGCCACTCGTGTAAGGTCAGGTGATTTAAAAATAGTTTGGACTGCAACGCATCCAAATCCTACTTAATCAGATATACATATGTAACTAAATACAAAAATAAATACAGTTTTAGGTACAATCCTAATAACTTAATCGCTATTTCAACACATGTCTACATAAAACACAACCCTAAGTTCCCTAAAATACAACCCTAAGTTATTATTAAATCTGCAACAAAAAACGTGCGGCCCTTTTACCAGTGCTGATAAACCAAGAGACTGTCGCAACAACAGGTTGCCACAATATGCACCATATACCAATTACGTATGGGCACTAGATTGCAATCAGAAAGTATTATGTCAATTGAATGCGAGTCATCAAAAGTGGATACTAAGTCTATACCTAAAACAGTTCTAAATAAATGAAATAATATACAAATACCAATGTGCAGTGACTAAATACATCAGAATATTTGCATAAGAAAAGCAATATGTGGCAACACTATATGCACTGCCTTATTAGAAATGAA
Source organism: Styela clava (assembly GCF_013122585.1). Classification (NCBI taxonomy): domain Eukaryota; kingdom Metazoa; phylum Chordata; class Ascidiacea; order Stolidobranchia; family Styelidae; genus Styela; species Styela clava. Next base: position 12,695,216 of record NW_024102837.1, read on the forward strand.
ACGGCAATCATCCTCAACACATTGTGTGGGATTTTTTCAGAAATCTCGTTTATCCAAAGATACTGAAGTCATTTTCAACAGCATTTCTGCAGTCTGTTTCCTCCCACGATCGCAAAACCTTGTTACGTCGGAATTTGCAACTCCTAATTTTCCAGAATGTCGAATCTAGATTCTGGACAAGAAAGGGAAGTTGCTGAACTCATTTCTGACAGAAGGTAGTAATAAAAGATTCCAAAAGTTAATTTGGGCAACTCGCCTCCAAGTATTTACCGCATACAACTTATCTACGTAATAATCAAGTGTATGGTTGGTCCAAGAACAAATACAAGATGCTCTCTATTCTGTTGAAAAATTGAATATTTTTTATATTTTTGCATACTGGCACTTTTGACGAGCATGGAGTCTTTCATAATTTTAACCGGAAACAGATTAATTTTGTTGCTGTCGAGTATTCTAAATACATTGGAATATCATTACATTGGGACTGAATATTATGTCGTCGCAGGTTGGAAATCACCAGTGTTTCCCAACCTATAGGTCGCGTCCCTGAGATGAGTCGCGTTAAAAAATTTAGGGCCCTTGGTTATTTCAACAAAAACCTAAAAATATTTATTTTTCATTGTTAATAAATTTTATTGTTTAGTTTGTATGCAGTATTTAAATGTTGCCCGATAGTGATTTATATGGAAGAAGCATCACGACGTAAAAACTTCAAAGTATTTATTTTGATGCAAACAAATTAATTCGAAATAATAAAATAAATAATACAAAAATAAATGTTATGTAGGATTGTTTTTGTGTTTTTGTATTAAGAATTCCACTTTGTGGCCATAGAATAAATATATGCCGTTTAGTACTTGGGCATATCCTTGGGTCGCGGGATTTTACAAAATTCGTCTTGTACAAAATATATGGGTCGCTTGACAAAAAGGGTAGGAACCCTTGTCTTAAACAACAAATGTAGCAACATCCCCCAGAGAGTAATAGATGGATAAAGTATACAGAACCAAAAACAATATTGTTCTTCTAAGAACATTGAAGATCGTCACGGGTTCCATGCTCAGGGCATTGCTCTGATCTACGCCAAAACATTACTGCATTTTCGACCAGTTTGTAGTCTAATCACTATCTTTATCGAGGAGAGCTAAGTAATACGGAAGCCCAGCCAATTTTTCAAAATAACAACTTAGTAATTATCCAATTGGAGTTAGGAATGATTTGAAACTTTGAATTTCAAGCGCAATATGCATTCCTAACCCTAACTGGATAATTCCTATTTTTTTTTTAATTTCAAGTGTTGTTGGGATTCGAATCTTAATTCAGTTACAACAATATAAAATTAGTTTTGGAAAGGCTGCGATAAACCATACTAAAGTTTCTACCAGTACTTTTGAATGGCAGGTGGTTGGTTATACACTTGGAATCAAAATGGCGGTTTGAAATATGTAAACATATCAGGCAACAAGTAGGCAACTTGGTCAACTGACGCTGAGAGTAAGCGTGCAACTATAATGAGATTGGCACAAACAAATTTTGAGACAAATACTTTTTCTATTCAATATGGAACCCCTGGCACTGACCGCTTTGACATAAGCATTAGAAAGCTTTTTACTGCCATTCAATCTGTCAACACTCAACACCGACATAAATGAAACTCGAAAATGAAATATGCCAAAATACTGTATCTTGTTTTTACTCAAGAAAATAGGATTCTTCATATTTTTAATCGGAAATTTGCAGCAATTACGCGTTCGTTAAAAAGACCCGACTTTTTTAGTGTATATAGTAGGCCCGTCAAATACGGACACCACTATAGCAAAATCTTGATTTCTCATAATCCGTACCATATAGAAGCGTGACTCCCGTATTAAAATAAGCAATTTGAATGTGCCCTACAGCCCACTGTCGATTTCGGCAATCCGACTAATATTTTGTTAGATATGAGCATTTTTTCCCAAAAAATTTATTCGGGTAAAACGGACACATGGATGGGTAAAACGAACATTAAACAAAATTAATTGAAGACACTACTAAACTATTTGAATGCGTCTAAAACGCCTAAAAAAATCATAAATAATAAGCCTCGAGCATTGCAGTGGGGGCGAGCAATGATGTTCATATTACCCCACCAGACATGAAAACTTATCAATCATCCAGGCATGTACTTGCAACTGAACAAAAGCTTTGCTAATGCATGCACAAACTTTAGTTGATCAACTGAATGTCCTTTACCATGAATAACATAACAAAATTAAACTAATGAAACAGGCAAGTTATTTATATGTAAATTATTACTGGCATTCCTCACATGTGAAAGCTTGAACGTTTCTGCCATAAACACCAGCAAAAATGTCATGAAACCATCTGAGGCATTGCTGACATTGTATCCACCCCTCATCTTCCTCATCATCGTAAAAATTGCCTTCACAAAACCCACAAACATCACTATTTCTAATAGCCTTGGCAGATTCTTTCCTGTTTATAATTCTTCCTACTTTGACCTTGCTCACATGAGGTTCATTCAAACTGCTGGCCTCTATTTTTTTAGACACTGCCTTTGCTTTTTTCTTAGTTATAATACCAGATTCCTCTTTATTTTCTAGAGCTGCTAGTTCTTTCCTATATCCTTCACTGGTGAGTATTCTTATACCAGTTATAATCGCTTTCTTACGAGGTGGTTTTAATCGAGGTGGGGCCTTCGGAAAGGGCAGAATCTCTTCAAATGAAGTGTCACTCGAATCCAATAAACTATCCTCTGGAGATGCTGGTGAACTATTCTGTTGTTCTGTAGAGATTTGCTGCCTAAACTTGGGACCTGATGTTTGTTGACTAGTTTTACTGCAACAGGGTGAATCATTGTCAGCTTGCTGCAAACCACATGCAACAAAATTATTACTTGTCGACGAGTTGGGAATGTTGAGCGGTGGTTGGGAAGTGATGTTGCTAGGCTCTCCTAAATCGAGGTTTACTAAAATTTGATGTGTAGTTTCTGCTGGAATGAATGCATGGTCTGGAATAGCCTCTCTATCTAAGGGAAAAATTCCTGACACAGCATTTTGTAGTGTACATATCTTCATATACGCCTTTGTGAATAGATGAGGGAAGTCCGCTCTTGATACTCCAGTTCCAGGGTTGTTACGCAGGTGTATTCTGACAGCTTCACTGTAATGATCTTTGAGCGGACCGTAGTGAACTTTGTCGAGTGGCTGGAGATAGTGGCTGGTGTGCGGAGGTAGGCTGACAATTTCCACATGATTAGCACAAGCGTATTGAAGAACTTTGTCACTTCGTGTGTGTGATCCATGCCCATCAAGTATAAGAAGTACTTTTCCAGAGCTGGAGTTGACGTGTGAGCAAAAATGCATTATCCATTCAAGGAACAACTCTTTGTTTATGTAGCCAGATTCACTGTAGCATACTTTGGAAGAAGGAGGAAGTCCTTTTTCTAATACAGGATTTGCTCGCTTACCCTTATAAATTATCATCGGTGGAACATAATTTCCTGCTGCATTAACAGCTAATATAACAGTTTGTATTTGGCCTCGTTCGCCACTTGTCACTTGGCTTGAATATCGAGCCCCTTTTGAACCGACAATGTTCTTTACGCCTGGTACAAGGCTTAATCCAGTTTTGTCCATATTGTAAATTCGTGCTGGCGAATTGAAAAGTGAATTTTCCTTCATTACTGCCTCCAGTAGGTCAAAGTATTTATTGACTTTGGGCTTGTTCAAATGAATTGCTCTTTGAATTGACAGAGGCTGCGGCTTTCGTATAGTTATCAAGTTTCCGTATCGTTCCCGAAAGCCACTCCACCAGTCTTTTCCAGCCATTTTAGAAGATTTTGAAAATTTATTAGGAATTTTGTTCTCCATTGCAAATTCATAAGCCAACTTTCGAATGTCTTTAACTGTTAATGGGAAGCCTCTCTTTTCAAATTCGAGTATATGTTGCAAAAGATTCTTTCCATTCTGGCCCAAGGTAGGAGAACAACCTAGACTCCGTGATCCCGGGGCCTTCTTCAGTGTTTGATAAACATGCCGGCGAAGTGTAGCTCTTGGAACCGAATATGTACGTGCTGCAGTCAAGAGTTTACCTCCGCTTTGTACTATTTCAATTGCTTTTTTCATGTTTTCTTCCATCCATTGGCATCTTTTACTAGTTCTCTTCCATTTACGAGGCATATTTCCCAAACAACAATTCAAAATCTGAGACAGTGTCCCTTTTGGGGTGAAATGGACACTAAAAACAAAAAAGCATATTGTTTTGGACTGGTAAACTGAAATGAAACAAATTATATCCCAAATAAACACCACTCAGATAGTGTATAAATCTGACTACTTTTTATTTTGTGATTGCATAACTACAGAGTCTACAATGGAAAATAAAAAAAATCACCCCCCTAATTGTCATGACGTCATGAAGTTTATTTCGAGCTCCCACAGCCAATCATCTGCGCAGTCAGACTATGCAAATGCCGTTAAAACCTCATGAGGTAAAGTAAAAAAGCAAAAAAATGTTTATTACCTTATACTTGGTGTTTTGGTCCCACAATTGACGTTGAAACTCAATATGATAGTAAATACCCACTTTTTCGCCCCTTCAAAATCGAACCTGTCAGAAAATCGCAAGCATGTTGACGAAATTTGCGGCAATGGCGACGTATTCGCTTCAGCGAAATTACGCTTAGTTACGTAACAAACGAGCAGTGAAACCGCGGCCGTAGCTCTTATGGTGTCGCTGTAAGCTCAAATCGAAAAAAGGTGTCCGCATTACCCCGCCTGTCCGTTCTCCCCCGACCTACTATAATTGGCTTTCTGTCGCAAAATATTCAATCCAATGTCTTTCTATATTAATTTAATTGAGTTCATGGTCACTCGCGGTTGCGTCGACTTACGACAAGGTGAAAGCATTTCTCGCCAATCGGCAATCTGTGAACATAATAATGTGAGACTATATTGCCCGATCATATTTAGTTTTGTTACATATTTTTGCGATCTTGCAAATTTGTTATCGTTGTTAGAAAAATCTCACTATCTGTTATAAATCTCCAGAAAGTACAACTTGATTCAGTACTTAATAAAAATATATTTAAAATATATTGGTAAATGAAAAATGAATACTCATCGCCTTGCTTTATTATTAATTTAATTTTGATCATTTTAATCTGTGATTGTGTTGGCGAAATAAAAGCAATACTACTCAGAAAATATCATGACAATCCGTGGACACAAAAATGCGTGGTAAAGGGCCCGATTATATTTTGTTTTGATTCCTATTTTTGTGAATTTAACAAATCTGAGCTGTTCGTACAACACTTACCAGTACTGTACGGCGTATCAATGTTGAGGCAGTAAAGCAAACAACCCTAAGGGAAGATGCCTTGGTATACGTATACTACGTTAGCACCCGAAATTTTGCGTTTTGCAATGTCTAAAAAAAGCATTTTTAATCGGTCGCGGACCATCATAAAACAGAACTTATGGTGTTCTCCGTTTTGTATTGCCGCTTTTCAATTTGGAAAATTCGGGTTGCCACCATCTATCGACGCAAGTGACTTGCAAGTGAGTGCAAGTGACTTGTCGCGTAACCTGTTACCAAATTTTCGAATATTAAATTGCTATTCTAATAGTTGAATATTCGAATATATGCCCAGCCCTACTCAGTAACGAGTAATTATTGACTCGATTAATGTTATGTGAATAAACTTGCTTTTTATGTTTTATGTAAATTCCAACGTAAATTGTAAATTGGCTGATGTTAAGTTCCGCAAAATCGTTTGCGGCTCGCACGAATTTCTGGCTCGTTGCGGACTCATTCAAACGCTCCGCGGACTTATTTGAGACCTCGGACTCGGGTTGGGAAACACTGCTCTAGTCTATAGACATCCCTCGATATTCAAGGAGAGAATAGTCTATGGCAGAAGGGGAGTGTATTGCACTATCCATTTGCTTTTACGAGCTTGTGGCATTTTCTTCTTCATATGTTTAAGTTATCTGAAATGGAATGTACAATGAGTTTCAACCAAAGAACGCCGAAATTTGAAAAATTTCGCTCTTCCATTCAGAAAAGATTTAATTGTGGATCTCACCGAAGCACTGGTTGGCATGTAGGGCTGGGCATTTCGAATCGAATATTCGAATCGAATCGAATAGTAAATTATTCGAATCGGTTCAGAGCTAAATTTCGAATCGCCGCCATCTTGTTTTTATCTTTCCGCTAATGGTCGAGGTGAATTCCCCCATTTTTTTTTTCATTCGAGTCATATTTTTTCAACGGAATTCTAACATATGACTATTTTCTGTAGTGAGTTATTGATAAAACGTGTTTGTTATTCTGTGTGAACGCTTAGTAATCTATCTGAGTGAATCATTTTATGTCTTCAGTAATTCATTTGTTGAGAGAACCAATTACTATAATAAAGTCGCTTACAATTATATATTTTCAAGTATTCGAGATTCGATTCGATTCGAAAAAATTATTCGATTCGATTCTGAAATCACAAGGTATTCGAAAATGCCCAGCCCTATTGGCATGTAATAAATTAAAATTCGACCTCAAATTTGTTGCCTTGTCGTAAAGTAATTTTGTTTTAATTTTATCTTCAAATATCGTCACATGTTATAGAAATTATTACCTTTTGCGATATCCCGGCTGATTTCCTCAAACTTCATTTTTGTCAGATGTCATTCACATTTCAAAAGATAGCAAAAGTCGTCTCGCAGTTGAATGCCGAGGCGACGATGCCTCCAGCTTGTTGTTATATATATGTTATAATTGGTATTTGTGGGGGAAAAGCCATTCATCACAAAGGGTGAGATATTGCGACCCTCGTTGATTCATACTGAAATGTTGCCGTGGATGTGACAAGCCGCGACAACAAAGAGACCGGTATAGATCAAGCGGCAGACATAATCACTCCAAGAACAAAAAGTTATATTTTCACTGTTGCTATAGGATAGGTGGTGTTCCACACATTTGGTATTGGCCCTGTTGGCAGTCATGTCATTGAGGGAACCTGATTGTTGTTGTTTTTTGCGTCGGTGCTCCGAATTCTTGCGAGTCTGAAGCTCAAATTAAATTCACTGTGCATGTGGCCTTAATTTCCAGCTCGAATAAGCTATTGGTAAATAAATAACGTCGTTTCTGTCTGATTTTAAATTATCTTAGGTCGTTGCAATTATTTCTTTTTAACTTATTATTGATTTTATTATTAACTACCCTTGTACTACTTAGAAAAAATGTGGTCATAATTAACAAAATTTCTTGTGAATCGAATAATTTGTTGATATAATATATATGTATAGCTTGGCATCTCTCAGATAAATTATCTGTTAAGCCATTTCATTAAAATGTGATCTGTAAAACTCGGAAATTTGCCTTCATTTTGTTTAGTATACGAGGTGTGGCTAAAAAGAAACGAGACTGACGTCACAGATTGCGCAACACGATTAACCATTGGTAATCAACACTTTTACAGTGTGGTGTAATATGTGTTCTTTGTTCAACAGCTTTTTTGACACAATATCGCAATTATTTTTGCTCTTTAGGAGTCGTAGGTGAATGTGATTAATTGCTTGTTGAAAAAAAAATTGCCGTGCGAGATCTGATTGAGTTTTTTGGCGATAGGGGGTTCAATTGCAGAATGACGATTGGGCAAAGAGTTAACATTAAATTTTGTGTCAAACTTGGAAAAATGCATGTCAACTGGGCAACATTTAATCGTTGAGCTTTTTGCTCCTCAGTCAACAGCCTTGGCACCATTTTGGCACTCACCTTTCACAAGCCAAAAGTGTCAACCAAACTGGTGCGAACCGTTTTTTTTTTGTCTTTTCCAACTTCGCAATGACGCGAATTGTTGAGCGACGGTCGCTGCGAATCAACTGCCTTTCACAACTGAACTCACAACTGATACCTTTTCGATGTTGGTATCAGTTGTGGAAGTGCAAGGCCTTCCTGACTTCGAATCATCCTCCACATCCTCCCTGCATCCCACAAATCGCTTGTGCCATTCAAAAACTCTTGTTCTGGACATGGAAGAATCTCCATAAACATCACACAATTTCTTCAAAGTCGCAGTCGCCGTTTTTCCAAGTTTGACACAAAATTTAATGTTAATTCATTGCTCAATCGTCATTCTGCAATTGAACCCCCTATCGCCAAAAAACTCAGTCAGATCTCGCACGGCAATTTTTTTTTCAACAAGCAATTAATCACATTCACCTATGGCTCCTAAAGAGCAAAAATAATTGCGATATTGTGTCAAAAAAGCTGTTGAACAAAGAACACATATTACACCACACTGTTACACTCGTATATGTAATCATGATTCCAGTTTGTTTCTGAACATGTCGAAGAATGAAACTTAACTGATATTCCGACGTCATGAAGTACGCTTATGAAAGCTGCAACCTGTGACAAAGTTGGATTTGGCCTTGGAAAATATCCCCAGATCATTCGATGTTCTGAAACGTATATAATAATTAATATGTATGAAATATTTTATCATAAATTCACTGAAATAGGGTATCTTGAACAAAACTGAACGATGAAGCAGCAACATGGCCATGGTACAGTGTCTTACTTAATTTTAATTACCGGCACTTTTATTGAATAATAGTATTTAAAATAATTTGGAGTTAATTTGGATAGGTTTTGCTTCTATCTGGTGAGTGAAGCAGATCTAGACCACCTCTCCATGCATTCAACCTGGCAATTCTGATTGGGCAATTTGGCATTAGGTGACTCCAATTATAATCAGCTTGACGATATTTTTTTAGGAATATTTCTTTTCTATCCACAGTACATAACTCTTTTTGACTAATTCGGTATCCAATTCAGAAATCCTCATAATATTATTAATTTGGTGTGGCAAAAGAATTTATTCATTGTTTTTTTATTTGTTTGTATATTTTTCTTCTTACAGAGTAATTGATTTTAGGTCTCGCTTTTTACACTCCCGATTGTATGTTTGTGTGTGTGCGTGCGTTAAGTAATTATTGTTGTGTAAATAATTTTTTTAGTTTCTGTCATTCAAAATTTGTTCGTCAATATTACCTGCTTGTAAATAAGTGTATGCAACGGATTTATGCGTTACTATACGTCTGCACATCCTCACCAATGGATGCCATATAACAGTGGTTCCCAATCTTTTATGGCTCGTGGCCCCCTTCTGGCGCCTTATTGCACTCGTGCCCTGTTCACCATCCAAAAAAACTCAAACTATATAGAGACAAAAAGAAGTCCAAGCTTTTTAGTATACAATCAATGGGAATCTTGCAATTGGGACTGCCTTGCAAGGTTTCTTATATGGGGCACAGTCTTTGATACAGCCAGAGACGAATGTCACTGTCAACATCAAAACGGTTTTTAGATTTTGTTTTGATGGTGACAAGATCAGAAAAGCCAGATGGGTTGTGGCAAGTCATAGGCCTACTATCAGTGAAGAAGCTTTCATGCTATGTAGTGGCTAATGTGGCGGGACTGGAGTTGTACTATTTTTTATTGTGTATTATTTTATTTATATTTCTTGTCTGGTTATAGCATATGCATTGGTGTGTGGAGTCTGAGCCCTAATTCGCCCGACAGTTGGTTTCAGTTACTCGACTCCAACCACCACTGCATATGTGAACAGGCTGCAGTTCGCACCCTTCGTCCTTCTTGCTTCTGCTGTCGCTGGGTAAGAACAACGTATTATATATACGCTTTGGGCTTGGCAAGATCCTGCTAAGCTTTTAAGATTGCTACAGAAGTTTATAAAAGGGTTACTGGAAAGCTTTTATCCGACAGGTGAAATTATATTTTCTGTCATCATTTTAATAAAACGATTATGACTTTCTATATTATAACATATGATTTGAGGAAATATATTTTTGTAAATGTCATTTTGATTAAATTTTAAGAACATTGCAAAATATACTTTAGCTTTGTATTAAACACGCAGAAAATAAAAATGACTTGATTTGTTTGACGGAGGGATTCAATTCGGTTATAACTATAAATCTTAGGCTATGTCTGTCTAATAATTTGAGAGAGTGTGACGATGCGCACTACATAAATATAATACTTTTGGTGTGTTTTGTTTGCTATAATTTGCCTATAAATTTTATACCTTGGAAATTAGAAACGCATCGCATTGGCCTCTATTTTTATACTTGAACTAAATCCTAATCCTAAACAATATATGTGCGCGTATGTATTAGGAGAGCATTTTGAAAATAAATATACGAATTTGAAATAGGTGGTTGGATCACTTGACATCGCTTATTGTGATCCTGGTTTCTCCAGCATAACAGCACTCGATCTATGAAACAACATTTTCTAATAACTGCAACATGAAACCCCAAATTCGTGATTCGTGAAGTACTTCAGATGGCATCCAATATATTTATATTGGTTTGAAAATTGTATAATATCGATTATGATGTAATTGTAGATATTGAAAATATTAAAGCTTGTTATATTTATTATTGCTAGGCGTCGCACAACGTTACCTACCGACAAATTAACAGAAAACTGGATTTCTGCTGCCTATGTTAAGCGAAAACCCATCCAACGTTTTTAATAGGCAACATATCAAACTCTAATTAATTACTGATACAGTTTCAGCTTGAAACAAAAATAACGAATCTTTATTGCTGCAGAGATAATTTTATTTTAAGCGTATCATTTTGACATTTTCTCTGCGTGCGTCCGGTGCTCCATCTATGACGCTATATTATAATTCTGTTCGCTTCGGCACATCTGCATCCACCAGGAATCTATGATAAGGAAATATTATTTTCAGTTATACAATTCAAATTAATCAATTTATATTAAGTTTGTGAAGTTATTACATTTTGTCTATATATTTGTGTTGTTTTTAATTGCGTCAAAATGTGCACTGCTTAAGCCATTAATGGACTTTATATTTGTTACGAAATCTGCATTGAAATGATGACATTCACAAGACTTACATTGACTTGAACCCAAGTTTTAACAGATTTCCATTTTCCTTTAATTTTCTTTGCGATATACAAGTCTTCAAAGATTCTTTTCCCCATATATTTGCATCTACATGGGAAGGAAATCTCGTTGCTGCATTTATCCAGATAGTTCCTGTAATTATTTTTATTCATATATTTTGAAAAATAATTTAATTACATTCTATAAAGTAGCACTCTTTCGTATATTATCAAATATTTGTACGAATAATATAGCGATGTCGATTAATTAATCAAAACATTTTTCGGCATATTTAAGTCATTTAATTCCATCTCTCTCTAGTAGTAGAATATTTTTGCCATTAGATTTATCTAAATTGTCTGCGGTTCATTCTGTCCGATTAATTACACCTGGATTGGGTAAAAATCAAGATCAACGTTTATCAAAAGGTTGACAGATAAGGTCAGTCATAAATGGAAGTGATAAAATCATGTCGAAATACCGTTTGGCCAATCCTAAGTACCGAGTTACCAATTCATGAATTATTCTCTACCTTCGTTCACATATGTAGGTAATATCACAATACATGGATTTAACCTACCGACACTCAACAACTTTTATCTTTTTCGGTTTCGTAACTTTAACCTCCATCTTTTTTCGATTTATGTAAATGTATCCCTTCTTTATTGTAAAGAGGCAAGTTCTCGGAAAACATTTAGACTTTTTCTTTTCTCTACAAAGTTCTGGATTTTTCCATCTGAAGCAAAATTTCATTACAAATATAAAATATTCATAAATATAAGAAAGACAAAATATTAGGTGCCAATATTTTTGACAGTATATACTCACGGTGGATTTTTGAGTTTGCACGGCGGAAGAACAGGCAGGGGGGGCACGTCTTTGGGTTCGTCAGGCGGCACAGACCAACCCGCAGTCACACAAACAAGTACAATACAAAAAACTGCAAATTTCATTGTAACGCAGCAAATTCAGCAACTGATGACTTCGGCATTCATAACCCAGATTATATAAATTCTTAAAAAACCACAGAAACCTATTTTCGTCACGATTGTTAAAGGCTGAAAAACAATTTCGGGAACATCTTCATAACACTAGTACTTGTTACAGATGGAGCGGTATTATAAGTAGAATTAATGGAAGAATGGGAATTTCCAATGTTATGACAATTGCTGCTGACATGCGATAATACCGCAACGTTCATTTGATTGGAAGCATATATTCCGGGAATCTTTGCTTGCGGCATTGCTGTTGACGCATGCTAAATTAAAACTAAAACAAATGCCACGCGGCTTCGATTTTAATAATTTTAGTTAAATATTTTTTTCACTCCAGTATACGGCACACATTTATTTTATTATCTATTCTAGATAATGGTCGTATTGGTAAAAACCAGAACAGTAATTTGGTAAATTATCCGTGTTAACCGTATTCAAATAACGAAAAACTTTGAAAGCACAGCTATGTATATTTCGCCCATTCAACTTGTTTTGTCACAATAGTATTTCTGATGATATCCCCATCAGTGAGTGGTGGGATTCGAAATTTTGAAAACAGTTTTTTGTTGTAAAACTCGCTATCAACAGATTTCAGAACAGGGACAAAACAAAAATTAAGAACTGGTTCGCTGATCTAAGAACTGCCTTGCGCAAACCCTAAATTTTACTAATACTGTTATTCTTTTAGAGCCGATATCGTTCCACCATTTTATTCTTTAGTTTCGCCATTTTCGCACAATAAGATCATTTTTTTTAGCATTTTAAGATTTCCTGAAACCATGACTATTATTCAAATAAAGATGATGCTTGCAAATATATTTTCCTGTACTGCTTAAATATGCAATATATATCCAGAAGGAAGTTTCTATTGATTAGCATCAAACAAACTATGTCTTTATCTACGTATCTACGTTCAAAAATATTCCTCATTATAAAACTCATGCGTTATTTTCATCTAAAAATGTATGCTTAAAATAATAATTTCCTGATTTCAAATTTTCTTGTATTTTTGACAAAGCAAATGCAGACAAAAGCTATCGTTTTTATATTCTGTATTTCGCTAAAACTGTATTTATCTCTGCCAATTTTGTTGCAGTGTATACATTGCTTGTATATGTAGATAGATCGTTATGTGTCATTACAAAATGATAAAAAGTTCACCAATAGTCAATATTTTTGAATGCCACAGTTTATGGCCAATTTAAACTTATCCTAGCATATTATGAATTTTAAATAAGCTATCAGCTGCGTAAAGAAATAAGAGTACGCCAAAATGCTATTTTGACGGCGCTGTAGTCGAAAACTGTGCACAACTTTTTAACCAGTTTAATATCAAATGATGTCTTCATCAAGGTATGTCGTCATTTAATTGAAACCCACGTCTTCGACTGGGAATTAGGGAAAATTATTTCTTATTTGTTCAATATGAATTTTTGTAAGCTAAGTGTGGTTATTTGAATAATTAAACGAAAAGAATAACATGAGTCAAGAAACCCCATTGCGCATAATCACCCTAGTAGAGTAAAATGGACTAATTCATTTTCCCCAACCTTCGGGTCGCGACCGAAAACTGGATTGCTCGTTATTGTTAAAGGTGATTTTATTTTCTAGTGGATTTTATTGTTTATTTTGTATTTGGTATTGAAATGTTGCTTAATAATATTGTAGATTTTTTTTTGTATTTATAATTTAATTTTGCGGCAATAGAAGCACTACATGCCTTTTAGTATTTAAGCATATCCTCGGTGCGAGATTTTACGAAATTTATTTTTTGACAAAATTTAAGTGTCTTAAAAAAAGGTTGGGAACCACTGGACTCTAGCTGACTCGGCACCACCCCACACATTAGTCTAACGCACAAACTACTCTCTCTTAGGGAACTCTTTCTTGGGGAAGAAGTACCCAAGCATTGGATGATTGCTCTATTGATGATTTTACATAAAAGAAGTTTATTCAGTGCTAGTCTTTATTTTCAACTTTATTTATTTTTTTCATCTGAAAAACTAGACGCTATATACAATTCTTTACTCCACAAAAGGGTGCATGGCTTGTGTCCCATTCATAGCTAAACATAGCTAAACAGCTAGGCAATTTTAGTTATATTTGAAACGTTTTACCCCCTATATTTATTTAATTATTAATGTTGTGATCTAAAGTTTTTTTTCGTTTTTTTTAACAAGTGCACATCTCAGCTTCTATGTATTCAGAAGATTAGTAATCTTCCAAGTTCGGCAAATTCGATCCTGAGAGGGGATTGTTTGGGTTGATGATTTGTTCAGTGGAGAACCCTAACTATTAACCGCGCAATTTCAAAATGATAAGGATAACTCAATACGCTATTCGTTATTCATGTCCTTCGTTTCTACGACATGTTGCATTTATACTTTGAATTCTGTATCTAGTTTTGAATTGTATCTAATTTTCAGCTGTCTGAATAAATCATATATCACGGAAATATCGTCGCAGTCGTGATGTGATAACTTTACTGACATGAACTTCTTCACCATTTCTAATAAAATGGTGCGAAATCGCCCAAATTGAATACTGATCCACATGAATGGCATAAATAATAAAAATGCATCGATATCAATTTATTTATTGTCAACTTGATAAATCGCTTTTTCCGTAATATGATTTACGATAAAAAGATATTATGGTACGAAAGATACTATGTTTCTCCTTGCACACATACATCCACCCGGGACCTATAAAATAATATTAAAAGAAATGAAGGCTAAAATGTGAATGGATAAGCTAGAAAATAGTAATGTGACTACGGGTTGCTTTGGTAATCACAATTACATATTAGATTAGATTACCAGAGAAAAAATAGTAAATATTTTTATATCTCGGAATAACTGACAATTTAAATACAGATTAAGGGTCAGAACATAAGTCTCAGATAAAGTATTAAATCTTAGTATTATATCACATGTATGATAAGTGGCTTCTGTTGCAATCGAATTCGGTTTCCGTTGACAGTGATTTATTACATCGCGAAGTATTTATTAGTGATACATTGAATAGCCATTTTTAAGACCAATGTTGCAAGCAAACTCTATTTTGAAAACAGAAGCCATTACAATATCTGCCAGGATAATTTTAATCAATCTTGTCAGGCTTTGCCCCCTTTCATTAACTTACTAGCGCTTCAACTTTTTTGAGAGCAGAAATATGAAAATTGTTCTTTTTCCAAAGTACCCAAGCCTTTATCTTAACCCACTCTCCCTTGTGCTGGCATGTGCAATATTTTTTTCCAGGACTGCATATTTTGCCATATTTTCTGAAAATAAAATTAGATTAATACAATTTAATTTTCTGCGAGTGTAACGAATTTGTGTGATGTGAAATTATACTTTGAATAGGTAACGTAGATTTTTCAGCTGTCTTATTAAAATTGTAACATTGAAGAATATTTAGTAACATGCAACTTTTGAAATTTCATTCAATAAAACAGATATTTCACATACTTGCATTCTCGAGATAAGTGTGTTACTGGAAGAGACAGTTTCACGTAATGTTTCACGCCTTTTTCTCTTACAATCCCTTTCTTAATTGTAAATAAACATGGTTTCGGAGGCAAACATCTGTGTTCCCAATAGACATGCATGGGACAGGGATCCGGATTGTTCAATCTAATATAATTTATAGAAAATATTTAGAAAAATGTGAAATGAATAAAAAATAATTAAATGACAGGACCTCTTGTTTAAACTTTTTTTAAACGACTTTTCTATATATATATAAACGAATTCGTATTAATGACAATTTGACTTACATTGAAACGGATATGGGTGAATTAGAATTAGATTACCAAGAAAGTATAATTACAATATTATAAAAAAAATAATACGCTTAAAAAATATAAGCAATCGCAGTTCACTTACGGTGGTCTTTTTAGTTGGCATTCTGGTGGTGGTGGTGGCGCTTTATCCCGTCTTAGTGGACCTCCCGCCGAGCAGAAGGCCGGGCTAACGCACAGCCAGACAAGAAAATGAATAAACCGTTTCATTTCATCGGCAGCTCAAAAGCAAAATGGTGATATTTACCACGGAAGCTTTATAAATACGATTTGCCATAAGCGTTTTTTAATTGTTATTGGAATATGGCAACCATGGTAGCCAACTTTTACGTAGAAAATTGAGTAAACCGCAATCTGAAGATTTAATCTCCTTTAAGAACGATTTGGGAATTTCCATTGTTTACAATTCGTGTACAATCGAAAGTATTGTCAATCTATATTAATGCTGTAAAGTCAAGATTGTTATTTTAAAAGATGATTGATAATGGAGCCAAACCTACATCACACCCTCGAGTTGAGCACGCGAAAAAAAAATCTTTGTGCTGCAGTTACAGATAGTTTTGGCTCCTATCGTTTTTACTATTTTTATTTGGCTCATTATGCTATATATATTAATAATTAATATATATGAATAAATCAGAAATGCAGTATTACTTTATACTTTAGTATAATAATCATATTATCCACAAAGCAACCTACCTTGATTATAGTGATCGGTTTAATTCGTTTATTTCCTTGCGCTGTCGCTTGCTTACACAATTCCAAATATATTCCTAAAATTCAGATTTTTTTTTCACTATTTCATCTCGTTATTCCAGAGCTCGTATGAATTAGAAAATAGAAAATAATACGCTCAAGATATTAAAAAGTTTAATTTATCATGCATTTTTAACATATTTATTGATAAAATCATATCTCAAATTTATTCCTCATGCAGGGAATGCAATTTTCTCTGCAACTATTAACACCTCGTCAATAAGTTTTGATTCAAATGTCGTATACGTTAATAATCTTTTCGAAGCGCATACTTGGCATTATCAGGTATAAAAATGTGGTTTGTAAACTGCGAACGCCTAACAATGCGAGGTATTCTGAACAAACACCAATAAAATTTATTTACGTACTCAAGATGGCGCTGTTTTCTTATCACCATAAAATATATTTTGCGTGGAGTATTGCAAGACTGTGTGCATCTCCCAAATGCAAATATAAATATGATTGTTTCAAATCTAGATTTCTTTTTGCAAAATCTTTTCACTGGAAAAAATATGGATTGTCTAAACTTGTTCACATACTTTGAACCAGACTTTCTTTGTCTGATTTTTGTAGAATTGACACTTTGTCAACACTGTATTTTTTTTTCAATTTGCGTTTTGCTGAAGTATCTTCTGTCTGCTTGTTTCCCTGGCTGATTTAACTTGATTTGTTTAAAATTCTGTAAAAGAGAGTATAATTTTCACATCTTTTTACAAATTCACATTTTTTTAATATTTATTTTAGAAGCGAATATCCGAACAAGGAGAAGAAAAAAAAAAAGATTTTTAGTTTGAATAAAAACCCAACATAAAATCACAAGGGAATATAAACAAATTTGGCATTTAGGTGAGGTCGAGAAGCGTATTATATATACGCTTTGGGTAAGGACCGTATTTTGTCGCTCTTATTTTATCTGCTTTAAGCGTGGATTTTACACTATTTTAATAAAGTCTCTTCGTTTGCATCGTGAACTTCGAACCTATTTGTGTGTCTTTGCAGCACATTGGATCTTCTGAACTAATTATTACAGTATTACTAGACTGTATTAGTGGCGAGCACCTACCGGTATTCCGGTTAAGTCGTACCGCTGCACTAAGAATACGAAATGCCACTTCATAGCTACATTCACTCTGTCATCTCAATTTACATTGGTGAAGCCAACGCCAATGCGACTGTCGTTCCATTTTCGTATTGTGGTCAATATGTTGAAACAATTCACGTACGGGAAAGTGAATTCACCCTGAAATCGCAAATAACCTATTCATGTAATGAAACTGCGGTGAACGCCTGAACGGGAGATTTTATTTTAAAATAAAAGTATGCAAACTAAGTTGCTTTATGATCTATTATTGGTCTTGTGTCGTGGATCCTCTTGAACTGCTTCGTGGCCCCCTTAGGGGGCCATCGGCCCCCGGTTGAGAACCACTGCCATATAATGATATATTACGTAACAAAATTGAATATTTATATACGGGCAACATTAACCTTAATCGTTTTCTATAAATTGCCGGAAGTGTGCTATTTAAAAAATATTTGAATACTATGATAGTCAAATCCGGGTTTGGTCAAGAGATGAGACAATATTCGTATAACAACAAATTTGTAAAAATGATATTAATATTGCCTTCAATACCAAATGTAATGTAGAGTAAAATTCAATTTGACTTCATTGCTCAAGCGGGCAACTCTGCCATATACTTTTGTTGTGACATGAGAAACCGTACATCTTAGAGTTAGACGCTACCTCATAGGGCATTGGAAACGTATCACGAACAACTACTACACATTGGAGTACTTTAGACGCTGAAATCAATAAACTTTGCATTTGCAATTGCATCATGGCTGGGTGAAGAGGTACGATGTATTCAAATGTGTTTTGTTGGTTTTACTATTTCTCCAAATTTCATGGCAGATTTAGTTAAATTACGTATGGTTTCCTAAAGATATGCAAATACGTTTTGATGTATTTAGCTTTTCCAAAGTCAATCACCTTATTTTAGTTTTGAAGTAAGATGTAGAAAATAGAACACGCTGATTTTTACTTATATATACTTTTACTAAAGACTAAAAGTGTACGAAGTACCGCTACAAAGAAGATTCTATAATAACCATTATGGTTTTAAGTTTGTATTTTCTCGTGCTATTGGCATCAAGTGCTTTATTATCGACAGCATCGGAATTACAGAAATGCTATCCTCAAGTGAGGATGGAAACGCTCACAAGGTAAATTTGTTATAAATAACGTTTGTGGTATGAATAGGTATTTCAGTTATACGATAGTTTGATTAAAAACTGCCAACTCTTTTTACTATATATACCTATTATGTCTCTAAATTTCAAATCAGAATCTTTGTTTCGCTGTGAGTGACAAACTATCACTCGCAATACTACCAACCTAGCAACAATACTTGATATTTCGAATATTGTTTGTAATAAACAATGTAGGCCAGGACAACGGAATAGCACATTTTAAAGCAATCGCCAATGCACTGCACTCACAACAATTAATCAAGAACATGAAAGTAATGCTCAAATACATGTACACGAGTACCAAAACGATTTTTTTACCCACAAAACTATATATATCCTAAATGAGCTGCTACCGTGACTTCTTAGTGGCGGTACACAAACTGTCCTCGCTTTTCCAGTTCCTGTAGCGATGATGATTCATGCGTCGACCTGTCTCAATGTGAAACGATATAGCAAATGAGTTACAACTGTGATATGTTTTGCTATGGGTAGCCTGCATTTTCGAAAAACTCCCGAACTTGCTAAGCTCAATATCGCTGATTCACGATCGTGGAACCGCCAAACTTTGCGCAATTTTCAATGTTGATGACGTCAACATACAAAACTTCAAAGTAAAATACGAATCCCATAAAGTCCACAGAAATTTTTGACAACAACAATTTTTTAAACGCTGGAAATATTCACTATTTGATTTAGTAATTAATGGGAAAAGCGAAATTTTCACATCACAAATATAACATCAACAAGAAGAAGAACAACAACAACGATTCATAGATCTATTTCGTGTCATTTAATTTAATTTAAATTAATCTTTTCTTATTTGAAGCTTTCTAAAACCACGTGGTATACCGGACTACAGACAAATGATGCTGTAGCCTCCATAATCCCTTGCGCTAGATTAACCAACTTTACTGCTACAGAATCCGGGTTTGGGGTGCTCGTGAAAGAACGAGGTGTCAGGTAAAACGGTCTTATTGATTGATTCTTAAAAAAATTGCTGTTTTCACATTTCATTTCAGATTTAAAATAAATAATATAATTGATGATGTACATCAAAACTCAATGAAATATCTAAATTCTAAACTATATATATAATCATGTTATTGTTGGTAAATATAAACTTATAATTTGATAATGTCGTCGTTCTTTCTAGATTTGTTCAGCTTGGGCTTTGCTTTAGCTTACGTGAGAACGGAATTTATTATTTGACCAAATCAGATAATGGTATGTTAGTTTGCATTAAATCGCAAATTGTGTAAGACTGTGCTATTGTATCGTTTCAATGTGACGTTATATATTTACACATTGAGCCAACCAAGGCCAGCGCAAAATTTTATTTATATATATATTTTGGGGGGAGAGGGCTTTTGCCCCGAACAAAGCCAGATAGAGGCAGCCACTGATATCTAACAATATACTAAAGCAGGGGTCACCAACCTTTTCGAAGCCGAGGGCTACTTTCTTGGTACAGATTGAGCCGAGGGCTACCAGTTCAATGCAAACTTCCAAAAAAGTCAATTTGCTCGATCAAGCTTCAATTATTGATAATTACTGCTATTTACTCAAGTAAAAACACTGATAAACCTTGGAATTCTTCAGGAAATCAAACGATTATCACAACGTAGCAAATTAATCACTATCCATAGAACTTCCATTTTCAAACTGATCGTTTTTCAAAATGATCACTATAATAATATCCTCGGAAACTACACCACAAGTTCACAATGTACCTGCGTTTTTACGAACACCCTACATAAGCCTAAGATAAAAATGCACTTAACAGTTGTACTGTTAAATGTTGAATATACAAACACATTTAACTAATTATGAATATCTTGTTTTCAACAAGGAGAAAACTAAAATCAAACAAATGTGGTCTAATGCTTCTCCACCAGTGTGTTATACTCCGGCGTGTAACTTGACACTGTAACTCAGAGCGAGTCTTGCAGATTTTCATTAGCAGTGAGGCGTGTTTCGTGTTTAGTTCCTGGTGAATTTCATGTCAAAAAATGTTGATTCACCAAGATAGCTTGAACCAAACACTGGTCTGGTAAAATGTAATTTCTGTTTGATTTAAAAGGCGAGCTTTTTCTCCCTTACTGCGCTGACCAATGGATAGTGACAAGATGTGAAATATCTTTCCGCTTTGTCGTTACTATAATCGCCCCGCAAATTAGACATACGCAAGGTGGTAAGGGGAAATCCATCCCCTACTCATCGTGAGATGGTAGGTTTTCTGTCATTTTTCTTTGAAATCAATAACTGTATTATGTCTGCTTCACAAATCAACGGACAAGAAAAAACGCGGGTTAGTGGAAGGTGACATCTGTGATGTCATATTTGGGATCGTTAAAATAACAATTAACATAGTGTCAGTTCCCACATACAGACATAAGTGCGATTTATACAAGAATAGCATGACAAAAATTAATTGATGTAGCTTACTTATAAGCGCCGTTGTTATGCTTATTTTGGAACAGTCATGTGGGCGACTCATGTGGTCTTTGCGGGCGACTTGGTGCCCGCGGGCAACGCGTTGGTGACCCCTGTACTAAAGAATCTCACTTCGGACTTACTTAGGTGTCGAAGTTTCAAATCCAATTTATATAACTGCATATTCTCATCTATCTTGGTTCATTTGGTGAAAGGATTATTGATAGCAATCTAGATTACATCCAGTTTTAGTAAATCGTTCAAGAATAGAACAAACGTCGCAAACTAGCATTTAAAAAATGTTGCATGACCCCTCAACGGATACGCATATGATGCGAATCTCTTCTTCTTTGTAGAAAATGATCAACCCGCGATTAATCGTGAAATGAATGGACTCCATGACAAAATATTGTTGGATATCGGTAAGTTATCGTATTTTTTTTATTAATCATATATTATACATTCTTTCAAATGACTGACCTGCAATATACAGTTTATCGTTTTTCACAGAAGAGTATTTAGCAGAGGGATACCCCACGTTTCTGACAGATTATGAAAATTATTTTGCCGTTTTCGACTGCCCGCCGAACTTATTAGCTGATGAAGGTATAAAATATTAGCTTATAGCATTAAAATAATTTGTCTGTGAATAGGTATATACAAAATAACTGTACCATCTTTTATTAACTTAACTTATACCATCTTTTAAATATTTCAGCACATCGAATGATCTGGGGATATTTTCCCAGTCCGAATCCTACTTTGTCACAGGTTGCGGCATTCATCAATGTTCTTCATGACGTCGGAATATCAGCCAACTTTCAAGCTTCAACGTGTTCGGAAACAAACTGGAGTCAAGCGTAAATAAAACATAACAATATGGAGACGAAACTTTTGAGTTTTTGCAGATCCAACTTAATTACATTAAAAACGGGGTTCAATTTTTACTAGTACCAATCCATCTATATATACATGTATATATCAATAAACTAACAGATTCACAAGAAATTTTGTTAATTATCACCACATTCTTTAATAGTACGAAAGTAGGCAAGATGATTAAAACATTAGTAAGTTAAAAAAAGTAGAAGATAATTACAAAGACCCACGATAATTTCAAATTACACTGAAAAAGAATTATATCTCCCAATAGCTTATTCGGCCCCCTAGTAGGGCGTGTACCAGGTTAGGCCCCGAGAAAACATAAAACTATGCCTCTTAGGCACCACTTCCGAAGATATTGTACCACAAAGAATTACGTATTGGAGCACCTCAGACACTAAAGTCAATGAACTCTGCATTTGCATCCTAGCTGTGTGAGTAGGTACGATGCGTATGAGCGTGTTTTGTTCGTTTTATTATTTCTTCGAAGTTTATAGCCGATCTAGTTGAATTAGGTATTAGTGTTCGTAAAGATATGAAAACAGGAAATTATGTATTTTCCAAAGTTAATTAACTTTTTTTAGATGTTAAGTAAGGCGTAGAAAAATAGAAAACGCTGATTCTCACTTATACCACTACAGAATAAAAGTGTACAAAGTACCAGTACGAAGAAGATTTTATACCAATATGGTTTTAATTTTGTTCTTTCTTGTGCTATTGGCATCAAGTGCTTTATTATCGACTGCATCGAAATTACAGAAATTCTATCCTCAAGTGAGAATGAAAATTGACGCTCACAAGGTAAATTTGTTATAAATTACGTTTCAGGTATACATCGGTATTTCAAATATATATCAATAATAATAGATAACTTTTACGTGAAATGAATGGACTTCATGACAAAAGTTGTTGGATATAGGTACCTTAACGTTTTTTTGTTTATATAATTTTTTAATATTGTATCATTATTATTAAATCCTCGGCCTAAAACAATCAGTATCCGTTTTTAACAAATGAATTTTTAGCTAATGGACGCCCGGTGTTTCTGACCGATTTCGAAAATTATTTTGCTGTTTTTGATTGTCCGCCGGACTTATTAGACGAAGATATTAATTATTACCTTCGAAAAATTTAAAGTTTTTTCTTCTGATTAACAGGAAATAAACTGTTGCATTTTTCAGCACACCAATGATATTAATTAATTCAACACTGAATTTAATAAAATAAATAAAGCTACGTTCCATTCTGTAAACAAGTATTTGATAATTGTCAATTTTTAACAACTTTTAGTGGTTGAAATCAAACCATCATATCTCACCAAACATTGAAAAGCTAACGCTAACTGAACTGAGTGGCAATACGGAAAGGACGAAGCCCAATCATTCATTCTTCCATAAACCATATATGAAGGTTTATTTTAGTTCCTGAAGGTCGCGAAAGAATTTGGCTGCGTCTAGTAAGCTGTGATGGAAAAAGTTTGGAAAACACTGGCATAGAGTATACCTAACCTCGATTACTAACATGCCGTCCTAATGGCTCATCGATTATGCAGCTGCCTTCTTAATTTATTTTGAATATGGTTGCTATTTTACAGTTTGTTTGGGTTTAGTTAAGAGTAAAACAGTATGATACAGAGTTGATACTGTATCATTTGTATTTCCATTGATCCTGTGTGTATGACACAGGCATGCGTACTCACATAATCCTTCAAGACTAATTTGAGAATTGCTCCATGTTTTTTCACTTCCATGCCAGGGCACAAAATGAGACGGCACACCCTAATTGGATGTTTTGCTAACTTTACTGAATTTTCGTCAGAGTGCAGTAGTTGTACCATGGCAGTGATAAAACAAAATATCTATCAATCACTCACATTAACATTCAAACCCATCGATTGAAGTAAAGTTGATGTTGGGCCAGTAAGCTCAGTTTCGCCTTCAAAACTTTTCAAGAAATTTTCAACTAAATTTAGGTCTATATTTACAGGTGCAAGTTCATCATTCTTTGACGTTTCGTCTGATTTGTCAATTGTTCGATCTTCTCTGACAAAACTCTTTCCAACATTAGTTGAAGCTAGTTCATTATCCATTTGCAGCATTGCATCCTGGATTTCTTTTTCTTCCTCCAAGTTTTCTCCATGGTCTGATTGAGCGCTGTCATCCTCTTCCTCGCTGGATAAAAAGTCATCGCTAGAAGAATCCAGACTTTCGCCATTGTCACGTTGATCGGCAAGTCTTTTTAACGCAGCCTCAAAATTTGTGGCATCAAATTTTACAGTGTCAGAGTTCGATGGGCATTCGACACCTTCATAACCAGAAAAACTATGCACAAAATTCTGCATCTGTTCGCATAGGTCATTCAACTCCATCTCTTCTCCATTTTTTCGCCCCAAGTTTCTGCGTCCTAATTTTTGAAATCCCCTACTCATTTCTGACAAAACATCATCCATTTTTTCATCATCAAGATACATCCACTCATCACTGTCTTCTTGTGGAAGTTCTGTTCTTGCGGAAGAAATGCGGAACTTATTTGTTTTTACTTCTTCGCTTGAGACATCATGTTCTATGTTCAGGATTTTTTTACCCAAAGACGTATATATACTGTCATTTGGGTTTTCAGAATTTGAAAAGTTTGTGAAATAAATTTTTGCATTTGAAAAAAGTTCTTTGTAGCGTTTTGAGCCTTCAATTTCGCCATCAAAATAGTCACGTTTTTTTAATGCTTCAATATATTTCTGAAATCCTAATTCATTAAAATTAGTATCAATATTTTGATCCTCATTTGAGCAATTCCCACACAATATCTCAAAACCATGAGCTATTTTGGAACCAAGATCCATGCCCTTAAAATCACATCCAACATTTTTAGGAACAAAATATCCACTGCGTTTATCAGCATAAAATAATTGTTGCATAAGTTGGGCGTAACTGCATCGATTCATTGGAATCTAAAGAATGAGGTAAACAAAGCTTGAATGAAAAATAAAAGAGTTCTCTATCGAACACATAATAAAAAGATCAGAATATCCTTAAGTTCCTAAAAATAGAAAGTAAACTAATGTGATTTGAATTTTATTAGATCATGCTATTACTACTATCACAAACTTTCACAAATTCTCAAGCAAACATATGGATTTGAAGAAGTGAGCAAATGAGGGAGATGTGCAATTTACCACACTAGTAACCAGTAGTTTGGTGTTTTACAAGTGAGACATGCTTCAGGTCTCATCGTTGAAAAACAGAGCTTGAAAGACTAATGAATGAAAATATGAATTTTCTATTACGGATATGACAGATACCCCATGACTAAGACACTACTGAGATAAGTACTTACTAAATGGGCTTTAAACGAAATATGTGCACCAAGATGGCGCACAACCGGAACGCAGTATGTGTACCTGGTTAGGGTGTGTGAATCGTTAGGGTGAAACTTGCAAAGGCTTTTGAAAAAATGACGAAAGACCATATTTTTAATTTTTCAACTTTAATGTAATCATCATTTAGAATATTTCACCTTACATTTACGATAATTCATAAAAAGCAAGTTTAATTCAATTTTGGCATTCGTCTATGTACCAGTAATTTATGTCAAGGAAGTAGAAAAATTCCACAAAAAAGACAAACAAAATCATACCTGACTCCACACTCTTGTATCTGGTAAAAAATGTTTGAATACACGACAAGATCTCAAATCAATCGGATCTCTGTAGTAGAAAGCCCGGACAGCGGCAGATATTAAGTTCGGTTCATGATCGAGAATTTTAACAATTCTTTCCGGTATGAATACATTGACATTTTGTATATATTGTTTTGCTTTGTGAGGAAACCTGTAAACATTATGTTATATGGATAAACAATATGTCTGTAATTTTAATAATAATTCTGCTCATTTCCAGGTATTTTTATTTAAATTTGAATAGCTTATGTGCAAATTATTTATCCATTCACTGAAAAAAAGAATAATTTCTTGCTCTTGGCGATAGCGAATACCACAAAGTAAATTTTGGGTCAGTCTGTTGAAATGTTTGTTTCCTATTCGAAGGTCAGTAAAATGGGGGAAAATCTGGGTTGGCAACAGTTTTGACACTGGATCTGGGTGCCACCTTTTAGGAACTTACAATTAATTAGGAATGGTAAATATCATAATAACAAAAAAAATCTACTTTTTCACCCATACCTTTCAATTCGTTTGTGTATTGTTTCAGATATTTTCAAATTAGCTTTCGTTAATCCAGGATGTTTACAAATTGCAAATAAAGACTGTTTGAGTGTGGGTTGCCCAACGGGAAGTTTTGCAATCTCACCCGGAGACTTCGGTTGAGGAACAATGTGCATATGACAGCCGTGTATGAAGACCTGAAATATCGTTGAGAATATAATGAGAGACTTGGAACATAATATCGATATTTTGCAAAATAGGCGCATTGTAGAATCAAAATCGGAACTAGTATAATATGCAAACAAACAAAAGGCTATTTCCATGAACTAATATGGCTATTTGTTGTTAATAGTGCATTTTGAGAAAGAGGACTCTTTATTTCTACTCACTCTATTCTTTGAAGTATCTATATTCAACCATTTTGGTAAGTAGTCTGCAGCTTCAATTAATAGAAACTCTCCATCAGTGTCTCGAATCCTATAAAAGAGTTCGAAGAAAGTTGACTAATAAAGTGAATTGTAAATAAACAGGGTTAAGAATTTAAGGCTGGAGAAAGCTGGTTTGAATTCACAATGGCTCGCAAACTCGAACCTTCCTTTTTTTTGCTTCGGCTCCATTGACGTTTTTTGGTATAACAAGTCCAAATGCAGTTTTGTGAATTTGAAACAAAAACTATGATATGATAGAAGGTTTCAAATATCAAAATTAATCTTTAAAAAATACAAATTCAACTTGAAACTTTTTAATTATTAAATTATAAGCTAGAAAGGATCGATTTTACTATTTGTATGAGGTATCAAATAATTATAAATATGGTATTTAAAAATAAGTATTATTAAATCATAAACTAATAATTAGGAAGTTAGGAATTGAATCCACTAAAATTTCTGGTAACTCCGGCTTCAACAAAAATGGTCTGCCAGGCAGCCAACCCCCCTAATGTTAGGAAGACTTGGTCAGCTTGACTTGGGTTAATTATTATGAGGACTAAATATGACAATTCACAAACCTTGCAGCCAACTTCGGAAAAGTTTCAGTAATTTTGAACAAGATCCAAACGATCAACCATTCATCTTCTATGAAGTCACCAAAGTCAGTTTCACCATGAAGACATTTGATTCCATCTGAAAATGAGACACAAGATTGTTGGAATTTACATCTAATTGCTCAAGTGCAGTTTTAAGTATTCTGTGGCATCTGCAGCTGCCGCAAAACCATAGCGGTATTTCCATACCATGGCCGCTACGGCCAAACTCATGGCAACTGACTTTTCAGCTGCCACAAACCAATGTCGAGCTGCCGTTACCGCGGCAGCAAATTGAAAACCAATGGCAGGTAAAATTTTGCTGCCGTAACCGAGGCAGGTGGGCCGTGACAAATATTGGGTAAGTTGGAACGTTTTTCTTATGGATACAGTTTAGATTGATTTGGGGTTAGGGTTAGGGTTTAAGTAGATATAATTCCACATGATCAATTAAAATCTGGTACATTAATTTGTGGATATACCATTAATACTGATTACTGAATAGCGCTATAAAACCATGGCAAGAGCTGCCGCGGTTCGTTCGTGGCAGGAGCTACCATGAAGTGGTAAGAACTGCGCCTCTAATTGCTTGTGATAACATTTTTAATGTTGTAGTGATAGTATGAATGACAAACCGGACTAAATTGATTTCCTTTTTTAGGACAACTACCACTGAATGAATAATGGAATTTTTCACACAGTTTTACATTTTTTGAACAAATAAGGGAGTGGGTAGTCGTATTTTCCAACTCCCCGGAATCACAGTCAAAATTTTGAATTTTCCAAAATTGACTCAGAGTGGCAGAATTTTAATGATGATAAATAAAGCAACGCCAAAATTTTTCAGAGTAGAAATCAGATTTTTCTACAAATCAGAGTTGGGAGACCGAGTCACGAATCTTTTTCAACCTGGAATAGCAATTGTAAATGTCATAATGGTAAAATGACAACCCCATTCCTGGTTTAATAGTCTTGCATCGAACTTTCACATAATTTAATCTGTAATGTTTCGTTTTTGTGAGACTCCTCAGATAAGCAGTTTACAACAATGATAATAAAAAAGTAATAAGCAAATGATAAAAAAAGAAAGTTAAACTGTAATTATAGTGGAGTGGAATGCCTGTAAATATGATGAGTGAATTAAACCTCAATAAAAAAGGTCTTACCTATCTGCCCAATACTCAAATTAAATCCTTCGTTATTCCAAATATATTGACTTGTCAAACTTGTAACCAAGGCTAAACATTTTATTCTATAATCTTCAAGTTCTTCTGACGATGTTTCATCACTTTCTTGCAAAATAAAAATTTCATATTTCACAACTTCCAATGACAATGTTTTCAAAGATTCAGGAATTTCTTCATTGAGTCCGTTAAGTAAATATTGATTCATTTTGTTATAAAGTCTGTGAGAAATGGAATTAAAAAAAAATAGAAAAATTGCCTGATAAGTTTGTATTAAGCACTAGTACTCGAGATAACAAAGCAGGGCTGTGGAGTTAGGGCCTAGTGTTTTTGCTGTTTTAGGAATAGGGAGTCTTATTGTGAATTTCAACGGAGTCATAATTTTCAAATTTAAACGAAAATGCTCTCCAAAGCCAATGTTTTTATACTCAAATTTATGGTGCTACTACGTTATTTCTTCACCATTACATTTATTTCTTCGTTTGATTCTGTTTACCCCAGGTTAATTGTCCTAAGTTTTGAATTATTCTAACCTAAGAAACATGTCAGAAAATTTTGAGGAGAGCACGATACCAAATTTTGCTACTAAGTCAATTTTTTTTGAATGGTTCAAAATCAGAATACACACAGAACAGCCTTAACCAAATACCAGTATGAAAAACAAATTTTCTCAAAAATAAAAATATACCGTAACTCATACAAAAATCAAATCAATAATGAACAAAAAAGAAACATACAAAATAATCCAGAAATGAGGCTTATACTATGTTAGGAACCTCAACTCTGAGTCTCTCAATACAAAGACAATTCATTTGATTCAAGTAGAAATATGAATAAAAGTGAGTTACCATTCATAACTCAATTCACAAAAAATTAACAGAGGCACTGTAAGAATAAACATGCAAGAAATTTAAATATTTCAGAGATAAGATGGCACTATATGGGATGAAAGTGTTAATATTTAATCCTGTCGGGATAATTATGTGAGAAGATTGCTGGTCACCCTGACTGCTACAAAGTTGTTTACATAATGCTGGCGGATTACAACTTCCTCCACCATCTTGGTATTTGAAACGATGTATTAGTTTCTCATATTTAACCTAGGCATGTATATAACACAAGAGGCTGTGATTTCCTATATGATTGAGCTGCCTCTTACCTTATCCTAAGACAGTTATAAAATTTCCCATTCTAGGATGAGGTCTCAAATGGGGAAATCTTGTATTTAAAATTATTGCATAGAAGAGCTGTGATTTGTGGGTTTACGGACTGGAATTCTTAATGAATTATAATATTCATTTTCAAGATCTATCATAGCAGAAGAAAATTCATCTCTCATTTCAATAATCTTCTGTTGTAAAAGATCACCAGTGTTTTTCAATGCTTGATTCTGCTGATTTAATTGTTCATTTATACTTGGGAAATCGTTCAAAATGACAAAAGTTTTGAGATCCGATATGAGTTTTAGTAATGATTCTCCTGCGCGAACAATATTTGCAGCTCGTACTTTCATTTGGTAAACGTCAAAATAGCCTTGCGATTCTTTTTGTACGAGTTGTTTTTCATCTGTTGTTATTTTTGCAGATCGTATAATTTCGTTGAAGTTCTCATACATGGTTCGGATGTCATCCTGTAATCTGCTTTTGTATGATTTTAGTAGATTTTGCGTTGTGTGAGAGAGTTGTGCAGATCTAGCTGGATTTCCTGCCATTGTTTTATATCCTAATTTTACGTTATGGGCTAAAAGTTGAGAAAAAGAAATCAAATATACCGTATTTCTTAAACATTGTGTAAGGTCTGAAGGTGATCAATAGCTCTATGTCAGCTATGTGTGTCTGTATGTGTATTTACTGTTTCAGGAAGTTAATTCGCAGAACAATACTGCAATAGGTACCTAAATAAGATCGATTCAAACTTCCACAAAGCATCACAATATTGATGGCAAAATGGGGAAAACAGACATTGCTGCATTAAATGACTTATTCAACTCTGTAAGTATCTCCGTGTGAGGAGTACACACACACGCTGACATGAGCGATATCCCCGTCGTGAACAAAGCGCACGCTCACTTACAGACTTATGAGCAATTTAAATGAATATGTGTGAGTGTGGGTAAAGGGCACAAACGCTTGCAGCGTTTGCTATAAACCTTTCTCGAGGTTTCGCCAATTTCCCGATCTTTTCGTCGCCCTTGTCTGTGCTTTTATTTTGTGTTCTGTGTTGTCACGTTGTAGACGAAAGATCAAAATAAAATTGTATTGTATAATCTTTAATCTTGCACGGTACCGGTACCGTGATCTAACAAAAGTGAAGATCTGACATCGGATATATTATCAGCATATATATATATATAACCGTAACACTATCAACACAATGAGGCAGTGAATTTCACATGGCCTCCATATAATTTCACTCCTATAAAACGATGGTTCTGCAGTTAGAAAACTATTCACAAAAAGAATTAAATAATCCCAAGCGAAACTACGGCCCTAAGCATTTGGTTCGAAAATTCAGTCAAATCGCGTGCATTTTTTTATTGATGCCTTGCGCCAACTTGCGTAGATATGAACATTTTCGTTTTTTGAAACATCCATATGGCGCTCTAATGCGTTATGCTGGAAAGTAGGTAACTGTCGTATTCTCTTCCTTGGCAATTTAAAGATTAGTTTCGGCATGCTTCCTGATGTTTTCATGTTAGATTATTGCACTGTCGAGATAAGAGATTATTTAAGACCAAAACATACCATAATATTACTGTATTATGACGAAGAAAAATAGAAACCTACAGGCTCGGCATTTCCTTCTATATTTGATTGGGTTTTTAGACATGCTTGCCATAAGTCTAGTCGTTCCAGCCTTTCCTGTTCATATAAAATCGTTTGGAGCTTCTTCGACCCTGACAGGGGCCATAACATCTATTTACGGAGCACTACAACTGTTTTCAAGTCCTTTGGTTGGAAAATGGAGCGATTCCAGAGGACGTTTAAATGCCATTTCAGCTTGCCTAATAATTTCTTCTACTGGATATCTCTTTTCTGGATTTTTTGTTTCATCATTGGTCAGCTTGGCATTGCTAAGGATAATTCCTGGTATTTTTAAGCACACACAAGATTTATGCAGATGTTGCTTAATTGAAGAGTCCGGTCATAACAAAAATCAGGCAATAGGAAGTTTTAATGCAATTGCAAGCATTGGATTTATTATTGGACCCACTGTTCACGGACATTTGGTTGCGAATTTTGGCCATACCTATGGACTCTACATTAGTTATATGATTTGTGCTTCTCTTTTTTTATTAAATTTTTTAGTTGTGTCAATTTTAAGATTTTATCCTAATCATGAGTTATATAAACCCATGCCAACACAAAAATCACACAAAAATGGATTTAATCACGAAAACGGTGTTACCGAAAACACAGCAAATGTAGAAAATATAACTGATGACCTCAAACGCTTCCAGAGAGGGGTTTTTGCTTCTCGTTTTTTGCTTGCCTTGCCAGTTTTGATGTTTCGTTCAACGTTTGTTTTATGGTTAACCCATTATCACCCTGATTTAGCCTCAACTACAGTTGGATATATTGTCTCGTATAATGGGTTTCTTGGGTTATTTTTTGGGTTTTTAGTTGGCACTGTGTCGAATTTAGCATATTACAAAGGCCATGAAGAGAAATTGCAAATGCATGCAAGTTGTTTAGTTTTGCTATCTTTTATTCTATTTTTAATTTCTTCGAAAATATCTGTGATTCTAGTAGCCATGACAACCCTTACTATGGGTACCTCAGTACTTCGAGTTTGTGGTGTGGTTTTGACTGTGAAATATTCAGAAAGTTGTGATATTGGACACATACAAGGCCTTGGATCATCAGTGTTATCTGTGGCCAGGTTTGGAGCGCCTCTGGCTAATGGCATTCTACAAGAATTATCTTTCTCAGCTCCAAATGCTTTTTCTATATTTCTTGGTTCATTGTCTATTGCAGTTTTTTACTATGATTCTTACTTATATAGAGAAAGAAAGTTGAAAATGTGATTTTTTTTTTCGAATTTGAAAGATTAGAATTATGATGTAATTAATTTAATAAAACATTATTTAATCTATGCATTATTGCTGTAAATATTGCCAAATATTCACTTTTCAATAGCCATGTCCATGTCAAAGTTTTTGAATTCTAGAATGTGATTTTTCGATTTCTAAAAATCCACAAGGATCTATTTTGTAGCACTGTGAAACAGAAAATTTTTGAACAAAATTATTAAGATCATCTGAATTCTTGAAAAGTATATTTTGAGTTTTTAAGTTTGGTTTGAACTCGCAAATTTGATCAGAGTATGGGTCTCAAACAGAGAGTATTGATAGAAGAATTACTAGTAACTAACCTTGTGAGTTGTGACAGAGGTGTCAATAGAGATACTGACTGACATAATAATCAATTCAAGTGAACTCTGTCAGGAAAATTGCCAGTTCGAAAAGATTTGCATAAATGTTGGTGAATGTTATTGGGTGAAAAAATATTAGTAATTACCAGTGAATTGGTAAATTTCACAAAAATTATCACAATTATTTTGAATGAGTTCGAAATTCATTACCGAATAAAATATTATTATACTCTTATTACACATATTATTCTCTTTCATCCTATGTTCATTCAAAGTCTGTACTAATATTCATATCACTGTTTAGTGTTTACTAATGTATTTATATTAGAAGGTAAAATTTGCCTGAATTTTAGTAAAGGTTTATTTTTGACTGGAAAACATATAGCCATATACTGTTGTTGTTTTATAACGATTATTTCATTTAATGCAGTTTGGTTTCGTTTCATTTTAATTTTACCGGAACTCATTTTTGTGATATGAAAGCTTAGATATTTATGTCAGCATGGATTTTTATTTCTCTTGTTTTGGGATTGTAAATTGGATTAGATCACGTATTGTGTTCAATATCGTTTTATTGTAGAATCATGTATACACAAGATTTTTACATTTTATAGGCTTGTGAAGGGAAAAGATTAGAAAGTCGTTACTCATTTATATATATTTATGTGCTTTTATCAATGAGACAGATGCATATGCAGATAGGCGTTTTACATCTTTGTTACAAACATGGATATGGAAAATCAGCCTCTAATATCTCAGATAGTCATCATTGGGCCTCTGAGCGTGTTGGTGAGGTAGTTGGCATGACACTTGAACTTCTTGAATTTGAACTATTTGTAAAATTAATAAATCATT
Organism: Styela clava; assembly: GCF_013122585.1. Lineage (NCBI taxonomy): Eukaryota > Metazoa > Chordata > Ascidiacea > Stolidobranchia > Styelidae > Styela > Styela clava. Next base: position 12,728,870 of record NW_024102837.1, read on the forward strand.
TCATCAACTAATCTAAGATGATCCCCATTCAGGTGTCATCAACAAGATCTCCCATTGTCTTTTACATTTTCAGTTCATTTCTAACCCTGCCTATTATTATACAAAATTCTTGGATGACTGAACATTTGGATCCACTGTGAGGATTTATTAAGAGCTGTACTTTTTTGTCGCTTGATGTATTTTTCTAGGTTTTATTCGGTTTTGATGTTTCTGTATATGTGTGTTTGTTATTCAGGTTTTCTTGATATTTTTTTCAGAATTAAAATGAGTAATTTAATTCAAAAATTATTTCCTCTTCAAAATAAATTAATAAAATGCAGTTGTGTCAACATTAGGCAAAACTCGAACAAATGTATCGCCAGTAAACAAAAACGATCAACATATCCTCGGATGTACAAAACAACGGTTGTAAAACAGGATGGATCTACGTACACAATTCGGTATCCTGAACCAATGCGAATGATAAAAATGCCAATAGACATTGCTCCACTTAGTGATGTGGAACGTAGAAAACTTTGGCTGGCTCGACAAAATATTGTTGAAGAAGTGGAGACAAAAACCAAAACTGAAGAATTTGATGTTGATGAATACAAACATTTATGGAAATCTTAAATAGAGATTGAGCATGACTTAAAAGGAAATCTCACCCTGTTGCCAGAATTATTATTGAAAAATAAAATACAGTGCATATTGTGTTGATATAAACAACGGCATATATTAGTGATTGTGTTGTGTGAGTGCATAATTCATTTGTACAAACCACTAATACATCCTTACCTGTAGTATTGCTGTTATACTTTGGCTGGTAGATAAAAAAAAGACCAAAGATTGATTGACACTCGATTTGCATTTACCAGTAAATTACAGACTATCTGATCATTGGAATATTGCTTCGTAATGATTATTTCATAGGTCTTGAACTCCAGGTGTTATTTCGAAAATATTGGCGAGAGTTGTTGGCAGCGGTTTCTTTCATTGTCTTTTGAGAACTTACCTTAGTGAACCTAATGCTTTATTACTTTGTATTACAAGTTTTCACTTCGATTATCACCATTAGAAATCTGAAATTATACTTGTGGCTTTGTATCTAACTAATATCAATGAATATGTGCAACTCCACAGCCATGCTTGCAACCGAATTAGAGACTGAATTCACATCAGCTTTCTGTAGTCTCTTTCCATTCATTGTAGACATTCATTAAAATCCTGTCTTCTTTTGTTGGGGTGAATATCTGCATCAGTGGATTCTGGATACTGTGTATTCACCTGGTTATTCAATGAATTTTATTAACTTATTTATATTTTATTTCCTATTTCGAACTTACCGTAAATATGATTTTTAGTTAAAATTATCTCTAGTGTTGAATTAGTACTTCGTATCGTACAATGGGAAAGAAACACAAGAAGCATAAGTCCGAAAGAAGACATGATGACGAAAGTAAAATAAATTAATCATATTATTTCATCATATTATTTCATTTGTTAGTCTTCATATAATTGTTTTTGTTGTACTGGCTTAAATATGTCAGGAATATTTAATGGCAATAGTTTCGGGGAATGTTTCTACAGTAAACACTGCTCAGTGTCTTTGATATGACTTCTCTCATATTGTAAGTAAGCTCAGTTGAACCAGCGAGATTCTATTTTTTATAACCGCAGTACCTCTTATGCTTTCTCCCACCTTTGTAATTGCTTGACGTCATCTTCTGCTGGAAAATGGTGTCTCTGATCTGATAACTTTGATAGTCTATTCACAACCCTTCTTCCATTGCTGTTGAAACATTGTACAAATTTTTTTTCCATAGATTTATTTAAATATTTTTTTGTTCATATGTACGATGTTTGTTGCACAGTGGAAAAAAATATCTGAATAAAAAAATTAAAATTGGAGATATGTATATCACAATATTATCTAAAACTCCTCTTCTTGTTTTTCAGATGAGGAGAAGCCTCATTTAAAGATCGTTTTGAAACTTGGCGGAGAAGGTGTTTATGATTCTGATTACGCTGCCGGATCTCCCGCATCATTTACTGGAGAATATACAATTGATAACGAGAAATCTCACAAAAAGAAAAAGAAAAAACGAAGACATAATTCAGACGAACATGAACATACAACTTTAAAAATTAAAAAGGTGATTGTCAACTTTATCTTAAGAATATTTTTTCAGCTGTGATATAAGGTTATATGTTATTTGATATAACACATAATTTCATGGTTCATTAGAATATCATTTATCTTTAATTTTTTGTAAGTCTTTCATTATTTTGTGGCAAATGAAAGTTTAGTGTTTCGAGCATTGTGCATTATGAGCGATAGGATTGCTGGATTCCTCACTGCCGCAGTGCGGTTCATGCATCTGCTGGTAGATTACTACTTCCTCCACCATCAAGCCCATTAATTTGAAACAAGGGACCTCCTGAAGTATGCACACCAAGATGGCGCACAACCTGAACTCAGGTCATGTACAAGGTTAGGTTTCAGGTTGTGTGACATCTTGGTATGAATATCTAGAACAGTGCTCTTCAACAGAGGTTCTGCGGAACCCTAGGGTTCCGCAACACATGCAGTGGGGTTCCGTGAGTTTATAGGGTTCCTTAGGGGTTCTGTGTTTTGTTTTTTTCAGGGGAAATCATTTCTTGCTTCAGCATGTTGATGCGTCATTATAAATATTCTTGGACCACCGTGTCTCCTTCAAAAAACTACAAGTAGGCTAGTTCGTTAAATAGGTTTAGTCACAGTGCAATAAATAGACAAAACGGAACTATTTTCGGTTGTTGCGTCACTTTAGTCATTGTTATGCAACTAACAAGAAAAGAACGCCATTGTCGCACCATCGTTACATGTTGTTCAGCTTTTGTTGGAATATAGTGAAAATAGTGTAAAACCCGACTTTTTACTACCTTCAAAAATATGGAAAGGAATATTTTTAGATTTCGCTCCACAAAGAGATTACAGCAATTGCAAAGGAAGCATTAAAATTTCTGTGCCAATTTCCCAATACGTATTTGTGTAAATCATCATTTTCCCCAGTCGGTCGTTCTGGTGCCATTTTACTTTGGTTATTTTTTTGTCAACCATTAGGCCCTAAAGCTTCACTCATGGCTTTTTATTAGCGTGTGATAGAGCTCTATTCAGCAATATATGTAAAACGCACTCATCTAAAAAAAAAAAATTTTACGCCAAAATTCCAAAATTATTAGTGCACACGCTCCCCTCAATGCGAAAAATGTTACTTTTTTCGACGGAAATGCGTGTAGAAAGACATAAACATTCTAATGTGCGCTGCTACGCAAGAAAATTACCATTAATTTTACGTTTTTTTCAGGTTTAAAAAATCTCGATACCTCTGCCAAGTATGGTGCAGTCGAAATCATATTTATCAAAACATCACAGTGCCAGGGATGATATGTATGACTGAAAATACAGGCTAAACCAATAATAAGGCATTATAAAGGATTGATAATGATTGATTTCCTGTCTGAGTCGCGTCAACAATTTCACACATGTGACTGACGATTTTGAAATCCACGCTCTTTATACGATTCGCACTTTGCGTCACGGCTGGAGTCTCTTTTTTCATGAAATATATGACTCTACCATGAACATTAACTGTAAAACACCATTCATACCTTTTAGAGTTGGACTAGGCCAAATAATACTGTATATATGCCATCCGGCTGTGTTATGAAGCACATTTACACAAATAATTTTATCAACATGAACGATTACAGCTAATCATTACTGGTGTAGAATAAGTTTGTAGCCATTCACTACCTAATCACAACCTTATCGAATGCAGAGATTCAAGAAGGAGTATGAAGAGTCATTACTGGCAGAGGCAGAAACAAGATCCGAACCTCCAGGAAGTGTTCCACCTGCAGCTCCTATCTCTCCTGATAACACCAGTCAATCTTCTCACAATACCTCATTCTCTCCTGCTCCTACTACAACAAAAATTATTATCAAGAAAACAATGGCTTTTACAGGTATTATATACAAATATTATAGTATTATACATGAAGTTGATGTATCTGGTTAAATAGGTGTGATAGATGATTGGTTGTTGTGTTGTTGCCTGGTGGTTCTATCACAGATAGAATTTGCATGTTTGCACAGAGGGAAGTGAGATAGATAGCTTATTATTCATATGAAAAACCACGGCCTCTTGGCCAGCTACTAGTTCATGTCATTATTAAGAATAGTTAACCAGTCATTTGTTTTGGATGCATTGACTTGATAGTGGAGAATGCCATAACTGACAAGATGTTACATGAACCACCTTACAACAGCAAGGAGTCTCGCGATTATCTGGTATAACTTCATTTCTCATTGTCAAGTTTGTGCTTTGCCAGATTGTTTACTTTTCACATAAATTAAACTTGAACTTGTCTTAAGCTTTAGAAAACATAAATAGGCTACATGAACTTAATCTATTTTCCATATTTTGGTATCTTCATAACAGTACACATATATTTTCCTTGGAAGCTCTGGAACACTCTTCATTCTCTTTTAACTGGCAATAATTGTTGCTACCTCTGGCAGAACAGTTGTGAAATTGGTGTTTAGTAGGCCCACATCGATCTATTCACCATATATTTTTCTGAAACAAAAAGTTTTTGTAAGCACTCAGCAGTTTCAGCAGTTTAAGAACTAAATAGTATTGTCTCGGCAGTGTGGCGCATCGTGCTAAGCGTTAGGAATACTCTTGCCATCGCACCTCTGGTTACCCTGGGTTCATGTAATCATTTACTCCACCTTATTAAAGTTCATGCTTCGGAAAACAAAAGAACTGGCTGATTAATCCCATCTAGACATGGACTGGTAACTGGATTAGAGGCCGTGGTTCACCATATGATTAAGCCGTCGTATCGGATTTTCTCTCCCTCAGGATAAATATATGTAAATTCCTAAATCCCAAAATCCGAGTAGACCTACCAAATATGTTCTAAATCCAGTAAAAATTACTTTTCAGATTTGATGAGAAAATCTTTAGACAAATTATTGGAACATTTGCTAAGGCAATTAGAAAGGTAATGCATTCACATATCAGCTTTATAGGAAATTCTTGCTCATGTCAAATAACTTGAAATGAATGGCAAATGATTCAACTTGATCAATTTTATCGAGCAATTAAATTTAATCTTTAATTTTCTTATGATTGATCTCATATGCTTATTGCTTGTTTTATCCTATTATATCAGTGCTAATTACGGCCTGCGAAACAATTTAATATGGCCCGCCGAACTTGAGTGAAATAGTTTAACACTTTGTTTTTTTTCTTTTGCGTTCTAGATACCCCCAATTGTTACGTCATCATCATAGTTTAAGCATGTGTATATTCGCAACAATTCAAATATACCCATATGCTATATCTTAATTACACATACCGGAATCGGCCCCATGTGGGCGCTTGCCTCTCTTGGCACGTGAATATCTCTTCTCATTTTGGCCCCTGGTCAATCAACTTTGGGAACCACTGTAATGACTGTATTATATCAATCAACTTTGGGACTTGTAATGTTTCGCTTTAAAAAAGAAATTTCGGATAGTGGATAATTCATCCCTTTTTTATTTATTTTAAGTTGTAACATACCATTGTAACATTCTGCAGGAAGGATCCACATGAAATATTTGCATGGCCAGTAAACGACATGATAGCACCAGGATATTCTGACTTTATTCAACAACCTATGGACTTCAGTACAATTAGGAAGAAAATTATTCAACATAAATATAATGATGTCAATGATTTTAGGGTTAGTTACACTTTGGACTACTTTGTTAGATCTCATCATATTACATTATTATTCTTCGTGTTGTGAGCACTGATTAACGTTGAGCAACTGCATCCGCCTTACTGTATGTGTTAATTTGCTCCGATGGTTCGGCTGATTAAGTTCATACTCAGTGAATATCTACTTACTTTCTCTATTCTTGTGTTCAGAATTAGGATATGTTTTGAGTTTTTCAAATACTTCAAATCCGCAAATACGATGGTGATTTTCTGACGCCTTTTCAAATACTTCAAATCTGTATATTGAGCTAATTCTTCCACTCTGACTTTTCCACTTTACTTATAATTTAGGATGACTTCAAACTGATGATAGAGAACTGCTGCACGTACAATCGTCCTGAAACCATATTTTATGAAAGTGCAAAGAAATTATTGGCGGCTGGTTTAAAAATCATGAGCAAGGTAACATTACTTGTACTGAGAAAAATCTCTTCAAAAAAGTGTTGATTGAGCTCTAAGTCGACTCTAGCTCTATATAATCTGATTATCACTTCATTTAACTATATACAAAAATTTAAACCAATTTTCTGATTTCAGGAAAGACTACTCAATATGAAAAGAAGTCTCAGTTTTCTTCATGATTTAAGTAAAGCTGAATGTGCATTGATCATGGGGTTACCCATACCTCAGGTGAGACCATAAATTATATACTCTTGCTTTGGAATACAAATTGACCAACTCATCTCTGGAGTCACGGTGGTTAGTGCATTGTGCTAAGCGTTAGGAATACGCTGTCCATTACTCTAAATCCTGTGCGCTATTAATATATGCGAGAGGATTGCTGGACTCCTGACTGTAATAGGGTTGTGAATGTAACCACTGGCCATGTACGACTTCCTCCACCATCAAGTCCATGCATTTAAAATGAATAACAGGTTGACTATACCCAAACCCCACATGGACTGGTAACTGAGGGATAGTGGCTTACCATATGAATTAAGCCGTCTTATCGGTTTTCCACTTTCTTCCCTGGCATAAAATATTAAAATCCTATTCTATTCTTGAATGTGTCAGTTGTATGAACTAAGGGGCATGAATATGAATATTCGAAAACGGATTATTATTTAAAAAGTAGATTTTCATACATATATATGGATAAAAAGTTTTTGTAGTATTGTTCAGAAAAGACTGGTAGAGTGCTACTTTCCTAGCAATTTGAGCGATCTCTTATTAATATCTGCAATTCTTTTCCAGGAGGACAACGTGGTTGATGTAACAGATATGGATGTTGAAGTTGGTACAGAATTAGCAATTCCTGGTGAAATATCAACAAAACAAGCAAAAGCTGATAATTCCACGGATGAATCAGAGTATGAGAACATTTTTTTTACATTGTTTATTCTTATAGTTCAAAACTAATTCACAAAGGCACTCCTGTAGTGTGTGTACCAGGTAAGGGTTAGGCCATAATTTTATACCGATATTCCTTATTTTAGTTCTATTACGAGTTCGGGGACTGTCTGTGTTAGCCAAATGAATATACCCCTGCCCATAGGCTTCCATCCCTTTACACAACTTGTTGTAAAGTAGGCGAACAAAATTAGTTACCGTCACATTGGTACACACACTTCTGGAGCGCCATGAAAAGCACCCTTGTTGTAATTTCTGTTAAGCAATGCGTGTCTATATTAACATTGTCAGATAATGATCTTAGGTTCAGACTCCCAGAGTGGAATACGTTGGTTATGCTGCACGGCACTAATACTTACTTTCCACACTAGAATAAAGCAGCCATGCATATCAGTTACGCCTTGTTTTGAAGGAAGATTTGACATCCCCCCAAATTGTCAATTGACTGGACAGCTAATCATACTAAGAGTCATTGATGCGCTAGCCATTACTTATTGCTTTGTGGTGGTTGTTGGGTTCATATGCCTCGGGGAAATATGTTCGGGAGGATTGCTGAACTTCTATTCATCAAGTCTCCGCATCCAGAATGATCACCGGTAACTGGTTACCTATTTTCATACATGACAAGGACTTTGTGCTAACCAGACAGAAGGCTGTAGTGTGCCATCTGATTAAGATTATCGCTTTCATTCCCTAGGATAAAATGATAACCTGACCTTGATCTCAATTATTTGTTGTTTTCTTTAGTTTTGATCTCCGAGCACATCCTGATGCGATAAGTTTCACGGATGCTGATAATGAAGAAACTGTTGCTCCTGATGTACTCAAAGCTGCTAAAGAAGCAAAAGAAAGATTGGATAAAATGTGTCCAAAAACTAAGGTAGAACTTGTCTATTCAGTTTTCTGTTATTTATGGTTTGGCGTATATGTTTACCCATTTGATTTACTCAAAATTACTAGAAGATTTTTTCAAGATGAGTCTGACCTTTGGGCATGGCTTCAGTGGCGAGTATTAGCTAGGGATTTAAAGCAAAAGGGTGAAAATTTTTATTTTAAATTTTTCTGAAGATGTAAGTGTTCTTGAAGCTGGTTATAGTTTGAAGCAAAGTTCACCAAAATATTTCCAATGAAAAGTTGCAGAGGTTTAAAAATTAAGAATAGCCTATATGTTTCCTATGTTTCTCTCATTTTCTGGAAGCAGATTTTTTGGCATATGGTTATCAGACAACATTTGGAATCTTGATATAAATATATCCATGTACAATTGTGTTTATTTATTTGTGCAAAGTTCGTAACTCAATTTCTAGGAAACAGTAAAATTCTGTTATTGGTTTCTAATATTTCAGATGGGATTTCTCAGAATCGATGAAGTTGGCAAAACAACATTTAATTTTCTAAATCCTGATTTACCAGGTAAATACTTTATTTGTTGGTAGAAATGTGAACGATCGGTTACGGCTTCCTCCACCATCAAGTCCATGCTTCCGAAAACAAATAACTAATCCCATACCCGACATGGACCGGTAACCGGACGAAGGCCGTGGTTCGCCATATGGTTAAGCAGTCTTATCGGTTTTTCCATCCCCCGGGATAAATATGTGAATCCTATCCTAGCTCAGGAATAGGAATAACTCAGAAAATCAGGAATAACCTCACAAACAGATATTCAAATGTTGAATAAATTTTCTTCATTTTCGTAAAAGTAATTAAGAGAATCATGGGTTTTGTTTCTTAGGGTCACAATTTGAGAATATCATTTCAAATATCTTAAAGTGGCAAGGGCAACTAGACCATATCAGAATCCAATCGAAATTTTATTTCTAAAATTTTTTTCAACGCCAATTTTTTGTTTGATTTCTGTCGTCAATTCAAATTGATCATAACTGATTGCCTCTGAGTTCATGATTTACAACAAATTTTCTATTTTTAGACCCAGAAAGTAATGTTGTTGATCTTGGTACACTGACTGGACGATTAGCAAATGGACTTGATGCCTTACCTGAAGCTAAAGAAGATAAAAGGAATAGAGTAACTCCTTGTAAGTGTTAGTTTTGATGATACATGAAGGAACTTAATAAAAAGTAAAATCAATAGGATGCCAAAGGCCAAAAACATAAAAAACAAACTGAAAAAACAAAATTAAATATTAACTAGATTCCAAAATGACTTAAAATATGGATTCTTATTATTACTGTGCTTATTACTGAAATAAGACAGTGAAACCTCATTTCGATCCTATTTATTTTTTCTCTTTCTACAACATTATTCCAAATTTCAAACAAAAATCAATTTTGTTTTATTCTCAGTAACATATTTAAGCTATGGACCATTTGGATCATTTTCACCGACATACGATTCAAGAGTTGCAAATATAACACAGGAGGAAAGTGATTTATTATTGTCTGCTTATGGAGGAGACACTGAATATTTATTTGCCAAGAGGTTCGTTGACTTTTTTTCATATTATTCTCAATTCTTAATCACAAATTTTCTAGGTGATCTGGTTATTTATTTTGTATTTTATTTAAACATCCTGAGGTTGTTCTGGGGATACTCCCCGTAGGCCATAATTTTGTTTCGATTTTCTTTATTTTAGTTCTATTACGAGTTCAGGGACTGTCTGTGTTATCCAAGAGAATATACCCCCCTACTCATAGGTCTCAGTCCCTTTATCCAACTTGATGTAAAGTTGGCGAACAAATTATCTACCTCCATATTGGTACACATACTTCTGAAGCGTCGCTCTAGAATTGTCCACATATGTCAGTAGAAAGAATGATATCTCAACATATACATAAGTTTTATTTTACTTTTCTGAATTTTTAAATTAATTTTGGAATTGGTGACAGCCTGTCTAGGGTGTTGTTCAGACCAGTTGTGGTGCAAAAAGGCTTGAAGACATTTTAAACTGTGGTATTTTAAACATTGTTATTCACCCACTATTTTTTTGTTTATTCATTTGCATTTGCTTGTGTAGGGTGTAGCATCTTATTTGGAGTGACGACTTGGGATGCCTCTGTAAAAAATTATATATGAACAGTATTTTAGGTGTTTGGTAACTCCAAAATCACTTATATTGTAAACTATTGTTTGTATGTATGGATGAATACAGAACAGAAAACAGAATAAAATTGCTGTGAATTACCTCACCTGTTTTTTTAGGGGTGATGGTAGAGTTGGTAGGAGAATTTAACCGAATAATGAATTATATTTCCAGCTTGCATCATTTTGTGAAAGATTCCAACAGTGACTTGATAAATATGGTGGATGATCTTTTAGATACTTTAACTCATGGAGCTCACAAGAGAGCAATTGAAAGTATTGATAATAAACGAAAATCGGTAATTGTTGTTTTTTGTGTATAATTGTGGCAAGGATATCCATATTCTCGTAGTTTTGTAATCTGCTTTGCACGTTCGGTTTTCAAATCTTTTGACTGAATTTATTATCCAGCAAAATCATGGTTTATATTGATTTATGGTTTATTTTCGGCATATGTTTTGAATTTTAAAAATTTCTAAATTTTTTTGACCTTTTGAAGTAAAATTGTTAATTGTATTCTAAATTTAGGAAGAAGCAGAAAAAGCAAAACAAGCTGCAGTTGAGATAGGACAGTGTGAGTATGAGTCACTATAATAATATTCTCTCATTGAATTCAGAGATGGCATTTTCATACTCTTGTCGTATTTATAAATTCGTTATTAGAGATCTACAGTGAGTGCTTCCGACCTTGCCTGCCAGCACTCGTTTTATCTAACTCCGTGGTTCTTAAACTTTCATGATCCACGACCCTCGATCGTTTAATCCATTGTTCCCGACTGTGACATGCTGACAGACATCCTGCATTCACTAATTTGATGTAAGGTATTCTGATTCAATCATCGTCAGTGAGATTAGAATGCTGCTTGTTTCTTTGCTGTCTGGTTTGCATAAGATAAACCATTGGGAAAATAACCTGCTTAAACTCATTTTCAAACTATTTGTAAAAATTATATAAATATAAACTTAGAGATAGTCCAAATTACTTTGGTTGTTCATTTGCATCAATAAAACTTGTGTATATTTTCCAGTTTCTCAAGAAGTGAAAAAAGAAGCAGGCAATGAAGAACCTTCTACTTGGTGAGATTTTTATCTAAATCTTCTGCAATAAAAAACTAGTGCTCAATAGAATAATGGAAAATTATAATGTTGTTGTGAGTTGTCTCTCTTTGCCTGTGGTTTGTTTGAATTATGCCTTATGATATTTATACATGCATCTGAAATTATTGGTTAATTATTCTCACCTCTGATGTGAACGGGTAAACAAACATGAGACCATGGTTTGCTATAGAGTTTCTCTTTCCTGGGATAAATATGAAAATACTATCCTATTAATGTCAAAAATTTCTAAACCGTTCAACAGTATTAAACAAATGAATACTGTTAAACAACTAACCCAAAATCCAGATTCAAATTTGTGAATATTTAATTAGAATTTCTGATTAATAGTGAAAATCAAAATTTGTGATGAATTTCAAGAAAAACATTTGAATATGAACAGCTGAAGATGCCACTACTAATGTTCCACTCCTTAGAATCATCTGATTGTTTTTTATTTGCTCAGCACCATTCAAGAAAAATTGGACAAAGCAGGCGAACTTGTTGTTAAGTTAGAACAAAAACAGAACGAGAGATTGAGTGAAAAGCCACCACTTGGTCAATCCAATTTGAAAGGACCTACTGTTGAAGAGACTGCCATAGGTAAGTTGCCACTAGGGTCTCTCAAACTTGGCCCACTTAGGAAACCTCTGAGGGCCATGAGTAAAAACCTTCACCATGTAATATTTGCAATAACAACATTAATTAGCAAATTGACTGATTCATCTAGTTCTTGAACGCATTCATTCTCTTACTTAGGTTTGCCAACTTTTTAGTATTAAGCGTGATAAATAAAAAAAACTCATTAAAACCTTTTGAAAAAAAACTAGGTTTTTTTTTATCGATGATTCTCTTTAAGTGGGCTAAGGATTAGGAAATTTATAGTCAGAACTATACTAAGTATTCTTGTCTCATGATGTGTCCACAGCGATCGAAAATAGACCAAATATGATTGATTCACATTAGGTACTCTTGTAGTGTGTGTACCAGGTTAGGGTTAGGCCATAATTTTATTTCAATTTTTTTTTTAGTTCTAGTTTGGGGACTGTCTGTGTTAGCCAAGTGAATATACCTTTTGCCCATAGGTTTCAGTTCATTTTCACAACATGATGTATAATAGGCCAACAAAATTAGGTACGGTACCTCCACATTGGTACGCACACTTCTGGAGCATCCAATATTTTTGATGTATAGAATAATTTGGAATAGGGAAAGATATTATATTCTAATCAAGTGACTTGATTTTCAGCTTCCGAATTACAAGGTGAATTGACAGATTTGATCGAGCGAACTCAACCTGAACAAGTCAGCAATGTTGATGGAATAAGGAAAGCAATTGGAGTGGATATGTCTCAAGTAGAATCAACTTCTTGAAAATTTAAGAGACACGTTTCAGTATGATGAAAATGATATACAACTGAGAATGAAGAAGATTATGTCTCTGTCCTAAGTGTGGCCCAATGGAGAGAATTATCTGCCTTTGGGTTCAACAATTATATTATTGTTAGAGAGGTTTGAAATACTTGTGCTACAAGGATCAATTTAGCTCTATACAGCAGCGATATAGCAATAAAAATGTGACCATTGCAAAAGATTTATAGATAATAGTAAAAAACTGCATTCAGGTTGAGGTGTCATTGGGAAACACCTTGTTCGCATGATGCGTTTTTTGCTTTCAAGAGGCCGATTGCCACTTTGGCTCTTAAATTACCAAAGTGATTTTGGGTTATCAAGGTATTTGGTGACCACCAATTTCCTCCCAATTATTTATCGTTCAATAAGTGTCCCTACCAGATACCTTTTCCAGTGCTGCTTTTTGTAAGCTATTAAAAACAGAATTTTTCATGATTACATGTTTTGTATTCGTAAAATAGACTTTTTTTTTTAAATAAAATTTTTGTTAAAATTAAGCATTGCTATATATTAAATACTAGAGTGGGGGTTTGAACAATATCTTCTACAATGAGTTAAAATGAAAGAAAGGTTTCTTCAAGAGGAATAAAAGGTAGGAAAAGTTTGATTCATGGATTTGTCGAAGAGGCTTTATCTGTTCAACCATTGTGCTGCCTTTTATGTTCGAGCACTTCTACGAACAGAGCTTTGGAATAGATTGGTGGCAGAAAACCCGTCATCTTCATTTTTTATTCTGAAATATTCCAGGGAATAAATACAATTTCTTGCATAAGGTGCTGTGGAATATGGGCATTTCCTTGCAATTGTGAAGGTCCGATCCAGGCGAGTGACACTGCATTCCTTTGATGACGCTATTTACCGATGTCAGCATTTCTGCAAGATCGTGGTTCTTGGCGTTTTTCGCTAATACTTTTACAAGTGCTTCGATGTACCAACTTCCATGATGAGTGTTGCGCATTGCCGCTTGCCCTCGCTGAGTTGCATATCCAAATATCATGTCCGATCGTGTAGGAAGACGAGGTTCGTCAAAGCTGTAATCAAACGTCGACGTTGTGCACCGAGATTTTCTGATCTTTGCTCCTCCGTCGATCTCATCGATTCCCCTGTCATAGAGATCCCCTCGGCACGCTTGTACAAAGAATATTTTAGGTTTGTTCCGTAAATTCGGACAATTAGCATTGTCGAAAAGGGATATTATATCTTCAATCACTAGTGTTTTCCCATCGCGGCCATAGACAACTCCCTCTTGTCCGTGGGTAAGGAGGGCGACGACGCAAGCGTCGCGTGATTTATGATTTTCATTGCGCGCAAACGTCTCCAGAGAGCTGCTTATCTCTGAGGCAGTACGATTTTCCACAAGAAGTGTTTCGAATCCTAAATGATGTAAAACGGATCCAAGATTTTCTTTATCTAAATTTCCTCCTTGTCTTTGCGGGAGATCAACTCCGTTGTCGAATTCAGTCACATTTATGATAAGCGCATATCCTCTCGGTCGTGACGTCATCTTATATCCCCGGTTGTAGTTTCCCCGATAGAATTCTAGTGTGGACTTTTCGACCAACAAATTGCTAGGACCATCATGAGAGTCTATGGGATTTGCCATTGAGGTCAAAATATTTTCTTTTGCGTGGAATTTCGTATCTGTCCTGTCGCGTCCTTCGAGCAGGTTCGAGTTTTCATCTCGGGGACCTTCGTCAAACTGCAGAGTTTCCGCTAAATAGTCCTGTTGCGTCTCTTTTAAACCATTTACTAATTTTTCAAATGCCAGGGGTCCTCTCGTGGGTAATATATTTAAAAAGGCGACATTTTTACCAAAAGTCGTGCATTTCGATTCGATTTTTTCAACCATTCTATCGCTTAAAATTTCTTCCTGAATCAGATATTGCAAGAGTTCGCTGATGTCCAGTGATCGTGCCAATAAAAGCCTATTTTTCTGTAATATTTTTTTGCTCAATCGATCCATCTTTCATTAATTATAGACGAATACCTATCGTCTCACTGAACAGAGATACCGTTCGCTAAAAGAAATCCACAAGAACATATTCCGAACGACCCCGTCGGTTCTTGAATTTCAACGGGTGTTTACTTTCGTTAGCCCTTTAAAAAAATGGCGTTTCTCTCTTTATTCTTGTCTCTCTCGTCTTTGTTTTTCTTTATGTTTCTTTTATATTCTCACATGTGCTTTCCTATTTCAATACGCTCGAATAGTTTCTGAGTGCAGAGGTAAAATGAGATTAAATTTATTAATATTGGACACGTCAAGCCTGGGGCTTCGCTTACGGCTAGCCTGTCTTTTACTGGTTAGCGTAGGGGGCAGTCACAGTTTGATATTGCTATATTAGATGCTAAACTTACATTGTATATATATTATTTTCGTCTATATATATACAAATAGGCGTGATGATATTTTATCTTTATTACTAACCGTATTTTCCGAGCGCTCATTGTTTTATAACCTAAGTTCTGAAGTCATAACAAAAACATGTTCGGTTTAGTTTTCAATAAACTCATCTCTGCAAAGCTTGGGGACATAATTTTTTCTTTAACTTTATAAAGCCATTTAGAACTTTATAAAGCCATTTAGAGAGTAGCTTGATATTTTTTCACTAATATTCTATGTCACGAGTTTAAATTAATGTGTAGCGAATTAATGGGGTCTAGCGAAGTACAGGCCGTAAGTACTTAGATGACAGCAAACAAAATGAATTGTGAAAATAAATTCTGTGACAGCGTAAATAACGCAAAACAAAAATGTAATGTAAAATATACAGCCCAAATTTTGAGTTTTTAAAGATAAGTTTGTCTTGTACGGAAGGCTATTGATACCCTATTTTGCACGGCCTGCTTAGTTTAAAATTGAATGGGTATGATTTAACTAAACGTTGAATTTCATTCCGCCAGATCACCCTTTTTTTCAAAAACATGAAAATTTCATATTACATTTTTTTGCTTTACGATATAATAAGGAGTTGCTCTAGTTTTCACTGAGCTGAATCAACATGTTGAATTGCTGAATTATTTTTGTATCAGACCCAAAAGACATCACCGCAATCCTGCAATCAGTAAATTCAGAAATTTGAGAAATGGACAAATGTTTATTTGCCTTATTGACTTTCTTTGCTTATATATGAAATCTTGTTCTGTTTTCAGTATTTTAGCTCCTATATTTATTTTATATTTGTTTGAGATGGAGAATCTATATCATCAAACCAATAAAATGGTTCATGAGATCCAACAAAATATGGGACGATTAGAAACGGCACGAGATGAAGACATCCACGTCATTGAAAATGAATTACAAGCTCGAATTGATCAAATTGTTGGTAATTGTGACAGGCTGGATATTTTGGTAAACAAAGAACATCCGACGAGGCGGCAAAATGCGAGGTTAAAGGTCGATCAAGTCAAATATGATTGTCAACATTTACAATCTGCATTGCGTAATTTCCAACATAGAAGATATGTGAGAAATCAGCAGCAAAGAGAAAGAGAATTATTAATGGAAACTAAATTTACTACAAACGACGCTGATACTTCGATACAGATGGATGCCAGCTTAAATCACCATCATAAATTACAGGGTGCTCATAAGGGAATGGATGATCTCATAAGTCATGGCAGTAGCGTGATAGAAAATTTACGAAACCAGCGTGGATCTTTAAAAGGAATCAAAACCAAAATGCTAAATATCGCCAACACTCTTGGAATGTCGAACACTGTCATGCGTTTGATTGAAAAACGAACGACTCAGGATAAATTTGTTCTTTTCGGTGGAATGATACTTACAACAATTTTCATGTTTCTCATTTGGAAATATTTTGCTTAATTTTTTTTTATCTGTTGGTGGATAACGCTTATTCACAAGGAGAACGATTGATGCCATCCCACAAAGTCTGGGTCGTGCAATATTAATTACCGTAAATGATATATATGTGTATATATAGGCTACTTAATTTTTGATAGCCAAACTCACTAAAAACTTGATACGCTTGTATCCCGGTGAAATTTTTGATATTCGATTCTTATATATATATTATAGTGCATACTGAAATATTCATTTTTTTGAGTTGATATGGTTTGTATTACTTTTTCTCAATGCAAGGCAAGCTGAGCATGATTAGCACATTTATATTATGTTGGGTTACATTTACTAGGTTTGAAAGAACCTAAATCTCATTTTAAGCATTGCTTACCAACTCCATTACACCTTGAGACATTGGATATCAATTTTTGAATGCATTTGTTGAAATTTATCTTTGGATGTCATTTGGTTTATATTTATACTGGGCTTACTTTCTGAAAAAATTTAGCTGTTTTACAAGGAATACTACAATATACTTTATTATATCAACTTTGAAATCGAACAAATCTGAAAAATTCATCAGTTTGATCAATTTCCAAAATTTGTTAATGATTGAGTGAAACCTATTTTTTTTTATAAATATACCAAGTTTGTTGCTGGAAATACTGAGTTTTGAAATGAAATCATTTTGAATAATTATCTAATCACAGATTTGCTATATCCATAGGTATAGGTACTGTAAGGCTGAAAGAACTGAGTTCGCTGAAATAAATGGCAGACAAGCCTGATAGAGGCGGCCAAGCACGATTGAATAAAAAGTGTTGAAATAAAACAGCAATTTTTTTGAATAAATAGTGGGTCTTCCCATCTTCAAGAACTGAAAATTTGAAATCCATTAGCGAAAAGTCTTTTTTTCTCAACAACAAGATAGGTCTGCACCGTGCCCAGTAACTAATTTTAAATGTATTGGATTTGTGTCTCTCAACCCTGGTGTCGTGTTATTATAAATATTGTCAGTTGTCACTATCAATTAACTTACAATACATCAGGATAAAGATATGGACAGAAAACGGAATGAGATCACATTCTCCTTGGTTTTTCCAACATTATTTATTTTTCAACTTCAATGTTCTCTCTAACTAACTGTTAGTTGGGTGATTTTTTGTAGAATTATCAACTATAGGGAATTTTTGGTTGACCTTTTTTTTTAAAATATCTCTATGTATTCTTTACAAGTGATACATTGTTACTTATCGATTTTAATCGGTAAGTATGTTGATAGGTATTTGTCTGTCTGTCTGTTAGATGCACGCGATATCTCACGAAAGCGAGATTGAATCTGCTCCAGGTTTTGCATGTGCATTCATCTTATTTCGGACCAGAAGTCTATTGATTTTGGGCGAATTATGTCGTATAATTAGCGAGTTATTAATTAGTGATGGGACACAAGGTGTCACTATGGAGTAAGAGTGCTCATTTGGGGGATCCCCTAACTTTCGATCGATAAGTCTTCGGTCTAAGACCGAAATTCTCGTTTGTTTTTTCCTCTATTTCACATCGACTGCAAGAAAAAACTGTTTCACTTGTATAATCTTTGTGCAGCACATGGCACATGAAAAAATGCTCTTTTACTGATTCCATTGAACCCTTTGTTTGTTATGGGCTACCTAAAGTACTATTTGTTTCTTTTTTTGTTTAAGCTTTCTCGTGTAAATCAAAGTTGGAACCGGCTATATAATATGATATACAGATATAACAATTTAAGGTTTATTCTTTTCATTCTTAACATGCGACTTAATCAGCAGCTTTAGAAAGCAGCAAAGATTGAGTGAAATGTAATAATTGGCCATTTTTCTATTCAACAAATGGTTTTCTATGACAGGTTATATAATTTTAACAGGAGAACACAAAGCGAATTCACAACAGCTATTTCTAATTTTGACCAAAATCTGTATTTTTAATCAATATTTTCTCAAACGTAGGTATGTTATGAATGTTAAACTTTCATCCAGTTACATGATAAAATATAACTCTATATCTTTATAATAGAATGGACCAAAAACATTTTTTCAGTTAAGGGTCATTTTTTTCTATTCAATGCTTATGCACGACTCTCTTTCATTGAACAAGGTCCTGTACAAATATCGGTGCTCCCGAAGTATTCGTACCAAGACGGCGCACAACCTGAACATAGTATGTGTACCAGGTCAGGGTTCAGTTTGCGTCAACTTGGTACACATATTTCCGGAGCGCCCAAATATCCCCTGATATTTAATAGTATATAGGGAGCTACTATGAATGACTTGATTCTTTCAGTTCGGCCTTGCCTACTCAATAAATTACGCCCTGGGTTGGCAGGGTTCATATGGGATTTGAATTTGCCATGCCAACACAGCAGAGTCTAAGGCTTGAGCTGCTGGGCCATCGTGCCCACAATCGCAGTAAAAGATAGCTTGTTTCTAAATGTATGTACTATTTGATTACATGATTTCCTTCCTTTTAAAATTTACTTGAATTAAATCTGGTTGAAAAAATCTTTATATGTATATATATATACTTCTATATACTGCTTATTTATATGTGTTAATCGTATTTGGTGCTTTTCTCTTTGATGCGTCTAGAAATTTAATTGTACATATTATTTTTGAAATAAAATTGAAAACTTAACAACATGTTGACTTCTATTTTTTGTGCTATATACAGTGAAGATACACTAGGTAAATAATAAATCCAATGGCACTGAGTTCTGTGATAAGAGCAAGATGTTTTTTACATAGCAAGATGCTGAGTGCTTCAAAATATTACTCACAAAGTTATCCTCAGTCTGAGTCCTCTCTCAATCCTCAGTTTACTCCCGAGTGCAATCCTGAGAATGAACCCTATGTAGACGCTGATTCGAGTACTTTTAATAATACCGAATCTGATGTTTCTTTTTCCCCTTCTAAAGAATTCGTACTTGATTCGAACTGGACTCCGTGGTGGAAAGGCGGAATGCGTTATCATCCTGGGAGATGTAGAGTGGGGATAGTCCGACTTCCGAATAATTTTGTTGAGTCTGCTAATGCATATTTGAAAGGTAAAAGAAGTATTTGTCAAACATTGTATTAGATTGGTTACTTTTGTATCTGCCCCAGCCCCTCAGGTATGTAAAAAAATTTACACAAAACCCCCAAAAAATTTGACGCCAATTCTGAAACTATTGGAAAATCACATTTTGGTAACAAAATCCTTTGTGTACGCAAGCCTACATTAATTGCCTATTAAGAATATCAAGTCAACTTGTGAGTTTCTGACTCAAAAATTTTGTCTTCAATTATCATCATTAAAAGTCCAAAATTCCAAATCAGAGGATTTCAGTTAATGACCTCGTTCATGATTCTACAGTGCTAGATAGTGGTCAAAGCATTAGACTTAACGATGTCGACATCACAGGTTGCACATCTTTGGTTCAAATCCGATTTTTACGACCTGGGGGGGATTAAAATTAGGTACTCCCGAAGTAGGTATGTGAACCGAGATGGCAGACACTGGAACGTAGTATGTGTACCAAGTTAGGGTTAGGACATAATTTTATTTCAATTTTCCCTATTTTATTTTTTTACGAGTTTGGGGACTAGCTAGGTGATTCCCGTAGTATTTGTATCTGAAATAATATCCTAACCCTTACCTTGTTTATATACTACGGGAGTACCCAAAATTGTGTAGATAATGCCCAACGGAAAAATTCGGGTCGTTATGAAATGAAAGCTTGTAACATATTGTTAGACAACAGGGGTTCTTGTACAGTGCCTTGTTTGGAGTGTAAGGACTCATAATCTTGGCTGATTTTACAGTGCACACAGTTATTACCGAGCAAATATTTAACACTCCAACATTTAAGAGTTTGTCCATCTCTGTGAATTCAAATTATCTAAACTTGTCTAATTGTTTCGAGCTCATTTTTTTTGTAGAATTTTACAACTTGGAACCGCAAAAGAAAGTATTTGAACTTTGCAAAAAGTTATGCGATGTTCTTCAATATCGACCATTACCTGTAGGATTGGATAAACATTCAAATAAAAAATCCAACAAGAATTGGACACTAACAAAGCAAGGTATATTTTCTACATATCTATTTTGATACCTGAAGATTATTTTTGTTCAGTTCCTTTTTATGGCATTTTTAGTAATATTATTGCATGATGGGTGAAAGAAATTAGCAAATTAGTCGGATATGAATTCTTTCTTTAAAACCTACTTTGGCCCAAAAAGTGGCATCCCAATAAAATAGATTCTGATCATAGACAGTTGCAAGGGCCTAGAAGTAGAAGCAGCTTGAATTACCTCTGTTGGCATCGTTGGGTTTAAATCCCTCGCCAGGGTGTCACAAATTGTGCAGGCAATGCAAAAAAAGTTCCATACATATTCTTAATATCAGTGAATGACTATACAGGGCCTTGTGTGAAGCGAAAGCCATCGTATAAAAATGACGAGCAAATATCCGATTTTATGTTCCATGGAAGGAAATTTTAATTGCATTATGGGGTGTTTGTAATGTCTGGTCCAAAGTTCTGAATATTTTCATCCATAGTTTTGTAATTTAGATTATCTCTAATGATATCAAGGTATCATCACAGCTATTATTGTTCAAGCATTCGCTACATCTGATCTTTCAAAACACCAACATCATTAGTAGCTTCTTCATATTAACACTGATATGTAAAACAAATAATAAAAGCTTGATGCTCGTATATTATTCAATTGTTTGCAGATATATTAAATCTAAATTATGAAATGACAGCAGAAGAAAAAATAGATATAGAGAAGAAAAGATTCAGGATGAGTCTATGGAGACAAATTGTGTATGTATCATCATTCCAAAAAAATAAAGATAATTGGTATTTATAATATCACAATAATGGTTAAGATTATGATTCTTCTTTCTAATTCGAATCGATCTCTTGCCTGAATATGGGGCACATCCCAATTACCTCATGCCTACAATGGAGCAGTGTGAAATAA
Organism: Styela clava; assembly: GCF_013122585.1. NCBI lineage: Eukaryota > Metazoa > Chordata > Ascidiacea > Stolidobranchia > Styelidae > Styela > Styela clava. The sequence goes on from NW_024102837.1 coordinate 12,750,371, forward strand.
ATTGTGTTGTCTAGGCCAAATGACAAGAATACAGTTCGTTCATCCCAAATCTTTGCTTACATATATATACAAAACCTCATTTAAAGAGAATCTCACCCAAAGTGAGGTAATGCCGAACCAAAAAGATCCAGGTACTCTCAAACTATCCTACGCAGAGGCTTATTCTGGAAAAATACTTATAAAGATGTTAAATAAAAAGATTCAATACATGCCGTAGGAGAGCTTCAAGTAACACATTGTGTCTATGTATCTGTCTGTTTCTATTAATGATCTTTTAACAGGGCATCCTATTAAAAATGTTGTTTACTTTGCAACAGACTGACAGTAAAATTTATATTTCAGATATGACAGACTGAATTGTGTTGCATATCTTATAGGACGAGCACCAGCTGCATATGCGGCCACTGTAAGAGTACTTATTGAGGTGAACACAAAATTGTTATACTTTTTACTAGTAAGAACATTCCATTTGCATTAATGGAGGAATTTCTACATAGCCATGCCAGTTGTGATCTAATCAAAGCATTCAAGATTTAACATGATTAACAATATTGAGTTCATATTTTTCTGATTATAGCTAATAAAAAAATAATGAATACCTGTAGTTTTCTGGATTAAGATATGATTGTCTTATCATTTAGACCAGTGGTTCACAAGCTTCTATGTACTATTGCTCCTTCACTGCACTCAGAACAAAAGATTTGAAGTTACAAACAAATTGCTTTTAAATTGATTCAGAAAGTATACTAGTCACAGCATATGGTATTTTTAGGAATTACCGTAGGTTTAGATTATTATTTTTAAAAATTGAACTTTTAAATTGTCTTAAAATCTATACATAATACGAATATAATTTTTCTATATTTTAGATTAAAAGAAGGGATAGAATTTTTCGTCCAAAATCCATGTTAGATTATGGTTCTGGCACTGGAACTGCTGTCTGGTAAGTCTAGGCAACTTTTTTCCATCACTTTTACATATAGGGACAGGTACTTTCTCTGGAAGGGATTTCTAGACACACACAGACAGATGTGTTGCTATACCATGCCAAAACGGACAGAATAATTCACTTGTATAGCAGGTATTTTCTAAACAAACCTCTATGGCTGTGATAGAGGCTCAGTGATTGTGCTAGGACTAGAGATGATGACAATGTGGGGGTTCACATCTCATGGGGAGAATTATATGCGAGACTCCTTCCTCTAATATCAAAAGTCCATACAACTGGTGAACTATTTCTATACTTTGCATTCAATGGAACTGGAAGAGCTCCCATGGTTCTTCATATGATTAAATCATCTTATAGGCTTTCCACTCTTCTAGGATAAATGTTTGGAGTTTCCAGTTTGCCACGGATTACCAAAGTAAATATACCCTGAATGAGTCACCATATCATTGTATTTTGCAGGGCAGCCAACTCTGTGTTCGGTAAAGATATTGAAGATTTCATGTGCGTTGACTGGTCTCAATGTATGAACCAAACTTCACAGTTTCTACTCTCTGGTGGTGGAGATGATGCTGAACTATCAGGCATTTATATCAGACCAATGTTGCCTCTATCGTATAAGGTGATAATGCTCAATCTTTTTGTATTTTATATTGTTATAGTTGAATACATTTTTGGGCGCTCCAGAAGTATGTGTACCAATATGGAGGTGACTAATTTTGTTCGTCTACTTTACTAACAAACAGTCCCCAAACTCGTAACAGAACTAAAATAAGGAAAATCGGAATTAAAGTATGGCCTAACCTTAACCTGGTAAACATAGTAGGGAGTGCCCGTTTTTGTTTGTTCACTCTTTATAGAAATATTTGTTATCCTTGGATTGTTTCAAAAGACAATGTATATTCTATTTTCTTTTTCCTATCGAATTCGACTCTGTTCATAGTGCTATACAAAAGTATTTGAATGGTAATGAACTAAAATCGTCAAATGATTTTTATTCTTCTTCAGCATACCTATGACATAGTAGTAGCCGCATACACATTGAGTGAATTACCTTCAGAAAAAGAAAGACTGACAACTTTAAAAATCCTGTGGGAGAAGACCAACAAGTATTTGGTAATAAGCACGACATATGAAAATCTACCCATCTTTGTTCTAGATTTTGACAAATTTTTATGAGTGCTCAAGTTGATTATTTACTGGTTCCATATCTTTTTAGTGCTATGTGGCCTCTACTGAACAATCCTTTCCAAAAATCACTGTGATATGGTTCGCTCTGTAAAAAATGTTTATTAAAATGGATATGTCACTTTAGAACCAAACTCACAATTGAAGTAATCCCTTTTGTTTATATAATGACCTTGATTTGTCGAGTCGATTTGTGGATCCATGTACAGCTCATGAACCTTTTGTTGGCCCTTGCTAGATTAGATAATTCTGAAATATACATCTTTATTCTTCACTTTCCTGGAAATATTTTGAGTAGGCTAAACCAAATCAGAGGTAACTTCGTCTTACAAATGTTTACTTGCAGAAATAAACTGTTCTGTATTATTGAGGGGGCAAGTCTTTCATTGAACAAACTAAAACATGACATTCTTTCAGGTAATCATTGAACAAGGTAATAGGCCGGGATATCATATGATTATGGAGGCAAGAAACTTAATAGCTCATGTAAGTGACTTTTAATAAATTTCAAGTCTCCGGTTCTTCGAAAGAAAATCTTAACAAGGTTTCTCTTGCAGGGTATAGAAGGCGCCGATTTGAGTAAAAAACGAAGATCAAACAGTAAAATTAACAAAGGACACATTTTTGCTCCGGTTGGTATTTATTATTGAAGACATTGATATGATATATTTCTTAAAAAGGTACTCACACAAGTATAGAAAAATTGCTCAAATATTGAATTTGGTATCAGTATACTTCTTCCTATAATAAAGCATTCTTCATAGTAAATTGTGTTAAACAGGTAGTCTAAATTAAGTTTGAAGCCAGCATTATTGATCACAATATTTGATTAAATAGCCTACAAAGGTAAATATAGGAATCATCATAAGCGCTTTCATGCAATACAAACAAAATAAGAACGAGTTTTGTGTTTCACAGTGTCCACACAGCAAACCATGTCCTAAGTTTCAAGGCAATCCATGCAATTTCACACAATCATATATTCCGCCACTGTATGCAAAGGTAAGAAATCTAAGATTTACTACATTTCTAACTAACGCAGTCCAAGTTATGTGGTTTGCATTGGGATAGTTTGCACAGAAATAATAATACATTGTATTCAACCATCAGGGATTATAAACAAAATTAATAACATGATTTCAAAATTTTCAATTTAAAACAGAAATTCCACGGTAAAGAAGGTGCAGTTCAAGAAACATTCACCTACATAGTTTTATCGAAAAAGAAACCACGTAAGTTGTTTATATTATCAAAGTCTCTTTAATGCCCTTATCAATCAGCTAGACCCAGTATATAATTAATAGAGAAAAACTAAGTGCGCCAGACCTTCGTCATTAAGTAATCTGTTTCACAGAGAATCCAGAATGGCCGAGGGTTATAACTAATCCTCAAGGTAGTTTGAAGAAGATGTGGTGCCATCTTTGTACTCATGAAGGCCAAATCGAACATTTATATTTGAAAAAGGATAAATATGGCAGGTACATTCTTGGTATTGTATATTCATTCACGTAATATTTGTTTGAATTTTTATTATTACACACCACCATTATAATCTAGTGACATCAGACGAATCGTGAAAAATTCAGTTGCAGGAGACAGATTGCCCTACCAAAAACCAAACAAATATAATCATAATTCCATAGAAGATGAAGGTGAATGAAGAAGACATCATGACCAAATTCTGTAGAATCCAAGAACTATTGTCATACAAGTTGCAATGGCTCCTGCAATGAGAGAAATTAGTTATATAAGTGTAGTGGTAACAATACTTTACATCGGAAGCGCCAATGACTTACCGAACGCAACTTTGACTGAATCTGATTTGTATCGTTCAAATAATGTCTGCAGTGATGCGTTCTCTGTGTTTATATAACTTCTTACGTTTTGTAACTCTTTTTCAATGTTGTTGATCTGAAATAGAGATGGATAATCAATTTAAATTTAGACATTGTTAAGCCATACAGCGGTGTTTCGTGAGCACAATAAATGAATCATGGGTGAACTAATTGTCATGCCTTTTTTGCTTATTTTATACAACTAAGTCAGCCAGGTATGACAGCCACTGATATCGGACATAATCTGGTTCAGTATGGACTACGGCCTACCCAATTTTATTTATTACGCCTGAGCAAAATGGTGGACAAGGGTTACTTTCTCACCTTTTCAAATATCTTCGCATGTTTATCTTCAACCGCCCTAAGATGATCAAGATGCATGTCCTTCACTTTTCCTTTCTCAAGATTGAAGTCAAGCGTGAGATCACTGCTAATCTTCGTTATCTCATCCTGTAAATAAAGCAAACGGATGTATTATATCTGACAAAGAGTATCTGGAGATGGACGAAATAATAAAGCTAGGTTTGAAGAAAAATTTCACAAACTAACCTTAGTTGTTCGTCGCAATTGCTCTAGTTCAGAAGTTATTCTCTCAATTTTGGTGACCAATTCTGTGAAATCAGTTTTCTCCATAATCATCATATCTCGTCTAAGTATTGCAAGTTGACTGGCAAATTTTTGTATCGTGAGTTGCTGAAATAGAAGCATGTAAGATGTAATTATATGATATGGCTTCTGGCACATTGTCTAAAATTTAACTTCGGTCATTTATTCGACTAGAAATAAATCAATGCTTGATGATATTACAAGTTCACCCCAATTAACTACTATACAGTGTTATGCCCAAAAACTTTGAAACGTTTCTTAGCGATATGATAGAGGGGATGACTATTAGTACAATATTAATTATGATGTCAAAGCACATCAATCATCATTGGAACGTCAGATAATGGGTGAATTTTGAATATCCCTGTCATTACCCTTTATATACCCATTGGACCGACAGGATGATTGAACATACCGCTTGTGATTTTGACACCATTGAAGATTGCAGAGTATCAGAATTCCCTCCAACAATTTGTACCATAGACATAGTTAATGCTTCAGCTTGTTGCATAGTGAAACCTAAACATAGATTATGAAATTACTAATGGTATTTTGAACCTGACTTGTTTGAAATTTATTGAATTGATGCCATGCCATTCAGTTACCGTATATTTTAAAAATGAACTTTTATACTTTTCCATTGTTATGAATAAATTGTGAATGAGATAATTGAACTTAACTTTGTGTGTGGTGGCCAAGTGGTTGTAAAAGCATCAATTTATCCTGATTAGCAGGGCATATACCTACACAATGATAATGTTACGATTATGATGACCAAGTGTTTCCCGAAGTTGATTGACCGGGGGGGGGGGCAAATTAGGAGCGGGCGGATATTCACGGGACAGGCATAATTGAATTGTTACGAATATACACATACTTAAAGCTGTGATAATGACATAACAATTGATGGTGTCTTAAAACGCAAACAGAAAATAAACACACTTCCTTTCGATGGCCATATTAAATCATTATGTGGGCCAATCGGTTCCATTACATTTGAACCCACGTACATTTAAACCCATGACAATTGCACCTGTATGCTATTGCACCTATGGAATTTTTTTTGTTTCACGGATAGTTAAACCCATACTAACCCTAACCCATGGGTTTTGGCACCCGCATATAGATTGAACCCGTGGATATACGCATGGGTTCAAATGTACGGTCACCGGGCCAATCAAACCACTGTGCTATAAGAACATCGATATATAATTTTCATAGTCCTTATGATTGTTATAAATTCTTACCACTTTCCATTAATGCTTTAATTAAAGCATGAGTATCAATCTTTAGATTAACTCGTGGTAATTGACTGTCGATATTATCAGACAACAATTCCTTCTCAATATCTTCGGCATCTTTCAATTCATCAATCACTACTGGGTCTTTGAGTAAATTTAATTCTGATGGTTTCATCCATAATGATTGATCTGAAACGATTTATAAATATTGATAGCTTTTAGTTTCAACCTTATTATGAAAAGCTGCTCAACTAAGACAGTGGTTTCCAATTTGGCCACCTGATCTTCAATAAAAAAAAGTTAGTTGGTTATTGTACATCCGTTTTGAAGAGAAAGAATAAAAAAATCACAAATCTAATTCTTATTTTAAATTACCATTGTCATTACAAATCGAGAATTTCAAGACAAAAGGGTGAATGTTAAAATTTAAAACAAATTACGAAGTAATAAATGGTATTTACGCAGATTTTCTCATCAAAGTATTTCAATAAAATGGAAATTAAAAATTTATTTTTGTTTTCAAGATTCATTCTTGGTTTTTCTATCAAATAACCGAAAAGATTTGAAATAATAAATTCATGTAAAATAACTCTCAATAATATGTGATCGTGGAGATAGAATATAAACAATTGTTATAGAATCATTGCAAAACATATGCATGAAATACATAAGGTTCCTAAAATTAAACCAAGTTCTTACTTGTGCTGACAGCAGCTGTTTGAAACCCACTCTGGTCAGGAAATCCTTGTTGACCAGTTGATGACAAAGATGAGTTTAATCGAGATTTAGGATATTTGCGATAATGACTTGTAATGAGTCTTTGAGCCACTTTTTTAAGTATTCCTTTAGCCATATTTATGATGAATTTTAAGACAGATTATAGAAACAATTAGTACAGTAGACTATTTAATTACTCTATACTAGTAATCTAATAATTCAGTAATTAGCCTGACTCTATGAATCTGCAGATGGAACATATTAATTTGCACATGATTATAAAGTAGTCTATGTAGAATAGATAACATCAATCTGTCAATACAGAGCTGGCAATTTTATCGTCTGGTAATTTGGGTTCTGAAAAATCTTGGAAGGTCAAAAAACTCACTTATTTCTATGACATTTATTTGGATTAAAGCTGTAAAGTTACAGAAATATGAAATTGTTAAATTAACGCCAATTTCAAAAAAAAATCCTTATTGTTATTCCACTGTTATTCAACAGACATCTCAGATGTCTGTTTTAATTGAACGAAGCTTTTCTGTATTAGGTTACTATTACTATTATGTAAAATGATTTTACCAAATACAAATACTCGACTGTAATTAGCACGTTTGGCATAGGCTCAGATTAAATCATGAAATCATCTGTGATCTTATATGTTAATAATGCGCAAAGGTAAGGTGAATTGGGTCTGGTAAAGTTTATTACCGCATGCACTTCTAGTTGGCCTGGCTCAACAATTTTTGCATACGTCATTACTAACCCCCACCTGACTATGTCACCAAAAAAATACGTCACTACGACGCCACAGTGGCATAATAAATACCTCCAGCTCCAAAGTGTACGGATGGTCGTCCAAAACGCACAGACGATCACCCGAAATCGAGCAAGCTATTCTCTCGTTTTCTCGTCGCATCGATCCCCATATGAGAGAGGCCGCTGGCGTTAGTGAGTACGGTATCGTCGGCGCATATGCCATTTCGGACGATGGTAGATTGGCAGGCTCTGTGACGTCGTAGTGGCGTAATTTTTGGATGACATAGTCAGGTGGGAGTTAGTAATGACATATGCAAAATTCGTTATGCTACGACCACCGGAAGTACTTTTGGTACTATACTAGACCCAAACAAGGGTGGGTGAGCGAACACGTACTACTTCTTTTATCAATACCTTTCCATCTAAAATCTGTACGTTTCAAACCTTACTCTAGGTTTTGTTCGCTTTCCCGATTCTATAATCAGTTACTTTTACTTTTGTTTTTATCTATTTTTTTATCGTCTATTGCTGATTATGGAGTCGAAATAAACTTATAGCAACCACAGTACTGCAATAGTACTTCCCGATATCTACAATTTCGATTGAAACCTGTTGTGGAAAAATACCGGTAAAGATAGAATTATAATAACGACCTTTACATTACGAACGCGTCATCACTAAATGTGTCACGAATTATCGCAACGATTATTACCGGTAAGTTTGCAGCTACTGACTTATGAGTTATAACAGCTCGCAACATATTATAAATGGTTAAATGCGCACGGCGAATGATCATTTCAAAAATGGAAGTGTATCGTAGAAAAAAAAAGGTTCACGAACTGCAGCTCTCGGATCGATTTATTCATTATGAAGCCTATTGCGGGAATAAAAATACCAGTGGGAGAGAGAGTTTATTTCATTTTGTCAAACCAAGAAAACAATTTATGTACACATAAACAAATATCAAAAAAAATAGTTTTCGGTATATGACTGGGGGGTGTCACCTAATGAAAATTTGTCAACAAAGTCACAATAAATAAAAAAACATCGGCGATAATTTGGTAAGCAATCTCATCGATTGTGTGATCTCAGTGAATTTAGTATGTGACAGAGTGTTAGAAACTGAATTCTATGAGAATAGAATGTCTTTATGAGATAAAACGCATATCGAAGTGGCATCGAACTTTTAATAGCTACTGCTGCTTCATTGCAAACCAAACCCTGATAATGACACCGCGTTGCTGTTTTGGATCTGGTGGTTAGTCTGCATTCTGGAGACATTTCAAAAAATCCGTTGATGTTTTGAAACTGCGTAGTTTGTAATGTGTGTATTCAAATATATCTATTATTGGTTTGCCTTCCATCTTTTTTCTAAATTTCGCGTATTTGTTTGTAATATGATATTTTGTGGCGTAATCAAAGCGACGTGAAACTTCATTTTCAGGCCAAGGGTGTTGTGTGAAGTGCAACTTTCACTTTATGATTGAAAAACTACTTCAATATTCTAATTAATTAAATCACTATTCGTTTAAAATTCCAAAACTTCTTGGTAATAGACTACAGCTATGGAAGCACTAGCAACAGTTTAATTATATTTAAAATTGGAAGGGGATAGCGCGAACGCAGTCCCCACTAACAGAAATTACACGACCGAGTTATCCACATTTGGGATAATCGCTAGGGTCAACCTGGCCCAAGTGCAATGGCCAAGCCTCGCCTAGGCAGAACCGCCTGCGTGATCGCGGTTAACCGCCTCGTCAGGTAAGTATGATTTGTCAAGCGAGTTCGTAGATCATGGAGCGAGCGTTTATGCTAATCGTTGTGGTGCGAAACACGAAAAATCAATCAACGCGCGCAAAATTAAATTTCTTCTTTTATCTCGCTCTAGAGACTCTCTCGCTTACCCTCATGGCCGTCCTCTCACCAACCGCGCTTTCATTCGGGTAAGCTTGTCGCGATGTTCTGTTGTGTCAATATAAAAATAGATAGATTTTATTTCGATTCATTCGCAAAAAATAGAACAATACACAAAAAAGAGAATGGCGAAGCATCTGAAAAGTGAACAGAACCTAAAAATAAGTTTATAACGTATTAAACGTGCTCACTCACCGAAGTAAGAAGTAAACAAATTACAACAAACATAAACAAATAAACATGAATATAAACGGTTGGACATTATTCAGGCGTCTAATCAAATTATGGGCAATTATTTACAAACAAAATAGTGAACTGAATAGCGTGTGTGTGTGCGATGTGTGAGGCAGCATGTAAACAAACAAACGAACAAATTGTTTCTAGATGAATATGTGTGAACCTATGCTGGCATTTCGTGCTCAAAAAAAAAAAACTATCGAGGGATGTCATGAAATCATAGTTCATCATAGATATAGTTGTGTAGTTGTGTCAGCAAGACTCTTGAATCACTTAGGCTTGTTATTTAGTAGTAGTCAAATCGAAAACATCAAGGCTCATTCATAAATGACAATATTTGATCTCACATATTTTCATGGCGGCGCAGTAGAAGGGCAATGATTTATTCCAAGCTCCATATATTTTCATCTCTCGATTTTCATGGCGGCGCAGCAGAAGGGCAATGATTTATTCCAAGCTCCATATATTTTCATCTCTCGATTAAAGTCATTCAAGATAAATCCTTTCTTTTTACTAGAATCTACAATATCAACGCCATGCAGAGAACTGAAAGAATACCTTGCAAGACAAGACAAATTTATTACTTATCGATTTTAAGCGTTTTAGCAGGGTTAATCGGTAAGTATGTTGATAGCTATTTGTCTGTTTGTCTGTCTGTTAGATGCACGCGATATCTCACGAAAGCGAGATTGGATCTGCTGCAGATTTTGCATGTGCATTCATCATATCTCGTACCAGGAGCCTGCTGATTTTGGGCGAATTATGTCGTATAATTAGCGAGTTATCAACTAATTAGTGATGGGACACAAGGTGTCACTATGGAGTAAGAGCGCTGTTTTGGGGATCCCTAACTTTCCATCGATAAGTCTTCGGTCTCTGACCGATATTCTCGTTTTATGGTTAATAAATATAATATGAAATAAATACAAAAATATCATCATCAGTTATTTTTTAATGAAGTGATACCTCAATCAGGCATAATAAGATATGACAGCAATTACGAAAATTTAATCTAAATTAGATATATACTACGGAAAAATCTCATATATATACGGCGAAGTAGAAGAAGTCTATAAAAAAGTGTCTATAAATTTTTACAGCTTTTGTGTAATGTGTTGAACATTAACCACAAGTCGGGCTGGGCATTTTCAAATAGCTGACGATTTCACAATCGAATTGAATATTTTTTCGAATTGAATCTCGAACAGTTGGGTTATGTAATCGCATGTTACTTTTTTATTGTAAGTCCTCCATACCCATAAACTACTGAAAACGTAGAATCCATCACTTAGTGAGTTCTCTAAGTTGTCACACACAATAATAAATGCTTCATCAATATTTTAATATTAATTTAGTATCAACTGACGAGGTTCAAGTCGGCAGTCAACATTAAAATGATATGAAATTGAATTTTATGATGAAAGATACATGGATTTATACATTATTAATCATCTTCTGTTGAGAGTATTTGCGTTTGGACAGTCTGACAGTTACAAAAATTTTGCGTTTTGACTGTGAAATAGTTTCTGTTATATATCAATTCAACATAAATTAAAATGACTGAACAATACATTAAGTGAACTCAAAGGAAGTAATACATTTGGAATCAATAAATGGCGATATAGAATGTACAATATAGAATCAAAAGGACCGTCGATCATCTTCACAGAGTTTAATCGTCTAATAATATTTTCTACAAATATACCTAAGTGTTCAAATAACAGCATGTGCTTAGTGGAAGATGGTGAGAGGGAGTTTATATCTTATTTTTCAAACCAATAAAACACAATCTATGAATACATAAATAAATAATAATCAATGAACAAAATGCTGTGTGAGACAAGGCTATGTTCGTTTTCCAGACCTCTTTAATATCTACAGCGAAACGATTCTACGGAACATCGAGCAGCTTGAAGGTGTTAAAGTAGGTGGTCACAACATAAACCTCAGATACGCGGATGACACAGTGCTAATTGCCGACTCGAAAAAAAAAACTACAAAATATTCATACAACAGTCACAATCGAGAGTGAAAACAAAGGACTCCAACTGAATGCAAAGACGATTGAGTGCATGGTGATCTCAAAACAACCAGACATGCCTGTATGTAATAGAGATGTACCGATACCACTTTTGTCGCCGATACCGATCCGATATCAGCTAAAAAAGCCGATACCGATACGCCGATATTCGAAAGCGACCGATATTCCGATACTATGTAAGTATTACCTCAATTGTGCAGGGCAGACGGTTTAAAACATGAGCGTTATTAACAGTGCACATTATTTCGGATCAAAAAAGAGAAATAACACATATTAAGAAGTGATATATTTCTTTATAATTACCATGTAATATTAAAAATTTCAATATAAAAATTCGGCAACGAAAATATTTAAATTGATTGAACCAGTTTGACTGGTAAATGGCTTAAAACAGGTCAGCGAGTGTGGGAACGTGCATGGCTCATAGATGACGATCTATCCAAGCAAAAAATAATTTTAAGATTAGTATTCCAACCTATTTTTTTAAAACATTCTGAATCATATTGAGAAGCTAAATATATCCGAAATATCAGTCTAAACTTAGCCGATACCGATACACTACCGATACCGAAAAATTGGCCGTTATTGCCGATACCGATACATCGGTACATCTCTAGTATGTAACATATTATGCAAAGAAAGAATTAAACAAGTTAGCACTTTCCAATATTTGGGATTCTTCCGGATGCCCTATGCAAGACTGAAATCCAAAAGAGAATCGCTATCTCCAAAGACACATTTGACAAGATGAAATCCATATTTATCAACAGAAATATAAAACTCAGTACCAAAACCAAGACACTAAACGCCTGCATGTGGTTCATCCTCCTGTACGGATGTGAATGCTGGACGCTGACAAAATACCTCGAAAGAAGATTAAGCAGAAGAAATGTAATATATCAAAAGAATTATGAGAATATTATATTGGACGACAGAAAAAAAGCCAAACAAGGAGATAATGGAAAAGGTCGCGTACAAAAGATCCATAATTAAAACCATCAGGAATAGACAACTACATTTTTTGGGGCACATAAACAGAGCCGATGGGATAGAAAAGCAAATATTGTGCGGAAAGATTTGCGGTACCAAAAGTAGAGCAAGACAACTACAAAATACACTGACAGTCTGAACAATTACGCAACGAAGAAAGAATCCTCCAACAATGACCTCATCAAGGGAACTAACAAAGTCTGTAACAGACTAGGTACATGAAGAAGAACTATGTACAAAATTGGCGATAAATGTGAAAGTCGAAGCAAGAATTTTTTTTTGAAATTATGATTCCCGAAGCGTATGCAGCTGCCAGAACGCAACATTTTGGCGTAGTTTCACGTCGTTGCAAGGGGTATTTTAATAAAAAATAATGATTTAAATCAGGGTCGTCCAACCCGTGGCTCGCCGAAGGTTTTTGAGTGGCCCGTGCGGTATTAATCGAAGCCTGATGTCTTTCACAAATCTGAGCCACTATTGAAACTTCTAATAACAAAAATTAATTATTCCTCGTCGTTTAAACGCGCGATAAGCACCACCGAGCTATCGGAATCTTTCTAAAGTCTCTTTGCGGGCGCCTGAGAGAGATATTTAAATTTCATTTTTATCGTCTGCTATGTATTTCAATCTGTTTTACTGCCTTTTTTCTGTAAAGCTAGAAGAGGCAGTTTTCATGATCGCAATATTCGACAGCACTTACATATACGAGCAAGTTTTTTCACGGATGAACCATGTCAAATCCCCCTCTGTCAAAACTTTCCAATGCTTCCACTCAACCACCAAAGCGGCTTTCTTAAAAACATTTTATTTTTTTTTATTTGCAACTTTTGTAGCAGTGAAACAATAAATAAAACATTATTTGAAAAGCAGTGGCCACAAACAGGGAAAATGATAACAGATCTAAACGAAAATACAAGAATCAGCGAAACCGATAATGTTTGTTTACAAGTGAGGCTCACGGACTAGCTGGGCGAAGGCATATTATGAAGAAAATTAAATGTGGCCATTTTAAAATAGTAAACACTTGTCCGAATTTATGTAAAACAACAAATTATTGCTCCAGGTTGAACATGTGGTACCAGTGCCAAACCGAAGACGAAATTAATACAGGATTATAATGGATGAAACAGTAAAAGCGTTTATAAGGATAATATTAAAATATCAGACCAATGAAATATGCAAACGCACAGCGGTTTATTCCAAACTTTCAACATGTAATATTATTATAATATGTCGAAAATCAAAACCTTAAATTAAACAGACTGCATGGTTTTGGACTTATATCGAACTTTTAAGATTCCGTAATTCTGAAATTATTGTTCATTGAGTTGGACTAATTTTTTCAAATTGGGCATAGTTACCTTTTACATTCAGCTTTATTAACTCCTTACAATGACAAATTTGAATGTTTTAAACTAGCTTTGCAAAAATCAAATAGAAAGAAGAGGCATTATAGGATTATTTACATAGTTTCATGTGGCGATTCCTGCTCTCCACCCATTTGGTGAATTTGAAAATGTTTGTCAGGTACAGCAGGTAGTGTGAAGTATTGTGATGTCATAAAATCACAGTTGTTAACAAATAATGGTTTGTTTCAAAAGCAGGAAAAAAAAAGAAATATGCTAACAAGTCAAATATTTCCAAGTAGATAACAGAAACAAAAATAAAATGTTAAATCAAACGTCTAACTATAGGTAGAAAGAAAAAAGCAGTCAGGTGCAAGTAGCAAGTATTATAATTGCTGTAATATCAATTCACATAAATACAATCTACCTCCACCTAATAAAAAGCACCTTCAGCAAAAATCAAGAGTGGGAACCAAGCAAAAATGGTTCACCATTGAAAACGGATTTCTCAAAATTCAACTGATCTTACAAACGTATGAAGGAGGGAAATAAGTTCATTACAGAATATGGAAACATACGTAACAAATAACTTTTGCAGACAAGTCTATCGCATACTATGCACGAGTGGTTTTTAAAATACAATAGTTTAATTGTCTTTTATTGTTGAATTGTATAAACGATTGATAATATTGAAAAAAATTATCTTCGATATGTAGCATGTTTAATAGTAATAGGTATTTGATTATATTTGAACAATAAACATAAATTTTAATGAAAACACGCAAACCCTTGACTGTACTGGCCCAGTTGAAAACCACTGCAATAGACACAAGTTAATTATGTCTGAATATCACTAACGAAATTAATTTGATTTAAATGTTGATGGAAAATGACAAAGATATATAAATACTGTTCTCCTGCAGGTAATATTGGCCCATTGTGTAATAGAGAGCATAAGCCATATACCAAGCATTGCATTAAAAGGCAATTATTATTGTATTATAATGGGCGTGTTATCTCCTACTTTGTATACTCTCAGAAATCACGGTAATGTCAATCAATACAACAAAACTGTAGGTAAAAAACAGGAACTTTGGAACATTTCAATGGCAAAAACACAGTGAGAAAAAAGTAAATTGAGAGTAACTCAATTGTTTTGAGCCAGGGCTTTATAATATTAGTTCGGCAGTTTATTGGATAGAAAGTACTAAGCGTGGTTCGAGCAGAAAAAAGGCACTTTCCTAGGCATAATCCACATACAATTTAGAACTATTATTTTTATCTTCTTTATCGGTAGCAAAATATAATTTTTTCCATGCTCGACTTATATTGCAATTAAGCAAATTAGCAGCGGTGGTATTAGAAAAGATTACAAGATATGGCACAAATACTTATTTTTCGCTATTGGATACGTTATTGACACAGAAAATATTACCTAAGTCAATGTTGTGGCACCATGCTAACAAAAATAGCAAATAAAATAAATATAGAAAAATTTGTAAACAAAAAATGAACAATGAATTTAAAACATTTCGAAAAAATATTTATTTCGTCAAAAATTGCTCAAAATATTATGATCCTAAACGTTCCTGAGGAATTTTGTCACAAAATTGTTCAGTCAGATTTTTTTTATTGTTTTTCAAAAATGAACAAAAATATATGTTAAGTTCAAAAAAATATAATTTCACAAAAAACACCAAGGTATATTAAATATTCATTGAAATTGAAAACCAAACAAGTTCACCAGAAAATAGACATACACCCAATAACGCAATTTGATGAAACTAGCAAAATTTCAAAATAGAATTTTCAAACAATGGATGATGGAAATCGATAATAATTGCAAATTTATATCATAAAAATGCTCAATATCTCTAACATGAATGTGGGGAAATTACATAAAAGATGATTGTCATGGACAGCAATCTTATTTCACACAGCGTTTACTGTCGTGAAATAAAATGTCAATACAGATAAAATATTAAAAACAAACTAAAAATAATACAGAAAAGAGTTCAGCAATACCTGTTTACTACCCAAATGGGTGATTAATATTGATTCTATTGCATGGTAATCCGTTACGTTGATTTATGTATTTACGCTAGCTATTACCATAAGAGCCATAAATCGAAGGTCATTTTCACAAATATTTTTCTAATTCTATAATTATAATAAAATTGAAATGCTCAGGGATAATTTTTCTATATTTCAACCATAATATCTTTTCCAAATTTCCATATACAAAAAATCACAATTTCAATGAAAAGTTTGATAAAGCAATTTTGGAACATAATATTGAATCAGCTTCTAGGAGTTTGTTAGTGGTGAGTGGTGACTCTGAAACACACCTTCTAAATAGTAATCATGCAAAAGAATAGCAAGGCAGTGCTTGTTACAAATTAAATTTTACTCACTAGAATTATTTATTAGAAAAACTACAATGTAAATACTATTGAAATGTTTGTTCATTTGTCCTTAATGATCAATTGTGTTATGATGAAATAAATTCGTCTTTTTCAAATTCCAAAATTGCATCTGAGGTGACTGCAGAGGTATAGCAGCAAATAAAATATTCAGACCTATGGCACTAACAATGTATGAATGCTGCAGATAGAGAGCTAGGTGGTACGTGTCAAATCATTTTATATATAGTAATTGAAACTCTTTAGTTATTAATACACCAAGTGGTACAATCGAGGTACAGTTTCAGTTCAAACACTTTGTTTAATCCAACTAATTGTTATTATGCTTTGTAAGTCATGAAAAGTGGAGATGGAGAAAATATCAAGTTCTATTTGTTAGAATCCATGGATGCTTCAAAATACCATTGTTTCAAAAAAATTAAAACTTGAAATACGAAAAAAATTCGTTATATATTTTCCCTTCCTAAAAAATGTGACTAATTCCAAGAGCATTTTTTCAATTTCAATTCAATGATATGGAGAATAAGATAATTGCATTGAGGAATAAGAAATGGAAAGGAAGCTTATTCCAATGACAAAACATAGTCTTTACATAGAATGTCTATCCTATTAGGTGTTGGAAATAGTTAACCAAGCTTTCAAATACCTGAGCAGGCTGAAATTTTATCACTGAAAATAAAACTGTTGCACAAAGCCCCAATAATGGCTTTTATTCCTCGTGCATAGGAATAGATTGGAAAATAACACAAAATTTTCACTTTTTTTCAGTAAATAGCTTTCAGCTTTCATTTAGTCTGAATACTTTATTACAATTCAGCATTTTATTCAAATCTCAAGAAAAAAAAGACACCTTAAGTAATCTTGCAACGAGTATTAACGAAACAAAGTATGCAGCAATATTTGTTATTGTGAGAATGAAAACAGACAAACAGGAAAACAGTTTGAGTAATGGTATACATTTGGCATTTGGCTAATAACCAAATATTTCTTTTGAAAATTTAAAAATTATGTTTCTAAATTTTTAAATCATTTCGCAGCACCAAAATTATCATAATTGTTTGGCAAATGTTTTAGCAACCATCCGAATGTGGAAGTATGAACTAGAGAGTCGGTTCTATGTATCAATGTTGTACGTCTATGTACCCAACAGGGCAATTACATTGTATATATCAGTAAAAAAACTGCCTTGTATTCTCTAAACAGTAAACCATTAAATAATAGAACGCCATGAAACAAATAGTGGAAATAAGTGTTCTTCAAATTTAAAAAGCTGACAACCAGGTAAAATGAGTCAGCATTAAACGGCATTCGCATCATTGCGGCAAAGAAGGCACAGTGGCTTGTGTCCATTATGTTATAATAAAATTGGTCATTACGAAGCTGAAAAATACGGGTTCGAAACTCTCACGACCATAGGAACATAACAATAAAATTGGACTAAAATTCTGTCAGAGGCAGAAAAAACAAAATGCTTCTTTATTTGATGACCTGCTTATGTTATTGTTGATATAATTCATATACTGGTATCATGGTGTGTATTATCAGAAACACTTTCAGGCTGACCAGTGTGATCATATTTACACATTTTGGCACTTAAAATGGTAAAATCTTTCATCGGCACATAGTTTTGATCTTAATTTTTTTTTATAATTGTTCTAGTAAACGTCTTGAGGTCGTTTATCAAGGCTGTGACATCTTTAGCTGAAAATCTGAAACAAGAGATTGGAATGAGTTTTCCTTATCAACTACCTAGTTCATATATAACATGTATTGCTACCCGAAACCCATGGGTTTGCTGGAGCCCTAAGCTATCACCCAAATGGACTAGAGTAGGGGTAATCAATTTAACCAGGGGTGTGCAACCTTAATACAAAAGGGCCACATTCAAATGAGTGGGAGAAACTGTGGGCCGCACCTTAATTTATCAGAGGCTTTAAAGCAGTTGCAAGAACAAAAGTTTTGGTTAGTGATCTTATGACATGAGTTGTGCGATTCGCACAAGATACCTGTTGGGACATTGTAACGCAGGGGTGCTCAACACGGGCCACGCATGCCAAATTTGGCACGGCATACGCTCAAACGTGGCACGCAAACGGTTTGGTAAAAAAAAAATATATTTATGATATACATGAAAATATCGCGTTTATATCAAAATCAGCAGTTTTTCGTTATCATGTATTATTATTGAAATTTGTTTGTTTTACGGGAGTTAATTTACAATAACACAATTTTGCGTGGCACGCGACAAGATTATTTTGAAAAATTTGGCACGTATCCTCATTTGAGTTGTGCACCCCTGTTGTAACGTATTGGGATCACTTGCACGTAACAGAATAAACTGAATTAAAACTCGTTACGCGGGTTGCACACAATTCAGCATTGGCACGTCTCCGAAGGCGGCACACTTTTCCCTTGTGTGCCCCCATTTGGCCCGCCGCCGCAAGTTGCACAACCCTGATTTAAACCCACAATTTAAAGCAGGTAGCAGGTAATTGAGTCTCATCTATAGTCTGTATTTTCTAGTCATACAGCAATCATGTACAAATTTACTGGAGTGAGAGTGGGTACTCGACATTATCATGTCTCTATCGACAGGTCATACAAGATACAACCATCATTAAATATAGCAGACCACTGTCTTGTCATACTATCTGACTATAAAATATGAACACTATAGAGAGATGTATAAGCCACATAAGCTACTGTATATTCCTACATTTGTAGCAGTATGAGCTGAAATATAGTGATACTTTACACATTTTTGTGATGATTCATGTACAGAACTCGAGGAAAGATGCTTCGGGAATAGCAGTTTTATTGAATTCTGTTTTCTGAAATATCCAAGTTTCGAATATGATTCTAACTAATTTAACAAACCTTGCATCCTTAGTAATAAACAGAACAATACAATATTATTGAACACCAACAAACTCACCAAGTACTTCTGCAGCAATAGGTTTGGTACATGCAGCAGCTTCATGTCCATGTCTCCCACAATTGTAACATGATGTCGACGGAATTTTCTTATGTACATCCGTGCTAGACTCTGCAGGCAGTGTTCCTCTATTTCCACTTAATGTGCTAGGTGGGCTAAGAGGAACACTAGGACTGGGTTCTGCATATCCATTTGGCAAACTATAATTATTATTCTGCTGCAAAATGTTATTGTTGGTTTGAACAAAATCAAATTGGTTCTGTTGAGGTGGTACAGATGAAAACGAGCCTGAAATATAAGCAGGCGGGGCGGGATTATAGTAAAAACTAGTGTGGCCGACACCAGGACGATTTGCCACCACAGTTTCAGCAGAGATAAGTGGTAAGTCTTTTGGGGCAGAATCCTGATCACTAGAGGATGACGATGTCAAGTGTTTATTTGATTCATTCTCTCGTGGCTGTAATGTGTTTTGTGCTGCAGAGTTCGGTGATGTCATGGTATACACAGAATAATAAGGCACTGTGTACATTATCGCTGGCTCACTTGTCATAGGTGGGACGCCTGTGGAAACTGTATATGCATATTGTGGAGGTCTTACTCCCATTGTGGACGGGGGTAGTGTTATTGCGCCACTTTGAATTGGATCTGGGACAGGTGTTGGAACAGGAGTGGTACCAGTGTGGGGTATATGCAATGGTCTGCTGGTAACAGTCTGTGGTTGATGATAACACCCCAATATTGGCACAACTGGGTTGATTGGAAAAGTTTCCGGACGGACGATTTTGGCATAATAGGTCATTTGTGGAAAAGGAGGAGCGGACTTTGATGTAAAATACAGTTGCGCATTGGATGTTTGCGGACAATCATTTGGAGAAATATCAGTTTGACTCCACGCCCTTCCTGGTTCAATAGGACGGTTATTTCCTAAATGAGATTGAAACGGAGCATCCTTTGTGATGATATCTGCTTCATTTTCAGATGCTGGTTTTGACGAACGAGGTGTCGTTTCTACGGTTGCAGCGGTTGAGTCGAATTCGAAAGAGAAACATGAATTACTGGCAGCCACTTGATCTCCGTCGTTACTCGAGCTCGGAATTTCAAAAGGAACAGAATGACTTGTTGATCCGGATTTTTCATCCTCTGACCTGTTTCTCGATATTTCATCTAGAAAGAAATTCAAATAGAGAGAAAAATAGACAAGAAAGAGTAAAAGACCATTAGCACATCATGGTAGATCAAAAAAGTGACGACTGTTAAGCCAGTGATCCCAAAAATACATCCCTCTCTTTGGATCTCTTTATTCCTCTCTAACTATGCATAAAAAGAAATTTTTGAAGAATCTTTTGCCGATGTCAGGCCCTACAAGTATTTTGGCTTTTGCATGGTTTGAAAAATTAGTGCAAGCTCAAATATGTATTGCAATAATAGTAAATGACTTAACAAGATCAGTGAAACTAGACTGAATATAGTGAAGTATTATACGCTGAAGTAACATTGCTGTATTTCTCCCCAAAAAACTAAATTCACCCCATCAATTTGAACAAGTCCAGTGCATGTCAGATTTACTGTGTATTCTCGCATATAAGCCAAGTTTAATACTTCAAAAAAAAACTTGCCAAGCTGAGGGTGGATTTCTATAAATTCGTCGTTTTAGGGCTGATTTCATGAGATCGGCTTATATGCGATATTGGCTTATATGTGTGGATATATAGTAGGTTTATATATTTGAGGAGCAGAAAAGCAACTATCAAATAGAAATTTTCAACCAAATTTCTCTTTATAAAATTGTTCTCCGATCCTAAATTTCCAAATTTCAACAAGAGTAACCATACTGACCTAATATTGACTTGATATCAAGAGACTTCTTTTGATAGTCAGATTTGATGAGAGTATTGGCAGAAGATAAATTCATCTCACTATTTGATGAGGATGCTGTGGCTAAGCTCAACATTCCCATATCTATTTCGAGTGGCAGAGTATCGCTCTTATTGCCAGTCCTGCAAGAATTATTAATATAAATGATAAGGTATCTTATCTTGTTTTGTTTTCACTACAAAACATTCAAATAAGTATATAAATAAAATAGGGACCTCCCAAGGTATGCGCACCAAGATGGCGCATAGCCTGAACTCAGGTTGTGTACCAGGTTAGGGTTCAGGTTATGCGACATCTTGGTGCGCATACTTCAGGTTGAAACCTCAACTATCCTGGCAACGGCAAAGTATTTGTACTGGAAAAAATGAAAAAAACGATCAAAACAACATTCATCTTAACTAATCTGCATTACCAAATTATTTTTCTATAAATTCACATGATAGAAATATTTCAGTTTGAAAAATGACTTTTCCTAATATTTTTTATAAAGAACGAATGCTTAATTGTCAACAACACTTCTAGCAATTACCGGCCCACAAATAGTTGACCAATTAAAATTTTATTGCCTTTTGCAACAACTTAAAGTGTGAGGCAGCATTTTCAGGTCTTACCAATATGATGACAAATTACAGTTCGAGACTTGTCGTAGGGTCGGTCCTAATAGTTTGCTTGTCACAAATTACGCCGAGAATTGATAAATTGTGCAGTGAAAAGCAACATCATATATTACATTAATGTCGTTTGTGTGTTGGTAATGAAACATTATGCTTCCTCGCTGGTTAGGCACAGAAATTGATGTCCACGTGTCCACGAACCAAAAAGTTTGGAAAACCCTGGGCTAGACTATACAAACTAGACTTACATATTAGCAAGATGTTGGTTGAGAATTGCTTTTTCCTCTGTTCCAATACTGGTTATAGATTCAATTTGAGATTTCCTCAGTTTACAGAACTTGCAAAAAAAAAATGGTAATAAACTTTAATCACACAAATTTAACTTGAACCTTTTCATATCATTATTTAATTACTTCAAAAAATATAGGGCAAAATGGATAGGTTTTATATTTTGTATCAGAAAATTATAAACGAGAAAAAATAATTAGATGATTAAGAGCAGGAGCCAGTAAAATGTGCCTAGTCCCTTTGAAATATAAAGCGTCACTAACGGCAAACATTGTACCTCTGCTGCCCAATTATGGATTGTTGGAAATCTCTCATAACACGGAACGGTTAAGAGAATACTGTATGATTTACAATTAAAGATCACTTTCATTGTATATTGAAACATTGTTAAAAACAGTAAATACCTGTTGAAAAGTATGTTTCTTTAAATGAGTATAGAGATGCGATAGACTTCGGTCATGAAGCCAGTAGTATAACTGTAAAAAATAAGTGAATGATAAAAATTTGTAAGGAAACAAATTTTTGGGCGACTAATATTTTCAAAGTGGAAGACGAATCACGAAAGTTTGAGAACAACTGTTATAGATATCTGTATATGGTATTAAACAAATTATGTTTCCATGCCATTAGTTTTACCTTTAAATAAGGATCATTCCTTGGATCACTGCTGTCTCCACTGGTTGCATATTCATCGTCATCATCATCGTCAATATATGATGTTGTTGTTGTTGATGTAGCCAGTGATGCGGGAGATGATAATACAGAGCTTAAAATGAGAAAATTAAAGAATTAGATTTACCATAAACGACTCAATTCGTAAACTGCTTTTTGATAAATTAAAAATTCTCTATTTCTTAAACATATCAGTGAATACAGACAACATAACTGTTTATGATAAAAAAAAACATAAGAAAAGGCAAAATGTCTCATAAACACACAGGGACTCACCTGGCAGATTTCCCTCCATTATTTGAAAGCGGTGAAATTGACATTTCAGGACGATCTGGAAAGAAAAAGTAACTCATAATACTGGACAATGTAAAATTTATGTACCAAAAAAAAACAGAATCCATGCGTTACTTACTACTTATTCAAATTAAAAAAATTCATTCTACACTCGAACTTCGGTTTGTGTATGATAGTACCCCAAAGTTTCAGTAACCCACGACCCAGGTCACTTTGATCAAAAGTTGGGTTCTTTTCAGGACATGTTTCAAATGACTGGTTTTTAGGGGTAATAGGACCATTGAATAGACCAATGGGAAGTCCCCTAAGGGGCATGAAATGCCTTCACTGCCATTTGCAATGACTTCATTCAAATAAAATAACTTGTCTGAGTTGTTCAAATCTATGACTTCATTCCTTTTTCTTTAGTTTGTTGGCTTTTTCGTCGCTAAACATGACACATAAAATAATTGTTGAAGGAAATATATTTGAAAGAAAATCTAGTTATTTTTATAGAACAGCTTGATGACACAAGTGTTGGGAAAGACCACATATTGAGAACATTTGAGAATAATGCAATGGAGAATGGAGATACATAAAAAAGAATTTAACTACAAAAAACAATGGCAAAAAAAAATATATCAAATCTTACACAATTTTATCTTATTCAAAATAGAAAAGTCGAAAAAATAATAAGCACTTACTTGCTGTTGGTGCAGGAAGTAGTTGAGATCTTGAATTGTGAGACAGAGGAGGAGATGCTGTGGAAGACGATGAACTACTGGCACTACTGCTGCCTTCTGCAATCCCTCCCACATATTTTGGCCCTAAAAATATCACAGTGTGTTTTGAAGGCAGAATTGCAAAGACTATTGATTTGATTGCATTTATTCTTTAGTTCCACTTATTGCCTTTTTTATTCTGGAAAGTGACACTAATTGAAACTTGTCAAGTGCCAAATTAGGCATTTTTACAAGCAGGGACCACAACTGTTGCCAGTCTTTGAAAGGAGGTCATGTATAATAAATATTTGGGAACCATCGGACTTTTTTTCACGTCAAGCATACACTGATATGAAAGGAGCTACTAGTTAGGAGGATCAGAATGTTCTTGATTCCACACTGTCTACCCGATAAGCTGGGTAAAGAAGTGGAGCATGAACCCAATCTTTAACCCAAGATGTCCAATGAACAACGTTTTACTAAGCCATTGCCTACCGGCTACCGCACTCTTTCAAAATCAAATTTTGAAAATAAATACTCAGCATGTGCCTGCCTGCTTCAATAGACTGTTGAAAATGCTCAGTATGTAAACTTAATGCTTTTAATTAATACTTATATTATCACCATTGAAAGTATGAAATAGCGATTACAAGGAATTCAAAATTTAGTCTACAATTTACCTGATTTCATTTTTCTTTTTTTCAATGGTAGAGTTGATGTTGCTTGTATAAAATTATTACTTGGCATTTTGAAGAACGAAACGACATCGGCAATATTCGAGGACGAAGATGTTAAAATCTCACTGCAATGCAACAAAGGACGAAATTTGCAAAATGTAACATTGTTATGTTCACATCAGCAATTCAATGTTAATGCGACCAGCAACAGCAACTCAACTATTGTTTAAAAATCATCGTTTAGTTTCATCACTGCCTAATAAAAATTTCAAAATCATGAGTTCTACTTCTATACATACTCCACACAAAGTT
Organism: Styela clava; assembly: GCF_013122585.1. Classification (NCBI taxonomy): domain Eukaryota; kingdom Metazoa; phylum Chordata; class Ascidiacea; order Stolidobranchia; family Styelidae; genus Styela; species Styela clava. The sequence continues at coordinate 12,774,982 of NW_024102837.1, forward strand.
AAGCATTACACTATTAATTTCCTTAGATACCTATCTTGTAAGTTTATGTATTTCTGGAAAAGGGCATGCCAAATGCCTGCATACATATTGCAATGACAGTCGAATATAGAAAAAAAAAAACTTTAGTAATAAATAATCAGTTTTCCTAGAATACTCTGCTTAGTTCTTTTAGTCATTGTAGAAACAAACTGTAGGCCTATTATTAAATATCGCAGATAAAATGACAGATAAGAGAAAGAATGAATAAAAACCTGAAAACTGCTTCCAATTCTTTCCTTCTTTCAACTATTTTGTTGTTGTGTTTCATTAAAAATTCAGTATTTGAACTGGATTTGCCAAGTTTTCCAACCATCTATGAAAAAATAAGAAGCAATAAATATTGATAAAAACTTAAAAAATAACCATTTATATCACTAAAACATTTTAGTAAGAAACAAATCGAATTTGTTTGTGCTTGACTTTATATTCATTATCATAAATAGCTGATTGAGTCCTATTGAGTGGTGGAGGTACATTTCAATATGACACCTCTTCATGTTGTTTTCTCCAAACAAGGCCGCTTACAAGCTGCCACTGTTACCTGGCGATATGCTGTTAGGAACTATGATATGAAAAGACCCGGATCTTTCGGTTCGGCATTGCCTGTCCAATTTATGATACCCCGGTGAGGTGGTAGGTATGGAAATTGAATCCAAGATTTCAACATACGATGCCATCATAGTTAGGTCTAACCACTAAGAGTACTATGTACTCTTTACCCACTATGTAATCACACAACAATCTAATAAAAAATCAAAGCCGCAGTGCTTTTCTATACCTGTTTATAGAAGCTGATCATTTCATCAACATTTTTTTCACAATCAGTGGTTGTTCCATCGCTCCAATCAACCTAAAACATAAAAACCATATATAAAGACTTTCAACAACTTTATTTCCAGTTACAGATTGAGATTTGACTCACAATGAACAAAACAAAAAGCCAGAGGAATTCAACCTTCCCTTATCAAATGGCATCCGCCATATGAAGCATAATTGTCCGCAATTTGACAGTTGCTTTAAATCAAATCAAAATGATATCAGCCAAAATTTTTATAAAATAGTGCAAAGAAATCTTAAGTATTGCAGGCAGTGCAAGTAAATTTTTAAAATGATTCCAATAATTGATTGTTGATTACGAGTAAATCTAGTTGTTCATGCCAATTCATAACATTGACTTCAAAATTGGACGTGCCTATTTTTGCTCTGACATGTATGCAAATAAGATCTGAGATAAAAATGTAATGCATTCTTCTATATGGTTTCAATAGCCCTAAGAATTTCAGTGATTGCAAGTAACTTTGCTCAGAGACGAGTTTCCTTTACTCCGGAGTAAATTAGCATGATTTGCTCAGGGCAAAGTCAATGAATAACTTGTTAATTATGAATCAAAACAACTGCTGCTCCAATGGGATTATGTCTTATATTCCTTGAACCCGATTGGTTTTCAATTTTTATAGATTTTGGACATGTGAATTTGGTAGCGGTAACTTAATATCACTCAATCATGCTTGACATGGTGTTGGAGAATATGTGCCAAATCATCATCATATTTGGAGTAAATAAAAGAAACATATGAAAAAAAAATCGCTTTCAAAATTCTGATTTTGTTTTGTCATTAATGAAGTTATGCAACGATAACAGATCATGTGTGATACGCATATGAAACTAATGCTGCGTCTGTGGTGTAGACAAATTACTTTACATTAGCAATAGAAGATTTTCATTCAATCAAACAAAATTTTAATTAAATTGACCTTCTAACAAATCTAATAATAACAATTCCTTTGAATTCGAATGTTTATTTTGCTTGTACAAATACGATACAAATATATCAGTTTGCCAAACCTACCAATGTTTAACTTATGACGCCAAACAGTGTTTGTATGTTTACACAACACATAGCAAAGAGTTGAACAATAAAAAATTTATGTATGGCCGTGTGTGGCATGATAACTAAATTTCAAGAGACAAAAAAATTTGCTATTCTGAAGGAGTGTGAAGTAGATGGATATTTGAACATATGTGTATCATTATGGTGTAATTATAATGTTATGAGAAGTAATAAGTTCAAGGGATATCTGAATACAGATGCCAATATATGACGATGATTTGCCCAGTCTCTTTCTTGCCAGATTTGATAGAATTTAGCTACGAAATTTTGATTATAGATATCTGCCTCAAAATCATTATGTTTAAAAAAAGGCAGTGAATTATATAAATATACCTAAGTTTTTGAACATTAATTCTTTAAAATTTCATTTTTCAACAGCAACCTGCAATATACTCAACCATCCACAAATCAAATAGGCCTACATAAAATATTTACACATTAGTAAATCAGAATGATATAAGAACATAAATTGATAAAAATGCTCCTACTTTTAAATTGAAGCAAGCTGCATTTCTCATCCTTGCATCTTCTTTCTTGCTCTTTTGAGGTATTTTTACAGACACTGGATATTTCAATGAAAATTGCAATTCAAGAAAAATAAAACATACAAAATCCTATACTAAATGAAAATGAGTTCCAAACTTCTTTCAAATATAATGGAATTAACCATTCTGTTTCTTTTCTTCTTCGTTGTTTTATGGAATATAATATTCTATCTCAGAGTGTTGTAAACTTTCCAAGTTTGATTTTAGAATTAATTTTCTCTCAAAAACTATTCTTTTAACAGTTTGAACTTTACAGTATGCAGTATCAAAAAGACTTTAAATTTTTGAAAAATATAAAAAAAAAACAGAATCAATTAATATAATTTGATTACTTGATAAGTTTTTTGCAACATTTGACATTTCCATATCTAAACTTATTAAATTCTTGAATTTTCACTGTTAAAAATGATTGAATTCTGAATTCATTCAATTATCCATGTTAAAAAAATGATACCAGTATTTATTATGATAGATTATTCGTTTCGGCCTTCAATCGTTGTATTCAATTCTTTAAGTACACCGCATATGCCGCAGAGCTTCATAATCGAGCTACTTTCGATTAAATGAGAAGTACCTGAGTCGTGAAACAAACAAATTGTCCTACCTTTTACTGGCCTTAGTTCCTCTTCAGACTCAAGTTGAAAAAGGCTTCCGACACTTTCAGTTTTTGAACCAACAAAACTTGCTTCATTTGAGTTTGGAAAAGATTCTGGTGGCACATCTTTCTCTTGTTCATTGATGGACAGCGCTGGTGCAGTAACAGAAGATTGGATTTTGCGTGAAAAATCGATGTTCCCACTGTAGCTTTTCTTAGGTGGTAATTTGATATATTCCGTATGCCTCTGAGTTGGATGGTTTGGCATAAAATTGTTTTTATTATGTAGTGAGGATTTTTGTGTCTCATATCGAGTTCTATTTGAAACAGTTTCAGACTGATTGTCTGGTTTCTCGGAGATTGGAATTGTGATAAAATGTCGTTTTGCTGAGCTTGTTGAAATGTCACTGGAGTTTGTTGTTTGAGCAGTGGATCGTGGTTGAGCTTGGTAAACAACTAGATTGGAATAAAAACTATACATTAGACTGTTGAAAAATTAGATAATGGTGCTGACTAATTTTGTTTGCCTACTTTACATCAAGTTGTGTAAAAAAACTGAAACCTATGAAACAGTACCCCAAATCGTAAAAAAAAACAAAATAAGGAAAATCTGAATAAAATCATGGCCTAACCCTAACCTGGTAACTGGTACACACACTACGGGAGTAACAATTCATCAGTCTCATGTAAGTAGGATTTTCACATTTATCTTAGGAGAGATGGTATCAATAAGGCAACATCATCATATGTTGACATACGATATCTCGTCCAATTATCAGTCCATGTCGGTATGGGAATGGTTAACCAGATATTTCTTTCAGATGCATGAACTTGATGGTGGGGAAGCCATACCCTGCTTTTGCAAGTGAAATTAGACTCGAGCCTTCAGTTAGATAATAATGACTTTGAACTAAATTGTTTGATTAGTCAGTTTTAGTAAAATTCTGGAAATTGAAATGATCCATTCGATTATACAAATCTACTGAATATTTCATTAACCCAACAGTATTCCCGTTAACATTCCATTTTAGTGTGACCTCATTCAGTTGAATTCTCTTATACTAAAATCCACTTATACTATCACTAAATAAATACTTAAACACCACTCACCATTTGTTGATACTTGCAGAGAATTGGCAGAAGCAGCATTTGAACATTGTACAGTTGAAACAGTGGTGTTTTGTTCGGCAATATTGCACACCGTACTCAACGGAAATATAGATGATTGCGCAGGTATAGAATTCCGTATGTTATTAGTGGGTTCATTCCATAAAGTTGGAGAAACTTGAGTAGGTCTACCGGCATGAGGCAGCCTCCTTTCTTGCCTGGGAGGTCTAGTAAATCCCGTAGACATAAAGTCCGGCTTTGGAGGAAAGTTTACTAAATGTTGTGGCGGGGGCGGCATTTTATAATCCATTTGTTTTTCGTAAAAGTTTGTATCCCCCATCCCGGACGGTTGCATCAAATTATTTGGAAAGTTTGTCGGCCGTTGCATAAAGTTTGACGACCTCGAAAAGCCTTCTTGAAATACCCCTTGTGGTCCGTTACCAGGGCCGAAAGCCTCTGGCTGAAAGTTTGAGTAACCACCGTGGCCGTAGCTTCTATGATGATGCATATTAGGATAATGTTGATGGAAAGGCTGGATAGCGGAAGGATTAAAATCTGTCCTCCAATTAGATTCTTCACAGTCATTGTACTTTGATGCAGAATGCTGAGATTGAGGATATCGATGGCCTCTATACAATCTAGAACCCTGTCAAAAAAATTAGGATGAGTTTTATGAGTAGACATTCTCAGTGTTCTATAAATATTGATAAATACAAAAAGATAGACCAAATTATTATGTAGGAAACTTCACAGAATAAGAAGCATAACTCACGATTTCAATGTACAAATGTGAATTCAGTCGAAAGAAAACCATTCTTAAGTCAGTTGAAGATATTATTAAAAATTTTATCATTAATCACACATAAAAATATGCATTTCCCATAAAAATATGCATTTCCTCAAATTTCATTTGATTTCTTTGGAAGTATGTATCAACTCTGATACCTTTCTTTCTCTCTTGTTTAATCTCTCATATTCTGACAGTTTGCGTTTGAAGTTGAGTTTCTTTTCAAAACTGAAAGCAGGATGATAAGATGCGAGAGTTAGCATCAATAACCATTGTTCAACTTCAGCATCTAAGCCAGCTTGCATCAGATGCTCGAGGTTCAAACCGTCCAGTTTGTCCTAGAAGATGAAAAGATTGATATTATGTTTTGTCAGAGAATCATTTCACATTGTGCTTGTCTTGTCTTGGGACAGTGGTTTCTAAAGAGGGGTCATGGACCGCCAGGGATTCGCAGACAGTTTTCAAGTTATATTTGTATGCATTAGGTGAAAAAAAATGATAGGTCTACATCAAATTGGCTTCAAATGACAACAAATCAAGGGCAACTTTATAAACGAGGCTACAAGGTAACTCAAGAAGTTATTCATGTGAACCAAAAGGGTTATTTCATTCCGAGATCATTCAGGTTGCTACTAATCAGTTCAGTGGGACGTTTGAAACTGTCTATTCTTGAGTAGCTAGCTAGCTTATTATGCATTCAAGAAAATGATTCTGACAGAGTACATATTATATTGTACCATTTCCCACATTGTATTCATAAAAATCAAAATGTAAAAAGCGGGCTATGATCAAAAGTAAATAGATATTTCATCAAATTGTAATAAAGTGAAGCATTTGTTCAATGCTCCAAAATGCTATTGAAATAACTCAGGAAAATTAGTGGTTCATTCACCTTTATACTAATAAGATCGAAACTAAAATTCAAACTATAAATAAGTTTATCCAAAATTCAAAACATCCCACATTGTGTTAGTCAACAGTAGGCTAAATATGTCAAATTATGGAGACTTGGGCATAAGTCTTCTATTGTATGAGAAAGTTATAAATAGATGGTATGACGTGAGCAAGGAACAATGTAATTATGTGATTATCCCGACACTACATGCAGCATTTCAGAAGTAAATACGCAACCTAATAGAAAACAGTGTCGGATTAAGTACATCAATTTTGATAAAAGCCATGCTTCATACTTTAAAATTTGTGACCAGGCATGACCACAACAACTGAAGGAAATTTTAGCCAAAATAAATAGGCCTTCTCAATTTTGAAATAGAATTATAAAATTTGCATACGAACCAAGCACATTCAACGAGGTACAAGTTAGTACTTCAAAATTCTATATATAGTTTTATGTTAAACGACCCTCACACTATCCTTTGACGTAACATTACGTTAATTCCGTTGGGATGTGTAATATACAAATACGAACAAAACGTCTATCAGAATTTCTATCAAGGCATTGACGTTATCACTTCAGGTCATGGTTGCCTAATGCGCAATATTTAATTCAATGATTGAATTGAAGCCAAATTGATCATTCAAGGAAACATGGATCTAGTAACTATTTTACGGTATACGTTGATCAATAGTGCAGAAACCCTTAAACACAATCAGACAAGTTAGTTGGATTATTGGTATGGATTTTTTTGAAACTTTGCGAAGGAATAAATTAAAAAGGTCTTTATTACAATAAAAATAACACAAGCAGCAGAAATATAATAGAAATACCTCACAGTAAACATAAAGAGAACAAATACCACTGTTTGGTTGACATTACAAACATTGTAACCAAGAAGGCAGTTAATTGTTTCAAACCCATAAACGCAAAAATAAAATATGCGCATAATACCGGTATATATTATATCCAGGGTGTTCATAAAGTCCCATTACAACTTCAATCTTGTTGTGAAATCAGTCTCAATATATCTCGACCAAGTTTATTATAATTTATCCAGTGTTTATTTGGGTTTCTTTTTACTGCAATAAATACACTCCGTTTGTAGTTAACTAGCATATTTTTTTAAACTTCAAATATATTCCCAATATTCGTCCTGTTTGGGCTACATCATTTGCATTGAATATAGAAAAATATTATTAATAAAAAGATAAATATTTATTTTACAATATGAGTATGGCGAACTCGAATAACTTACTAGAAATATAAGAGTCCTACTGATTATATCTCCGTACATTACGCATGAACAAACGAGTTTTCATATTCATTTACACAAGTTTCCTAGGAAACGCTGCCCACAAATATACACCGGTGATTATCAAGAAAGATAAGTTTATTACAAAATACAATTTCACTTACATCAAGAAGTTCTGCAAGTTTGCTGGCAACTTTATAGTTTGAAGATCGCAGCAGAGAAATACAAACAGAAATATGACTTCTGAATTCATCAACAGATGAACATTTGTTGATAAAATGTTCGAGATGCTGAAAAGAAATTAATTATGTCATTATAGTGAAGTATATTATTTATCATTAAAATAATAGGCAGAAATATCTTGAAATTATCCATGAAATGTTTGGATCATAGCATATTTGACTGAAGAAAACAAAACTTAAAAAGTTGCTTTGGAAAAATGATGGAAATATATAACGTTGACCTTTAAACCCCAGTAACTCGGTGAATATTGTTTCAAACTATAATCAGATACCATCTCCGAGAACACCTCCTTTTTTGCCATATTTTAAATTAATATTTTTAAATTTCAACATTTATTTTTTTGTTTTGAAACCCTTGTATTTGAAAATTTGTGCTCAAGTTTTTAAAGTTAGATCATTCATTTTAATATCAAAATTAATTATGGTCCACGGGCTTTATATAATACAACTACAGCGTATGTTGATGGTATAAGCAGCTTAGAAATCATTATGCTGAAACCTGGCACTTATAATCTTCAAAGCGAGAAATTAATAAAATGAAAATATACATACATCCCGATTAAAAACTTTACTTTAAAGATATGGCAATTGAATGCTATTCTAAATTTAAAAAGATGACTCGACACAAACCATAGCCAGCCAAAAAATTGCTAAAAATGTCACCATGACTCCATAAAAAGTTGGTATTTATTTGGATTAGAAGACTTCGGTATTATTTGGCTATAGAACAAAATTTAAAGTTACGGTAGATACAAATTCCGATTTTACTGCTACATTTTCCCATTACACAATTTAGAAATTGACATTAATGGGTAGAATATTAGTTGTTAAACCATCCTAATAGAGACATCTTTCACTTGAATAGATTATGATTTTCCACCAGGTACATATGAGTTCAGGATATGAAAGGCACAAATGTTGTTAACAAAACGATGTAATTTGCCGACAATTCGAATTAACGTACAGAAAAACTTTATCAGGGTTTCTATGTAGAAACTCGAAACGTCTACAAATTGCAATGTTTGCTAGCACTGGATATACTTTATATATCCTAATATAGAGTATCTATATGTAGAGTATTATATCAAATTTACCTCAACATAAAATATTTCTTCCCAAGTTATATTGGAACCTCTGACATAAACAGATTAAACGTATCTTAAGGCAATTTCACAGAACACCAGCCAAAACTTCCCACACTTTGTAATTAAAACAAATTTGTTTTTCGATAAAAAACTTTCCATACAACTTACCTCTGCACTGTTAGCTTTACCTTCCTGATCTCTCAAGCAATTGTAATCCATTTGTGCTATATCTTCTATGCATGATCCGATAAATCTCAATTCAAAAGGATTGCAAAGGTGAATTAAATTACATAAAAAATCCATTCGATTCCATCCTTGAATTTGTTGAAACCACTCGTATATCCCGATCTTGTTACCGAACGTTAACATTTTCCTTCTACTAGGGGCGGAAGTTTACTTGGCAAAATTTGATGACGATCTTGTAAAAGTAGTAAACTTTTGTTCTACATTTTGAATATCCACCTTCACACTTTTAAAAAAGTGTGCCAAATAATTTTTTTAGATGTAATTCTTACGCCTAGCTAAGAAAAAGGCAGTGAAAAAAATCGAGTACATCAGTAAACAGAATAAGAAAAGTTTGAAAAGTCATAATATTAACAATTAGAGACAAATTCGATAGAGAAAAAAAAGTCGAGATACATAGCCGAAATAACCACATGAAACAACTATAGGTCTATAAAAATAGAATGGATTATTGTATCAAAGTAGACCTGGATCCTTATGATACCAGATATACATTTTCATATAAATTTATTGTAATACCAATGTCATATATAGTATATTGATCCATGACAAAATCAAACTAGTTTGAAACGTAAAAGATTCTCTTAGACCTCCTTATTGGCATTACACCAAAAATAATTTTAATACCCACCCAGTTAATTAACAGTTAGACATGCAAATGTATGGTCCAAAGATGTTCATAACCTGGCCACATATATATATAGATTGAAAAATCCTGATCAGCTGGCTCATAACATAATTTGGTCTATAATAATATATTCGAGAACAGTTAATGCTACAGACCTAACTACCAAACTAGAACTAGCTTTTGAGCAACGCTTGTCACAAGTAATTAGATTGACATGAATAGAATCGATAAATGACTAACAAAGCTACAGCTGTTCATGATAGAGGAAAGCCGCACACAATGAGAGAATAGGAAAAGTAAATAGTGTGAAAGTTGGCAGAACAAAAATAGCACATCTCCTATTAAGGCAGTAGGAAGTATGAAGCAATAAAATTAACATTGAATATTAATGACAATCATACAAATTGAAGATCATTAGAACAACGCATGAATGAATAACTTAATTGTGATGTAATAAAGACTATTATTACCAGTTTTATGTGATACCAACCAGTACAAGTATTAAATTTCAGATATTATATAATTCCCAAATGGTCGAGCGATATATTAATTTGATAAAGAGTAAACGAAACCATATTGTGAACGTGATGCGAGATATCACATTGTTATTATAAGACCACTGAGCAACTAACTAGTAGATGCAAATTTGAAACATTTTTTTTTTTCAAGAAAAAATTTTTTTCAAGAAAAAAAAACTAAATAACAAACTTGACAACCTCTTGATAGTGAAGTAGGGCCATCAAGAAATTGGAAAATGCACAAAATTTTTTTTGACAAAAACATGTTTTTGCAACTTTTTAAGTAGATAAAAATTAAATAGGAAATTGAAAAACAGTGATAATCTGTATGTGAATGGAAACATATTGAAATAACAAGGCAGTGAAGTACAAAATTTTTTTTAAATTTTTATTTCGGCAGTATGAGTAATGAATAGAAAAAAATGGTGGAAACTTATTTTCACTTATATCAAGCAAAAAGTTCAGTATTTCAATGATTGAATAGTAATAACATAGGAAATAGTAATATTACATTTCTAACAATGACTGCAAGTCGATTTTTGAAAAAACAGCAATAAGTTAGTTGTTAGCTTATCCAAGTATAATTTACACTTTTGGATTATTTTAGTTCTTTTATTAATACACAAAAAATGACCTTATCATCGAACTGTTCCAACAATCTCCTCTGTTGCAATCTTTCTAATCAAATTGAAATTAATCTGAAGTTTTGATCTCCAAAATCTACGAGCAGGCCCCCAATTTTTAGCAGGATACCTCGGACTATCGATACCATGAAATATACGAGCAATTGCACGACCTGTGACTCTATGTTCAAAGTCGTTTGCATGTACATGTAGAAACTGGCGTACATGGCAACGCAATTCATTCTCATCTCTGGGATCAATTTGTGGTAATTCTTCCTCAGTATGTCTCACTGGTCGCTGTTCTTTAAAATATTCAGAAATCAATGATTTTAACTCTGTGCTTTTAGATAGATCAACAAAGTCTCGACAGGTACCAACATTAGAATGTGAAAATTTCTGCATAGTTTTGAAACACATTCTTAGCTGTACGAGTTCTTTATTCTCTTGTGAGATAATTCTTCTCAGCAAGAGATCAGTAACTGCGTCTAAAAATTCAGAAGTCGTTTTTTGCTTTGTTCGAACACAAAAAGAAAGTTGTGAGAATTGGACTTCAACTCCGCTTTTTCCAACTTCGCTTTCGACTGAAGAAAGAGAAGTATCGTAAGTCAAATAACGAAGAAGTCTTTTTAAAGAAGGTAAATCCATATTAAGTTCATCAGCAACTCGCATAGCATTAAACGTAACCTTGGTTTCATCTTCTTTCGTCTTGGCAATTTTCAAAGCTACAGCGACTGCATCGCATTTTTTTGCTGTTCTTATCATTTGACCTGGCCCTCCATAAAATTCCATTGTACATCTTGTTTCAGTAGGTAGATTGACATGAATTAAATTTTCAATTTCTAAATAACAGATTAATGTTTCTAATCCTTCTTTTTTGACATCCAAGTCTTCGATAGTAGAATCAATTTCAATGGCAGAAAAATGTCCTTGGCAAGTATTCGGCTTTTCTTCGGCTATGTCGCTGTCCATATCATCATCGATTTCATCTTCGCAGTCACATAATGGGAACACTTTTTTAACAAACTTTTTAATTGTGTACCGATCAATTGTCTTCCCATAGGAATGCCTGCTGAGTTCTCTCAAGTCTCCGCCATCCGCATCAAGAAAAAGATGACAGTGGGCTGGTTTTCCATCTCTGCCGGCTCTTCCCACTTCTTGTACGTATCGTTCAAAGGACATTGGCATATTGTAATGAATTACAGCTCGAACATCTTGTTTATCAATCCCCATTCCAAATGCGACAGTCGCAACAACGACACGCAAAGTACCACTCATAAATTTATTTTGTATACGACGTCTTTCGCTAGCGGACATACCAGCATGGTAACATTCTGCATCAAGAGTTACAGCTTTTCTTTTAGCACTTTTCTTTGGTTTACTTGTCCTTTTTCGTTTCTTAGAATTACTTCCTTGTTCTACGCTTTCTTCTTGATCAGATTCAGGCTCCTCCACAGCGAGAGCTGGCATGTCTTGCATTTTAACTCTCAACAGGCCAGCTATTCTTGACGCTTCATCCCGTCTAGTACAATACACAATAACAGAATCCAATTTCGAAAAGCGTCCGCCAAGTAGAAGTTGCGATAATGCTTCATCCTTATACCTGTCACGTGATACCGACAAAACTAAATTATCAGGAATATCAATTTTTGCTATCACACCTTTATCAATATCCGTAATTCCAAGCTGTCTTGCCACAGATGCACATGTATCCATAGTAGCAGTTGCAGTCAACCCAACGAGACATTTTACTTTCAGTTGCTCACGCAAAACTTGACAAACTCTTAAATACGACGGCCTGAATGCATGAGACCATTCAGACAAGCAATGACATTCATCAACACAAGCAAATGCAACAGGTGGTAGCTTGGACAGCGGGCTATATTTTGGTGACATTCCAGCCCATGTGGTGATTGCTTCAGGTGAGACGAGAAGAACATGAACATTTCCATTTTCAACTTCTAGCATTGCTTTATTTCTTTGTTCTTTGCTCATCCCTGAATGAATTCGAGTCGCTTTCATCATTTTAGGCAAACCGCGTACTTGGTCATCCATGAGAGATACTAAAGGGGAAATAACTAGAGTAATAGCATTACGTTGCTTAGCATACAAATATGCAGGTAGTTGATAACAAAGTGACTTTCCCGAACCCGTAGAAAGAACGAGTAGAGTCGGGAGACCTCTTAAAATTCTACTAATTGCAACATCTTGTCCTGGGCGAAAAGAATTATACTTGAACATTTTTAATAATGCTTCCATTACTTCATTGTTTTCAGTGATAGGCTCATCATTCAATAATACAGGGTCACACAAACCCACAGTAGCTTTTTGTAGCATTTCATTGTTCGATTCACCTTTCAAAGCTGATGTTAACATATCAATATTTTCAATAATTTCTTCTAAACTTTCTTTATTTTGTTGTTCTTCTTCTGGGTCTATTTTCTTTTGTTGCGATTTAAAACCTCTGCATTTACTTGCCCAATGTCCGGTCTCACCACATTTGAAACACTTATCAGCAGTTCTATCTCGATACCCCACGTCACCCCCACCTTTCCATTTAGATCCCCCACTTCGAAAGCTAGAACCACCACTGCGCCCCTTCCATCCACTCTTATATGAATATCCTTTTTTGGCAAGTTTTTGTCGCAGGACTTGTTTCCGCAAAAAATTTCCAGCTCCTCCCCTTTTGCTGTAACATTTCTTCTTCATATTCAAAAGTACAAAGTTAGTTTGCGGAATTGCACGAGTAGTAGACTGTGATTTTACTTTCGTGCTTCCCTTTGTGACATTTTCTTTGTCTGTCGCTGGCAATTCCGCATCATCGCTAACCGAAGTTTCTTTTTCTGTTAATTTAACTTCGTCTATTATTTTTTCTGCGTTCAAACAAACAGAATCGTAATTAATTGTAGGAAAATGGTTATCAGATGAAAAAGAAAAATTTGTTTTCTTCGGCTTTTCTCTGAAGTTGGCTTCTATAAAACTTTCTGTTTCATCCTTTAATGGTTCTACATTTTCTTCATTCGCGTTATCAAAATTTTCCTCAGTACCACTAACCTCATTTTCGTGACTAAAATTCGTTTCAGATGCTTGTTTAAATTCTGTATCCTTGTTTGAGTCAGCCTTAGTTTCTTGCTGAAGATTTTTCAAATCAGAAAGATCCTCGTCTTGCAGGAAATCCATATTGATAGACTTTGATAACAAACTTTTCGGAGGCTTGGGAACAAACGGGGAACTATTTCTAAATGAAGTATTCGGTGAATTAAAATTTGAATTACCACTTTTTGATACAATCTTAAGTTGGCTCCCAAATGATATGTCAGAAGTTATACCATCAGAGGCAGTTTCATCTGTCGATACCACAGAGTCATCCAAACCAAGAGTACTATTTAGTGCACTTGTTATTCTAGATCTTCTTTTTAAGTTGGTTGCTAAATGTTTTGCCGATCCCAAACCAATATTTTTCCTCATTTTGTCTCTCCAATTATTACCCTTGTTTTCTGGGGAAGCGTTTGTAGCTTTGTGATTGATTTCCTTTTTAGGTGAACTGTCATGAAAATCACTAGTTTTTGACGCAACAAAATTCTTCTTCAATAAATTTTCACCCCAAACGGAACTAGTTTTACTACTTTTGGACGGTGATTTAAACTTGACAGAAGAATTCTCCACTTGACTATTTTTGGGAGACAATATTTTTCTACTGCTATCATTTTGAACAGGTTTTAACGGCTTCTCTAAATTCTCATTAGTCCCTTTCGATTCCACATTATGCTTTGTACGATGAAGCTCTTGAAAATCTCTTTTCAAGTTGACAAATTTGGCATATTTGTCTTTAATTTCTGGAATTTCAGCTGCATCATTTTTTGTCGGTTTCCGGCCGTTCGTTTTTAAAAAATTTAGCTCCCATTGTTTTAATTCAAGCTTCAATTCTGTGATTTCAGTCTTCATAATCAATGACTATCATAAACATTTCATTATCAATAATAAAGAAATCTGGATTCAAACGAAAGTTTGTTAATACATAAGATACAACCCAATAAACATGGGGAATACATCAAATGGGGGATGTTAGTAAAAAACAGTTATAAAAATGCAGTAGGCCTATCTAGATACCGTAAGATAATATGCTATTTTTCGTTTGGAAACTCATGGTTTCTGGTTTAAACCCCATGCCCTCCACCTCACCCAGGATTGAGTAGGCAGTGCCGAACTGGAAAGACTTCAACCTTTCCAGCAAAAGTGAATCCTAAAATATTGTCAGATGCCACTGGGTGCCTGCTTTGTTCCTGGCAAAAGGTGTGACAGTGAATTTATTTACGCTTATAGATGCTTTATAAGAAATATGGGCGGGTGCCAAAACCCATGGGTTGGGGTTAGTATGGGTTCAACTATCCGTAAAACAAAAAAAATTCCATAGGTGCAATAGCATACAGGTGCAATTGTCATGGGTTCAAATGTACGTGGGTTCAAATGTAATGGAACCGAAATATATAATATTATATACCGGTAATAAAGCATTTGGCTCAAAATTTAGAGATCAAAGCTAGATCAAAACAAGTGTTGGAAGCATGACAAATCGTCTGCAAATGTTGTTTTGCTTTCAACCTGGATTTAGAACGTTCAAGCACTTTTAACATTTGCAGATTGTTTACACAGAGGCATACTGAAGTACTTATCTTATAAACAGAAAATCTAGGACACCAAAAACAGAATTATGTCTAATGCACATGGCCAAACATTCAATCTACCCTAATGCCAAATCATCTTTGATCAAAGTAAATAAACTTAAATCCCCAGTTCTGAGAATTTGATTCCAAATTGAATAACAAACATGGTACCATTACAAACTTCCAACTTAATATATTGTTGTTAATTTACGCTGGCATTCTAGGTTATTTATATCGTCTATAACAAGTTGATTTGAAAATTGGCATGGCTTCAATTATATACAATATTCCTGCATAAAACATTGCGCTCCGTCCCTCTCAAATTCGGTTGAAGCAGACGAGCATTTTAGGTTGCGGATAATGTCTTTTACAAGCTGGTCTGGAAAAAATTGGCACCGATTTAGTTCAGTAGTTATATAAATACTTTTCTATAAAACTTGGCACCCCCTTCCCTCTTAATTTTGGTTTGAGTCTCTTGGTTTCTGAGAGGGTACTTGACTTATACAAACCACTACATAGCTCAGAGCAAGTAGAAAACAAGAAAGTACTTCCTAATTAGTAAATACAAAAATATTGCATCGAAAAAAAAACTTTGTGGCAGAGCAAGAAATATGGATCAACACGCAATGTCAAAATATGTATTCCATATCACTTTCTATAATTTTTTTTGTTGAACAATAAGAAAGCCAAAATTTTCAAATTATTACAAAGTCACTAGAACTGTACTCCATATATGAAAAAACAAAATGGGATAATCATATTGGCGAGTTGAACTAAAAAAATCATTCATCTATTTCTTTTGAGCAGAGAAAAAAATAACTCAATATTAGGTAATTCTTAAACTTCTTTTTCTTCCTAATTTTTTTTCAAATTATCATACGAATCTTGCATTATTTCCTTGAATATACTTTTGTCTCATTTTAGTTTTATTGCACTAACGAAAGCTAGAAAAACATTTAAGTCTTTGAAAATGAGACGACCATCAACAATAATAAATGATAAAAGATACAGAGATACGAAATATACATATACATGCAGCTCTATTATGTATTACTGTATTAGTATAGTACTGCAGTCAGGCAGTAGTTACCATACAAATCCAGAAAATATTTTTTAGATTGGAAACAGTTTCAAACAGGTTTCTAGAAAATAGTAGTCTGACAGTACAGCAGCAGGCTAGCATACAGAACGTTTTTAAAAAAGGTCTGTCTAACGCGGAATAAAACACTTAGTTAAAATACTACTACTAAAATACTAGTTAAAATTAATCCACTCAATTTTTAATTAAACAGGTATACACTCCATGCCAAAACTGAAATAAGATATAATTCAGTAATTAGCATTCAGTGCTAAACAAATAATAAAATTTGCCCTGTATTCAGGTATTTTAGCACATATTTTAATTTGGCGTTACTTAAGGCGAGTACCGAACCTCATTTAGACTCTACTGCCAGACTGCCCTAAGTTATTGCAGTATTGCCTGATTAAGGTACCTACAACGTCGTTGTCTGTAACTTGGTCATGGCATTATCTACCGTCTGACCGTAGTAAGTACCTGTTTGCCGGCAGACGGTTACTGGACTATGGCTATATGCAGATATAAGATGAGTCGAAATAAAATTTTCTTATCGTACGGTACGGTACCGGTACCATTGGTCATTGCTGAAATTCGTTCGATATTGTACGGTGTCTAGACCAACTTTTCAACAATTTAATCAATCATTACCTAATTTGTAGTGTACCAAAGAAGTGCATAAAAAATGGCGGTAACGCATAACGAATGACTTAACGGTCAGACGGTAGAACAGGGTGCGAAGCCATTTTCAAAGCGAGAAACTGTGTGGAGAATTCCAATCCATAAATCTTGCAGCGGCAATAAGTAAAATTGGCTCCCATTCATATTTTTGTATTGTTCTTGTCTAGAATTTTTTTTCGAATGGCTTTAACTAAAAAATGCCACAAAAGATACAAATTGCAATGAAAACTTAGCAAATGACTTTCGTAACCACCGGAGGCATTTACGCATGGATGCGTGAACCGACTCTTATTTTATAAATAGAACATGATAATCTGTGCGTAATGGTAGTTTTATTGATATCATCGCGTATCTTCGCTGTAAGAAGTCGTGAATTTCGTTCCCAATACGTGCATTTCGTATGTCACTCAAATTGCAACCTCGTATACGACACCCCCATCACGACTTTCAAACGCTTGCAGGTATATATACTTTTAATTTCACATCGAGGAACGGTCACGATAGAACACCTTTCATTCGTTGAATGTAAATTCTAATATACACCAAAACTATTTTATTTCGATTATTTATAACAAATTCAAAAAACAAGATATCTATGGTCAAATATGCGGACACGAAAACCAGAGAAAGCAGTAGGGTTACGGTGGTCTACGGCAGTGGTCCCAACCTTCCTATCCTGGCGGACCGGGAAAATTAAATAAAATGTACTCGCGAACATTGAAATGAGTGGAACAAAAATAATAATATATACATATTAACAAAGTCGTTAGTAATTCGGCACCAGGCTCAAAATCCGACTGTGTATCACTTGGGAAAGATCTCCGCGGCCCAAGCTTTTGTCGCGCTCCTCGTGGCCACCTACCTGTAGGGCCGCAACAAGTTCATATGTTACTGGATGTCAAGGCGAAGCCCTGGAATATTATACTGTTCTTGGCTGTTTTCTGGTTTGAACAAATTAATATTCCTAACCTTCTATTTGGATGGTCTTAATCAAGCAGGAAAAGCTAGCAGAAAAGAAAACACACGTGTGATCCCTTGGTTTCTAAATCTTGTGAGATTTGACAGAGCGCTTCCGCGATGAATTCAATGGTGAGCTGTAGCCGGAACGCAACGGAACGGTGTTCCGTTTGTTGGACATTTTTTTGCATTTGCATTCCTGTTGTTAAAATAAAATTATGGTACAAAAAGTCTAATTTCTCTGGTAAACCTAGTTATCAATTTATGTTTTGTTACATCATAGTTCGTAATTCTTTTTACATCGCATCACGCAAATAATCAGTACATCAGTAACGCGTAATAGATATTTCCCCGGCCTTTGACCCCATGGAAATTAATCCCATACCGTTCTAATAATAACATTTGTATCGAATCGATATGAATATTTTTGTAATTTTACACAGACATACCGTATTTCCCCGAAAATAAGACCTAGCCTGAATTTTGAAAGTGATCTTAATATAAGCCCTCCCCTTAAAATGGGACCTAGTCGATAACGCGAATTTTTTTCTACCCAGTCGACAGCAAGAAACCTCTCCTACACGTTTTAAATGATCAATAATCCATGTTTTGCAGTTATTTTTTAATAAAAACTGTTATGTATAAATAAATGGATATCGATTTCCATATTTTGTATATATATATATATATATTTGGAAATTTCGTAATATTCTACTTTACAATTTTGTTTTTGATAAATGAAAATATAAGACATCCTAAGACACGGTAGAAACACGGTAGTTCAGATAAATTCTTCATATTTCATTGTAGTTCTTCGGTTCTATCTTAGGCTAGACAAAACTTTCTGTAAACGTCCGCGTCAGGTTGTAAATATATATATTACATTTTTGCGTACCGTATGTTAGTCGTTGATTTTGCGAATTTGGTGCGTTCCGGTTATTACGATATTTCCAGCTCATCACTGGATGAATTGAAACCGAAAAAGCGAAGAGGGTGATTACTCGCCGCCGAACCATTACTGCCGCACCTACACGATGGAAGAAAAATTGCATAATAAACCAATTAACTTCGGTTTCGATAAAGCGATCGAGGAAGCAGAAAAACAATGAAATTCCAAAGCAATTGGTCCAGTATTCGAAAAGAAAAGCGATTTTATAATGATGGAGACGAATCCTAACAAGAACAACAACAAAATAATAAAACGATCCATAGGTCCACTTACGTGTCCAATAAAATTAGTAAAAGAGACAAATAGAGAGGAATTGACGGCACAGGCAATTTTGAAAAATCAGGTAAATGATAATTAGATAGAGAGAAATTAATGAGCTTGCAACAATGAAAACACTTGCAACAAAGACTATTTAGAAAGTTATATAAGGGTATATGTATGCATAATACACTGTAAAGAAGATAGCAATGATTCTTGTAAAAAGAGGGTAAACATAGGCTTGCTCAATGAAATATCGTCTATCGAGTTTGGACATATCAGTGTGCCAGTCAAGCTTTTAAAGCGCAGATTGGGATGAAATTCGGGGGAAAAAACACACATGCCTCGTGCAGTCAAACTCCAGATTAAGGCGTGTAGTGGAGACAATGGGAGGGAGGATATATGTATATCGAAAAATAACTATAAATTCTACTATAATTTCGTTTTCTGCAAAATAACTTTTTTTTCGTTTAGATTTATATTGTAGATATTTTAATAAACTTTTGTCTACACTTACTCTGTAGATGAAGCATTCCAGACGAATTAATCGCTGCAATCAAATAGACTTATCGCATCATCTCGCACTTGGCATTGTTGAAGCGAGAGAGGATAACAGCAGAGTCAGATTAGCGTTCCATAGATATCCATATAGCTGTATCATCAGTTGCGTACTATTTTGATTTATATATACTTTAAATGCAATTGAGCAATAGTAATTCAATGTTCATTTGCACTCCAAATTTGTTTAACCTTCCTTCCTACAAAGATTTGAGTATATGGAAGTAAATAATTTTCTTGAAAATTTACCAATTTTCACCAACCTTCAAGGGACCACGTGTTGCAGCTTCCAAGAATCTAACACATCCGCTGCGTATGGAAAATCCCCGTATGCCTCAATTTTTCATATAGAAAACTAGTTATGTAATCTTGATTAATTGTAGCAGCGTAACATCAGTATTTCAGGGAATTTGGATGATCAACCAGAAAAATATTACTGGCTTGACAGTTAGTCCGCGACTGAACGCGGCAATAATAAAAGATTGAAGGCAATCCAATTTAAGAATAATAATTACACCACGCTTTTTACAACATAGTTGTTTCTGTGTGGTTATTTCGGTCTGGAGCAGCGCACCACTTTTAGCTTTCGTTTGGCGGTGATCGTTCTGTATCAGGAAGCCTGGGATATTCGAACAGTATGTTTGAATATTCATAATAAAATTCTAGCTAATTATGTACAAACTTTTAACTACAAATTATAGTGGAATATTTTACCGCTTAAAACAATGTCAAGAATTAGATATATTGCTGGGGATGACCTATGTGTATTTTGTGACAAAGAAGTTGAATTTATAACACATTTATTCTGGAATTGCTCATTTGTGAAACAATTGTATGATTATGTTTTTTCTATTATCATGAAAATAACTAACAGTGGCAACTTAATAAATTATCAAACATGTATATATATTATTAGATTTAAGACACAATAATTATGTACATTTGACCAATATAGAAAAAAATGCTATTATTTTATTGATATGTACTGTAAGATATAAAATTTGGTTGCAAAGAAATGCAGTGATTTTTGAAAATGTAATGCCAAGAGTGAATAATGTAGTCAATACTATAAGAAATTCAATAAAGTGTAGGAGAAATATAGAACGACTGAGAAATTTACCTAATTATTGTGAAGAACTTGATTTATTATGCAAATATATATAAATATGACTAGAAGTGTTTATCGTAATGAAGTGGAACTAATTCTTAAATTTTTCTTTTTCATGTATTAATTAAAATAATGGTAAATGGCATCATGGAACATATAATTGATGATGACAACAAATGGGAATTATAACGGATATGCTACAATATGAATACAAATTCTCAATATTTATTATGGAATTTATACTGCCTCATCTGTATGTAATGATTTATATTATTATTTTATCTATAAAAAAAGAAAGCCTGTTGACGTGTTCAATCTGCCTTTCAGCCTATTCAAGCCCGAAAGTGCTGTCCTGTCAACATTCTTGCAGCGCAAAGTGCTTGGAAGGTATGTGATGACACCACGGCGTTTCACATATATATACAAACAAATGAGGTATTTTAAATGAAATGTTTTTTTATGAGGCTTTCCCACACTTCACTTCCGAGTGAATCTCTGTACAAGCGGCAACCAATAAGTAAGAAACCGACGTTTTTGTCTTTCATTACAATAAAAGTGAACTCCATTTCAGGATGGCTCCAAACTAGAAGCAAGAAGACTAAAGGTGTGACCGAGGTGGAATGTGCTCTTTGTCGCAAGAATACTGTTTTACCGCAACACGAGGTCGAAGCTCTTCCGAACAATTATGTCATCAACGGATTATTAGCAATGCTAAAGAACCGGGAAAAGAAGTCGCGACGAAAAATACAGCGGACATTGGTCGCGAGACCAGTCACTAAAACGACACAAAGGGCCAAGCTTCAAACAGGTAGGATTATCGTAGTCAGAAAGCAGGCTTCAAAACACGCGCAACCATCTTCTAATAAAGTTAATTAATTTAATTTCCTAACCGACCAAAAGCTGGGCCGTAGAATATGCTTTTCGTACCAGAAGAAACAATTCTCAAACGATAATTCTCGTTCTCAAAACAAAACGCATTCGTTGTTTTACCGCCTTCAATGTGTTTTAGTTCAAGGACTCTCCGCATCGACGTCTGCAGCATCGAAAGTTGCTGCAATGTTGAGCGCCCTTAGCAATGCGAAACCGAAAAGTGCAGGTACTTTAAACGCTGACAAAAGCACAAATTCAGCAACTACTGAAAACAACAAGATGAAAATGCTAATGTAATAAGACAAGTTGAAAAAAGGACTTATTAGGCGTATGGAGAAATGAAAGTATGAATCGAGATAATGATAGTTTGCTTTGTGTAATCAAATTTTATTTGCGCCGGAGAGGGTATCATGGTATCAGAAGTCACAAGATGGATACAACTTTTTCGTTAGTCAAAAATCCAGGAGGTTTTAGCTTTGCGCATTGAAAAACATTTACTGCTTTTTGTAGAAACTTTTCATAGGTGTCAAGTATTCACGTCTTAGACATGAACCTTGTTCAATACATAAAATGCGCTTTAAGTTTGTTAATGGAAACCAAATATTTTCGATTGTACACAGTGCTATTTTCAGACTAAATATTCGGAGGAAAGTTGTCGATTTTAATACTATATGGTATTTGATTCAAGGTGCGTGTTCACAATTGTTATAATATAAAACAGTCAATTGAGGTGTACTTCATCAATCGTCATGGCAAAAAATTCCCCGGAGTTGTAAAGTTTCTCGATAGTTGTGTCAACTCAAAACATCTCGCTCAACCTCATGTTTGCTGCAGTTTAGATGGTGAGGATGAACTTTTAACAAAGGTTGTTACAAAATCATTTTGTCGTCTATCGATATACAAATTTATATTGCGATTCATCAACATTTTAGGAATATTTGAACATGTTCAGTAGTATGAAATTCTGATTACAGAAACTGGTGTAGTAATTGTTTGTTGATCACTAAGACGATTATCGAAAATTTTTTGATCAAGACGATCAAACAATACGATAGCCCTAGATAAAACACTATTCTTGTACAATATTTTACACGACTCGCTGTGATTTTTTGTACATTTTTATTGCGATCATTTTAGTTTACCTCTGAGATACACGAATAGGCCTTGATTTCTTTTTCACAATCTGATATTGTTCGGCAACTGGGAAACTCAAAGTCACATCACTGAAGACACGGGAATCTCCTATTTTGAACAATGCTGTTTTTTCATCACCGTGTCGGTGAACGTGCAGATGAATGCATTCCGGTTTCACTTGTTAATTATTTGACAGACTTCAGTTATTCGCATATGTTGATTTTGCAGAAGTAGTAAGATCATTGGATCGTATGAATAGCGTCCTTGGTCCCAATAAACCATACCTTCATAGCACCACCTGGTTGTATCACTCACTTATTGCTTGAAGTGTATTTTTGTGAAAGTTTTGAAATAAAAACTGGCAGATTGAAAATAAAAACTGGTATTCATGTAAATGCTTTGTACTTTCGTTTGGTATTTTGTTGATTACTGTTCTCTCATGTCATCGTTCAAATGACGAAGAAATAGTAATAAAATAAATAATTTGACGGCCCATCATTATCAGAAATAAGGAAAATTTGATTTGAAAACTAATGGGAACACGGCACAACGAGTCGCTAATACGGCCTATATGTCCAACATCCGTGCGTGAAGATATCGCAAACGGGTGAAGACTGGAATTAAATATTTGAAATCTGACCGGATTTCTGACCAAAGTTGTCCCGTCTGCATCGAAAATAATAAACTAACGAATATTTTCCAATACGAGCGATGTTCATTCATAGTTCATGTAAAAGCTTTGTTAGAAATCAACACAAATGTACGATAGTTACTGGTCTGCTATCAAGTAATGTTATTTCTTTCATCTTTGTACTGAATATAAAGTAAACACTTTTTCAATCTAGCTCTATCTCATTGATTATAGATATAAAATGAAAAATGCTCTGTCGATAGAAACACATTTACATTGACAAGCAATTGATACTCCAACAATTAAGGATAAAAAACTATTCATATAGCAAGAGGACACGAGAGAATCAAGATTTTATTTTCATTCATTCATTTTGTGTAGTGAAATAAAGTAAATGTACGTACAATCCACCTCGCATGCCAACGGTCTCGGTACACTATATTTCATGAGAAAGGCTTGGTGTAAGAAAATATATTTTGCACTGAAAAAGAAGAGAGACTGCATAGATTAAGAAGAAAGATCCCCAAGAAACCACGAGGACAAAGGGAGCCCTGCAACACCAACAAAAATCTATTTGTATTTGGTTTTTCGAATTTCTTTCATATTCAAATTTGTGTGAGGGATTATAAAATTTTACGTATAATCTACTTCACATGCATACTACTCAACTCCAACTTAAAAAATGTCATGGGTCACTTTTTGAACCTCATTGACGACGCGGGTCATAACCTCGGTATAAAATTGATTTACGAAAAATACAAAAAGAAATCTGAATGTGTTGAATGCTGGGGTCCTTCTGGGCCGTGTGTTGGAGACCCCTGCATTACACGATATATCACGAGAAATGCCTGGCGAAGAGATATATATTCTACGTTTACGGAAGAGAAGAGAATTAATACAAATAGGAGACGAACTATTCACGAACCAAGGACAAGGGCGAGGGAGAATCCTACAATATAAATGAAAATAAAAGTGTGGAAGATTTTCGTGGATTACTTATAAATTAAAAGCAATAATCGATATATCATGAAAAATGTTTAGTGAATGGGAATATATTTTACATTGAAAAAGAAAAGGGATTCAATACAATAATAAAAAGAAAAAACATTCGCGTACCAAAAGGCGCATTCCTAACGATTTGAAACGACGCGTCACACCCACGAGCCTACTTTTATCATCAAGTTTTTTCCTTTACAAATCCAAACTTTGTCAAGAAAACCTCATATTTTTTGAATTGTATGAAATCGTGGTAGAAGAGGAGAACCACGTGTATACGCGTGAATATGGAAAAGTTCCTTCGAAACTATTTTCGAATATCAATATATATATACGTATGTCATGTATTGTACAAATATGTGAAGTTTTCATCGAAAAAAAAACGAACAAACAAAAAAATGCATTGGACTAATGAACTATCTAAATCTAAATAATACTACATATATCACATAATGACTCTCCCCATCATTTCAATAGTTTATTTCGAATCTGTTCATTGTATGCATTTTCAAGTTGATTGTTTTTCAATAAGATTGTTTCTTCGGTATATCTGTAGCTATAATTCAGCAGCGACACGGCTGACTGGAACAAGGAATAAGCAATACGAATAAGATCAAAGTTAATCAGTAAAGAGCCATTGGTTTTACATAGTGACTAAATGCAAGTCTGAATTAATGTAAAAAATGGACGTAGCATTCGGTAACAACATTTACAATCCCTTGACTTATATAAAATTTGTAAATAATAATTAAATCGAAATTCAAATGTCTTTCACTATACATATTAATATGTTTATAGCAGTGGTTCTTAACTTTTTCAGTTCGCGGACCGGTAAACTTTCAAAATAATTTTTGCGGACCGGCGGACCTTCAAAATTAATATTTTGCTGTTTGTTTGCCTCCATTTTACTATCAAACCTCACTAAATTATAAGCCTACTGTCAAATTACGGAAAGTGCGAACTGAGAATTTTTTCAATCAGGTACCGTGCTATGTAGGGTTGGGACTGTTTTTTCAATCTCGATCAAGCAATTATTTCCTAAAAATCCTGGGATTTATTCTCAAAAATTGTAGGTTATACCATATTATTTAAGCCGTCTACGCTTAGGGTTTGAGTCTGTCAGACTAAGTGGAATTATTATGCAAAATTTTACCAAGGAATTATTATTTTATTAGTAGATTTGCCATTATTGCCGACTTATTTAATCATAATTTGAACTCAAAATAGTATTCAGGATTCACACAATGACTTTGCAGGCTTTTTATTCACTATTCAATACGAAAATAAAACAGCCACAATAGAAAGTAAAATCAAGAATGTCAACTATCGTCCTCATAAATATACGCATTCCGGCGTCAAAAAATAATATTTTTAGCTTAAAATTAAGACAGTTAATTTACAAACTGTGACAAAAAGATCGAAGCCGACCCAAAAGATAAAAAATCGGAATAAAATTCCGAATTCAACCCAATATTCGACAATTCGTACAAATTACTCGATTCGATGAAAATATACTAATTTGCCCACCTGATCTGTAATCACGCCAGCAATCTGGCGAAACGCGTGGTTGTCAACACACTGATGCAATGAAACTTAATAAAACCTTCATAAATTTAGTAAGTTGCACTATTTCACGAAAGCGTGGTGGAATTGACGAGAAACATATTGAATTGTAACAAAAATGAATTAAGTTGGGAAAAAGTGACAATACATGTGATAATAATAAGGGCGTAAAGTAGAACCGCGAGCAAAACCTAAGCGCGTGATCGATGGCGCGTTTGAAGGCCACGTATTACCCGTGTGGCCGCGCAACGTTTACAATAATGCGAGGTGCTCCGAAGACGCTCTCGTTTACATTATTGTAAGAAAACAGTTTCAACTATTAACCATTTGTTTGCGTTCGACTATCGCACTCTTTATGAGCAGAAAATGTTCGTGTTTTGCGATAGGTGTGCCGCGAATATTTAAATAGCTAAATAGTGTTCCGCGATATGAAAGATTGGAAACCACTGCCCTGGATGCTATAATATTTATGTGTCGATATTACATGAAATAAATACGTGATTTTATTGTCATGCAAGTTGTTTCAATCTTTTACTTAATCCCGGGATTATACGGCTCAATACCGGGATTTCAAAAACTGGCTCCGAAATACCAACCCTAGTACTACGTGCTATCAAATTCCTCCGTTGTGAGGTCATAGAACATAGACTTAACAAACACCCGCCGTTCAGAGCTTAAATGGGCAGAGGACCTCTCACCAACTTTGGTTGTTAGGCGAATACCGGTACTACGAATCAATAAGAGTTAAAAAATCATAGAATTAATGGACATGCCGTCAATTTGCTTATAATAAATTTATATTGGAAAATATTTGGCGGACCGTTATCAAGGTTGTCGCGGACCGGCACCGGTCCGTGGACCAGCGGTTGAGAACCATTGGTTTATAGAACTTCAAGAATTTCATTTTTATTTAAGCCTATTATAGCCGTCCAATTTCTTTGTATTGGATTTACAATGTGACTGCAAGTTTGACTTGAAATAGAAAATAGGATGTAGAATTTTACATCAACATATATAATAATTATTTGAGATATTTATGAAGATTACGAAATACTGTAGTAAATTGGAACGTCTTTCATTGTACATAATAATTTGTATTTTTTTAACATCAGAAGTCAAAATCTCCAATCAGAGCCATATGCGAAGTAACTAGAGTTATGAAATGCTTCATTATTATATTTAAACTCTGAATAACACGTTTTGAGTCTTATATTATGTCATTGGTCATGCAGTAATCATTACTATTATTTGATATAATCAATGGATAGATCAGAATGAAAAGCTCATTATTTTTTTTTAATTTGCAATATATAAAGTGATGATGATATGTGATTGATTGTACGGAATAAAAAGAGATGAAAGATTCTAAATTGGAGGACACCGGTATTTTCCGGTGAGCGGTGTCATGAAATAAATTTTAAAAGCATCAGTACTAAAATTACGTCAGCCAGTGACGTGGGCATGAATTCATAATATCGCGGAGAGGATAATATTCAGAGTTACTCTTTTTATTATGTAACGAGAGATCAATGCAGGAACAATGAGAGTTGTATGGACACGAAATACTTTTATCTAAAAGCTGTTGATTGATTACGAACTCGCCAGAATCGAATACAGAAAATCAACGTGATGGCGCAAATTTAATTACGGAATTCGGGATCAGCCAACGGACCCCATTGAGTGCAGAAACTATAAAATAAATAGCTTTTATGGGGCCCATTCATTTTAATCTATCGGTTATTTCATATCTATTGGCCAAGGTGTCAACAAAAAACAATAACAGCATGAAGGATAACTTAACAAAACTGTTAATCATACGTTTCGTGTGTTATATTATGTCATTGGTCGTGCGGATCATTACTATTATTCTATAGAATCAATGCATAGAATAGAATGAAAAGCTCATTATTTTGAAGATGGCAATATATAACGTGATGACGATATGTGATTGATTCTACAGAATAAAAAGAGGCGAGTGATTGTAAAAACAAATATACGGACATCGTTATTCTGTGGAGAGCAGTGTCATAAGTGACTCAATTTTGTAGAGGATGATTATATACTGATTTATTTATTCATTTTGACATTCCACGGCAAGTGATAAGGTTGGTGAAATCGAAAGCGGATAGTCGTGAAACGTTAAGCAAAAACAATCTTTTTAGAGGAGTCATCATAGGCGAGAGATGAGATTAATTACTAAAACTATTACAAATGATTTAAATTAATTTTTTTTAACTTTATAGAGTTATAAAGTTGGATAAAAGCAAGCGTTGGAATCTGAGTGTATGAAAAGTTGTGGCTGGGAATTTCAGAAAAACACTCTAACGGCTAATCGGTTAACAGCAGCATAACGTTTGACGTAATAAGTTACAATTTGAGTTTTAAAGGTTCACAAGAAATTTCATGTAAAATTAAACTTGTATCCCACGAAATTATTTCACGATCGAAATAGTTTCATGGTCTCCTTACTGCAAGAGATATATGCGTAGGCCTACCTCGAACAATGAAAGTGTTTTAGAAAACCTGATTGTGTAATTAAATTCATTTACATTCCTGGGTTTCAGTCCCTTTACACAACTTGATATAAAATAGACGAACAAAATTAGTTACCTCCATATTGGTATACACACTTCTGAAGCGCCAATTCACGCGAGAAAACTTTCAGTGCTCGGTGTGCAAGTTTTACTTCGAGACATCACGAGGAAAACACGACCGGAAATATTTTTAATTCAAAACGTTCGTCACAACTTCCCGAAAATGTCGATATGCTTATATATTCCTGTAACAGAATGCACATTTGTTCGATGACACTGAATAAACGGCGCTCCAGAAGTGTGCGTACCAACTAATTTTGTTCGCCTACTTTACATCAAGACGTGTAGAGGGACGGAAGCCTATCAGCAGGAAATTTAGGAAAATCGCGATAAATTTATGGTCTAACCCTAACCTGGTACACACACTACGGGAGTACCAAATAAACGCTTTTGCAATAAAATCGTTAACAATATATTCTGAATGGAAAAAGATTCTGAACTTATAATTGGCAAATTTCATAATCAGCAATACCAGTACTTCAATTACTTATTTTGGTGTGTGATCACCAAAACCAGTGATACTTTTTTTGAATTAAACGTCACGGGAGATGAATTTGCGACGAACTAATCATTTTTGAAATAGTACAGTATAAAGATGATTCGCACCTGAGATGTCAGTAAACAAACAATATAAATCGTAACCGTTAACCATCCAAAATCGGTTAACTGGTCAACCATTGCCAGTTCTAGCTGGACTTAATGGCCACAGTGCGCTTACGCATGTATGTATATAATGTGCGCAAAATATTGCGTGTGTGAAGCGTACGCCCCCCTGGCTGTAGCATAAGGTCTGTGTCGTGTTTATGTTAAAAACCCGCTGAAACTTGAAGTCTCCCGGTTCAATAGCTTTAGGCCAGTTCAACCGTAAAAAATATTGTTTTGTTCAGTCTGACTTTACAGCTTGGTGTACGCACAGTTACGATTTAGCTTGTATTTTAGATTAGACAATCGTAGTAAACAGGTTTAGTATAATGAGTATGCAAGTAAACCGCAAGTTTAAATTCGATCTTTCGTTGAGCTAAATTGAGTTTATTTTTACCCCTCGCGTTTTGGTAGTACAGAATACAAACTAAGAAAGCTTATTAGTTATCTTGCCAACAAATTATTTTTGTCTTATATAAATTAATCTTCCCTATTTCAGACTTTAATTCTTAAATAATGTATGCCTCAATTGTGTTTTCAATGCTGGCGTTTGGTGAGTTTTTTAGAATACAACGGCACAACATTTGCTTTTTCCTACAAGGAAAAATATTGTTCTCGAGGTTATATGCTAAACACGATTTGAGCCGCTTTGGCAAAATCTCTATAGGATTGGGCTTTTATTGATGTATTTTATTATTATATGAGCAGGAGATTATTTTTAAATTTAATGTATTTGAGTTTAAAATGTCATTTAAAAAACCTATTTATTGCAAAAGCGACCTCATTTACCCCATCTCACTATCGAGTGAACCCTCACGTAAGCAAACGATTTTATCGGTCGGTTATACCGCCATTGGTTGGCAAAGTCAGAGTGAAATAGCCCAAATAGTATGACCACAGGACTAACCATGTACGATATCAGTTATCTATCTACTAACTACAAGATACTATTCATTTTCATCAGCCACTGCGAGTGATTCCGGATGCACAAACATCGGTGGTATTTGTCAGGATTATACAACGAACGTTTGTACTGCTGGATATGAGACTGGCATGTGTGATGGCGGCGCGAATAGGCGATGCTGTAAACCATGTAGTGCTACATGTGAGTTTGCAAATTTAGTGTCATTGGAACTCGAATGCTATATCTATCTTTAAACATTTACGTTATAATTAGATGCATACGTACATATTAGAGAGATTTAAATACTTCTTAGCACTTACTTCGGTTTGTTAAAAAAAGATCAAACTTTAATGACAACGGTGCACGTAGTTTGATTTCAACAGAAGGAAACTTTTTCGTAGGATCATTTCAATTTGAAATTTTCCCAACGTATCCTTATAAATACCAAGTCTGTCTGTATTTTTTTATTTTGATTGGACATATTATGTACCTTTGTGCACATTCTGAACTCAAGCGGTGCAAATGTATTTGTTCGTTTAGCTTAAACATATTATGTCCGAATAGCGTATAGGTGGTCATAACAACAATAATATCCAGCCACCAAACATTTGATGATAATATTGCAGGCCAAAGCAACGAAGCGTCTTATGCGCAAAATGATGGAGCGTGCCAAAGCAGCGGAGGAACTTGCATGCACAATTCAAACTTTTGTGGAGGGTCATATCAAACAGGGAAATGCGATGGCGCGAGTGCGCGGCAATGCTGTATTGGAGGTGGGCAATATTGTTCGAATAACGAATGTGCACCATTAAGGAATCATAGCATTTAATGACATATTACGTGCTTTGATTACTTTATATATATCTTTTTTTATCGGCCGCAGACCCATATTTTCAGACGCATTTTTTTTATCAATTATATTTGTTTATTAATTATGAAACATCGTAAAAATGTAAAATAAAAGTTTTGATAATTCTATTTTAGCGACCGCATTGGACTATACTTGTACTAGCTTAGGCGGAACATGTCAGGATTACACAAAAAACGTATGTATTTCCGGGTATGAGCTCGGAAAATGTGGAGGAGATTCAAATAGACGATGTTGTACTTCTTGTAACTCTGTATGTAAGTTGAAATTGTATTTAACTGAAGACAAAGTAAAACATTGCTATTCATCACTCACTTATAATTTTATTTGTTTCGTATTCCCAACCTTTTATATCTCGTGATCATCCATCTGGAGGCTTTCAGCCGTCATGAAGGGCCTATTTCAAAACGTTCGGGCTCTTCAACGACTGGTCCTTATAGATTAAAATTTACTTGTCATTATTTTCAGTGCTATTTGGAATAATTTTGAAACAATAACTACATCTGGTATTTCTACTTTTTTCACTTCAATTTTATGCTTGTCGTTTGTATTTTTGGCCCAAGTTGACTAATACTTTGATTTCAGGTCAAAACAACGAGCTAACACACGCACAGAGTGATGGAGCATGTACGGGTGGCGGTGGAACCTGTATGCATATGACGAATTACTGTGGCGAATCTTTTGTTACCGGGAAATGTGGTGGGCCCATCGAGAGGCGATGTTGTTATGGTTCAAGTCCAGAATGTACGCACCTATTTATTTAAAAGTTTTATTGTCTATAGAATAAAATAATTTAATAAACCCACATTTGTCCAAGTTGGATACATTTTTATAAAATCGCTTAAAAGTTCAGAACAGACGTAGTCAAAATGTGGCAACTGCTATTCATGTGTAGTCTATACAGGTGTGACGTATGCATTTCGAAGATACGCATGAATGAGAACAATAGGGAACTAATGTCTATGGAAAGTCTTGTTAGCTACATACTTAAGATTTTGAATCCGTGGCTGCATTTTGACACCATGGTGATTTAATTAATGCCTAAAAACACATAAATCCAATCACCCTAGCAATTTTCATTGTCTAAAATTCCATGGAGTTGAGCACTTCATTGAGGAACTAAGCTATTTATTTTCAGCGACCATGTGCTATGGAAAAATTATTGAAGTTGAAACAACAGGTGCATCCTTTGCCACAGCTGCACAAGACAAACTATCTTCTTCGGGTAACGTATGCAAATGATATTTAACATTACTTGGTAACTAAGATGTGGCCGCAAAATATCGCGAGTTGCGAGGTATTAAACGAAGCCCTAACTCTCTGTTTTATAATTAGTTTTTCGAGCAGTATCAATTTTTGTGCAGTCAGTATGAAAAATGTGTTGTTGAAGAGCGGATACAAATGCACTATTATTTCCCTATTTTGGATGATTGTTTAGCATTACAACATTTCATCTTAATCTAATCATCTGTCTGAGATTATGGTGATACCAATGGGACCGCCAGTGGGTTTCAACCGCCGATGCGCGTCAACCTTCCTGCCGGTTTGCCAAATATATTGCAAAATGTTAGATCTCAATTGAAAACTGCAAAGCATTGATGGCCTGCCCTTTTATTTTGTGAGTTTTACCTTCTATAGATGCATAAAGCAAACTTGGTCAGAGAGCCCGAGGCCCATTTTAAGCCCTGAACGGCTGAGTACCATTGTCGCAGTTTTGGATATTGCTTGACAAAGAATATCCTGAGCTCAGTGACAAATTCAATAAAATACTGCCGATTTTTGTACAACTTACTTGTGTGAGAAATACTTCTATTGTTATCTCTCATCGAGAACAAAACAGAGAAATCGCGTGAAAGTCAACTTTCAACTTTGCCTTGCAGAAACTTCATCGGAACTGTATTAAAACACGCATGATATCGGAAAGACAGCAGAAATTTCTCTTGATTGAGTTGTCTGCTTTTGAATTGCATACTTTAGACGTACTTACATCGGTTATTGACATTTTGGGTTGGTTCCAAGGTTCACCGGTCTCCAGAATTAGTTTTAAAATTTTACCGGTCCGCAAACTAAAACAGGTTGAGAACCACTGACTTAAGCCCCTGACTCAATAACACTGTGTATTAAATAGATCTTTTTTTTAAGTAAATCTTTTGTTTTATAACGCAGGAATTCCAGCGTCCAATGCATTGGCCGCGAATGACAAATCGGAGTTGGAGAAGTATAAATCCAAGATCTTGATTGCGGCAAAGCAATACTGCGTGGAGGCAGCAGTTATTGCAGGTATTTGCCTAATTGTATGTTCAGGATTCTTTGAGCGTATTTAGGAATCTTCGAATGTTAAAGGTTTTCGATTTTTAAAGAGTTTCGGTTAGCCAAATTACCAAATCTTGAATCTACTGATATGCATGAAGCTGCTATATTTTGAAGGGCCAGAATCTTACCGTTTCGGCATTGTCTAACCAAGTAGTTCCCAAACCGCGGCCTGTGACGAATTAATACGGCCCGCCAAACTCAATGAAATAGTTTAACACTTTATGTTTTTACCTTTTTGCAAACTGAAAATGCCAAGTGTTACGTCATTATCACAGTCTAAGCTATTGTACATTCGTAACAATTCAATTATACCGGGTATTTTAATTATACATACCGTGCCTGTATCGGACCTTGCGGGCGCCCCCTCTCCCTGCCCGTGAATATACTCCCGCTTCTAATTTTGGCTCCGGTCAATCAACTTTGGGAACCACTACTCTAGCTAAATTATTATACCATTGGTCAGGTAGTGGGTATGGCATTTAAACCCGAATTTTTTAACGTGCGATGGTAACATAGACAAGTCAAACGCTTTAACCACTAATCATGGGAGTTCGACTTTTATTACAGGAGAGCCAGATACAAGTAACTGAGTGAAGCCACGGGTCGCATCTTTATTTAAGATAGTCTTTCTAGTAGTTGCAGGCAAAAAGTTTCTTTTTGTTATTGGTCTTACCGCATTGTTAGGGATGCATGCATCATGCATAAATTGAAACGCATACATTTATAAAAAAAAATGCATACTGTCACATCGACTTTAGACGAATTCAGTGAGAAACAAGTGTTTATAACATTGTGTATTTTGCAACAGAATTTTGCTAGCTAGTTTTGCTAATATGACATTCCTTTCGCGGGCACACCATTCAAAATTGGCACTTCTCCGCGGGCCACACAATTTTTCCTGCGGGCCGCAGTTTGCGCACCCCAGCATTAAATCTTCATGCCCACCATAATTTACATATTCATCCAGGTAGGGTAAAGTCTATATAACACGCTCAATCATATGTTAAGCCACAGTCTCTCGTCCAGTTACAAGTTCAATTCTTAACCGCTTATCGTTTTCCGATGAATGTGTTTTGATATGCCTTTTTCTAATTCTGTTGAGTTCTTCCTGGCTTTTTTTTGCAACTCAATCATAAAAGATGAAATGTCTGAATAGGTTTGGCTTATCCAAGATGGCGCATAAACTGTTCGTTTCAAAAAAAACATTTTTTTTAATACACAGCAATAATGAGCAGAGAGACACGTGCTGGGAAAGTACTCAAGTCCGATGGATTTGGATTCGATGGCCACGGATTTGGACTCATGCAAGTAAGATATAAATAATGTAAAATTAGTATTAGCAAATAGGTTGATCTCCTCTGAACAAAGAGTATAATTAAGTATAACTTCCTATCTTGTGACTGTTTTGTCCGTAATTCAGGAGTAATCTGTAGTTTATTTTTTCAACATTCTGAATGCACACTAGATATACATATTACAATGAATAATGAAAAAACATTTCAGGGTTTGAGAGCAGCGGGAAACCCAAATTTGGTTACCGGGCTGAGGTACCCAAAAGTGTTGCTTCAAAGGCTGCAAATGTTAATGTGATATTACCTTAGTCTGTCGTGTTATCTACCTTGCGCCATTGACTGGACTTGGACTGGACGCTAGTTTTCATTTATCGAAAACTTGATGTGACTCGGGCCATCTGAATAGAGAAGGTTGACTCGCTATCAACCAATAAGACCTCACGTATTGATTGACTCGATCACGGGACCAGAACTCGACTCGAGATTTGGATGACGCAGTGACTAGTCTTGACTCGCGAATCGCGGTGGTTACCGACCATACTTTCAAGCATACCTTACACTTTTATTCGTCACATCGCATACATTGTAACGTTCATTTATTTTACATCGCAAGGTTGATGATCGATTCCACACACTACGCGGAGGAGCGTTTTCTCAAGAACATATCAATCAAGGAACAGGTTCAGTATATAATACTATTTCATTTTTATTTTCAAAGCAGAAAAAAACAATGTGTTACACTTTTCAATATTTCAAAGATTTATTACTGATTCTGTTTCGAGTCTGGACTTGATACCAGGACTGGGTTGCCGTATAATGGCACTCACATACAGAATGTCGACGCTAACTCCTGGGAAATTAACAAATACGACTGTTATACTAACATAAAAGTCATACTGAAGTCCTGCTTCCAAAATGACGAAGAATTTCTGCTTGAAAAAGCTACAAGCATAACGATTATTTATTTCACTTATTATTTATTGTTATTTTTTTATTTTTTATTTAAACCTATTTATATAATATTCAGACATATACAGAATAAATAATATTGGAATTATTATTTTTATATTTGCAAAGGGAATTTACCGATACCATGGTTTGCTGGCCTCTAATAGTGTATTAATAAATGAAAAAAAAAAATATATAAACAATGATTAAAATAAAACAAACCTGGTTATGTGTGTTTAGAATGACTTCCAACAAAATTTGAACTGTAACGAGACCTTATGAGCACCAGGGGGAAAACTGGTGAAAAACTACTTTGCTATGCGATGTCATCGTTTGTGTGGTCTGTGTGATTTCAGTTAGGAACTGAATTCTATAAAAATGTCTTTATGAGATTGAACGCATACTAAAGTGACACAATTGGTATCATTTGAGTGTGCAATTGAGATCACGTTAAGAAAGTGAGATCGCCTACCGAAGTGGCACCTGAATATTTATATTAGAACTGGTCACGATCGTCGTAATATATTTATTCATCAATACCTTTTAGGAATTCTCGTTACAATGATACAGAGAATCAAGAAGAAACATCCATCCTGGAATAAACAATGGGTTTACAAAGGAGGAATAAGCGCTTACAACGCTGGAGAAGGGAACGTTCGCACGTATGAGGAAATGGATGTCGGAACTACTGGAAATGATTATGCAAACGATGTTGTCGCCAGAGCTCAGTGGTTGAAACAAAATGGTTTCTAGACTGAGTTACGTTTTTCATTCACTGCACCTTTCTTAGTTTCATTTTTCACTTGAGATGCAATATTATTTGCAATTTTCATAACTTTTATAATTGTTTCATTAAGCGTTAAACCAGTTTTTCTCAACTTGGGTTCGATCGAGCCCTTGGGGTTGGGTGAAGCTGTACCAGGGGTTCGGCAAAGGTCCTGCGAACCTGTTGTGTATTACGAAGTATTATTTCTATTTCCGAGCCAATTAACTATGTAAAAATAACTATAATTCAAGGCAGATATTCAAATTTCAACATTCAGATCATTCATAAAATAACCTAATTATGTGTAGTATTGCGCAGGTAAATGTTTTATAAGACTTGTAAGTGAGAGACGTCACGCGCTTGACTCAGTATGACCTCATTTTTAGATTCTTTCTGACTTCCAAATATCTAAAGTTGTTATTACAAACCTCGGAGTTTCAAACCTGAATTTTTGTGTAAACGACATTTTATTTATAACCTCCTAATAGGGTTTTCCCTTTTCATCGCCACAACTTTTATAACAAAAAACATCTTTTTGTCAACGAGTAGGGCTGGGCACTTGAGTTCAGAGCAAAATTTCGAATTGCCGCCATCTTGTTTATTACTTCCCGCCAATGATCGAGATGAATTACCCAATTTTTTTATCGTAGCCATATTTTATCAATGCAATTCTGACATATGACTATTTTCTATAGTGAGCTATTGATAAACGTGTTTCTTATTGTGTGTGAACACTCAGCAATCTGTCTGAGAGATGTATTCTATGTTTTCATTATTTCATTTCTTGACAGGATCAATTACAATAAAAAAAGTCGTATACAATTATATATATATCAAGTATTCGAGATTCGATTCGAAAAAAATATTCGATTTGATTCTGAAATCATCAGGTACCGACCGTATTTGCTCGTTCTGTAGCCCGGGCCCATATTTTTTTACCCAAACTCACTAACCGGGCCCTTATTCGAACCGGCCCTTATTCAAGTACGGGCGCTTGTTATTTTTAAAGTAAAATTATACAAAAAAATATATAAAAAATTTTACATATATAGATCAGATCGATCGTTACAATAATTAATATGGAACTCCTGAAGTATGCGCACCAAGATGGCGCACAACCTGAACTCAGGTTATGCGACATCTTGGTGCGCATACTTCAGGAGAACCATTAATACGGTATATTGTCATTTCTAGTTCTCAAGTATGATTTAGTTGTCGTTAACATCTTCGCCGATGTGAACTCACAATTCTTCCGAAATATAAACACCCAACTATATACGATATATATCCGCCGTTGCATGAGTATTAATATTTACTAGAGAATAAAAAGTGCTTTAAAATAGTTTACCAACAATAATTGGGATGCCAGCCGCCGAAACGATCGCGGTGACAATAAATTTACTGCAGCCTTCGATTATGACAAAATTATGGAATAAAAAATGCCGCATTGTTACGGAGTATTCAGTCTTCTGGTAAATTCCGAGAATTTTTTTTTGTCATGGTGATTGTTTCGGTGGCCGACATCAAAATTAATGTTGTTTAAAATAACAATATTCATTAGTCGATGTTTCTTTAAAAATATTAGATATATACTCGATAAACATTAAATTCCAAGTAATAGTTCCACATTTCATGCATTCGATCAACGCTACATGTTTTTGTATCGAGCGTGTTTTTGTACATATAAACGATTATGACGCTACTGACATCCGCTAGTTATAGTTCTCTCTGACTACGGATAAATGGTCGATGTTTGTTATAGGACTTGCAAAATATTCACCAAACACCGTCCGGCAAAGAGAGGCGAGCACAAGTAACTGTGGAATTTCGCTGTGAACGACGGGTACTTTTTAGTTTAAACGCCATATGCCGTCGTGAATTGCATTATTGGTGCATTGTTTCAATTTCACCGTGCGCCCCTGATACCTAGTATGAAATATTCGCACACCAATGCCACTTGCGATATTTCCATATATTACAATTACACTGATGGGAACGAGGATGACACCAAAGAGTTTTCTTCTGCGAAGGTACACGAAATACAACATGAATATAAAAATTAAACGAATGAATGATATGATGGTAGTTTCCAAATAATTATGAGTGTGTCGAGTGTGAGTCCACGACGACCAAGAGCTATGAAATAACTGATAGTTAAAGATTGATATGCCTCACGAAAGCAAATAATTTTACATTATTTTACTCGATGCTAGGGACCTGAATCAGTTATTAAATTTGCGCCATGCTGTGGATTTTTCTTAATTTGATTCTGGCGAGTTTGTAACCAATCTACAGCTTTTAGACAAAAGTATTTCGTGTCCATACAACTCCCTTTGTTCCTAAATTGATCTCCCGTTACATAAGAAAAATAGTAACTCCGAATATTATCCCATCCACAATATTAAGACTTCCTGCTCGTGCACTATAGCTGAGGTAATGTTAATACTGATGCTTTAAATTAAAATTCATGAAAACAATTGAGATTCCGCTGTCTCAGAAACCTTTTTACAATGATGTCCTTGCACTGGTTGAACCGGTTTATTTTTCCAGTAGGCCTACCTGTCCCGGAGTCGTTATTTAATTAATAATTAGGTAAATATGATGATGTCACCGGTATTCACTGTACATAAAAAATTTTGCGTATTTTTATTGAAAAAAACAAACATTGCAACAAACATCGAAATACGGTCAAAACTTTTTTTAATTAAATGTTGACTCCACTCACAATAAATCTGAATCAACTAAATATATTTCTCATATCTGACATTTTCAACAGCTGTATATTTAGTATTTCCGTGTGAAATATGTTCATGTAAGATGACCTCTTAAATTAAATAACGCAGATAAGTAGTTATTAGGCCAAAACAGTGATGCAGTAGTGTTAGATTCTTCTATTTCTTGTCTTATAATGCCAGTCTCTCATTTTTCAAAATATCGACGGGTCGATTCCCGTCCGGGATGGTTATGTCCAAAAGATGTAGCCCACCCGAACTTCACATTGTGTGCAACTGAATCTGCTACAGTTGCTTCAGTTATTACTTATCGATTTTAATCGGTAAGTATTGATAGGTATTTGTCTGTTTGTCTGTTAGATGCACGCGATATCTCACGAAAGCGAGATTGAATCTGCTCCAGATTTCGGACCAGAAGCCTATTGATTTTGGATCAATTATGTCGTATAATTAGCGAGTTATTAATTAATTAGTGATGAGACACAAGGTGTCACTATGGAGTAAGAGCGCTGTTTTGGGGGATCCCCTAACTTTCGATCGATAAGTCTTCGGTCTCTGACCGATATTCTCGTTTAATGTATTGGACGAAACAGCAGTGATTTTGTTTCTCATAGTATCGAAAGATTCAAATTCAAGATGATCAACTGGCTCAACTTCTGATGTTAAAAAACTACAAATTATCATGGAAAATTGAAGCCGTTCCTAATCTTTATAAATGTCTCACACGAATATTGTATATGTTGAAATTTAACTCTAAATCTTGTTTCTGTATCAAGTTAAACTTGCATTCATATTGCCAATTCAATACACAGAAATTGGATGTCTGTAATGGCCTAAATAGAAATTTCCTTCTTGAAGTTCAATAAAAATTTCATCGCGTGTAGTGAAAGATATTTGAATTTCTATTTTTAAAGAAATCATTTCTAAATGTATACAAGTGCTTCAAAAGTCATTAAATATGTTGTTATAAAATGTAACGTCCATTTTTCTTCAATAAGTCTAACTTTCATTTAGTAAAACTAATATCTCTATCATTAAAAACTCTCATTGCATTGCGTGTTTCTTGTTCATATTTTTTATACTTTCTGCATACTTATGGTAACAAAATATCTTAGGTTGTTATTACGTGATAAATATGTAGTTCATATCATAACGTCTGGTTTTAAGCTAAATATTCGCGTGGCCGGACCCTTATTCATAGTCTACTAATAAAAGTGTGAGTTTACGGACAAGTCGAAGATATGAAGTAAATGTATGTAAAAAGTGATAAATTTGTAGCAAAGATTATTTCCCGCCAACACCATTGTGACAAAACAATGACTATTTCCACTGGTATTAGTACCCTAGGGCAGTGTTTCCCAACCCAAGGGTCGGGAACCAAAACGTTTTTTTTTATTAAATTTCATTGTTCAATTATTTTATATTTGTTAGTGAATTTCCGCTCAGTAGCAAATAATTGTATATATATATAATAAGTGTTACAGTGTAAAATCTTGGCAGCATCTATTTTGCGTAACTAAAGTTAAACAACTTTTCCAAAGCTCGCTGATGAAATACAAGTGGAGCCCACTCACGTCGAGCTAATTTCAGGTAAAATAATCGCAGTGTTAAAATTGCGGCCATAAAAGCATTGTATGCCGTTTAGTATTTGAGCATATAATTAGGTCGTCAGATTTTACAGATGTTTCATCAGGTCGTCAGATGTTTTTTGGACACGAAGTGGACATAACGATCGTTTCAAATTTTGTTGTTATTGTTATTTGTCTCCGTCTCCATTTTTAAAAAATCGCTTTTCTCTTCGAATACTGGACCAATTGCTTTGAAATTTTCAGTGGTTAAAGATAAAATTTTTCTCCAGAAGGCTATTACTTTTTTTTCGCTATGACGTCATCAAAATTATTGCCATTGGGTGGCGTTACGTGTTCATATATTTGAGCATAGCTCTCTTGTTTTTATTATTATTATCTTTTTAAAAGTAATAGGAGGATAGGATTTACATATTTATCCCGATGGGGAGAAAAGTCGATAAGATGGCCTAATCATATGTCGAACCACGGCCTCTCGTTCGGTTACCAGGCCAGGTCGGGTATGAGATGAGTTAGCCGATTATCTGTTTTCGGAAGCATGGACTTGACGGTGGAGGGAGCCTACCACCTTACGGCGGCCAGGAGTCCGGCAAGCCTCTCACATCTGATCATCCCCGCATGGGATTGAAGCCTGCGAACCAAGAAGAATAATCAGAGATGCGGTGGCGAGCGTATCATTTAATTAGTTTTAATACTTTTGGGTGAACGAACACGTACTACTTCTTTTAACAATTTCTTTTCCTCTAAAATCTGTACGCTTTATACCTTACTTGAGGTTTTGTTTGCTCGCCCGATTTTGTAATCAGTTTTATTTATTTTGTTTTTATCAATTATTTTTATCGTCCATTATGCTGATTATGGAGCCGAAATAAATTTATACTTCTCGGTTCAGCATTGGTGCATCGTGATAGAGATATATGCATTTCGCGTAGAACAAATATTATTCACACTTTAATGAATATAATATAGTTACTTTAGTAACCAACATGCAGCATAAATATTAAATGCTGAACACTGAACCGTATGATACTTCCTCGTGCATTAGTGCAAATGCCGATTATGGGGGCGATTAAAGTCACAAAGGAAAACGTTGATCGAAAGGTCGGCAGAGTAAAAATAATATGGTACGTATTGTTAATAGACTAATTTTTTCAAGCTTTAGTCAGGACTCTCAAGAGGTATAGACTATGGACAGATTGTGGAGATTGTGTATTAATTAAGTATCCATTGATAACAATAAATAGGTACAATAAATATAGGATTTTCGGATTTATCTCGGGAGATACGAAGACCAAAAAGATGCTTGAAGCAAATTGCAAATCACGGACTTTCGCCCGTTTACCAGTTTATGTCGGCTATGGGAATAGTTAACCAGTGATTTGTTTCAGATTCATGGGATTGACGTGGAAGAAGCTGTAACCAACCAGCGAAAACTTGGTCAACCCTACTACCACAAAAAATCCAGCAACCTTTAACCTGACGGTATTCAAACCCGCACAGGGTAATCAGACTCACTCAGAGAGGAGAAGGCTAGCTTGTTCCTCACGCTTAGTAGGCTACGATGCGCCAATCGCGCTACCCACGGGTATTAAATGATATAAAAGAAACCGACTTCAAATGCACGTGCGTAATATACATTCGTGACAGCATAAATTACTAAAACAACTTCATCAATATTTATGCAAGGCACGCAGGTTCCCACAGCGATAGCTGGTCCGCACGCACACGATATTTGCTTGATGAAAACAGTATTCTTATATAACTAATATATATATATATATATTCTTATATAACAGCAAACTATATTTAATAATTTTCCACAACATTTTGCCTACGTGCAACAGATGGTCGGTCTCAGACTTGTTTTCAAGGTATTATTAGCTTGTTATCTGCTTTTGTAAACATACCGTGAAAATAAATAACGGAATGATATATCTAATCCGAAATACATTGAAATCATAAGCTGAAGCGACTGAGATAAAATTTCAGTTTTTGGCTTTTACGTTTCGATTTAATTAAAATATACTAATAAATGAATAAAGAAGCATTACTTGTCTGTAAACGCTCGAAGACATACTGTAATTTTTGGCGCTCCAAAAGTGTGTGTACCTATATGGAGGTGAATAACTAACTTTTGTTCGCCTACTTTACATCAAGTTGTGTAATGGGACTGAGGTCTATATGGGCAGGGGCTCTATTCACTTGGCTAACACAGACAGTCTCCGAACTCGTAATAGAACTAAAAAAAATAAGGAAAATAGGAATAAAATTATGGCTTAACCATAACCTGGTACACACACTACGGGAATACCCAATTTTTTATTAGCGAGATATTCATACGCCTTACGTCATGAACAATGCTTTGCACTTTGCAATGACAGGAATCTGGAATGAATCTTTGCAATCCGGCGTTGCATAATTTACGCTCTAGGCGAGATGTTGGACACGAGATTCAAAACCCAAATTTCAATCGAGTTTGTTAGGAAAAGATTACATGAAGTTTGGTGTGTAGAAAAAGTTTCTTTTATTGCTGTTGTTGCCATTAGTATGCTGTAATAAAAAATTATCTATTTTATCTTTTTTTTAAATTTTGAGAATAATAACTAGATAACAACAATGAAGATTGTAGTTGTCCTGGCATTGATTGGATTAGGTGAGTAATTTAATATTGAAATGATATTTGATATCCACTTACCGTATGTGTTTATTTTTATTCGTAATAATTGCAAAAAATCAAGTATATATAGTTCTGTGGGGATCTCGACATGTAGTGAACGATTACCTCCAGGTTAAATTTAGTGTCAGAGTGTCAGTTATCATGTTTCATGCCGAACACCGATGGAATCTAAGCTCTTAACAAGTTTACATCGAGTAGGATAGTGGAATTTTCATAATAATCGCCGACACGAGGGGAGTAGATAAGACCATCTAACCGTGTGTCGAATAAAAGTATTTCGTCCATGTTACCAGTCCAAGTCCTGCATGAGAACAGATAATCAATGCAAAATGCAAATTCTTCTATTTAGTCTCGGATAAAAATTTTACATACCCAACGATAAAACTAAACTAAAATTTGAAAGTCATTATTAACACTCACAGCTCTCGTATTTTTAGCCGCAGCAAGTGACTGGGGCTGCACAAAAGATGGCGGAACATGCCAAGATTATAGAAATGCTGTTTGCACCGCTGGATATGAAACGGGACTTTGTGATGGAGATTCAAACAGACGATGTTGCTTGCAATGCAGCGCATCATGTACGTTTTGTATGAATTAATTTTATTCCGAACAAGTATTGATTTAAATACGCCTTAATTTTTCTCAGATAACACATTTGTTAATTTTTGTATTTTTATAAGGCTGTCAATTGTAAAATTTTTGGTGTTTAGATAAACGTATATACTCTGATAACACTGGTTAAGAAGGATAATTATTTAACAATTTTGACACCACACAGATTTGAATATAATCATGTCACACTATAATAAGCCCGACCCCTAATTAAGAAAAATATTGACTCCGATTTCTATTCTCGACTCTGGGTTAAAAAAACAACTTTGGCTCCGGCTCAGAGTTGTTAAAATTCGATTTACACTCCAGCTCCGAATTCAACTTTTGAAGGAAACAAATTTTGACAACAAAAACTTCAGCGTATGCGCGCGTACTTGAAAAGACTGTTAACAAGACTTAGTAAACTTACTGCTTTTTGAGTTCTTGTAAAATTTTGCCTCTTTTTTTCATCACTATTGCAAGTATAAAATTATGACTCTGACTCCCGACCCAGT
This sequence comes from Styela clava, assembly GCF_013122585.1. Taxonomy (NCBI): domain Eukaryota; kingdom Metazoa; phylum Chordata; class Ascidiacea; order Stolidobranchia; family Styelidae; genus Styela; species Styela clava. Next base: position 12,819,304 of record NW_024102837.1, read on the forward strand.
GAACAGTTTGAAAATCCGGCTCTGATTCCAGTAGAACATGCAAAACTTGGACTCTATAGCCCTGGTTCAAAATAGGAGAAGAACGTCTTATTATTAGAACTACAGTATTAACAACCAGGGTTGCCAGATCCCAGCGATAAAAAAGCCGAATCAAGACATAAAATAAGCCAGAAAAAGCCAACAAATTTACTAAGTACAAAAGCCCCTGGAAAAATACTGATGGTGATGTAGAGCCATCAGTTCATTCAGTGAGCCAAACAAACGTCCTTTTCCATTACAAGTTGTTTTTCGGTTACCATCATGGCTATTTCCACTTCTGCGGGATGAAGAGTTTATAAGTAAAATGGATTAATTGAATGGCAGCACCAGAATCTACATTAAACACAATACAGTCAAGCTGACATCTATATGAAACAGTTAAAAAAATCCAAAAAAACAAAAAAAAAATAAATATCAAGCGGACAGCATTATTTTACCATTTAATATAGAATATAGGTCCGCCGCTTCAGTATGGGATATACCTACATGTCTCTAGTTAGAGTATGTACATATATATACCTTAAAAATTCTCATTATATCGTACTTTACTATTGAAAGTTTTCTCATTTTTCAAATTTATAAACAATCAATTATATTAAAAATTGCCGCTTACAGGTGGACTACTGAAAGCTAATTCAGTAATTTTAGCTTAGTTAACACATCGTTCGTGAGACTAAATTTTGATTACTGCAATTAAACTAAGGCTCCACATCAGGCATACCGGTAATGAATACCAACAGAACTAAAAATTGACAAATACCACGCAAAACTATAAAAACGAGGCAATGTTTACAACCCTGCTTGAACATCTGTCTGAGCGGCTGCAGAAACAGGAATTATTTCTTTTTGGGTATGGTTAAGCGTTAAGATAATAAACAAGGAAATCGATGCTCGGGGAAATCCTAATGTTAAGTAGCTAAGTACCGGTAATAGGCTATTGTTACACACTAAATATTGTATTTCATATGATTTTAATAATAAACACTAGAATAGATTTTTAATAACCAAAAAAAACGCCAAAAAGCCAAACGGAAATTCTGACGCCAAACGTGTTTGAAAAAAGCCAAAAATGGCAAATTTGGCGTTAAAAAACCCAATATGGCAACCCTGTCAACAACCGTTCATAAATATCAGCGATTAAATACAAATTCCAGGTGCCAGCAGTGAAGCAATGTACTCACAAAACGACGGAGAATGCGATACCGCTGGTGGTGATTGCCACCACAACAGCAATTACTGCGACGGAACTTATTACAATGGAAAATGTGGCGGACCATCTGAGAGACAATGCTGCGTGTCGTCTGGCGGTGGTGGTTTAATAGGCGGTGGAATTGGATGTATGTAGAATATTCATTGTTTATATTCGTGGTGCTAGCAAAAGATTTACAGTGTAACCCTGTGTAATCCTTGCATATCTTTACCACTTGATTACGTAAGTATGTTGATAGGTGTTTGTCTGTTTGTCTGTCTGTTAGATGCATGCGATATCTCACGAAGGCGTGGTTGAATCTGCTCCAAATTTTGCATGTGCATTCATCATATCTCGGACCAGAAGCCTATTGATTTTATGTCGTATAATTAGCGAGTTATTAATTAATTAGTGATGGGGCACGCGGTATCACTATAGAGTCATGAATCGAAACCGCAGTTTCGATCGATAAGTCTTCGGTCTCCGACCGATATTCTCGTTACATCGTTGGTCTGTATTGTAATTGCCCTAACAATTTTCTGTTAGTAAATTTCTTTAGTAGTTAAATTTGAGTTTGAAGTTTTTGTGACTAAACTGTAGTAAATTATTATTAAATTATTTAAATACATGCAATGTAACATTATCTTTTGGGATAGTGAGCGCTCATGCTCGTGGTCGTTGCAGATCTTTCGTTACTTTATTTCGTTGATATAAATCAGCCTTTAAATATAAATATAAATCAACCTTTCAATTTTTAATATTTACCACAAGTCACAAAGCTTTCTGAGACAGTTTTCTAATAAATTTTTATCACTTTGTATGTCAATAAAGATATGATTTTATTTCTATTCAAACAGAATATTTAAACAACTTGTCTAATTACATTTTCCAATAATTTGTTTGATATGTCGCAGAATTTTTAAGCATGTAGGATAGATAAATGGTGCCGCGCCAAATGTACGCACACATCCATTGCCCATAGTTGACTTGATAATTATGCGACTATGTTCATCCCTTTTCTGAATCTACTCCGAATTATTATCTGTTTATAGGCTCAAGCACTAAATATGGCAACATTAGAAACGTTGACACAACAGGTGCATCTTACGCAACAGCTTCTCAAGATGGTTTATCTGGGGGTAAGAGTACATATATACATGTTTTTATTAATAGTAAATCACAATAAATCAGGGATGTGCAACATTTTTTGTCAGTGGGTCATATAACCAACTTCGGACACCTAGCTGAGCCGCACAAAAAATCGTTGTACCATGTACATTGCAGTAATAAAGGCACCGGGCAAACTGTGAAAGATTAAACGCAGCGACAAGAGCAAAACACATTGTTTATTTTTACCCACGTGAGCCCCTTTTTAAACATAAACTGTCGGATTAGGATTTTATGCTCAATGGAGAAAAATCTGAGTGTTGACGAGGGCCACATTAGGTGGCTTGGCGTTCCGAGTCGTGGCCCGCGTAAACAAATTGGAGAGAAAAAAATTGCGTACCGTCGTATAATTGCGTGCACAACGTTTTTTCGCTTCTGTGGAACACTTCATAGCTGTTTTTTTTATCGTAGTGGCCTGAACTGTCTTAAGTCTTGCATCAGCCGGTTTCTGCCAACGCACAATTCTACGCTGATTATAGTGCCACACCTGGCACTGCGCGTGACTTGGCTTTAAAATGACTTAATAGAAATCGTATCTGATTATTTTACAGGAGTTTCTTCATCACATAAGATGGCACAAAATGACAAGAACGCGATGCTTCAGTATAAAAGTTTAATTCAAACAGCAGCCAACGATTTGTGCATGGACGCAGCTGTGATTGCAGGTAAAATAGAATAATGAAAACGAACGTTACGCCTTTTTTTTTCTGGGGCACATACGGTTCTGGTCTAAAGGTTGATGTGACCATGGTCTAAAACGCATAGTAGAAACTGCTTCAATTTGATTAAAATATGCCCCGAAAATCTTAACTCATTAACTTAAATCTTTTTAAAATTGCAAAGGGAATTTATCGTATTGTTTTGTATTAAATGAAGTAAAAATGCTCGAACAATTACGGATTAAAAAACAACAAACCTGGTTAAGATATATTGAGAAGTGACTTCATAACAAATTTGAAATTGTAAAGGGACCTCGAAGACACCATGTATATACAAATGAACTACCTTTAGTCTTGTGTCAATCGTATGTACTGAAGCGATATTCTACACTCATTTTTTTTATAATATATATCAGTAACTCTTGACAAATTAGTTGGCGAACGTTATTTCAACGACAGATCAAAATCCATCATTTCTGAGTGAGTAAGCAGCACGGGATTGCTTTGAGCAAATTTCATTAGAAAATAGTCTCCGAACAAATATGAACACTCGCAGGGCATCAACCTCGAAGAGGGAACTATTGAAATCTTTTCGATTTGCAGAGCCAAGCACTTGAATCAGCCTACTTAATGTTTATACCGTAGATGATGGGCATAATACTCCAATGCGTTTGAAATCATTTATATTTTAATTGCCCATATTACTTAGCACAATAAGCGTTACCTGTATATTCTGTTAACTAAAATGAGACCAACTAGCTCTAACTCTAAATTTATTTTCAAATACTATTGCAGGAATAATCAGTCGCGAAACTCGAGCTGGAAAGGTCCTTGGATCAGATGGCTTTGGGTATGACGGACACGGATATGGTCTTATGCAGGTATATTCATATCGCCAAAAAAAAATATTTGTTAATCCTCAATTTTATTAAAATTAATTTCATTTTTTAATTCTTTCATTAACTGAAAGTGCACAAACAAATTTATCAATATAAATAGGTCAATGCTTATGGACTGGTAATCTATTGCTGACCCGGACTGATCATTGCACGCGAAGTGGTTCACCATATGATTGAGCAAACTAGCTCTTGATATCCCCCCCCCCCCCTCGCGATCTTTTCGAATAGTTCTAATTACTTGAATACATGAGTTCTTCTCCCATTATTTCTTTCATTATGTTACGTTCGAAGGTTGACGATCGCTATCACACACTGCAAGGAGGACCGTATTCGTTGGCTCACATTAAACAGGGAACAGGTATATTTGCTAACATTCATTATTACCTGACTCTGTATACAGGTGGCGAGTTAAAAGTTTCAAAATAGACCAAGGGCGGAATTTAAAGAACAGCTTGAGAACCAATAATTAATTCGCGCTCAATGTTTTTTCAATCACATTTTTTTCTAGGAATTCTCATTGATATGATCAATGGTGTGAAGAATAAGCATCCGTCTTGGAGCCAAGACATGGCCCTGAAAGGTGGAATCAGTGCTTACAACGCAGGCGTTTCGAATGTCGATTCGTACAATAACATGGACGTCGGCACCACTGGAAATGATTATGCAAACGATGTAGTTGCTAGATCCCAATGGTACGATGATAATGGCTACTGAGGAATAATGTTGTAGATCACTAATATTTTTGTTTAATTTTTAATAATTTCATGATCAGTTAATCTCTCATAAAAAATAAAATAAATCCATCAATATATAACTACTTTAAATCGATTATATGTCTATTCGTATTTGGTATTGTCAGGTTAACCGCGGTCGAGAATACAAAAATTAATAATATAAATAGCAGGGATAGGATACGATAGACAAATAAGAGAGCAATGGTCATATATATGAACACGAAAATCAAAACAAGATAGTAGGAATATCTAATCATTTGCATTGCCGTACTGTTGTCTTCGTCTGACCACCAGATCGCGAACGCAGAACCGCCACAAGATGCGCAAGTTTTAAATTTTTATGACGTCATTATACACAAGAAAGCGGATTTCATAGAGCCAATAGCGATTTTTAAAATGAATAAAAGTAATATGCTTTTAGCGACAACAACAATCTTTTTTAATGAAAATTTTGAAGCATTTGGTTCAGCAGGTAAAAAGAAAAGCGAGTTTTCCCACAACGACAAGAAAAAGAATGCTAACAACAACAACACAATAACAAAACGAACGATAGGTTCAATTTGTGTTTATTAAAGACGCAATAATACACATAATGCCATTTGATATAAACGCAGGTCAGTATATTTTGTAGATCGACGTCATGTAATTTAACAAATCTGCAATAGACAAAAATATTGCAGTACTGTAACTAAGTAAAACACAGTTTTGCGTGAGACAACTAAAGAGGCATACTGAGCACGAATACGAGAAAAGGTGTGAAGCGTTTATGATACAATTGGGTCCCAGTCAGTTCGAAAACCAGTTTCGAATGTTTTCACTGGAGGAGTCGGTGTCATATGCTTTAGTACTCCGAAATCGCAGGCTTTCAATAATGAAAAAGAAGCCAAAGTGTTATGGGAAACTCGGAGAGCAATAAGTTTATTAAATCATCTTAATGGTATATATATTAAATAAGGCGTTGCATACGCCAAGGTTTTTAATATCAACATTTTTAGGAAATAAAAGTTTTACAAACCGGAGTCGGAGTCAAATTCATTTCAAACTGGATACGGAAAATTTTCCCTGACACTACAGCGCTAGTGAAAACAATAACCTATGACGCAAATGCACAACACTTCAGCTTTACTGAGTTTCTGCAACAACGCTAGAATGAGACAATGTATCAACAAGATAAATGTGACGTCGAATGAATAGAATAATCATCTCACTGAGAAAAAATTTTACGTCGCATCACGTATAGACAACGTTATCGAATATAATAGTGTATTTTCTTTCAATGGTAGGCTCTGTGAACTTTGGAGCCTTTTTTAACAGTGTTGAAGTTACGGTATATTGCTATTCAAACGTTCAACGACTCCAACTATATTTCCTAACTTTTTATGAAGTAAATACATTTAAAAACGCTACTATTGACTTTATAATATAAAATCGAATCACCTTGCTCGATGCCTAGAGAATGCATTGGTAGATCCATCCTTGAGTGAGCATTATATGCGCATGGAAAGTACTCACCCTATATGATTGAATTCCCTATTACTAACTCACAAAACATAGCACATAGATGCAGTTACTGATATATTATATTATAATTATAGAAACAAACTTATAATATTCCATTACATACATAATAAAGCTCAATTTAACTTCAAATTTGAATACTCAAACGAATACAGGGTTGTTGAATATAAACATTGAATGTTTCAATTTATTTTTATTGGACTTACACGAAGACTTCCACAATTATGATTATTTTAGTAACTATTTGGTGTAGATAAGAAGTATTACAGAAAGAAAAGTGTTCCGTTGTGTTCTTAGTATCCGTTATCCTTGTACCATTTAGCTCTGGCAACTACGTCATTTCCGTAGTCGTTTCCGGTAGTTCCGACATCCATTCCAGCATACGTGCGAACGTTTTTTACTCCTGCATTGTAAGCGCTTATCCCTCCTTTGTAAACCCATAGTTTGCTCCAGGATTTGTGCTTATTTCGAACTCCTTTGAGCATATCGACGAGAATCTCTAGAAACAAGAATATTCTTTCTGTTGAGAAAATCTCGATACGTAAAACTGATTTCCTTTTTATTAAATTCGACCGAGGGAAAAGTTATCGATAATGAAATGCGTTCATACTGTGAAAGCGGCGCTCCAGAATTGTGTGTACCAATATGGAGATAACTAATTTTGTTAGCCTACTTTATATCAAGTTGGGTAAAGGGACGGAAAACTAAGGGCAGGGGATATATTCACTTGGCTAACACAGATAGCCCCCCCCGAAACCCGTAATAGAACTAAAATAAGGAAAATCGGAATAAAATCATGGCCTAACCCTAACTCTTTTCTAGCAACCACCCTGCAATAATATAAAAGAACTAAACAATAATAGTAATACTATACAAAATGCGAAGCAAAACTACTAACCAAAAACCCCCCTGAGGCGGATTTCTCCTCGGTTGGGAAACGTAGGAATAGATAATGTCAAGAGCTAAATTACTTTCAGACTATGCTCACATCAACCTAAACACGAAAACCACATGTGCCCATGAAAAAATACGATAAAACGCTCATTTTCATAATTCTATTTTACCTGCAATCACAGCTGCGTCAATGCACAACTCGTTGGCTGCTGTTTCAATTAAACTTTTATATTGAAACATTGCGTTCCTATCATTTTGTGCCATCAGATGTGATGAGGAAACTCCTGTAAAATAATACTTTATTAGATTTTTTATTCGAGAAAATTTGGCTAAGAAGGGTCATGCTCACCCACTAGAAACTAATGAGATTGATCACTGCGGAAAGTTATGAGTGACCCCTAAATTGTTAGGAGTGACACCATAAAGAATCATAGCTAGCGTAGTCTTGTGCGTTAGCAAAAACCGATTGACGAAACACAAAAGGAGTTCAATCCAATACGATCAAGAAAACAGCTATGAAGTGTTGAGTTCCACATAACTGAAAAATCATGAATATATGCATACGGCAGTATGTGCAATCTTTCCCCTTCCCCTATTGTTCATGCCAATACAATATGTAATAAAATTTCTATGGAGCAATTACTGACTTTCTTCAATTTACCCAAAATAATATGAAGTTGGATGTTTCTTATATAGCGGTCCCCACACAAATTACAAACGGTCACCACAAATGTCATTTTTCCTTACAAAATATAAAGATTAGTATTCGTTTCCATTAATAACCGACATTATTATTTCCGATTTCATTATATTAATGCAGCGTTGTGTAACAGGCGGCCCGCGACCCACAATCCGGCCCGCCAAGCCATTTGGTGTTGCCCTTGTCATGACTCACAAGATATTTCCCTATAAATCATGAAATTTCAATCCGACAGTTTATGTAGGAAAAGGCGCTCACGTGGGTGAAAATAAACAATGTTTTTTGCTCTTGTCGCAACGTTTTATCTTTTACCGATGCAGTTGTTACTGTAATTCGTTGTGGACATGATGCAATGCATGTTTGTGTGCCCCAGCTAGATGTCCGAAGTTGTTTATAAGGCCTGCTGACAAAAATGTTGCACATCCCTGCTTTAATGTGATTTAATATCAATAATAACTTGTATCTATGTACTCTCACCCCCAGATAAGCCATCTTGGGGAGCTGTTGCGGCAGATGCACCTGTTGTGTCAACTTTTCTAATGTTGCCATATTTAGTGCTTGTGCCTGTAAACAGATGATAATTCGGAGTAGATTCAGAGTTAGGACAAACATAGTTGCATAAATACCAAGTCAACTATGGTCGATGGGTGTGTGCGTACATTGGGCGCGGCACCATTTATCTATCCTACATGCTTGGAAATTCTTCGGCAGATCAAACAAATTATTGGAAAAGGTAATTGGATAAGTTATATAAATATTCTGTTTGAATAGAGATAAACTTTACTCAAATATCTTGCTCCCGGAAGTAAGTGATGAGTATAAATTCATGGTCTAATAAACCATGATTCGCGTAAAGGAAGAATCGTCGAAATTGTATTTGACCGTTGCTGTTATTTTTGTTTCTGCATTAGAAATAGAACGTTAATATTAGTGAAACTGACTCTTCCACTTCAGTATTATTTTTGTCGTTTACCATTAGAGGCGCTGGCGGTACATACGTTCCAACCCCGTGCAACTAACTTGTCCCATTATGGCGTCATATGGACGCCATTTTCGATCATTCGGCTCGAGTAGTGTAACGCAAACAAGCCTAATTTTAGTAGTTTTAAATGGCTTTTGGGGCAGATTTAAATCAGTAGTTATATTCCGAGGGCGCAGAAATCCGATAGGATGTCGGGGCATTTACATTAAGAACCCACGACGCTCGGTAACAAACATAATATAGACGCAACGCACGGTTAGTAAAGTAAAGTTTATTTCGGTTTTTCGTAACACTAAAACAAATATATAGGCAATGCAAGTCAACACACACTCATATAGCCTACGGAAAATCGGGAAAGTAGGCAAAATCTTAAACTATTCAAGACCTGCTGATGCTAGGGCTACCAACCGTCCCGGGAATGGCAGGGACAGTCCCGGATTTGACGTCTGGCGTCCGGAATTTACTGACAACCGAAGCGTCCCGATGGCGTGACAAGACCTCCGTGATGATGTTTCCATTAGGATAGTAGACAAACACAGTTTCACACTACAACAGGCCTAAATGACTAAAACTAACTAAATTTTTCGACAGTGAAGGCGACGTCAAATGGGACTGTAGCTAAATATTGATGTCAATGTTACATTAGAAATTCGCCCTTTTTAGACACTCCAGGCTCCAGCTGCATAACTGAGTTTTAAACGTTCTTACCAATGGCAGTACAATGAGAGAGAGAGATTTCATTATTTTGTCAACCAAAAAATACAGTCATCAATAAAATAGCCATAGCCACAATTTTGAGAAAAACGCAAAAAACAATTTGGAATTTTTTCATTCTTGAATATCTTTTCTAGTCTATTTATTCGAAGTGATCAATATTAAGTTTAACCCTGAGAGATGACTAATGGCAAAACTTGAACTATTTAGATAATATTTTTACAATAAATTTGTGAACAAAATGAGGGGATGTGATGGAAAATTATACCTGACTGATACCTGAATTCAATGGGGTTCGGACGATAATAATCAGAAAAAAAAAAAAAATTGGCTATAAACACAAAGTGGATCTGGGACAAAAAAATTAATGTGATGAGGATGTGTCTGAGCGTGAATAACAAATAAAATAAAGTGCAACCCAGTGGACATACACATTACACAGAAACACATTGGATAGGGCAAGAGGAATTCTATTCATAGGTTTGTCATGATCTGAAAATGTTTAAAAATTGCATGAACTTTATACATATGTTTGGGATTTTTTCAACCTTGCACTCCAAGAATGTTAATACTTATAATGTACTTATCAATAAGTTTTAGCAGGTCGGGTTTTGAAAATGTTTCTGACTCACACAAGAGGATCAATCAATAGAAAAATTCAATAATTCACATCTTGGGAATCGTGTCTACAAATCAAAGCGAGCAATGATTATCATAGGAATAGTGAACATTTTTATTTAAATCTTTGGTGTTACAGTATGATTCATGAAACCATTACAAACAAACTAATAGTCTAGAATTTGGAAATAATTTGATTAACCAATAAAAAGAAATGATACTTCATATCAACTATCAAAGACATGAGAAAAAGACCATTCAATTGATCAAGAATAGCATGTAAATACCTTAATATGAAAGACATAGAAAAGAAGTGCTATTCGATTGATCAACAATTAAAATTTTAACAATTAAATAACAAAGAAATGAAAAAGGTACAATAATTGAAACTTCAGCAGTATGTGTACCAAGTGACGGTTAGCCCCATATTTCATTCCGACCTTCCTCATCTTAGGTCATCACGAGCTCTGAACTGCCCATGTCAGCCAAGCGATGGCGACTACATACGAGTGGCTGATTAAAAACGCAAAAAAATAGCACCCCCGTGTTATAATGAAAGTGTTATGTTGTTTCATATCGCAAAAACGATTAGAGGGAAATGCCCCCCCCCCCCAATTTTCACATTTTTGTACTTTTTTATATGACCCAACATTATAAGTTTCTGACACAACTGGTTCGTCCTGGAGTCGGCTGTTTCAATCAAACCCAAAACGTTTAAGAAATGATTTACGAGACATTCAAACTGGCAATTAGAGTTTACTTTGGCATTCACAACTCACTGTAGGCCTATTGTTATTTTTTGAAACTTCATCTCAGTCAATATTTTAGTTGATACAATTCTTGATGATTTGAATTTTTTGGTGGATTTGGCACATCGAATATTGTCATTCCCTTTTATTTTAATTTTTTCCATTTATCCGTACTCTTCGGTTCAAATTGGTATTCTTCAAAAGTGAGTCTGAAAAAGGAATGAGTTGTAGGTTACACAATGAACGTACTTTCGAAATAACAAGCGTTCAGCATCCCATTTTAACACAAAATATAATTGACAGTGACTTAACGAAACACGCATTCAGTTCAGAAATTCATTATTTCCACTAAGCTCCGAATTGTCTACTCATATTGCTGCTAATTACTATAAATTTTTGTTACTGCAGTGCTTTAAACAATCGTGACAATAAATCTGATACATTCAATGCAATGTTCTGACTTTGCATTACTTAGGAAGATTTGAAAACAGTTTCCCTAACCTGCTGACCTGACATCTGAAGCCAGCATTTAGAAAATCTTACTAATTTAACTCAACTTTCCTGGGGTCAGAGCTAACTTAAATGAGTCGAATCGGCAACGTGACATAAATAATTAAATATGACATCATCCTAAAACTGTGTACCACCTATCTTTCCTGGTGTTAGTTTGACATTAGGCCATTCGTTTGACTAACCTCACACAAGGAACTGCCTGGGCCAGATTTCCAGCCTTTACGTCGCCTACAGTTATTTTCCCATTTCCTCCTTCTCTGCATCTGATGATAGCTTCAATAGTTGCACTGTTTTGCTATTCCCGCTGCAATTAGAGTCGAACAGCCTTTAATTCTATAGCAGAAGGCACCAGCCTAGCCGCGGATCACGCAGAACCGCCGTAACCTCGCAGGCGATATTGATCGAAAATGGCGGCCAATTTCCATTGTTGCGCAACTTAGGTATATAAGGACTTTGATACGTTCATGGATTTTACTGATTATGACTTCATAATACCCCGCGCGCGTTCGATGCGCGCGCCGCTTCGAGGACCTTGATTCGACCTTCTCAGGATTACGGGCTTGCAGATTTGTAGTCCGGGGGTCTCGTTGTCTGGTTGCAGATTTGTAGCCTAGTTCAAGTTTTTAATTGTATTTTCATATATTTAGAATAACCTAATTTGATTAACTGTTCCAATCAACTGTCGATTGTTTTATAAGCTGAAAGCTACACTGTCAAGTACGTATTTCACTTTATTGTTTTTATATTCAGGGATTATTTCTGCTGTAGAATGTTACGCGAATGCCTGTTTCTGTAATCAACCGCAACTGTTATTTTACTTAATTTACACAATTTTGTATAGTTTTAACCACCATCGTACCGACGTATCTGTGTCGTAATTTTGTACGTAATCATCAACTTGTACGCGTCTTTTTGCATTGGAGTGACGAAATCAGTTTACTAAAACAGATCGACTATCTAAGAATTATTCCCTGGTGTGGGCGCTAAGGGCACTCCAAATTTGGCGTCTACAATGGTGACCGACCATTGTATCTGGCCCGCCTGGTGCTGCCACAACCAAACTAAAACGAAAATCAAACTAAACAATAGCTCAAGGAATTTGTTCAGATTGCGATTAAATTTTGTTTTGGCACGAGGCTTATTGTTTTCTACTTTTGTAACACTGTGAATATTGTTCATAGAATGTAACTTTCACACTCACATGGTATATTATAAGCGCCAGTATAAGAAGGAATAATTTTTGGCCCCTGGCCAGAAAACTTTGCCCGCCCCTGGTATAGACCCTAGAAAATTGGTACTTAAACTGTGGGCCCACCCCACAATTTTTCAGGGAGCGTGAAGCTAATTAATAATAAAAATACTTGTTAGATATGATCTTGCCCGTCTTACTTTGAATATTTTCATTTCGGATATTTACGTTCCATCCACGTATTTTCAACGTGTTTTTGAATAAAACATACTTTCGCCTTACTATCTGTTATTTGCAGCTTATTGTTAGCTAGTTATTTTTGAGGCGGGGAGCGAGACCTGACAAATTCTAAAAAAGGGGCTTGAGAACCACTGGTATAGAGTAGGTTAAATTTTAATGAGTTTGTCACGATTTTTTATTGAAACATCGCCTTCCTAATCATATATTACCATTGTTCTTATTTCAAGTCGCAAGTGATTGGCAATGTACACGAATTAGAGGAACCTGTAAAGATTATACGCAAAACACCTGTATAGCTGGATATTTGACAGGAAAATGCAGTGGTAACAACGACAGAAGATGCTGCAAAGCATGCAGCCATAGCTGTAAGTTTGGTTAAACTCCTACTGTATTTACATCTAATTTCCGAAATCCATACAGAGTTGGACAACGCATGATTCAATACTGGGCCGAATTTTTTGTTGATTGAACAATTATTAATTCCTTGTTAGTTGAGACATTACCTGTCATATTACGGCATTTAAAAAACAAGTTTTACTGAGATCACAGATCAAGGCATAGTTTTTACAGTTTCTCATTTAATAAAGAAAAAACCTCTTAAATTCAAAAAAGTACAGCACACACCGCATAGTAGTCCAGCGGATAAGAGATAAAATCATGCACTTTTGGATGCAAGCATGAAACTTGACACACATGTACAGTAGCATCCCCTGATCAATTTTGGATATGGTGCCATCCAAGAAAATACCTCGTTGCCATGGAAACGAGCCATCATCCGTATTGCCTTGGAAGGAAATAAACATTACTTTAGGAAAGGATATTTTCAAGATAAGTAAACCGATGTGTATATGAGATAAAAAGAATATGATCAAAAGTGCATTTTGACAATTTCCCTCGATAACAGAATACCCGTTGGCATAATACATAGTAATCACATCACATAATACAAAATAATATCATAGTTGGCATTAAACATTCTGTTCAGTTACCTTGAAAGTCAAGCATGCTATGTAGCTGGCAACTAGTTCTGTACGGAAGATAACACTAAAATGTCGATTGGTGTAATAAAGCCATTTGACTGTAAAACTCGATTGTATGCAACATATAGTGATGGATTGGCGTTTTATGCCACTCGCGGCACATTCTTTGCGACCAAACAAATTCTATCTTGAATATTTACGAGATTATAAAAACAAAGCATTGTTCTTAAAAAGGTGAATCAAACGAATCATCATACTCATCGCGTGATGGTACATGCGACACGGCGAGAGGAAAATGTCAACACAACTCAAACTACTGTGAGTTTCCGTACCAAAGTGGTAAATGTGGTGGCCCAAGTGCAAGGCAATGCTGTGTTGGATGTAAGTAAGCCTGCTCATTTTTGAAATTTTTGTCTTATTTTAATACGCGGAAAACAAGCAATGAGTGCAAATGTTTTTTTTTTCTTATAATTCATTATATCACAGTGGTTCCCAACTATTTATGGCTAGTGGCCCCCTCCCGAGGCTTTGGGCACTTGTGGCCCCCTATTTTACATTGCAGTAGCATGTATAGTGTTATTTTCATTGGTATATTCCGAAGTCATGCTCAACACCCTCTGAAATAACCGTGTCAAGTAGTGGGACTACGAAAACGGGGAGTTTTCTTGTAAAGGGAAAAGTAAAATCAGTTTTGCGCCTAGCATTAGGGCCCCCTCAAATTGTCCTGCGCCTCTTGTGCGGTCACGGTCCCCCGGATGATAGCTGCTGTTATATCAGATATTGGAAAGACTAGTATTTCAATAATACATATCTACTTGAAATTATTATTCGCACCTAGAAAATTTTAATCAAGCTGCAGTAGCAAGCAAAGATATATGAAATTTGTCGAAAGTGTAAAATGCCTTGAAACATTCCCTGTTCAAAAATGTATTATTGTCAACAGATTGAGAAATTTTAAAAGTTCACTACAAATTGGGGTTTTACATGGGTTGTAACCCCCCGTTTGGGAATTTTTTTTCATGAGAAAATTCAAGAGATCAACAGCATCGTTTACGGTCGCGCATCATGGCCGCGGTCGCCCTAAAGCGATATTATTCTGTGCATTATCACCGTTGCGCATTTAACACCGCCAGACTTGTTTGTCCTAACGATATGTTATCGTTTTTAGTTGGCCCCTATAATGATAATTAAGAATGCGTTGATTGCAATTCGGTAAGGCGTATTTTTCTTTCTCTCCACGAAACAGACATGAAACGAGTTTAACCGCCGTTATGGCCACTCAAAAGGAGTGAAGTTATAAGCTAATTTAACGACTTTCTCTTTCCGACTCAATTGCTTTTATTTTAATACAAAGAACGGCGCATTGAAAAGCAAAGTAGAATTTATTAACGTTTATTTACAACGAATTAGGTGTAAGAATTTATCGACGGTTATCGCTGACAGGCAGAAACGATGAATGTGAGAATTTTTTAATTTTTTTTTCTTTCCTCGTTGTGCCTATCATATTTTCAATTTCTAATTTTGCACAAATCGCGCCAACACCGTTTTTTTTTAATTTAGAAACGTTGAACCAGATAAGCAAGGCATGTGAATACCGTTTTCTAGAAATTTCCCGAGATATTGGGGAGAAATAGTATTTTCATCACGTAGGAATGCCATAATTGCTGATTTTGCCGAGTTTTCAATTCTTATTTAATACGAAAGTAACATGGACACAATATGAAATTGAAAGCATAAAAATTTCAACTATCAGCTTCACAAATATCGCACCCCGGGGTCAGTAATATATTTTATCGTTCGCTTGAAATTGGGACCGTAATTTACAAACTGTGATACAAATACTACACAGAAGATAAAAATCAGAATAAAATTAATTTTTGTTGTGAATGCACTCCTTAAATAGTTAGTTGTCTTTAACATCTTCGCCGATGTGAACTCACAATTGTGCCCAAAATATAAAAACCAAACTACGATAGTGAGAATTAATATTAACTAGTGAAAAAAAGTGCTTTAATATAATTTACCAACATTAATTGAGATGTCAGCCGCCGAAACGATCGCGATGACAAAAAAAATTAGTGTGGGCGTCGAGTATAACAACATTATAAAATAAAAAAACGCCGCATCGTTACGGAGTTTTTAGTCTTCTAGTAAATTCCAAAAAAAAAAACGTAACGGCGATCGTTTCGGCGCCCGACATCCCAATTAATGTTGTTTAAAAGGACAATACTCATTATCTGATGCTCGTTGAAGTATTTGAATATTTTCAAATAAAAAATTCGCTTTTTCCCACCACTAATCGCGGCGCATGTGAAATAATCATTGTTTAGCAATAAAAAATCAACTTGGTTAGCATTAAATTCCAAATAATAGTGTCACATTCCATGCATTCGATCGGCGCTACATGCGAGCGTGTTCTTGAATATATAAGCGGTTATGACGCTACTGACACCCACGAGTTAATTTTAAAAATTAATTTTTGCAATTTTCAATGTTTTATTTCTATATTCGGGTATGGACTGACTACGGATAAATAGTCGATGTTAGAAATAGGACTTGCAAAGTATTCACCAAACACCGTCAAGCAAAGAGAGGCGTAACTGTGAAATTTCGCTGTGAACGACGCATACTTTTTAGTTCATAAAACGCCTTACGTCGTCGTGAATTGCACTTTTGGCGTTTTAATTTCACCGTACCCCCCGTTGATTCATAATTCAAATAGAGCTTAACCAATATATACATTGCTTTCAGGGAATATCCATGATATGGAAACAACAGGTGCATCTGCTAAAACTGCTGAACAAGATGGACTAAGCCACGGTAATAAGAACTCTACCTTAAATTTATTTGGTATGAAAAAATGCAATCACTGCTTGTATGTGCGTTTACATAGTTTTTTTTTAAATACGTATTTTACCAAAAATGAGTCGAATACCTTTTATATATCTGCTGTCATATTCATAACATCCCCTATTGAAGTTTTTGGCGACTGTTTGCAAAACGATTGTCATTATCACATGAATGACGGATGTGCAAAAGCAAATCCGAAACAACCACAGCTCCGTGAGTAATTAAAGTAAAAATACGTGCTTGGTAAAATTCCACAGGAGTTGAAGCATCGAAACAAATGGCAAAAACGGATGCGAGTGCAATGGCCAAATATAAATCGAAGATTCTCGTTGCTGCAAAGAGATATCGTGTACAAGCGGCAGTTATTGCAGGTTTATATTTATTTTTGATTTTTTAAAAACCTTTTATTGTTGTTTGATAAAAATAGAGTAGAATATAGATACTCTGCATAATATTTGGTGGTCGCTAGAAAAACAGAAAATTGATTAAACAGCTATTTGTTTTTACAAAGACTAACTTTAACAACAATCTAGTACCTAAAAGAAATAAAAAAGAGTAACGAATAAGCACGCGTTTTATTCGTAATCTCATCTGACCTTCAAAATATCTGCTTTTGTAGCAACTACCCTGTATGGTAATATATAATGGGAATTAACACAACAACATAATGCGAAATATAAATTTGTCAATTTCGACCTCTCGAAAATGTTGATTTCTTGTAACTTCATGTGGATAATTCTTTATAATTCAGGTATAATCAGTCGAGAAACAAGAGCTGGCAAAGTTTTGGGATCAAATGGTTTTGGATTTGATGGCAGTGGATTTGGTCTCATGCAGGTACATTACTAAACTGGAAATTCACTCATTTACTTGCTACGACAATTCCGACGAATATTAAATTTCGCAACACCCTTTTTTGTTGGAATTGAACTCCGTCAACATATTCTATTTCACTGAAATAGAAATAAATTACTATTTACAAATCAACTGCAAGCCTAGATTGGTTTGACTCATGGAGGCCACAAAGCTAATTGAAAACGTAAATGTACCATCTGAAACCAAAATTGAAAGGCTATCAAGAAAGCACATGTAATCCTGATGCTGTCTATTTAGGAATTATTCTCACGAAGACGGCAAAGATTGCTTTCAATCTTTGATAAAAATTGCAAGTTGGAAAAATTTTAATAGAAATTATCAAAATATTTTTAGGTTGACAAAAGATTCCACAGACTACAAGGTGGCGCATTTAGTCAAACTCACATTAATCAAGGCACAAGTATGTCATTAAGGTTCTTTTTTTCGAATTGCCAAGTTTCAATTTGCAATAACTTATACGAACCATGTTAAATATAAAGCTATTTTTATATTTATTCATCATTGAATTAGTGTACACCCAGCAGGCCATATCTGAATATTCAATGAATGATATTGAATAAAAATAGAAGATTTTATTCATCACCCCTTTTCGACCAGAAGCTTTCACGGTACTACAGTAGTGTGTGTGCTCTGTGTAATTTAGCTCTTGACATTATCTATTCCTACGTTTCCCAACCGAGGAGAAATCCGCCTCAGGGGGAGTTTTGTCATTTTTGGTTAGTAGTTTTGCTTCGCATTCGGTATAGTATTACTATTATTGTTTAGTTCTTTAATATTATTGCAGGGTGGTTGCTAGAAAAGCAGAAAATTTGAATGTCAGATGAGATCACAAATCAAATGCGTGCTCACTCATTTCTTTTTCGATACGTTTTATAGGTTCTAGGTTGTTTTAGGTTGATATCTTTTTTTATTTCATTTCTGTTTTGACACCCACATTATGGAAAAAGACAGAAAACAGCCTTCAGACTTTAAAAGGAAACATAATGCCTCTAAACAACTTGCTGTTTGACTGATTTTCTGTTTTTCTAGCGATGCCCCTGTATAATGAGAATTCATGCGCACATTATTAAGTACCTAAACTGTACAAAATCCATTTGGATATCAACTTGCACATACACTAGCTATGGATCCATTAAACTTAAAGACTGAATCGATTTAGTACGTTTTATGCATATAGTGAGAGAAGAATAAAGAATTCCAAAATAGACGAACGAAGGAATTTGAATGAAAAGCTGAAAACCAATGAAATTTTGCGCTCAATGACTAGATTTTTTTTACTCTAGAAATTCTCATCGATATGATCAATGGTGTAAAGAATAAGCATCCTTCTTGGAGCCAAGACATGGCCCTGAAAGGTGGAATCAGTGCCTACAACGCAGGCGTTTCGAATGTCGATTCGTACAATAACATGGACGTCGGCACCACTGGAAATGATTATGCAAACGATGTAGTTGCTAGATCCCAATGGTACGCTAATAATGGCTACTGATGGATAATGTTGCGGATCACTAATAATTTTGTTTAATTTTAACAATTTGATGTTCAGTTAATTTCGCATAAAGATTAAACTTTTGAGCGTTTATGTGTCTGCTAGTATTTGGTATACTCGGGTTAACAGCCGGTGAGAACACAAAAATGAATAATATAATACGTAACAAACGTTGGTTAACGTGCCAAGTACGCAAATCAGAGCATATTGTTTATGGAGGGCGTGTGCATCTGATTGTAAATTATTTCGGGGTTATTTAAAAGTGCCCCCCTGGCCGTAAAAAATCGATTTTGATATAATGATTCATATGTGAGATTAGGTTTTGCTGTGATAGGTCTGGAGGAAAAGAAAAACCACGGTGGCACCGTCCTATCCCGATGTCGCTAAGAGGGTACTAAAATGCTCATTTCATTTGCAACAACTTACAAATGTGAGGCAGCTTTTTCCTCGTTACTCGCTATTAAAAAAAATATGTTGAAACAGAATGGACGTGGGACACGATATGAGAGTTATTATAAAAAAAAAACGGGGGAGAAGAACTAGTCGAAGCCAATCAGGTGCACCCTTCTCATTGAACTGTTTTAATGTCATTCAATAGATGAATGCTTGTTATACCGCGTTGTTATTTGCTTTCATTTCTTTAGTGGACCGCGAGTCATCAGAAAAATTGCAAGGGGACCGTTATGCATAATTTTTGAAAAAAAAGTTTGAGAACCACTGCGATAGACAAATAAGAGAGCAATGCTGAAATTTATGAACACGAAAGATAAAATATCTAATGGAAATTTCTGAAGTTACTCCTTTCTCTTATTTTGCTTTATGATGATTAATCCAGCCCTGGATAGGTTTGAATCGTATCCACAACCATCGAAACTGGCATTTCCAATACTGCTGCCCTTTGTTACAACAAACCTGTGTGAGAGCGGATTTTCGACACTTTTACATATCAAAACTAAGGAAAGAAATAGAAAGAATGTAGAATATGAACTGAGAGTGGTTTTGTCCAACACGCAATCACAAATTTTAAAGTTGGCTGCACAGACGAAAACCCAACCATCGCATCGAATAAGTTGTAAGCGATTAAATATCTATGCTATGCACAATGTGCTTTTTAATATAAGTTTTTGTTAAAGGGGTTGCGAAGGGGAAACATTGGGAACCACTGGTATACTACAACAAAAGCGAACGATTCATTCAACAAACTTGAACAGAAATGTAAATTGACCAGAGAAACGAAACAAAACCGTAAAACTTTAAAATGAAAACATAAAACAAAAATTCAGTCACTGCCCAGTTTCTGTAAATATGCCAAAGCGATAGAGTTAGTTTCTACGTATCACACCAGTGGAGTATATTTCTCCACTTCCACTCTAAACGATTGCAGCAGTTTACCGACAGGGTACTTTTACTTTCACAGGCTAGTTTAGTTTATAATATCCAACTGTCTTTCTTGAGTAAAAAATTTTCAGCCCAAATCGTCATTGTTTTCAGGTTCTTACAATATACGTGCAAAAGCATTTTTTGTGCCAATCCACCTACTCTGCGTACTCTCGTAATGCAGCATATCCGAACACACCTCCTACACCTTTGCTAGGCTAGAAGAAAATCTCGCAATATGAGCTGATACATACAGGAAGAGCATCGATTAAAATCAGATGTTACCGCTGACTATATTTTGATTAAGTTTGTGTTGGAAAAGGAAGTAAAAAATTTAGCAATCGTATGAATTTTCAATACTTGGTAAATTTGAAAAAGATCCACACGAGGGCATTACGTCATTCAGGTATATTATACATTCCACGACTTGGGAGATTTGGTTTTTAGGAATTCGATATTTGTTAGTGTTAAGGTATTTTTAGAAAATTACCAACGATATTTTCTAACTTATACATTACGAACGCTACTATCGACCTGACACTATGAAATCAAATCTATGAAAGTCTTCCATCACCTTGACCTTGCTGAATGTCATTGATCGATCGACCAATAATTGAGTTCGCATTATTATATGCGCATGGGAAGTACCCACCCGGTTTGGTTTGTATTCCCTATAACTACTAAATCAAGAGACATAGTACATAGATGCAATTACTGATATATTATAATTATAGAAACAAACTAGTAATATTCCAACTTAGAACTCAATTTAACATCATATTTGAATATCCAAACGAATACCGAGTTGCTGAATATACACATTGAATGTTCCAATTTATTTTCAATGGACGTACATGAAGACTTCCACAATTATGATTATTTTAGTACCTATTTGGTGTAGATAAGATGTATTACAGAAAGAAAAAAACTAAGATGTTCTGTTATGTTGTTAGTATCCGTTCTCCTTGTACCATTTAGCTCTGGCAACTACGTCATTCCCGTAGTCGTTACCGGTGGTTCCGACATCCATTCCCGCATACGTGCGAACGTTTTTTACTCCTGCGTTATAAGCGCTTATCCCTCCTTTGTAAACCCATAGTTTGCTCCAGGATTTGTGCTTATTTCGAACTCCTTTAAGCATATCGACGAGAATCTCTAAAAACAAGAGTATTCTTCCTGTTGAGAAAATCTCCTTACGTAAAATTGATTTCTTTTTTATTGAATTCGACCAAAAGAAAAATTATTGATGATGAAATGCAGTCAAACTGTAAAAGCGGCGCTCCAAAAGTGTGTGTACCAATATGGGGGTAACTAACTTTGTTCGCCTACTTTACATCTAGTTGTATGAAGGGACTGAAACTTATAGGGGTATATTCAGACAGTCTCCGAACTTGTGATTGTACTAAAATAAGGAAAATCGAAATAAAATCATGGCCTAACCCTAACCGGGTACACACACTACTGGAATACCGTGGAAGCTTCTGGTCGAAAAGGGGTGATGAACAAAATCATCTATTTTTATTCAATGTCATTCATTGAGTATTCAGATATGGCCTGCTGAGTGTACACTAATTCAATGATGAATAAATATAAAAATAGCTTTATATTTAACATGGTTCGTATAAGTTATTACAAATTTACATTTGACAATCTGAAGCAAGAATCATAATGACATACTTGTGCCTTGATTAATATGAGTTTGGCTAAATGCGCCACCTTGTGGATTGTGGCTTCCCTTGTCAACCTAAGAATATTTTAGTGATTATTATTAAATTTCTAAATTAAAAAAAATTTTCAACTCGCAATTTTAATCTAAGATTGAAAGCAATATTCGCCGTCCTCTTGAGAACAATTCTTGAATAGACAGTATCAGGATTACATTATATGTAAAAATAGTGCTTCAATTTTCTTGAGAGCCTTTCAATTTTTGTTTCAGATGATACATTTCCGTTTTCAATTACTTTAGTGGCTTCCACGAGTCAAACCCATCTAGGCTTGCAGTTGATTTGTAAATGATAATTTATTTCTATTTCAGTGAGATGTTCACGAAGTGTAAATCCAACATGATAAGTGTTGCGAAGTTTGAATTTGTCGACATCAAATTGTCGTAGCATATAAATGAGTAAGTTTTGAACGTTTTCAGTTTTAGAACGTACCTGCATGAGACCAAATCCACTACGATCAAATCCAAAACCATCTGACATCAAAACTTTGCCAGCTCTTGTTTCTCGACTGATTATACCTGAAATATAGAGAATTATACACATGGCGTTACAAGAAATCCACATTTTCTAGAGGTCAAAATTACCAAATTTATATTTTGCGAAGCATTGTTGTTTTGATTTCCATTATAGATTATCATACAGGGTAGTTGCTACAAAAGCAGAAATTTTGAAGGTCAAAAGAGATTACGAACAAAATGCGTTCTTATTCGTTACGTTTTATTTCCTTTAGGTTCTAGATTGTTGTTAGAGTTATTGTAGTTGGTAATACACTGCTCTTAAGTGCAATGACGACATTTTGAGTGTTCGTGAATGATGCATTTGAAAAAGTTATCCTTTGTAAAAACAAATAGCTGTTTAATCAATTTTCTGTTTTTCTAGCGACCAGCCGACCACCATATCTGATAATAGTATCTATATTTTAATCAATTTTTATCAAACAACAGTAAATGGGTTTTACAATAAAAAATAAAGACGAACCTGCAATAACAGCCGCTTGTACACAATATTTCTTTGCAGCAACGAGAATCTTCGATTTATATGTGGCCATTGCACTCGCATCCGTTTGTGCCATTTTTCTCGATGCTGCAACTCCTGTGGAATGATGGCAAGCATGTATTTTTACTTTAACTACTCACGGAGCTGTGGTTGTTTCGGATTTGCTTTTGCACATCCGTCATTCATGTGATAATGACAATTTTTTGCAAACAGTCGCCAAAAACTCCAATAGGGAATGTTATGAATATGACAGCAGATATATAAAAGGTATTCGACTCATTTTTAGTAAAATACGTATTAAAAAAAAAAAACCAAGTAAATGCACATACAAGCAGTGATTGCATTTTTGATACCAAATAAATTTAAGGTAAAGTTCCTATTACCGTGGTAACTTAGTTTATCTTGTTTAGCAGTTTCAGCAGATGCGCCTGTTGTTTCCACTTTAAGGATATCGTCATAGCAGAAATTCGCTGAAAGCAATGTATATACAGTATTGGTTATATTAAAGTTCTATTTGAATTATGAATCAATTATTACTCAGATGTTTTGTATATTGCGACATATGTTTGAAAGTTTGCTAGGCGCAAAACTGATTTTACTTTTCTCTTCACAAGAAAACTCCCCGTTTTCCTAGTCTCACCGCTTGACACGGTTATTTCAGAAGGTGTTAAGCATGAATTCGGAATATACCAATAAAAATAACACTATAAATACTACTGCAATGAAAAATAGGGGGCCACGAGTGCCCAAAGCCTCGGGAGGGGGCCACTAGCCATAAATAGTTGGGAACCACTGTGATATAATGAATTATAAGAAAAAAAAACTATTTGCACTCATTGCTCGTTTTTCGGTGCTCCCGAAGTATGTGTACCAGGAAAGCGCTCAACCTGAACATCGTATGTGTACCAGGTAAAGGTTCAGGTTGTGCGTCATCTTGTTACATATACTTCCAGACCGCCCGTTTTTCCGCGTATTAAAAAAAGGACTAAATTTAAAAAATAAATCAGTTCTGCTTACATCCAGGACAGCATTGTCTTGCACTTGGGCCACCACATTTACCACTTTGGTACGGACTATCGCAGTAGTTTGAATTGTGTTGACATTTTCCATTGCAAGCACCATCACGCAATGAGTCAGATGCTTCCTTCGATTTACCTTTTTGAAAAATACTTCGATTTTATATTCTCATAAATATTCAAGATAGAATTTGTTTGGTCGCAAAGAATGTGCCGCGAGTGGCATAAAACGCCAATTCATCACTATATATTACATTCAATCAAGTTTTACAGACAGATGACTATATGATCCCAATCGCATTTTAGTGTTATCATACGTACAGAACTATAGTTGCCAGATATATAGCATGTTTGGTTTTCAAGGTAACTGAACAGAATGTTTAATGCCAACCATATGCGGTATGAAAAATGATGAGAAATGATCTTGAGTAAAACTTGTTTTTAAATGCTGTAATATGGTAGGTAATATCTCAACTAACAAGGAATTAGTAATTGTTCAATCAACAAAAAATTCGGGCAAGTATTGCATCATGCGTTGTCCAACTCTGTATGGATTTCGGAAATTAGATGTAAATACATCGTAGTAGTTTAACTGAACTTACAGCTTTGGCTGCATGGTTTGCAGCATCTTCTGTCGTTGTTACCACTGCATTTTCCTGTCACATATCCAGCTATACAGGTGTTTTGCGTATAATCTTTGCATGTTCCTCCAATTTGTGTGCATTTCCAATCACTTGCGACTTGAAATATGTACAATTGTATATGTGATTAGAAAAGCGATGTTTTGATGAAAAATTGAGACAAACTCATTAAAATGATCATATTTGTAGCATTGTACCATTTTCTTCTTTTAACCTATTCTAGACCAGTGGTTCTCCAACTTTTCAAGCCCTTTTTTTAGAAATTGTCAGGTCCTGCGCCTCACCTCAAAAATAACAAGCTAACAATAAGCCACAAACAACAGATAATATGACGAAGGTATGTTTCATTCAAATACACGTTGAAAATACGTGGATGGAACTGAATATCCAAAATAAAGCAATGTGAATATCCCAAATAAGACGGACAAGATCAAATCTAACAAGTATTTTTATTTTTAATTGGCTTCACGCTCCCAGAAAAATTGTGGGGTGGTCCCATAGTTCCAGTACCACTGTTGTAGGGTCTAGCTAGACTCTATACCAGGGGCAGACAAGGTTCTGGGCCAGGGGGCAAAAATTATTTCTTCCTATACTGGCGGGCCATGTAAGTGTGACGTAAAAAGTTACATTCTATGAATATTCGCAGTGTTACAAAGGCAAAAGTGGAAAACAATAATCCTCGTGCCAAAACTAAATTTAAACGAAATCTCAACAAATTCCTTGAGCTATTGTTTAGTTTGATTTTCGATTTAGTTTGGTTGTGGCAGCACCAGGCGGGCCAGATTGAATTACGCAATTGGCCGTATTTGGCCCGCGGGACGCAGTTTGCCCATGCCAGCTCTAGACCGTAATACATGAGTTATGAAGCATGGTTGAACGATTCAGAAAACTCTTAAGCTCGAGACTTAAATCGTGTAACAGAAATACTTACCTAATCCCGCGATTGAAAGCAAAATTACCGCAGAATATTTCATGACAGTGAGATGTAGTATATTACTTACTTAGGTAGAGTAAACGTCTAAACGCAAAGAACATGTACATACCGTCAATAGTCAATGAAATATGGACTGAAATCCATGTAATTTTATGCAGCATTCTATGAGTCCTATCTAGAAAACAAACTTTGCCATTGCTTAGTTTACTAAGTTAAACTGCAGCAACGATACCCATGTTGTTGCTGAATATTTGTTTTTCGTAGGTTTTCATTCATCCCTTGGAGATTTTATACAATTTGTTAGAAATACGTGGTCGCAAACTTCACAACAATGCTAGTTTCTCTTATTCCTGAGCGCGTCGAAAATTACAACGTGACATTGCCAAGAAAATACTTGAACTGACTGCCAAACTGATCCGGATTAGGTCAAGTAATAAGTGCTAAGTCACAAGTGGAACATACACTCAAGTTGAGTGACATTCAAACATATATTTTAAACAGACACCAACTCTCAAGAGCAATATTGAGATAAAGAAGCAAAATAACATGAGTCACGCAAATACGCAAAAAGCGAATAACATGTTTTGAATATTGCTTTCTATAAAATTTGCATTTAATCGAAAATAGCAAATGTTGACTATATTGCCTTAATCGCTAATACAGCTTACACGCGGTTCAAAGTGACTTATATCAATAATGATATAATCTGAATATATACTTGAATGTTTTACGGATAAAATTATGAATTTTTGGTTCAAACCCTCAATTTATGATTTTTTGGTTTAAACACTGTTACATTATTAGGCTAAAGATGACGGCGGCGAATGTTTGCGAGGTATTTTGTTTCAGAGAATACCCTTGGTCAAGCAGCATTGAATATGTCGTTAGGTAGGCTTATCGGAAATACAGAAGTTCAGTAAATACAGAAGTGCAGTCTACTTAATTTGACTTTGGATGAGATGGCGGGTAAGAAATTTAAAAACCTCGCTCCTAATCTGCATAACAACATCGCTTAATGAAAAATGGTCACCAGTAAGTCTTTACACATAATACTATTATTCACGTTCAGATGCAGAAACAAAAAAACAAAAATAACAGCAACAGTGAAATACAACTAAAAGCTGGGGTAACGTAAAACTAACTACCTTTCCTTGCTCTATGCCTCTATGTGCAGGTGGATTCGTATGCGTATAACGCAATGATGCTATAGCAAGAGTGAAAATGACTATTCTATTTAATTCAAGAGTCTTGCTGCACACGAACACAAATGTATTTTTGTAACGTTTCGTCTGCCATTGCTTTTCACTTTACAACTGTGCCATTGCGTTTCTTGCCACAGTTGTAAAATGCTTGTATAAAGAAGTCTGACCTTGGTTAGTCTGCAGTAAAATACAATTTCGATGATTCCTCTTTTACGCGAATCATGTCGCACGATGATAAATTGTTTATTAGATCACAAATTTATACTCATCATTTCGCCTCCGGGAGCAAAATATTTGAGTAAAATAACGTAATTATTATTAAACCGCTTCGAAGGTTTCACACCGAAACGTAAATTCCCTCAAAATTTATTGCCCTTTTACGGATTTTCATAAAGGCTAACCACTCATATTTAAATTTTATTATTTGACATTTTGTTTTCAATAATAGTTTATGAGAAGATTGTCATCTTTTATGACGGCGAGCATTGGCACTTGTAAAAGAGGATTAAATGTTAGTTCTTATATGTCGAGTACCTGATATCTAGTAAATAATACAGGGTGGACCACTACAATAAAGTATTTGTGAGTTTGTATTAAAGCACCTGAATAACACCTGAACACCGTATTTTTCTAACTGTAATAGCGGTTCTTTACAATAAGCTGTGAGATATTGAACCGACGATATGTGGCTTTTATAATCACCTTATTCTTAAAGTTGTTTTTTTAAAAACGACGCAAACTGAAATACCATTCACCAGCGTACGTGATTCACTCTCCACGATAAATGGTGAATAATGACTAAGCGTTCCGTCAGCTTTGTGGATTGATCATTAGTTTTGCATATTGTTTGTCACGATTATCACATTTGCATTGGACCGAATGTGCTTAGTCTGAGTACGCATGTACTACTATGAACGTTTTCCCATAAAACCTATTGCTATACTCAACCATCGAAAATATTCAGTAATCAGTAATTTATTTTTCAACCAATAGTGAAAAAACGAAACTTAAATATATATGTAGAATAAAATAAGAATATCATTTACAGGATGGATGGAGACGCTAAAAAACAATGCTGTTTCAATTATCGAGAAGCGACACCTAAATGGGGTCTAACACATTGAGGTGAACCGTGAACACACCTAAAATATTTGATTCCTATTATAAGCGTTTTTTTCCTGAGTTGGCATAAAAACTAGTTTACATGTTGCCTAACCATCATTTGATTCAATATATTCAACCACCTGCCAAATAACTGGCAAAACCACAAAACGAGGTAAAATTTACAGTCATGCTCGAAAATCTGTCTTTGCGGAAAAAGTGTCAGTTACGTTACATTTGACATCTCGGCTATTATTCATTATATATAGAAACTAAAAACTGCGCGTATCAAGCTTAAAAGTGAATAAACAACACAACACGACAATGTAAGGACAAACCCCGACTAAACTTGACTGAGTTGCTTGAGAGTTTTACCACAGATTCGCGCTAATTTATCGTCTGTGCACTGCAATGGTTCCCGCTAGCGAGCGACATACAAAAATGTCAATTTTCTTCCGTTAAGCCATTTTTCTGACGGAGCAGTTGAATCTTTTAAGCATAAAGCCTTGATAAATTACATTTGTTACATTACATGTAAATTGTTTTTACTGCCGTAATTTACTAGTGTTTCTAAATCTAGAGGTTTGGAATGAGTCAACGCGAAACCGTGAACGAATGCCGTAATCCAAATGTATCTTCATATAAAAAATTCCATTGCCGCACTTCAACGGAAACTCTTCTGTGGTGGTAATGTATTAATAAACGATATTAAATTAAGATGAAAACTGTAAAATTTGCTGACATGAAACAACTAGGAAGCTGAAGATTAATTCTAACCACAGATTAGACGAACGTGATGCCAGATTTCTCACCAAACTGACGAGTCAAGGATAAATATATCAATGTAAGGACGTATATAGATGTGAACCCTGTTCAACTATGGAAAAGAAAGTCACAAACAGAAATAAAATGAATGACAGATAGAAAGTTTTCCACAATACTTACATACTCCTAGATTAATATTGATATAGACTTTCTTAATCCATATTAATTAAGACTACTTTTAGACGGATTTCAAATTATGGTTCGAAATAATATAAACAATTACAAAAACACAATATTGTGATGTACTTTCGAGTTATCACATTACATTTCAATAATTTGAGCTGTTTGGAAAATACAAATGTAAAAATTGTCATTGATGAAATGAACTTTTGCAAAACAAATTTTTAAGATATAATATTACATCCAATAATTTTAATTTCCGTAGTTCTGAAATTTTGAATTACTTTATAGAATGTAATAAAAGTAATTCAAATCAATTGTTACGACTTTTTGTTTCGCTACATCTTTGGTGAACTTGACAGGAACTTTTAAAAATTAATTTGTACTCGTAATTTCCTAAATGACTGATCTAGTAGAGTAATGTTGAATAAAACACTGGACCTACTTTTTT
The DNA here is from genome assembly GCF_013122585.1 of Styela clava. Classification (NCBI taxonomy): domain Eukaryota; kingdom Metazoa; phylum Chordata; class Ascidiacea; order Stolidobranchia; family Styelidae; genus Styela; species Styela clava. The sequence continues at coordinate 12,848,690 of NW_024102837.1, forward strand.
TATTAATGAATTTTACCTAGGATTTTACCTAGACCCGATTGCAAGTCCACATTACTATTTATTTACATTATATACCCAACGCAATATTGTGTCAATAAGGGCACGAGTGATATATTTGTTATCACAATTACTTATTGGATGAAACGAAATACTCTGTCAATGCTTTGTGACATCACGTCTTTTCCCTTCATTTAGTCCCTCACAAGCCATGTCATCGAATTCTACAATAGTTAAAATATTTATTCTGTATGTGAGGAAATATTTGAAGATGTTTTAGAAGTAAAAGAATAGTGAAAAGATTTATCATAGACTCAGTCCACGCTGAACCACTATACCACACACGGTATATAAAGGGATATATATTTGAATCTTTGCGGCATGATTTGGGTTGGGCAGCTAGACTTCAGTTTACCTTACCTTATATGGTGAAACCGAACCTGGGGATAATTCATTTAACACACCGGGGTATTCCCCAAACCAAACACCGCGTATATAAAATTAATGTTGAGCAAAATTAGAAAAAATGGAATGGCTATGAGATACGCCAGCTCAATAGCTTGTCCATAGTGAAGGACAATAGCGGCCTATTAATATACATTTTTCCCTAATTGTTTGATGGTTTGTCCATTGGTAATCGGATGAAAATGATGTCACAAACGACATATTGGTTACGTAACATGCCAGTAAACTTCACTTGTCATGTGCTCATTTACCTTTTTGAAGTTAATGATTAAAACATTTCTTTGTTCTTCGTTCTTTGTTCACTTTGTTCCTCTTGTAAGCAATGGCTGCATACGTAGTGCCTCTGTTCGTTGTTGTTATAGAAATACAAGATATAATTTCATGGAAAATCTATTGGGTAGCTGTGGTATCGAGTATTGCAATATAAGAGTATTTTTAGAAATTGTTTTTGAACCTGAGGACTAGAATGATATGACGAGGGTGAAAAAGGTGTTGTCTTGTAGAGGACAAAAGGTTTCTTCCTACATACACTTCCACATGGAAAGGAAATTGTCGATTTCGCGGTGTGTTATAAAAACTTCTTTGGTATCCTGTGCTTCAGCACTTATAGCGCGTATAAACAGTGAATTACTGTCGATCGATTCTCAGTTATGTTTGCGCGTCTTTTATTATCGAAATACTAAACTTATAAGATGATTTTGGCAACATAATCTGTGTTGCACGACAGCATATTAAAATGATCTCCCGAAACAAAGATGCTGCGACGGTTGCTTTATGTACTTTCCCGATTTTAAATTCCCCAGCTCGGGTTGTATAGGCTCGCGCTTATAGGTTCGAATCAAGTGGACAGTTGTATGTTCTACTCGTGTTGCATATCCAATGCTCTCAAAACTTCTTATGTGCTTTTAAAATCAGTTTATGTATCGAGCTTTCATATTTATTTTTATTTATAAATCTCAGAAAAGTATTATAACAATAAAATAATATATATACTCCTATATAAAATACGACTTCTAACAACAATGTAATTATTCATGTCTGAGAGACAAATTCTCACGAAAAGTTTGGCGCATCATTATGGTTTGCGCAAACTACTTTGCAAAGATATAGATGAAGGTTTCTCAAAGCTGGTATCATCTTTTATATATTCATCGATTTTATTTCCGCAAAGACTCATCTCACAAATAAAGTTTTCTCGTCTTGTCGAGAGAATACCAATCAATCAAAAATTATTGCGAAAACTTGAGATCGGAACAAAGTCAATTGAAAACGATGATTTTTGCTTTTTTTGTTATTATTACCTGGAACTTTCGACTGACGACATCATTGCTGGAAATGGCTTCGGCCCAACAAAGGGAAGACGAATTCTGCTCATGTTTTGGTCAATTGATCAAAAAAAGTGTAACCACGTCAACAAATTGAAATATCTGGTGAATAAATTTTCGAACGACATGTCCAATCCTTTTGTGCGACATAAACACTATCGGAGGCAGCTGCTAGAAAAAATAGATTATCGTTCGATAGACGAATCAGAATACACAGATCTCATTGATGTATTGATTCCAGATGACGATAATTGGGAAACATTTGCCGATAAATTTCTTAAGTTGCCATATTGTGACATAACATGTTGCAAACTCAACTACAATGGGCGGAATTTCAAATTGGCATTATTGAAAATTTGGGAAACTAGGAACAGAGAAATTAACGAATGTGAAAATAAAGAAGACGATTTTTCCGATACTGACCAATCATTGTCTAAGAGAGCATACCGACTTACAAAACAATTTATTTCCGAAAAAACAACTGAACAGAAGTATCTTCCACTCGTTAACGATTTGATACCAAGAATGGAGGACTGGATAAAATATGCAACTTACTTTCTGGGCCTCAATCGTGATGACATTAGAAAAATATTAATGCTTGATTTGGAAGAAACATCGAAAAAGATTCACATGATTCGACTTTGGCAAAGCAAGAATGAAAATGCTGACGAAAACGAACCGTATACACTGGCGAAAGTGTTCATTCAGGAAACTTCAGAGTTCGGAATTGTGATCCATCTTATTGGCAACGATAAACTTTGGAAATCGTTTGCTAAGCATCAATTGAAACTGGAAAAGCGCGAGTATCGCGATTACACCAATCGTTATGGATTAACAAATGACGTAAAAATGGAAATGTTCAGAGACTGGAGAAGAAGAAACAAAGAGAAAAATCTGTGTGAAATGATTGAAACTCATTTTCGCAGCATACCGAATTTGGCTAACGCCGTCCGTGGCATTTCTCAATTTGCGTCACAAGTGCTGCATGAAGTTCAGAATATCGGCAAATCTGTGAGAGAAACCTCAGTTCACATAACAGTAAATGGAAACGTGAACGCCGAAAACTTTTCGGGATATAGTACCACAAATAATTATAACACTGAATCTGAAGTGTGAACTAAATTATCCCGTAACGTATGTTCATCCATTAGCCATCGTCACATGATTTCTCTTAGACTGTAAATACTGGCTTTCATCGTACTTTCGCAAATAAGACATAAGTCTTTCTGTTTGTCTTATGGCGTGATAGTATTTTAGTTGATAATTGGATGTGAATCGTAAGTGTATATTAGGTGTATGTATAATTTGCAAACAAGTGCGATTTTTAATACATTATTTGTACAACATTATCAGTTATATACGTATAGTTTATAAAATAATATATGTTTTATTATGGTGTGTTTACATACAATATTGCTGCTCTGGATACGGAAATACAATCATGCTCATGGCACGAATGATATTTGTCTGAAATTTTCATTTGTCACTTTGCACAGCAACTTCTTTCTGCTGGACCTCCACATTTATTCTTCACATACTTTTTACTGCAAAAATTTGTATTGTGCATGCATTTTCCTTTACATCCTGCGTCACTTTTCTTGTAGACATCTTCAAATTTTTCACCTGTAAATATCAATACAATTTAATTTTAATAAAGAGTCATTTATGAGAAAGCGATCTTGCTATTTCTGATATTCTTGGTGCGATAGGAAATGCTGTCATATTTTTCCTCAAGGCATATAATATACTGAAACTATGTATATAATATTCTGGTGGTTTATTACTTGCCATTGAATAACTACTTACACCAGGGATGTGCAACATTTTTCGTAGGTGGGCCATATAACCAACTTTAGTCATCCAGCAGGGCCACAGATTTTCCATGTACACGCATTAAATACTTAGCGACAACCAAAACGCAGCGCGAAAGGCAAAAGAAGAGAATTCGGCTATCGCACAGCACTCCAGTAAAAAAGGCATCGGCAAACTCAGCGACAAGCGCACAAATCATTATGTATTTTACCCATGTGAACGCCTTATTAAACATAAACTGTCTGATTAAGATTTTAGGCTTAATGGGAAAAAATCTGAGTGTTGACAAGGGCCATACTAAATGACTTGGCGGGCCGCGTTGTGGCCCGAAGGTCACCTGTTGAACATCCCTGACTTTCACAAGTCCAAGGAAACGATCAAGAAAACAGTTATGGGATGATGAATAAATCTAAATCGCATTGACGGTTAACATTCAGCTCCTGTATATAGTTAGATAACTGGTTTTTGTCTGCGTTATATAGGTCGCAAATCTTCACGATGTGTTTCGTGATGAAGCGTGTTCGAAATAAAATAAAAAATTGTAAACAGATTTATTTAATATTGCTTTGAGCCAGACTGCGCAAATTATTTATTACCGTCATTCGTTCTGATTTTTGAACATATTCTTTCAAAGCATTGGCAAATGGCCTAAAAGGAAAGTGTTAAACTTCACTGTGTTGACATAAATTATTGGATAGTCAATGCCGAACCGGATTTATTCCGGTCCTTTCAAATAATAATAGTTTCTTATACATCGGTAGATGCCTGTGGCCGCATAGGGCCTTGTTCCAAGCGCCGTATAAAAAATTGTCTGAAAACACCTATTTACGTGATTGATAGGATATCAACAATCACCAAACACATCATGGTTGAGTTAATTTCATCGTATTCTACTGCGCTAAAAATTATATAGACATAGACTTGGTATACTAAATAGGGTGCTCTTAAGGTATGCGTATCATGATGGCGGACACCGAAACGTAGTATGTGTACCAAGTTATGGTTAGACCATAATTTTATTCCAATTTTCCTTATTTTAGTTCTATTACGAGTTTTGGGACAAGCCAAGTGACTCCCGTTGTATTTGTACCTAAAATTATGGCCTAACCCTAACATACTACGTTCCGTTGTCCGCCATCTTGGTACGCATACTTCAGCAATACCCTAAAAAATATTATATGCCAAGAAAAAATTTTCAAAAACTGTTTCTTATCTATAGATACTGATACATACAAGGTAAACAACACTTGCGATGTTTAGTTCCACTGCAAGCTGGTCGGTTATTGTATACATATCCTTGAGAACAAATATCAGTTCCCCGAACCATGCGTTTTCCATCCATGTCTGTACACGGAAGATCTCCTTTTTCAGCTGAAAGTAAATTTCCAAACATTTCCAATTTTTATCCCAACCACACATTTTCTTCTTCAAATATTTTTCAACAACGTATCCATCAACACAGACGTGTTTTCTATGATCGTGACATTTTCCTCCCAGATTTACGCATTCATCTACTTCACCTGCGATAGACAAAAACTTACGAGTGTCTATAAGACTCTGTTATAGCAAGGCTCTAGATAACCTACAGCGTATTCGTATAAAGATATGTATTAAAGGTATTATTATTCTGAAATGATTGATATTGCATATCAGCCATATACCGTACCCTGATTTAAAGAGGAATTGCGAAAATCTCTTCGGAACGTGAATGTCACATGGTGCATGATTTTAGGATACTGCTCTGTCGCATTTTCATTTAAAAATCAGTTTTAATTCGTTGTAGGCCATTATTATCTGTCATGATGCAGAACAATTTTGAGACCATTGGCAGATATTTGTATTTATTAGCAGAACAATTTTGATTTATTTTTAAACACAACTTTCCTTTTCCTGATCCCGATGTCGGGATTAATGTTTGTTAAAATCACGGAATTTCATTATTGTATCTATAAACGTCAAGACGTCATAACATCCTGTGATCGGTAAAATGAGAATGAATTGTCTTGTGCTGACAGGTCCAAGCCGATGAGATGAGCTCGCGTCAGGTAACTCCTCATTTGTAGAGACTCTTTGTGCCTTTATTTTAGTCAATACACTACTTTATTTTCAAGCGTTGGCCATGTGACTGACTGATCGCCACGTAATCCATTTTTTTTTCATGTGGGCCCAAGGTCCCAACTTATACGGACTTGGCTAGTTTTTCTGATAGTAGTACTGGGCTTGCTCACGCTACATGTAATATATTCATCATACAATGAGTGTTGGAAAAGGTGACCGACGTAAACTGAGAGTAAACGTATTTCCTTACCCACAATAAAGTTGAACCACGGTGTCTGGTGTGTTTCAAAGTAATATCTGTCACGAATGAATACAATTCTAAGCGACATTACAAAACCAAACACGAAAAAAGATACTGAAAATACCATGATATTCCTCGGGAAGCAATTTTAAAAGAATTAAAGGCTTCATATAGTTTTCTTGAAAAACTGATTAAAACAAAAAACTCTCAATTTTAAATATATTTAAAGTGAGTAAACTCGCGATGTTTTATTCATTTTTGGGTTTTCTCCGACTGCGTCCCGCGATACCTCCTCAAAAGTTTTTGCGGCACTTTAACCTCGCAACCTTGGACCACCCTGCATTAAATCATTTTACTCACAGCAGGAGCATCTGACGAGTTTACCAAAAGTTCCGTTGGATTTCAATTCATCGTTTTCATTGGATAGATCTAGGAAATTCAATCAAAATTTTAGCTGAAATTCTTTATAATGAAATTTATCAGACACGTCAGTGGACATAACGATCACTTCAATATTATGTTGTCGTTGTTCTTGTTTTTTGACACGTTTTTAAAAAGTATCTTTTCTCTTTGATTACTGGACCAATTGCTTTGAACTTTTCAGTAGTTAAAAATGGATTTTTGTTTTTATTTTGATCTATGACGTATTTTGATCTATGAACAGGTTCCTTGGTCAAGCCTGCTGGTAAGTTACCACAGTGAATTTCAGCGTAACGTGGTCATATATTTGAGCATGGCTGTATTTACTAAAGCATGGTCTGTTCTCTATTAGGAAAGATAAATTTGTAGACAATACTTTTTCTTGGCGTATTGGATATATATTTTAGGCCTTGGAGGCAATCAGACGATAAAGGGTTGAAGAACATGTTAAAATGGAAAATAGAGTTTTGATTATTTTTTATCATAAATACGATTTTGAAACCCCCAAAGCAATTCAAAACTTGCGACAAAAAGTCGTCTTTATATCTATCTAAAATATCCAGTCAATTTCGAAAGAATTTTTGCTATATAGTTTCGTTAAATGTATAATATGATTTACAAAACAAAGATTGAGAATTGCGTTTCAACAAAATTAATGTTTATTAATTACAAACTAACTTCTAGTCCTGGCCTAAAACGCATCTCATGATCTCCAACTTTGCGTTCTGATTTTCAAACGCAATCTAATCAAACTCACTTGGTTTTGGACAGGAAACCATCATTATGTCGTTTTGTAGAATCTTTACATTAATCGAACCAACAAAATGCAATCGTGTTCGATTATATCGAGCAATTTTAGAAAGTTGTGAAGTTAAGATCTGCATTGGAGGTCGAGGGTGAAAGCCAATTGCGTAAGTCTGTCAATTAAATATAAATTATATTGGCAGAAAAATGATATGGTTTTAGTTATTGGATATAACATATCATTTTGTCAGCTAGCACCAACTTTACACTTTTGTAAGGATCATAATTATTAGGATTTAGCCTTCTCTACCTTAGTATAAAGAAGAGATGGGCAAGGTCTTTGGACCAGAGGCCAAAAATTTTGCCCACCTAGACTGGCGGACCATGTAAGAGTGACGACTGACGTAAAAAGTTACATTTTGTGAACAATATTAACAGTGTTACAAAAGTAAACGGGGAAAAAAATAAGCCTCCTGCCAAAATTAAATTTAATCCCAATCTACAACAATTCCTTGAGCTATTTTCAGCTAAATTTGGTTTTAGTTTGGTTGTGGCAGCATCAGGCGGGACAGATTGAATTACCCAACGGGCCGGATTTGGCCCGTTGACCGTGGTTTGTCCATGTCAGGCATTAAAAGTTCGAACGCAAATTTTCACCACTCAGAACGAAATAGCCTATGTGCGCGGGTAATTAGGACTTACAGTACAAGAATGGCTGTGCGCCATCATGGTGAGCATACTTCGGGAGGTCCGGTAAGTCAAATATGGAATTTTTTTTATAATTATCTTTAATGAAGTACTCTTTATATACGGTGCCTAGCGCTCAACAAAGCTTCAGAGGCAGAAATGTGGGATGAGGCTTAGACCGTTATTGCCACATTAGGGATTCGTTCAGAGTGATGTGCGAAACTAAAACCCTCTTTATATATAATATCTCCAGACACCAACATATTCATTCGAAGTTTAAAAACGCCAACAATCCTTTTTCAACCGAACAGCATACGTATAAGAAACATAGATCGAAAGTTAAAATTATTAACCATTTTTTCGAAAGCCAATCATTTTTGAAGAATAGAAAATGAAGAGAAAACTAACTCACGGTTATGTTCAAGTCCCATAATTTTTGAAGTGGTTCATCAATGCTATCCTGATGTCTAGCATCTGTCATAACAACGACAATGCCCGGAGCCCGAGGCCTATTACCGTTAGATTCTGAGAGTATTTTAGTTCGTACATAATTCAAAGCTTTCTCAATCCGCGTACCTGTCATATTTCTTTGCAATGAATAACTAGCTTCACAAACATTAATTGCTATTTTGCGCTAATATACTTTTGCATACATGGGCACTATACATTGCCATAAAAAATGACCACATACATGTCGTAGCGCCAATAGATGGATTGTGTGTGAAGTTCTTAAACATTATCACACTAAAGAATAAACAAAAATTGACAAAACTTCAAAAATCAGTATGCGCGCAAAATTTTGCAGGAATCGTTTCAATTCGCAGTCCTAAAAACAAATTTTATTCTTTTTCTGGTCACTTTGAAAATCTAATATATTGTCCAAATCCACAATTTTCCATCAACAAACATAGACTTTTGAACCATTTTCTGAAATATGAAACTAGTTCACCTGGTTTACTCTCAGGCAAAGATTTTATAGAGGCGGTTAGACCTTCTTTGTTGTTTTGGAATTGTTGTAAAGAAATCACTTTATTCCTCACAACATTTTCACTGAATGGGACAATCGCCACGTTAACAAAGTCACTTGAAATATCCCATTTACTGGAAGATAAACAAAAATAAATCAAATCGTTGTATTACAATTATGCCAACAATAACATTGAAACATAAAATTAATTCCTATTATTTTGCAAACTGAACGTCATTCGCTGGTATCGTAATTTGATATTATCTACTTATTCATCTTTCTTATTTATATAGTCAGGACAAATTACATAAAATTTTATGTAAATCCAAATTAAAAATGGTAGTCAAAAGTTGAAAATGCAGATCTCGCTTTAAAATAATCGGCGATTCCGAAGTATGTTTACCAAGATGGCGCACAATCTGAACATAATGTGTGTACCAGGTTGGGGTTCAGATTGTGCGTCATCTGCGTTCCTATCGAACATTACTGAACAACATTTTACTTTTGGAAACGCTGAAAAATACGTTCAGCGCATATTTTTTGTTCCTAGGAAAGCTGTTTATTAATTTAATCAGTTCAAGCTTTGTGCCAACCGGGTTGATGGTCGAAACGCGAGAGATGTGCGCAACGGACTCATAGCTTCGAATTTTTTTCTTTGAAAGTGCTCGTAACCTTGCCTTGATAAAATTTATATGATGGATAAAATAAAATTCTCAGTGATTTCACCAAAATGAAGCTGAAATCTTTTTATCTTACTATTGTTCGTAAGAAATCCTTCTTCAGCGACAACGAAGTTCCGTCCAGAGAAGTTGACGAATCAACAACAAACACAACGTCTAAACATCTTCCTGGAAATTAAGTTAATTATAACTATCGAAGTAATTGTAATTAGATCAAAGCGTCGTGCATGATCTGTGGTCATATTCGTTCAATGTGGGATTCTGGGAATCATATATCTGCGAATATGTGGTATAGTAATAATATGATTATCTTATGTTTCATGGAAATACTAGTTGACGGGAATGGAACAATATAAACTATATTCAGTGAAATTGAACATTGCTTCGTATAATATATATTTTGCTGTTCCGACAATGTCTGTACTTTTAGGTTTCGAGTAAGTGTCGCGACTGAAAAACTTAACAATTAAGCTAGGCATCGAGAATATTATTTAGCGATGCGCTTGGCTGTGCGCTAAATGGACATGATTGTCTTGCGGAAATACCAACAAGAACGATGATAACAAGTTCTACAATCACAGCGTTAGATTTATTGCACTGGAATTGAGGATTACACTTCGGTTTTAATACCATGCATGTCACCTAGGCCAGGGTATAATACCAGACCGAAAAAATTCCAGTCGTTCCAAAATAGCAGCCCTTTTATGGAGCTGCTTGTTCGGGGCAAAAGGCGTGGATAATAGTTGTACAGTATAGAAATAATAATAAATGTCCACAAGCTCGTAATTTCCTTCGAAATTGGTCACTTTGTCCATTTTCACCTCACAATGGTTGCCGATACTTTTAAATATGGAATTGAATTTAACAACTGTTTGCTGCCCTACACTTCAGTCATTATATTTACTCAAACAGTCTAGCTTGGTTATTATTTCAATATGCTAATTTCAATGCCACGTGAAATGTAGTTTGATTTGCAACGTACCTGATGCTGAACACAATTGCAATGATATTATCATCAAAACTTCAATCAATCTTCGCATTTCTCTCGTATGTTGATAGTTCAGCTACAGATAACGTTTGAAAAAGACATATAAGCAAATATGTACTTTTTTGCTCCAAGGCATATTATGCTCAATTTTGCATGCCGGAATGTAGAATTCTCCGAGAATTCATTATGATTATTCGTATGTTACCAACAACGCCTTAAATTATAGTATACATTTCTCTATTCACGTTCGGTATATATATTAATATATCTTTATAATTTATCTATGTTTTTATCCACGTTTATTTATTTGTCATGTAATACGCTAAGTTGTGTGGTGAAAGAACTTTACTTTGCGTACTGACGATTAGACCAAGAGCTAATAAAGCCCAATATGACGGCTTATCGAGTAATGGATAGACGATGGTCCTCGATTCATTCCGGAGCAGTCGCTCAGAACCCCAACTAAACTATTCAAGACGATTCGCAAGTTGAGTGATAAATTTTGAGTGTATGCAAGACAAGAGAGCTACGCACAAATATATGGACACGTTAGACCAGAGCGAATCAGTCCTTACCGGTACCTTTGACGCTACCGGTACCCTCAAAAAAGTTCTGAATTTCCAGTAGCAAGAATTTTGCAGAATCAAAACGTACATCCAGTCATGACACTGACTAAAATCCGTGTTCCCATGGATAAAAAATAATACAGCAAAATTTTAGACGAAATATCAAATTTCATAGAATTCACGCAAAATTTTGAAATAAATAAAAGTAATAGCCTTCTAGCGAAAAAATTAATCTTTAACCACTGAAAATTTCAAAGCAATTGGTCCAGTATTCGAAGAGAAAAGCGACTTTTTAAAAACGTGTCAAAGAACAAGAACAACAACATAATATTGAAACGATCGTTATGTCCACTACGTGTCCAACAACAACATAATATTGAAACGATCGTTATGTCCGTTTCGTGTCCGATAATCGAGTCGGCAACCATTCTCACCCGCAGCTTGTTGCCTTTCTTGCTTGCTTACACGCTTGCAATGCCCGATAGCGTGAGGTACAAAGTAGGCCTACTATTTATGGCGCTCCAAAAGTATGTGTACCAATATGAAGGTAACTAATTTCGTTCGCCTACTTTACATCAAGTTGTGTACATGAACTGATGCCTATGGGCAGGGGATATTTACTGGCTAACACAAACATTTCTCGAAATCGTAACACAACTGAAACAAGAAAAATTGGAATAAAATTATGGCATAACCCCAACCTGGTACATATACTACGGGAGTATCATATTTATGCTCATTACTTTAGTAAAATAAAATTTGTTAATTTACCACGAAGCAAAATCTAATATATATATTAAATTAAATTTCGTGAAAAGAGGCGTTTTGAAAAGTCCAGGGCAGCAAAAACTCGCAATTACCAAATATTTTTAATTTTGGTGCCGAGTAACAGGCTGTTAAGGGCTGTTACTATATTCGCCCATGTTTATCTATGAAAAGTGATATATACAGCTAAGAATAACAATACTTTGTAAAATTTTGCGTAAATAAAATACAGACCTCTTGATTGTATATCATCCCGCAGTCCATAATGTCATTTCCTAAGACCGTTTTCCCTCTTGAATACTGTCAAGCATACCGTGGGTATGATTTCTGATGCTATCAATATCATCAATATTCATTCCCCCAAGCTGCAGATCAAAGTAGTTACATATCCTCTGGCATGCATGTTTTTGATGGCTGAAAAACAATTAAAAACGTTTGAATATAATTAATGTTATGAATAGCGTATTTCGTTTGAATATTATATCGTCGCCGGTTGGATATTTAAAACAACAAGTCTAGCACATCACACGGGATGTATTGAATTCATAAAGTATGCAAAACTGAAACGATTATTGTTTTTCAAAATACAAAATCGTTACGAATTTCTTGTTGCTTGCACAGAGCAATGCTATGATAACTCAAGTATTGCATTTTTATATTTCGACCAGTCTGCCATCTTCAATTCTACAATCACAATATTGGCTATTTTACATAAGATTTATTTCCTAACCTAGATATGGGAAACTATCCGTATGAATCTTAATCAAAAGTCAAACAGTAGTATTCTGAGCAAAATCACAATTTAATTTAAACTAGTTAGCTAAAATATAAAAATACTCACTTTCATCATCCAATATACAACTCGCTCCAATACACACAAATAAAATGATCAGGGATTTGAACACTTTTATGCGTTCAGTTTCAGTGTACAAAAGCCTTAGGGCCAGAACAAAATTATGACTTCATATTCGGCACATATAATACAAAAAAAGTTTGATTCCATTCTCTTGTGATAATAAGCTGTATTAAAATTATATGAACGTTAATATCTCAGTTTTGGAATTCTAAATCGGGTCATTCAGGAACAACTACTGCATTACGAATAAATGCCCGAAAACATCACTGATTTCACAATTTTTTTTTAACCGCGCATGTATTCTTGTTCGCGCGATTAGACTCATATATCCGATGACTTTCTGGGATTTTTCACTACAATTCGGGTTTTCTTTTCCTGTAATGTTGCACAGTAAACTGAGATTGCTATATTTTTAGCTGCTAATATATATTCCAGTCGTAATAGTTCATGACCTATTTCAATTTTATTCCGAAATTGACTGATTCGTTTTAAAATTTCAAAATATTTTGCAATTCCTAAAACGATTTAAACAACCAAAAATAGAGGCCTGACCGCATATACAAGTTATTTCCATCAAAACAATATTGCCGAAGAGTATTGCTGAATATTCTTAAACTTGAAATTCATTTTCTCTAATTATCTCATGCCCGTAGTCAAAGATTATTGTGACCATTGTATATTGCTAAGTCTCCATTAATATTTTTCAGTTTCATACTTTGCTATTTTCCAAGTTCATCAATTTCTGCAATCACTTCTTACTGACGTAGTATGTGAACCAAGATAGCGGACACCGGAACGTAGTGTGTGTACCAGGTTTTGGGTTAGGCAATAATTTTATTCCAATTTTTTTTTATTTTAGTTCTATTACAAGTTCTGGGACTAGCCAAGTGACTTCCGTAGTTATTTTACCTGAAATTATGGCTTAACTCTAACCCGGTACACAGACTACGTTCCGGTGTCCGCCATCCTAGTACACATACTACGGGAGTACCTTAATTTTACCTGGAATATTTTTTAAATTGTTTTCCGATAAGTCAAGGCGCCCCCTACCACCACTGGAATTGTTGAAGTTTTAAATCCCCGTACCTTGTGCATATCAATTTTATCATTATTGTTAATATTATTACTCATTATTAAATTCGTGGAGTGGGAACAATTTTATGTAGGCTATTTCAGTGACGTGGCCCGCAAAATTCTTATGCCCAGTAGGCTACTTTGAATGAGGTAAATACCTCAGAATAAGCTTTTTCATGAAGTGGAATATAATTAGACGTAAACATTAATGGAGAGCGGTGCAAGAGTCACTCGCCTCCTCTCCAACATTATGCACAGTGACATTTCAGTCATTGTAAGCTTAGAAACAGGAGTATCAGCTACATTTTAATCGTTGATAATGTCGCGGAGATGAGGAAGGAACTCAAGCTTGTGATAAAACCCATCCAATAATAATGATACGTTCGGATATTGGCAAGAATTGATCTCAGTTGTCATCATAACATTTATAAGAAGTGAAGACCTGAATTTAAGTCAGGAATAGTGTTGACCACAGATAATTCAAACTGACGAAAAATCCTGGTTTTTCATGTTTGTAACGTTAACTGAATAATATACAGTACTAGCATGAAAGCAGAGTTTTGCGAACTCGTTGACTTCTTACTCGCTGTATTGTAACGTGGGGCGCGTGGTATTCGATGTATTTATATAAGTATGTATGAAAATTGGAGGCGAATCCGAAAGAAAAAATGCAACAGCCATTATAAGTTTATTTCGACTCCATAATCAGCAGTAGGCGATAAAATAATAGATAAAAATAAAATAACTGACTATAGAATCGGGAGAGCAAACAAAACCTAAGGACGGTTTGAAGCGTACAAATTTTAGATGGAAAGGTATTAATAAAAGAGGTAGTACGTGTTCGCTCACCTAAATGTATGAATCCTACAATCAATTTGCATAAATTATATTATAGTCTGTTATGCTAATTAGGGAGTCTAAATAAACCAATACTTGAATATAATGAACGTGAAGTGGTGCCGTCGTCGTGAAGATACATACTCTTGAGATAACCGGACTTTTTATTTGTTGGTAAAAAATGAAAACTTGACTCCATACACAACCTAGAACCATCACATTTTAACAAAAAATCCTATAGAACACATTCGATTCATTTACTTGGAAAATATGTCACAAATCAAGACAAAAATATCTTAGTACTGTGTCAATGGATGTTTTTAAATTCGATTGATTGTCATTATTTTTCACACTGTAACCAGGTAGGTCAAAGACTTTAGTTGGTATCAGCTCCGCACTAAGATAAAGATGACCAAACTTTTCATATTTGATGGCTGGGGAGAGGGAACAGTTTCCAGTTGTCGAACAAGATCGGGTTTGAGCAGTGATCATTTGACCACTTCAAATACAATTTCTTCCCAACTAATGGCATACAAAAAATAAACACTGTGCAAATTATTTCAACATATTCTGAGGAAGTGTAGTAATAAACTTTTAGAAAAACTGCATTGTTTCAGCATGTTTTTATCTGTTCTTATAGATCAAAAACTTTTTTTAATAAAGATAATCAATGATTCCTAAAATAAGTCTGTTTATCGAATTTGGACGAATCATTCAGTGTTAGTCCTTTGTGGTAATGTTGAACTTCAAATTCTGAATTTTTAGTGCCGCTGTGAGGAAATTGAATATGGTGTTAAAAAAACTTGATTTTAGAAAATTTCAATCCATATGAAAAAGTCCAAATTACGAAATGTATTTTTTCCCCAACCCTGTAGGTTGCCAAGAAGTACATGCCAGTCCAAACTTACATAAGCTGTCACTATGACAACATGGTGAAATATTTAATGTGACATAGTTTCTGATTGGTCTTCGTTTTCTGAATGTTTTTCATCAGATTTCTGTTGTTGGTTTTCAGAGTGTTGTTCGTCGCAGTTTTCGTTTTCAAGTATTTCAACAGAGTCAGCTAGAACAATTTCACTTTTTCCAGAGAATAATCTCCCCGACTTTTCTTTGACGCTTCTTCTAACTTCAAGTTCTCCTGTAACACGCACTCTCATGCCAGCTTTGATTGATTTTAGTTCATCCATAACTTTTCGATTTTTCCCAGTGAGACTGATATTATTTGTAATTTTATGGCTCAATTCAATTTTAAACAACTCATGTTCACTGTAGTCACGACTTGCTATTCCACACAATACAACTTCATTTATCGGTTCTGGCCATGCTTGCTTTGTTTCTGCAATGTCTTCATTGTAAAATCTTCTATTTGTAGCCACGAGGCTTCCAAACTGATTTTGATTGTACCGTATCAGAGTACGACTCAGGTGCCGCAAAGCTGATGACATGATTTGAAGGAATTATTGGATATAAAACACTAGAAAATAAGAAAAAAAATTGATTAGAAAATTGCGACTGCATATAAAAGGACAGAAAATATTTTAAAATAATATTAATGTCAGAATCAATTAAAAAGTAACAGAAGTTGAGTCGCCCTATACGAAGGAGCCAGTAATTCATCTTTAATCAATTAAAAGCTATGTTAGATGAAGTCATTTTTAATTAGGGTTCAGATAATCATTACAATGGAATTTGGCAAACTTACAACAGACACAGTCAATGAATCAAAATCCGGAATTCTAAATATAGCTTCAAGTACATTTCAGACAGTTGCAGAAAAAAATTTGAGATAGGCTATCTATTTTCACAAAGATGTAAAAATATAATCATGAAGATAATGGACTTGTCTCTTTTTTGTTAAACAATAACACTTCCCAACATTTGTCGTTTTCAAACATAGGTTAAAATATTGACTGTGTGTGTACAGCTGAGGAGAATCTTGAGTTTTTAATCTCCCCCCAATAGATATCGACAGTTTTTTATTTGACACTCGATTCGGACCAAAAATGTCAACATAACGGTAATTTCTAGTCCGTCTCGGTATCAGAGTAAGTTTGGCCATTCTTGGTCCAAATTGCATTCTATCGTAATTACCATTTTGAGTATGTATTATGCCTTTTCTGTGTGGAAAATTAATTCGAATCCTGGAAGTAAGAGCATCGCCAAAAATCAAAAATAAAGCTTCACAAATGCCATACAATTCGCCTGTGAGACTATGACCGTTCTTTAAGTCTGTTATCATTTTTTCTATGGCTTGCAAGATCACACCAACAACTTTATATGCATCTTCTTTTAGTTGCAAATTATTAGAGTCTGTTATTTCTTCAATAATTTTCAAGGAGTTTGTATAGTAATTCAAAACACTTGGGCACAACAATGTCTTAATTGCAGATACTCCAAGTGAGTTAATTGTAACAACCGCACCATAATGAGAACATAGCGGCTTTGTAGGATCAAGAAGAACACTTTTGACAGAGTCAGTAATATAATCTGCAACCTCCGAACTTTGAGAGCCATATTTCTGAACAATGAAAGCAAGTAGTCTGCCTCCATAATCCCTGAGTTTCCAATGATCATTTAATGGGTTGATGGAAGCAGTCAGAGATTCTAATACACAATAAAGGACAGATGACGTTAAAGGTTTTAAATAGCCAATAAGGTTAATGAAAGGATTAGATGCCAGAGCTGAAGCAGTCTGCAATAAATTAGATAATTGCTCTAAATCGTGACTGACTGCTTTCACATTTGATATAAAGGTTACAAAATATGGTAAAAGAGGAAAAATTTTCGAGCTTTTCCGCAGATCACTTAAACTCTCGTGTTGAAGTTCTTTGTCTTCCCCCAAAATACAAGTCACAATATAATTGAAGTAATCCATTAACACAGAAGGTAACTCTGAAGAGCTTTCCTGTGAAGTTTGGCCATCAAGAAGAAACCATTTTGATGATAATTCTGGACTGGCAGTACTTTCTTCTACATTCATCACATCACTTTCCTCCTGTCCAGCAACTTTCGAAGTTTCAAGATTTATGACGTCATCTTTAATGCAATAGATATCACCCTCCTCCATATATTCATACTCTACTGATTGACTATGGTCTTCTCCAACAGTAGGAGGAATGTTAGCAATTTTCAACGCTTTCGAAACATCTTTTACCTGTAAAAAATGATGAGAAAAATAATATTCAAATAGTCACTTATAATCGAGTGTTCTGTAATGCTGATATCTAACAGAATGATTTCAATGGAGAAAGTAATATCTGGAGCAAGAATATACTGATAATGCACACCCATGCAAAGAACTATACAGGTTTTATGAAACTGTGGAACTAGCATTTGTTTTATAGCCAATATAGGGTAGGATTTACATATTTATCCCGGGGGAGAGGAAAGTTGATAAGAAGCCTCAATCATATGGCGAACCACGGCCTCTCGTTCGGTTACCAGTCTAGGTCGGTTATGGGATTAGTTAGCCAGTTATTTGTGTTTTCGGAAGCATGGACTTGATGGTGGAGGAAGCTGTAACCGACGAGCGGTTACGTGAACCACCCTACGACGGCGAGGAGTCCAGCAATCCTCTCGCACATGATCATCCCCGCATGAGATTCGAACCTGCAAACCCACGAAGGGTACCGTAATCAGAGATGCGGTGGGGAGCGTATTCTTAACGCTTACCACGATGCGCCACACCGCCGAGCCAAGACGTTTCCGGTACCAGTAGGCCTACCGGTACTGAAATAGCCAAAAACATAAAAATACTGCATGGACAATCACACCTCGTTATATAGAATATGATATTAAAATGCTAGGTCGTCAAATTTTAATGAAAATCTGTCTGTAAAGTCATGGTTACCTGGAGACGATTTCGTCGGGATCGTTTCATAAACTGAGCTGCAATGTTGACGATTTCTCTGATTCGATAACTGGCATCTTCAGCGAGGGCTTCGGTAATTTCTGTCTCTAGCGTATCAATTCCATTAGCTTCTGCACATCTTTGAATAGATATTGGCAACAAAACAGCGAACTTTTTCTCTTCAGACATTGCTCACGAACGATCGCCCACGCCTCGGCGTCAACACAAGGCCCATGCGATTTGACCTCTGGCAGTCTGTGAGGCTGAAGCAGAAAATCTAAACTCCTCTCTGTCGGGAAAATATAAGCATCTGTCAAGAAAAATAAAATTAATTAGATTTAGTTTAAAAAGTATTTAATTTCTGAAGACAAACTGACTGTGAATGCTTTCTCGACTCTTCACCCCGTGAAAACTATTTCTATAATTAAGCATTGCAAAATTTGCAATGCCTATTACTGTATTAGCATAATTAACTGAATATTTAGTCAATATTCAATTAGGATAGGATTAACATATTTATCCAGAGGGAGAGGAAAATTGATAAGATGGCCCAGTCATGTATGTATGTATGTATGTTTATTCGTCTCGTAAAAGCAATATAAAAGAGTAAGTACTTATAAATACTGAAGACGGGATGTATGCACAAGACCATATTGGCCTAAAACACAGGTGTGCGGCATACACCCCTTTGATTTATATAAATTATAATAGGGTAAATCAAATATGTACAATATGGTCCTTTATACAGGCAGTTGTGCGAGGAGGGTGGGTGGATGCGGTAACAGGGATATGGGTGGAGTGTACAAAACTGTTTGTACAAAGGAGTTTGTTAGACAAAACAACATCTATAAATAGAGACACAACACAACATGAAACACAATGCATATGAATATAGTAATGAAAATTTTTTTTTAAAAAAAAAAAAATTAAGAATTTGGATGAATGTACAATACCATTGAGTGATGATACCACATACTATAAAACGCGGGAATGGTCAAGTTTAAAGGGTGTGTACATATATGGTATGCACCACTCAAGGGCGATATGGCATATGGGTCATATGGCGAACCACAGCCATGATTTGGATAGAAAATAACAATTCGACAAATTCATTGGGATAAAACATTCAATATTTAACTGCAATCGACGAGAGACCGAAATCGGTGTAGATCACCGTGTGCGGTGCAGTCGACCCCCCTTTCTTCCTGAATCACAAAATTAATCCACGACAACGATAATAATTTTTTTGCCTAGAGTTGTAAATTCGCTGAAAGTTATTATACGTTCATCGGCGGCATGATGCTAAATTTCAATAAAGGAGTCGATTGGCGACCCAAATATTTTGATTGAGAAGCTTCAATATAAAACACTAATAAAAATAGGGCCCCGCGACAGATTGAAAACGCTTCTCTAAACATTGTAGGCTAAATCGCAAAGATACGTTTCGGTACATGGCAAATATAAGTTTCGGCAGCGTTGGGAACCACAACGTTTCTAAAATCGAAACACAGTCAATTCCTGCGCGGAATTTACCTTTTTATTCATTGATTCAAATTGCCGTCGAAATTTTCGTGTTAATATTATACAAGGTTGGAAACGCGACTTTTTCCCAAGTCGTGGTGATATATAAGATAAAATTAAACTAAAGTATTTTCAAACAATTTTTATTGTAATAAGATAATTTCACTCCGTGAGCTTTTATAGCAGACTTGGGGATTTTCTAACGGTTTTATCTAAAAATAATCTGAGTGGCATCATTGCAATAGAGCGGAGTCAGTGTTACAACTACAGATCAGATTTGTCAAATTCTCAAAATACGTATCAAAACTAGATATAATAAAGTTTACCACACATTTTTATGACCGCGGATTGCCATGCATTTATTTTGTTGACGCAACTACAGGTTTAATTGAGACAAGTATATTAATAAAGCACGACATTATTAAATATGTCCATATCGGTAATGGATTGATTACTTCACCACACAACAGAAAAATCATTATTATCCGTCGAAAAAGTCGTTCGGCAGGGATTTCGAGGCGATGAATATGTATTTTTGATTTATCGAAACTAAATACAATTAGCATGTTTATTCATATTTTTACATCAACAGATTGAGTGGTTAGACCAGTAATGTTTATATTTTGACGCAAGAAGACACAACCGCGAGTTACGTTGGACACAATTACATGAATATAGAAGAAAATTTTGGATCATCGTATGTTGTCATGAATTGAATATTCTCCGGGACAGAAATCGGTATACGCTAAAAAAATATAAGGGAATAAAATTTTTGATTTTGAAATCCCCGCTTTCTGAAAATCCTGGCTACGCGCCTGGCTTACTGGGTACCTCACAGAATCCAAAATTTCCATCGTTTCACCGTTAGCTACATGTAACAAAAACGACGAAATAAAGGCGTTCCCGTAGTATGTGCACCAAGATGGCGGAAACCGGAACGTAGTATATGTAGGCTACCAGGTTAAGGCATAATTTCGTTCCAATTTTCTTCTTTTTAGTCCGATTACGAGTTTTTGAGGACTAGCCATATGATCCCCGTAGTATTTGTACTTGAAATTATGGTGTGTTTCGGTGCGGAGAAGAGCGCAGAAAAGACGGGATCATTGCATCTGTTGGAATGGTGGTCGTTTGTGGAAATTCGATATTAATGTTGGAAGCATTGGAACGGATACAAAGATTTTAAATTGAACTAATCGAAAACGACAAAAGAACCCGATAACCCATTCCATGTTTGTGCATAGACTACAGCGGTTAAGTTTCTCACCCTACTTATTTCATAATATATATACCCTGCATTTATATGAGAATAATTTTTTTTATATAAAAATTCGCGTTTTATTTATTTTATAATTTAGCCTTTTTCAAATTATGATAAATAAAAATAGAAAAAGTTCCATATCGTTGACTCCGGGCACTTCTTGATGTTAGACCCGCGATTTTCAAAACAATCTGATTATGAATTAGATTCATTGCTAAACTCTGTTCGTGGAAGTTGGTTCCAATGCGGTTTGTATTTCAGAATTGCATTTTAACTGAATTATTGTACAGTGGCATTTTTCTGGTGCTGAGGTAAACGTGGATATATGTAATTTAGTAATCTGTGAGCGTTTTGGATGCCTTAACTTACCGTATAACACTGTCAGAACGCCAGCCCACACTCGTGTGGTGTGACGCTATCCCACACTCGTAGGATGCCAGCCCACATCGTTTTTGACAGGCCATACTAGGGGTAACTGGTCCGTGCTTGGTATTGCATTTGCGCTGTGTATATCCAGATATCCAATATGGTCTCTATATTGTCATAGCCACTAAGTTTTTATGTATTAACGTTTATAAAGTGGTAAAATAGTTGGTTAACCCCTTGACGTCAGGCTGAGTGTGGGCTGAGCGAGTGTGGGCTGGGGTAACTTTGGTCTTTTTATGGCAGTGTTCGAAACAAATTCTTATTTAAAACGATATCTTACTCTAAACTAACAGTATAACAATTCCAGAAGTGGCTAAATACATACCGGTATAAGATTTTATAGACTGCATTGAGTTTGTTGTTTTTGCAATTGAACTGATAGGAAGCACTGAAAGAAGCAAAATCAATCAGAAGCATGGACCATTCGAAATACTACAAACACAGTGGACAGCGAAGACCTGGTAAGACTAAACATTTACCATACCAGCATACACCAGTCTGCCAGTAGGCCTACACAGTGTGTCTGACTTCCACATATACTAATATTAGTAGACTAAGATCATTACTGCAGTACTGTATTATAATTCCAATTCCCAAAGTCTGAAAGTGATTGATGGAAGTACAGTTCCCATTTTTTGCTTTTATAGAAGATAGAAAGAAGGACAAGATTAAAAGAAGATCACTTGCACAACGAGAGAACAGACAGAAAATTTTACAACGAACTGATTTGTCTCCTCTTAAAGAGAAAAATAACATCGATGAACAACCAAGTAAGAGGCTTAGGCCAGGGGTTCTCAAACTTTTGGTGTTGCGGAGCCCTTGAAAAGGTTGATTAATATTCACGGAGCCCCGAAATAAATGTTAAAATTGTTACTTTCAGATTAATATTCCTGAGCAAGTTAAAAGTACTTTTACCTAATTTAAATGCTGAACTTTTTTTAATAGGGTTAATATAAGTCATAAATAAATCTAAATTTTTAACATAAATTATATAGACTGAAGCTGTAAATTTGACACTTGACAAACATATTAATAAATTAGGGGTCGAATCTTTTCCCTTTTGACATTTTTAGAAGACTTGAAAGGCCGCTAATAACGTGCGCCATTGCATTTTGTTACAATCGCCGAATTTTTTTGTCAGTATGGCGTGTTTTTGAACCTTTAAACCTCATTACGCCGGTGTTTATTCTCCCTAAATCAAAAATTTCCCTCGGCATATAAATGTAATGTTACACAATGACGACGTTAATTGCTTTTTTGTTCTCGTGGGGAATTATGAGTTCAATGTGAAAAACATGTTACCATATTATAGTCATCGGCGACGACATGCTAATATAATAATAATCAATAAAGAGGTAAATCCGCAACTCAAATTTTTAAATTGAAAAGCAGCATTCTAAAATATTAAAAATAAAACTTAAAATGGAAGATTTGGTTTGGTTTGGTTTCAGCAGTCTCACCTCAGTATGAAAACGCTTTTACAGACATTGTAAATCACAAAATTTGGTGTTATGTTAGGTTTTCTTCATAGTAACTGCGTAATCGAAACACAGTCAATTGTGCGCGCTATGTAGCCTACCTTTTTCTCATTCTGAAACTACCGACGGAGCCGCACGCATTCAATTGTGCGCGCGATCTGCGATGTACCTTTTTTTATTCTGAAACTACCAATGGAGCCGAATGCAATAAAATAAATTTCAATTGTTCGTATTTTGCCCACACATTGTGATTTTTAAACCGCGATACCTGCTTAAAAATAATAAAAGTGCGAAAGAACAAATCAAGTTTGACAAATCCCAAGATCGCAAAAATACGACTCCAATTTATTTATAGTTGGCAGTTTATCACATATTTTATGTTGTTTTAGAATAGTAATCTTTTATTTTAGGAATCCTATTGCTATTAGTAATCTCGAATCAAACGTGAGTAACGATGAGCACAATTACATTATAATGACGAGACACATCAAATGCCCGCATCGGTCATGGATTGAATACTTTACGCAACAGAAATCTCGTTATCCCCTTTTTTAATCGTGAAGAATGTTGCGCGGAAATTTCCGATTCCAATTTTAAACCCCCTCTTAAGAATCCTGGCCGCGCTCCTGCTTATAAATGATGTCATTTTTTAATTCCGCCTCTTTGCCATATTTCGAGGGTATATTGTTGTCAGATTTTATCAAAGCTGTTGCTTCTTTGAACAGTTACAAAAGTAGTCAGTAATTTGAAGAGTAATCGAATAACTCGCGGAGCCCCTGGGTTTCTCTCGCTGAGCCCCTGGGTTTCTCTCACGGAGCCCCTGGGTTTCTCTCGCGGATCCCATTATGATCAAACAGTTGATTTGTGTCCCCCTAAAACTGCCCTGACAATAGTTCGATTTGATTTTTATGCGCTATGGTGTTTTTTCCCTGATAATTTGGCGCACTAGCAAAAAGTTTTGGAATCACTGTGTTCTTGGATCCCAGTACATATGCAGAGATGAATACCTTCAGAATAATACTGAAACTACGAATGGAATTATTTCATTCACAAAAAAAAAAGATTTTATAGTAGGCTAATCAATAACTTTTTTTAATGAGATTATTTTTCCTATATTTTTTTACTATGATTTTTTTCTAGAAAACCGTAAACAAATGCTAGAAGACTGGAAAAAAGAAAGAAAAAGGAAAAAATTTGACTTGAAGAAAAAAGAAAAACAAACTATATTTAAAGTATCTTCGACAATAAAATACGAGGATAATTGGTACGCAAGAACCTCTAACGTAAGTTGTGTATTGATATTTACTCAAGGCATAATCAATATTCGTAACTAAATGAAATTAGGAGTTACAGTTACAGCTGATTTCAAATTGTATCGAACTTCTCTATAATCTATACATTTTATTCCAGGCTGCAACATCCAGCTCTAAATCCAGCTCTACAGAAATAAAGCCATCAAAAGCACCAGAAAAAGTAACACGATTGTTGTTGTCTTCGACTTTTTTTGATTTATGTTGTAGAGCTGTTTGTTCAACTGTGCTAAAAATCTGGTTTTGATCCTGAAAAGATCTCATTATTCGAAAAATTGCAACTATGTCCTTGACTATAGGCCTTATTCATGGCAAAGATAAAAAACATGCCATAAACTATAGTGTAACTGAAGTTTAATAGTTATTCTCGCATACTGTGCAAGTCCTAATTCTAAACATCGTAATTTGAATTACTTTTTTTGTTTAAATTTTCATTCCACTCAGTAAGGTAACATCACAATTATCATCACATTCCCCGAGTCTTTTTTAAAAAATAATAAACTTTTGCAAGAAAAACAAAACAGTATTCAACTACCGGTACACATACGAACTACAAGATCACAAACTCGCAAGGTTTGAAGATTTTTCGATTTGCTTTTCCATTTTTAGCTTTCTGCTCGATAATAATGTCATTAGTTCATTAATTGGAAATTCTTTCAGCACTGGAAAATAGCTTGGCTATCTTAGCTAGCTTAGAAAATAAAATAGATATTGTTTTTATGTAATATATTGATAAAAAAACATGAAAATGTAAACACAAGTGCGTGACGCGCGCATTGAACTAAATGCCTGTGGCCTAGCGATTGTTGTGATAAACCTGACATGGCCAAACTACGGCCCGTTGGGTAATTCAATCTGTTCTGCCTGATGCTGCCACAACCAAATTAAAACCACATTTTGATGTTTTAGCTAAAAAATAGCTGAAGTTATTTGTTGAGATTGCAATCAAATTTAGTTTTTGCACTAAGTTTATTGTTTTCCACTTTTAATTTTGTAACACTGTAAATATTGTTCATAAAATGTAACTTTTTATGTCACGCTTACGTGGCCCGCCAGTCTTAAGGGGTGAAATTTTTGGCCCCTGGTACAAAAACCTTACTCACCCCTGTCTTGAACTTAAATGTGTCATCGTCGAAAGTTACATATCTTGGGTTCAAACTCATGACTATCATCTTACCTTGTGTGTAATAAATTGGGCAAGCCGAACCAGAATAATTTTGATCCTTTCAAATTAATAGCTCCATATCCGTAATGTAGTTAGATGTTATAGGATGCAGTGGTTTGCCACATGATCTTGCCGTCTTATTGACTTTCCTCTCCTTGAGATAAATTAGAAAATTTCTCTCTAAATTACACAAATGAATTCATTTTTCAGGCTGCAATCACAAAGAAGAAAACAATGAACGACAAAAAGTTGTAAAACCTGAAAAAAGTACAAAAGCTGAATCAGCGGAAGAAATTGATGCTGATGTAAGATCATTCTAATCATTCTGAGTTTAGCTTGCATTTTTATTAGTATTCTTTTAATTTTTTTTTCATTGCAACACTGCTGGCGTTATTTTATCCAAAGTGTGTGTACCAATATAAGGTAGCTAAATTTTGTTCGCCTACTTTACATCAAGTTGTGTAAATGGACTGAAACCTATGGCAGGGTGTATATTCACTTGGCTGACACAGACAGTCCCCGAACTCGTAACAGAACTAAAATAGGAAAATGGAAATAAAACTTTGCCCTATTCCTAACCTGGTGGACACACACTGCGGGAAATTCGAACACATTCAAAAATGGATATATTCGATAAACTAATTCTCAATTTTAGGGATAATTTATATAAAAATTTATCATTTTTAGCATCTATCATAATATCTAATTCACAAAATAATAAATATAGGACTTCACTCAACTTCTAAGACTGAAAATAGAATTCAATCAGAAAAAAAATGTTTTCTTGAACTTTCAAAATTACTGAATTCAGTGATTTGTGCAAATTCCAATGTTGAATATGTGCTTAAATAGTATTTAAACATGTATTAGGTATGGCAAATAATTTCGTATTATCGACAATGTCTTGTTTACTCTAAAGTTTTGATCTTTGATACTGATATGATAACAACTTTGGGCGCTTCGGAAGTATGTGTACCAATATGGAGGTAACTAATTTTGTTTGCCTATTTTACATCAAGTTGTGTGGAGGGACTGAAACATATGGCCTAACCCTAACCTGGTTTGGTACAAGACAATTAAGGAGTTGAGATTTTAGTTTTTTTCATATTACTATACATTTTTATGGTTCTATAACGTTTAGTCTACGAACTTTATAAATACAATGCCTTTCCTATACAGGATGCAAAGCTTGCTTCAAATGTGAATGGGGCAGATGAAGTCCAACCTGATACTGGTGGAAATTTGAAGGTAATATATTCAGATTTTTGATTTCTTCTAATCATTAGAATTTAATGTATTCCAGTTCATTCATACATGGATGTTTACATAATGTGATTAGGCCAGCTAGAATACTGTTAGGAATGATTACTATCGTAGAGTGATTTGCGTAACCACTAGCCAGTTAAATCAAGGATGGCCAAAACCGAATAATCTGCTATTCTGAAATCATTTTTCACTCATATCTTTGAACATGGAATATCAATGGATATAGTCAATAACTCGACTACAGTCCACATTGCATGGAGGAAACTTTCTAAGGGTGATTATCTAGTACCCATTGTTACCCATGTACATTATTCTCCCATCTTTAATTTTGTAAATATAGGAAACGAATTTTCAACTTTCCCATGAAGAGACGCACAATGAAAAGCCATCGGAAAATAATCAAATTGTTCGGAACAGACCCCAGTCAGGAAGCGACGATAAATTTTCAGAATCTTTTGCTCCAGTGAACCATGTTTTTAAAGCACCAGCTGGATTGAAAAATATGACTTTCTCTGCTGTGCTGCCTAATTCCAACGAATCCTTTGTATTTTCTGCAAATGGAGGATCGATGAATTTTTCCAGGTAATAATATTAATAACAGGGCTGAGAATTTCAGGGAAAACACTTTAATCGTTAACCGAGTAAAATTAAACGGTTAACCGCATCTTGACGTTTCACATAATAATTTATAATTTTAGTTGTTACGTCACAAAGCAATTTCGCGTGATCTTATGGCAGTATCGTTCAAAATTATTCAAGAATTGAGATAGTTTTATGATTGCTCTGCTGCAAGAGATATGCAGCATGGTTTGGATATATGGAAGTATTTTAATAAAACCCGATTCCGTTATCAAATGTCTTTTACGTGACAAATTTTCAGTGTTTGATTTGCAAATTCTACTTTGAGATATAAAAAAAAAACAGCATCAACTACACACTTGTTGGTTGACATTGAATATACGATTTCGAAATAAAATCGTGAACAATTATTTCGATCGATTATCATAATTAATTATTACCAAATTTTAATAATCAGTGATCTTGGTACTTCAAATGTTTTTCACATTTATTGGGTCTTCACCAATACAGTTAGTGATATTCTTTTGAATTGAATGCCACGGGAGATGAATTTGCGATGGAGTAGGAAATCATTTTTGAAAGAATTGTACATTATAATGATGATTTGTACTTGAGATGTAAGTTAACGGTTAAAATAAATCGTAACCGGTAACCATCTAAAATCGGTTAACCGGTTAGCCATTCCCAGTCCTAATTAATCGACATTGCTGAAACTATCTAAAAACTATTTTATTAATTGGGTTATCATATTCAGCGTTATTTTACACTGCTCAATTTTGGGTCCTAATATATTGTGTTAAGTTAACACCTATGACTATGAGTTAGCATTGATAATGGCGCTTTTTTATAATGTTATTCATATATATCTGAATATGATTCATTTTGTTGAAATTAAATATGTTTCTATCTATAATCATTCTTGGGAAGTGGGTGGGTGAGACAGAATGCCAGAGTTTAATCAACAGTGTTTTGCTCTTAGCAATGCATAATTTTTGTCTCTTAAGCACAAGGTTGTTTCGAATTGTATCAGCATAAACCTCTTTTTAAAATAATGACTGCACTCAAGTCTAAATGGATAATTTTATCTTATTAACAGTTCTACACCTTTTGCCTCAAACCAAGTAAAAAGAAGAAAACCTGGAAAAGCTCCTATGATCATATCATCGGCGAGTGGTAAGTTCCATTGCTTATTCACGTTGACATTGTTGAAAATTATATCATTGTATTACAGATATATCTGAGTGTGGTCTGTATTTTTAGATAATTTTTTGGTGGAAAATATATCATTTTTATCTAATCGCTTCCACATTTTCAATGGTTAGAAATGAAAGCCTGTCATAGGAAGCTTTATATTAGGATTTAGGATAGAATTTTTATGTATATTCCGTGGAGAGAAAAATCTATAATGATAATCATAACAAACCGCACTCTCTCTCTTGTTCGCTTACCATGTCAGGTATAAGAATAATATTCGTTCAGATGAATGGACTTTATGGGGTACTCCTGAAGTATGCGTACCAAGATGGGGGACACGGGAACGTAGCATGTGTACCAGGTTATGGTTAGGCCATAATTTTAGGTACAAATACTACGGGAGTCAATTGGGCAGTCCCCAAACTCGTAATAGAACTAAAGTAAGGAAAAATGGAAGAAAATTATGCCCCAAGCCTAACCCTTACCTGGTACACATACTATGTTCCAGTGTCTGCCATCTTGTTTCACATAGTTTGAGAGCGCCCTTTGAAGTTGCGGAAGTCATAATTGACCAACAATTAACGTGAACCATCCTATGACAGAGAGGAACCAGGTGATTTGAATCTGTGATCACCCCTGGGTATTCTAATGTGCTATGACATATGTTTTCAAAACTAACTCGTTGCCCCAACCACTAGGTTTGTGGGATCCCGGGGACCCCTTGATTTATTCTAAATTTTGGTGATTTCAAAAAACTGTGTCGAACAATTTCAGCTTGCGCTCAAATAATTTCATCCCATTATTCCTTGTAGTTGGGTCACATCATCGCCAGTCACATAGTGTTATGAATTTTGAATTTGTCTTCTGTCTTTTTTTTTTTCAAAATGACACAAGTGGCCAGAAAATGGACAAAATGGCCAGACACAAGTAACTGGGTGAAACAGCGGGCTGCACTTTTTTTTAACAAAAGCTTTTTAAAAGTTGCAGGCACAAAAATTTTGGTTATTTATCTTATGACACACGTTGTTCACTTTGCAAAAGCATAAATTTAACTCTGGTATTGACTTTGCAACGCAAAGAGATTGGGATTACGCGCATGTTTCGCGGGCCACTCACCATTCAAAATTGGCACTTGGGCTGCATAATTTTTCTTTGCGGGCCGCAGTTTGCGCACCACGGTTTTAAATCATGGCCCCCACCTTTTACATTACAAATTGTTTAATGTTGGGATAATGTTCCTTGTTATAGAGTCATCTTCTGATGAAAACACTGATCAAACAACAATTAAAGTTGCTAAAAAAGAAGAGAAAACTAGCGAAGAGAGAGAAAAAGGTAAAGAACTAATGATTCTTGTTTATTCATAATAAGGGAGATGTTGCATCCAACTTTTATCCACATCTCTTTCTATCGCTAAAACACTCTGTTATTCATTTGCTTTGTAAATCGAGGGTTACAAGACAAAATATCATATGTTGAAATTTGATAAATTCGAAACAGTATTGATATTTGCCATTTCCTGTGAATATGACCAGGGGCGGACACTTTCCATAATTTTGGGGGGGGGGGGGCGAACTTGGATCACCTACCGAAAATTGAAAATTGTTTCTAACAATTTTTGATCTAATTAATTTTTTAGCGATAATAATTAATTGTTGTTTGCCTCTTTCATTCTCTCGCAAGTGCCAACAATAACACTATTGAAAGAGTTTGACAATGAAAAAACCATATTAAATTGTACAAAAATGAAGTAGTTGTGCAAAACCGCGGCGCGTGATCGGCGGTGCGTTTGAAGACGGAGTATTACCCTTGCGGGCGCGCATGTTTCACGAAAAAATGTGAGGTGCTCCGAAGGCGCTCTAGTCCACATAATTGTAAGAAAACAGTAATGTATCTTTTGCTTCACCAAGAAATACCACCTGTACGAGAGATTAGGGTTAGCCTATAATTTTATTCCGATTTCCCTTAATTTAGTTCTATTACGAGTTGTAATATGCATAATTTTGACTTGCTGTAATCGCCCTTTATAGTGTTTTTCATTAAGCATTGTCACTGCGAACAGAACACTATATAGACGGCCATTGATACATATGGATCATCTACTAATTTTGAATTACTGCAATTATTTGGCTCTACATTGCCAATTTGGCGCTCCAGTCTTATAGTCAGGGGGTATATTCATTTGGCTAACACAGTCAGTTCCCGAACTCGTAATAGAACTAAATTAAGGGAAATCTGAATAAAATTATGGGCTAACCCTAATCTCTCGTACAGGTGGTAAGAATGTATCTTTTGCTTCACCAAGAAATAAAAAACGAAAAGCAAGATTTAATATTGAAGATTCAGATGATGAAAAGGATGTAAAGCAAGCAACACCAATTGGGAGTCAACCTAGAAAGAGAGTGATGAGGAAAACTCCATTACCAGGTGCTCGACCAGACTCGGGTGAGACTTGCTAATAGGACATAGTTTTCATATTTATCTTGGAAAAGCTGGAGGCTGATTAGACAGCTTAATCATATGACATACCACTGCATCTCGACTGGTTACCAGTCAGTCCATGTTGATAATGGGATTAATTCACCAGCCATTTGGTTCAGGGGTTCCCAACCTTTCTAACCTGGCGGACCAGTAAAATTAGATAAATATACTCGCGGACCGGCAAAATATTAAAATGGCTGTAACAGAAAAGAATAACATATATTTGCATAATATAATGCAATGTCGGGCACTCAATATGCTTCTAGACAAAAAAAAGCACACTTAAAAACATTTCACACGGAGAAAAACTATCAAGTAATGTGCAGACCAAAAATTAAAATTGGGTGAAACATAAAATAATACCATATATTTGCGTAATGAAATGCAGTGCTGGGCACCCATTATGCGTAAGAAAGGCACGCATAAAATATCTCACATTAAAAACAGGTACATGACAAATCATGTACAAACACAATTAACTCCTGTGAGAATTTTGCTGCTGTTTCGTTTCGAATATAAGATTACAAACGAGGCCTCAAAGAAGTTTTTGCAACACGTAGCTCTCCAGCCACGTGCAGCCGATTTCTTTGCTTCGTTTTAATTGAATCTAGTGATAAAAATGTTTTTTCGCAATGAGTTTTCGCAACAGTTTGATTGCTCGATTACTTGGCGATGAGTATTCGTTATCAAGAGATATCTAAAATTGTGATAAGTAATTCTTTTTTAATCTGGAGTCCAGATTCTGGACTGTAAAGTAGAATCGCCATTTTAATCAAGTCTTTTCTCATTCATTGGGTTCATCATATTAATCCCTCTGCAGTTGATCGACACCTCAAACGAAATGAATATGCATTACAATGACAAAGTCGTCGGTAACTTGGCAACAGGCTTAAAATTCTACTGGAGTCTGGAAAAGATCTCTGCGGCCCATGCTTTTTTGCACGTCTCGTGACCACCTGTGGGGTCGCAACAAGTTAATATCTTACTGGAATATTATACTGTTCTTGACTGTTTTCTGGTTTAAAAGGTGGAGATATGCATAACGTTTTATATGGGTGGTCATATTAATCAGGAAAAGCACGCAGAACAGAAAAAGGACGCGTGTCGATTTGAAGCTTCTCAATTTTGCGAGATTTGAAGGAGCGCATTCGCGATGAATCGGAGGCGAAAAGTGTGAATGCTTGGCGCCAAGATGTCGCGTAAGACGGCGTCAAGATGTTGCGAAAGACGTCGCAATATGACGACGGAAGAGAATTGCGTAATGAGCCAACGCAACTTTGTCTACGGTAAAGCGATTGAGACTGCATAAAAACATCAAAACAACCAAATTTCTCGCGTACCAGCAAAAAAGCTTCACGGACCGGTGGTTGGGAACCACTGATGTAGTTCATACTTCCTCGAGGTGGCAAACAGCCCAACAATTTTCTCGCATATAATTGTCCCCTGCAGAAGTGGTTCTAAAATCTTTATGTACCACTGCTCCCTTGCATTATTCCATACATTACCATCGCCCCCAACATCGCAAAAAAATATAAAGTTGACGAGGAAAAAGTGTTTAAATAAAGGGATCTTCAACAAGTTTTCTAACATCCGTTGAAATCTTAGTCAATCCGTAAAATTTATCTATCAGGAATTTTCGAGAAGGAAGTAGGCTCCCTCTATCACCCCTAGAGGCGTTATCACCTACTTTGAAAATTGCTGCCTACAGGATTCAAACTTTGACCGCATTGTTGTAAAATGGCCTGAATTGCATGAGGAATATGAAGAGCTATTAGAATATTAAAATTTGTATTTTGCACCTGAACTTCTCGATTATTCCACCAGTGTAGCTTTCATTTTTATGTCATTTTCTACTTTTATATTTATTTCTTCTTCCTTTCTAGTTTGTAATATATCTACATCAAGCTTGTATATTGGCACCTGTGTGCAGAAAACCTCAAGACAGGGAAATTCCTTCTATAAAATGTGTGTGATATGATACTGCAGCTTAGATTAGTTCACAAACTCATGGTATATCGTGCCATATTTAGCCTACAAAGTGGAAAATTGAGTAATTAAAAACCATTTATCCATTCTGGGCTGTTCATACATAAGAGAACAAGGCTAAATCAGCTTTAATTTCAAATCTTAAGATGAATTGAATACAAGTTGCAATGAAGATATGCAGGCTTCACCGACATTGAAGTTGAATAATACAAGTAAAGAAATTTCAGATGAAGACAAAAATAAAGGTATATAAACATGCATTGTATATTCAATCCAGTGTTCTTTCTTGGGCTAAGGAGTCCGAATTTGTCAAGCTTTTATTATTTGATTGATATTTATTGATTGGATATTTCCGACTTCCACAGACAAAATGTAAATTTCAAATATTGAGGTCAGTGTCGAAATTTCCCCAAATTTCTTTTGGTGATGACGTCAAAATCTTAGACAGAAGCTGACTAAGCATTCTCGACTGTCAAATTAAGAAGACCTGCATACATCGAAGTTTAAGTTGTTGCAAATTTGTTTTCCTTGGAGTGGGCAGCAGTAGTCGGACTCTAAGAGCAGGGGTGGACAAGGGACCATAAAAAATTACATTTTATGAACAATATTTACAGTGTTACAAATAAACATCAAAATTGGGTTTAACTGTTGTTGTGGCAGCATCAGGCGGGCTGGATTTGGCCTGTGGGCCATAGTGTGCTCATGACCCATGTCATTTCTAGAGTTTTTTTCCAATCGAGAGTCAGCTGAAGCTGTTTTCCGAATATTTATAATTTGTAGTTGAAAAAGGGTGTCACATTCTTATCCCTGATTATTTCATCTTATTCCTATGTTTGACAAAATTGTCATGGTATTTTGTTTCATTTTATATCTCAATTAGTTCTTGATATATTTCATTACATTCCTTATGCGGTATAAGATTAAATATTTACTTTGCAAATTCAAGTTGACTGTCTTATACAAATATAATCAGTATTCACTGACCAACATACTTGCTAACTTTAGATGAAATTAAAGGTTTGAAACTCAACTTTGATGATGTGCAAAGTGAAGAAGAAGACAGTTGTGGGCTGGAAATGAAATATTTACTTCCTTCTGAACCTGGTATGTATGAGACAAACTAAAACCGAGGTATTTGTTGAAAATTATTTTTAGAATCTAGGCTAGGGCAAGTAGGTACCGGTACCTTTTTTATAACTCGTTACATAGATAAATATTTATTCATCATCCAACCATTAGTATTAACTTATGGTCACCAAATCAAAACAACTAATCTCAAAAACGACTCATCAGTTCAATAATGGGCAATGAGTGCAAATATGCCAAATCCATGGTATATCCTCACATATAAGGGGAGTATGGTTAGAGTTGTAGCTTTTGGAATTAAGTTAGTATAATGCTATTTTGTTTGAGTATGATCGGAGTTATGCTTATATTAGCAGACCCCTTGGTTTGGCTATTTTTTTTAGTTTCAACTCGGTTTATACGCGGGGATATGTAGTAATAAAAAAAAAATTGTCCAAGTAATTTTTTAAATCACCCTGTGACAGTCATAATGTATTGTGTGATATTTTAATTAAAATTCAAACAGAATATAGGTCAGAGACGAAGACTTATCGATCAAAAGTTAGGGGATCGCCCAAAACAGCGCTCTTACTCCATAGTGACACCTTGTGTCCCATCACTAATTAATTGATAACTCGCTAATTATACAACATAATTCGCCCAAAATCAATAGGCTATGGTACGAGATATGATGGATGCACATGCAAAATCTGCAGCAGATCCAATCTCTTTTTCGTGAGATATCGCGGTATCTAACAGACAAAAAGACAGACAAATACTTAATCAACATATTTATCGATTAAAATAGATAAGTAATAATAAATAATATTTCAATTGAAGAAACAAGCCAGAGAATAATCTGAAAACATGGATTCGACTGAAGTATCTGATGCCTTCTGTCTCGGGTACGTGTGTCTTGTAGTTTAAGTTTTCTTTCGTGTTTCAGTGAGTGTGCAGGAGCAAATTTTATTCAAAATCTATTCTCAAATCTTAATTTTCCATTCAACCGCTGGTATGGCCAAACTGAGTAACCACACTTAACGTAAGAGTTTACTGTTTGATTAAAATTGAATTTATTTGCTTCAGTCATGAATCATGCGTAAAGGCATGAATCAAAATAAAAAGTGGCACCTTACTGATGGAATGTATTTTCGAACAGAATAGTTTGCGCCGGCAAGATAATTGTCTAAAAAGCTTTGCGAAATTATTGGTTTGGCCTCTTAGGCTCTGGTTGGACTGTTTTGGCATCATCTTTTTGGCATGGTCGTTTCAGCCAATACTTGGGCACGGTCTCAGGAAAGTAAAACAGTCATGGTGAACGTTAATATGATTAGGTATGACAAGTATAATTCAATCAGCGGCAGTGAATCAGTGAATGCAAACTTTCTTGCTACCAGCTGCCTGTTATTTAGTATTCTAGATTCTTTTCCAATAGGTTTTTCTCAATATCCCTGACCATATCTCAACTCATATTTGTATTATACAGATTCTTTCGAAAGTTCACCAAAAATTATGTCAATCAATATTGATTTTGATTCGTCTAAACAACCAGTGCAAGTGAACACTGATTCACCTGGAATGATTTTAAGAAATAAAAGAAAGTCTTGCCGCAATCCAATGTCACCTTTCATGAAATCATCTGAGGTAAAGTTCTATTGAAATATAAATGACCGAGTATTTGATAGCGTTGGATTGACGTTGGCATGGTTGGTCTAGTGATCAGAGCATTGGATTCATGTTGGTGTCGACGGGTATGGGGGGTTCCCAACCTTTTTTATGACTTGTGGCCCCCTTTCGTAGGTTTTCAGTACTCATGGCCCCACTGTTTATCATTACAGTGGTATTTTGATGGTAGATTCCAAATCCCATTATGTAGAAGCAGTTCATGCTCCACATTTTCACAAAAACATCCTATGAAATATCGTTATCACGCAATGAAGCTAGAAAGAATGGTGAGTTTTCTTGAAGAGTGAAAAGTAAAATCAGTTTTGCATCTAGAATTGTGCCCACCCCCCTCTAATAGCTCTGTGCCCCCTTGAGGGGAGGAGCACGGGCCCCCTGGTTGAGAAGGTAT
This sequence comes from Styela clava, assembly GCF_013122585.1. NCBI lineage: Eukaryota > Metazoa > Chordata > Ascidiacea > Stolidobranchia > Styelidae > Styela > Styela clava. The sequence goes on from NW_024102837.1 coordinate 12,884,822, forward strand.
GATTCAAGCGACATGCCCGCTGGCCGCTACTTTCCCCCAGATTAAAATATCTTAGTTGGCAAAGCCAGACTGACCTTTCCATCCATAGCTCTGTTCAGAGTGAAAACATAATATATAGGAAAGAGCAAAATTAGGGTTACAGGTAATAAATTTATTTATTATTAATATATGTTACCTTATAGTCTACCTTGTACATATATATATTGTTAATGTCATCTGTGTGCTGTTCTTGCATTACAGGGATTTGGTATTCTTGGCAGTATGTCTATAATACATGTTTTATTTTTTTGTATGACATGCAAGTGTTGTGCATGTGTTATTTTGGGCAAATGCGTTTTCGTGGAAACTCAAGAAATATTTTGTTTACATAGTCTGATTTCATCCATAACATTTTAGGTTGGAATATCTGAGGCATCAAGTGTTGATTTGATGTCATTCTCACCTCTGACAACCAATAAAGCACCAGTTTGTGCTGCAGATAAGAAAATGTAAGATTTTCATTTATTTTTCTCTCGGTACTCCCGTAGTGTGTGTTCCAGGTTAGAGTTAGGCCATATCATTCCCATTTTCCTTATTTTAGTTCTATTACGAGTTCGGGGACTGTCTGTGTTAGCCAAGTGAATATACCCCCTGTCCATAGGTTTCAGTCCCTGTACTCAACTTGATGTAAAGAAGACAAACAAAATTACCCTTCACACTTACACAGTTCTCCTAAATCAATTTATCGGGTAATGCACAACCATCTTATCCCAAGTGCAATAAATTTGGTAGGATGTATGCCAAGCCACCTGACCACATCACCAGGGCTGGTGTGATTGTAGATGGATTATCCTGGATTTTTTGCAGGATTTCAAACCGGGATCATGATGTCTGAATTTGGAATATTTTTCTATGGAGCTTAAGTCGTATTTTCAAACTTGCTGGAGTCAAATATCTGAATTCCCCAGAGTCTGTGAAGTCTTGAGTCACATTCGCAGTCTTTCAATGTAATAAAGGAAGTTCAAATTTCCTACAAAAACTCAAAGCAATAATTTTACCAAGCGTTCCTCACAGTCTCAAAAAAGTCTTTCATACACTATAACACAAAGTTTGTTATTAAAATCTTAGTCTTGAATAAAGATTTCTCTTAACACTGGAATCTGGCCAAAATCTTTTTCATAGTAGCCTATGTTGTAAATTTTCTCTGTCTCCATTGTCTTGAAACTTTTAGTGTGTGGTGATGGTAACTTGTTATACATAATTCACCTGATATGACTGGATATTACAGATTTTTCACCTTTTTTCAACTTAGTTTATAATGACGTTTTTTTTTCCATTATTTTTCTTCAACCATTTTAGCACAAAAGCTGGAAACAATTTTATATTTCCATCACCTTGTCGTCGCTCCAGTCGATTGAAAACTCCACTTGATTCACTCGAATGTGATTCAGACAATAATCCACTAGATGACAATGAAGAGGATGCAGTGACACTGATGCCAAGCTTATTGTGAAATAAAATCGACAATAGAGGGAATGCAATCGTTCATCACCTGTGAATTTAAGATTCTTGGTTTGATTGCGAAGGGCAGCATTGGGTGACCCAAATAAACAAACCCATAAATTTCTAAATTATTGAAAATAATGTGAATTCATAGGACGCTTTGCTGCTCAAAAGTTATGTTCTCTCTAAAATATGTTCCAAATAATGTGTTTTGATTTTGGGGGGTCAAGCTGTAGGAGAATGGGTCACTGTTGTTCTGCTATAGCAATAGTATTCTTTTTTTAATTTTCAAGCATCTACATGCGTATTCTTTAGACATTTCACTTTTAAGAGATTTTCTGAGCACTTTACTTACTTTCTTTTTTATTCTAACTGCCCTTTGTTTCTCCCTCTTTCTGGCGAATGGATACAATATTTTTTTCCATTAGACTGCCGGTAAATTAATCTCTTGTCTCGCACTGCTCAAATCTGAATTGATTTCTTTATTCCACGTAGGTTGTTCTAAACTTTCGATGCTGCCATTGCTATATTTTGTACAATAAATTGTGAATAGCGTGTCATTTAAGATTAATACACTATAGAATTGTAATTCTTTTCTTTCTATCTTTGTGCGTTCATCAATGGCTATTCGGTTCAAGTCTGCGCACTAGAGTGTCCGAAACAGGTCTATTATTTTAAAATTCGGGTTTTGGCAATCGCAAACTCTGGTTTTTGTGAGCTACATTTTCTTGTGAGATGATGCTTCTAATTTTTTATTCTATATTGCAAAATAAGAATTCTGAATGAATCTATAAATTTAAAGCAGTTCTGATGAATAATTGGTTTTATTCAATTCTACGTTACAAGCATTCTCTTCCTGTTCGGAACAGGACAAAGCACTCGGCGCCAGCCTAGTTTGATATTTTTTAAATTTAAAACACCCACCCACGAGTTACAACAACGGCTGCGGCTGCCTTCACAGTTTTTGAATTACTATCTGCACACACATTTTCGAACGCCTAGTGTGAATTTAGAAGTCTAAAGAGAGCATGACTTTGTAAAGTACTAAAAGGTTTGGCTAAAAAAAATCTGATTCCAGGTTTTAAAAGTGCTCCAAAGCCCGGATTTTCAGTTGGACACCCTAACCAGCACTGCCAGATGTGATATCGCGTTTTTGTGGATGTCGCTGGGGCGAAGTTGCGATACCGTAGGTATATCAGAGTGAGTCAGATCATTCGAAGATTAAGGTAACATCACCCGACTATTAACAAAATTGAATATCAAAAACATATACAAATGTTATCATGGATTTTCGGATTATATAATGAAGAGATAAGAGCGCGATCGAGCTATCTGAATAGGACTAATTTATATAAACATACATTACGTTGATCATTTTCGATGTCTATTTTCATTCTAAACGCAGTGTTTACGGCTGACATCGCAAAAGATCTCTCGGTACTCCTGAAGTATGCGCACCAAGATGTCGCATAACCTGAACCCTAACAACCTGAGTTCAGGTTGTGCGCATACTTCACGAGGTCCGAATTTTCCTTGTTACAACATATACGAATGTTTTCAGACTATTACAGTAATGGCCTGGAATTTCATATGCGGTCATAGAATCGAGATTTGATTATTAAGTCCAACCTCTTTTCGTCGCAGATTGTGTTAAAAATTCTATTTTTCTGGATACTGAGTTTCGTAAGTGTGGCATCAAAATACGTGTCGCGGTATCGTGCTATTATGAATGCTTTTAGATACTACCCGCCTGTACTTTCGTAATGCCATTTTTGTTTATGTTTCTGTGGCCTTATATTACAAATATGCGGGGTGGTGATTTATATGAAAAATATGTTCCTTATGTTAATCTAATGGATGGTGAAATCATAGAATTGGTGATGTGAAAACGCAAATTCGCCGTGGTATATGTCAAATGAATTGTAAAAAATAAACTCTAAAAATATGGGATAACTATAGTGAACACGTAAATTAGGATCATATATCCATCTTGATCAATAGTTTGACAGTTTGTTTTTGATCTCGACCCTCGTATGTTGACTAGGGCATTTCGAGTCGAACAGTAAATTATTCGAATCGGTCGGAAAGACCCAGTACAGTAAAACTGTCAATACAGCCCCTTATATTTCTTCCAAGTATTCGATTCGAAAAAATATTATATTCGGTTCTGAAATCATCGGGTGTTCGAAAATGACCAGCCCTAATTGTGACTCAATGCAAGATCAAAAATACATAGCTATTGAATAGGAGTGTGACGTATATTTTAATTGATGGGCATATAAGTACCAGCGTCGAAGTAATGAATGAATTCTAAAGAGTCGGTATTTCAAAATTTAAATGGCGATAATTTTTGTCCAAACTTCTAACAGAAACTCGAAAGTAATCAGAGTAATCAAGCATTCTCAAAGGAATATTAAAGAAGTCTTACATCAAAGATGTAATTATCAAAATGTAGTTATCAAAATTTGATGCTGCCGGAGTCAATATTTCCCTCAACTTGGAGTCTGGAGCCAAATTAAAAAAATTGTCAACCAGGGATCTTTATTAGCATGTCTGGTTTATATTTTCTCTGCTTCCACCTAAAGAACTGTGCAAGTCCAATTTGAGTCAATTAAAAAAAAATAGGACGCCCGGTTACAAAGCTTTATATTGCTTATCTCGGGCATGAAATCAGTAAACAATAATTGTCTACATCATTTTTTACAAGCATGCACACCATTCCGTTTACTGAGCTATTACAGCTTTTAGACCTACTTCAACTAAATAACTTTCGGACCTTGTTCAGTTTTTCAAACAGTCAGGCGCTTACAATTTACATATAAGCAGCTGATATTGACGTTTATCTATGGAAAAATGTAGCAGAGCTTTTAAAGTTCTTTCAATGAGGCATCGAGGACCATCGAGTCGCTACAAAAAAGTTAAGAGGAAATCCTTTAATTTAACAGTTATCACCACTCATGTCCATTTGAGTAGCCTACTGTGCAACATAAAACTGGCGGAGTAGGCCCACCGTATTTTGTCATAAGGCGCACTTTTTCCTCAAAATTCTCCCTGCTCCTCAAAAGCGGATCGGTATAGCGAATTATATTTATTGAAATATTGAGGTATCATACAAGTTAAAACGTCCAATCTTCTATCTGCCTACGCACAAATTCCACGTAGAAGAATATTACTCCGTAGTCATGGTTTGAACAATTCATCATGAGACTAATAATCTTCAGACTTGTCCAAATTAGCGTATTCGCCGAGTTGAAACAATTGTCATGTTGTCAGCCGGTGTAACAATACTCCTAATGCTATTTGCTGCTCTATGTTCAGCCTATGATTCACTTGTAGGGAACATTGAATATGGCATATGAAGTATATAGATGTACTTGTAAGGGCCGATATGGTATATAACAGTCCACAGCTTAATGTGTCAGAACATTTAAGTTATTTTAGGATTCTGATTTCAGTAATTTGTGTAAGTCATGATTAGGCTGCATTGTGAAGGATTAAATTATTTATGACTTCAAGCTGTAGGTATATTTGAAGAAAACTAGTCACTAGGCTCGACAGTGTGGCGCATAGTGCTAAACGTGAGGAATACGCTCGCCACCGCACCGCAGATTTGGCTCGCAGATTTGAATCACCTGCGGGGGGAAAATTGTGTGCGAGAGGATTGTTGGACTCCTCGCCGTCATAGGGTGGTTCACATAACCACTGGTCGGTTACGGCTTCCTCCGCCATCAAGTCCATGCTTCCGAAAACAAATAACTGGCAACTACCTGGACTGGTAACCGGACGAGAGACTGTGTTTTCCCATATGATCAGGCCGGCTTACCTCTCTCCCGGAATAAATATGTAAATCCTATCCTATCCTCCTATACAAATTTACAGCTGTGACAGTCAAGTGATTTCAAATCAATTTTATTTGGATAAATATCACACATTAGGCATTTTACACCGTTTCAACTCAATAATCAAATATTTTTTCCAAAATATACCAGTTGATAATAACAACTTAAAATTCTGTCGTTGTGCGAATGATGCACGGGTAAAATGTTAACGGCAAAATTAAAAACAACGCAAACGCAACACTTAGATTTAGAGAAGAATACTTACAAAAGAGGACACCTGACTTCCCTACACCTAGGAAGTCGAAATTGTGTCTACGACTCCGAGTTGGCCCTGTGTTTGCATGCAGGGTGACCCAAAAAACAAAACCAATAAATTTGTTAATTACTTCTACGAAAATGGAGAAAATTTTTAACACTTTAACTCCTGTTTGTGTATGATTGCATCCAAAAGTTTCAGTAAACTGGGACGCTTTGTACGAAAGTTATGTTCTCTTTATAAAATGTTCCAAATGAACTCGGTTCTTTTTTTCTCGGGGTCACCCTACAATTGAATATCTTTGCCATTTCAACAGTAAGAAAACCTTTATCTTGGCATATTACCATATCCAATGTAGAATGGGCATTTCCCAATAAAAACAAATTTATTGTTTTCACCTTGAGTCATCCGTCCGCTAAGTTGTTTCAATTGTGAAACTTGATATTGGTGTTTCTTGCCGTGATTAACCTTTAATAACGCGGTCTATCGTGATAAATAAATGTCACGTTTGGTTTTCTGTTTACTTCTCTAATTACCACATTCCACTTCAAATCTGTCTTATTTTTAGCAATTCTTAATTAATTCCTATTTGATTTCAAAATACAATTAAATTTCACCAAACTGAATGAAGTATTTCGATAAAGGTGGTTAGAATGGGCTGTACACATAAAAAGATATGGTTCTGTGGTTTAAAATATTTAGTGTTTTTTAGTATTGAAGTCCCGATATATCTTCCTTTTGTTATTGGGCGCAAACTACACATACTAGATCGTTTTTCGAAATTATTGCTGTTGTTGGTGAGAAAAAATCGCTTTACAACGCAGCTACCGCATCAGTCAATGTCAAATTTGACGTAGTTAAAGGTGGGAGTTGTATCTTCTCAAAAAGTATCTTCTCTGAGTCATATGGAACCCATTATAGTATTCTATCCAAAATGTTGCTATTTTACTTTAATCAAAAGGGGAACACCTTATTATTCCGCATGGAGCAATTGTTTTGGTATTGCCTGTCAGTGAATTTTTCAGCAAATTAGGTTATTCCAGGCCTCGCCATCTTACCGGTGCGTGATTTGGTGGTATATATGCAGAATGGACTGCAATACCAAATAAGTCTAATGCAAACATTGTAAACTTTATAAAGGCTTTCTACGAGACCATAATCTATTCCAACGAAGCTATATATGGGCAAGTTTATTTTACAAGTTGTATACATTAGTGGTTCCCAACCGCCGGTCCGCAGACCGGTGCCGATCCGCGAAGCTTTTTTGCCGGCCCGCGAGACATTTTGTTGTTTTTCTGCCGTCTCAATCGCTTTACCGAAACCAGAAAAACGAGGTTTATCACGCAATTTCTCTTCCGCCGTCATATTACTGTTTGAAAAGTGCGGCGTCAACGGCCCGGAAACCTAAGCACGTATGCTTTTTCTGTTTTGCATGCTTGTCCTGATTAATATGATAATCCAAATAAAAGGTTGTGAAATGTGCATATTTCTTTGTTTAATACAGTAGAGAACATTATAATATTCCAGGACTTCTCCTTGAGATCTAGTAAGATATGAACTTGTTGCCTATAACCCACACGGCGACGCGATGCAGAAACTTCTTTGAAGTTCCATTTGCAATCCTATATTAGGAAAGTAGTGGCAATCGCTTCCTAACTAAAGTTAACTGTGTTTGTACATGATTTGGCACGCACATATTTTTTTATGTGAGATGTTTTCTGTGTGTCATTTTTACGCACAATAGGTGCCCAGCACTGCATTTTATTACGCAAATATATGGTATATATTATTTTATGTTCCACCCATTATAATTTTGGTCGGCATATTATTTGATTTTCTTCATGTGAAATGTTTTAAGTGTGCCCTTTTTTAATCTAAAAGCATAGTGAGTGCCAAACATTGCATTCTCGTATTACGCTAATATATGTTAATATTTTCTGTTCCACTCATTTTTTTACGGCCGCGAGTACATTTATTAAATTTTACCGGGCCGCCGGGTACAAAGGCTGGGAACCACTGGTATACATTATGTTCACATATGTTTATCTTAATCACCCGATGAATGTATTATTTAAACAAGTCCCAATTTTTCAGACTTGTCACTGATTTTTGAGCTAAATTTACGTCGCCAAAATGGTTTAACAATACCGGCACAGCATCCGCTTTAATTCTATCTTGACTATAAATAAAATATATTTTCAATAAGTTTGTGACGTTGTTGTGTTTACATATTGTGACGTCTTCGTTTATTTTGGTTCAGAATGCTTCGTGTTTACATTTTAAGGTTTATTTTTGGCACCAAGTCTATTTTCAGGATCCTTATGCTTTTGTGACGTGATTCGAACGGCAGTTGCGACATGCTCTCCGCATGTAGTCCACAAATAGATCTAACCAAATTCCTACCGAGTATGTGCCGGTAGAAATGGTCTATTACAGATATGCCGGTAGAAACAGGCTTACAATAACATATCACTACTAGTTTTATTAGATTCGTACTGAGTGTATATTGATCTTGAATACCGTATCTCAACTGCTTAACCCCAAGAAGCATACGTCCAGCGAAATAACCACTACGCCCATTGCGTTCCGATTATACTCAGTAACATAGGCCGACAGCGATGTGATGAGGCGTAGTTATAATTGTCCTACAAACTTGATCATTTCCAAATTTAGTTATGCTTCAAACTCTTTTTTTGAACCCGGTATAATGATTGCGTGAAATTAAAAGTTTTGGTATTTTATTTCGTCGTACAAAAATGAAAATCTTTTCTTTCACGTTTCTTACTCCTCGTCCAAATTTAGATGCGCGCGTCCGCATATTCCATTTTAAATCCATTACACTTTTTGTCTAAGTCATGCTTTATAATCTCTCAGCGGTCTAATACGTTGCTAAAAATAGCGCTCTACGAGGCAACATATTCTGTCACTGAAATAAACCTGTTACGAGAAGAATCAAGCAATTTTGATACTTTTTGTACCTTTGTATAACCAGTTATGTAAAAAGAAACTCATTTTTTATCTACGTTTTATCTACGGTGAGTTGCACGCGCAAAAATATCGAAATAGCAATACAAAATCAGGTGGCATCTTAGTTAGAAAACAGTATAATGTAATTTCACTTCTCTCCACTCTGTGTCCGCTATCTCACCAGTGATGTGGGAAATTGAGCAGGCTATACCTATACCTGGGCAAAGGCAGGCCCTTATATAAAAAAAAAAACAGGTTTCTTGTGTTTGAATAATTACTACTACAGACCTCGTGACAAAAGTGCAAAACCCAATATTCAAAACTAAACAAGGAGTAAAGATAACTTTTTAATTGCAAATTTTCATAAATCATTCCTAAATAAAAAAAATTTGCCCAATTTTACTTTTTCGAAAAATTTTATGAGAAAAATAGTTTCCAGTTTTTGATTAAATATGTATTCAAGCCAAAAACGGGGGGTTGCTTTTTTACCATTTCGATTTGGCACAATTTGTTGTGTTAAATAAATCAAAAATATTTCTGGCACTTAGTTTTCTAGTTTACCCTATAACCTTGATTTGATAAACAAGAGAGAAGTGCTTAAATATATGGACACGAGTGCCAAAACGATGTAGTACGGGTATCAAATCGCAACGAGCGCGAACGCGGAACCTCCGCAAGATGCGCAATTTTGATGACATCATCACACAGAAACAAACGAATCCCATAGATCCCAAGAAACATTCGAAATAAATAAAATTAATAGCTTTCTAGCGACAACAACAATCTTTAACCACTGAGAGATTCAAAAGAATCTGTCCAGCAGGTAAAGAGAAAAACGTTTTGTGTCGATTAAATAATTGGGCGCAGTGACGGGATATTCGTTTTAGTTCCCATGTAATATTAATGCAAAATTCGGTACTGTGAACCAACATGGCGGACACCGAAACGTAGTATGTATACCAGGTTAGGGTTAAACCACAATTTTCCTTATTTTAGTTCTTTCTATTACGAGTTCGGGGACTAGCCAAGTGACTCCCGTAGTGTTTGTACCTTAAACCTGGTACACATATTACTTTCCGGTGTCCGCCATCTTGGTTCACATACTTCGGGAGTACCCGTTTTAGTTCCCATGCTATATTAATGAAGTTGTTTGCGTGCGTAGTACCTTTACGTCAAATCATTAAATTAGATTTAAAATAGACAATCACTATAAATATTATATTTATCTTTGTATATTTTGGGTTTTGGAAATGCAAAGACGCTGGCTAGAAGATATTTTTGTAATACAATTGAAAAAAGCATGACCGCACGACTTCCTTGTGCATTCCATGCTTGGTATATTTATATTACTAACTTAAAAAGAAATTGATTAATAAACGAAATAAATAGAAATACGTGGGGTGTCGTATGAATTTACATGTCACCAATTTACGCATTATTAATTTCGTGAGTTATTAATAATATAAAATATAAATAAATGTAGATATTTGGCATTATTAATTCCATGTCATGCTGGCGGCCATACTCCCCATTCGATATTTCCACTTTGCCAGTTTTAAAGATTTTAATATGATTACGCTTATTCGCAGCACTCACTGTAATTTTAAACTTTTTTAAAATGCCAATTATGCCAACCTTTTAGCATCTGAATCTTTTAGCACTGAAACGCATCCTAATTTGATAATCAGGCAATTTTGAAATATTACTGCAGTGGTTCCCAACATCTCATATGACATTCCCCCTAGACATATGTTAAAACTTTTCGTTCTCCCCTAAAAATCTTTTTTGTTTTGTTGTTTTATCTTTAAACTTAGGCACTCAAGTTATTATCATCAGGTGATAAAAACTATTAAGGCAGTTTAGAAGTTACGGAATGAATATCGCTTTACTCAATCTAATGGACCTCTCCAAAAGTCGAAATGTACCTCTGGGAGTAATCCTGTAGTATGTGTACAAAGTTAAGGTTAGGTCATAAAATTATTCCGATTTTCCTTATTTTAGTTCTATTACGAGTTCGGAGACTGTCTGTGTCAGCCAAGTGAATATAGCCCCTGCCCATAGTTTTCTGTTCGTTTACACAACTTGATATAGCTTTATATTAGTACACATACTTCTGGAGCGCCCTTCTGGGGGTATCCCAGTTTGGGAACCCCTGATTTAAAGCTTGCTTAATTCACATATAATCACAATAAAGGCAGGCAGCAGCATATGAAGGGGGAAAGTTTTCCATTTATACATCTGACACTATCAGCATGACTATTTTTGTTTTGAGAAATCCTATAATAATTTTAAATCATAAGAAGACGTTATTACATAAACATTGAACTTGATTGGCAATACAAATTTTGTGTAAGCTTTCTTAAAACTCGCTTTAAAATACAGTCCAATATCCCTATATTGAAGAGGCCATTCATATGGCGAAGACTATATATTCACCCCTATTCAATATGATATCACTTGTTAGATACTGTGATGTCACAGTTCCTTTTGTGGCGAGTATAGATAACTAGCACTTTAAGGCAGTGACACAGCCTTTACACCCGAGGAAAAATTCCTCCACGAGGGTGCGAGTTAGTTTTGCACATAACTAGTTAACGATTAGGGCTGGGAACGGTTAACCGATTTCAGATGGTTAACGATTATGATTTATTTTAACCGTTAACTGACATCTCAGGTACAAATCATCCTCATACCGTACAATTTCTTCAAATATGATTACGTCATCGCAAATTTATCTCTTGTGGCATTTAATTCAAAAGAATATTACTAACTGTGTGGGTAGGTATTCACTCAATAAATGTGAAAAATAATGGAAGTACCAAGATTGCTGATTATGGAAATTTGACAATGATAAATTCAGAATCAGTTTTCGGTCGATTTCGAAATATATTGTTCACGATTTCATTGGAAAATTGGATATTCAATGTCATACAACAAGTGCGCAGTTGATGCCGTTTTTCTTTATGATATATATCTCGAAGTAAAATTTGCACATCAAACACTGATCATTTGTCACATAAATGACGTTTAACAACGGAATCAGGTTTTCTAAAATACTTCCACACGCCCGAACCACGCTGGCTATCTCTTGCAGCAGAGCAATCATGAAACTATCTCGATTCGTGAATAATTTTAATAAGCGATACCGGGATAAGAACACGCGAAATTGCTTTACAAGCATTGTGACGTAACAAGCTGAAATAATAAATTATTACTTCAAACGTCACGCGGCGGTTAACCGGTTAATTTTAACGGTTAAAGTGTTTCCCTGAAATTCCCAGCCCTACAGTAACGATACAATAAGAAACCTTCAGAAAGACACATTTTCACCCCAGTAAATGAAACTAAAGTAACTACTAAATTTACGTACGCAGTTCACATGACTTCTTTTGTCCAGTCAAAGCAAGACAATTTTGAGTATTCAATTTAAGCATTCAATTTACGATAAATAGATCGTAACGTATAAAGCTACTACCGGGAAATGTTATTATTGTTGTGGATGAATTGCTTTTCAAAATGCAAATATTTTCCTAAAGTGATTTGCTTTGGGATTGTCTCGGAATTTCCCAAAAGCTTCATGGTTGGGCCAATGGGCCATTACAAAAGATAGATTATAGCTGACATGGGCAAACTACGGCCCGCGCGCCAAATGCGGCCCGTTGGGTAATTTACTGGCCCACCTGATGCTGCCACAACCAAAACCTATGAAAACCACAACTAAAACCTATAAAATTTAGTTTTGGCACGAGGCTTGTTGTTTTCCACTTTTGCTTTTGTAACACTGTAGATATTGTTTATAAAATGTAACTTTTTACGACACTCTTACATGGCCCGCCAGTCCTGGGTGAAAGCCTAACTTGGAGAAATGTCTTTGCAAACGCTGAAATAATTCTCACCAATCCTCAACGAAGGTTCATTAGCGAATGAACATAATGCGCTACAACTGAAGGTGTGCTCCGATTTCTGACTTGTATATCTCAATGTATTCTGTTATCCCTAAGCAGAGAGCTCAAGTGCAATAAAAATAATTTTTTGATCTTTTATATTTTCTACAAATTTTCTCCAAAAATCGCATAGGTCTAAAAGCAATTTGTCACAAGCTTTCTCACCATAATTAATAAAATAAAAGTATTAAAATATTTTACCGTAAAAACATTGACACTAAAATGCAGCAGTACGTAAGCGAACAACTAAATATAAAACAATGTACTAAGGTGCGTTGAAAAATACGTGAAATAAACTTTTTTTACGTATTTTTCAACGCTACCCACAAATCTAAGTATTATTCACGAATTAGGTGATCAATTTAGGCGAAAAGAAACACTTTGTGACGTCATAATTTGAAAAATTGTGGCGGGAAAACGTCATCCGTCAAGAAGACAATTCACAGTAGAGTAGCAAATTGCTAACATAGCTTTTGCAAAATAGCCTATATTGTTTTTTCCCACGTAAGAACAATTCATATTATGACATCACAGAAGACATATAGCAAACGCAATTATGACGTCATGGTACAAATGGCATACAATAGAGCTCTCCCTTTTACCAGCACCAAAGCGAGAAATGAAAACAAAAACACAAAAATAATGATGAAAAAACAAGAATAAATAAATGTCACATCCTTATTCTAGATCCGTGTACGAAAATGTAAAACTATGAAACGTTGCAAAATAATACACTGTTACAAACAGCACGTAAAATCGAGTTGCATTCGTAAACTACGTAAATGCAATAATATTTTTCTAATGGAACAAATATTCAATGTTTAATCACATAAAATTCATGTTTCATCGTATCAAACTTGGACTATGTAAAAAATTGGGTTGGCAATTTCGAGCCGTGAAGATTTTGGTCATTCCATAAATTATAGCTCTGAATATATTGTTATATAGATCATGCTCGACTCTAGATCGCCAGATCTCTTTTGGAAAAGACAGTAAGCCAATGAAATTAACGAATTCATGTTTGGAATTATCGATCGCTAATTATTGAACCACAAATTAATTAATTCATGGAGATACTTCCATATACACTATCAAAATAGGGTCAAATTAACCGCGGCATTTTATGGAAACCGACAAATTTTTAGAATTGGTGAAAAGGCGATTCATTTATGTTATGAATTTTTAGTATATTTCTTTGTGTTACCAAAAGTTGAATTACTATTAAATGCTGATTTATTTTTTGTCTTTTTTTGATGATCGCGGAACGTATAATAATTTTAATTACATCCGTTGTATCGCTTTCTAAATGTAATTTTCCAATGATTCCAAAATCGAGAGTAATTTTTTCAAGGTCAAGTGGAGTTAGAAGGGTTAATTTTCAATGTTTACGTAAACAATGACGTTAGAATACGTACGCACAGAGTATTTCTCACGCAATATTTGACGCATAATGGTTTCGTACCTAATCATACTTTGAAAATATGATAAACAATTAATGGTCAATGGGTTCAATGTTGTTCAAAAAAAATCTAAATAAAATTAAAAAGTTCTTAGTTCTTTTCACAACAAACATATTTTTTTTTAATTTTTGTCTCGTCACTGTTACAATCGTTCACTTTAAAAATTTGTCTTGACAATTATCAGGAGATGATGATTTGAAATGACTATATCGCAACATGTAATTAAGCGGTCGCATTTGATATTACATTTTTGGCATTTTGAACCTGTATATTGTACGATAAAATATCTAGTGTTTACATATCGATGTTATAACAAGGTCAAATGTTATTACAATTCGGGGGCAATTTTGGGACATAAGGTAAATAACCTTGCGAACTGTTAAATCGATTTTTCATTTCGAAAGTTTCCAGGAAAACAAAACAAAGGGCAACTTTTGACTAATATTACAAAGTGTACTGCTATTTCATAGTAAAAATGTTAATATTTCGCGAATTTTGAAACGCTTTATCATGTGTAGTTGATGCGTGATCAGAAATATGTTTTATGCAGTGAACTAATGTTATTTCCATTCTTGCTGCCAAGCAAAAAGAGCTGAAAAAGTTTTAAAATGACTTACAATGGAAGGTTTTCGTGATAAATTACAGAACAACAAAAAATGTTATATTTCCAGACAAACAAACTTGTGATAAGTTTCCATAACATTGAGGTAGCCAAATCGAAATTGTTCATCGAAATTCGGAATCCTTATTGTACTCAGAAAATTCAGTTCCATTTTCGAATTCATAAGAATAGTAATTTTCCACTTGTAAGTTTCGAAATTTCTCAATCAGCTTAACTGCTAGCAAGATCAGTGAATTCCCACGAATTTTGGGGTAATTGAATTTTGTGGAGGTGATAGGAAGACGGCAATGTATGTATTTATCTTGACAATGTACGCAACTTGGCTAAACCAGATATAAATTTATATCAAGCCCTGAACATACATGTTTGATGACATAAATTAGAAACATTTTCAACACATTTGATGACATAATTGGTCCAAAATATCGTATTGTTTTCTAACATTTTCTGAAAATATCGGATAGATTTTCACAAACTTGAATTTAATATAATAATTTCCCTAATTTTTTGCTTTGACAATTGTTCAGATTAAAACGCCATACTGAATTACTTTCATCATACACAGGGAGTGTAAAATCAAGCCAAATAAAAAATAATTAAGTTGCAGAAATGTGTACGACTTATGGCCAATAATTTTTGTATGCTCAAGTCATTATGTTGACGTAACTTTTAAGGCCGCTGTAAAAATCTGATACTATGAGTGGAAAGTACCATAATTATAATCTATTGCAGTATTTTTCGAAGCAGATATCTTTCAAGACTGACGGGGGAAAAGGCTCAACTTTTAAGTTGTGAAATTCGTATAACTTAGTCATAAATGAACAAATATTTCTCATCTTGGGTTTATCCGAATAACAGAGAAATTATTAGGGAAATTGAGATGTTATATTTGAAAGTTTTGGCAAAATAAATTTAGGTATTCCGATAATTAAATAAGCTATATCGAGTGTGATTTAAAGGACAATATAAAAATGTAGCATGCCAATACAGATGTAGCTTTCACATCTATATATTATACTTTACAGGCGAGTTATCTGTACATTAATACGAGACCCAAGCTTGATACGATGATAAAAGTATTCTCAATCAACATAACGATGCCAAATGCTTAAACATTCGCAAACCCGTCCAAAGATCACAAAAGTTTCGCAATTGCAACAAAGTTTGCATGAAAAGCACTTATGCAATACGGGTTGTTTAAACAAGATAAATCAATGGTCATTTTGTAACCATGTTTTTCGGGAGAGTGTTCGCGACGGCACTCGACAAGTGTGCAAACATAACGGTGCTGTGATTCTACCGGTAATTTCGAGTGCTTATATGCACTTATATAATATAGTAGTGATTGAAGCGGCGATCGTTATACAAAAATACAATTTGGCAGTTCAGAGTACAAAAATGACAAGACAAATTAAAAGCTTTTAGAATAGAATAATATGTATAAAAATATCGTGATACCAAACATAACATGGCAATGTCGCAAATACCGAACCGAAAAAATAATTTTACAAATCCCACTTTTTAGTTATGCATTATTTTGATGAGTTTTAATCGTTTTCTGCTTGTCTGGGGCCTTCATTAATAAAACAAAATAGAACAAATTCAGTTTGGCAGAGTGGCTTTTGAGCGACAATTTTGAACTCAATGCTATGAAATTCTGTGAAATGCTGTTAAAAATCTTTAATCTGAATAATATATTTCAATGAATAGGTCGAACAGGAACAAATTCCCTTCGTATGAAAGTAAAGGAACGTTTGCAGTGGTCCACATCTCAGGCCGTAATCGTATGACGATCACGATCTCTGTACGCTGATAAGGCAGATATTTGATAAATATCTCTATTTCGCCATTGACATCATTCTGTTTCCAGAGCTTGGTACTTGAACACAATCTGGGCCGAACGGGCTAAAATCGCCTAATCCGGCAAAATTTAAAAAGTCTTCATGGGGGGAAGGAAGATCTGACGACGACTGACCCAATGACCACGAATCTATTGGCTTATATACGGTTGTTGGAAGGGTGAAGGAATCTCCCCAGGTGGGTCTCGTTGGAGATTGCTGACTTGCGCTTTTCATTAACTGACTTTTGACGTGGTCTGGCGAGGATGACGCAGAAGAACCGGAGGACGACTCGGAAAATGATGAAGTCGATGATGCTGACGCTCTTGGTTGTCCTTGGCTGTATTGATACATCTGGTTGTCTATCGGAGATGTTGGCACTTCAGTTCTGAAACCTACAGGCGCAACTGGAAATGTAGGAGATACATCGTTAGCGTTGTATTGTGATTGATGTGCTGGGAAACCCGTAGGAGTAGACTGCTGCATCCATTGGAAAGGAGTCAAATTCCTGGCATTTGATCGCATTTTCGTACTTCCAAATTTTGTTGAAGCGAATTCGTCCACGGTGTAAAGCCTTCTTGCTGGTCTTAAACTGTAATTGAAATTTGTTGGAACTGTTCTATGTTGAAGTTGGTTCATTGCACTGTCACCTGGATAGGTGGTATCGACTGGAACATTCATCGGCGCTTTCGGTAGAAAATCTTTTGCGTGTGGGTTAAAGGTCATGTAAGAATCTGCGGAAGTTATATTATGGGTCATTTGAATCCCGGTAGAAAATGCTGAATTGTTGTTTTGTTGTTGCTGATTTTGTTCCACTTCTTCTGTGCTTGGTTGGTGTTTGTATAATACTTTAACTGGACCAGGTTTTCCATCCGGGCCTCCTATAGCGTAAGAAACTTCGCCTGGATCTACCCACACGCTCAATTCGGAAGGAAGATTATTTTTGATATCCGTGACAAAGTCCAATCCGCTTCGAGTAGCAGCGAGTTCAAAGGACGGATCAATTTCTGCTGAGTTGAGATGAACGCAACGAAACGCAGAGCCTTTCATGGGGTTCGTTGGATACCAATGTCCGTTGAACTTTAATCGAAGTAACTTTTCTAATTCTTCTCCGTATAAATGAACTCGTGTTCTTGGTAGTTTGTTGTACAAATAGGAAATGATGAAATTCATCGCAACTTGCAACTCAACATGCATTTGTTCGTTACTCCCGTGCATCGTGGTAGCTCTGTTGTACTTTATTTTTAATGCAAATAATATAGAAAGATAAGTCTGTAAAAATGAAACAACAAGGTTTAAAAACAAGATCAAAAACAAAATTATATCTTATATATAAACAGTTATGGGATTCAGGGGGTTAGGTACTCCCGTACTGTATGTACCAGGTTGGGGTTAGGCCATAATTTTATTCTACGATTTCGATAACTTTCTGTGTTAGCCAAGTGAATATACGCCTGAATATCAGCGAGCCCGTTCCATTTTGTTGTTGTTGTTGTTTTAGTTCGGCTCGGATCTCTAACGACTGTAAGCGAGTTCGATAGGGAAGAGAACCGTTCCTAAAATTTTGAATTTCACCTCACCTTATATAATATTAAATCACTTAATAAAGTAAAATCACTAAATAAATTATTTCTCAAACTGAAAACGTGCTGCAATGCATATACAGATCATGAAACGTTTCATCGTGACACTGTAGCTACTACAATAACACCGTGTTTATCATCGTGACACGATTTTATTTCTTCGAAAAACCAAATTTAGATAATTGTATTTTTTATTTTCAAGCACAAACCTTAAGAAAGATTACCATTTAACTTGAAATATAAGATTTATGGACTGAATTTTGGGAAGGCCGCTAATTACGAAAACGCTTATTTGCATAAAAACCGAAATCTTTCAGTTCGACATATCGTTACACTTTAGGCGAGAAGGTGTAGGGTTAGATTGTTGAGCCCCGAATAAGAAGAATTCTAAATTTAACACTTGCAAGTTTAACACTTGCGGTTTAAACACTTTTATGAAGATAGGCCAAAGTGCTGGGCTTATGCCACCGCGTGGCAAATTCAAATTATGGTCCATTTCAGATATGGAAAACATTTCCATTAAGGGACCACGAACTATTGAGAGCAAAGGTTGTGAACACACAAATGGATTTACTTTTAGTAAACAGCAATAAAAATTACGAAATCCCTAATATAGATTCTGACATGTTTTAACTGCAATTTCTGTAATATTGTGTCACATTATTCAAACATCACTCTTTAAATATTATATAAAAATGGCGTCATCTCTACTTCAGAATTCGTAAAGTATTATGTACATTTTAATGTATATAATTATTCAATATAAATTACTCCATTGATAAGGCCCAAGTTAATTATAGTGAACAAACAGTTAAACTTACTAACTCCTATAAAATTAAGCTTGTTAATAGATTAATTTTCTATCAATCATTGTTAAAATATAGTACGATATCACAATGACTTTGCGACCGTGTTTAAAAATAAGCGAGTTAGTAATAATGAGTGTGGTGAATTGTCATTCATTTGAATAAATCAAACTTTCGTTTGTACTCACTGTGTTGTGACTTCTATTAACAGTAAAATATAACAAAATTCACTTAGCTTGTATAACTTATTTATCACAGACATTCTTTGAAACATTTTACGTTTAAAAACTACGACACATTATTGTAGCTGTAAATACCTCATACCATTTGAGTGGCCCAACCCGAAAATGGTTTCTTGGAAAATTCACGGTACTATGCTGAGCATTCTCGCAAAAAAAAATAATTAAACAGAAAAAGACTGAAGCGCGTATGACAATACATTAAATTAGGGCATCCTTCCTGGAATATTCTTCAACCAGGGGTCAGCGGCGGATATTGTTGGTAACCTGAGTACTATGGCACTTCACAACATCTGTGTTCGACGTTATTGCTTCTGGTATAACTTTCTCTTATTATTAAAAATCGCGAGGAAGTAGAACACAAAAATGATACCACGGACAGGCCAATCTTCACATTTTCTCTGACCGGATTTGAGTGGGCGGGTTCGGCTTCGATCTATCCGGATTCGTGAATGGCTCGCAATGCAAGGCATATCATGTGATGCAAGCATCAAAAATATATTCCACGATATAAATACCTGTATTCTGAGATCGGCGGAGAATGTAGTGGTGTGTTCTACGAGAAAAGCAGCTGTTAGTGCAAACTTTTTCCTGAAATGCCAAGCAAAGAACCTAGACCACAGTTATTTGCGCAAAGCAAGATCACAAACAGTTCCTCAAAAGTGCATTCCACGGCGTAGCACGCCATATAACAAACTGCGTACAAACAAAGAGTTCTAACCGGGTTATTCCGACACTTTGAAACTAAAATTTTTTATGCGTCAATCGTCAAAATATCCCTTCAAATTTGCCTCAGAGCTCAATTATGTCAAAAATCGAAATTTCCCGATTTCATGGTTTTTGTGAAATAAAGGAAGTAATAGTGCGCAACAAGTTTTCGGCAATTCCCCTTATTTGCTACAGAAATTACTGTTAAATTCTTTCGATTGATCAATTTATAACAGTTTCAGGTAAAAAATGCAACATCATACATTTACTGTGTAATACTTAATTGTTCACACGAGTTGAAGATTATAAGAGGTTTTACTCTTTGTACTGTCGGCTTCAAATAGGTAAACGCGTTTTATACATTCTGCTTTGTACAAATAATGATAATCAGCTATTTGGCTGGTAAAGAACACGACTCATAGTTCATGTTTGAGACATAGTTGGAACGTATCCAGCTTGGAAAAGAAAAAAAAATAAAGTCAAACCAGTCCAGACAATTTATATATGCCAACTTTTAAATTACTTAAATCTCACGTGATCGAAATGAGGAGTGATTGCACAACAATTTGTAAAGCGGTATGACCGGAAAGTTCTGGATTCGTACTCGATGTAAACAACATTATGCTCACACATGTCGCCACGTCCTAAATATCACGTGTACACAGAATCACGTCATCGAAAATTATTGAAAACACTTCATCCAAATAGTATTGAAAAGTTGCTTGATTGTTTGTTCAAATTTTTCGTTTGCGTAATACATTACTGACAAACGGCAATTACGCCATTTGTTTGAATTTGTATCGTCCGCGTTAATTAACCAATCGTTGTAAAGGAACCTATTCGCTCGAATAACCGGCGCTCCAGAAGCGTGTGTACCAATATGGAGGTAACTAATTTTGTTCGCCTACTTTAAATCAAGTTGTGTAAATGCCTGAAGCCTATGGGCGGGAGGTATATTTACTTGGCTAACACTGACAGTCCTCGTACTCGTAATAAAACTAAAATTAGGATAAAATTATGGCCCAATACTAACCTGGTACAAACACTATGGGAGTACCGTTGTAGGAACCTATTCGGTCAAATACCCAGCTCTAGACTGTCAAATTATCCGGATCTACAATCTTCAAATACCTAATCTTCATTAAAAATCCATGTCGAGAATCACTGTACTGAACTAAGCTCCAATTAGGTATATTAATTATTTATCTAAAATGCAATGCTGTATTCAGATTACGGTTAAGAGGAGGTATGCAAAAGTAAATGCCAAATCGAAGTAACAACTCTGATCTCGAGCACTTTCGACTAAATTTTATCTTTACGATGTAGGCAGCCCATTTCTTATTGTTTATATTTTAAATTGATTTTATATTCTTAGGACTGAATTGAGTGCAAGGAAAAAACGTGTCAGAACATCTGAGAAAACGTGCCAGTTCTAAAGATTCATTTTCAAAAATATTCACATGTTATTGTCATTAGTGAAAATGCGGTATTTCCTGCAAAATAGAATCAATTTTCAGATTTTAGTTCCATCGAGGTTCGGTACGCGGACGACGTGACAAGTCATCAGTCTGAAAGTGAAGGAACATACGTAGTCACTTACGGGCATATAGTCTCTTATCCAGTCATCACGCTACCGGTACTCATGTATCTATTTCGCTATTTCTCATTTTCAATAGCAGCAGAGATTTTAAGATGCACGCATATCAGCACATCAATAAATCTTACTAACGACTTCATGCTACGCTAGGCAGTACTATAGCGATGAGTTAGTGAAACAATGTAGATCAAGGCTGCTAATATTTTCACCACATTCTAATTATTGAAGCATGTTAGACAGCATTAGCCCCCCCCTAAAAAAATACCACCCTGCATCCAATACCATTGAAATAAACCCTCAGTTTATATGGCGAGATAATTGCCCTCTAAGAAGAACTTCTTTCAAATGGCTAATGTATATCTATATATCCATTTCAACTCAGCCAAACCTCGACTAAACTACATCATCTCACATAGAGATCACCTCATCCTAAGGTCACAGTTAAAAATCGAGAAAATTATCAATTTTTCTGCATTACTCAACATTTTAAAATAACGCATAACGTCCTGTTTCTCGAACCAACCCAAGTTACCGAGTTAATTGAACGTAGCTACCTTGACTTCAGAAACAACATCGTTAGGTGGTATCAATTAACTGTAATAATTGAAGCCAAGGCGATATTTCTCTTTCTGAATCATACGCGTCGATGATTTGAATTACCACCTTTATTATAAGAATTCCTTTAACGCCTCGCACAATACAATTCCAGCAAGTCGTCACATCCTTATGCTCCATGTTCCAACAAACACGACAATATGGCTGTTTCCTCGCAGCATATTGCCGATATTAATAGTTCGCCTTTTTTAGTGCTGCATGTCAGTGTGCTGACATCACAAGATCGAACTAAAAACAGTTGAAATTACTTAAATTTAGACGCCAGGTTTTGATAAAGAAATGTTTCGAAAAACGAAAATCTAGCGTTATGTTAGCATTGTGGCGCCATTGTTACCCGAAATGTTAATTTTCTGCCAGGACACGTCAACATTAATTGAGAAACTTTAAACCAATGTAGCAGAGATAACATAAACGTGAGTATTGACTATTGAGTAGCATATTCATTTGCCATCTGGACTCCAATTTATGCCAATTTTCATTTCAATACACAAAATGAAGTCTCGGAATTACAAAATCCGGTGCTAGGTAACAAAATTGAATAAATGAGGACACCGCGTTGCAAGTTTTAAACTTTTAAACACGACGTACCCAGGTGGGTTTGTTCATACATTTGACACACGCGTACAGAATTACACCATATTTAAATGTTTTTCTTTTCATTCCTTGTTTTTTTAGGCGGACAAACAATTCAAAAGTAAAAGCAAAAAAGAAATAGAGGTAGATAGAAAGTAAAAGTGTTGGCGTGATCGCGATGGATTCCTGTTTATCAGGAACTAGTCACAATTTATTTTAATAATTCGAGTTCAAAGTAGTACTAGTTTATCTACCATAACTTTAGAAAACAACTTATAATTTATCCTTACCTAATGTACGTGTACGTTGACAAAGTAGGCATTATAAAATTATATCTGCTATACATTGTTAGTCTAGTTATTCTTCCTACACATGAAGATAGAATAATAAGAATGATAAAACAACCTTTTCTCCTATTCATCGCGAAGAAAGCTTGTAAGAGCAATAAATGCAAATCAAATCAAGTGTTTCATATTTCTTTCCTTAAATTCTCGTCAATGCATTTAGATATAATTTCTTTATGTTTTTACGGCGACTTTAACAGCGCAAAACTATTCCTGAGAATCATTTTTAGATACACCGCACTGATTAGCTACAATGAGATATAAGATATATATGAAAAGGCTACGTCATATCGCCCGCTAGCAATTAGACAAATTAATTCAACTCTTATGCCATCGAAACTTAGTTATTTATAGACAAGAACACGAGACCCGGCCTTGTCTGGTCCATAGAATCATCGGGTAATTAGGCGCGAGTATCCACTAGCCAAGCAAGATTAATACAAGATTGTTTCGTGGTTAGAGTCTTAGTCATTTCATTTCTAAATTCCAAATTTCTTTTAACGCTTATCGTGTGATGCCAATGTCTAAATTAAATTTTAATCCTTCTTTGTGGTAGGCCTAGGTTACAACTTAAATTTGAAATCCTTAATCGATCACGTGACTCCCGAATCTTGCTGATGTCATCCACGACCAAATACCAAAAATATAATTTAAGCTCTATTACCGTGTTCCCACAGTTTCGATAGGAATTATTATGACAAAACAATTTTTTCTTCGGCTTATAAGACGATAAAACCACCAAAATGATCTTTGACACTTCAGTAGAAATTGATGGAGCGTGTCATTCTGTCACGGTTTGTTTTCTTCGAGTATATTCGATGATGAATCGTTTTATTGCGTTACTTCATATCTATATTTAGAAAGATTACTTGCGAAAATATTTTGCAACTGTTGGACTTTCACAATTCTGCGGAATAAAATTTCGATTGCTAGGAACACTTACCACAAATCACTCATAACAAATAAAATAATAAAATACCTTTACTTTCAAAATTTAATCATTAAAATTATCGGATTTATTCGAAAAGCTGGCAATAAAGCGCATCTAATGAAACGATAAGCAATAAATAACAATCATAATTTAAAATAAAACGCAATCACGCCAGAGGCAGAGATTTTTGAAACAAGTAAAATTTACTATTTTTTACAAAAAATATAATTTCTGATTAATTTTAAAATGAATACTTGACACATATCGGAATTGATTCAATTAGACTACAAGACTCTCAATAAACTTTTCCAGAACTTTTCGAATACTAAACTGTCGGTATTTATTGACCCGATTCGATGTTCAACTGGAAATTCTAAAAAACGTTTTAACATAGGGTACGTTAATATACTGATTACATTATCATTTATAACCAAACACACTCCAAGTTTAGTCTGTAGCCCAAAAGTATCTTTCCATTCTCACAAAACAATGGGATTTTTAACAGAAAATGTTGCCTCAATACGGTACCACGCGAATACAATGTCAACGACCGCCAGTACAAAGCGACAATATCTAGATCCGTTTGCCACCACGTGATTTCACCCATTACCGATTTATCGAGCTTTCAACTTTATACATTTCACATATTAATCGCCATAAAAAGTAAATGCGATCATCTGACCAGCCGTGTCCAAATATGTACCATACTATTAAAATAAAAAAAATATTAACTGAGATAACACAGTAATTGTAGATAGTCTCGTGATCATTTCTCGATCGAGTGATTTGTTTGTAGAGCGTCTGATATACATAGAAAGTTACGGTGAATTTCACAGTTTTTGTAACAGTATTCCTAATTCGTTATAGCCAGTCAGTAAATAAAACACGTTGTACATGCTGTTACTGAATCACTTAACTATATTTACGAAAGGCCGTAAGAGATATTTAAATTTGCGCATATAGAGCATTTTGAGAGCAATACATTGAAATGCAATTTAAATTTACTGTTCTTTTTAACAGCATCCGAGGTTGAAGTGTTGCAATACATGGTGTTTACCTATTGATTGCAACAAAGAGATTGCCTATGTAAGTGAGGTTTCGAAGAGTCTGGCAATTTATATTGACTGCAAAAAAGTTCACTGAGTTTACTAAAATTTATGGGAAATAAATCAGAGTGTTTTGTGAAAAACAGGTTTGTGAAATTTGTTATTAACTTATTATATAATATACTGTACATACTTAACACGATTCATTTACATCCAATATAAGACCAGAACTATCTGATTATAATTTATGATTACTACGGAATTCTAATTAATTTACTGAACTTGTTTTACTTTGTGTTGAAGAGTTTGCAAAATTAAATTTTCAAAGACCATGTGATTGCACAAGAGAGCGGTGTGATAATTACCAAACTAAAGAAAAAATTGAAAGCACTGAATTTGATAATAAAACGTGTAGACAAAGAATAAGAAATGTATCCGAATTTATAATTTCGAAATTGTACATTTTGATGGTGCAAAATCTTTTAAAAATATAAAAATGTATCGCATCACTTTATTATTTGAAATTCTGCTTCTTTTTATATAAAATTCCTTTGTTAAACGATTTAACTTGTGAGTAAACTCCACGCTGTTATGAATATAATATGCGTTGGTACGGACTTTGATCTGGCCTCGTGTTGAGAATAGTTTTGAAGAATGACAGGTCAAAGGTCGTGCCATTATACCGAAGAAGAGATAGCATGTTTCCAATGTAAACTCACTACGGTTCAAGCAAACGTCACTTAAATACTGTTAAGCAAGAAAAAAAAATCGACGAGAATAAAAAGTAACAGTCGGTACGCTAGAATTGTAAAGAGAAAAAGTAGCTCAGTTTCTGAATTTACTGTTTTAAAAATTTTGCAACCTATAAGCGGGCAATCATTCGAAATTCATTTCGTGTTCGAATATACAACGGGACAAAAAAATACTTATCATACTCATCTCGTTTGACAACTTTTATTTGCAGCAGAGAAATCACGTCGTAAATATGCTAGAAATACGATATAAAAATGAACTATCATGTTCAAAACTGTCAAAAAAAGGTATAAAATATCCTAGGTATGGATTTCTGTAAATGTCCCTTGCACAGTGGGTAGTAAAGGTTTACTTCCGCGTGTTATAGCGGAAGGTCATTTTGTTTACCCTGAGTGATGTTATCAAACTGAAATCCTACCCATGGGAAGGATTAATCTCGACTTAAATTGCAATCTGAACGCAGATGTTTGCTTTGTACATACGCTGCAAAAACCAGTCAATTTAATGACATTTTACAGTAATACGAACTTGGCCTTTTTTTGCATGATCTGTGGGTCTAACTAACATTACGACCATTCTCAGATCAAAGTTAGCAAAAATTTTACATGGAATGACTCCCTTAGTATGATGTTTATAATTACCGGTTAAAATCATATAAATTACACAAGTTTTTAACTGCATTACCTCGAAAGACGATATACGATATATTAATATGTGGATAAATATATCTTAATTGGATATTATTAATATTGAACACCGTGTTAGGTAACTTTCTACGTCGAAAACAGCTATACAGGCTCATCACAACGATCCGATGACAAAACAAAAAAGAATTTTTCTCACAAATAGTGTCTTTTTCCTGCTCCACTGTAAAACATATCTTAACACCATGCTCAATAGAATTACGAGGTAATTCCTGAAGAAAATGAATTAATATCCAACTACAATTTGAGTACGTTGCAAATATCATTTTACATTTACTAATATAAAAACTTTCCAAAAAGTTCTACTCTCTCTTTTTAGTTTTCTATAGCTTTTTTACACTACAAAACTAAGTATATTGCCCCTATCGTTTATTAGCGATTGTGTGTTCAGTCTACGGACTCTATAATAAAATTGTTTTTGCTTGCTGTGACGCGTACAAATAATTATATGTTATATATTCTTCTCCGTAATATAAAAGATTATTACGTAATATCTGGTTTTAGATGCCTGACAAAATTGGTGCGTCATTTCCTATTTTATAACAATAGAACAATAATAATTTGTCATCAAATTCGTCGGACTGATGATCGGAAATTAAACTGAAGTCGTTTCGTAATTTCGATAGCTCTGCAAGGACGAACCGACGGTCCCTATTAAACCTATAAAAATATTATCATTCCATTAGCTAAACATCTTCACTCTGGCAAGAACGGAAACTTTTCAGGTCGGGAAGACGTTTACACTATTTCAAGTCATGGGTTTTATAGATCAGGACACAAATATTAAAAAATTATATATACTATTCAATGTATTGGGTTGCTTCAGCATCTGGGCCAAATAAAACTTCAAGTCAAATATTCAGATTTTGGTCACGATTGGTATCTCACAAGTTACCCACTAACAAGCGAGTACTCACTAAATGATTTTTGCTCACCCGTCTGAAATTTAGATATCAGAAACTAATGTCAAAAACTTGTGACATAGAATTGGAAATATTGATGAATTAACCATTTTTTCTTGCGGGCGATGGAAATATTCAACATCCTCGTATGAACAACGAACGAATTGGCGCAATAATTTTGCGATTTTTGTCCACAAACAGTGTTGAAAGACAAAGAACAAATAGAATTTGATATTTCAAACCAATGTCCAAAGGTTAATATTCATTGTAGACTGTTTATAATCTGTTCTTTGTGACGGAATTTGTTATGAAGATACTTTAGCCTCTAAATATTTATAAGTATTTTTTCTAATTTCCCTTCGAACAAAGTTCAGTGCAACCAGACACAAAATTGTAATGAGTTACCCGGTTTGGGAAACCGCGATCTTACCAGTTCACCAGTTCTGCGTAACCTGTCGGAGTTTATGAGCTCTGATACTTTGATAGACTGTCTTGCTGAATATTTTTTGCTTGTTACATTGCTACTGACGTTTAAATATCTCTCTGTGTCGTCCTCACTGCCACACTGTCCTTGGATTGACTGACAACCGAACTCTTTACACGAGGAATTTTATTAACATGTGTAGTTCTCTCATGACGGATTACCTTTTTCTTGTGCACAATTCAAGATTAATTCAAGTATGCATCAACTATAATACGATCTATAATAACCTAACTTTTCTACGGCCAGTAATTAGCGGATTGCGATAAATTCACGCAAAGTAAACACCAAGGGAGACCTTGTTTACTTATTACATTCGGAAACGTTCGTACTCCGACCTCCCTTTTAATAAGCTCTATGTGTACACTAAACTCGTGTCTGGCGCTACCGCTCGAAAGAGATCGTCAGGTCTTACCGAGCAGAGAACAACATTTCGCGAATGACAGCATGTGTCGACACAATGCGGGAGAATATGGGGAAGTCGCATTCCCGTCCGGAAATTGGTGGTTGCACTAATTCTTGCAGCGAAATTTCCTTGAAAAGCGGTTTTCTGGAAGTCGGGCGACTCGTTGGCGTGCGCGTTTGACTGTAGATACAGGAAAAACAAACTGAATGTTACCGCTACATGGCATCAACGCCGCTAAAACACTAAATTTCAACTATTTTGATATGCAATCGCTCATACGAATTTATCCATTTTCCCATTTTATACGGCGTTTTCCACCTCTTTACGTCGAGCTAATAATACTCGAGGTAATTCGATAGAGAATTAATATGAGTGGATTTACAATAAACAAATATAAAAAAAAATACAACTCAGACCGACAAATTTTACGATAGTAACTCACAACCATAATTTTGCCGAAACGAAAATACCGACATCGTAAAATTATTTTATCAAATCATCAGTCTAGCTTACGCCTCATATCTTGTCGTTTCAAACTTGTTTATCGTAAAACTTTAGTGAAACTCGAGAGAGTTTCATAACAGTCGGAAACTTGATATTTCGTAGCGGAAAATCTTTAAGCAGCGAACGGAAACTCATTCTTCCTTGTCGCCAACACGTAAAATAAAATAAAGAGGAAACGACTGATTATACTGAAAGTTACAACTTCCGGGACAAAGAAAAAAAGTACTCTCGTAGTGTGCGTACCATTTTTTCATTCCAATTTTCCTTATTTTAGTTCTATTACAAGTTCGTGGACTGCATGGACCTGCTCATAGGTTTCAGTCCCTTCACATAACTTGATATAGAGTAGACGAACAAAATTAGTTACCTTCATATTGGTACACATACTTCTGAAGCGCCAAAATTTTAAATTATACTGATGCTCGGCGCTCGAAATTTGTATTTCATTGATTTGTTTATTCGTCAAACTTGTGTTCACGTACTAATTTTATTCGGGCAACTCCATCAAATTTGTTTTAAGGTAAAATATGTTACTATACGCCAGAGAATGCATTATCATTTTTTTCTCCAGAAAACAGGGTGAAAATAAAATATATTGCACGGAACTTACGTTGATAAAGTGAAAAGTGTGCCACTGTATTATAGCGTGAAGTCAACCGCACTATAATGAGATCTACCATAAGCTAGTCCTTGTATTATCCATATTTTTAGTGGAAATCACTTATTTCTAACCCTAACCTGAAAAAGTGACATTTAGTGGTAGACCTGATGCTTTACCAGACTCGCTGACACCTAGCTGGATCTGGAAAGAACAAAATATGATGGCAAGGAGATGGATATTTACATGTAATCTAGTCTTTCAATTCGGTTTCTAGCATGGCCATTTTTCACAAAGCCATAGACATCATGCCACATGAAAGTTATATTTATCCTTGTTGCTATTGGTCAAAAAATCTCATGCGTCATAAAGACAACACACGTCACAATAGTTATTATTATCAGCGCTTCACCTGTTTTGGGTAAAATTGTCACACAAAACCTATCACCTTCTTTTATCTACTCAAGCATAGTCTAAGATGGTGAGACATTTTATGTGTTTTTATCTCTGTATCGCACAGCCTATTTATAACAGTAAGTATCAATGATAATAAATACATCAACTTGTATGAGAAAAAGATATTTTAAGCATAATTGTAAAAGTATATCATGTTAGCTGATGATTAATTCGGCATCTCACACTGACACATATAAAAATTGACTTAAAGTTTAAACGCAATGCACAGTAATTCAAGAATTATAGAATCTTAATTGACTTGCACTCGACGTCGAACAAATTTTAAATCAAATTCCATATTAAATATAAACTTATACCTGTGTCGTCGTCTCACCGAGAGTACCGATTGTACTTTTTGCCACGGCTCTTTGCATAATCGACCCAAAAGAGATCTGGGTTTTAGTGGGACTAACTACCTATCCTTCAACAATGCAATTGCAAAAAAGATCTGTTGGTATATAATTAAGTAATATGGATGTTTCTACAGTGAAGATAATCATTATAGATGATTTAAGACTATCATATCAATCGATAACCCAGCTCAAATTAGTCAAGGCGTTCCAACTTCAGTTGAAGCGTCAACTGACACGATTTCAACATCCCTTTCCATACGAAATAAAATTTTGAAAGGGCAGAAAAATACGCGATTAAAGCCTAAAGCAAGCTTATGTTTATTAAGATAAAAATACCATAAACTATGAACATTTTTTCACAAGAATATAAATGATTTTTTGACAAGTTGAAAGTCGTAATAGACCGATATTATCTGATAACGTACAAATCTGTGGGATGACACAGCAGAATAGCTCCTGGTGTTTATTTGACTCCACCGCAAATGTTAGAGTACATACCAGTTGAAAACGATCAGTTAAATCAAAGAAATACACTGAGTAAATTAGCTTTGTCGAAGAGTGAATATTTCAATTGTAAGGCAACTTGGAAAAACAATGCTTGGAAGACAAAGCAGAACCAGAAAGAATATGGTTCTAATACATTTCAAAGGGCTGCGCGTGCATTCAATATAAATGTACCTGACAATGATTGATTCTCCCAAAGCGAGTTTGGTAAAACCTCTTTAAAACCCGCGCCCTGAGCGCCATTCAACACAAAGAAGCATAATATCTTATATAAAATTTAGTTTAGTCATTCACAAATCAAGTCCACGAAGCGAAGTTTATCATCGATAGATTACTTTGAAATTTATTTTAAAATATACAAGTTTTTACTTGGAAATTCCGACAAGCAAACTGTTTTCATTTAATTTGGATCTGTTCCCTGTTAAACTATACCGCACTCTGCGTCTTAGAAAGGGCTGTTTTCGTACGACAGCTTTATATTTCAGCGAAGGCGAAACGTACAATATCAATGTTTTCAAATCTTATTTGCGTTTGAAATTACGAATACAAGCAAAAACCGTTACCATTAACTACAATAATTCAAATATTTTCAGTCTAATATTAAACGGCGCAATAACAACGGCGCTAACTTCCTATTTCTCTCTATACTATATCATATTATCTCATAATATACTTAAAGCTTTTCCGTCTGGTAGGTTGATACAATCAGTCTATTAGTATAATACCATACTGTTTTCTTTTATAATAACTTCCAATTACATACGCGAGACTCGTGTACTAATAGCCGCCTCTGACTTAATAATGCCCTTCATACGCCTAACTCGTTTGAACCATCAATACGAAAAAGTCGTAAAGTTCACCTGAAATTTCCAAGTAATTATCATAATGTTATTGACGACATGAAAAACTATATAGATTTTATCTAGATAGATATTGAACTCTGTCATGCTTGGCCCAACTATTTTGTGTTTCAGATTTGAATGTTGACAATGAAGCCCAGTAACATTAAATTCAGTGTTAGTTTTGATCCTTGTTTTTAACAGTAAGCTCAATAAACGAATAAATTTTTCAAGCAGAGTGAACTTGATTGCGCGTCTTCGTAATAATTAATTTTCCTATGAACTCTCTCTCTCTCTCTCTCCATCTAACTATCTCTGTCTCTCTTATATCAAGGGTCTAGTCCAGGGTTTTCGAAATCGAGGCCTCGCCCCCCCAGGATGGGTACGAGCAAAGGCTTTTCCCCACTATGTATCATTCACGATGACTACATTAACCAAAAGTAAATTGACTGTAATTTGTTTAATTCTTTGATCCTTATTTTTTGCTTTTGTTCATTAAATTTTCTCATTATTAAACGTGGTGCACAAAATAAGAGATGAAAACATGTAAAAAGCAAAACTAATTTTAATATTCAATAGCAGGTCACCACGTGGTATTGCGAGACTTCGGAAAGCGTATACGAATAATACCTAGTTATGATAATGCATTCACAATGAATATGTACGACAACCATGTCCCCCTCACCAACTCCGAGCTAAACCTCTACTCTTAAAAGCAAGTTTATGAATATATTACCTAAAAATTGTGATTTCTTATTTTCTATTAAAAATAGGCATCAATTTTTATCTCGTAAGCATAAAAATCGATTACCTTTTACCTATTTCAAATTTCATATATTGAATTCAAAAAAGTTAGGAGATCGAAACACATTAGTTCTTTAATTAAGAAACGATTACGACAAGTACCACCGAGAAAGTAAATACTAATTCCGATATATCAAAGCGATTGGTTCCGCCTTATGTTTGTGTACCATGAAATTAAGATTTAGACACCGCATGATAGGACTGACATTAAAGAATAAATGGTAAAAACATCGAGATTTAACGGGGTCCACCTCCAAGTTAAATATCAATTCTTTGAGCAAAAATAACAAGCAAAGTTTACCTGAATATAGATGTATTTGATGGCAATGGTTAAGTAGGAAACATGCCCTTGAAGAAATGAATTACTTCGTGCTTGGCCTAGTTTAATTAATTAAATTTCACTAATTTTTTGTTGAAAAAGAAACATTCTTTGAAAAGTTTCAAATTAAATTACAGTGTAATATTAGTAATATTAATTCACTTCAGTAATTTACTTTATTCAGTAATTGTTTTATGGTCACCCTATTTTAATCTTGAAGTTAGCTGCGCTGCACAATACTCTAATAACGTAATATATTATGTTCGTGCAAGGATTCTGACTTCGAGTAGGCGAAACGATGCAGAAATATGTTTGTGTTGGTGCACAGCATGACATCTAAACTACCTAGAATGACCATCTTGCTACACTACAGCATCGTTGCATGCATATAATACAAACTGGGATTGACTAGGACAAAAACATAAAAGAAAGATTTTACTTCCATTGCTCTGGACTTTGTGAATCTTTGTGTACGAAGTCAATTTGTAAGCTTTAGACACACCTTACCTTGCTTAAAATCAAATCGTATTTTTCGCTACAATTAGTGCAAAATACGTGGAAAATAATTGCTATCCAAATTTGAATTAATAATAAATCGTAGAACTTTCACTTATCTGAAAAACGCTAAGTCCTCCATCGTGCCTATCCTTCTATTAATTCCGCGAAGCACGTCAGTCACACCCGCAAATAGCTTTATCATAACTCCATATTTATTGCTGAACTAATAACTAACACCGCCAGAATCGCATATGGATGTAATATATTAATATTGCCAGCATATGGCTGCACTTTTCGGAACACTCGCTAAGGGATTAACTCGTGTCGCCTGCCTAAGCGCATTCTAAACCTAAAGCTATACCGGTGCTGCGAGATTTCAACGAAACAACACGACACTCTTTGCTATTAAAAATACCCAGCTAGTTTACTAAATTTCACCGTAATCTATAATCAAATAAAACTGAATAGCTCAGAATTTCCGACCAAGTCTGAGATATAAATGAAACAAACATAAACGCAATTTTTAATATTTTAATATTATTCCTATAGCAATATTTAGGTTCTTGAATTACACAAAAAGAATACAATTTCACATCTTTTTTGTCAGTGCCTCATTCTTGTACTTGCAGACGTAAAGGTCATGGGGGGACAACACGTAACCTACGTGTTTCATTTCTGTAGTTAATGTTCGTTTTATTTACATGTCAATTTTGAACCTCACCAAATGAGACTTATTGGATATATTTATTGTTTTACGACTGCTTTGAACCCGTGTTTATATGTTAACGCTTTAAATCTCTTCATTTATTGTAAACAATATTGTCTATATTGATTAAAATATATCGCCATACATGATATATAAACACTTTCAAGAACAAGCAGAACATAATTTTTCAACACAATTTTACTATCACGTCTTGCCGGTTTTATGGAATTATTTGACTTTACCTGATACGAATTCAAGCATAATTTACAACAGTTCATAAATTTAGTAACGGTAAAATATTATTAATTTTACTTTTAATTACTATTTAACAGCGTAATTTATGATCGTCCTATCTTTGGACCGTGTGTGCCCGACGGTAAAATAATAATCCGCCTGAAGGCGCTTATCCGTGGTATTGGTTAAACTTGTTATGTTTCCAAGGATTATCGGCGAGTAATATTTTTAAATGGAGCATTTTAATTTCGGATTTAACTTTGAAGCAAACCTCAAGTATTTACATTCATTTTAATTAGAAAAATTGTATATCACGTGTTGGCGGCGGTTTGGAATAAAAATAGATGAATGGCCCAATTGTCATTTACCTCTGGCTGTTATGAAATGACAATCAGCTAGCTATGAGTACCATATCATTCTCGAAATCCATAGCCACACTAAAATATATTTTTATGCTACATAAGTGAAAAGTTGATAACCCTAATAATTGTCGATAACTGGTTAATCGATTGAGTACGTAACCATGCGTGCATTTGGGGGTTAATATGCCTGTGCAATTTGCATTTCTAACGCATCAATCATTTGTGCTAGTACCTGTCAATTTCCCGCTGCAAGTTCTCGCTTGAAAATCCAAGAATGGTGAATGTTTTACCCCCGAACTTCGACATAGTGGAATTCGGTCTCCTATGCTGGAAATATGTGCTTGAGGTGTTTCAAATATCTTTTATTATTTTAATATAGTAAAAACATACATGATAACTTAGACTACACGACACCCAGTATTGACCAGGACTGGTAATGTACACAACAGCAGGCGCTCCAGAAGTGTGTGTACCAACATGGAGGTAATTAATTTTGTTCGCCTACTTTACATCAAGTTGTGTAAAGGGACTGAAGCCTATGGATAAGGGGTATATTAACTTGGCTAACACAAACAGTCCCCTAACTCGTAATAGAACTAAAATAGGGAAAATCGGAATAAAATTATAGCCTAACCCTAACCTGGTACACATACTACGTGAGTACCCAACAGTCATCTATATTCTATGTAAACAATAAAAAAATTTAGTCTTGTTAAGTGAATTTCCAAACTCAATGCTCCATATCTATCTATACTTGCATTAACTTTTAAAAAGCCTATAATAACATCCAAGCCCATCGTTTTAATATGAATCAGCACAAATTGGTTCACTAATGCAGCGTCATATGTTATAAAACTTAAGTGTTTTCGTACCTAACTAATTCTAGATCGAAAAGTGAAAATGAAATCTACAATCTAATTTATTTATTATTCGTCAAAAAACGATCAATCTTCCAGACCTAAGGCAAAACACGATTGCCGAAAATTAAACAAAATAAATACTCCATGAAAGTACCTGTCTAAACTCGTGGTAATGCATCACTAAATTGCCTCAAGTAAAAATAAGGAAAATCTAATTTCAGTTGCTACGTATCATCAAACAGACAATAATTCCGGTATTTAATCTTACTTTACTAAATACTAATTCTTTATCTATGGCCAGGTTAGGTCGCCATGTGGTACGTGAGAACTATTCTCACTGTGGCTTTCCTATTAAAACATCTCCACTTTATAAGGCCTTGCATGATATCCATATGCGCCATTTTGTAAAATCTATTAATTTTTCGATTATTGAACTTCTGTGACGTCACAGAATCTCTAAGTTTCTATAAATCAGTTGCATCCACATCAAAATCCATTCAAAATAGCGAGTCTAAGACGGTTGCCCTACAACTCCTTATTTATTCCGGTGAACTCTCATACATAACTCGAGTAATCGAGGCTGGACTGCATTAGGGTTAGTTAAAGTTAGGATAAGGGACACGCTAAGATTTAACTATGCTTTTATTTTCAACAAAACAAGTTGGCAAATACTAAAATTTACAGACAAAATCATCTTGCTCCAGAAGTGTGTGTACCAATGTGGAGGTATAACTAATTTTGTTCGCCTACTTTACATCAAGGTGTAAAGGGATTGAAACCTATGGACAGGGGTTATATTTACTTGGCTGACACAGACAGCCCTCAAACTCGTAATAGAACTAAAATAAAGAGAATCGGAATAAAGTTATGCAACCTTAACCTGGTACACACACTACGTGAGTACCAAAATCATAACCATATTTTCTCACCATGTGATGTCAAAACCATCTAGAAACGATTTGCCATTTTTTTACATAGAATTGACTAATCTTTCTTACTACCATTTCTGTGAAATTCGTAATCAAATCCCATTCAAAAAGTGCGCTAAAGCACATTTCTACCAAACCGGATATGGTGAGAAAGAACTCTCAACACACTGCCTACTTACGCTCTTGTCATAACAAGAATAGAAGTTACACTAACTAGAATTGTACTGCTATTGGTTACATACAACTGATTGTAATGATCCTCAGAGGGGTCTGGCCCAACTCAATATCAAGTTTGACATGAATTCTCTTTGAAGTATAGGTGCCTATAATAACATAAATTTCCCATTTAAATTACTGAGTTTTTACAACCCAATTTGCGTTCAAGGCCAAGTGTATTGAAATATGAGTTTAGGCTCCAATCCATGATCGATAATCATCGATGTTTAAACTCTTTAAACCCAGAAATTTACACATCCGGGTCCAAATATTTTAATCCCTGCGTTATATCGTTGATACCTTTTGTATTTGGTTGTATTAAATGGACTGGAATAATTTTGCTCTCTGTACTCAATGTTATGATTTTGTTACCAAAGATGCTCTGAAACTGGCACCTAAGCAAATAAACATAACAAATGTATACAACTCGTCTTCATGGTTATTGTAATATACCTTGCCCCATAATTTCCAATTAGCCTAACCCAGGGCAAATTCGGAAAAAATTACCTTTATTTTCGGCGCACCAGAAGTGCGTGTACCAATATGTAGGTAACTAATTTTAGTCGCCTACTTTACATCAAGTTGTGTAAATGGACGGAAGCCTATCGTAATAGAACTAAAATAAGGAAAATCGGACTAAAATTATGGCCTAACCCTAACCTGGTACACATACTACGGGAGTACCTTATTTTCAGCACCAAACAACCCAAATATAAACGGTCGAATAAAATGCCAAAGTATTATGCAGTCGTAACGAGAATAGCGCGATGATTGGCGTATTCAGCAGGTTCCAAATCAGTATCGCTGTAAACAGAGAAATGGAAACAAGAAAATTTCGAAATACAAATTTTTTTCGCATTCGTCAGGGATTTCTTGCATGCGAAAATATATTCTTAGAAATACAAATTGATTAAAAATGTGCACACAATTCAAGCCATATATATTTACATACATGTATTCAGATACATAAAAAATTCACTAAAATCTGAGAATAAAAGCAATGTTAATTCGTTGTTATTTAATTTCTGAATTTAAATTAGGACTAAAATTTATTTTTATATTCCCAATGATCTCTAAGTTTACACAAAACCACCAAACGCCGCACGGGAAAAGGCACTTCGCCAATAGGTAAAGAGCGCCCCATGTGGCAACATCACACAGCATTATAGAAAATGCATCTTATTGAAAAAAAATGTATCTACTCAATTTATTATTGATAGTAAACTAAAGTTCTTTTAAACAAACTATACAAATTCAATTTAAATGAAAATTTTATATCGAGATGAGGTTGCAGTTCCAGGCCCACTATCAAAAATCGATGGCCAATCGATGCAAACCAACGAAAAGGCACTGTAGTGTTTTTTTTTTCGGAACACGCAATAGTAAAGTAATCCCAAACTTGCCCATTTAATTTATTGAATAATGTTTTGATGGATCAATATAATTCTGCATATATCTAAACTCGTGTATATGTATATAAATAGAAAATTTCATTTCTGATCCACTCATGTTGGGTCCTGAATACCAAATCATCATTTGAAACTGGTATACGACACCGCCCTACTCACTCATTCCATTCCCTTGTATTGTACTTGAAATAGCCCCACCTACTCTACAGCTAGATTCAAGAAATCAATAAAACCTGAAATATTTTACGGGTTTTAAGCGTATTTACTTTGTATAAAGTTTTAGAACTTTTTCTTATGATATTGGAGCCCCCATGAAAATTTCGATCATAAATAATGAACCGTACAACACAATTAAATAAAGTTAGTTAGTTAGTTATCTTGCAACATGATGGATAGTAGAGCAGTTCTTCTCGCGTTTTTCTTCGTCGTATTGGATTTTCCTGACTTCCTAAATCGTTCATAAATCAGTAAGAAATAAAGCAGAACTGCAACCTGCATGTATATATTAGATAAGTTTCAATATATTCCCCCGGATATTGTAAGTTCTGAAACTACCTTTGCAAGCACCAGTAAACTTCTACAACAAATTCATAACCACTTCTAGTAGCATTTGCGGATACAAGGCAGTATGTATTAAATATTTTTCAAGTGTGCTGTTAAAACTACAGTAAATTTAATCACATTTGTCAAGTAACTTAAAAAAGCATATCCTCTGAAATTTGACTGTCAATGTTACTTGGTATATACAAATCATAGATGAAATATTCTCGGTCATCATTTACTTACAATTTCAATTTATTTTACCATCTTTTTTCTATCAATATACAAGTGGTTCATATGTTTGGTTTTCGTGGATGAAATGTACTCAACGTGGAATCGAGTGTTTGCTAAATCCGTACTTGTATTGTCAAGTTCAATGAGTGAGCTATGTGGCGAGAGAATAGGTCTATTCACGACTGAATCAATACCGGATTCTGCTACCGATATCTCTAAATATAAAGCGCGATCCCGATCTAGTATATTATAGTTTTATTGAATTTATTAAAATTCCACACGTGAAATCAATCATATCTATGACAAGAAATTCCGGTGAAAATACTTCGACCGTTAATCATATGAAAATGAACGCTCAATTTATTAACTGATAATGGTTACAAATAACTTATATACTATTTTTATGTTATATAAAAAACTACGGATAATAACATTGTTCAACATAATTTTTATTGGGTGAATATACATCCGAAAAAGGAGTAGAGTAAAAACATGGGACGACTACAGAATTAAATCAATTGTAACAGTTCAACCTGAAATATATCAACCGATTATCCAATTTCGCCCCTAGATTATATCAGAACCTTGTGAATAAATGGTACAAATTGATTTTAATCAAGAGAAGTGGTTTCGACTCCCAGGAGAAAACGGACCTAACTCCTTTTTCAATGATAATAATTATTAAAATATGTTTTATTAGTAGCCTTACTAACCATTGCTCGTAGATTGATAAATACATTTGAAGGATTTACATATTTATCCCGGGGGAAAAGAAAACCAATAAGACGGCTTAACACGTCCTGTCGTCCGGTTACCGGTCCAGGTCGGGTATGGGATTAATTAGCCAGTTATTTGTTTTCGGAAGCATGGACTTGATGGTGGAAAAAGCCGTAACCGTCCAGCGGTTACGTGAACCACCCTACGGCGACGAGGAGTCCAGCAATCCTCTCGCACATGATCATCACCGCATGGGATCCGAACCCGCGAAGGGTAATCAGAGATGCGGTGGCGAGCGTATTCCTAACGCTTAGCACGATGCGCCACACCACCGAGACATACGAAGCCTAAGCCTGAAATTACACAAATTATTGCGAGCAGGAAATTTGCATTCATATCTTTGTATTGTTGTTGACCTACCGTAGTTACAATTGCCAAGTTCATTTTTCTTGAGTACGTGTTGGAAAAAATAGATACCTTTTAAAAAAAATATTTACCTTTTACCACAGTGTGGCAAACCTTGCGTTTGTCCTGAATTGTTTCCCATTTTTTGCTGTCATTAGCAAAGAGAAAAGTTGTGAGTAACGTAAATATGGCTTCAAGCCGAAGCCCACCACAGAGAGAAACATCCGACATTCCAATGGGGCTGTCGGGTCGCCTCAGCATATATATATATATACGCAAATATTATAACGAATTGTGCTCTTCTGAACTTCTGAAAATTTACCCACCATAGAGAGTTTTCGGCGGTCATATCAGTTTACTGTCATTGTCCAATTTTTATGCTGAAAGTAAGAACTCCAGTTATGAGGATTTCACTACGCCGCAGATGTTTTCTTCGTAGTGACTTGAAATGCTCTAACTCTTGTTGCAATTATCATGTCTTTTGCTGTCTCGTTGTGCACCGCCATCATTCTATATCATAGGCCGCGAGCCGAGGCCATTTATCTTTCAGTTCCGTAGCGCACATAAGGTAACTACCTGAAAATGATTTTAAATTGTTCCTTAGAAATTTAATAAAAAATATTGCCTTGTTCCCACTTCCAAAAGTTTCACGTTTTACGGAAAAGACGCTTTTACTACAGTAAATATGTGTTACCACCTGTCCTATATTCTCTGTTTTTCGGTATCATGGGCCAATGAACGCAGACTTCTGCATGACGTAACAATCAAATTGGTCAGCTGTAGGTGGATCCCCCATGGACGGATGAATATCAGATGTACTACTGCTCGCTTTTGCGTTAAGTAGCCTTCCATAGTCTTTTTCAGTTAATATTAATTGAGTTATTATAAGAAGGTGGTAAAAAAGTATGAGTAGGATATTAAACACTTGTATATCGCTTGTATATCGCACTTTTTGGCGCTCCGGAGGTATTCGTACCAAGATGATGCACAAACACGAATACTTTGGGAGCACCAAATTTTTGGCGGATTTTTCACGGATCCCAAATGTGAAATTGTGAATCCCAATCACAACTATTCACAAATCACAACGAAGTTTATTTCGACTCCATAATCAGTATAACAGGCAATAAAATCAAGTACAGTATATAAGTTAAAACTGATTATAGCGAATAAGTTGACTTTGATACCCAACCTGTCTATACTAAACAAACTTAATACTGTTACTTGTTATGTTTTAATACAGTATTAAGACGATTATTTTTGTTCGGTTGGCTAAAATAAATCTTCATCTCCCTCTCTTGTTTGTTCATTTCGTGGAAAATATCTGCTTAGTCATGAAATAGCAGTTTTGCTGTATTATTGCTGATTCATGATTACAATGCTGTTCTGTATTTTGTTGTAAAGTGAATGTCTGAATGTGGGCAATATAATTGTGGATCCATTTAAAAAAAAAAAAAAAAAAAAAATTACGACTTGTTGAAGGACCGTAATTTGATTTCACCGTTTGCTTTGTAATGTAGAAAAAAAAAAAAAAATATATATTTGCTTCGTTGTGTATGTCTTTGAGTTCAAGCAGAACTGTGAAACTACTACCATCCCAGTCTGGATTTCATGGCCTTTTCGAACGAGAAATCGGGCGTGCAATCAGAAATTCCCGCGTGCAAATAAGAATTTCTGGCGTGCAATTATAGCTCACGGCGTGCAAAACAATTGCGCCCGCTAAACTGATTTCGAACTAAGATACCTCTCAATACATCCGCGTAAAAATAAGTTGGATCATAGCAAAAATGGACGTTTGATCTTTGACCCCCAAAACATCATTTCTATATTTTGTCACTAATTTTGAGAGTGTTTGTGCGACTTTAGATACCGGTACTGTTCAGTACATCCGTGTAAAATTATTGTATTAAAAATACGCTGAATCAGAGCCATAACTGGCCAGCGTCGGTGAGGAGGCGATTTTTCTCACGGGATTCCTATCATTCAACACGATATGGTGATTTTTGCTTCGCATTTTTCGATCAGACCAAATCTTGCAAGCAAGTATTAGTCGACAATTGTAAAGTTATAATTTTTTGGCATCTTTATATTACTAGATTATTGATTTAAAAACTATTTAAACCGATTTACATTGGTGAGCAATTGCAAATTTTTGGCGTGCAAAATTGAATTCGCTCGCGTGCATTTTTGTGGAGCGCTAGCGCCCTCGGGCGTGCATCTGCCATGGAATCCAGTCTGGCTACCATCCCGGTGAGTGATATCGTTATCAGTTACCGGTATCGACTTTCTTCTGCTCCGGGATAAATACGGTGATGAATATCTGCCATATTCGGAATGAGTAGCCCAAATAAAAAATATTGTATCAATGTAGCTCAGGAGTGGGCAAGGTTTTCGAACCGGGGGTCAAAAATTTTGCCCATTTTGTGTGGCGGGCCATGTCAGTGTGAAGTAAAAAGTTACGGTACGTACCGTACATCCATGATCAATATTTAAGAGGCGCAGTTCTTACCACTTCATGGCAGCTCCTGCCACAAACGAACCGCGGCAGCTCTTGCCATGGTTTTATAGCGCGTTTTCCAGTAATCAGTATTAACGGTATATTCGCAAATTAATGTACCAGATTTTAATTGATCATGCGGAATTATATCTACTTAAACCCTAACCCCAAATCCATCAAAACTGTAGCCTATCCCTAAAAAAACGTTCCAACTTACTCAATATTTGTCACCATAGGGGACAGCCCTGTCTTTACGGCCCACCTGCTGTGGTTAATTTTACCTGCCCTTGGTTTTCAATTTGCTGCCACGGTAACGGCAGCTCGTCATTGGTTTGTGGCAGGTTTGGCCGTAGCGGCTAGGGTATGGAAATACCGCCATAGTTTTGCGGCAGCTGCAGACGCCATAAAATACTTAAAACTGCACTTGATTTTTAAAGTGTTACAAAGCAAAGGTGGAAAACAATATGCCTCGTGAGGAAACTAAATTTAACAACATTTTTAGCTAAAACATTAAAATTTGGTTTCAGTTTGGTTGTGACAGCATCAGGCGGGCCAGATTGAATTAACCAACGGGCCGGATTTGGCTCGCGGGTCGTACTTTGCCCATGTCTGATGTAGCCTATAAAAAGTTTTATTGAATTTATAGATAGGCCTGTAGGCTAGATGACTCACATTTTGGCAAAAGTAGAAGATTGACATATTTTTGTGATCATGTCCTTGCCGTTCCGATGCCTTTTACAAACTGGAATAAGTGGGAGAAGATACACTGCAAATTCAAATGTTGTTTCACACCGATGTCTACTTGTTTATTCTGGAACACATTATACTAAAGTTCCACATAGTAGATTATGGACCCTCCACCGGCGGTCGAGAATATTGCCAAAGCCTAATACAAGACATCAAGTACCTGGATCATCGTCAGTTGTTGGCAGAATCGATGGTGTAGAATCGACTCCAGTTGGAGCCAAAAAGATTTTAAAATTCATGATGTCCTATGTCTGGCCGAAGGATAAACCACAAGTCAGGAAAAGAGTGGTTTTATCCTTATCGTTGTTAGCTGGTGCAAAAATAATGAATGTCCAAGTTCCATTTCTTTTTAAATATGCTGTTGATAACATTTCAGCAATGGCTACAAATTCACCTGAGCTAGCTGTTTTCACCACAGTCTACTTTTTGATACTTGGTTACGGTGCTGCACGCATTAGTGCTTCTTTGTTTAATGAGCTACGTGATGCTGTGTTTGCTAAAGTGGCACAGAGTTCAATTCGAGAAATTGCACGAACTTTATTCAGTCATCTTCATGCTCTTGATATGAGATTTCATATGGGACGACAAACTGGTGCACTGTCAAAAGCTATTGATAGAGGAACAAGAGGTATAAATTTTGTCTTCCGAGCCCTCGTGTTCAATATTGTGCCAACTTTGTTTGAAGTATCTCTGGTCAGCTTCATTTTATGGTATAAGTGTGGCAGTCAGTTTGCTTTGGTAACGGTGAGCACTCTAGCGGCTTATATTGCATGGACTTTATCTATTACGGCATGGAGAACAAAATTTCGACAAAAGATGAACCAGGCTGACAACCAAATGGGAAACATTGCAATAGACTCTTTAATTAACTATGAAACAGTCAAATATTTTAATAATGAACAGTTTGAAACACAACGTTATGATGCAGTTTTGAAGAAATATGAAGACGCTAACTTGCGCACAAATACCTCACTTGCATTACTCAACTTTGGACAACAGTTTATATTTGGATGTGGATTGACCGCTATCATGCTGTTGGCAGGACAAGGGATAAAAAATGGACAAATGTCTGTTGGAGATCTTGTGATGGTAAATGGATTATTATTCCAATTATCTGGTCCTTTAAATTTCCTTGGCTCCGTTTACAGGGACATCAGGCAATCTCTTATAGATATGGGCACTATGTTTACTTTGACTGAGATAAAGAAGGAGATAGTTGATATCCCTGATGCTATGCCACTCAGGACTCATCACGGAGAAACTTCCATACGGTTTGAAGATGTTACGTTTGGTTACACGAAAGATAAAAAGATCCTTGATGGTCTGAGTTTGGAAGTTCCAGCTGGGAAGAAAGTTGCAATTGTTGGAGGGAGTGGCAGTGGGAAAACCACAATTGCAAGATTGCTCTACCGTTTTTATGACCCATGGCATGGCAATATTTTCATCAATGACCAAAACATTCGAATAGTTACTGTGGACAGCCTTCGTCGGTTGATTGGAATTGTCCCGCAAGAAACTGTATTGTTTCATGATACAATTTATCACAATATTGCTTATGGTGATTTATCAGCAGAAAAAGACCAAGTACTTGATGCAGCACGAATGGCAGATATTCATGATTCTATTCTTGCAATGCCAAAGCAATATGAAAC
This sequence comes from Styela clava, assembly GCF_013122585.1. Classification (NCBI taxonomy): domain Eukaryota; kingdom Metazoa; phylum Chordata; class Ascidiacea; order Stolidobranchia; family Styelidae; genus Styela; species Styela clava. The sequence goes on from NW_024102837.1 coordinate 12,929,301, forward strand.
CCCGGTTGGAGAACGAGGATTAAAGTTATCTGGTGGGGAAAAGCAAAGAGTTGCGATTGCTCGAGCAGTGCTGAAACAACCTTGCATTATTTTGTATGACGAAGCAACGTCTTCCCTAGATTCCATAACTGAGCAAAACATACTTAAAGCATTAAGGCGAGTCACAATCAACAGGACTTCTATTTTTATCGCACATCGACTTTCAACAGTGATGGATTGTGACGAGATAATTGTTCTAGAAAATGGGAAAGTAGCACAACGTGGTACACATGAACAACTTATTGCTAGTTCTGACTCTCTTTATTCAAAACTTTGGGAAAGTCAAAATAAAAGAACAGATTATGCTGAAAATGATGAAATTGAAAAAGAAGTGTTTGAAACAACAAAGTAGTGAATCGTGTTTCTATGTTCAATCATATTTAGAGCTCAATCGATATATCGGCCAGCCTATTTATCAAGCCGATATTGCGTGTTTGCCGATATATCATATCGGCCGCAAACCGCCGATATATATCGACCATACTCGGCAAGCGCCTGGCTGCGTGCTGCAACACCGCACGTCCCTTCGTATATTTCTCTCGCTTTCATTTTGCCGTCTCTCTTAATTCCCGGTGTTATATGATTAGCCATTTCATGCATGGTCATAACTGAAAAGTTATTATCTAGAGTAACAATGACGTTTTATAACGTGACTTTTTTAAGAGAGTACACAATGCGAAAAAGGCAAATTTAGTAACAGCATTAAACGATGGTTCTATAAATAAAATCGATTGGAAGCTGGTGAGTTAGTAATCATAGAAACATAGTACAGGTAGCTCAAAGCAATAATGTCAGTTCCGAATTTTTGACCTCCCCAAATTCAATTTTGAATTTCTGGGGTAATAGTTTTGTCTATATCGATGGTTGTTTATCATTTTGCTGAAAATTACAAAATAAAAACTTAATCCATTATTATTGACTAAATAAGGTATTGAGAATCTCTGGAAACAAAGCTATTAAAAATTTCACATGTAACTGCACATATGCTATCACAATATCGAAGGATCATTATCACGATTCACTTTAAAATATATCAATTTATAATTTTTTAATACCCTCGACATTTGTCCATAGTTATATTTAAAAACGTCTAATTAACAATTCTTTTTCCTGGAAATAGCTAGACTGATATTGAAGTAGCAGGGAAAGTTACAGAATAACATTTGTTCGAGCATTAACTAAAGTTAGTTAAATAAGTCTTACTGCCATGATAACAAATATCAAAATGAAACTACAGACTCACAAGGTGCATCATAAAAGCGTGGCTCAAAATATGATTTATATTAATATCGGCATTACGATATCGTTTATTGGCCACCAGTTGGCCGTTATATCGGTATCGGCGTCAAAAAGTGATATCGGTCGAGCTCTAAATTCATATTGTTTCTGACTTCTATTTATATGCATAGACATTCAGTTTAATTGATTATTTTTATTTATTTGGACAAGTTTATAGGGGCGAATATTCCAAGGTGGAATAGGTTCTTTACTAGAAAATGTGATTTGAATTTGGGAGACTGCATTCGTAATGGTGTTCAAAATTTGCTAGTGTGAGGAATCAAATTACAGTTTTCTTGAAATGTAATGATGGTATAGTTAATTAGGTTTCAATATAAGTGACTTAATATGTTCCGATAAGTCCTTCTGATCTAGGTATATTTATGTGTAGTTTTCATTATGTTTCAGTCAAATATTATTTTGCATATAACTAGAAAATAATTGTTTAATTCTACTATTTTTTCTCAAAATAGATCATAGGAAATCTTATATGGCTTCATATTATGATGAACACGATTGTGACACTGACACACCGATTAATAGTGGGAGATTGTCTCAAGTTGATTTAATGGAATTAGTTCGTGTTCTTTTATCTAATGGAGATTCGTCAGGAATTGACGGACTTGATAATATCTTAATGGGAGGGGCGGAAGATTTTGGTCTGGCACCTCCTGCTTCAAAGGCAGCAATTGAAAGTTTAGAACGACGCCACATAACAGAAGAGGAACTTAGAAATGAACTAAAATGCCCTGTATGTCTCGTTCCATTTGATGAATCAGAAACTGCATTAGAAATGCCCTGTGAACATATATATCATGGACAATGTATCTTACCTTGGTTAAATAAAACAAATTCATGTCCGAACTGTCGACATGAATTACCAACAGATGATAAAAATTATGAAAATAGGAAAAAGAAAGAGCAAGAGGAAAAAGCACGAGAAGATCGGGTCAAGGAATATCATGATTCAATGTTTGGTTGATAAAGAGTCGTCTGAACTAAATAGATATGCACTTCACCTCTCTTTTTGGCCAATTTGTTTTTTTGTACGTATTTCGTATTGTATTATAGTACTGTATTTACAATTCTTTTTAATCATAAATTACTTGAAAGCTCAATTTTCGGCAATATTATTAAACTTTTGGTTTCTTGATAATGGAGTTGTGTTTGGCAAAACTAGAATCATTAGCTCACGACTGCTTCTTTCTTTCTGTATACACCTGTACCACAAAGAAAAAATCGAGATTGTGTATGCGATTCTTCCCAAATGGACACGTATAATAGACTTGAAAATTTCAAACAGTAGTTTTGAGGTGAAATTGTAGGTGGTCGGGAGCTGGTAAAGTCGGAGTAAAAATGATTGCCAACTCACAGTGTGGGATGGAACTATACTAGTTGACAGCCCCGCTACTTTAAGCAAATGCTGGTATTGTTGAATGCAAATAGACGAAGACCAATTTACCGGAAACCACTCAAATAAATAATTGTCCATGCCCTCGTTTTCGTATTGTGTAAAACATTGCCAATATCAGAGCAGGTTGCACGGCGTAGCGTAAACGCATGTAATGGTTGGGAAATAGGCCAGAGTTCAAGAAATAATGTCCAAGGAATAATTTATAACTCAAATAATTGTAATCTCGATCCGGTACAAAAATGCCAGTATAACATCGGTATTAAATTGCTCTTATTCATCGGGTGGGATAGAGAAAATGGTTACTATTCCACTCCTGGGGTATCCAGGATTGAACAGTCATCCAGACAACCGTTCCGGACGATTGAGCTTAAAATGCCGAGGTACCGTAGTTAAACGGTTTCATGAACTACCCAGTGTTGAATGATGTTGCGTTTTCCCCACACATAAATTTATTCTGGTTAAGAACGATTAAACAAATGGCAAACAGCCTAGAAGCGTAAAATTATTTCAAAATCGCCTTGCTCATAATTGTAGGTAAAACTTCAAATTGGAGAATCCTATAAAAAAGACTTTGTCATGAAATTAACTTATGCAGAATTAAATAATGTAAGAAACATTCGTTTCGAAGAACAATGAACTATCGAAGTAATTAATATAAACACCAATACCGGTGCCGAGTTCCTGAAAGTGTTCATTTCCGCTGTTTGAACATCTTTTTTTTTTACCTTACCATACACTATACAGCATCTGTTAAATTTACCAGTCACAGAGTAAACTATTATTGAGTGCTTGTACAAGATTGTCATTGATTAGCTGTGAATAAGGGCTCTCAACACCAGAAAAATTTGACTCAACTTTCAAGGATTAATTTTAAAAAACCCTTCTGTTGTATAGTAAATATTATTCAACTCTCACTAGGAAAATACTATCTTTATATTTCCATAACAAAACATTGGCTGCGTAGTCAATTCTACTCATGAGATTGGCCAATAGGTGAGAGATTGAAGGCAGAAAACCCCTGTTTTATATGTTACATTGAGATTTTTCAGCATGATAACTATTCTTATGCACGTTTAGATGCTACAAAGCAAAATTGTGTCAGATTCATTTTGTTTATTTTACATTAAATATCATCACAAAAGCAGATAAATGATTTTATCGTCATGATGAAGCAGTTTTTGTGGAAGGATTCCTCATCTGTTAAAAAAAATAAATTTTGTTAAGTCTGATGTGATGAATACAGTAACTCAACTTCTTCTGCGCATATTTATACTTTGAGAACAAGCTCAGAGAGAGTTTATTATATAAAATTAAAAGATGGTGATTGGATAAAAAATCTTGAACGAGGATACAGAATTTTTATCCAAAACACAACAGTAAAAATTGTTTAACTGTTTGAAATTGATGGCTGAACGTGACCTATATATCAGTGTGCTATAATGTGTAATCCATTCACATTGGCATGAGTCTCACACATCGGTTTACATTGGCATGAGCATCCATTAGTAGGCACAATTTTGAGATTTTATTATACTAACTTTTTTGCTTTTTTTTGCACTTCTAAGTCTCATTCTTTTTGGTGAAATAATTGGAATAATTTCTTGTTTATCTTCTTCTTCAGTCTCACTCTTATCTCCAATTCCATCATCTTTATTATCAGGCTTTCTTGTCCTTTTTTGTGGTTTTTGAACGATTGAATCAGCAACTGCTTTTAAAGGATGAATATGGGACGAAGATTGATTCGCTTCTTTCAGAGTCTTATTTAGTTCTGCGTTGGTTTCAATGATCTCGTTCGTGTCAGGCAGACTAAAAATTAAAATTTTGTTAGTGGACCACGATATTGTTTTAATTTAAGAGTTTTAAGATTAAAAGTTTCACAAAAAGTGACGACTTAAATAACAGATGAAGCTGTATGCAATCATCAGATGATGACAGTCATATAAATTCAATTACAAATTAAATTTTTTTTAATATCCTAAGAGAGAGAATAACTGATGATATGGCTCATTCATATCACGATATGACTACCATACCACCCAGGTAGTAAGTAGTCTGATCCATCTTAACTAATAATCTAACACCACAAAGGTAACTCGCTACCCTAATGTCAAGTAAATTTTCACTCTGGAATGAAGAGATATTATATTTTGAAACAAGATAAGCCAAAAAATAAACAAATGAAAGAACAAATGAAAAACTTGAAAATGAAATACTTTAACGAATAACAATAATCACTGATCATTACCTGACTGGTTTTAACTTCATAATTTGCCAGATATAATCAACAAATGTTGTTTGTTGCATAAGACGAGTCATTCTTTGATAATGACGTTCTGTTAAATATTTGAAGGTTTTTTGAGTTATGTCATTAAATTATTATTTTATTTATATATGGCGTTCCTTCATGTCTTACGCTCCAAGCAAGGCCACTGATATCCAACGATATTTGAGGAGCTATTATTATTATTGGATAGACTGGAGGCTTTCTGGTTCGGTATTGCCTACCCAACTTGGTACATACTGGGTGATGGGAGTGGGATTTAATCATGATGTGAATGTCTGATTACTTTACCAGACACTTGTAATTATTTTGCCGGTGCTCCAGAAGTATTTGCACCAAGATGGCGCACAACCTGAAACCTGAACTGGAACAACTACTATGTTCAGGTTGTGCGCAGTCTTGGTGCACATACTTCTGAAGGTCCATTTTGCTATTACTTATTGTCACTTAGTGATTATTACGGTATTTGTTTACATGTTTGCGTGAAGGTGCTGCTTTGGTGATAGGGAAACAAGCTCATGGACCTGTTAATGTGTATCTGCTTCGGGAGCAAATAAACTTCTCACAAAAAATGTGTAACATACGATGCCATCTTAACACAGTAGAGTCTACCGCTATTCTTTCAATTTATTTGTTGCAAAACTATTGGCAATCAAATTGACCAAAATCTTGAACATTTCAAATTCCAACTTTTTCACAGGTGGGAAACACAACAAAAAAATTTCATAATGCATCATAAACTGACTGCACAGAAAATACAAGCGTATCAAATAAGGAATAATTCGTTATGATGAATACATTAAATTGCAAACATGGAATGAATCCAGTTTACTATTCAAGATTGTAATTTTTCAAACAAAAATAATTGAAATTAGAAAATCAATAAATATTTGATTATTTTCCGCTATGATTCTTTATAGTCTCATTGGCTTTTAGCACACAACTTTGCAAAGAGACCAGTCTCTTTTTCTCCTGAGGAAGTACGTGTGACCTTGCTTAGAGCAAATTTTCTTACTCAAAATGCTGGTAGTTGCATGGCTAATAATATGTGTAAGTCATTACTGATTCCTTACCCGTGTATGGTAATAGTGCTTCAATTGCTGTCTGTGCATTTGAGAATTCCATCAATTCATGAGGATGCGTTTGCCGCAAAATTAGATTCAATACTTTCTGAGCCTCGTGGCAATTCCTTGAATTCGTGTTCCAGCTCATTACAAATTTAAGAAGGGTATCTAAGGAGATTGAATATCGAAGTAGTAAACTTATCAAAACTGTACTGGTTACCTGGTATCTCAATTAAATACACTATTTGCATTGTGCATGCTTTGTATTTTCCTGTGGTCATAGCGAGCTCAGGGTAAAAATGGTGTGGGCACAATGGCAGTGTGCAGTGGTTTGCAAGTGCCATGGCTTATAAGTGTGTCATTTCAGATTCTCAGTGCTGCGGAATATTTTGGATCATATGTAAGCATTTGTTTTCAGACTTAAGTACTTTATTTTGTAGTAAGGATAGGATTTACATATTTATCCCGAGGGAGAGGAAAGTGATAAGACGACTTAACCATATGGCAAACCACGGCCTCTCTGCGGGTTACCATTCTATGTCAGGTATGGGGATCAGTTAGTTATTTGTTTTCGGAAGCATGGACTTGATAGTAAGTAGGACAAGATCTTTTCATTTTCTTGTGAGTGTTCAGCAAGAATCCCGGGTCTTGTAGTGACAGCACCATTGGCATAACATTTACACTCTCAAGTTTGAAACGACCGTATGTCCACCACCTTCCAAGGGTGTAATAAAAATTAGGCAGCCACTGCCTGAACCCAGGGATTCCAGTGCTTTCAAAAATAGAAGCTTCTTATCAATCAGAATTGCTTGTACAGAGACTTCAAAGTTAAAATTAGAAATGAGAAGGTCAATGTAGCATACCTTTTTGATCAGGTCTGAGTTTTGAAATAGTTGCTTCTAATACTTCATCACCATTTTCCTCCCATCTGATTTCTATAATAGAAAGTCGCAATATTAAGTTTCATTTTCACAGTATATTTCCAATCTATAATTATTAGGAAGCTTTGATTAATAAATTTAATAAAAGAAAGAAATTTGGGCGGCCATAGTAGTTTTAAGAACTTGCTTATTATGGCTGGTCAATATGATAACACAAACATCTATCTAGATGAAAAGATTACCTTTTAAAACTTTGAGTGCTGTGAAAGGTTGTTCCAATGTTATTGCCAGTCTGAAAGCTTTTGCGAACCTCTTCTCATGGACAAGATTATTCAGCTCTTGTTGTCTGAAGTAAGGCAAAGAGATTGATATCAAATAAATTAATGGGTTTAAATGAGATAATGTAACAAATGTCTTATGAATTATTAAAATATAATTTTTTTAATAGTTATATTCGATGATAATTGATGGACTGCATGATTTTGAAACTATAATTCATTCAAAGATGTCCAAACATGGAAAACACAACAAGTCTGTACAGTCATGAGTCAAAAGGCATGTTCTCTTTGGAGTTGTGGTCAACTTAAATTTCACAATATCTGGAGTCGGAATTTTAAATTCACTCGGGTTAGGAGTTGGAACTTTTAATGGCGATGAGCACAATCAAAATTTTCTACAGAAACACAACCATAAAAATTGATGAAGCATTTTGATCATTCTATTAAAGTAGGTTCGCATTTGTCAAAGTTTTTATTATCAACATTTGTGTTTTGGGGGTGTTTGAAAGAGTCGTTGAGAGTTGAAAATTTTTATAACCCTTCGATCAAACAGGCATATCTGACAAAAATTTAGTTCAAGGTAGCTTTATTACTACAAGATTATAAGTGCGAGGTATTTTTATCACAAAGGTGCGAGCCGTGTGATTGGCTTATGATTGGAACAAAAGCAAACCTTAATATTGTTGTTTCTTCAGTGACTTTCAGTTCTTCACGTTCTTTCTGTGTGATGTCCTGCGTTACAAACATGTAAATGAGTCAGATAAGTGTGAGCGCTTAAAAACTGCAAATTTAAGAAAAAAATGTGGTATTCCCGAAGTATGTGGACCAAGATGACGGACACCGGAACGTAGTCAGTGTACCAGGTTAGGATTGGGCCATAATTTGATTCCAATTTTCCTGATTTTAGTTTCGTTACGAATTCGGGGACTAGCCAAGTGACTCCCGTAGTATTTGTACCTGAAATTATTGCCTAACCCTAACCTGGTACACACACTACGTTCCGGTGTCAGCCATCTTGGTTCAAATACATCGGGAGTACCAAAAATGTTAATGCAGCAAAAATTTTCAAAATCATTACAACACCTAAACACGAGTCGTTCTGAAAAAAGTCTGATCGATGCAAGTAGAGGTCTGAGAACAGTTTCTGAAAAACTGGCAAAGCAAATATGATATACAAACCTCCCATTGAATAATCTTGGAATCGGCAGCACCAGACAGTACAATGTTATCTCCAGAATTAACAGTCAATCCCCAAACTTTATCATCGTGTTCATCAAATGTTTTGACACATTCGGAACTTTTGATATTCCATAATTTGATCAGACCGTTTGAGCCACTGTTGAATGAAATTGATTCGATTAGAAGGTCGGGATATTTCATCTATTGAATAGTGATTTAAGGATATGAAAAGTCATAGTCTCACTGTGACGCATATTGGGATAGTTTAATGACGGGTATGTAGACTCAACAGTCAACACAATAAATTTTGAACATCAATATCGACAATTCTACATTACAAAGTCATTTTCACTATTTGAATTACCATTTGGAGGTATTTGTAGGAAAAAAAATGCACAAGAAAATTTAATTTTGAAATTTAAAATTGTTTTTAACGAGGTGAATTAGAGACTAAAGGTTATACCAAGGTGTTGTGTTGTATGTATATCTATATAAAAACCCAAAAGTGATTTTGAATTGATTTTTAAAATTGAACTAAATTGGCCACAGGAGTCATAAAATCTCACCTAGACACTATTTGCGAGCCTTTCGAGATGAATAGAAGTTTCAGTACAGAACAGTCATGGCCTTCAAATGTCTGCAAATCAATATAGAAGACGATGAGGTAACAACGGTCATCAGTAGCTAAACAACTACATAATTTTCTATCTATGAAATAACTCAAATGCATTAGTGTAGCTTTGTTTGATAAGAACAATTGGTATAATTCATGATTCTTCTTCCGATATAACCTTGACGGTGTTGTTCCGAGTGCTTCAATTCCGGTACCATCTCGTACCTACTGATATCTTCATAATACAGTACCAGGTTAAGGTTAGGCCATAATTTTATTCCAATTATCCTTATTTTAGTTCTATTACAGAGTTCGGGGGCTGTCTGTGTTAGCCAAGTGAATATACCCCCTTGTCCATAAGTTTCAGTCCCTTTACACAACTTGATGTAAAGTAGGAAAACAAAATTAGTTTCCTCCATATTGGTACATACACTTCTTGAGCACCCATTATTGGGCATTTGCGACACCATTCTTTGCTTTAAAAAAAGCCCACACAATCTTGTTTTTGAGCAAAGATGTAAATATATGAAAATGCAATTATAAGATTGTGGCATAATTTCTGTAAGACTGGCTTATCATAAGTATGATAATATAGGATACCTTTAAGCATGTGAAGTCAGATAAAGCCCATAGTTTCAATGTACCATCTGCTGATGACGTACCAAGAACCTGATCTGTTGAAGAAAACTGTGTGCTCCATATCCCCCTCTTGTGACCATGGAATGTTCCAAGTTGAAGACCATCAGCTACATTCCATAGCTGTAAAAAATTTCACAATGTTTGTTGTGAATTTAACTTTGGACAAGAATATAAAATTCCTATTATTGAAAACATACCATGACTCAATACGACATAGCCTATCCAATTTTCAAAAGTACTCTTTCAAATTGAATAACTGATTATAAAACGAGTATATCGGTCAGATACCGAAGACTTATCGATCGAAAGTTAGGGAATCCCCCAAAAAGCGCTCTTACTCCATAGTGACACCTTGTGTCCTATCACTAATTAATTAATAACTTTAATTATACGACATAATTCGCCCAAGATCAATAGGCTCCTGGTCCGAGATATGATGAATGCACATGCAAAATCTGGAGCAGATTCAACCTCGCTTTCGTGAGATATCGCGTGCATATAACAGACAGACAGACAAATACCTATCAACATACTTACAGGTTAAAATTGAGTTAAGTTAACAAATGAAAATAAACAATCAAAGTATATCCTTAGTTAGCAAACAAAGCCTTATTTAAATTACTCAATTAAGCAAAAACTTTAACGCCAGGTTTGGTCGCAGTGGTTTTAATTTCTCAACTATCCCATGATATGAATGACATTTTTTTACTTTCCCAGAATTTATATATCAAAACTTTACACAGTTTCTTGGAATACTTATCACAATTTTTTAGTTGGGCTAAAGAAATTTGAACACATTAATAAAAGTGCTTTACCTAAACATTCAACATAATTGGCATTACACATCTGGAGTATAACTTGGGTGTAATAACTTGGGTAGGCAATGCTGAACCTGTTTTTTTTTTCGAAATATTGCTGGTTTTTATATAGCAATGACAGCTTGTTTAGAGCCTTGTTTGGGGCAAAGGCATATAAACATGTCATATAAAGAAAAACAACTCACTTTTGCAGTTTTATCCTGTGATCCAGTCGCAACTAATTTATCATTTGGAGAAACAGAGACTGAATTGATATCCTAAAAAAAGTATGAGCAATGTGACATAATGCTGATCGAAGGAAATTACAAGAGCATTGTCAAATAGAAATATTGTGAAACAAATCTTGACTCACTTTTATAGGCTGCTTGAAGTCTGAATTAGTATCTCAGATTAGTGTGGACCAATTTTTGATTTTGGAAAAAAATGAAACATGGTTTCCGGAGCTTAAATTTGCAATTCATAATGTAAAGCAACCACATAACAGGGATTTCAAATTAACTTGTCAGATTAACTTGTAAAAAATCAAATGTCAAAACTATTTTTCTGTTCGATTAAAATTATTAGACCATCTCTCACAGCAAGGTGAAAATGATTTAGAGAGTGTTGAAAACAATGAAAATTGAAATTATTCAAAGATTACAATTCGATGATTATATTTATAAGGCTGGGAGGTGATAAAGTGACTAAAGCAATTTCGTAATTATAAAAAGCAGTAATAATAAAAAATCCTTCGATTCACAAACAATTCGACTTAAAATTTAGCTACAAAATGATACTCCAATATGATAATTTGTGACATCTTTCACAATATAAAACTCAAGAATGATTACAAAATTTGAACACACAAAACCTACTTTATCATGAGCCTTTATGGAGTGTTTTGATTTCAGACTAGTAAGTTGCTTCCCATCCTCATCCACCGTTTCCAAAATTGCCCAGATTTTCAATGTTTGGTCTTGACTTCCAGAAACAACAAAATTTTGCTTGATTCTGAAAATATAACAAAGCAAAGCATGATACCCATTATCCACTAAATATTCAAAACTTGGTAGGTCTAGTAGTTACCATCAGTCGTCACATATAGCTAACAATTTATAGGTGTGCAAAAAATCAGTAGCATTGAAACATTCTAGTTTAAAAAGGATTGGTATAATCAGTGACCGTAAGTCTATATTTTTACAGAATAAAGAATGCCAAGAAAACAAATGCCATATTGATAGGCTGCTGCCTTTTCAATAATATCTCTATACCCAAAACTGCTCATAAATAGTTTCTATGATGTGTCTAATAACTTTGATATGAGCATGCTTATTATTAAACATAGTTACAGACTGGTTATTTAGCAACCATAAATCAATCCATATAACAATTCACAACTATGCTCTGACAGTATCATATTCATTAGCAAACAAATAACTAGGCTTGAAACAAAACTGGTGTTATCAGAGAATTCAGCTTAGTCAATGATTTATCTTTTATTGAGCAATTCAAGTTTGTGCGCTGGCTATAGAATCTAGTAGTAATACTTCATAAGTTTGTGACAGAACATTAACAACAGTATCTTCAGTATAGAAAGTTTTCTCAAACAGACAATTTGCCGAAGAATGGAAGAATTTAGATATCAGAAAAGATGAGCTTATGCTATCACTGATAAATGAGTACGGAAAATCTATAAATTAGTACATTGCTGTAAGTTGACAGATTAAAAATTGTGGTGCTCCAGAAGTATGCACACCAAGATGTCACACAACCTGAATCCTAACTGGTACACAGTACACACATACTATGTTCAGGTTGTGCGCCATCTTGGTGCGCATACTTCCGGAGGTCCAAAAACTGTTTATCTACAGCTTATGTGATGTACTCATTTTTAATGAAGTAGATTTTTAATACAACGTATTTTGTACCGTAGAAGGTTCTGCTAAGCTAAGCAACTGTGCTTTAGAAATCTTTCCGTTTCGGCATTGCTTACCCAATTCATTCCTGAGTGAGATAGTAGGCATGGGATTCAAACCAGGGATTTTATTTTAACCTTCGATCCTATCATAGTTAACACTTTAACAATTATACTCTCGAGTCCACTGATATTAAGTAAAACATACAATAAACCAATTCATAATCGATTGTTCCAGTCTTAACAAACAATGATGAGCTAAATTCATCAGACAAAATATAGAATAATTCCCATTAATCAAACAGGCAATAAAATGTCAGCATGGTTTATTTTGTCAAAATTTGACTATCTATCATAATCACGTGAATTTCGCGACACAACACAGTAGACACGTGATGTAAGAAAGATAAATTCAGAAGACAGATCAATACAACAAACAGTGATAAATCAAGCAAACCACGGTTTCTTGAGAAATTTTTGACTCACATACGAGGGAAGGGAAGCGTAATGACCTCACTTCCTGTCTTTAGATACAAAAGTACGAGAGATTTCCTGAGAATGTCATAGTATCAACTAACAGACAACACAGGTATGAAGTATAAAAGGAAATGTATTAATAGGATGTTATAGTTTCACTACAATTGTCGACAAATTCATTTAAGCAAATTATAACTTAGTGACAATGAGAAAATTTGTAAAATTACTTGTTTCGATAGGTTATGCAGAAACTAGCATTTTCTATCTGTTTATGCAAATACTCAGAAATCTTCATTCAAGTATTAAGACAGATTGCATTCCAAAAGTCATTATATCTTCGGCACTGCAATGCTACAGATGTTTGAACTGCTAAGTCTTAATAAGTTACGAAATCTTGAGTGTCTGCTCTTATAATTAGAATGTTGATAGAAATCAATACAAAATTAATAGGAATATTTTAAGATGAAGAAGTCTGTGTTGAGGGTTCTTTCAGAGATTTAATAAAATGAGAGGTGAAGCAGTTTGGAATTGAAGAAAACTCCAAAAAATGATTCAGAAAAACCCTCCGTTAAAAAATAGATGGGAATCAAAAACTCTGAATAAAAAGTATAAAGCAGTAAATTGAGAACAGAAATCTAGTTAGATTCAGATATTTATTTCCGTTTTGCATGAAAAATTGTACAATTAAACAAAAGAAAAAGAATAACAGACATACAACATTTTGACTGCAATTGGCAAGGAGTCGCTGAAGACTATGAGGCAGGGGTTCCCAAACTTCATTGGCCGCGGGCCAAATTTGAATCGGAGTCATGTTCGCGGGCCGGAAGAGTGTAGCGCCCGAAAGTGCATGACATGTCTAAGATATTATGGTTCATAACTAAATTACTGCCCTATGTAATCATAATACCGGTACGAATAACTCAGATAACGCTTTAATTGAATTGTTACGATAAACTCGTGCTTAAAGTGTAATAATGGCGTAACACTTGGCGCTATCTAGTATGCAAAAAGGTGAAACAAAATCGGTTGCACACTATTTCACTCAAGCTCGGCGGGCCATTTTAAATCGTTATGCGGGCCGGATTAGGCCCGCTGGCCGCGGTTTGGGAACCCCTGCTATAAAGTCATTGTGTCAGCTAAACCAAAATTGCTGTGTTCAATAGTCAAATTACCAGTACTTAAACATGTTTTTTAACGTTAGGTCGAATACTGTAAGAGAAAATTGTTTTCGTTCCACGATGCTAAGCTGTTTAAGAGATTATATTTATTATTGTTCTCCCACTATACACTTGGTTGGTACATTTTAATATTGTGATAAAGAAAACAGAGGAAATGTAGGTTAAAATATACACTAACATGTTTGTAGCGATAACAAATTAAAACTGAGAGAGTGATTCATCGCGTTATTGTTGTACCTGTATTCCTAAATTGAGTTGTGAGATACTTCTTAGAGCACTCGTCTGGGGTCCACAAGGTCCCATTCGTGGTGACTACATTAATTTAAAGTAGATTTACTGCAATAATGTTTACTTCTTCGAATATAATGCATTCATTTTTCATGTGTTGGAATTGCATTTTGAATCTGCCATGGCGGATAAAATAACAGATGGAAAACTCGTTAAAAGCAGAGTGCGGGAGTCGACGGAGTGTTGAGTCTTTGGAAGGAGGCATGGATCAGAAAAGTTTGATAACCACAGTTAGAACAACAGAAAGTGTGGTTGTGCATAGAATCCAATATAATTAGAAATTTTGCTGTTTGAAGACCTGATTTTTAGAATTATAAATATTCAAAATTATTTTTTCCCAAAGAATTTGCCATTTTCAAAGTGAAATGGCCTACATTTGTGCATGTATTTTAATTTCGCTTAGATTAATCAAAATCAAATTACGGTAATCAATTTCAAAATAAATTTAAATATTAATTAAATTATCTAGTGGGCTTCCCCAAAAGAGCTTTCAAATTGATAAGTATTTCACTGATATTGTAAACTTAGAAATATTTCATAGATTTGTGAGGCATCCATGATCTTATGCTCAAAAGCGTGTAGTGAATCGTTCTTATGCAAGCAGCACGAGTATGGAACAATTTCCTGTGACGTTTAACCAGTAGGAAAGCTTGTAATAGCATAGTAGAATGAATAATATTCTCGTAATAGAATAAATTTTCTAGACTAGATATTAATATTATATTGTGACCCACACTGGACATAATAAGACTTGAGCTTAAGCAGTTATTGTGGCAATGAAAAGCTGTATATGGATTATTTTGGTATTTGGAAAGTTTTGTAATTATATTCAAAATTCCAATACCTAATTATATTGATATCTATGTCATGATATTTATGTACTAATTTTACTAAATGATAAAATTCGACAGAAACTGTACTTTTGATTACCTGATAACTCAAAAAAAAACGTAATGTTGAATTTTAATCAATTTAACAACCGTACTTTGCAATCTTACACTTACAGGCGCGAATGAATTTACATTTGTGCATTTTCCATTCATAATAAATGTTGAATTTTGATAAAATTAAATTCATATTTATAAATGCGAGTATGTAAACCAATTTATATTCATTCGTTTTCTACCATATACACAGCATTGGAAATCTTCTTTTATTGCAATCGAAGATCGAAACAACAGTCTGCTTTCATGAGGTTACTATATAAGATGACAACGATATGTTTCAAGATTAATGTTATATAAATAGCAAGTAGATGTGCACGGTAACACAAGTTGGGAGAACGGTCATGATGCAATGCATGGAAACACTGATATAGAACATAATGCATGAATACAATAACGCTAACTAGTAGTAGGTGTGGTGTGTCATGACTAAATCGACCGTTGAATTTAACAATTGGAAAGCAGTGCGAGGCTTTGGAAAAGGAGAATTTATTTTAAAGCAATAACTGTGGCAGCCATGAAATGCTATTCTAGGTTCAGTCGCTGAGTAGACTAAACTTTAGCACGATATTTAAAACTGCAGAGAAAAAAATTTAACGTCACAATGAAAATAAAGAAATCTATGAAATCAGAAAGGGATTTTTTGGATTGGATAAGTCAGCATTTCCCAATAGAGGAGGAATCCCTCACCAGGGAATTTAATTGTTTTTGAGGGAAGAAAATGTACCTTTGTATTTGTGAGTAGTATCATTTATATTCTTAACTTATCTAGTATTATTGTAGCATATTTTATTACACACTCAAAAATATATTTGAATATACAAAAGCCAAATATTTAGTTGCTAGAACCACTGTGATAGGGGTATGTCTGAATAGTTCGGTATTCTGTATAGGCAATAATTTTAAATCTTGGTTAAATCAAATTCTTAGGCAAAGATTAAGTGAAGTAAGTCGGTGTATTAAACTTTGTCATAAGCAGATTGGGTAGTTTTAAGTTGTTTCTAGTTGGAAATAGGCATTAAGATGTCACAACTTAAAGAGGGGGTTATCCAATAGTGGCACAATCATTATGTCATTGAGTAATGTAAAATATGTATATGTTGTTTGCATACAGTGGCGTATCTAGGGCGTGGCAAATATGGCCTGTACCATTGGGCGCTGTTTGAACAGGGGCGCAAAAACGACGAAAAGTATTATTAATCATACAAAGTTTCAATAGAATAATTTCAATTGGAAATAACATAAACTCAAATCATTACTCAAATAATAACGTACAAGTTTCTCAATTCAATAATATTCATTTTAAATTGTCGAACAATTAGCCTATCAAGGGGGCGTATTTTTAAACTTCGCCATGGGCGCTATTTCACGTAGATACGCCACTGCTTGCATAGAATAGAAAAAATTTGCATTTTATTACACTTCTGCAATCGCTTGGCTTTCTGCTGGACTAATTTCCTTATACATATTTAAGTTAAGATAACCATTATGTACTGTTATGTACTAATTAGGCTGGTTCAGGAACAGTAGGCTATAATAAAAGTGATTCAAGAATTATGCTGCACGCTAACAGATATATTATTGTAACGTTTCGTCTGACCGAGGTCAGACTTCCTCTGACATGCATAATTGAACTACAACGAGATCTGATTTGGTCAGACGAAACATTACACAATATTTTGTGTTAGTGTGTTGCAAGACTCTTGAATCACTTTCATAAAACGAGCATAATCAGTACATAACAGGACACAGTAGAGGTTATTGATACAAAATTGACAACAAATCTTGATGCAACTATTTAATTGCAAAATTTATCAAACTTTTTTAGTGAATTGTTAGGAGAAAAGTTTAGTTGTCTGTTTTATTCAGTCCTATTTGACTGGCTTTTCATTGTTATTAACTCACTTTATAATCTAATTGATTATATCACTGCTACAAGTGGCATGTAAGTGTAAATATTACTGATGTATTGCTGATATTACCGATGATTTCACTAACTTCAGTTTCAATTTCAAAAGTGCAATGTTCGGAAAATGCTAATCATAAGACAAGGTTGCAGGATTGTATTGGAATATAACAACAAAAAAGCTTCAAACATGTGAGAATTTCAATGTTCTGGTTAAATATATACATAGTGTTTGTAAAGTCCTGTATTCAATCAGGTTCAAAGAACTTTCACATGTTTCAGGCCTATAAAGGTGTATTAAATAAAAAATAAAAAACTTGAATAAAATAAAACAAACCTGATTAATATACATTTACAACCAGCTTCATAACAAAAATATAATTCTAACTTTAGAAATACATGCATATTCTAAAATCCATTAACTAATATTAAACTTGTTTAGTAATGCTAACTTAGTACAAATCAGGATAATCCAGCTTTTGTGACTTGTAGTTGATTAACTATATATTGTAGTAGGTTCAAGCAATGAGTCATTTAAAGAGGTCAGAAGGCGGACTAATCAAGAAAAAAAACGCCAACGTACAAAACAATGAGTACATATTATGAAGCCTTACTGGCAATATGTATAAATTCTTTATAATGTTAATAAAGGATCATGTGTGATACGGAAAAGAATTAGGTTTTTCTTCTCAGTATGAGTTCAATAAGGAAATTGTTAACGCACAATAACGAAAACGAATTTGAGAGTCCAACTGTTCTACGACTCGAGTGGCTTGCATGAAATCTTATTATGCATTTGATCAATGGCATGAATACTTTTACAGGTTTTTAATATCGTCAATCTGAACAAGTATGACATTGAAAGATACTTTCTATGAACAATGTATACAGTGTTACAGAAGCAACAGTGGAAAACAATAGGCCCCGTGCCAAAACTAAATTTAACCGCAATCTCAACAAATTCCTTGAGCTATTTTTAGCTAAAACATCAAAATTTGGTTTCAGTTTGGTTGTGGCAGCATCAGGCGGGCCAGATTGAATCATCCAACGGGCAGAATTTGTCCCACAGGCCGTAATTTGCCCATGTCTGGTTTAGATTGATGATTATGTATGGCTATGGGATGTAGTAGGGTTGGATTGTCAGATTAAACCTTGCTATGATTAATAAATCAGGTTGTTTGAGTGTGAAATAGTCTAGTTTCTTTCATTCAGACAATCACAGAATAGGAGTAGTGAGCAACTATGAAGAGCCTTTCAAGCATTGTGAGTTTGTGATATAAGTGAGATAATTGTTGGATTGTTGGCAGACAGAAAAGTTAAGTAAGTCACTGATTGGTCTGAGAATGTTGGTGTTGAACATTGCAGAAATTGGGTGCAAGCCTAAGCTTGATAGCTTCAAAATTTAGATTTATACTCAGGCCCACAAGGAATAAAAAATTATTGCAATATGCCACATATTCACAATGTAAGCTCTGAACAAGGCCCTATACAAGCAGCCACTGACTTATTACAATGTGCAAAAAGAAGGACGACTCGCACACCATTCATTCTCTATGACAGTGTTGCACAATTTGAATCAAAATGTCAGACAGTAAAGTATTTCTTCTGATTATCATATGGTTCCATATTATCATTCTTATTGGTTGCAATTTTCAAATGAAAACTACACATTTTTGAAATATTTTAATTATATACTTGCATTGTCTGTTTTTAATCTGTGCAAATTTCACAAAACTTTCTTCCAGAAGCAATACTAATACTGTTATATACAAAAAAAATATTTGAAACAGAAATTCTTTGTTTATCAAAATGCCATTTCCAAGGCATTTAGTTGAACCAAAACACCTTTGCCAAGGATTACAAAGAAAGGGAGAAAATGAACGAGTAACTTTACATGAATATAGTAACTTGATTCTAGCCAACTTCATCAGACAGCTTGCTACACTCTCTGGTCAAGTAGACCAAATATTTGGAACACTATTAAATGAAAGCGCAAATTTAACTACGCGTTTGAAGGACGTAAAATCCCGTTTGGATAATGTTGAACAAAAAGTTAATGAACTGGATTCACTTAAAGAAGAAGTTGGTGTAGCTTTTGGAAGAGATAAAAGAGTTGTTTATAAGTTAATAACCGAACGAGGAAGGTTTTATCAGGTGAGTTGACTTATCATAATTATATAATACAGATGCAACTAAAAAAAAATATTTTTTCTGTGGCTTCATAAACAACCAAAGACGAATTGTATGGTTTGGTGAAAGAGTTAAGAGCGGACCCAGTTTTAGAAAACCTGTAAGACACCCAAACAACAGATTGATGAAATTTTTGATTGATGAATGAAGATTTTTTATTAAAAAGCCATATACGATAGGCCATTGCTTTTGCATTATCCCAATCAAACTGCAATAAATATTATTAAACTGATTCAACATACAAATTTTGTGTCTAATTCGCAGTCTGACCAGAACATGGAAACAGGATTATTTATGCAAAATGGGCAACCGATTGAAGTAACTACTTTACGAGAAACAGCCGAAGCATTGCCTAAGTTACATGAACTTGATAAATTTCGAACTGATAATAAACAAGGCAGTAAAATCTATTCGAATCCGGACTTATTTTTCATGGCATGGCAAGATTCATTGCAACAAATGATAGCCGAGCAACAAAATAAATCAGACATGTGAGTAAATTTTTCGAAAATAATTCAAAATCTGGGGTTAAAATCCATTGCCTACCACTTCACTCAGGATGCAATCAATTGGGTAGGTATTGTGGAACCGGAATGATCCAACCTCTTTCACAAACATAGCTTCTTACCAAGCAGAAGCTGCATGTACAGAGCGAAAAGCACTGTACAAAAAAGCAATAGTTAAATACCATTAGAATTTTTACCGATTTATTGGAACAATTTTACAACTATAGTAAAATCATTCTTGCAGATGCCCAAATTCCAACAGAAACATAAGAATTCTGTTTGATTTCTGATTGTATGCAATTGATTGTTCCTGCCATAACCGATTATAAGCTCTACAGAGAATTTGAAATTACGATTAAAATAGCAATGGAAGCATGCAAAACTCCCAGACTTCACCGCCCCAGCTAAGCACAGTGGCTACCGGTAATTTTTATTTGAATGAAAAATTCTAGACAATAATATGCTTGGTAAATAAATACCCATGGGGCAAGAGAATTCAGAATCTTCTCAAAGTCACATGACAGATACTCTAAACACCATATACACTACAGGAAAGCCAAGCGAACATACCGGTAATTTTTATTTGAATGAAAAATTCTAGACAATAATATGCTTGGTAAATAAATACCCATGGGGCAAGAGAATTCAGAATCTTCTCAAAGTCACATGACAGATACTCTAAACACCATATACACTACAGGAAAGCCAAGCGAACAGTGCGACAAACACGTTTACGAAGAGTGAAGCGAGCAAAAGCAAGTCGGATAATTAATGCTCAAAAATTAAAAATGGGAGTCGAATTCATCCCACAAGAGAAGAATCCAGCGGAAGAAGAAGATGAATATTTCACTGATGAAGAATGGTCAAGCAGTGAGGATGAAAGAGAATCCGACGAAAAAATTGTGAATGGAAATGTATCAGGTGAGAAAAAACAAAATGAAGGGATATAAAAACAAGCCCAGGACGTTCATAACTTATTCTAGAGAGAATATAAATTTTGTGCAAAGATTACCGAAACATTTGGGTACAATCATACAATCAATCTGGCTACAATCATGTTAGAGTATTTAACAAATTTTCTTCATTGAGAATTAATTGAAATAATTGAAAAATCTATGGGTTCTGTATCTCTGTATTAGTTGCAACTTAGCCCTCAATATTTTATTATAAAAAATTAAATATCTCGTAATATGAACTTCCACAGTGTATTTTCAGATAGTTTTCACTACTGGCACTAATCATTATATATCAGTACCATCATAATATAATTGTTGGCATTGAAAAACTAATAAACAGCATCACTATTTATCATTTATTTTTTTAGGAGGAACAAGCTATTTGGAAATACCATCATCAAACGAAACAAATTTCCTGCCGCCACCCCCGACTCCTCCTTCGATAATGAACGGGGAATCAGCAAGTAGAGAGTATAACTTTGAAGACATTGACATACCAGCTCCAGATGAAAACTTTCCTGCACCGATTTCACTCGACTCTTTGAAAATTAATGGAGATTTTCCGCCCCCTATGCAAGTATGTATGAAATTTGTCTTGAAGCTTTTATTAAAAAACAACACATTAGGATAATTATTAACGAGCATAATTTGCCGTTGGAGTAACCACTTAAAGTTAATCCCATAGTATGTGTACCACATTAGGGTTAGGCCATAATTTTATTCCGATTTTCCTTATTTTAGTTCTATTACGATTTCAAGGACTTTCTGTGTTAGCCAAGTGAATATATCCACTGGCCATAGGTTTCAGTCCTTTTACACAACTTACCGTAATGTGAAATAGACAAACAAAATATTGGTACACATACTTCTAGAGCACCCACTGAAATGTTTGGAGAAAACTATATTGAAAACCAGAGATCAACTGTCTAGTGTAGAACAAAAGCATTGTGACAAAACTGAAACTCTAATGGGCAATGGTGATGGCATAATTACACAAAAAATATGTCGCTACTGACATGTGGCTTACTCATTACTCTCCAGAACATTTTTGTAAAATATTTATATGTATGTACAGTGTCCGTAAGTAAAATAATATTAAAGTTGCTGAAGGACTAGGTGGTAAGATACAGTGAAAATGTGGGTGTAACTGATTATATTTATTTACTTTTTAATTGTATTTCACTATACTGCAGGATATTTATTCAAGGACACCAACCCTATTGTTCTTTGAGTGTCCAAAAAATTATAATTTCATTCACTTTATTGCATACACATGCTGTCGCTTTTTATGCTTGTCTGGAGAAGCCTGATCTCGGTTAAACAAAATCTTACAGAAATACATTTGTGTTAGTGTGCAGCAACACTCTTGAATCTCACAGAAAATTATTGTTATTGAAAATCGATAGAAATAAAAGTAAAGCTGGCAATGTTTCAAGCCTAAGCCCGGCCAATATAGATATTACTCTTATGTGACATTATCCACATACCACTGTTAAAAGCACAAGCGCTTTATAATATTAAAACCTCATTATAGTGAGTCATGTGCAGCTTATTATTACAGCTCAATCCAAACTAGTACAACATGAATATGCTATTACTCATGCTGACAATATACAGCCTTATCCATATGAGAGTACTTATATTATTTTAGGAGTTCATACTTATTTTAAAAACTGAAAGTTGCAACTAGCATCAAGATGGTACCACTTATGGCAGGCAAAAGTATAGCAAAAAGTGTTAGCTAAAAATATTATTGATATAGTTACGAAAAAACAAAATCCAAAATACCCTTCAATTTGAATTTCAATATTTAACTTATAAATAGGGTTACTACTGGTATGAATTCATTCAAACATGATTTTAAATTTGAATTTTATTTTTCATCTGGTTAAGTTAAACAATATTCTACAAATGTCAAGAATTGCAGTTAAATAATTCATAAAGAAATTCAGGTTTTGTGTTAATTTCAAGTTTCTATCAATTTTTAGGATTAATAATGCCCATTTTCAATCTTTTCTTGCACTTGCATCTTCTTCCAAAATAATATATTTTAAACTTTAATGACATTCGACTTTGTGAAAATCTCAATCTCTCAGATTGTAGAATAAATTCAACATAAACAAAAAGCAGAAAAACCAAAAAATGAGCAAAGCATGGCAATCCAGAAGTGTGTGTACCAAATGGAGGTTACTAATTTTGTTCGCCTACTTTATATGAAGTTGTGTAAAGAAACGGAAGCCTATGGGCAGGAGGTATACTCACTTGGCTAACACAGACAGTCCCTGAACTTGTAATAGAACTAAAATAAGGAAAACCAGAATAAAATTATGGCCTAACCCTAACCTGGTACACACACTAGAGGAGTACAGAAAGAGCATACATAGTTGCAAACATAATCTGTCTAATAAACTACAGCTACAATCAATAAATAGTAAGACTAATTCAAAAATCTTCTCTTCTCAGGACTACTCTGGCATATCAGCAGACTATGATATACAAACTGCATTGAATTCAATGAAATCAGTACAATGGGGAAATACATGATACATCAAAAGCAGACTACAATGCAGACTCAGCATAGTTACAAATGGCTAGAAGAGGTCAAAGTTCAAAGTCATCTCGATCAAACTATACAATAGTAGAAAATATAATTTAATATTGCTTGCCATGGGAAGAAGTATTTTATTAAGAAGATATCTGGAAGAAGTGACACTCGTGTAACTGAATTCAGGGAACACTATGAAGAAAACAATCCAATCATATAAGAGAAAACCCTGGAAATTTTCAAAAATTTCATTGACAGTATACAATTGCCACTATTCGAGGGAAAAGAAGAGCTTGGAAGTTGGAATGCTTGGAACCCATCAATATATTGAAAATAAAAAAAAATTTCAGTCTAACAAGAGTATGTGGGAAAACACAATGTGAGAAAACACTCGTAATACCAAGCCAACAAGTTTTGGGATTGCTACAAACCATTCTTTCAATCCATGACTCATAACTTGCAAACATATTTCAATCCATGATCGTGCAAGTATCATGCAACTTTGATGAAACTTGGATTCAGCATTTCAATATTGAACAATTCAGTTGCCTATTTGTCATTTTTATTTGAAATATTTTGCAACTACTCAATAAAATTTATAAACTATATATTACTTTGCTTCGAACTAATTCATATTAAAAAATAAACTCAATAATCTGAACGGATGAAGACCTGCATTCAACTTTTCGGTGTGGTCAAGGTACTAGGATATTATGTATTATTAACTGTAAGTCCTTTTTTGTTGTCTGTTTCCCAACTTGGAATGTATGTGACCATTGTCACAGGGATACTTGAACAAGATAGTACCGGTATTATAAGAGTAGCATAAACTATTTCTAAGAAATAGCACGTGTATTAGTAAGCTTGCATAAGATCATAGTCTAACTTATTCAGACCTAAACAAGATATAACTGGAAGTCATAATACTTGTTCCTTCAGGTTATTATAAAAAAGTCATCTTGATGTGACAAGTCATATTGTTACATTCCTACATAATCTCAATTCTATTACAGAAACTTGCCCAACAATTATCATGATCTTCATAATTGCTGTTTTATTGCTTGGAGATAAGTCTCCTGTGTTTCAGAATGAATTTGTGCGACTCCAACTCCAACCAGTAGATGGGGAGAATGTCTATCTTGTTGGTTGTTAATAACAGAATTTCTCATTGCCCTTAGTGTCAGGCTTAAACACCATATCAAGATTATTTCCTACCTTGAACAAGAGACTGTGTTGACAGCATGAGCATGTCCTCTTCCTACTGCAATACATGTTGTTTTAAAAGTTTCTGGATTCATCCTCCACAAACGGATTGAGTTGTCCTGAAAAAATCATTGATAACTAAAAATACAAGCATTAGGGATAACATTTGTGTGTATTTCATAATGTGGACAAGATGTATGTGAAAGTGTTGATGAACCAATGCTGGCACCTAGTGGTACAATGACACATTGTTAAAGATACACACTGTGAAACTAAACTAACTTCGTATTTTAAAAACGCAATATTCTGCAGAACATCTTTCGCAGTGAGAAACTAACCTATCATAATTGTATATACATAATATGTGTTCCGTTCAATTTTATTTAACAAAATTCTATTGCATACCTCTGAGGAATCAAAATTAACAGACATTATTTTGTATTCAATTCTCCAGAAAGAACTGATAATTTAAACCTAAATGCAAAAACCTCGTCATCAAAACCCATTTACCTTCCAGCAAATGTGGGAGCAGCTTTGGCTCATATTTTAACAGCCTTGTGATTTATGTCTCTTATTTATTTTTTGTTTTGACTGTATATATAAATTTTCCCATTGTATTTGACATATCCTGACAAAATGCAGAATGCTCGTCAAATACAAAAATTGTTCAAATTTTTCACCATACAATATAATCCTGTACCTTCGATCCACTAGCAAGCATCAAACCATCTTTAAACACATCAAGGCATAGAACAGTGTCTCGATGTCCAGATAGTAGTTGGCAAGAAGATGTTTTTCGATCGAAAACTTTTACAAGAGGACTGTTAGTTGCAACGACAATATGACTGTCTGATGGACCAAAGAACCGAACATCCAAAACTTCATCGTTATAACCAACGAGCTAAAGAAGAATAGTAGCAAAAATCAGTAGTTTCTTGTAAATTAGTACGAATTTTCCTTTTAATCGATGGCTCAAAAAAAATGTTTGAGTGATATTTTTATAAAATACTTAAAAAATATTATCAATAATATTTGCAGAGCTAGTGCTATATAGTTTTAACAGAAGGCATCTCAGTTTGGTTCTAATTAATGCTCAACTATTATATTGAACCTGTCTAAAACATCTCTACTCAACAGACTCACATGTCTATCTTCAACAAAACCGTCATCGTAATTAAAAATGTTGATATTATGATCGAAAGTCACGGTTGCATATTTTTCGATATTTTCAAGATAAAGAAGATCAACGATGGCTCCATGTTCTGAGTCTGATTTAGTCTCTTCTGTTTCAGTTAAACGCTAAAAACAGAGTATGCAAAGATAGGAGCAAGAAAGGGCACAAAGATATAATATACCTAAATGCATGGCCACCTGAGCATATACACATTACTATAACTGCTTGTGCAGGGCCACAAAGTAACAGGCCTGCCTATATCTTCACATCGTTCAGAAAAATTTCGAAGCCGATAGATTATTTGAATAGTTTTGAAATTTAAATTCTTGATTTTACGAATAATTCAGAAAAGGGCTATTTTTATTTAAAAATATTTCATGTTGATCAATTGATATCTCAGAGTTCGACCCAGAAGCTCTTGATTCAATTTCTGAACAATGTTAAAAAAAAAAAAACCTCTAAATCACTGAATCTCAACATTTCTGAACTTCAAGGACAAATTCAAATAAAACATTCGCAATACTATCTGGTATTTGTAGCTTATTGTTAGCTAGTTATTTTTAAGGTGTGGCCCGAGACTGGATCAATTCTAAAAAGGGAAGGGCCTCAACAAAAAAGGTTTGAGAACCAATGTTTTAGAATGTATTCAGAATAGGCCTAGTAGATCAATTGGCTTGGAGAGAAGGGTAGATAAAGGTAGAAGACAGATAAAATATTATTGATTAAACAATAAATATGCTTATTAATCGCTACACTCAGAACTACTATCCAACCCAGAGGTATCACCTTGAATTACATATTTACCTTTTGTGTGTATATACATTTCCCGGTTGATAAATTCCAAACTCTCAAATTTCCACTACTTCCAGCAGTTAAAACATGCGAAGATTCATCGGAAATTGCAGTCTTTATAAGTTTTGTAATATGTTGGTTTGGCAAAACTAATAATCCTTCAATAGTCTCGTATACAGGAATTGTCTTATTTGGTTCGACAGTGTTTTTGTCTTTACATTGCAACAAGTCCCAGACACACAACACACTGTCTCTTCCTCCACTTATTAAAGATATTTGAGATTCAGTTTTTGTAATGAATGAAAGTGATGTAACTGCACTAACATGTCCATTCAGCAAACAAATGCATCTGAAAACAGAGAACTACAGTAGTTAATAAAAACTGAAACATGAAAATTAAATTTAAGAATAAGTGCAATCTTTGGCAATGTTGCCATATCAGATGAAATATATCGGGTTAACCCTCTGCCCACCACATCATGCAGAACTGGAGAGATTTCCAGCTTTTTAAAAGAAGAGTTACGTTTGTATATAAGTGGAAGCTTGTTCAGAGCGTTATTCATAGCGAACGATGTGAAAGTATGATACGATGCTGTAATTCCTTTAAGTCTCAGTAGCTTCTGGTCGTAAACAATTTCTCTTACAGATCAATCTTTTTTTTATTTCTGAATCAGTCACGTGTGATCTTACCTCAAGAAAACTTCAATAAAAAAACGGCAGCCAGTCGATAATTTATTAAAGAAATTGCACAAAGTAAGCATAAAAGACAATGTCATAGACATGCATCTGATATGTTACTAATGCTTGTCATCCACAAGACTCATCGAAACAAAGTTTCATGTTTCATCAAATGAATAAATAATCATACCTGCTTGTGTGTAGATTCCATATTCTAATAACATAATCATTAGACGCAGAAAACAATTGTAAATCGTGTGGATGAAATTTCACAACTGATATTACACCTTGGGATCCTCTCAGATTATGAGTGCAATACTGATGCAACATATCCCATATTTTAATGGTACTATCACTGCTTCCTAAATAATGAATAAGAGAATAGCTAGTTACAATTTGATATTTAGATATTTAGTTGTGTAAGTATGTGGATAAAGGTGCAGCGTGAAAACGTACATAGAGTGGACAAAAATATTATCCAAACATAAAACCATTTTTAATCAAGCCAAACTCACACTCATGTATAAAGTGAATTTTGCGATTAGGATTGCTCAAAATAAATCTAATTTCAGATTGCATTTGAAATGTGCTTCATCTGTAGCTTTGACCAATTGAATGTAGGAAATTGCCAATTTGAGCATTTCAGTTTTAAATTCGTTCTCCATTTTTTTTAAATTCAAAAATATTTCAACTTCTCATTAAACTGATGAATTTGATTTTGATCAAGTCTGCCAATGCAAAATTTAATTTACAAAACTTCATTCAAGTAGAGAGCAAACTATATATTGCATTGATAAATTCCCTTTGAAATGTAAAGAGAATATCGGTCGGAGACCGAAGACTTATTAATTGAAACTGCGGTTTCGATTCATGACTCTATAGTGACACCGCGTGTCCCATCACTAATTAATTAATAACTCGCTAATTTTATGACATAATTCATCCAAAATCAATAGGCTTCTGGTTCGAGATATGATGAATGCTAATGCAAAATTTGGAGCAGATTCAACCACGCATTCGTGAGATATCTCGTGCATCTAACAGACAGACAGACAGACAAACAGACAGAAAAACAAACAAATACCTATCAACATACTTACGAATCTAAAGTATAAATTTTGGGAGTTTTTCATGAGCTGTATTATCAAATCTTTTTATTTGACTACAAGTACTTCTGTGCTCATACCTGTGGCAAGGAGAGTAGAAGTCGCATCAAAATCCATGCACAGAATTGGTGAAGTATGAATTGCTTTCCATGTTCTTACACATTTTGCCACCTCATTCTCAATTTTCCATTCTTTCAGTAACAAAGATCTTGTGGCAGAAACAATGATGTTATTATCTGGACTAGATGAAATACAAGTGACATCATCTCCCTCCTGGTGAAAAACATAAAAATTTGAAAAATAGAAAAGCAGATTCAAACCAAGTCTATAGCAGTCAGTGGAGTCGGATTTAAGGGGGCAGAGTCCAATATGGATAACCCATTAGTCGCGGATCAGAATTTTCAAACTTTCAATGGCGATAAAAGAAGAAGTTTTCAAAGTAACTAAAACAGTGTTATCAAAAGGGGCCTATAAAAGACAGCTTGTGTATACAAAGGCTTCCATATAAAATTTGATATTCTCGGAGTTTGGATTAGCTAAAAATTCACACCCAGCCCCGACTCCAAACGACGAGATATTGAAAAATGACTCCCGAAATGACAAATCATTTGAATCCAACTTTAGCCACATATTAGAAGAAATTTCAACTCTCCAGCTTCGAACTTAATTTTGTTAAAAGACACAATGCCGTACACGTTCCTTCTTAAAGTGCCCATTGAGACTGCTTAGTTAACTCAATGCAATTTGAGTTTTGCTAAAAATTTGTATCTCAATTATCATCATTAATAAGGGTCTAAAATAGGTCTTGGACTCAAAAAATTTAGAATGTCAACTCATGTTCAATATCAAGAAAAATAAACAAGATGAATTCAAACTCCACAGATCTGGGTATGATAGTGATTATGAATTTGCTTGTTCACAATGATATAGGATTAATCATCATTCAGAAACCTGTCGAGTTTTTTCAGTTCGACCTCTCCAACATTATATTGCTGAAACAATGATAGTCTTTCATTTTTATTCATATTTAAATTGAATAAAAATACTACAAACCTGAGACAAACTGTGATTTACTTCTCCAGTTTCAATATCAATGACTTTGACAGAATCTCCACATGAACATAACAATGTTTTACCATCATTATGACAAACTACTGATCCTCCAGTGTAAAATGGCTCCCATTTATGCTTCACTGCAAAGCTAAAAAATAACAGAACAATTTAGTTATTAGAAAGTAGGAAATAAATAAATTTAGACTCAACCATGTTACACATTTCGGGTTCATATGCCATGCCCACCACCTAACCCAGGGTGCAATAGATTGGGTGGGCAAGCAAAACTAGAAAGAGAACAATCTTTAAACACTTAAATTATGGACTATTAGTTGATAATAAAGTACAATTTTGCATGTTTTAAATCATTTTTTAAATAAGAGGAAATAAACTTACTTTGTTTTGAGAAGCAGCTTTCCAGACAACTTTGAGTCCATTTTCAATGTCAGACACAAAAATCAAAATACAGGATAGGAAATTGATTCGCAATATATAACTAGATTTGAATGTGTCTATGGAAAAATGCATTCAGAAGATAATATGATTGAAATTTCAAGTAGTTAGCACATTACACCACTCTACACAAACAGCACGATCATTGGTGCAATTGAGTAGGCCTATAAGTCACAAATAAAAGTAATATCGAAAGAGAGATGTTAAGCCATTATTCACCACTTCACAAATCAATAAACTACAAAAGATATTCAGTTACAATAAACTCAAAGAATTGTTCTTGTAGTTTCTATGTACAAGTGGCTTGTCTAGAAATTTTTTCTGAATGAAAAATATCCAGCATTAACCCAGCATATGTTATAAGTAAATATTTAATGAAAGGTGAATAAAAATGCTGCAATATCTGAATATATAATCACACAAATAAAGCAACAATTAAAATCTACTAAATTAAACACAAATTGGGAAGCCGAAAAAATGGCATGACTGGGGTTTAAAAGCATTGTGATAAAGAAGGGATATTTGATCTTCCAATAAAACACACCACATGGTTATAGCAGTATAGTGAAACATCCTTTTTCAGTTTTTGAGTGAAACTTTGAATAACTAAAAGGTTATAATTTCCGTTTCTGTGATGGTAGGTCAGCAAGACACATTGACAAGTAAATTTCATTTTGACTTCTCAACACTGTAACATGCACACATAAAGCTTTTTGGTTGTCCCAATAAAAGTAGTGAAATTGTTAGTTGAGCTTTTACTATCCTACATATTCCGTTTTAAAAATGTTCTTTCACATCGCAGGCTTTGGTTGTTGGGTTAATAATAGTCCGAAACGTCTCTTGCAGGCGATTCTTTGTTTAGAAAACTTGTCATCTGGAGAAAACCTTGCCGGATGAGCCGACTGGGTTGGCGAACCATCAGGAGCGACTTTTTTCATGGTGTAAACTCGTTTACCATTATCGTCCAAATAATATTGCAGAAACATCTTTCTATTCCGATAATCACGGTAAACCTATAACGCTGAACGACTGTTTGATTTCAGTAGCATGAATGAACAGACAATAATCAGCAAAGCAAATTTTCAACAAGTCAAAGGGAATTTCCCCATAGCACACACGTGTTTTATGTCTCTGACACTAGTAGACGCTGTTGCAAATTCTGAAGTCTAGCCTAGTTGCCGGTATCGGGCCTGCCCTACCAGTTGGGTACCGGTACATCAACTTATTTAGCTGAAACCAGAAAGCATAAAATGATAACTATTATAGGGCTATGCTGTTAAAAATACGATAGTATCAATCGGGCAATTTGAAAATCCTGTCATAGCCGATTAACGGCAAACCAAAGAGTTCATTTATTGGAGACGGCGTGTTCATGACGGTTCTAGGAAAATTCACCGTAGGAAATCTCGCCGCAAGAGCATTTTGCTGTAAAACAAGTATTTGTGATAAAAAGTTAGGTTTTTGAAGTATATTTTCATTGAAAAAAAATTGTTAAGGGCATACCCTAACCCTATCTGTTTTTATCACAAATACTTGTTTAACAGCAAAATGCTCTTGCGGCGAATTTCCCGGACACGGTCTAGCACACCTATTCATGGATCTAACCCACGAGAATATAGAGGACTTGCACGGGTCACGTGACCTTGTTACTGGACGGCAATAAAACAAAAACGTCCATTTGTCTCCTGTAAGTTGCAAGTCGGATTATACGTTTCCGTTTTGTTTGGCTGTTGAAAATGGTTATTTTGTATTGTTCCGCTAGCTGTACGTATAGTATAGACAACGAAATGGATCTTCAGCTATATTCCACTGTTTTCAAAAGATCAGGAACGTCGCGCAATGTGGATATCATCTATTGGCAGGACTGCTTGGTGTCAAGTCCAGAAGCCATCTTACTCGTGTTTCACTGTTTGCGGACAGCACTTCGTTGATGGTGAGTCATGATGTGCCGTTATCAATTTTTTTAAGTATTCATAAGCTCCCTCATTTCAATGGAAAGCAGATGACAAACTACTGTTATTGGTAGGCTTAGGCCTACTTGACTCGTGTAAGGTATTAATCAATAATTGCCATAAGGTATTGTTTCCCTAGTTAGCAGGTAATCTATTAGTAAGTGTGAAAATTTGAATAGATAACTAAAGTTTAATGCCAGTGCTAATGCAAAAAATAACCAAAATTCAATTGAATTCTCTATCTGAGAATACGCTCGCCACCGCATCTCTGATCCCCCTGGGAGTTTCACAGGTTCCAATCCCATGCGGGGATAGTTATGTGCGAGGGGACGAGGAGATTGCAGCTCTCCTCCCACTAAGGGTGGTTCACACGACCGCTGGTCGATTACGACATCCCCCACCATCAAGTCCATGCTTCTAAAACAAATAACTGGCTAACTAATCCCGACATAGAATGGTAATCGTACGATGTTGCACCTTGCAATCCGTCCCCAACCACAGATAAATTCTATCCTAAAAACTACCCACATTGGTAGGCATAGTTGCGTTTTAAATTGAAAGAAATCTTCATTAATGGTCAGAAGGTGTTGTCTGATTGTTTTGGTAGTTAGCAGGTAATTTATTACTGATCTGATACACAAACTTGGCACTGTCAAATGATGATTAGTGTTTAATTTATTTTCAGGAAAAAGGGAAGATAACCCATTATCAGCTTCTTACATGTCCCATCGATATTTGAATTTTCGCCATCCCCAGAGAAGAAGAGAATAGTTAGGAAAAGGAGGATTTTGAAGAAAGGCAAAAGGCAGGACCATTTCAACAAATTCTGTTAACTTGTATGCGTTGCAATATTAATTCGCAGTTGTTAGCATAAACATTTAATGTGTCTTTCGACTAGACCTACCACACTTTAAAAAAAAGCCGCCTACACCCCTTTTCACTAGAACCATAATACTGTAAAATATTTGATAGAAATTACCCCCGAGGCATCATATCTTCCATTTGAAAGGGCTGTGGAGGCAGATACATTTTTTACTCTAAATTATGGAATGTTACTTCCAGGTTATCTTATCCTTGCTTATAGATATCTTGAGG
This sequence comes from Styela clava, assembly GCF_013122585.1. Taxonomy (NCBI): domain Eukaryota; kingdom Metazoa; phylum Chordata; class Ascidiacea; order Stolidobranchia; family Styelidae; genus Styela; species Styela clava. The sequence goes on from NW_024102837.1 coordinate 12,962,175, forward strand.
TTAGTGACTCCAACTGACCCATGCATGCCACACTAAAAATTCTCTTGTGTACCCATAAAATAAGGCTGTTGGAGCCTCAGACCTTGAAAACAGTCGAATCTGAGCACGATGGATTCATGTGAAACAAGTAATACACGTAATAGCATTAGCATTGCCTATGGAATCAAAACATTAGACAAATTGGTGTACTGTGCGCATTCACAAATTTTTGCGAATCAAGTGTGCCTTTTGACTAAAGAAAATTTAGCATTGAAATGGTCAATCTCAATATCAACCCAGTATCTGCAGATAAAACCAATTGTTTTTTAAAAATACATTTTTGATGTGCTTTATTTTTCAAATATAATTTATAATTACTGTAAAGTGTGTGATACATTTGGTACCATGAATACTATTTGCAAATTAGCTTGGGTTACACGCCCTCTCAAATAAAAGTTCAGGCTCTTAGTCGTATTTCATAATATTCTTTAAACAAAAGGCTGCGGCTAGCTGGCTACCCATCAGAATTTCCTTTCAGATCACAAAGTCGCAATATTACGCCTCGCTTAAGTTTCATTGGCAACTGTATCTGGTTGTAGTATCGGTGTCCAATGTTAGACTGAAACCTTCACGACCAGACCCACCGAAACAATTTTTTTTTCTTGATGGGGTCGTCTTGAAGTTGATTTCGTTAAAGCACAATGGACACTTTATCTCCACCAATCCACAGTAATGACAAGTTACTTTGTTATTACGATAAGCATCAATAAATGGATACTGAGGATGTATTATCAAGTCACGAAAGCTGAGGTCTTGTGCCACTGTGGTCTTGTTGCAACTTATACTTTGCCATCCATCAATTCCATGGTCGCACCCATATCTGTAAGATAATGGATACAGATAAGAGTTTTCATAAAATCTAACGATCAAGGAGTGTGAAATTTAGGGCTGGGCATTTTCGAATACCTTGTGATTTCAGAATCGAATCGAATAATTTTTTCGAATCGAATCGGATCTCGAATACTTGAAAATATAAAATTGTAAGCGACTTTATTATAGTAATTGGTCCTCTCAACAAATGAATTACTGAAGACATAGAATAAATCACTCAGATAGATTACTGAGCGTTCACACAGAATAACAAACACGTTTTATCAATAACTCACTACAGAAAATAGTCATATGTTAGAATTTCGTTGAAAAAATATGACTTCAATGAAAAAAAAATTGGGGAATTCACCTCGACCATTAGCGGAAAGATAAAAACAAGATGGCGGCAATTCGAAATTCCAGTCTGAACCGATTCGAATAATTTACTATTCGATTCGAAATGCCCAGCCCCCGGTGAAATTTATGTCCATATCCCACCACAGCCACTAGTCGTAAATGAATTTGATTCCGGGTAGCATATCTTTTTTACCAATGACAATAAAAAGACATTTTGAATCAGTTGTACAAGCACCATTAGGATAGGATTTATCTGGGGGGGAGCCAGTTATTTGTTTTCAGAAGCTTGGATGGTAGGGAATGGTCGTAACCGATCAGCGGTCATGTGAACCACCCTCGGTGGGAGTGGAGCTGCAATCCTCTAGCACAAAACTATCCCCGCATGGGATTGAAACCTGTGAAACTACCAGGGTGATCAGAGATGCGGTGGCGAGCGTATTCCTAGATGGCGAATTAAATTGAATTCTGGTTATTTTTTGCATGACCAGTGGTGTTAAACTTTAGTTATCTATTCAACCTTTCACACTTAGTAATGGATTACCTGCTAATCAGGAAACAATACCTTACAGCAATTGATTATTAATTCCTTACTGTCTTACACAAGTCAAGTCTGCAACTGCAAGTAGGCCCACGCCTAGGCCTACTAATAACAGTAGTTGATTATTAGAGTATTGATTATTAATTCCTTACTGTCTTACACAATTCAAGTCTGCAACTGCAAGTACTGAAGTAGGCCCACACCTAGGCCTACTGATAACAGTAGTTTGCCATCTGCTTTCCATTGAAATGAGGGAGCTTGTGAATATTTAAAGAAATTGATAACGGCACACTATCACCACATTATCACTCACCATCAACGAAGTGCTGTCCGCAAACAGTGAAACACAAGTAAGATGGCTTCTGGACTTGACACCAAGCAGTTCTGCCAATAGGCAATAGATGATATCCACATTGCGCGACGTTCAGGATCTTTTGAAATCAGTGGAATATTACTGAAGATCCATTTCGTCCATGTCTATACTATACGTACAGCCAACAGAACAACGAAATAACCATTTTCAACAACCAAACAAAACGCAAACGTATAATCCGACTTGCAACTGACAGGAGCCAAATGGACGTTTTTGTTTTATTGCCGTCCAGTAACAATGTCACGTGACCCGTGCAAGTCCTCTATATGGTCAGCTTGACGATTGAAAGATTTTTCTATACATTTCACTCCTGTTAACAAATTCGGTATCCAATTTGGCAATCTTTACAAAATCATTAATGTGGTGTGGCAAATTTCTTTATTTGTATTTTTTCTCTTTTTCACTAAGTAATATATATATATTTTTTTCTCTTTCAGCTTTATTGTATCTCCGACACCGTGATTGTATATACGCGTGCACGTATTAATAATTAATTTAATGCTTTTGGGTTAGTGAACGCGCACCTCTCCTCTTGACAACACCTTTCAATCCAAAATCCATACGTTTTAAACCTAAAGGTTTTGTTTGCTCTCCCGATTCTGTAATCAAGTTTTATTTATTCTGTTCTTATCAATTATTTCATCGTCTGTAATGTAGTCAAAATAAAGTTTTACTTATGAGTGGCACCAGTCACGTCTCACCAATCATTAAAATGACATTCCGATATTCTGTACACAAATGGGATATTTCATCTAGCTCTAAGTTCCAACAGATAAACAATCTTACTCTCTCTGCGTCATTATAGAGATATCCCATATTTCTTACAGATAACGTTTTTGTGTGACCAAAAGAAATTAAGCAATACGTTATCAAATTTTCATTCAAAAATTTGGCATTTGGTTTATTTTTTCAATATAAAAAAGACAGCGGGTTGTTTATTACAGCAATTACGAAACAAAACAAAAATTAAATGATGGCAACTATCTGTCAGACCCATATCAAACAATGTGATAATTATATTTTTGAAACAGAGATATGAGATTCACAGCACAAGCACCAATAAGACATTCCAATGCACCACGTTTGCATTGATTTAAAATCATATTTTTGTATTAAAAACATTTCCAGAACAACTCCATTGTTATATTTAAATGCATTTCAACTTCAAATCAAACTATTTCATTTATAACATTGGCCATCATTAGAATAAGCAAGAATTTAACAAATTTGAAATGGTTGAGTACAGAACCAGCAGTGAATTAAATATTGCACGATTTGGCAGAACAAGAACAATGGCTTTGATGATTTTACACAAAAACTGTATGAATAATTTACCTAATAATGATTGAACAAAACTGTTAAATAAATCTATTTCTGAGGACCAGAAGAAAACATATATATTTCAGAGCAACTTGTATCGATTTGCAACATTTCTAAACCTTAAAATGCAGTTCGAAATGAAGTCTTTTGAGTCGTATTTTTGCAACTTGACTATGTCAGGTAAGTCAGATAATTTCAACTCGCAATAGGATTAGCTTCGCAACATTGATAAAGCCTTAAACACCTTTCCTATCATTCATTAATTCCTATTAATGAATTGAATTAATGAATTAATTGGATAGTTACAGGTTTTACGTATTTTTACCAAACTCGTAGAAAATGGAATTATTAAAAGTTGATCAAGTAAACCTAGAATATTGAGAATGACCAATAAAAGGTAATTTTTTATTGTTTATAAGACACTGGATGACCCATTCTATTGACACGACAGGAATCTTGAGTTTCTCCGCTCTTTCCATGATACTTTGATCACATGATGAATCAGCAACCACAATGTCACACGATAGAGAACAATCTGTAAAAAACATGAGAGATTTTATAAAACAATTAATTTGGTGTTATCAGTGACTAAAAAGAGCAGAAGCGTTGTGAATAACAAATAGGGAGAAAGAATGATTTGATTATGTTACTGGGTTTATTTACCAGAGGTGCGAGAACTGAGCAATGGGGGTGCGAGAACGCTGGGCCATTAAGTTTAGCTGAGAAATAAAGATAACACAGTGACAATGACAGCAAAAATTTATTGAACCTTCTGCCTCGCTGTAAAGACTCCGGTATGTCTTGCAGTAATTTACTGACTGGTTATAGATAAGGGCCCGAGCATCTGAAACAAATAATTGGTTAACCGGGCAATTTTTTAGGGTTGGACTGTTGAGGTTTGGCGCTAGATGCTTTTAAGTCACTTCTTTCCGATTTTTTTTTATTTGCTGCTGCGTTGGTTTTTTAAAATTCCCAAGCAACCCAACAAAAGATTGTGGTTTGTCATTTGATAAGATTAACTCTCCCCGGGATAAATAAAAAAATCCTAAGTTCTAATAGGACTGATGAGCTATTGCCATTGGAACCTAAATTGCCAGAGCATTGAAATCAATCAAACTTTATGACTCGATTTGAACAATATTTAATTTTAATGCTTTTATCATACCAGTTTTCAATTTATCCTTCCTTGTTGAAACTGATATACAACCAGCAATGCACAGTAAAGGATTCCATGTTGCTAGATCTCTCATATGTAAACTGACACGAATACCAGACAGTGGTTGGATTGGAGATATTGGTCTAGAAAAGTTATGATTTAAATATAAATATTGGAATTTAGGCTGGGATACACTTCGGTGAAACACTTTCAAAAACGATAGAAAAATATGTGTAATTCTTATCATGTGAATGCATATTAGAAAAAGGAATAATACTTTGGATGACAGGACTTGCAACCGTTAACCATCTGATAACAATTAATCTAATTATGGTTACCGGTTGTTCTAATTGTGATTCATCACTGAAAAGACAATTGTTGGCTTAAAACAATGCCCCAAAAGTTTGAACATAGGGAGGCGCCATTCAGCATATTTTACTATTCTAGGTTACTTACATCATATGGAAAATAGTGAATCCTATTCTATTTTTAAATTACAGTTATTTGATTTGATGCTGAAAAAAAATGGTAATAAAATTGAGGTTGAACTTCAACTAAAACATTGTTTACAGCTCCAAAGTTATCCATTACCTTTCCACAATCCCCATATGTTGCAAACTGTATCCAGCGGGCAAAACATAGGATTTTATTGCTTTTAATCTCCCAGCGTTTGTTGAATCATTGATCCAGATATAAGATATGCATTGGATTCCCGCAGCTAGTGCGTTGAAATAATTCATTGTTCGACAAAAATTATCTGATACGACATAAAGCTCACTTCGATCACATGACATCTGTGAACAAAATAATATATCACAAATGATAATACAAGAGTTTTTTCAAGATATTCAGAATATGCTCAATTCGATAACTATTTGGTACTCCCGTAGTATGTGTACCAGCTGCCACGTTAGGGCAAAATGCTTATCCGGTTTTTCTTATTTTAGTTATATTATGAGTTTGGGGACTGTTTGTGTTAGCCAAGTGAATATACCCCCTGCCCATAGGTTTCAGTCCCTTCACACAACTTGATGTAAAGTAGGCGACCAAAATTAGTTACCTCCATATTGGTACACACACTTCTAAGCGCCAACTATTCTTCTTTTTATTTAGCACATACCTGACAACCGGGTGAGAAAAAGATATTTAAAAACTCAAGTATATTGTTTAATAACTATAGATTCAACAAAAATCAAAAGCTATTTTGGAATTCTAATCCAACCCCAACTTCCTGTTACCAATAAATGCAGGCAGTCAAGTTGACTAGACAAGTATTAATTATCAGGCCTAAGTTTTGTCGACATAACTACATAGAGACAGAGCATATAAATCAGCTTACCAACTGTGTGAAATCCTTGACAACAACACCATCCCCAGCATTGATTTGTTTCTTCAACACTTCCCTGCGTAAAAGATTGAAATAAAAGTTGTTCACATCCAAACAAATATAAAATCAACTATCATCTCTCAATGTAAGGTCTAGTATCCACTTAGCCCCCTGTACAGGGCATGTAAACTGATATGAAACTCATGAGTGTCAGTATAGTCTAATTGAGCACACAGCAACAAAAAAGCTCCAAAGCGGTCAATTAGACTTTTGGCTGCGCAGATGATCACGACAGATAGTGACAATGGGCAAGCAAAAATGCTTAGGTTAGTGAAGAACCGTGAGAGTTACGACCCTGTAACTTTAGGGAAAACAGAAAAATATTGCCATGCTATGTACAATGTAAGTGAGGAAAATTAATAACTTCCAATACCTGTGGCCTTCTTTCAAAGAGTTTCAAAGAGTTTTCAATAGTGATATTTATAGCATATTTAACAATAAGAAGCCAATTTTTTAATTAATTTAGTCATGGAGAACGATAGCTAGTGAAGGGCTTGCCAGTGGGCCACTAGGGGGACCGAGGGCCAAATTTGAGTAACCCTGCTCTAAATTGCAATATCTTCTAACAAAATCATGCAAACTGATCTTCACTAGTTCATCAGTTCCAAAAGGAAACAATTTTCGAATGTGAAGTTTTGGTAAACTACCTTAATCATGGTTTATTACGAGAATGTGCAAGCTACTGCCCGTCAACGAAATTTGTGCCCCCCCCCTGCTCTTGGAAAAGGGTTGTGGAAATTTTTCAAAACTACATACAAAATTTGGATTTATTTTTTAACTTCATTTAAACTATCTAAACTATGATTTGTTAAGTAATATTAATGTTCAACAATGCAAGCCACAACTGTATTCGACAATATCATAGCGAATAGAATTAATAACTGTGACATTACAATCAATTTCTCAATGCAGCCCTTTGCCAAGAATATTTTCTGATGAACCCCGCCCTTCGCAAAAAAAAATTGCCTGCCCTGGTTTATAATATATTACCTGTCATATCCATAAATATTGGTGCAAGGAGGTGAATCAAACTCGGATGATGGATGATCTTTTCCTGTTGTTGAAGTCAGTAAAAATCCACATTTCTCAAATAGTTTGCTTTCTTTGTATGTCATGGATGCTAAGAAAATAACATTTATTTTATCAATCATTCTAAAAATGAAAATTGGCTGATTTAAGTAAAATTTTGAAAATAGGCAACTTCTTTAATCTATTTTTTCGAAGTGATTCAAAACTCAACTGTAAGTAACGGAAAAAAAATAATTAGCGCACATTGCAACCAAATATATACAAATCAGTCAGATTTAAAAAATTTAAAACTTCTGTAAATCCTTTTTCCAAACAGCAAATAAACCAACATTTCATGGTAATTTACCATTTATTCAACTATAGGCATTCACTTATTTATGATTCAAGTTGAAAATATCTGAATAGAGCAATGTTATGAAGAAAGTACTTTTGTAACATAGACCACACCTCACTCAGGGTGTTATAACTAGGGTAGGCAGGGCCAAACAGAAAAGATTACAGTCCTTCTAAATATAGATAATCCAAATAATTGGTTTTTTGTGCGGCATGACGCCTAATTCACCTAAAAAAATAATGAAATATGTCAGTCATTATTAGAGATGGGCAATTTAGAATAGCAAATCCGGAGGATCAGAATCCCAAAGTATTGAATTCCCAATGTTTAGGACATTTTCAATTAAAACCGAAGAAAGTAATACGTTTACAATTTTACTTCAATTTTAATCCAGCAATGTGGTGGGGAATTCCCGCTATTCAAATAACTATAAAAACAGAATACGATTCGGTATTTTAGATTTGATTTAAGTATTCTAGAATAGTAAATTATTCTACATTGCCCATCCCTACTCATTGTTTTATGCAATCGCATAATTCACAGTATTACAAAAAGCTTAATTTATCTGAAATTCAACCTTCAATCTCACCTTTAGATGGTGTATTCGAAGTTTTTCGTTTCGCTGGAGTTCTTGGACTCCCGTAACTAAGTTTCCCTCGTTTTGATTTCTTAGTTGTTGGGAAAGGAACACAGGAAGATGACTCAGAAGATTCTGAATCTGCTCGACGTTTTCTTGAGGAACGGGGAGTTTTAGAAGTCGTGGAAGATGGCGTCCCTGGTCTGGATGCGGCAGGGCTGCTCACAGCAGAATCAGCTGCTCTTGACCGACGTGTACGTCTCTTACCATCCATGATGTTATCTGTTTGAAAAAATTAAATTCAGTGATTTTTAGAACTGAAAGAATACAAACAGTAAAGTGGGCAATATTTTTAACAGATCTTAGATTAGTGCTTCCCAACCTTTCTACCCTGGCAGACCAGAGAAATCAAATAAAATGTTCTCGCAAACCGGCAAAAAATTTGAAATGGCTGGAACGGAAAATTATAAAATATATTAACCAAGTAGTCTGTAACTTGGTGCCAGGCTCAAAATCTTGCTGTGAAATTACTCTGCGCCAAGACGTCATAGGGCCATTAATAATACCACACTTATCAAACAGCAATATGACGGCAAAAGAGAAATTGCCTAATAAAACAACGCAACTTTGGTAAAACGATTGAGACAGTAGAAAAACAACAAAACTAATCATGGACCGGCAAAGAAGCTTCTCGGACCGGCATCGGTCCGCAGACCAGCGGTTGGAAACCGCTGTCTTAGATACGAAAGAAGTTGGCTAATCTTTTTTAATTAATATCCAACATATTTATCCCCTTCTCACTTCTGCTATGCCATCATACTTGATACTATCTAATGTTTTCACCACTGCGTGTCAATAGCTGCATTTTCAATTTATTTATATTTATCATGCTGATAGGAGTCGAAAGGAAAAGACTCGAAATCTAATCTCTTACCCATATTCTATTTTGCATTAATTATCCTGCCTGTCATTCAAATAATTTTTGAATACTGTTTAAAAGGCGGTTGGTGCATTGTGTCAATCGTTAGGAATAAGCTTGCCATTACACCTCTGATTACCCTTCTTAGTTTCAAGGAACCTGGCAAGAATAATTATGTGCGAGAGGTTTGCTGGACTTTTCGCCATCATAGGGTGGTTTACATAACCAAACCATAGGTCGACTAAGGCTCCCTTCACCATTAAGTCCACTCATCAGAAACAAACAGCTGGCTAACTATTATGGATACATGACAGGACATGGTTTGCCATATTATTAAACCATCTTACTGGCTTTCCTCTCCCTCAGAATAAATATGAAAATCCCATCTTATTACCAAATCAATAATGGTATCTTACCCAAACTAACATCTGCTGTAGTGAGACCAGATGCAGGCTGCAGCTTCAATAACTTTAAATCGTTTGACAAGTTTTCAAGCTTTACAATAACTTGTTTCCTTGTGTACCTGCAAATTGGAAATAAAAGCAATGATAGAAAATAGAATTGATAAAAAATCTCTTTTTTACAGATAAATTAATATAAAGAGTCAGTCAAAAAATGTAGTGGCAGGTGTTCATAAAGTTTCAAAAATTTCCAAATTCTGTCATGGAGTCAGTTCTCAATATATCTTAACCAGTTTTTTTTTTTATTTCAATCAATGCTCATTTACTTGAGCTCTTTTACTTCCTTTAATACACTTTTTAGGACCACAACTAGTTACATGTACATGAAGTAAATGTCTTTTTACCTAATTTAATACAGGACTTCGTGAACATCCTATTATGCCAATTCTTTATATTTGCGCGAAAATTATATAAAAGTTTTATCTCACGAATAATAGGTAGGATAGGATGAGATTTACATATTTAAGATAGGATTCACAGAAAAGTCGACTTAATCATAATATGGCGAACCACGACCTCTCGTCCGGTTACCAGTCCATGTCGAGTATGGAATTAGTTAGCCAGTTAACTCTTCGATAACTGTAATACCAACCTTTTAGTCTTATTATTTCCGGCTGCAGGTTTAGTTATGACATATCCTCGTTTATCATCATCATCTCTCCAGTAACTCACTATTGTGCCTGAAATATAAATATTGATATGATAAATGTACAAGTAACTGTACAATTTACTATTCCAAGTACACGATAATATTGTTGAATATGGAATATATTGGGTCATATTGGACAGACAATTTTACATAACTGTTGTAAAAATTATGTTGGAAATGCAGTATGCTCAAGATGAAGATTGTTTTTATTGATATTTTTTCACAGTGTGGCAAATAAAATTGTGTTCATTTTTTGTTCGAATGTCCAATGCCGAAGATGACAAATTTCCAAAGGAAGTAATTACTAACATCAGGAATATCTGAATTCCGAATGTACTGTTATCATTCTGAACATTCCTGAAAAGGCAGATATCACAAATTGCAACTCATCAATTGTAACCGTAATCACCTGCACTGTACCACCAATCAGCAGAATCATCCGAGTCACTCTGAGCATAAACTTCTTGCCCAACAGGCAACATATCGATTAATAAAATATCAGTTTCTCGTATTTGTCTGTCTCGTCCATCATCTTCAAAATACACAGTGTATTTCCCAGATTCAGAATCTTTAGTTTGCAACAGACCAGGGTAATAGTAGCACTCTCTAGCTGGTCGAGCAAGGACAGGTATACCTAAAAAAAAGAATAAATGAGGTAATAAAGTATTATGCGTACAGACCTCCTGAAGTATGCGCACCAAGATGGCGCACAACCTGAACTCAGGCTGTGTAGCATGTTATGGTTCAGGTTGTGCGACATCTTAGTGTGCATACTTCAAAAGTACCATACGGACATTAAAACTTAATTGGCCAATTCAATAGGGCATAGGCCATTGAAACATTGACTATCAAGTGCACATAGTAAGTTCACTGTGAAAGTGGCCTATTGCTTCAAGAATTGCTCGGAAAACAAGTCGCCAAGCTGTTTTAACTTGTTATCGAGTCACATTAAGTAATCAATATTGACCGAATATGTATTCCTTACAATTCTGTGCCACACAATTAGTTAGCAAAAGTGAAAAACAAAATGAGAATTTTTACAGGTTTCGTGCAGCGTTATCCCAATGCCAAATTTCTGTTATCACTACACAGATTTGAGCCTGGTGAATAGCGTATAATTTTATGCCTTCCTACAAGGTCATTATGTAAGCGGTTTGGTCGTCATTATGGAACTGAATTTGGTCTATAATATGCAAGTCTACTTCAAACCAAAATCTGAGTCATGGACATAATGGTTAAAACAAATTGAAGATTATTATATCATAAATTTCCTTACTTAGATCAATTCTTGAAGGATCAGAAGTCGACTCTTTATTTCCATTCACACTTTCGTCTCCTTTCACAGTCGAACTATTATCGAAAGGAAACGACGTCATATCAGTACCATGAAGAGAATCAACAGGAAAAGGAATTTCTGGTGAATTTGATGTCGTTATGTCCGAAGCAGAATCATCTTTTTGTGATAATATCATGGGAGTGCTTCCTGATAGCGGTGGATTGATGTTACTTGTTGGTGGGGTAGCGATGTCCCCGCTCATTTTGTTACCCAGAGCCCCAATTTGGCAAGAAATTAATTCTGTAGAAAGTGGGGTAAGAACAACTCGACCCTCTTTCAAAGCTGGAGAAGATCCCTGAAAAAGAATAAAATTGTTTTAATGTTATACCAAGCTTATTTTCGCTTTTCACTATGGACAAGGCCATGTGCAAACAAACAACAGATATCTAATGATATGAAAAAAGCTATTAATTCTGCAAAGACTGGAATATTTCCAGTCCATCAATGTTGAACTCAAATAACATGCCCAACACCCAACTCAGGTTTTCATAAATTGAGTAGACCGAAAGGAATTAAATCTATCTAAAAAGGTAGTTCTTAACTTACATGTCGTTAGATATCAGTGGCTGCTTACAGTGGCGCAACCAGCGGGGGGGTTACGGGGGTCGTGTCCCCCCCGTTTGAATTTCGTTTTTTTTTTATTATTGTTCTATGTTAAAACAACGTCGTTCCACGGTCATAACAATCCGGTGAAAACTACTTTTTTCCAGTGCTTTATCACCTCGACGTAATTTAACACCGCCCGACTTCAATCATACCTTTTTGCTGATAGTTACGTTATAATCGCTAACCCCGCGTATATGTTTGTATTCGAAAATGAGATATGTTATCTCAAAAAAGTAGAAATCGCGCGCTGTCGATGCGAATTGAAAGCGACAATAGCATAATGCTATCTCTCTCTCTCTTGTGACGAATACTCTCGTGCTTCATCATCTTGACGCAATGTAACGCCGCCCGTCTTCATGTTATAATAATGCAGTAGAAACTCTGAAAATCTGGATACAGGAATTATTTTCGGAAAAATATTGCTTCTTATAACCTAAGATTTTCTACATATGAAAGACCGAAAACCGAAAACGCTGTAAACATCCTACCGCCCCCGTCCACGTTCTGATTTAAAAACATTCCACAATTATTTTTTATCGCAATCGAAAGCAGCCATGTGTGGCACGGCAATAACTAACAGTCGTCGTGAGAGGTTTTCAATAAACTCTGACTTGAAGTGCGTATAAGACGTCGATGACGCTTTTGGTTGAAAATTTTTTACATTTGTTATCGTATATTTCAATTTAGTCAAATTTTTTAATTTCTTACAATCTATAAAATAGCTTCTAAATATTATTTGGTTTCTATCGGAGATTTTATCGTTATCCCGAGTCCTGACGTCGTTGATAACAATATCGTTCATTTTAAGTTGGAGGTATTGGTTTATAATCAAAAAATTATAACACATAACATGAAAAATTTAAATCAACGCTGACTCAAAAAGTAAAACACGTTTTTCCATCTTCATTCTCCATTATTGGCGGACGGAAATTTGGGAATCGGGTTTAACTAATTTGATTATGATGACGATGGTAAACAAAAGTACACAAACATACCATACCGTTCTTAGTCGTTATTTCTCTGTCTTTTCTTCTTTCTATGTGCATATTAAGACCATAAAACGTGTTTTATTATTGAATTCTGCGCTGATTTGAATATTTCATGTCGGCTGTTATGTATTTTTGTTTGTAAATGAATACCGCTAACTTTAACTGAACTGATGTTGTTATCAATGCCGGATGCCGACAAAATCCGCGATAGATATTAAATACTATTTAAGAGCTATTTTATACGCGCTAAATTAGAAGAAATGAAAAAATTTCCTGTTATGTTCGGTCACTATCGAAACTGAGGATGAAAACAACTAATTAAGACACAATTTGCCGAGGACGCCTAAACCATCTCGACTAAGTTAAAATACCCGATAATAAAATATTTTCAATCAAAAACGTCCTCGAAGTCTTATAAGTTCTTCAAGTCGGCGTTTATCGAAATTCTTTCATGTCAGCTGTAATATATTGCCGAACCACACATGGACGACGACGCCTAGGATATGTGCGCCATATTTGGGATTATTATAAACACGAAAAAACAGTATTTGAAGTTTGCGATATTTGAATTTAAATTCGATTTGGACATCCCTGCATTAAATTAGTCAGTTATTAGTTGTGTTTCCAAAAATTAGTTGTAAATCAATTATTTTAATTGTCATTATGTCTTCCGGTGAGCTTCAGTTTAGTTTAGAATTTTTCCGGGGTTAGGGTCGGGAAAAGGTCCATTCGCAAGAAGTGCATTTTGTTTTTAGTCTCGACGAATTCACCTAACGAGCAAGGCGCGGCACGAAGGAAACACTGGAATTTATTCAAGCCGTGTTTCACTATCCACGAGGCGCAAAGCGAGGAAAACGTTGAAAATAATTAACAGCTTTTCGTTAGCAATTCGCTGGAATGTAATGAACGGCGTTTTGCTACCCACGAGGTGCAAGACATAGCGAAGCGCCGTTAATGAACGAGTGCAAGGTAAGCGAAAGGCTGGGATTTAATCGCTGGCGTTTCCCTTTTAACCATGAGCAATTTATCGTGGTCAGCGGGGCGACACCTAGTGGCGTTGCGACTTACGTCGTGGTTGCACTGTGTAAATTCCGGTCGGACCCCCCCCGTTGAAAACGGCCTGGTTGCGCCACTGGCTGCTTATACAGAGATCTTTTCAGGCATTTTATAAAATATCTTGCTTTAAAACGAAAATAACTTACTGCTGAAACAGGACTTGTTACTGTACTAAAAGTGTTGGTGGATGTCAGTTTCAAAGGACTTGAAGTTGAACTACTACTGCTACTACTTGACACAAAAGGAGAAATTGAATTGTCAGTAGACTTTGTATCTGGTGAAAAATTCTGGTGTTCCCTTAATGATTTTGTGGATCTTGGAGGGTGAACACTGGATCCAGGAATCAGGAAGACACTGGATGAATTCGAACTCGAGCTGCTTCCACCACTGAGCTCAGTTGTCAGTGACACAGGGTCATGGCTTGTCCGTCTTGTTTGGCGACCTGAAGTGAAAATATTACCGGTATATAGATATAATGCAGAAAATATTATTCAATTTCTTTTCAAAAGTTGTCATTTTCAGAGTTTAATTTCTTCACAAAATGATTATTTTTTCAATGAAATAATGAATAAAAAAAGCCCTTATAAACCAGTTCAAACAAATGCTTGAGATCTGGGCTTCAAATCTAGACAGTTAGAAAAGTCAAGAGTTAAGATGTTAAGAAAACTGTGTCTTTCATTGATAGAACCTTTAAAAACAGCCAGGGATGTAAATACAGTCCTAAATGTCATTCCCATAGAGGGCATATTGGGCTACACAGGACATGTAAGTGCCAAACAAGAGTGGTGCGTTATGTGAAGACTTTCTTGATCCAATATGTATGTATCTAAACCAGAGTGGTCCAAACCCTGGACCCATTCCGTGCGGCCTGCACTATATTTTTTTAGTACCCTGAACCATTGGCAGATATTTGTATGTATTTAAAAACACACCTCTAAACGAGGGCCATATGATAGCAGTGAGGAAATGTGATCTGATCTGATTTCGCACAGCGTGATCCCGTTTTTTTAGCCTGAACTTGGTTGTTCTTTGATAATAGCACTAGGCCTACTAACACCGCAAGGCATTGCAGCCCTTCAATCTCGCAACCATTGACCACCCTGATATAAACTAAATGAGCAGTACATGTACCCAAGAATAGTCGTATTACGTTTATTTCAGATACCTGGTGAATTGCTCAATTGAGTCTGTGTGGAAGAATCAGATGAAGTTCTTGATATGGAGCTTGTGTCTGCAAGATATCCCGATCCATTTGAAGATTGAGATGATGTGTGATGGTATGGATTTGTTTTATAATATTTTGGTCGTTTCTGGTAGAAATGAATATTTTGGAATGAGTAATCTTAGTGCTTTTATCATTAAGGATAAAATTACATTTCCATCAAAATTATACATAAGCAAACAGTAGAATCGAAAATCATGAATTCTTACTCTAAACACAAAGGATCATAATTTACAATTTATTTATTTTTGAAGCTTGCAATTATTGCTAAGTGTTTACTGTTCAAGATTTCAAGTGAAGCAACACTATTCATCTTAAAATTCTACAAAATAGGCCTGTTCATCATACAGAACCATACATGAATAAAAAACTATGTAAATAAATCTCTACACAGAGTTTGAAGTTTAAATCTGAATGTTTAAATTTGTTTTATGGGCCATTGAAAAAATTTCTCTGCCCATCTCGCTATAGCACAGTGCACAAATCATATAATAATCTACATTATGACAATCAAATGCATTTGCAAACAAGCATCACACATTTCACGAGCAAAATTGTAAAAAGTCCAATTCTATCAATGGACTTTTGCAGTCGTGTTCAAGTACATGAAAACTAAAGACTTCCTTTACAATCCTATTTAGCATGACCATACTCACATGAACAGTTTTAGTTTCAACGACTTCTCCATTCACCAAGGTTTCAACAACAGCATTCCTTGTTACTCTGTATAAAATATGAACCCCACTTTTGTTTGGTGATATCAGTGGATCAGAATCTGGTCCAGGAGATTGATCTAAAAATAAACGAAGAATTAATTATTTCAAATAGATGTATTATTCCATTACATTTGAACCCACGTACATTTGAACCCATGACAATAGCACCTGTATGCTATTGCACCTATGGAATTTTTTTTGTTTCACGGATAGTTAAACCCATACTAACCCTAACCCATGGGTTTTAGCACCCGCATATAGATTGAACCCGTGGATAAACGCATGGGTTCAAATGTATGGTCACCTTTCAACATAATTGATATTTAAAGTGACATTGAATGGTAGGACAGGTTATGATTAATATTTATTCATATGACAAACAAATGTGTCTGGTATAAATAAGATAATAGCTACCAGTTAATCATTCGAGATGTACATGAAATTATATGATGGAAGATGCTGTAAACCAGCGGTTTCCAACCTATCTACCCTGGCGGACCGGTAAAATTCAATAAAATGTACTCGCTGACGGCAAATAATTGAAATGAGAAGAACGTGAAATAATACCATATATTTGTGTAAAAAACCAATGCAACTTCATCTTTTCGGCTGCGGTAAAGCGATTGAGACGGCAAAAAACAACAGAACAATGAAATTTCTCACAGACCGGCAAAAAAGCGGCAGCGGTTGGGAACCACTGCTGTAAACCACCCTTCAACACCCTAAAAGCTTAGCAATCCTCTCTCACATGCATGCATATTAAATGAAATTCAAACCTGGGTGCGTGAACCCCATATGGTTGAAACGAGAACCACACCATGGTAACGCTCAACTAACTACTAGTAAAAGACCAGCAATGCTATATCACGAGAAGTGCACAAGTTAGATAAAGATGTCCTACAACAATTTGAAGATTTTCTATCATACCGTAAATAGATGGGTCAGTTTCTGAGTGACCAATTACAAAACTTACCATTATCATCCAATGGTAAAGTATCGGAACTCTTATCATGCTCTTCATTCGCATTGTCTTTGTTGTTGACATTATTATTATTACTGTCCATGTCCATATGAGATGGTTTATCCTTTCTTTGTTTTTTATCTTTACTTCGTCGTCGAACCGATTTCTTCTCTTTTGCAACAACTGGACTTACAGGACTGAGGAATGGTGTTTTCAAATGAATATCCTGGGACGGTTGAGATTGGGAGAGATAGTCGTAAGATTTCAAAGCAGACTCATTCAAAACATTTTGATTGTTTAGTGGTTCATTTTGATGATTTCCTTTATTTACAGAATTAAATCTTGTGATCTTTGACCCTTCAGACCGCTCATCTGTGACAGGATTATTGGGAGATGAGATAGAAACGATTTTTGGATTTTCAACTTCATTTATAATTCCATTTATTATATCTTCAATATCTTTCACCAATGTGTCGTCAGTATGTTTAACTTTATTATGTTCAGTTAGATTTGCATCTGTATCTAGTGCTGGTGAACTTGCTGACCTGTAACAAAAATTAATGCAAGTTAAGTATATTACACAAGAAATATTGTTTAAAAATAGATTGTAGTTGAAATCTTAACACTTAATAATACTGTTATACGTAGTGTGTATAATATCTCATTACCATTTAAAAAAAAATTATCAATTGCCAAAGGATAATTGTTTTATTAAACTGCAAGGCAATTTGCATAAAATGTGGTATATAAATCAAAAATACAAGTTATAGCTGGCATGATCACCGCATGAAAACTTAATATCTCAAAACTTAATCCATCTGGGTCAAATTCAATCCAACTCACAGGCCATCCAAATATTTGAACACTTGGAATGATCCATATTTAATAATATCAGTTTATAATTGGTAGGAATGAGTTCTAAATTTTGGGCTTCTACTGCTAATTCTGCTTTTTCTCATCTACATTTTTGCTTATATGGTATTGTCCTACTCATACATATGTCACTGAACAGCTTAACAGCACTATGAATTGTATTGATGACTTTCTTATCTCATGGGATAAGTATGAGAAATGGAACATTATTTTAGCTTATTTATATTAATTTCCTCTATTTAAAATTTTAAATGTTGATATGGCCCTTACAAAGTTCGAGTTTCCTTAGTTGGGAAATAAACTATACTTGGTGACCAAATTAATTCCCAACAATGAACTTAATACTGAATAACGCTATTCATCTACAGATTCTACACCGGTAAAAGTCCAATAATGCGCGCTAATTCAAAATACACTTAACGGATTTGATATATGACCTCGAATCACGTGACGACTGACTGCCGATACGCCATCCCACTGCGACATCCCACTGCGACAATTACGCTTATATACAATATAACGTAATCGGCTTGTCTCCACTCATCAAATTAAAAAAGATAATCGTTATTCATCACGGCTATGTGCACGATGGAAATAATGTAAAAAAAAATCTTCAATAACGCCGTTTACGCGATAAACCATTTATTTATTGATAAATCATATATAAACATTGTCTTTTATTTTCGTTTGAAATAACTTTCCAATATGTCTTGCCGTCAATCCTTTTCCCATTACATTGTTATTTGACAACAATGGAACGTGCCACATGTATTCTGGAACCATGCTCCTTATTACATCATGTCTGACCGTCAAAAATATTCTTTCTATGATTATTTTTTATTTGGCTGGATTGCATGATAACCGAATTCGATGGCCTTTGGAAATAATATCCAAAGGTAAACTCAAATGAATTGCATTTTATTCTGTTTAACAAGATCTATCTCTCTCTCTCTCGGCACCGGTAATACCTAGCATCGAACTTAGTTATCACACATCACACTCACACACATAGCTAACCCATGGTAATAAACAATACCTCTTGAAATAATTTATTTACGATGCCTATTATAAAACGATGGCCAGGTTAGCGTCATATGATTGCTTAGTTCGAATTTAATGTACTTAATCGTCAGACTTAGTTGAACATAATATTATAATACACTGATTAAAACATCAATTCCTTCACTTATAAATAAACAAAAAATCTCAGCAACTCGGAAAATTTGAAATAAAAAAATTATGAGGGCCAAAATTTCGCGAAAGATAGCATTTTTTCACTACAAGTTTTATAACGTCACTGGATATTTAATTATCACAAAAACAATTAACGTGTCGCATGTCTGGCCGCTGGTATTTCAACTTCAAGGTTTTAATCAACTAATAAATACAACCTCATAATACACTATCTATCACGCAAGCGCTGCGTCACAATAATTCGTGCGTCGGAAACAAGCGGGTTAATTTATTTCTTTTTTTTACTAAAGGACGTACGATTGCTGAAGTATTAACCCATTATGCACGTTGCGTCGAATATCATTAAATTTGTCCATGTAAAATTACACAATGCGATGCACGGGTTAAGGAGCCGGAGACGCTTCGATGCAGAGGGCAAGAACAAGTCTGGACTCGCCTCCAATCACGTGTTATATTGTCGTCAGAATTCGGCATCAGCGGTTCGCTAATAAAGTTACATCACATTATTGGCGATTGTGGATATCCACGGACAAGAATGTTGAGCAAAAGAATGATTCGAAAAGCAGAAGATTTTGAAATTTGGATGTATTCCTAATTTACATGATAATTATGATATAATGAAAATAGAAATCGTGAGAGGACTGCGTGACTTCTCGCCGTCGTAACCTCGTAGGGTTGGTTGTTCATGTAACCGCTGGTTGGTTACGGATTCCTCTATTATCAAGTCCATGCATCTGAAACGAATCGGTCGAGAGGCCGTTGTTCACCACATGATTAACCCGTCTCATTGGCCGGGAAAATATGACAATCCTATCTTAACGCAAACCTGATAATGATTACTTAATTAACTGATAATAGCGAAAGAATACACACATATAAATCAAAAATCGACGCCGCTACGATAATCCTGGCATTAGGGATATAACGTGCTTTTATCATAACCCAAATCATACTTGTTTGGAACGAAATAAAAAAGCAATTTCCTCATAGAAATGAAGAGGAACAAATTACACCATGGGCCGAGTTCGTGTATACATAACGCCATGCTTGACAAGTGCAAGAATTACAATAAGCAGTAAGTCGACAGGGCATCGCACTGTCGCCGCTTCCGGAGATAAATAAAAAACAATAATTTTGAATCTTATCAACTCGAACTAATTTACATTTCACTATGACACTATTGTAAAACATCTTTTGATAACGATGTCAAAATTTTGGATAAATACTAAATAACAGACTATTTATTTTAATGTCATGCGGCCCACTTCACTATTCTCACCATAGTCTTAGTTTACCGATCCTGTAAAGTCAATAATAGTATAAACTACGTTATTGCTAGCTATACGCCATACGCATTTTACCAATTTCACATTTGAAGATAAGCTAATTGTCTGGAATTAGTTGTTTCAATTTCATTATTTATTGTTTCATATAGACATTTTGTCTAGAATCGCGACCACGATCACAACGGGACCTTAAAATGATTGAATATTGTCACTATCATAGAAAGGAATCGCTGAATTCAAGACATACTCGTGCACTGAGTAGTGCGGTAACCATGAATATCGTTAATTTATCGAAGTGTCATGGCGCTGTTGGGAGCGACAAAACCTCGTGAATTCTTGAACAGAAAACAAAACTGAAAAAAAAGCGCAATTTTCTCGTTTTTATTTGTGTGTACCTATACTGCACATCTTTCAGAAATTGTAAATTAACAAGATTTTCTTTATATTAGGTGAACTTTCACGAAATAGTAAATTCAATAAAATGAAAGCATATCACTTTGAATTACTGCTTCAACAACACTGTTCACCATTACTGCGCAATATATTCAGATGTTCACCCAAACACATGCACCACGAAGCAAAACTCGTTCCTTGTAGACACTACGGTAATTTAAAAAAAATCATTATTTTGTAAAAATTAAACCTGGTTTGATGATCTGCCTACCAAACTTTCTTAGCTCTTGTAACCCAACACTATGTTTTCATTATTTCTGTTTATCACGAAAATATTTTTAGGCAAGGCCTATTCGCCTACAATTCAAAATTGACACTGTTTTAAACCTTTAGTTTTTGATAATATTCCTAAACAATAATAATCCAAAAGTCAAACCATCTAAGGCAGTGGTTCTCAAACTTTTTAAGCCGCACCCTCTTCTTAGAATTTTACAAGTCTCGCTCCCCACCTCAAAAACAACTACCTAACAATAAGCTACAGCCTACAACTAACAGATAGTGAGGCAAAAGTTTCATTATAAAAAAAAATGGGGGCTCCCGAAGTATGCGAACCAAGATGGCGGACATCGGAATGTAATATGTGTACTAGGTTAGGGTTAGGCCATAATTTTAGGTATAAATACTACGGGAGGGTCTTGGCTAGTCTTCGAACTGATAATAGGACTAAAATAAGGAAAATTGGAAAAAAATTATCGCCTAACCCTAACCTGTTACGTTCCGATGTCCGCCATCTTGGTTCGCATACTTTGGGAGCACCAAAAAATGTTCCAAAAATCCAAAATAAAGAAATATAAATATACAAAATAAGGCGTGCAAAACCAAATGTGACAAATATTTTAATTTTTTTTTCAGCCTTGAAGACCACTGAACCCAGGCAACTTCTTTGCCTCGCAGAACAAATCTGAAACAAAATTTAGTCCAAACTGCTACTTACCCATTTGCAATAAGAGATTGAGAATCTTCATATGTCGAAATTTTCGAACCTGAGGACAGAAAAACAAACACTGATACAGAAGAACAATAGAGCAGCAAAATTTGAGTTCACAAAGCAAAAAATGTGATCAGCAAACTTTCATTTATGTAAGTATATGCGCACAAATTTTACCTAATGCTTAGCATAATGCAATGTGTGAATGCACTTAATTTTAACATCATCGAATTAGACAATTTTATTTCAAAAAGAAGTAAAAAAATTTCATACCTCTCAAAGGAGTCATTGAAAAAGGCTGAGTTTCTAAATCTCCAATCATTAAACTTTGTGAATCCACCAGATTCTCATCCCTATCTTGTGACGAATATTCAGCAGAGGCATCGTAAGATTCTCCTGTTTGTATCGGCAATGAACCATCCATGGAGTCCAATGTGTCATCTACAATCTGCTTCTTTTGGGGAGAATTATTGTTGTTGTTTTCATCAATATAGGTGCTTTGCATAGAGGGAGATATATCTTGACTTCCAATCGATTTTGAGGTTGACCCTACAGGATTTCGGTCAGACTCTGACTGAGGGACTTCATTATGGTTAGAACCTGATATGTTTATATCATGTTTCATGTGATTGGTTGCGGGAGGATTTGAATTATTTCCTCCAGTCTTTGATGATGAATTAGAACTCTCTACAACGGGCTGATGATCTGTTATTGAACAGGATTCAAATATATGTGGAGATGGTGCAGTGACCATACGTTCTGAACCAGAAGAATCTGCTACGTTTTGTTCCAATTCAATTGAAGTGGATTGTCGAGTATCCACATTTGGATTCTTGATTTCGACGTAAGAATTCTCATTCGAACCAGCTTGAGATTCTAAATTTTGTTTCGGAATATTACTTTCATGTATATTATCAACTATTTCATCGGTTATCATATCTTTAGTAACAGATATTGTTTCTAAACTGCGTGCATCTTCGAAACCATTTTCAGATGACTGGAAAGTGCTATTAGGTGATTTTGGCCCCTCATTTTGCTTTGTACCGGTCGAACAATCATTTCCAGAGTCTGAATGAAGTTTCGGTTCAGTAATACTGCCGTGAATGTGATCGCGAACATTTTCAGTGATTCCCCTTTGGTCATCCTCCATCATAGGAAAGCCAGATTTAGATTTCTTAAGCCTCAATGTCCCAACAGATTCTAGTTCTTCATCTATCACCAGACATTGACTGTCATCTGCAGGAGGAAAGCTTGAAGAATCAAACAATTGAGATTCGATAGTCAGATGCAGATTTAAATCCTGTGTGAACTCCTGTGTCACTCCTGCAAAATAGAATAAAAATGAGGGAAAATGTAGATAAATAGGAGGATTAATCAATCCAATAAAGATTGCAATCAAAATAAAAGAACATTTAATAAAAGAAATTATCTTACTTTATATGATTCAAGAGTCTGCACACTAATACAGACTACGTTGAGCATAATTGACAGTTTTAACAGTAATACTTAGCAGTTGGAAAATGCTTTTCTGAATAAACATAACAGTAATACATTCGTGTGCAGCAAGACTCTCGAATGAACTAGAAAAGTCGATTTTACCCCTGCTACAGCGTTCTTCCATTCTACATACAGATCGCATCCACTAGTGCAAAGGCATAGAGGAAGGATAGGTTTATAGTCTTGCGTAACCCCAACTGATAGTTACTAAGACTTGTGAATTACAAAGAATAGTCATCTTTATTCTTGCTACAGCACCCTTGGCTTATACGCATATGATTCACTAGCCGAAATGCATGAAGGATAGGTACTTATAAAGTCTTGTAAAATTCAACTGAAAGGTATATTATCTTACCTTCGTGCTGAATTGAAGAGACATTATCATGAGCAGTCTCCTCATCTGTTTCCTTATTGACTGCTTCATCATCTTCAATTTTTCTCATGTTGACATCTTCAATAATTATATCATTCGAATCAAGATCATATTCTGCTGGTATTTTCCCATTTTCCATTGTTGAATTGTTTATTTTTTCACAAGACTGGTCACCTTTTTCCTGAAGTTCTTTGTTGGTGAAATCTGAATTATTGTCTTTCAATTCAGAATTGGTTTCTGTATTGGCTGTTAGTATGATTGGGGAAGGACCATTGTCCTCAATTGCACAAGTCCCTAAAAAGTTTGAAAAGCGACTCGGTTCTTCCAGATTCGCTGGAGGAGGGAAGTCAGATGGTGTGTATGATTCTGTGTCCGCTTCATAAGGATTCACAGTATTGGGTTGTAAAGTAGGACTCTGGGACTGTGACTTTGGCGACGTAAATTCCAGGCTTGGAGAAGCTTGTTGAACATACTCATCAGGTTGTGACGTGATAACAGGGTTTGATGAAGAAAGTGAACCTTCACTCGTTGCCATTAAATCAGGAGACATTTTCCCCGGATCCTAAAAATAAAATAAAAATTTTACAAGCCATTTCGATTACATAAAACCGCGCCTGTGTCATATATTGTCACATCGTTCAAAACACTCTATTTCTATTTGCCAAGTTAGATCGAAACATCTAGTGGGTCCGGCCGAACACCGAAAAACGTGCGAGTACATGAGTCTTGGAGGTCAAAAAAGTATGATACAGAAACATGCTTTTACTTTTTTTGGCAATTTCAAAAGGGTGAGGGGGGTTTTCGACCCCCAAAACCACCCCCTGTTTGTGATGAACAAATTATAGATTTACTGTGGGAGTTGAAATCATATCCTTGCACAAGCTAGGTAGGATTCATTGCACAACCCTATCATAAGATGAAGTAGTCTTCAACTGAATAAGATAGACCAGGGTGGTCAAGGCTGCCAGCTCCGCGGGCCACAAAATTATTTTTGCATTGCTCGCGGGCCACAATAGTGCCAAGAATAGGTAAACAGTGCAATAAAAAACAAAACATTTTCATTGTGCAAACACATAGTTATCAGACACAGCCATCCAAGGCTAATAGAATCCGCATTAGATTTTCTATTGTTAGCATATATTCCCGACCAAAAAGATAGAAAGCCAGATAATAATTTAGACTGCCAAGCAAAGCACATCATTCTACTTCGCTAGTTGCCTCAACTAGCCATAACACTAGTCAATTCAGTGACATTAGTGATGTAACAATATGTAAAAAGATTTTTCTGAATAATTTTATTATATAAAACAACATGAAATGCTATTTTGTGATTACTCTCCGAATGTGACGCGGGCCACAGATAATGAAGCGGCGGGCCAATGAAGCTGTGATCACATGTGCAAGCTAGGTTAGATTCATTGCACAACCCTAGCATAAGATGAAGTAGTCCTCGACTGAATAGGGTAGACCGAACCGAAAAGATTCTGGTCTTTCCAAATAATTGTGACAACAGTGAGTACTAGGCCTTATTTGGGTTGAACAAGAATCGTATATAAATAAGAAAAATAACCCACCATGTCGAGACAGTCGCAATTCTGATATGAATCGTTAGGTTCTGTGTTCGAATTCGAATGAGCACTTGGAGTATCACTCAATTCGATATGCAATTCTTTAGGGGATTGAGGTATAATGTCTACATCTCTTTCATCAATATGTAAACTTTCAGAAGATTCTGACTTTGAATCCTTGGATAAAAAAATAGGAATATGATAATCACAATTCACAATTTATGAAATCTCTATCTCAAAATTACATTTGTCATAGTGGAATAACGACTGAAACAAAAAGCTCATGTACAAAAAACATTTTTTAAGTATTTATAATAAATCTTCCTCGAGTGCTGTACGACAATACATATATAATGTTTGTTTCCAAGATTCAAATCACACAATATATAAAAAAGCACAAGATACAAAATTTGGAGCTTTATGAGGTGTGGCTAAAACCTTGACTGAGGTTTAAAACACGAAACCATGCGGCATGCGGTCATTCGTAAAAAGTACCAGAAACATGTTTTTTCATTTGAAACTGGGCAGGTAATTGATGAAAAATTTTATCGAATTGTGATCAAATAAAATAAGATGCTATACCTGAGTCTCTCCTCCAGACAGTTGGAAGCAGGAGAATGAGTCTGTTCCAGCTTCAATTGAGATAGAAGCAGTTGCTGGATGAAGAGTTTTGCTTGAAATTCCTGACAAGTAAATTTTATCATATTTGAATAAATCATGAAGAAGTCATTGACACAGCTGACAATAGACAGCGTATTGAAACCACAAACAGATCTAGGCAAACTGCTTTAATTCACCATAATTATGTGCGAGAGAATTTCTAGTCCTCGTCTTGAAAGAGTGAAATTTTGTGTACGGAAATCCGAAACATTGACAAATTACATTGATTGGCTAATGTTGAAGGTTGTGTTCTATAATATCCTTGACATAAGTAGGTATACCTCATAGTAATCATGCCCTATTTTAATATTTAGTAGACAGGATGAAAACATTGTTCAGTCAAGAGCAAAAAATAAAATTGATCTAAATTTTTAGTAAATACCTAGTGGATTGTCTCCACCAACAGGAACACTGTCCTCAATAGATGATGGAACAACCAACAAAACATTAGAATCCACAGAATCTTCCATATTTCATATCAATACGTACAAATATAACCATCCTAAATAATATGCTAAAAATGAAAGCAAAGGAAACTATAAAAGTGATCGGAGTGTTACTTCACATTTATAAAAGTGATCGCAGTGTTACTTCACATCGAGAAACTATATTAATTAATAAAATAATTGAAGTAGATTTGAATACCAGTATTACATTATTTGTAATGCGCCAACTGCCAACTGAGTATATAACTTTGTTGGATGTATAGAAGCATGATTTTATCAGCTTCAAATATTATATATCAAATTTTTTACCATTCCTCGCACTCTCAAAACATATTTATTAACTACATGATTGTTGAGGGAACATCCTTGAATAAAGACAAAAAAGTTAAATTGCTTTTCCTGTTTGTTTTTATCGAAAAGGGTTACAATTATGGTAAGTATTACCTGTATTAAAATTGCGAGCTTGGTCACATTATAAACATTAGGTTTCAATAACTAATAGCAAAACCATCGCAACTTCGTAGAATTTCCGCTCAGGTATTTCACTATTGGCATCACTTTAGAAAAAGAACATTAACTATTATGCCATGCATCCAAGATTGGTAACTGAATAATTGATTAGTAACTTGCACAGTGTTTTTCGATGTATTTGACTATTTGTGAATTTACGGAATTGAAAAATAATTCAGTTTTGGTCTGGAATATAGTATGGAGGCAGTCGAAAAAAATAAATTATCGCTTTTGATTTTCTATAAGTTCAAAGCTCCATTTACGGATGTCAAATTCTTTCAGATGCAAATATTGCAACCTTGCATCCCGCTTGTATTACATTTTTCAAAACTGAATAAAAAGGTGCATTTAGTGCATCATGGTCAATTCCTATATCATGGTGTTCCATTTCCTCATCACGAAATTGTTTGATTGTATCAAGAAGTTCTTGATGCTCCGAGGAATCCTCCCTTGCTAAAAGTTCTCGAAGTTGATCATTATAATGTTCCGTAATAGTTTCTTCAACAGCTACAGTGCAAGCCATTGCAGCTTCTTTTCCCATAAGAGCAGTTCCAGCACCTAGTACCCATCCTGCGACATTCCATACTGGAGTTAATACAGTGGGACGCACTCTATGCTTAGGTATAAGTTCATTAAATTTTGCTAAATGAACTTTTTCTTGTTCCCACATTTCTTCAATGATTGGGCCAACATCAGTTTTACGTAAAATAGCCAGCTGTCCAGCATATATTCGATTGGCACCAAGTTCCCCTGCATGATCGACTCTGATCATTCTATCATACATTGCCTTGGTTGGTCCATCCTTTACTTGACGAGTGCATGAAGAGGTACAAAACGAACTACTCCTCAGTATGGAACAGTATTTGGTTAAACAACCACGATTTATTATTAGAAGCATGACTGATGAAAATTTAAACCATTCAATGTGACATTAGATATAAACAGGAGTTCTAAAATGAAAGTTAAAATAAAAGTTACGGTAGATTACGTATTGCTACAAAAGACATTCTCTGTATTATGAAACTAAAGGCAGCATTAAAACGCAGTGTATTAGCAACTTAAATAATGATGATTTTATTATATGCGACTTGAGCAAATTATACCGCAAAATCTTTTGGAATATAGCGCAAAGATCAGAATAAATAGCTTTGAAAATATGGCCAAATAGCAATGTTCAAATATAAAGACACAGCCACATGGCATCATTTTTTTTCATAACCTGTTCATATTAAATCAAAAAACGCCTAGAGTAAATATGACAAAATTGAAAGAGATATTTTTGAAGAAGAAACTTTCATTTTCAACTGCGAATATTTGAAATCGAGTGATCCAGCAGATAGGAAGAAAATAAATTTTGGTCCCAAACATAACTTTCAAATCAACTTTGTGTTCGATAATACATTTGAAAAAATTTATACAAAATTTGCAATATTTCTATAAGACTGATCACCCATCATTAAATAATGCATGGTATGTCCAAACTTCAAACATATATTTTATTGTCCAAAGTGTCATGACATAGATCCTGCTGTCATATTTGATTTAGCATTGCAAGTTGTCAGGTTCCCAGCAAGTTTATGAAAAATATGCAGTCTGTGGTCACCATTTCAGATATGCTGATTCATAAAATTTTTGATCTTTCGAAACACGACAATCAGTGCATTCAATTGCTGCTTGCAATTTGCAACGAATCCCATTTTGAGTTTAAGTGAGCAAACACCTTATAACAAGGTATTATTAATGTTACTACATTAGGTGTTATAGCAGGCGGTCATTAAACGTAAAAGCAAACACAGAATTATCACAAAAATAATGTTTCAGATGGGCTCAATTATCTCAATCTCAATTATAGTTCACTTTAGCTCCTTATCGTAAGGGCGAGGTGTACTTAAAGCTCAAGCTAGTACTGAGCATATTTTTCAAGATGTTTCCATTGCGACCTCAGGACTGACCATCTCTTCATATAACGGTCCTTCAAGAACATAAGAACGGAACTTTAAATAATTATTGTTTCCAAAGATATGCATGCATTGGGGAGATTCTGCAATTGCTTTTACTGCTTCAAATCTTGCATCTTTAGATTCTTTATTATTATCAGACGATCGATCGAGGATGAATTCCACAAAAGTGGGGAACTCAACCATAGCAGCCATTCCAAACTCTAATTTTGCTATAGTTTTTATCAAATGAAATCCGGCACATTTTACACTTGTGAAAGGCTGGCGACATAAAAACAAAATTGCATCAATGGGAGATGATGAGATGCAACGAAACCATCGTGCCAATAAAGCTACAATATCTTCAGTCTGATCCAAGGGGGCTATATCCAATAACTGGCACATTGCATTTATAGATATCAGTCTCAAATCGCTTCCCTCTGTGCATATAATCTTACCAATTTCAGTAACTGCCGCTTTGGAGCGGTTTCCCTCCTTTGCAAGAACATTTTTGCCCTCCATGCTTTGTCCAATGAATCCCAAAGTTTCAATTCCAATTTTTTTCTTCACCAAATCAAATTCATCAACAAGCGAGAACAATGTGTCCAAAAATTGTGGAAAAATTTGTATAACATGCTGTGGTCCTTCTTGGTATGACATTTTTCCAAAAAACTTCACAATTTCTGGCATATATAAATCGGCCAATGGATCAGAGGCAGCATTTGTAATCATTGATATCAATTTGTTGACAACTCCATTCTTATTCAAGTATTGCAAACTGTGTTTCCTGAGTGCCATTTCAGACAAAGTTGATACGCAGACAACTTTAATTAAAACATCATCTCCCATCAGCTCATTAACAAGATTACGAAGCAAACCAGAAGAATCACAAACAGATAAATGTTCAATAGATTTAGATTGAATTTTCACAATAACATCATATCCTCTGTAACGAACGTTATCATTCTTTCTCATCACTGCCTGAAACTTTTCAAGCAATTCTCCTTGAAGAAGAAATTTTGCTGCATTGATAGAATATGACGCAAAATCCGAAAGAAACTGGACTGCTGAATGAGCTATTGACATGTCATCATCCCCAATGAGTTCTATTACTTTTGCAATGACATTTTTGCCTTCCATTAACGCACGGTTGCCTATATTTGTTACGCAGCATTCCCGAAGCTCACCGAGACATAAATGTTGAACGGAGCTGTTGGAATGATTCAAACCATTCCATAAATTCTGAGATAAAACTTCCAATTTTGCCCCAACATCAACTATTGGCAATAATAGCTTCAATATGAAAATAACAGCTGAAATTTGTTCCTCATTTTGCGTATCGAAACAAGCAAAAAGTAAAGCAATATCCTGAGCTGTTATTATTCCCTTCAAAGTAGTGGGCTTAACGTTTACTAAGTAAGTTTTTCCGTCCAAAAGGGCAGCAAGACGATTTTCATCATATTGAAGTCTTTCGAATAATGATTTAACTGTTTCCATTATAAAATCTAAAGATAAACGCACATTTTATTGAATGAGCACACTTTAAGGATATTATAATGTGATCGAAACCAGAATAATTTAAAAAAATAATCAGACAAATCGTAGGACTGATATATATCTACAAAAATGTTCAGAATTCACTCTATGCTGAATGAAAATCCAGCTAGGCCTATAATATAAACTCAATATGATACGATACTCAAAAAAAACTATTACAAAGTGAATGAAGGAATATTTATTCATATCTGAAATGTCGTGCCAAGGGTATTTAAACACACTACAACAGTCTCCTATATTTCAAAAAGATCAAATATGAACACTAAAGCAAAATCAAAAATTAACCAAAATTCAAACTTGCTCATGAAAAAGTTGAAACAATCTGAATCATTCCAAAATGACCTAATATTTTAATAAGAATGAAGAACCAGTCCTAGATGAAACTCTGAATCAATAGTTCGAAATTTAATATTTCCAATTAAATCCAGCTTGCAATGAAGGTATAGGATCAAAAGCTAATGCACTGGCTTTGATAAGCTTTTTTTCATTTTTACATCGATTAAGAGGATATGTGCATTCCATCAAGTCTGTAAGTTCTTTCGCACACACTTGCTGGACACGTCTATGATTATCTGCATTGTGCAAACGACAAATTTCCATAGCCATGACTTCGATGTCACACTTATCATAAGCCAAACCAGGACGTTGCCAATCATTTTCCAGTGGACGCATTTTTGGCCAGTTTTGAAGACCTCCGAATCCAGTTTCAACTAATTGTTTCCAGTAGCCAAATTTTTCTTCTCCCTCCTTTGCAATATTGCCAGTTGAAGTCCCACAAGAAGACATTCTGACTGGATTCCTATTTTAAACCTTACTATACTAGTATAAAGAAAAGCAAGGAAAAAAGAATATGTATATAATGCCACTATATTATGAATAAAAATGGTACGAATAAATATGGCGACTAATTATATGGGTGTATGCAAACTTGTTTCCTATTGGGTCTTACTATTTGCGGAAAAAGGGGGAAACATAGGGGAAATTGTGCAAAACTGTTTCTTTTAGTTTTGCAGGTATTTGCTGTTTCCCTCTGCCCTCTGTTTTGAACTATTTACTATGTTCTGTAATGTTATGACTTTATTTCAGTTATTCCACATTCACTTTGAGTTTTGTTCATATATAATATTATTGAACATATGAGGATTTATAGAACATTTGTGCATAGTTCTGTAGTTAGGGTTGCATAGGTGTCACAGATTATTGAAGTCTTAAATTAAATAGTCTCATGCCACCAAGTGACTGAAGAAAATCACAAGGATGAGATGTTCGTGAGGCAAAGGGTCTGTAAACAGTAAACCCGTTAAAACACAACATCAATTCCGCAATTTCAAACTTAATTGAAAAAAAAAATTATAGAACTGTTTAACTGTTATGTTTATGTCATTTTTTGAATAAATTCCCAATCCTGATCAGACTAATCCAAAATTCATCTTCGTTCTAATCAGATTACG
Organism: Styela clava; assembly: GCF_013122585.1. Taxonomy (NCBI): domain Eukaryota; kingdom Metazoa; phylum Chordata; class Ascidiacea; order Stolidobranchia; family Styelidae; genus Styela; species Styela clava. Next base: position 12,993,743 of record NW_024102837.1, read on the forward strand.
CTTTTGGGTCAAGTATAGTTTAAAACCACAAGTACTTCCAGTTGGCGTATCAAAACGAATTTTGCGTATGTTATTCCTAACCCCCACCTGACTATGCCATCCAAAAATTATGTCAATAGGACGTCACAAACTCGTCATAGGACTTGCCAAAGTATAATTACGATCGCCCGAAATGGCATCCGCGCCGCCGATAACGAACTCGCTAACGCCGGCGATCTCTCTCCTATCGTGATCGTTATGACAGGAAAACAACAAAAATAGCTTGCTCGATTTCGGGTGATCATCTGCACGTTTTGGACGACCATCCGCATACTTTGGTGGTCTTTTCACGCCAATGTGGCGTCGAAATGACGTAATTTTTCGGTGACGTAGTCAGGTGGGGGTTAGGATTGGCATATGCAAAATTGTTGAGCCAGTCCAACTAGAAGTGCATGTGGTACCAAACTATACCAGACCCACGTTTTGTACACAGACATAGTGTAAATAGCTTTTTATAAACAGAAATTTCAATAAAAAAAGATGACTGTACAAGGTCGTATTGTTACCTCCCCCAAAACTTTTGTTCCACTCAACTTGTTACAATTATATTATGTGTTTTCTGGTTGACAAAAGAATTCGCTCTCTCTCTCTCTATTGTATTTACCGTACAGAATCGTTGTTGTACTGATATTGAGGAAATATCTTAGTTCATTTTTTTTATATATAATAAAATAAAAAAACAAAATTAGCAAATGTAAAAAACTTATCATAAACCTACGTAATTTACTATTCAAAATAATGCTTTACATAAATTCTGTATTTCCTTTTCAAAGGGTTTGTTTACTCTGGAACTTTTTCTACACATTAGGGCCATTTTTATCGGCTTCCAACAGTTTTGAGGAGAGTAAAATATGATACAATTTCCCATAATCCAAATTTTATATTGAACTATTGATAATAAAAAAATAATTGCATTTAAATCTACACTACTTATATGACTAAATAAAGGATCATTAAAATTTAATAATACACAAAAATCATAATTTATAAGAAAATTTGTTCTAATTAATTTTAATATAATTAAGTAAACAAAATCATTATAAATTTTCTGGGTAAACTCACAAGACATAAAAAGGTGCTTCCGAAGTATGCGAACCAAGATGGCGAACATCGGAATGTAACATGGGTAACAGGTTAGGGTTAGACGATAATTTTTTTCCAATTTTCCTTATTTAAGTCCTATTATCAGTTCGAAGACTAGCCAAGAGCCTCCCGTAGTATTTATACCTAAAATTATGGCCTAACCCTAACCTAGTACACATATTAGATTCCGATGTCCGCCATCTTGGTTCGCATACTTCGGGAGCCTCCATAAAAATATGTGACAGAAACTCAGGTTCTTTATTGCATAATAAACATAATTCATTTCCTGCTACTCTTTTAATCTGTGGTTTTGTTTTCAAGGGTAAAATACCCCACAGTAACTTAGGTATAGTTGAATGTTTTTATATAATTTGCCAATTTTTTATTATGAATACTATTGCAAGTTACACTAAGATTTGAATTACGTATTATTTGTTCTTTCCAGTACATTAGTACTAGTAGCCTATGCCCTACCTGCCGCATACATCAAAATAGCGAAACATCAGCAAAATCCTGCATCCCCCCATACTGCCATACACAACTGCACAACGTCTGCTTGTTTGATAAAGGACGGAGGACGGTCACAACACGGCTTTCGTGATGACCGCTGCAAAATGGTCCGAATGTATGTTTGTTTTTTTTTGCCAAATTTAATTCCAGAGCCAATATGGAATTATTTAATTATGTTTTTGAAGCCAATTAAATTTTCAGTTTTTGTTTTATATAATTTTTTTTTTTTGTAAACCAATTGCATGTATTGCGTTCCAATTACGGTAATCGAAGAAAATTAAAACAGTTGTATAAACAATTAATAATACATATCAAACCCAGTGATGATAAGCCATTTTTCGTCATATATCCGTTTGTATTGAAGATTGTCCATATTTCGTCATAAATATAGCATTTTAATGTACATATATAATTAATTATTTTATATTAGCATGGAAAAAGAGAAGGTTTCAAAAAATTAGACAGAAAATTCAAAAACCTATCATGCTACTAGATGTTCATTTAATCTGTCTATGCTATGCAATCATTTATAAGTCGAACCTCCTCCAGTTCTGGATACAATAAAAATTTATTTTCTGCCTTATCAAAATTATTGATGCTCATTGGACATGAAGTTTACACATGGTTTATTTTGCTAAATCGTTGTGGTTGGTTGCAAACAAATTTGCTGCAACTATTTTCGTTGCCTGAATATGGGAAAGGTCGCTGAAAGCGAGTGTTTTTTACTTCAACGAGTGTTTTTTATTCCATATTTTTGTGGGAAAAGCGCTGTTGTGACACACATACCATAGCCATGCATTCCATCCAGTGGCGGGCCTAGAGGGGAGCGAATAGGGCAATCGCCCCGGCAGCACGTCAGAGGGGGCAGCAGAACCGAGCTGTAATGTCAAATTAGAGCCTGTCAAGTTTATCTTTGATCGGCGTCGAAAAGAAATTCCTGACGAACGGGGGAAAGAGGCGGTCGTTGAGACATTTGTTGACAGCAAAGTAGCGATTGGACATAGAAATACATGACTTGGCCTTTAATTTATTAATTCTCGTGCACAACAGCATCTATAATTTGTTCATTGCACGAATTATTTTTAAGGTTAGGTATAAGGGGCAGCATTATCGGAAACTCGCCCCGGGCAGCAGAAGAGTTTGGCACGCCCCTGATTCCATCCTATCAAAGTGTATTTATTAATTGATACCCACCGAGTGTTTATGTTACTCAAGTTTGACGCAATACTCGTTCGCGTCCTTGTCTTCGTTTTGAACATATGTTTGTGTGTTGAATGTGGGTAAACTGGCGCATGTATATTTACATGTATTAAACCTTTATAAAGGATGAATTATGTCGTATAAATGACGAGTTATTAATTAGTGATGAGACACGCGGTGTCACTATCGAGTCAGAGCGAAGGAATCGAAACCACGCAGACCGATAAGTCGGCGGTCTCCGATAGCTATCTAGTTTGTTTCGTTGTTGTTACTTCTCGGCAACTGATGGACCAACCGATCTCAAAATTTCAGTACTTACGAGTAAAGGTGAATATTACTTTAATCAGCTCTGAATCCTATGAGATCCAATATCTCACCCCAAATTTGTTATATTTGAATTCATGGAAACACATTTTGTTTCACTTGGCCTAAACTACCTCCGCCTCGTTTGGCTCAGCGAAATGCCAGTCAAAGTTCAATGGGACATGTATTACTTATTTCAATAGCAAACGCATACATGTTGAGTACTTGAGAAATGTCCCCTGAACAAATTTGACATTGCATTCACCAAATAACATCATTTTCTGTTATCAAGATTGCGCCTATTCTACGATATTGCAAACATGTTTTCCAACTCAGTTCAGTTTTAATTAGAAAAAAGATACAATTATAACGGAACAAAGATAGCACAGGGCACATGTATTATATTGAACCATTCACGAGTAGCAAAATCGACTGTTATCAAGCAGGCACTGGTGATATCCAACTCTTAAAAAAAAGGACGATTTTTAATACATTTGCGTGATTTGAAGCCCAATGCTCATAGATAAATGGGTGGTTTATAATATTAACATAAATACCTAACAAAAGCAGCTGGTACTTTGGGAAAATCAAAATAGCAACTCAGACAGACGAGGGGTTTAAAAATATGACTCCCGTTACAGTGAAAACAGGCTAAAATCAGACAAGAGACAGCCCTGCATTAAATTATTATTTCATCACTGTCTTGTGAATATATAATAGTATCTTACTAATATTAAATTTAATTGTGGGGACATTGCGACCAATTTAGTTAAATGAAATATATCAAAATATGTACGGTATATACTATGAAACCTGTTTCATATGAATACGAATCAGTGCTCTGAACTGAAACTGTCCAATAATTGTGTAGCATTATATTTATTAGTTTCATCATTCTGTTTTCAATTACTTCTTGGTTTTATCAGCTTGAACACTCTTTTTTGCTTTTACCATTTCAACAAGGTCTTTATACCTCAACATGCATTCTTTCTTTGTTCTTGAACCAACAGTTTCAGCAATTTTATCCCATCTTTGTGGTGTGCTACTGGGATAAGTTTTAAGGGCTTGTTCTAATAAACGTTGCTCGTCGGAGTTCCATGGTTTCGGAGCATCGTAGCGTTGAGAAATCTCAACCTCATCTACTTTCTTGCCACTAGATGTCTTCTGATTTTCTTGAAAACGTTCAAAAACTTTTTGATTAGCTTTTGCTTTTAATTCAGTATCGCGAAGATTCTTAGCTCTTCCTAGGCATTCTTTTCCAACCCTTTGTTTACCAGTTTGCGAATGTGTGTTTATATATTTAGCTACAACCTCCCAACGACCTTCAGTACCAGCGGGGAAAAGGTTAACCGCCTTTATTAAAAGTTGAACATCTTCATATACCCAATCATCTTTTGAATTTGTTTTTTGTTCACCAGATTTCTTTTTACTCGCAGCTTCCAAATGTTGCTGCTTTTCTGCATCTAATTTTTTCTGAAAATCATTTAATTTGCTTTTTATTTTATCTCCGGCTTCTTTGTTATCTTTAGATGAAGTTACATCTTTGTTAAGTTCAATTATTTCAACCAACGAAATTGAAATCATAAGGTGAGAAAGTTGGTCAATCATTTTCAACTTTTCAGCTTCTGACTCTTGAAAATAATTTCGTTCTTTGCAAAAATTGTCCAACTTTTGTTTCTCCTTTTTCATTGCCTTTTTCTCTTTTTCCTTTGCTTTCTTCGCCGCTTGTTGTTGCTTTACACGTTCTTGTTCAAGTTTTTCTTTCTCTAAACGTTCTTGTTCTTTCTTTTTATTTTCTTCTGCTTGCTTTTCCTCTGCAAGTTTGCGAGCCGCGGCAAGTTTATTCGCTTTTTCCTCCTCTTTTCTTTTTTTCTCATTTTCTCGGAAAAGTTTTATTCTTGGATCGCAAGCGTAAGCATTATCAACTAATTGTCTAATTCGTTGCATTTCTTCCTTTTTTCGTTTTTGACGTTCGGATCGATTTTGTTTTTCCATCCATCGACGTTCGTATGCATCTTCTGCTTTTTCCTTGTCCTCCTCGTCTAAATATGAATATTCTCTCCAAGAATCAAAATTATACCAAAAGGAATAAAAACCATCAACATCTTCAAATGTTGAATCCATATTTCCAAGCAAAGGCACAGGTTTCTTATTAGACCAGCGTGAATTCATCTCAAAAACCGGTCCAAAAACATTTATAAAGTTTTGTTTATTCTGTTTATTATTGGAAGGAATATCATCGTCAAAGAGAGGATCAACACTGTCAAACGCTCTTCTTTTCACACGATCACCAAGTATCTCATACGCATGAGTGATGCAAGAAAAATAATCAGAATCTGAATCTGCAGGAACCATAGCTCCGGCTGCTCTTCGCTTATCAGGGTGATGTTTCAAAACTGCAGCTTTATGTGCGGATTTAACCTGCTTTGCAGAAGCACGAAAGCGGATTTTACGAAGACCAAGTACAGCGTAATGATCTTGATCTTTCCATTCTTTAGGATCCAAGTTCGGAAGTTCAGGCCAGTCTTCTAATTCAATGTCTTTTTCCTCTTCTTCCTCACTTTCTTCCTCAGATTCATCTTCTGTCCCTCTGACGAGTAAGCAATATTTCTCAAACCATTTTCCCACCGGTTCAACTCGAATTTTCAAAGGTGTCGGAAGGCATATTTTAGAAACCATGCCTTATTCAGATCTATGAATAAGATTAGGTTTAGAATCTGAATTAAAACCAAGGGATATTGATAACATAGCGAAATACTATCAACTATTATTAATATGTCTAGTAATCTTTTCTTTAATTCAGTAATCAGCAGGAAAGAAAAATATGAATAGTGTAATCTGTAGTTTATTTTATCACCATATATGAAATACACACTGTACTGTACATACAGAACGCGATAAGAAAAGAGAGAAAAATAAGGCATTTCCGGCAGTATTGGTATCGAGCAGCGACACATATGAATAGTCTAACATTGAGTCATACAAAAGTGAAAGAAAAAGTGTGCTAGAGTTCTATTCAGCAATATATCTTTAAAACACACTCCTCCAAAAAAAAAATTTTTATGCAAAAAAAATCTTAAAAATTTGTAAACAAAAATTGGACCTTGAGAAATTCTGTGAACAGTAGAGGGTTAATAATTAATTCATAATTAATTAATTTTTTCTTCAACGTTTTCGTCAAGTTTTTCCTAACACAACAGTACCGAAACGACTATTATAGCGTAAATGGTTATTACTCTGAAATTCACAATTGTATTTACAGGTGATCAAGTTCAACGCCAAAATTACCGATTTTGATGACGTCACAGCTCTCATTATTACTGCACAGACACCCCCCCCCCCAATGCAAAAAAATTAAATTTTTTTGACGGAAATGCGCGTAGAACGACGTTAACAATTTTAAAAGGTCCGGATATTTCCGGACTTACGCTTATTACGATAAGTCAACAACTATAAATCCCAGATGGACCAAAAATTACTCAGATGAAATTTGCATCGGAAGTCGGAACAATCACAACATGGTATCAACTCATGGATAATGGTATCACTGCCGTCTACATATATTTGAGGGTATCAACGTTAATGTGACGATATAAGAAATTTTCTGACCTTCTCTGAGCGGTATATTCAACAGAAATCTGTCCTAATCGGACAGTCAGGGTATCACAGTATCAACTCTTCTCACAAAATGCAAGTACCTGTACATATTTTGAATATTCACAAAAATGACGCATTTTGCATTTACATATTATAGGTATCAAAGATGACAGGGTTAGATGGGGGTCTCGATAAAGAACCGACTAGCGTCACCAATCTCTCTCCTATTGGGATCGTAGTGACGAGAAAAATAGCTGTTCGATTTCGGGTGCTCGTCTGCGCGTCTTAGATCGCAGTTTGTATGGTTTGAAGGGCTCTATTACATCACTGTGACGTCGTAATGACGTACCGTAATATTTGAATAGCGTAGTCAGGTGGGGCCGGGGGTTAGGAATAGGATTGACACATGAAGAAATTGTTATGCTACGCCCACTAGAGGTATGTTAAGTACGAAACTAAATGAGACCCGATTAGGGTACGGTACCTATCTCTGACTCCAGAACAAATTTCTATCCCAAATCTGCAAGTTGGCGACAAATCTTGTACCGTAAACTATGAAACTACCGTACCCTACCCTACCTATCTATGTACGGTACCGTAATTAAACAGACGAAATTACCCATTTATTATACTTGAAAAGGGAATATTTCTGTATTAATATCAAACTTGGTCCTCAAAACAACCACAAAAACGTAACTAGGATCGGTACCAGTACCGCTTTCCTTCCTTTCAAAAAAACAGTTTGAAGCACCGGCACAGAAGTAGACTAATTATGCCTTCGTATTTCAGAAATAGGTATAGGCCTACTATTCCTGAATTTTTTACCATATTTCAATGAATGAGGCGAGATAATGTGCATAGTTTGGTTTCATTTATCCCAAACAAACTTTTTTTTTTCACCACCCCATATGAGTGGGATATAACCAGATAATTACAATATTAAATTAAAAAAATCCCAAACAAACCTGTCATATATAACCCACACGGCACCATCTGCGCGCTGTAACGCCGAATAAAATTATTTCATTGCGTAATCTAACGGGGTGAAATATATTTTCAAACTTCCACATGAGTGCGCTATGGAGCACGTAAATTATTCAACTCCCGAAAAAAGGAATTGGATTGTCATATTCGCCACGGAGGAAAGATGGCCGACAAGACGGTTCGATAACATTGCTAACCATTTCGTCGGGTGCGGTAGAGGTAGGGCTACCAAACGTCCCGGAATGGCCTGTACAGTCCCGTAATTGACGTCTAGCGTCCCGTGTCCCAGGCTGGGCTACGGTTGTCCCGTAATTTACCGACAACCAAGGCGTTCTAATATAGAAGGCTATTGTGAGCATGTCGGCTTCGTTCAAAACTGGAAACGGATGTAATTCAGGCAAATATATTTTTCAATAAAAACGATACATCTGTATGGTTCATTCAAATAGGAGTTAGTTGCAATTTGGGGATTAGACATGTTTCGTTAACCGTGACTTCCTGATGACATAACACTGAAAAAAGCTGAACAATTGCAAAATGAATGATTAAATTGTATACAGCAGTCACCTTAATTTGAGAGGAATCAAATCTTAATCCGTTGAGATTTGTTAAAAAATTTAATCAATGAAGTTGCCGCGTGTAACAATATTTTGTGTTTCTTGTTTTTAGTTTATAACGCACTGTTTATATGAGGCTTTTTTATGAGCAGGATTTCATCATTCAGAGAGTTTTCAGGTTCGCATAGCCGTCTGTTTAGGACTCCTTGCTGACAGCTCTTGTCTTAGCGAGAGTTCATTATTATTATATTTTCGTGAGGAATACAAATTTTAACATAAACTTTGTAAAAACTAACAAAGATCTTCTTAAAGCGACAAAATCACAATGAAAATACAAATTTGAATACCAGAAATCCTGATTTTTTTGTGTTTTTTAATTAAATCTTCTTAGCACAAATTGTACATTTCCCCTTTTCAGTTTTTTTGCATTTATGCGACAAAGAGTCAACACAAGTTTCTTTGCTTATGGTAAAATTATTTACAGTTTGTGAAAATAACGCTACACGACACGCAAAGCGCACTGTTGTTGCTTTTGATGTCTTTCGTGTTTCTCAAGCTTCTGTTTCACCGATTTTCAAATTTTAGACATTAAAGTGTCTCGGAATGGTTTAACACAAAGTTGGCAACCCTAGGTAGAGTATAGTGCAAATATTGCAACAGTTAACCATTTTTTCACATTACCTGGATAACGAGAAAGCGCCACCGTTCTTTTGTAACCTGTGTCAACCTGCAACGATGAGAAATCTGGATATCCTCTTGTCTATAATAAAATAATCTTTCCCTTTGAAATTCAAATCCACGTAGTGTAATTAGCGGCACGATGGCAAACTTGTTTTTCACGTTTTCCACAACGCGCTTTTCCTTTGACTGTCACGATTTAAAATAAGAAAAACGTACGATATGTACATCATCTTTATTTAATAAAGAAAATATGGCACATTCGAATGAATGAATGTGCACAAAAAAGCATTTGTGATGTTTCACTACCGTAGGATATTCAACTCAAATATTCACCAAAAATTCCTAATTGCCAAAAACTATTATGCTAAACTGACGACATAAAAAGAAAACAAAAGTCAAGCATAACTCTGGGATGAAAATAGGTCGACCCGCAACTTTTACTAAGACGGAGTTGAACATTTTACTAGCATTGGATTTGGTGCAGTGTTTCGTAGTTTCGAATTTTTTGTAATTGAGCCTTTTTTCAGATTTCCAATTTTTAAAAGTCAGTCAAAAGTTTTACCTAAATTAAGATTTGCCAAATATCAAAGCATTAGTATTTGAAATTTTGCTATGCTGGTTCAGTTTTGTCACAGTGTATATCCAAAAACCGATGAAAGTTATTCATTTCATGTTCATTTTTAGTTTTTGAACTTGGGGAAATTTGAATTCCAATTTTGCTCTTAAATAACTCTCAAATCTAGAGAAACTTTGAATTAAATGAACGGAAACATGGACAAAAACTGAAGATTTCGGTTCTCAAATAATAATAAATACAAAAATATTGAAAAATAAATGAAGACGTAATAATCTCAGTCCGGGGTCAGTAATAAATAAACATTTACATTATCAAATATATTAGTTCGTCACGAATGGATGACTGCACGTTTTGTGCGCAATTGCCAGATGTACAATCAGATGATTCAGAAAAATATTTCACTGTCGTCTTCCTGCCAAACTATTCTGTTGGTTTCATCAACAACTTTTTCAATCACCATCTGCACAGCGTCCTCTACTTTGTTGCACCTAAAAAATTTAAAAGTCACAGCTTCTAAAATTGTGAGCTGAGGTAACCAGAACAACTGATAAGTAACGCCAAGCCCACCACCATACTTCACCGCTATAATTCTTTATAGTTTCATTAGCTTTTGGTACTTCAGTGATGGCCCATCAGTCTACTTTGCTTTGGAGTCAGTCCGCGTAATCTTACTTTGAGCATTTTTTGTCATAAAACTTGTATTTACTTATAGTGGCAAAGCAATTGTGCCATAGACTATCGTCGTTCTTTCAAAACATATTAAGAGTATGTCAGACATTCTCCGATATGTAATAACTACGCTATTTAATGAGTTTAAATCAGTGTTTCCCAATGTGGGTCTGAAAGAAATTTTAAATGGGCGTACAGCAGATTTCAAGGTAACGTCATCAATTACGAATATAAAGGTTGATAACCACTGGCTTGAAAAATAAACAAAGCAGAGCTGCTAAGAACGAGGAAAGAAATGTAATTGAAACATCACAAACACAAGTGAAGAAAATAGTGTTCACTATAGGTGATGATGGGTAGTCAAACAAGAAGAAAATTCACAAATGAACAGAAAAGAAGTATCCTTTATTCTAGATGTCAAGAAACCATTATTAGGGCACTGCGTTAATGTATCAAGCCCAGGAAACATACAAAAATCACCTGTCCAATTGCACAGTAGCAAAGTTGATTCCAAATCTCTTGAGCTGTTCACCAGTCAAGATCATATCTTGGATGACAACATTTGGCTTGCTCTTGTCTTCTTCAATAAACATTCTATAGAAATAAAAGATTGTTTCCTCTTTACTACATTTCAGTTTATTTACAAGTAAATTTGTATATATCACATCGCAGTTGATTTTAAAGAAATTTTAATAGATTTATTCAATGGGTTCAAATTCTGGTTAGTCAAGCTCAGTGGTTCTTAACCTTTTTTCTTTTGTAGCCCATTTTCGCTGCACAAACCTATTATATTTTTTATGAAAAATCAGTGAAACAAAAAACTAATCTACGGCTAATTTTGTCTCTGTTTGGTGATCAAGTCCAGTATCATTTTGCGACGCGAGGATTCATGTCCCCAAGCGAGATTAAAGTAATTAATGAGTATTGCATATAAAATCAAAAATACCAAGGATATCTTACTTCACGGTTCTCGGTTTATCTGTTTGCAGGAATATGACAATCGGGTAAATTTCTTCAGCTTGAAGTTTTCTCAAATATTCTTTTATGCTGATGCAATTCTCGTTTATACTAAGAATGCAGTGCTTGTCCTAGAATAAGAAAAGTACTGGGTTGACAATTTTGTGAGGGTCTTGTATTTGTGTTATAATGACAATTCTAAAATGAGATCATACAAGCAGGGGCCATACTGAGAGTCGCATCGGGCAGCACGTTCTAGTGGCCAGTTTGTTGCTTAGTTAGACGATTTAATTTGTGATAATACAAACATTTCACTCATACTTGACATTTAATTTATTCATTCTCTTGTATAGCAGCATCTATAATTTGTTTATTCCCGTAATTATTTTTGAATTCAGGTATAAGGGGCATCATTATCAGAAACTCGCCCCGGGCAGCAGAAAAGTTTATCACGCCCCTGCAGGCTCAGGAGTTGTATGTAAGACCTGTATTACCGCGTTGTTGCTACAGCACTTGATAAATTCAGAATTACGGTCTTTCTACTTTGACTAGCTTTTGTTTTTCAATTCTCATACTTTTTTACTAAGAATCAACGTTTATAAATTTTTTTAAATAAAATTTTTAATTTTTTAATTTAATTTATTCTCAACTCAAGCTGTGCTGAATTGACCATTAAACAATACAAACGCATGCTTAGGACACCACAGAAAAAGGGGCACCACAGAAAATTCCATAGACAAATTTTCAATAATGCCTCAGTGTTTGAAGTGTAACGCTTTAAACAATTCGAGTTGGCCAAGCGACTCAAACCGTGATGCTTACCCGGCTGGAATAAAGATCTCAGGTATCATCTCACACCTCCCTACATATCAATGTAAGTTTTTAATATATATATATATATGAGAACTGTTTCCAATAAATCATACAAATTAATTGTACCTTGGCCCTCAATTATCAATGAATACTGAAACTTACTTATTCAATTTAAGATAACACACAACACCAGTTTCATTACTGCACACCCCTGCTTTAAGACATAAGTAGACAAGTCTGTATAACAGAATGTAAATGCGGATTATAAATTCACACAACAAATTTTTTTCCCCGAGTTAACAATCCTTATTTGGTAGTTGTTCTTACCATATCAGCAGTTTTCTGTGCAGAACTGGTTGTAACTACTTCTTGCTTTTCATCTGACAATGAGTTGAACGAGATGACGTCACGATCGTATAATCTTGATCGAACAACGTTGACCGCACAATTTGATGATTCTGTTAAAAATTATACAACGTATTTCGAGTAGTGTCTTAAATATGGCGATCAAATACGGCCTTTCTAAAGAGCGACGGTTAACCAATAAAACACGATGTTATATTTGGTTATAACTTGTCATCCTGACTCGACTCGAATCAATTTAAAAATAATTATGTTGCTGGATTTAATTAAAGTTAGTTCAAATAAGGATAGTATAGCATTTACATATTTATACCGGGGGGACAAAAGCCGATAAGACGGATTAATCATACGGCGAACCACAACTTTTCGTCCGGTTACCATTACATGTCGGGTATGGGATCAGTTAGCCAGTTATTTGGTTTCGGTATCATGGACTTGATGGTGGAGAAAGCCATAACCGACTAGGGGTTACGTGAACCACCCTACGGCGGCGAGGAGTCCAGCAAGCACTGAGTTATCGATGTAAGAAGGCTAGACTTCTCTTATTCCGATAATCGTTCGTAGAATCCTAAACAAACATAGGTGCACCCTTCTCATCTATTTCAACTAATAACATTCCGTTTGAATTTCTTGCAAAAAAAATATACTTACGTCGCTCATATGAGTGAAAATATTTCATCATTTGTCGTATAAAACAGAACTTTAGATATTACAAATGTATTTTTGTTTTTAAAAAAGGCAAAGGAAAATCTATTCAAAAAACAAATTCTCGACAGGGTAAGCTCTATGCCCACTGGAATATCCTTGTCTCTCTCTCAAGTCGGATATGCCGCATGTTTTCAGATCGACTCACAGTTTGTGCGCTCATTATTCATGGCGCTCCAGAAGTGTGTGTACGAATATGGAGGCAACTAATTTTGTTCGCCTATACTTTACATCAAGTTGTGTAAAGAAACTGAAACCTATGAGCTGGGGGTATATTCACTTGACTAACACAGACAGTTGCCGAACTCGTAATAGAACTAAAAAAAGTAAAATCGGAATAAAATTATGACCTAATCCTAACCTGGTACACAAACTACGGGAATACCTTATTCATAGCAATTAAAATTGCGAGGGCAAATAGCAAGCAGTCTTACACCGATCGGATTTATGTATGTCGTGTATCGCCCCATCAAGTACACCAAAAGGTCATATTAAAATTAATCAAAAAGTATTGATGGTTAAATCCGTCGGTAAGAAAAAAATCTGCTCAAGGTGCTATATCAGTCAATCATAATTCGACAACGTGTCCTTTTTTTTTCTTTATAAATGTTATCAAGACAGCAGATCAGGAGTTCCCAAATCGCGGGCCAACTACGCCCTGCGTAACGATCAATATGGCCCGCATTTAACACTTTATATTTTGTTATTTTTGCGATCTAGATACCGTCAATTGTTACGTCATCATCACCGATTAAGTGAGTAACCATTCCTAACAATCTATTTACACCAGTATCTTAATCATACACTCCCGATTTTAGGATGATATACGGCAGCTTCTTAGTTATCAGTGAGTTATCCCCCGGCCAGCGAATATCCTTCCACGTCTAATTTTGTCCTTGGTCAATCAACTTTGGGCCCCACTGCAGTACATGGTAGAAGACAAATATGTAATATAAATGGAAGTGAAACATTGGTACACATAAAAAATAAACAATAAGTTCTAGCCAAGGTTTTTGGACCAGTGGCTAAAAATTTGCCAATCTAAACGGGCGGGACATGTATGTGTGAGGTAATAATTAAGTTATAAATATCTTCACGAATTCGGGTGTAGAAAAGCATGCAGCAACAGAATATTAAAAACCATCAGGAAATGATAGAAACTAGATTACGCGGAAAGAATGCGTAAGCTTCAAACAAAAAAGAACGCTAAGAGGGCGTTATGTTACGTTAAAAAACTTTGTGGACACCAAATTTAAACTAGAGGCACACGACAAGAGTATGAGAAGTAGGTTTGAGAGGCACGTCGTCAATTGAGTGAGCGAGAAAACATAAAGTTTTGTTAACTTTCCCAGATCATGAAAGTCTGTGGCAACTTTAAATCCGACTCACACATATTACGATCACGATCTTACAAGTTCATCTTACAATTCTATTGCACCGTACATATTTTAATGACAACCACTATGTAGTAGGCTACATGCAAAATTGGTTGAACGCATAAATTCACGGCAGCATCAGGCGGGCAGATTGAATCACCCAACGGACCTGATTTGGCCCGCTGGTCGTAGTTTATCCATGTCAGCTCTAGAAGTTCAAATTTAATCAACATTGTTCTCTATTTGCCTACAAAAATGCTCATTTACTCAGCCACGGCACCCAAAAACCTCCATGTAGCTCAGTGTTTGAACGACGATCTACGCCAGGGAATCTTACGGGTACAGCTTCTGCAGTGTATTGCGAAAGACGGTTCAACAATCTATATACGACCTTCGGGTATTTATCAGATACTTCTATTTTCTCAGTTGGATCTGATTCTATGTGATAAAGTTGAACGTCCCGTCGAAAAATAGGTCCATCGGATCGGCCTTTCTTCATCCTTCCTATACCGAAACGTTGGTTGTATTCTGGTGGTTGTTCTGCGAGATTAGGACCGGGATGACCAGTTATGAGTTTCCATGGGCCACAGCGCAAGGCTGCTCGAATTTCAGTATTATAAACAGTCTGTGAACTATATTGAGTCGTTTTGGCAACCTTTCTAAAACGAGGATCATATCCGTGCAGTATTTCATGTCGTGGAGATGGAGTTTTTTTAACAATAGAATTAAGTTGGTCAAATCCGTCAAGCGGCTGAGTTCCTTCCATTTTCGGACATGAAGATAACCGCAGGAAAGTTGGATACCAATCTGAAATATGAACAAGGCCTTTGTGTGTGACATTCCTCATGCCAAGTGGCTTTCCATATATAAATCCTACGGCTTTGACACCTCCTTCGTACAATGAAACTTTCCCTCCTCTATACGGATAATTATTACCACCATGTCTCGTTATTCCACCGTTGTCAGTCGAGAAAACGACAATTGTGTTCTCAAGTAATCCTACTTTGTGGAGATATGACGTAACATTTTGGATTGATTCATCCATAGCCAGTACCATACCCGCGTACGTTCTTCGCTTCTTGTCACTAATGTGATTAAATGGTTTTATGTATTCATCAGGAACTTGTAGGGGCGTATGTACTGACTGGTACGATAGGTATAGAAAGAATGGCTTCATGATGTCTCTCTTTTTAATTGCCTCAATTGCCTTTCTTGCGTACAAATGAGCTGAATATTCACCCCACGTATTATTAACAGGACCGTCAGAGGAACTCCACATGCTCACTCCACATGATTGCTTTGAGCACGAAGTATGTGTGAAATGATCGGAGACGCCGTTCAGATCTCCGAAATACGAATTAAATCCTCTGTTTGAAGGTAAATATTCATTTTTATAGAAACCAAGATGCCATTTTCCAACCATGTGTGTATCATAGCCGCAGTCCCTAAGCTGTTCTGGCAACATTTTTAACGTAGTAGGTACGCCATTTGGTTGGCCGGTGTAAATTACAGCATGGTGTAAACCAGTGGATATGTCTTGTCTTCCGGTAAGAAGTTGACTTCGTGATGGAGTGCAACGAGGTTGGACGTAGTAGTTTTCCAACTTTATGCCCCGTTCGGCCATTGCATCGAGGAATGGCGTTTTCATGTCGGAATTGTGGTTTTTGGCATGGTACCCAATATCATTATACCCCAAGTCATCTGCCATAATAAAGATGATGTTTGGTTTGCCACTTCCTTGGGCATAATTTTGCATGAACCCGCCGTATAACAATAAAATACTAAACACTCTATACAACATCATGTGGCGAAATATGCCCTAAATTCAAGAAAAAACAAAGATTTGGATGAGAAAAAGAAATTTGCTACTAATTTGATCGACTAACTTGCGATTTCGTTCGTGCTAAAAGAATCATACCATATATATTAATGGGGCTCCCGAAGTATGCGGACCAAGATGGCGGACATCGGAATGTAATATGTGTACTAGGTTAGGGTTAGGCCATAATTTTAGGTATAAATACTACGGGAGGCTCTTGGCTAGTCTTTGAACTGATAATAGGACTAAAATAAGGAAAATTGGAAAAAAATTATCGCCTAACCGTAACCTGTTACCCATGTTACGTTCCGATGTCCGCCATCTTGGTTCGCATACTTCGGGAGCACCATATTTTTCAATATCCATTTTCAGAAATATGTTAGCCAAATATTTTCTGAAGTTGGATGCCATTGCGGCATTTTCAGCACAAACACACCGTCATAAATTGCTGTGGAAAGAAAAAAATGGCGCTCCAGAAGTGTGTGCACCAATATGTGGAGGTAACTAATTTTGTTCGCCTACTTTACATGAAGTTGTGTAAAGGGACGGAAGCCGATGTGCAGGGGGTATATTCACTTAGCTAAAACAGACAGTCCCCGAACTCGTAATAAAACTAAAATAAGAAAATAGGAATAAAATGATGGCCTAACCCTAATCTGTATAACACACACTACGGAAGTATCAAAAAAACATGTACTACGATAAGGTATCGATATATATATACTTTACTGAAGTATGCATTATAATTTATAAATCGCCTTTTCATCGGTTGGGTATTTTCTCGAAAACTGATAGTAAAATATTAATTGTACGTTCTCTAAGTCTGAATTACCAATCGAACATAATGTATACAATTTTGGAACTTTGACACTTGTTTTGTTTATATCTTTTCTAAAGTGGCTTAAAAAGAAAAATCTATAAATATGACCTGATCGTGTTAGTTAGTTAGTTAGTTTTGGCCAGTTAGTTTTTAGGACATTTTTGAGTTCTACTTTTGGTACTCCCGGAACTCCCGTAGTTTGCGTAGCAAGTTAGGGTTAGGCCATAATATTATTCCAATTTTCCTTATTTGAATTCAATTACGAGTTCGGGGACTGTCTGTGTTAGCCAAGTGAATATATTCCATGCCCTTAGGCTTCAGTCCCTTTACACAACTTGATGTAAAGTAGGCGAACAAAAATAGTTACCTCCATATTGGTACACACACTTCTGGAGCGCTGCATTTCTATACCGAACTGAGTTCACTAATACGCAAAGTGTATATATATAGTATATACACTTCTGCAATAAAACAGTAAAATACCAAAACGACAAAGTAAGTCATGAAGATATCACATCACATGCTTGTCACACTCAAAAACCCAACAATCGTGCCTATACAAGATATTTTTAGCAAACGTTTCTGTCCAATATCGACTTCATTTAAAACTTGTAATACTAATTACTAATAATACCAAATGTACCAACCTAAATCTTATATAAAGTGTGATTATTATTCATTCTGCGCGAAATGCATTCAATACGAAGTGCGTATGATATATATAATAAAATTAGAAAAACTGTAACCTAATTATAAATCATAAAATAGATTATCAAAACCTCCTGCAATCAACTTTGCAACTTTCTATGCAGATATATAAACCATCGACTTGCAACGCATTTATCTTTTTCTACTATCAAGTTACATTATTAACCCTGCTAAAACGCTTAAACGAAAGAACATTTATTTGTATCAATATTGACTCGGAAACTTAGCCAAATGTGATATTAGTCAAAATCGTAAATTATGAAGGGTAACTTTCTCATTTCTCGATATGGAGTCAATATTGAAGTTATAGGATAAATTAACGACCGGTCATCTATAGGTCATAAATAAATCGAGCATGTTTTTGAATGTTATTTTTATTTTCTAACTAATAGTAGTTTCTACGGTAATCTCAGGATAAAGTGCAAATCAAAATTTTGGAAGATGCAACCTTACACGATATTAGATCACGTTTCATTTTAAGCATTATGACGTTTTTATAGAGAATAGTTACGCATTACACAGCAAACTGAAACGTAGGTGCTATATAAATGATTATGAATTACCGAATAATAATCTACATATTTTAATCATCTTTCTTGTTGATTTGAATTGGAATACTCGGCACTTCCGGTAATTTCCGATTGCACTTTCATAATGTCAATAAAATAATATAAAATTGTAGCAGCATTGGCAACGGATTCTTTAAACTATTGAAAACGAAAATTGGCAAGAGGTAAAATTGTCGTTTCCTGAACAAAAAATATTCGACAGGGAAACTTCAACACGAGTCACGATTTTTGCATAATTTGCAGATAGCGGTGTTTTTTTGGCTTTTGTGTAGTGATTTAGCTGTGGACTCGTGACTTTGTTGTCAAAACGTTAAAGAACCATAAAACAAAATCAACTACTGAAAGTTTTTTTGGTTTGTTTTGGGACCGGAAATAGCGATTGGCATGCTTCATAAAACTTTCCATGATAGACATGTTGAAAAAATTGACAAAAAGATTGCTTGGCAAGAGATTGCGGATATCAGGATTTGAAAATATTTTATTCCACTGAAGATCGGATAGCATATCGCTTTAAAGATATATTTATCATTAATATTCATGAACTCTGACCGTGTCGTTTGAGCACATTTGTATGAAATGTAGCATTTAATACATATGGCGATACTTGTTCTACTACCACTCCACTTTTATTGCTTATCATTTGATATTCGTCGGTATGGACGTTTCCCTGCCCCTTGACGTCTGAAAGATTTTCCTTATACCTTACCATTGCAAAATTTTCAATGCTGATTCTGAGAGTGTTTGGAGCGTTGGGGCTTACAAACTGACCCACATGTTCAAAACAATCATTTTTATTCAAAACAATAAACTACGTGCCGCAACGTGCCTAGATTATTTTGAATGAACCTATCGCAGCGTTTGCGGTATCAATTTTTTGAATATTGTAACTAAACTGAAGGTGCTCGGAAGTCATAATGACAATAACGTTCTTTTATTTACAACTATTTTTTGGAACTAAACTAAAAACTGACGAATAACTCACACATAGATATTCTCACAAATTGAAGGTTATACCATTTTATTTAATACTTATTTTGAAAAAAAGCCATCCACGCTTACAGTTTGAGTCAATCAGACTAAGTGAAATTATTGTGCGAAATTTTACCAGGGAATTACTATTTGGCTAGTAGAATTGCCTTTATTGCCGACAAATTATTCTTAATTTGAACTCA
The DNA here is from genome assembly GCF_013122585.1 of Styela clava. Classification (NCBI taxonomy): domain Eukaryota; kingdom Metazoa; phylum Chordata; class Ascidiacea; order Stolidobranchia; family Styelidae; genus Styela; species Styela clava. The sequence goes on from NW_024102837.1 coordinate 13,013,245, forward strand.
AAATAGCATTTAGGATTCACGCAATGACTTTGCAGGTTTTTATTCACTATTTGAATACGAAAATAAAACAGCCACAATAGAAAAGTAAAATCAACTATCAAGAATGTCAACTATCGTCTTCAAAAATATCCGCATTCCGGCGTCAGAAATGATAATATTTTTAGCTTAAAATTAAGACAGGTAATTTTAAAACTGTAACAAAAAGATCAAAGCCGACCCAAAAAATAAAATTCGGAATAAAATCATGAATTCAACCCGATATTCGACAATTCGTTAAAATTATTCGATTCGAGGAAAATATGCTATTTTGCCCACGCGACCTGTAATCACGCCAGCAATCTGACGAAACGCGTGCCAGTCCAAACACTGATGCAATGAAACTTAAACAAACCTTCATAAATTTAGTAAATTGCACTACTTCACGAAAGCGTGGTGGAATTGACGATTATTTCATATCTCGAACACAAAAACGACTATCTTTTTCGGATAGTTTCTTCAGTCTGAAAAGTCGAATAAGCGTTTCGAAATAGTAAATGCTATGATCTTTGCCATCAAATTATTCTCGGGCCTTGCACGAAATTCATAACGTCATGCCGTCAATACTTCAATACTGTATTTTGCAATTTGCTTATAATATATTTATATTGGAATATATTTGGCGGACCGGCAGCAAGGTTGTCGCGGACCGGCGGTTGAGAACCACTGGTCTAAACCCTAAACTTCTTAATGTTTAAGCGGATAATTGTGACAAATAATTTTGATTTTTACAGAAAAAAATACATACTCTCCAAAATGTTAGAGTATATTTTCAAAAACAACATTTTTCGTATTAATTTTAAGCATGATAATTACAAGGGATGTATTTTGGGTAGGTAATTGGGTACTTACAAAGTATACGTTCCAAGATGGCGGACACCGGAACATAGTATGTGTACCAGGTTAGGGTTAGGCCATAACTTCAGGTACAAATACTACGGGAGTCACTTGACTAATATTCGAACTTGTGATAGAAGTAAAATAAGGAAAATTGGAATAAAATTATGGCCTAACTCTAAATTGGTACATATACTACGTTCCGGTGTTCGCCATCTTGGTTCACATACTTCGGGAGTACCGGTTATTGTCTAGATAAGATACATAAGAATGACATTTTGTATAGATCATTCTGTGAACCTAAAACATCTTATATCTGTTCGTTGTACTCTACCAAAATTAGGATTTCACGAAATGTCATCATTTTCAATTTATTGTTATTCTCATCATGAGTTTTGAATGAAGTTCCGGTTTGGTTTTATGAAAAGGTTATTATGATCAATTTTTTCTTAGTGAAAGTTTCGAGAGCGCCATGTTGTAAAATGTTAAAAGTGAAATTTATGAGGCTATTATTATAAAGTTTGGGATTCGTAAGCGATTATAAGAATGCCATATAACAAAATTACAAATTAATCATATCGATAAAACGTAAAATAAGAATGATTTTTAAATTCATCTTGGTACCACACTTGATTAGGACACTTCCGTACATGCTTATTTTCTATATGTAAAATCACTATTCACTGTTTTAATTATCCTATTTGAATCACATCCTATTCAGATCATATCTTTTCGGCAATAAAGACTTTGCATCGTTAACGTGTGTCGTTCAGACTGGGGGATTAGCCAGAAGTTACGTTTTTGGCTATACACACACTTCTGGAGCGCCAAATTTTATCTCGTGAGCTAGAAATGCTAGATCATACTAAATCTCACCGCTAAAACAGATGCATCATCCAACAAAAGGATCAGAGTCTTATTTCTGACTGTAAAGCCGATACTGCGAAACTATTTCCGAAAACGACTTCGATTTTAAAAACCGCCTCAAACTGCAAAAACGCCAGACCATAACAAGCGCGATAAAAAATATTTACTAATTTATAAAGTCTATGTTGCGTCAGTTTTTGCCGACTTCGCTTGTTTTTGCACGGTGGTATTATAAATTTTGCGACATCGGAATTCGGCAATGCATTTTTCGTGACGCACCTTATCTATAAGACAATTATATAATCATCCGTACACTTAAAGGTGCGATCTTCGCAAGCTTGGTCGACAGGTGAAACTTATTATATCGCTTTAAAAAAGCACGCGATTTTATAAAGAGTATAATCCGCGTCTGGTAAACTAAACTTACACTGAAGCGAACTTAAGCAGACAATGTTTATATACAATGCGTCTTGATCGTCGATTTTTTTTTCGTTTTCAAATATTTGCATGTTAGAATTTAAGATCATTATCTGCATTCATCAATTCGCTCTTATTTTCACAAATTAAAAGAAATGTTTTTACGAAACATTTATCATTATTCCTAAGAATTTGTACTGGCCCGCGAGTTAGAACTAAATACCAATTATCCAAGAAATAATTGCCTGATATCATTATATTGACATTTTGTTTGCGCCTTTTAATCGTGGTTATAACCTTACTTTTTAAATTTAAATGTTTTTATGAGAAAAACCAAATTACAGGAAATCCTCGGGTTACGACGGTCGCGACTTACGATGTTTCGAGGTTACGAACGCACATTGTGATCAAGAAAATCAGTGCTCTGGGCTCATTGGTTTTCGTTATTTAAATCATAAATGACGTGACCAATTGCGAACTATTACGATTATGAACGAATAATCACTAAGCTTCAGTCACATGGTACATTACAGTACAGTACTGTACACAGTTCCAGTGATACAGTACTTTACACAGTTTCAGTGATACTGTACGTCATTTTGGTTGTTTAAGCCGGTTTTTTCGTGACTTGTTTGATCGTTTTTTGTTACTTTTGCCCTTTGTTATGGACCCCAAGCAAAAAAATATGTTAAGATACTGTACAATGTTTGCTTTTATTCACGTGATGTGAAATTGTTTTCTGTTTTTCTAATAAAGTTCTTATTTGCATTATTTGTACATTTTATTAGTGTACGTACCATACTTTACAATACAGTACGATGTGGCGAATGGAATTCCACTATTTATTATCTGATTCGCACAACATTTATGTCATTGGCTTTATTAGTGATTTTCGAAAAAACTAACTGAAAAGATATACACTAAGGTGCCACTCAAACCAGGACAATTCTCTCGAAAATCTAAGTAACATTGAATGGCCGAATTTGATACTAATCGTGGTTTTAAAATTAACTCGGATGGTTCGGATTGAATTGATCACTCGGTTCCTGCCCTTGTTCAAGATTTTTAATGCAGTGGTTCCCGGAATGGGGTCATGGCCTTCCAATGGGACCACAGAGCTGTCACTGTCGCAATACTAAGTGCAAAACTGATTTTACTTTTACATTAAGAAAAACTTCCTGGTTTTTCTCGTTTCATTGCTTGATAAGGTTATATCGCGGAATGTTTTCACCTAGTTGAGCATAAATTGTTTGAACAGAATGGGATTTGGAGTCTACTAATCATATAAATACCACTGGAATGATAAAGAGAGGGCTATAAGTGCTAAAAGCCCCCAGAAGAGGGCCACTAGCCCTAGAAGGTTGGGGACCATGGTGTTAATGACTAAATCAATATGCGTTTATTGCATATTTGCGTCAATGTTGTGCGACACCAAGTGAACCTATCAATCTTGATAAATTGTTGTTGTTAATCTTATTGTTATTGGTATAAATGCTTTCGCTTTTCGATTATAACTCCTTAAAAATAGAAATAGTCACTACAATTTTCATTTTATTTTTTTTAAATTTTCTTCATGGATTCACCTAATGCTTTGCTTTTGTATTCTAATTATTGGAAACATTTCATTCCGTAACGCTTATAGGTCGATTGTTTTAACAAAGTCAGGACTCAGATAACGACTTATTGGTCACGATGCGCGTCATTCGTGCATGTATGTATATATATCGTTTGATCAAATTTTTTCTCATTTCATGTACGATCCACAATACTTGACTAAATAATGAATATCAACTTGCAAAATTTAAACCTAGGTTAAGATACTTTCGGGCCCATACCTGACATGGGCTTAACGGCTTTGCTCTGCCCCGGGATACATATGCAAATCCTACATCTAACAGCATACATCTAAGTTTTGAACTTACCAGGGACTGGGAAATCAAACTGCAGTGGTTCCGCTATGGTTGTGAGTTTGTAGGCTAAGATTGTTGATAAAGATTGTGGCAACATAAGGCACGGTCTTGGTCTTTCTTTCGGCAATTGAAGAGGTTTCATGATTGTGTAGGGCTGACCGACTGTTTCATATCTTTGTTGAGGCTCCTGTAAAAACATATTGTTTCGTTCAATAAAGTACCCGACTGCTTTCAGCGTGTTACCAATCATAGACTTTTAAACCTTGTCACCGAGAAGTGTATTGATGTAAACTGTAGTTGCCCAATTGCTACAGCTCATTGGTAACCAGTATTTTTTTCTTCACCATACTGAAAACAAGCACTCGTTGAAGCGTTTTAATGTACATACAGAGAATGCAAAAACTGACTAAACTAGCATTATCATCAGCATTTCGATTTACAATTTATTTAATTGAATGAGGTTAACCTGATATGGGCAAAATATGGCTAGCGGGCCGAATCCGACCCGTTGAGTAATTCAATCTGACCCATCTGATTCTGCCACAAGAAAACTAAAACCAAATTTAAAAATATTGTTAATAAAATGTAACTTTTACGTCATACTTACATGGCCTGACAGTCTAAGTGGGAAAATTTTACCTTGCCCACCACTGCGTTAGACGTTCTAGTGTAATTTTTTTTTCAAATCTAGAAAACCACTGAGTTTTTGTTTGCGCTTGTTTCAAATTCATATTTCACAGCAGAACAAAATAAAGTAGCATATATACTTCAACGTTTCTAAGAGATTTGCCTGCAATCTCTTCCAGGGAATGTGTCAAAATAACTATAAATATTCAGGTTTCTGTAAATAGATATATATGAAACAAGGCCAGTGGAATAGCATTGAACAAAATCATACCTCAGCCGGTCTTCCTATTACGAGATGCTTCAATCCGCTCATACGATCAGGAGCTGACAGTCTCATCGAAGCTCCAAATTGAGGGGAAACTTCTCTAGGGTCCTGGGTAATAATGATTGAGTATTACGTCATCAACTGATTTTAGTATTTTTTTTTTATTCAATTACTTCAATTGTTTGAAGAACACTTTTTGTATTGGATAATACTCATTCATAAAATCTACGGTATCCTTAAACTGTGATGCTTATAAAAAGATCATAACACCAACAAATGAGATGAATGTTAGCCTCAAAAAAACTCGTTGAAAATATATAGCCTACACATACCGTTGGTGCAAATAAGCTAGGCTCTGTATATCTTCGTCCCTTTTGAAGTAAGTCAGCTTGTTGCGGGTTCTTTAGGCTACAAAAAAAACTTGCGTTAGTAAAATTAATAGCAATACAAATTGGCGTTGCTTGTGATCTATATCAAGCGGAGATATAAACCCTAATTATCACCTAACCACTAAAAGATCACAGGATATTCTGTTTCATCCTTTTACCAGACTTCCGATTGGATACTGATATAAACCAAACTATTCTACATGTACCCTTCTGTAGATCACAATGACATATTGATCATGCAGATTAACACTGAATTCTCGGCGTTCCTGAAGTGTGTGTATCAGTATGGAGGTAAGTAATTCTGTTCGCCTACTTTACATCAAATTGTGTAAAGGGACTGAAGCCCATGGGCAGGGGGGTATTCACTAGGCTAACCTAACACAGGCAGCCACAAACTTTTAATAGAACTAAAATGAGGAAAATCGGAATAAAATTATGGCCTAATCTTAACCTGGTACACACACTACGGGAGTACCGAATTCTCTTCTAATATTTTCGAAAGCTAGATAACATACCAATACTTATAGCTTGGTATAACATCACTCTTAGAAGAATTGTTTCCGTTGTACGGATCAATCTTGCAAGCCAACCAATGCAATTCAGTGAATGGTTGAGTGCTGATCACGTGAAGAATTTCAAATTTGTTGAATGTTAACATGTCGTCTCTGGTCCACTTGAAGTTTGCCCTGAAAGATAGAGAATACTTTTTCCATTATCGGCAAAAACTATTTTGGAGAATTTTGAATTCCGCTTAAATATAGTATTGAAAGAAAGTGTTAAACTAGTACAACTTGGTACCCGACATAGAGTACATTTTGAATGCCAGTGAAATTTCGTTTCAGTATTTATTCTATTTATTGAATTTTCAATCACAAAAGATAGTTACCGTATTTTTACTTTTGCTACAGCATCTTTGCATTATATGCATACACACCCACAGGCACAAAAGCATAGAAGAAAGATAAGTAGTAAGTCCCGCGGAAACCAAATCATTAGCGCAAGTCAGTATTTATTCATAACAAATGATCGCGTAATTACAAACCCAGTGGCGGGATTCAGGGGTCACGCGAACCTGTTCTCGGAATACCGTGACAATAGCGAACCTATTCCTGTTTTTTGTTTTAGACGTCAGACAACGCAGCAAATGAATAGCGTGCACCGCAATTCGATACATGAAAAAATCGTTGCTTAAAATTTTTCGAATTTCACCACTGTATGAACCCTACGATAAACTTTGGTTCAAATATCAAAATGCAGGTGCATAGCCATATATGTGTGTAAGCATGCAGATATAAAGATCTCAGGCAAAGCGCATTCAATCATTTGATATTGCCAAATATTGCGCATACGAACCCAAATGGAGAACCACAAAATATCGCTAATTGTAATATTTTTGTTCGCGATATAAATTTTCCTCTTATACAAAAACTTGTGAGTATAAATTATATATAAAAATGGGACTCTCGAAGTATATAAACCAAGATGGCGGACAACGGAACATAGTATGTGTACCAGGTTAGGGTTAGGCCATAATTTTATTCCAATTTTCCTTATTTTAGTTCTATTACGAGTTCGGGGACTAGCCAAGTGTCTTCAGTAGTATTTGTACCTAAAATATGGCCTAACACTAACCTGGTATACGGTACACATACTGCGTTTCGGTGTCCACCGTCTTGGTTCACATACTTCAGGAGTACCTAAAATTGTTCTATATTAGTTATCTTGCTTACCGGACATAAAAAGAATCGCCTGTCATTCTAGAACTTTTCATTTTATCTTTTATGTCCTGATATTCTTTGGCTCTGGATTCCAACATCAGAACCACGGTACCTTCGATACTTCTTATCATGTTGTAAGTGTATTCGAGAGTCCATTTATATAAGTTTGAAGGTTTCTTCTGGGATTGACGAATCTGTGCGGTTGTAAAAATATTATTATTTGCCAATCAACGAGTATTCATTTTTAAGTAGAGAGATAAAAAAAATGTGTAAAAATAGTCTTTTTAGTTTAATTTAACATGAAAGATAGGAGAATGCCTCCACTACGGACTTGCTGAAATTCTAGATCTCTGATCGCAAATTCCCGTGATGTACAAAAGAACATATTAGGTCGTGTGGGAGGAAAATTGAAAAGCAAATAAAAGTAATGGGTCCTTGACAGACAATCAATAAAAAACAAATCATGTGGAGAGATTACAAATGTTCAGTTTATTTCATCGTGAAAGATTGACAAAATATCTCCGATAGCCATTGACTAAATTTCGTGAATTATAAACAAAAAATGTAAGATTGGAATTTGGGGTGAAATATCGGGTACTGTAGAAGGGAAATTAAAAAACAAATAAAAATTAATTGATCGATTGTTACGGAGTAAATCGATATTTTACCAGCAACCCCAAAGATAACAACAAAATGATCCACAGATCCACTTTGTGTGCAAAAATAAATAAACTGAATAACGATACTCTTTATTTCTAACCTTTATAAGTTGCATTCCCGGTTGCAACATACTGCAAGACTGCGTACATCCAGGTGATTCAACGATCTGATTGATAAAAATTCCACTTTGATTTCCGCCGATGAATTTAACACATTCCTGAACTGTCTTTATGTCGATTTCAACCAGGGTTAAACCGACTTCGTCTGGTTTTCTGATGAAAAAGAAAAATTGGAAAATAGCAAAACGGTGTGCAGGTGTAAGAGATGTGGTAAATCTCTTCCATTATTTTTTTTTAACCGAAGTCAAGTCCATGTCTATGAAAACAAAAAACTGGCTAAGTAATCCTATACCCGACATGGACTGATAATCGGACGAGAAGCCATGGTTCGCCATATGCTTAAGCAGTCTTATCGACTTTCATCTCCCTGGAATAAATATGTGAATCCTATTCTTCCCAAATTTAATACACTCCACTAAAACCAACTCCCCAACAACAGTTAACTCAGTGTAAATCGCATATATCAGTAGCTGATTGTACAGAGCGTCGTGAATAATCGTGTTATAAAAATATTTTATTTATTGATTTCCTCTCATATATTTTACACATGTTGGGTTGTTTAGAATCGAAAAATAACGTACATTTTCAATTGAACGAAAATTTTTATATACTTTCACCCGTGTGATATTTTTAACGGTAACACACCAATATGTGGGTTTACTTGCTGTATTTAATTTGGCGAAAATTTTTGTTGTACTTCAGGGAAGGCACCGTGGTACTAAAAAACTTTTATATGTTGTTTCATGGGACTTGGAAACCTGTATTGGCACCATAATGTTTTCATCTAATGACATTTTATATGACCGTAAAGTACTTTTAGCGGAATTTACAAATACTGATGCTCGCAGCTATGTTAAAAGAAACGTAGAACGTTCGTATAGTTTCTCGTACGCGGAAAAATGGACTTTGTCCAGAGCAGATCCCACTCAGCTGCACCTAACAACAGTGTTTCATCTCTATTTTGAGTGCTAACGATACACGACGAGAGACACTTAATTAATATGCTGTACGACTAGATATGAAATATTATAATTTTATATAATTTTAAACGCCGTGTCAATTATTTCATTGGATATTATTTATTAATAAATAGTTGTTTGTTTTTTATTCGAGTTCGATGGGCTCCGATTTTCAACTCGAATGTTTAATTTGTTCATGGGAACACTATTATATGGTAACACGTGCACGCTGTCATTATGACGTTATTTTGACGACATTTGAGAATTGATTCCGTTTTTACTGTGCCCATTTATGTATGGATTTCATATGGACTTCACGGCCTAGACCTGACATGGGCAAACTAAGACCCGCGGGCCAAATCCAGTCTGTTGGGTACTTCAATATGGCCCGCTTGATGTTGTCACAAGTAACTAAAACCAAATTTGTATGTTTTAGCTGAAAATACATCAAGAAATTTGTGGAGGTTGCGATTATATTGAATTATGGCAGGAGGCATATTGTTTTCCTCTTTTGCTTTTATAACACTGTGAATATTGTTCATAAAATGTAACTTTTATGTCTTACCTATAGGGTCCGCCAGTCTAGATGGGCAAAATTGTTCACCCCAGGTCTAAAAACCTGGCCCGCTCCTGGTCTAGAGCAGTGGTTTTCAACCTTTCGGTGGAGCGAAACCCCAATGAAACTTTCCAAGGGTCCGAGGAACCCCTGCACAATATTTTGGGTTTATTTTGTATAAAAGCAATTATAATACCGGCAAAATAAAACGGACCTCCTGAAGTATGCGCACCAAGATGGCGCACAACCTGAACTCAGGTTATGTACCAGGTTAGGATTCAGGTTGTGCGACATCTTGGTGCGCATACTTCACGAGAACCAATAAAACTATATTTCAGGTGTAGAAAGTTTGACGATACCTAATAGGTATTTGACCATATTTGAACGATGTAAATATAAACTTTAGGAATTTATTTCAAACGTGCGGAACTATAGGGCGACACGGAAGCAGGGTTGGAACCCACTGTTTCACAGTAAAGCAATAATTAAAATTAAATTATTAAATTAGTTGCTTCGATGTTGGTTGGTCCTTACTTCAGGTAAGTTTTAAAAATCCAACCTATGTTTTGTTATTCTTAATATTGTATCACAGCAACAAATAATCCAAACAATCGGAATCACAATTACGTGCATAAGATCAAGATTTATTTGAAAATAAATGCAACGAATTAAACAACACTTTATTCTGATGCAGAATAAATGCGTCGAAATCGCACGGTAGAAGGTTGCAAGACATAAAATTCCAAATTACCAATAAACAATTGGACCTCCTGAAGTATGCGCACCAAGATTGCGCACAACCAGGTTAGGGCTCAGGTTGTGCGACATCTTGGTGCGCATACTTCAGGAGTACCCAACAATTATCTCATAAATCCCAAAATTTCTAATGTTCAACGACACACACTGAATTGTACAGATGATTCTTCATGCATAAAACGGTATTCAATTTATTTCATGCTACATATGTACACAGAGAAATAAAAGTATTGAGACAAATCCTGGTGAATATCACTGGGATGTCATTACAGTTGGGAATAGTCATTAAAATTTTGAAAAAAACATAATTTTTACAAGTTTCGTGTCACAGGTAAACTCAAGTTCCAAGGTAGAACAAATCGTTGTTTGATAAATTCGGTTTGGAAACATATATATATTAATCCGAAGTAAAATGATGGGACTAACTACATATTTTTTGAATACTTTAAAAATATACAAATTAAAGTATTTCATGGATCAAACGGTCCTTTAATTTTGAAAATTGATTTTTTGTTCTCTTCATTTAGGGCTTATGCCAGTGGTTCTCAACCTGTGGTACACGTACCACTAGTGGTACGCGGGAGCTTTTCAAGTGGTACGCGAGCGGCTTTGGATTATCGTAACAATTAACCTTTCAGTTGGCTAAAATGTGCCGGCAAAGCTTTATCTTCCTTTCTGTTTGTATTCGCTGAACAGCGTTTATGGATGTTTTCCCGAGCATCAGATTCCTTATTTATTTCCGTAACCATAACCAATCAGCAATGAGTCAATAATGACGTAACACGTAATAATTGCAATTCCTGCACCCGGCCCCTCGGCATGGTTGCAAACATTTCCTCGTTTTAGTAGTTTTGAGTGATATATAGTGTTTCAAAAAAATAATTGTGAATTAATCAACTTAATCGTCATTATGTTTTCCGCGGAGCTTTACATTAGTTGCAGTAATTAAAAACGAATCTCACAAATGCTGCGATGGAGAAGGCTAAACATAGCTATATCAGTACCTGCAAACGACACATGGTTGGTTAATTTCAATAGAATCGATGGATTCAAACACGTAAATCAGTTTATAAGCGCCAACACATCAAAACACTCTAAGAATAAGCATAAATTTTACAATAGTAAAGTATAGGGATAATTTTTCCGGGGCCAATAGTCGGGGAAACGTCCATAGCGCTTGTGCGCTACCAGTCCTTGTCTTCAGAGATTGCCCTCGCCCGCTTTCTCATTATCAAATAAAGCGATATGGGCATGTTTTTGTCCGTTTCGCGCGTTACGCCACAAAGAATGTAGTGCCACAATATAAAATACCCCAACGGCACATTTCTTGTGTATTTTCCCCGCGCCAAAAAGGGGCTTTGTCGGTGGTACGCGGCCATAGTAAAGAACAGTAAAGTGGTACGCGGTCAGTAAAAGGTTGAGAACCACTGGCTTAGGCGAAGTCAACATATGATTGGTTTCTAGAAGATATAAATACAACGAGAGTTAGAGTTAAAACAAGAAAAATTACAGCAGCATCAAAACGACAAAGTGCAGGAAAAATTATTCAGATCACAAATACAAAACACACGAAATGAAATAATTCGAATTTGGATATACAGCTATTACGGATTGCAAGCCCAGCCCAGAGTCGTACAATCCAATAGCATAGATATAAATCTGAATTTTTTATCGATCGCAGTTCTGAAGTAACCCCGAAATTATCGAACTTTTTTTGTCGATAAACTCTGGCTCGATAATCTGTTCAAGAAAATTAATTTGGCCACAACACTTTACCGGATAAGCCCGAGAATCCGGAATGCTTCCGGATATATCAGCATGCACCATTTTACCGAATGCTTCATTGGTATGCCTGGTGAAGTCCATGGCATTAACATGCACAAATGCACAAACACAAGAAGCTTGACATCTGGTCATGCATTATAACAACCAATCGCACAGCACAAATGACGTCATAGCGATGACGTCATTCATATACAGCTCAAGCTGATTTGAAACTTGACACTGACAAATTTCCAGCTGAAATTAGGGACAAACGTTTCAATGCTCCAACCTCTGATATTCCGAATCTGTTGACGACGTCCGAGATGGGCTTTCGCTGGTTTTTCTTCTCGCGCCAGACGGGGCTTGTCTTGTGTCTGTACGTTTCTTGCGTGCTATTCTGACTTTCCGTTGCTTGTTTGGAGGCTGGAGAAGTATAAAGCAAGTTCTTAGTACACAAGTTAATCCAGATAAATAGGATTTTTAAACACTGGGTGTATTAATAGATACATTATATAGACTTTATATAGACACTATCTTATTGAATTACTGACATAACAGTGTGAATGTGACAAATAGCGTAGTTTGCATTCGTATAAGCTATGTTTCAACCGTTAGAAAATGAGGCGCAAACGTGTCATGGCGTCTCAAGTGTTTGTTCATTCAATCTCACAAATGACACAAGTACGTATTCTGAGCTTGACAGTAAATTTACACTCGTGGTGAAGAAGCAAACTACGTTTTTAGTTACTGCACCAATGACAGATTTTAAACTATTCAGTCATCGAACCGTTTCAAACTTTCTCATTAAAATACGAGATGCTATGTTTGCAATTAAAGACTCATTTCGATAGCGATCAAAGTAACATATGGCACTAACTAGCTAAGCGCATGGACTTGAAATTGGATGATGAAGCCGTAACTGGTCGTCATACACACGCAGTTCAGTTTCATTAGTGACAAGCTTCATATCCAACGCATAGCACGCTGTGTGGTCACGCAGACGTTGGTTTTCAGAACTGTGAGCAGTTACTCATATTTCCATAGCACGTTCAAGTTTCATAAAGATTGAGACATGGGACATATATTTCTGAATAAGTGAGACGCTAGTGAAAGGTCGTCGAAGTTTGAGCTAAAGGTCAATTGCAGATTGTAAAATAATTATTTTAATTAGGGACCACATCTAGCCGTAATGCGTATATATAAAGTTAGGCATACACATTCTCCAACCAAAATTTTTCCGCATCCTTCTCCGTAGTTTGCAGCGAGTGGGATTTCAGGAAAGATTCCATCGTTGCCAGATACTCTCAGGGTTTTCTGATCTTCAGTGCCGTCGAATTCTGATTTGACGGAAAACTGTAATAAAAGAACCAGATCAAAGCATCAAATTAAACACAATGATGTTGATGCCTATGACAATAGGGTGAGCATGGAATGTTAACTATTTAATTGTCATCCCCAATTTCATCTACGTTGACTATAATTTTCTCAAGTCTTCTGTTCACCACTATCTACTGATATCCTTGTAGCGAGAACTGTATATATGAGACCAAATAAAGTGGCACCCATAAATCAGTGACCAAACGGATGCTCCTAACGCACGCTACTGCAAAGACATTGACAAGTCGTTCGGTTTTCGTGGTCGGTGGTCTTGCAACTTTTTCATCGGGACTATTTCTACTCTGGGTCGATGGCCCACACAGCCAAGCATGAAAATACTTATGAACTGTATAACCCACATTATGCTCGTATTACAACAAGTACTATCCATTATTTCGTGGATATACAGTATCTTGATGGTGATTTCACACCTTCAAGCAAGTCCCCGGGTAAGTACGGATACGTACAATCACGCATGCAGTCTTGTAATACCGAAGTATTTAAAATGAATGACTCCCTATAGCTTTACCAATAGGAGACAAATGCACATGACTTTCACTTTCCAGACTTTAGTAACAGTAACATATATATGCATGACATGCAAACGCGAGCAATGTTTTGATAGGGAAGGATTTAGATATTTATCCCGGGAAGAGTGAGGCCGATAAGCCGGCTTCCAAGCGAACCACGCCTCTTGTCCGATTACCAGTCCATGTCGGGCATGGGAATTACTTAGTCAGTTATTTATTGTAAGATTCATGCTCAATAGCAAGACGATCTTCGACCACGAATTATTTATATAATTTCTTATAATTTTGAAAAATAAAAAAAAAAAGGAGAATTCGTTCAATTCTCGTTTAACGCAGGGCTGTAGACTTGGTGGAAATTTGAAATCGATTCCGACTTCAAAAGCTGGGTTGGGGAAAATTTTAGTTAAAAAGAATTTTGACTGCCACTTCGGGCTGTTAAAAAGTAAAAAGTTCGACTCCAGCTCCGAACCGGGAAAAATTGAATTTAAATGACAAAAACTTTGGCGAATGCAATGAACTTCCAAAATCGCTTCTAAAAAGGCTCAGTTAATGCTTTACGTGTTTCTGTCGGAAATTTTGTTTTTAATTAGCACCACTAAAAGTGTGATATTCAAACTCCGTTAAATTCAGAACTTCGATGCTGTATCCGAACAACTAACTTTTTGAAACACGATTCTGTTTTTTTGACTCCAACTCCGCAGCGCTGTTTTAACAGTCGAGTCAAATTTTCGTTGTTACGTGGCTCACGCTTTTTTTTTAATTTTTTTTTTCTAATAAATTGAATGAAAAACTAATTCTTGTTGTGTCAAAACTTACCTCATCAAAGGACTTTATATTGCGAACTCGGGCCCTGGTACATCCCCACCCCTGATCATCAGTCTATGAAGTAAATATTGAGTGAAGTTAGCAACATGTATCATGCAATGACATTGTTATTTGGACGATTTACTGTGAAAAGTAGAGATAGACAAAACAAGCATTCATAAACATACTGGTATCATCATTTCAGTACTGATATTTTTTTTTGGAAAAAAATGGAAACTCTAATTTTTGTTGTTGCATCTACATTAAACATTTACAATACAGTTAAAGGCAGTGATGGTATTCAAATTTTGAGAACAATTTCTATATTTGTAATAAAATCACTAACAAAGGGTTCCCTCCATTTTCCATTTCCGAAAACAATATAGCTCTTACTTATTGTTCTAAAAACAAGATCGACTCCGCGTATTGTCCCGGCATTCTAAAAACGGGTATAGACGAACCCCTGAATACCACAAATCGTTGAAAGGAATCGATTTTTTTACAATTGTAGATAAAATAAGCAAAAAATGACAATTATTTTCGACATTGAAAATACATGTTCATAAAGTGAAACATTACAGATTTCGCATGCAATGACGTTACCAATTCACGGATCACTATGAATTTAAAAAATCTATTAGATTTCGTCCCTTTGGGTAATATCTCACAAAAAGTGGTCGAGCTTAATTCTAATTTCGGAAAAGTATAAAAAGTTTGTAAAAGAAGTATGAACGAATTTTTGAAGTACTAATGCAAAATTTTAAAATTCGAATCAAAACACTGAGATGATTTCGACCCGGTTCTACTGGCTCTCACTTGAATAGCGTTTTGAAGTCGCCGGTCATCTCGGTATAATAACGTCACGATGTGGTGATTTGAAATTGACCCGCCTTGGCGCGATTTTTGAATTGAGTTACCAATAGCAATTCACTCGTCCAAATTAGAATTCGAGTGGATATAATGTAACATAGAAAATTAAGATTGAGAAATGAAAAGAATCACCTAACACACACATATGTTGTTAAAGATATGTGTGATAATCATCAAAGTGAAGTAAGACGAAACATAAATCGGAGTGTTTGAAAAAAAATTGATTTTGTGAATGATCATATCAGTGAAATTATGATAATTTGTCTATACAATAAATTTTTGTCAATTTCATTGAAATATATTCACATTTGAAATTTAAATTCATATTCTTGTACAAATTGGTGATTGATTGGAATTATTCAGTGAAAATCAATATTTTTCCATATTCAAGAGTAATTACAAAAAACATCGATAAAGATTTGATTTATACATTTGTGCTCAGTTATTATCTTTTCCAGATCCCTTACCATGTTTAACAGTCTCAAGTATTTGTAAAACAGATGCATATACTGGAGATAAATTGTATATTAAAGTAAAAATAACTACAAAAAAACAACGAGAAACACTTTTTGTTAAAAAATGCTCTGTACTCAGTCAAAGTTAGCAATGCACTTTGATAGTTACAAACAAAAAGGCAAAATAAATCATTCAGTCACTTTTAAACAAATAAGTAAACACACACAATAAACAGTAATAAATTCAACGAAACATAAAGCGAATTAAAAGCAATCTCACCCCTATTGAGGTTGATGTTATAGTTGAGCCTGCTGTGAATAAATGACAATTTATAAATAGGTCACTTTGTGAGAGAAGCATCTATGACCAAGTTGTACTTGTTACATCAACAAATACAAATTTTCTAACGGAACTTCAATAATCTCATTAATGACACGGAAGCGTTCAAAATTCCTGTGTAGGATGACACTACCAAGAAATGACCGAATTTTAATTCACAAAAAATTTATTCCGTAGGCCTACTAATTTTTGCAGGTATATCTTAAACTATAGTATGTAGAAAGAAAGTGCTCGTTGAAAAAGTCACAAGTAAGCAATTCTCGCCTTCCAATGCATACACGGAAGAAAATTTTTTGGTGGTATTGCGGAAAGATCATGTGATTTATCAATGTCATCTTTTTATTTTTTTTCTCACGCCTCCACTGAGTTCAAGAATCTATACATGCAGCCATGGTCATTTTTAGTTGCATAAATTTAATACGTCATCATTGTGCAAATGTTTAACCCTCTACAGAATATGTAAACTTCTTCCTACCCTCTACCCAATTCAATCTATCTGCTATGCTCTGTAGCTGAGTTCACATATGGAAATCGAGTCTCTGCTACCAAAACCTAGCGTCCATATTTGTCAAAGTTTTTGGGCAAAGCGCGAAGCTAAGTATTGTCGGGACCTTGTATGTAATCTCCAGTTAAATTTTTTTGCAACGAAATTTCATAACTCTGAAAAATCTTACCTGAGGAAGGAGGTTCCGCGTCATTATCGTCATTTGGTGGTGTTGCCGCCTGCATGAAAAATAACACTTAATAAAAATACGGCTTGATAGGAACCAAGAAAAAATATCGTTTTTCGAAAAATAGCTAAAAAATTTAATCTCTTTACACTGCAGTTAAGTCACCGGCACTGAATTTTGAAGATTTCATATGGAACTTACAGCTAGTAAAATATGACAATATAAGTAGAGGTAACAGCAAGACTATATATAAGTTTGGCGTCATTTTGCATTTAAAGGGTCGCCCGTGACTGCGCTTAGATATCAGTCTCATTCATTTATAAATGAGTGCGCGTATACTTTCTTTTGGGCAAATTTCCTTAAAAAAGAAATTTATGTCGATATTCATTTCACGATATTTCATATCAGTTTTTCCCTGGATTATTCACGACATCGGTGCAATTGAAGTAGTGGTCAGAAAGAAACCAAGAAACCGATAATTCAACCACCAATATTCTAATCATGTATTTAAACAGCATTAAGCTAAACAATACGTCAATAACTGCTTGGAAACAAGCAAACTTACCAATTTCATTTTTTTCAAACGGTTTATTAATTCTCTCATTTGGTTTTCTTTCTCTCGTAATTGGTGTGATAATCGATCCTGCATTTCTTCGAGTTTTCGAATCTGAGTTCGATATTTTGTTTTCTCATCCATATGATTCTGTGCTGTAATTTGAGCCTCGTTTCGTTCTTTCAAAAGCTGAAGAATGTGTTTTTGAGAGCACAATTAATGGTTCAATGCCTATTAAAAACTTGGGTTCCAATCCCAACTAATACAGTGGTCTAACTGTTTATACATGGCATTACAAGCTTGAGCTCGAACTTTATTGCAACTTTATTGTTTATCTTATAGTTCGCTACACCAAGGTTTTCTGTTCGGGTTTGGTAGAACTTGTATGTATGTATGTATGTATGTATGTATGTATGTGTGTGTGTGTGTGTGTGTGTGTGTGTGTGTGTGTGTGTGTGTGTGTGTGTGTGTGTGTGTGTGTGTGTGTGTGTGTGTGTGTGTGTGTGTGTGTGTGTGTGTGTGTGTGTGTGTGTGTGTGTGTGTGTGTGTGTGTGTGTATGTATGTATGTATGTATGTATGTATGTATGTATGCGAAAAGCTGGAAGTAATTGTCTCAACCTCATTTTCACAACTCGACAACACTTCCAGATTCAGAAGTACGAAGAAAAGAAGGATTCGCAATTTTCTATGTAATCGGCCACATATTACTGGGGTACTAATAAATCTCTATAGAGATTTTTCCAGAATAATTTCTATAGCTTCGGAATTATTTCGGCCTTATTCTTAATTCCAGTAAATATTTTCGTGATAAATATTTTCATCATCATTTTTACCAAAACCTGAAGGGTAAATCGATTCGGAAACAAAATTAGATAAACAAAAAAAAACATTAAATGACCGAAAAGAATATTTTTAGGCAGAAAAATCGATTTAGCTTCGGTTCAAATGTGGGTGATGGCTCTTGATGATTTTCAATCTATGAATGCTATTTTATCTATAAATTATTTATATATTATAAAAGAAACACGAACAGGCGCTTTCGGACCGGATTTTCGTTTTTAGTTTTAACGCCTTTAGATTCGAACAAGGCAATACACTGTAGCCACTGATACCTATGGATAAGTAATCACGGAATTTCGGTTTTCAATAATAGAGTCTAGCTTGACTAAAAAAAATTTGTTCATATCATATTCAAAAACAATTTAATTAGTTTAATACAACATTCAGGAAATATATAAATACAAATAAAAATTGCCACAGTATATAAAAATATCGTGATACAAGCAAAACGATAAATTGATTGTAGCGGATGCCATGTGAAGCGTGAACACGATGTCATAGTAGAATTGAATAAAAAATGAAATAAAAAAAATTAAAAACCATTATTTTGTGACGCAAACCCCATAATATTATTATATCTATAAATGGTTATTTACACTACTAGCTTTATTGTTTCTGATAAATAATCTTTCGATTTGGTGTTTATTTATTCTATTTACCTGGTCTCTTTCCTTTTCCACCTCCTGTAATTGTTGCCACACCGCATCACGTCTTGTTTTGTACATTTCACAATCATCACTCAAAGCAGATACTTGAAGATTCAGTTGTTCGTTTTCTTCAATATACTGAAATTAAAGTTGGTACAATGTTGATATTTGCTTTTACAATTTTAGAAAAATTATTTTATCACGTTTGTTCATATTCTCATATAAATAGACAAAAAACGGTTTCGTAGTATCTTGCTGAATATGCTTCGTTTTATGGTCTCATTCACCGCTCTACCACAAACAGTTGAGCATTACATGTAGTGTTAACTTCCGGCTAATCTAAGATATATATCGTCACATTGTCCTATGGAACGGAATGAGGTTGTTACAATTGAGCTGAATAATTTTTTTTGCTGGTTTAGGTGTATACTGACTGCGTGTACTTCGACGTCTAGTGCGAAAGCAATGATTCGGGATAAAACAATCCCGGCATTCGCAATGATTGGCAGAAGAAGAAGTGGAAACGTATCCCGTCCCACTTCAGCGTTGATAAATGTAAATGCTTTGGACATAATTTCTGTTAATTCGCGTAGGTGTGATTTTTGCGAGGAACTCTATGGTTTACAATCATGACATATTCACAAAGGTCACTTGTAGGTCAAACTAAAGTAAAAAGCTCAGATCTCGATTCAATGTAAATGCAATTTCTTCCGTTTGAATAGTTCTTCACATTGTTCTAACCCATTAGTCTATCATTGTTTCGTCATAAAGTATGGCTAAAAAAACTGTTACGTTTGGGTTAAACTTCCCTTTTTCGAGGAAACCAATCCATAGATTTGCAGTACTATTCCGCTTAGGAAATTGAAATCATGAGGTCAGAGGATATCTGATATTAAGTCGAACCAAAATTATAATATAATGTTTCCGCTGGAAGCGTTTTAGAATGATTTATATTGTAAGAGTAAAATGTAATACCGGTGTGCTATTTCGCAATACCAGATCAGAAATCAAATTCAATTATTATTTTAATAAATCATAAATAATGTCAGCAGGATTCAGTTTACGCTACTTTAAGGAATTCAGACAGATTTGCAACCTCTATAAATTAGATAGTATAGTTACGAATTTACGAAAATAAATGTTTACCTTAATAAATGAAGTGTCCAAATGATATGCGCCGTGAATTCGCAAATAAATACGATATTTAAAAATTCGATCTTCCAGTAAAAGTTATTCTAGAATCTAGATTCTAGATCCATCTCTTAATTATAAAATAAATTATATGAAAAACTTTATACTAGCGAAAGATCTTTATGGTATGATATATACAACTAGCAAGGAAATGCGTACTATCATAATAATGTCAGGTCAAAGAACGTGAAACCGTCGCTCTTTTGTATGAATCAATTAATCAAATTAAATAAATTTAAATTTGAATTTATTAAAAAGACTACCCGTATTTGGAGACAAAGAAGAACCATTGTGACGCACACGGAAGCAATTCATGCATGTATCATGTATACCTATTATCGTGTATACAGATTCCGCAGTCATTCTCGTAAAATCATAACCCCAAGTGATTAGTTAGACAGCATGTCTAACACCCGCAAGCCTATTAAAGAATAGCTATATCAGAAAATACTGTTTTGGAGCCTTTGTTCGATAGAATTTTATGAAATGGGCCAATTGTGTTATTTTCTGCTATTGTAAATCAATTAATGATATATTCGAAAATACATGACCGGCTTCGAAACTTTATTGTTTGTTTTATTGAACAACAATGTCAATAAATACATAACATCGCTGATAAAAGTTATGAAATGTGTTGCTTCTTCATCCGGGTCAAGGGTGAACAAACTCATTTTAGTTGGGCCCAATATGACATATTCAAGTATATCTATATATCAAGTTTATTACGCATGTCTTGGTGCGTAAAATGTTTGAGTAAACAATCAAACCTTCTTATAAATAGCTAGCAATCGATTTCTCGTAATTTCGAAATATGTTACATATTTTCTCCCCCGGATTCAGAATACAAATATTTACATGTCTCACATGTGGGGTAAACAGCAGCGTACAAACTAACCGCAATTTGAACAGTGTTAGGATGATGTTAGTCGTATGCAGAACGGTGTAAAGTCTTTTTTCAAAAAAAGTTATCGATTTACCATAAACTACGTTTTCTATCCAAAGTTTGACTAGCTTTGCATAGACCTTATGGTCAGGTTTCCCAAACCAGAGAAGTATTTTGTTGTTCTTGGGGATAATTTCTGATTTGTATTTGCTGTAATATTATAAATATTCTTCGGCTCATTATTATTAGGCAATACTTATTTATGCACATATTAATATAAACTACTGGAGTTGGGCCTACGCATAACACTAGCTAAAGATCCATCACAATTTGAATAAATAAAGTCATTTTTAAGCATAGTGAGGAAAAATAAAGAGTTCCAAAACAGACAAATGGAGAAATTTACCAAAACTGGTACCACTTTCTATCTATCAAAAGGCACTATAATCAAATTATTGGCCGTACATAAGGTTTTCCATCTGAATACATGCTCTTATACAAAATGCATGATCGTTTAAAGTCTGCCTACTGCCATTTGAACTGATGTAATACATCTCCGCCCACCAGTACCATGTTAAAAGTTATCTTAATCAGATTTTAAAGTATTACGTCAACGCAAATAATGTTATTACTGCGTGGGTAATTCAATACTTCAGAATATATGTACGTACATACTGACGCAGTTATAATATGCAAAGATTATCGTAAAAGTAGGTGAAAATTTATTCAAAAACAGTTGGGGTCAGAAACAACGAAATTCAACATATAAATATGGACATGTTTTATTGAAAACGGGCATGAGTTAACGGGGCACAGAGATTATTAATGGGTGCTACTGTACTGTAGCGAGCTATATCGGTGCATTTCCCAACCCTGATGGATACGATAAACACTTAATTTGTGACCCTACGCCGAACCGGACCTCAGGCCTCCACTTGGTAAGCGACATATGGTGTTAGACCTCGCGCTACGGAAGCCTCAATTTATGGTACTAGATAGCAGTGCTCAAATATTTGGACACGTACGTTCAGATACTGACCTTTCGCTGTTCACCATTAATTGCGTTAAGTCTCCCGCCCGTCGAAATTTATCAAAGCGCAACTGTACACTATGATATGATGTACACTATGTACTCAAATTTTTGGTGTTATTGAGCCAGTGAAGAATTTGATAATATTAACGAAGCCCAATAATGAAATCATCAAAAAATTATAAAAAAAACATTGTTATATCTAGATTAATGTTCCCGAGTAAACTAAAATTACTTTATTTAATAACTCGG
The DNA here is from genome assembly GCF_013122585.1 of Styela clava. Classification (NCBI taxonomy): domain Eukaryota; kingdom Metazoa; phylum Chordata; class Ascidiacea; order Stolidobranchia; family Styelidae; genus Styela; species Styela clava. The sequence goes on from NW_024102837.1 coordinate 13,035,569, forward strand.
ATGTATTAGCTGCTTTGTATTTAAAAAGAATTTAATATTTTAATAAGTAAACTAATAGCTCGCGGAGTGTTTCTGTCACAGAACCCTTGGGATCCGTATAGAGCACTTCGAGAACATACGTAAGCTACAATTTAAAGTGTGGTCTAAACTTACTCTGTCTCGTTGGGTCTCGGTTTCATTAAATTCTTCTCTTAATTTATTTAATTTCTCAGTGGCTTCAGCGTACATTTGTATCGCTTCCTCTTTGTCTGTGTGAAGAATCTGGAGACGAGTGTCAACATCGTTATCCAAATTGGTCTGTATGAACAAACAAACGCATTATTAGATTAACTATTCATATTTTTCTTTTTTGGTCATTTCCACCCATCTGTTATTTTTATTGCCAAGTATTTTTACTTTCGCTTTTTTATCTTTTTATTATTAATAAAAATCTTAGGATATTTTAATGCTAGCGAGTGATTTTCGGAGAAACGCCCTATTTAGTGAATTAACTTCAAAAACGCCTCAAATGTGAAGGATTGTGTGTAGAAATTGGTTATATTTGCGAACTGAATTTTGATGATCACAACTAATCAATAATAAAACTTTTTGCCTGGGCTTGGACCATACCATCATAATGTTTTTAATTCGGTAAGTAAGAATTTACAATAATTCTTCTCCATTTTTCACACTTGCTTGTAACCATTTTCTAAACAAGTTCCTGATACGCCCAGAGCTGCTGTATTTCTCGGTATAGTCTGGAAATTTTCGGTTGAGCTTGGCTCAGTAAAATTCATTACACACCATAGAGATGGTAGTGCGATATTTATCTTTCCGGCGTTGGCATAGTTGGATTTTAGATATGGATAAATAACTATTTGTTTGTTGGAATATTCATTAGTGATTAGTGAAGAATGCTTTACCCACTTTATGAAGCGTAAAACCAATAAATACACACATAAAAAATAAACAATGCTATAGATCCATAGGTTCAACGTACTAACTTCTGGGCCATCGCAACCAACTTCATCGCTATACCGACTACAATAATTAGCCTTCACTTTGGAGATTTTAACTGTTTATTTGTCCCTACATCCCATTTTGAGAACAAAAAAACTATAAAATAAAAACTTCTTACCATGGCCATGTTAGACTGGGCCAGTTTCAACTTTAAATCATCAATTTCTTGTTGTAGTTTTCTGATGACGGCGACACTCGGTCCTGTTTCAAGAGTTCTTCGTAGACGAAATGAAACATTGCGTTCAGAATTAACAGTGCTTTCCATCTGATGATAAACAAAATGTATAAATTAAATAAAATTATGCTTTGAAAGATAATCGACGTCAGATAAGATTTGTATCCGAAACGGGGGTTAGTTAATTGTTCTAGACAAGCTTATTCCATCACTTATGGTTGTGACCCTGACTTGGGCAAACTACGGCCGCGGGCCAAATCCGGCCCGTTGGGTAATTTAATCTGGCCCGCTTGATGCTGCCACAACCAAACTTGTTTTCCATTTTTACTTTTATAACACTGTAAATGTTGTTCATAAAATGTAACTTTTTGGGTCATATTTACTTCAATCCAACCACTATGATACACCTAAATGCCTATGATACACATAAAGAGTTAAAATGGTCGCCATATTTACACATTTAAACACATTAGGTGTAGCAATGCTATTTTTGGTTATATCTCTCCTCCCAGTAGTCTTATATACTCGCAGGTGAAAACTTAGATTTTTAGTCTGAGCAAATTGAAAATCGCTAGAGCGACACAACACCGATTTGAAGATTCAAGGTTCTCGTTTGTATCGAACACGCTTGCAACAGATTGCGTAATGTCGTACTAATAGATTTAAAACAATAACGGGTTAGCTGATACATCCGGGTTCGCGCCACCCACTTCTGGCTTGTTGTATGTAAAATGATAAAAATTCTTATGAAAATAGAAAATTTCCCCATAAAATTACCTTTTTCAGGTCAACTTTTAGTCTGTCAACTTCCATTCTCAGTTTCATATTGCGATCTCGTAGTCTTGACTTTTCTTCCTCGGTGTCGACGAGTCTCATACAAACTGTATAGCTCTGATTTTTTACGTCATCTAGATTCTCTTTCAACGCTGACATATCCCGTTCCATACTCTCATAACGTTCACTCCTATAGAAAAAGAGAGAAAGATTTATTCTAAAACTACTGAAGTACGCATTGTTGTCAAAACAAAATGATCATAAAATACAATCGGAAGGGAACGGGCAAGAAGACTTCAAGGTGAGTATGGTCGACCGACAAATCATGCGTTAATTATCGATATAATTATTTATACAAACAAAGGTAACAATTTTATATTTAGATGAAGTTTTGGATCGTTTTCGAGAGATTACGCTCCGGCCAACAGGCAATTATATGTAGGATTATTATATATATGAAACAAAAAAACGGGACAGTGCGATTTGGGTAGGCCTCAAGTCGATTCAGAGACTTAGTAATATTCAAATATTAGGAAAACATAGGTGAATGTTGGATTGATATTAAATCATGCATGATCGGAACATTTAAGTCTACGAGCGGGACGCCGGGACAGTTTATCAAAACCGTGACTGCTCAAGACGTGTGGTAAGCCTACTTAGATGTAGCCTACCGGTGAGCAGTTGTGGGATTAAGGGGGTTCGCGCGAACCATTCCTGGAACGTCATGGAATTTTTTTGTGTTGGAAATGGTATGTATAAGATTTTTGTTAAATGTGTCATGTTAATGTAGTTTACGTATAATGTCATACATTTTCTGAAATAAGGAAATCTGTTGTTAGTGAGTTCGATACATAAGAGAATCTAATCTTAAAATTTTGAATCGCGTCACTGCTTATGATACGCCTAAATGTAAGAGTTAAAAATGGTCGCCATCTTTACGCATTTAAACACATCAGATGTATCAATGCTATTTCTGGCTGACTTGTTCCCTCGGATTAGGTTGAATTTAAGGTACTCCCGAAGTATGTGAACCAAGATGGCGGACACGTGACGTAGTATGTGTACCAGGTTAGGGTTAGGCCATAATTTCAGGTACAAATATTACGGCAGTTAGTTGGCTAGAGCCCGAACTCGTAATAAAACTAAAATAAGGAAATTCTCTAACCTGGTACACATACTACGTTACGTTGTACACCATCTTCGTTCACATATTTTGGGAGTATCGAATTTAAATGGTTATAAAAATAAACTGTCTTTTACCTTCTTCTGAACTCATCGATATGACTTTTCAGGTTTTGCATTTCTCGATTTTTTTCTTCAATTTCTCTTTGTTTTATCATATTTTGCCGAGTCAATTCTTCACATTCAAATTTTTTCTGTTCAAATCTCTCGATCAAAATTGCCACGAGTTCATCATTTGTACCAGGAAGTGAAGAGACATGAGGCGGAATCACATCTGGTGGCTTTTCTATAATTAGAAATAAAAAAACGTGATGACAGATTTGACTTGTTGATAATGAAACTAGCACATGCGCTTGGTCACCCACTTCGAAGATTAGGTCGTGTATCATTTGATTTGATTCTGTAAATGAGAGTCGAGTACAGTGATTTCAGATGCCAAGTCGTAAAATTACTCACAGGTCGACCAACAAGTCATTGTGCTAGAATCAGGATCAAAACTGTGATATTTACTCTGAGGGAGAGTAAGACGATCAATCCTATGTCGAGCCTCGGCCTCCAGCTATCCTTTCGCATATAAGTATTTCCCAACAAGATTCGAACTAGCGAACCGCGCAGAGTAATCCTAACGCTTCGCACAATGCGCCAATTGCCGAGCAAATTCATGAACAAAATAGCGTTCGAGGATTTTCTCCAAACTCACTGCAGCAAAATTTGATTATTGTCAACTAGACGATATTTATTTTTAAGATTACTTTTAAATAGCTATTGCGAGCACGAAAGTTTATTGTTAAAATAGTGTTCCCATGAATTAAAACAAAAAGCAAAATATTGTCAGAAAAAACATACGGACCCGTAATCCTGAGAAAATTTAATTAATAATAAAAAGCAAATGCCTCAGTGAAAAGCGAGTTTCCGACAGCAACAATTCAGCAAAATGATCCATATGTATACTTTGTGCCCAATAAACTATAATCTCTAAAATAAAATAAAAAACCAGGGCTTGCAACAGTGTATATACCTGGTGTCGGTGGTGGTTCTTTTCCCGTCATGGACTTGTATATATCAGGATATGATGTGGAAAGTATTTTCAGAAATTTCGAATAGTTTTCATCGCCTTTCTTTAGTAGTTTATCAATTGTTCGATCTGAATAGAAAAATGTAGTGCAAGTACTAGATTATTACTGAAAATATTCAAATCATAAAAATATTAGATTTAAGTAGTCATCTGCAACTGCGGAATTATAAGCGAAAAAATGGTGCGACCAACATTGATGGCGCATGGTCCATTCAGTGCACAATGAAAGAACATGGTTCTTGTTGTATTTTCAAATTTTTTCATCATGGCGATTGTTCTATTCTGGTCGACGTAATAATAAAGCTTCCTCCATATTATCAATTAAAAAACAAATAGGATACAAGAAAATATTTATTGTACTTCACAATACTCGGTTTTCGAAGCAAATCATCAAGTCCAGACTCGCACATGAGTCAAATTTAGATGATTTGAGTCAAGTGAATTCACATTACCACAAAGTAATAATTTTCTGCATTAGCCAACACGACATATTTTAGACTACTCAACGCTGTCCTTTAGCGTCCTACTCGTGACTTTGCTCTGGAGATAAACTCCTTCTTCCGAGTGAGTGCGTATAACCAGTGGTGGGATTCAGCCGGTTTGCACCGGTTCTATAAAACCGTCTCACCGAATTTTATGAGATCAGCGAACCGGTTAGCATTACTGATAACTGTCAATGTTCTGTTTGTAACATAACCGGCTGAAAAATATGACTTTTGTGAAGGAACCGGCTGACAAAAAATTTGAATCCCACCACTGCGTATAACCAAGCTCGATCTATGACACTTTTTTATATTTGTATTGTTCATGTCATCCACACCAAAGCTAATGCCAGGGTTTCTCAAACTGGGCCCTCTGCCCTAGAGGGCCATCGACGATTTCAAAGCCTTCACTAGGCGCCATTCGCGATGACTACGTTAATTTAAAGTAAATTGTGTATAATTTGTTATTTTTTTTTTAATTATTATTAAACATGGCGCATAAATTAGTTGGTGAAAATGCGTTAATAGCAAAACTAAGAATGGAGCAAAGAGCCATACGTGTTGAGAGTCTTCGAAAGGCGGGTTCAGATCATGGAAGTTTGAGAAACACTGGCTTAGGCTTAGTAAATATATAATTTGGTTAGGCCAAATATTACACTCACTCATTTGTATTTTGGAAGTTGGATGTGTAAACTGATTTGAAATTTCTTCGTCGTCATCTCGATCGAATATCATGTGTGCTTGTAACATTGGAGATATTCGAAAATATTCGACCCGGTTAATAATTTCCATCCTATCAAAACAAAAATAATTTAACACTTGCGATTCGATGAAAAAAATGACGGGTAACAAATCAGTCAAGTGCCTAGGACTCAACAACAACAACAAAAATCCAAATTAGAAAAAATATAATAAGGCGTCAATAACTAATCTAATTTCTTATCCAAACCCCGTTTTTTTGTCTTGGTTCGAACAGTCATGACAAAAGTTCAGTCATATGCAATGCGTTGCATGTGACTTTTTAATAATGAAGTCGGCTGCTTTAACCGTGTTTATGACTCACGCTGGTCAAAGAACAATTCCTGGTAAAGCGTGCCAGGGAACAAGAAAAAACGCACGAAGTACACCACGTCCACATGTAATGTCAAAGCCGATACTTTTGTCTTCAAAATTTGCATAATTCTCAATATTTAGAAATTATCATACTTATAAGGAGTATCAAGAGACAATACAGCAGCCTATTCACGCAGGGAGCTATGGTCCCACGCCCGGCAATAAGTTCAAAAAGCCTGGGAGTGCATGGAAATAGCTAACAGTTTTTGTATTTACAAATGATATTATAAACGGCCATTTTTTCTTTATATCTATTCTATCATAAGTGATTCGATGGTCTTGAATCACTTAGAATAGTTGCTTCATTTTTGCTACAGCATTTTTGCATTATATGCATATGGATTCACCCGCATAAACGACGGAGAGGTAGTTATGCTCGTAGAAATCCAATCTATTCTATCAGCTGGGATTACGCGAGACCTACTTCCTATCATTGTTATATGCCTATATTTTACTAATTTTATGAAATAGTTACCTGTGAGATTGGAGCTCCACTTGCCAATTTGAACCTCCATCGTCAGAGTCAGATTCATCGAGGAGGGATGTCATTTTCCTTGATTACTTGTTTTTATCCCGAATATTTATAAGATAATAATAATTTTATGTCGCTTTTTGCTACATATTATTTTTATATACTTTATACTGTGTATGCTATATACGTTAGAAATAAGACTGCAAATAAACAATTTAATATTGAATTTAGAAAAATAGAGTGGCGACTTACCTCATGTTTTTATTCGGGGTATCGAAGATAACAAGATTTTTTTTTAAATTTCCCTGACTGAATTTCAAATGAGGGCACAATAAAAGAACTTCTCTAGCGTACGAAAGAAGAAAACAGGCTTCAACAAAAGGAAGAACCCGACATTGTCATTCAAATTTATCAAAGCTTTTTTCTGAGAACGTGACGGCGTGTTTTGTGGATAATGCCTTGGATGCAACTTTGTTAATTTCAATATAGAACGCGATTACACGTAATTTGAATTTTTGAATTGCATGTTCGATTCAATTAATATGAATGCTGCTATAACCTAATACTTTAACAATAAATAATGGACGCGTAAAAGGAAATATATTAGTATTCCAATATAAAAATAGATATAAAACTCATAATATTAAATAGGTCAGTAAGCTAGATTTTTCAATGGAATCGATTTTTAGATAAAATGAAATACATAAACAAAAATGTTAAGCAAATAGGATTTAACACCAAAGGCAACTAATTTACGTCATTGAGCATACAGTTCTTCTGAAATCCCCATTTGCCATATGTTTCATAAATTAAGAATAGACCGATGAATTCCAAAGAAATATATAAAAAAAAACGAAAAATATGCGGAAAAAGGTGTGGGTATCGCTAGTGGATAACTGATATTTTTTTGTGCCTCCTTATGCCGTAAAATGGCATGGAGCTCCGGAAGTGTGCACCAAGATGGCGCACAACCTGAACATAGTATGTGTATCAGGTTAGGGTTCAGGTTGTGCGCCATCTTGGTGCACATAGTTCGGGGACTAGCCAAGTGACTCCCGTATAATAATTGTACCTAAAATTATGGCCCAACCCCAACCTGGTACACATACTATGTTCAGGTATCCACCATCTTGTTTCACACACTACGGAAGCGCCAAAACATAACATATACATAACATATATGTAACGTTGGTTTTAAATTTTTTGAAGCATGGGAACAGCGATGGAACATTCCGGAGGCACACGGGGAACACCAATGCAATAGTTTCTTTGTCTTTTATTGTCTGAATTGCATAAATAATAAATATATATAAAAGCAAACCCAAATTTTGATTTGGGTATTTTTCAATAAAATAAAAATGATGGTTTTCAATTTTATTGCATTCAAAGCGGTTCATTCACGCAGGTTCTGTGAACAGCTATAAAATAAAATGGCGGCTGTGAACACAATACTATATTTGCCCACACCACACAATCACAACTTGGCTCAGTTTATTTCAAGGTCATTTTCGTTACGTATTAACGACACCCTATATTTGGAAGCTGTACAATATCTTTTACTTTTTGCTTACTATGAATTTCGAAGTTACAAAAACGATTTCTCCTAAATTAGTTCTGACCTACGGTCGCCTTGTTGAGCGAGTAAAGTTCAGTTTTTAGAAATCTTATTTTACCAAAAGTAATAAATTTTTAAAAAGGCTCGCAACCAAATTTTATAAATTTTATACTAAGCAAGATAGCAAGCCCTTTAATGAAGTGGAAAAATCGCTGACAGAGGTTCGAATGCGATCATAGACGGACGCACTTACAAATATCAAATTTTATTCACCTTGGTCCAATGTGAGTCCACTGAGGCCACATTACTTAGCCAACACAAGTAAAGATTTAGATCATATTTCATTGATTGCTCTACTACAATGACCCTGATGTCATGGTTACTCATGACTCTGCTCTGGACTAATTCTACTCCACTTCTGAGTGTATATATGTAACAACTACTAAACACATGACATAGCAATAATCAGACAAATAAAAAGTTTATATCAATACGTAATAAGCTAGTTAATCGTGCTGCATGCAAGGCATTGTTTTATGGACCAACCTATAATGAGTTTAGTCATCTGAATACGATATATAGTATACCGACATCGTCATGCCATAAATACGGCAACTTACATGAGATGATTCACCATTTTATATATTCCAATCAGAGATGAATTTGGGCGCTCCAGAAGTGTGTGTACCGATATGGAGGTAACTAATTTTACTCGCCTACTTTACATCAAGTTGTGTAAAAGGACTGTGACCAATGTTCCCTCTAATTTTTTGTAGTATGTGTGCGCAGAAATTTTGGTGTGTGCACACTTTTTTGGAAATGACTATTATTTGTGCAAAAACCAATAAAGAAATTTTGGCGTTCTAACCGGGTAATAAGTGGGCCAACAACAAACTTTCTCAACCTGCCAACCGAGCACATTGTTACATTACATCGAAATACGTCTGTGCGCAGTAAATCTATGCGTGTGCGCAGTCTCTGAAAGCTGTGTGCGCGCGCACACGCGCACACCTTAGAGGGAACACTGACTGTGACCTATGGACACAGACAGTCCCCAAACTCGTAATAGAACTAAAATAAGGTAAATCAGAATAAAATTATGGCCCAACCCTAACCTGGTACACACATTACCGGAGTAGCGAATTCTGAATTACTAATCAGTAATTAATTTTCTATCAAACTAATTTCATAGATAAACAAGATCAACATCGACTTTTGTGCGTAGTATGTTATCACAAAATAAACCAGCTAACATTATACATAAAGTCCCGTTATAATTTGGCTATGAAGTCATTGTTCTCAATGTATCTTAATTAACTATCTATTTCATCCCCTTTTTACACCTTTTTATTTTAATTAAATTAGGGTTGCCATACCGTCCGGAAAATTCCGGACATGTCCGGAATTCAGGGTTAAATTTTGCGTCCGGGAAGAATTTGAAAAATGCTTAAGTGTCCGGAATCCGGAATTTTACTGCATCTGTAATCGTACTGTGCACACCGCTAATAAAGAACATTGTTATTTCGTACCATGCACATATTTTTTACTACGAGGTCATGAAAAAGTCATGAACTGTCCGGAATTTTGCTTTTTCAAATATGGTGACCCTAAATTAAATCAAGTATAAAAATATTATAATATTTTTGATCAAAGGTTTCAACTCTTATTAATTTTACAATGCGCACAAGAAGGCTTTTCGGAGTAAATGTGTAAACCATCTTTTAAATATTCACACCCTCTATTTTCGTTTTATATTTTATTGACAAAATACACCGGTATCATTCGCTATTCAGCAATTTAGGTGTCACTGACACGTTAACTTCGCGCTCCTCGTCTATTGCAGCCGAATTATTGTACGTCTGTTATTTTGTTTTCTCTCAATTGATTTATTTTTTATGTTCATTTGTACAATATTTCATGCACGGCGGAAATAAATTTCTGAATATGCTATAATCTAAGTTTATTCTATCTATGAGCTATATCCACTCAATCCATGCATAACTAGGAGAAATACATATGTAGATCGTTCTAGAAACTATATAAAGCCCTCAACACGTGGGTGGTTCTTGTGAACATTCCTTATGATTGCTCACTATATCTGGATCTAGTTTTACATATGTTCTAACTTATGAATAGAACTAATTTATGAGGAGATGTAAGACAACTAATCCGCTCGCCTAAAATGGGAGCTGCTTATTTATATTTAACATCAGTAACTGCGTGTGAACAGATAATTTCAAACGTAGGTGAATGTCACGTGACAAAAATGTGATTACAAAATGTTTAGTAAAAATAATATGGTCTCTTCTTTCAAGCGAATGATAATTTTACTTATCACTTTAATACTATCTCGTTCAAGCATCCTTGTGGTGAGAACCACATAAACAAGGAGAAAGGACCTGCAGTTTAATACACAATATCCAAGTTCACCTAGTATTGACAAAATGTTCACATACGTTATTTTATTTTAGACTGAACATAAACACATCTTAAACAACACGTCTTAAGTTCAGTTTATAACCTGGCCAACATAGGTCGTTTCAAATCATATCAGAAATCACTAACAATGCCTAACTCTTGTGATAGATCAGTTATTTCTAGGCTAATATACAATTTACACAACACTGGAAAAACATCAGAGCACGGTTCTTGGTGTTGTTGACAAACTGCACGTTATCTATTTGCGTCACCACAGCAGGGATTTTCTTTCAATACGACGAAATTTCTGTATTTTGATAAAATGTGATTGTGGAAAACCCCTCAGCTGATCTTGGTCAAATTTTTACCTTCTGCATTGAGTGGGAATGGTGGGGTGAATAATTACGGAGGGAATATTTTCTTGGTAAATATCGAAAAGAATAAAATAGCCATACGATTGGGTTCATCTAACAAAATCTAACTTCCACAATGGTCGAATGGCTGGATTTAGCCCAACTCCATCTCTGATTAATGTTGGTCTGGATCAGTCATAAAAGTCTGTGCGAGCAAAACCGCCAAAACATGAAATGGCGTCTACCATGACAATTGTAGATGAAAATAAAATTGCTTCTGCTTTATAGTCATTAAATGATCCGACAAAAGAGTCACTATAAAAGGTTTGTTAGGTTTATGGCCAGGTTGAGGTTATAACCTAAGCCCTTTAACCTTTAGGGTTCGTGGGTGATTTTCTTTATTATTATTATACCTGTAATTTCCGGGTTTTAGTTCCGTTTCCAAACATGGTTTGCTATTGCCGACTCTCGACATGGAATCATAATCACTCACTACAAGAAGAATGATATAAATGTTAAATTTGAGACGATAATTCCTATTCATTTAAGTTTAAAACTATGTCTTATTATTTAAAAATATGTCTACATTATTTTAAAAAAAGGAAGCATGTTTGAAACACGAAAAAAAAAATATTAATATAAATGTTGGTGATAAATGATGATATAAATGTTAAATTTGAGACGATACATTCCTATCCCTCTAAGTCTAAAACTATGTCCTATTATTTTAAAATATATCTACATTATTTTAAAAAAAGGAAGCATGTTTGAAACACAAAAAAAAAATATTAATATCTCATTTTAATTTTTGTCGCCTTTTCTCTAGGCATATTAATTAAGTGCGTCATAGCTTAGCCTTAGGAGAATACACAAAATATCTTATTTGCATATTTGCGATCATTTCCTTTGTAAATTCCCGGTGTCCTCGGTCAACGACCCTTTGTCCACATTGTAGTTCGCTTTCTGTTTCTCACCGTTATCTGAAGTACTATTGCCCACTCTAACACATCACGCTCATTATTTTTCTCTATTTACACAAAGCCTTATTACCTTGAGTAAGCTGGAAACACTAAAATCAATCGATCGCTTCACCATATGCTACAGAAAGATACAGCCAATAAAAATACACATAAATCGCGAAGTAGTTATCGAAAGAGTAAAATATTACGGGTAACCGGCAATTTTGATATCACTGTAATAAATGAAGCTTTTCGAACTTGATTTTACTGAACTTTATGGCCATCTTCAATAAAAGCATCGTCTAGATTTCTGCAAATATCCCTTGCAATTTTCAATTTTTTATTTGTTGAGAAAAGGTCATTTTGCAACCGGGGAGACCATTGAACCGCGACAGTTTCGCCCGTGTGCCAAACGTCTACAAGACCCCAAACTTTGATATAAAATGGCGTCTAAAACATTAATTACGTATATTCCTTTATGATGGCATCGTTGTTTGGGGTAATCTATAACTAGTATCAGCTGTGGCATAGTTTTATCATTTATTTAATTCATTACAATAACTATCAATATTTATTCAAGTTGCGAGGTAATAGGTGATTCTATAAGCTGTATTCTAAAGTTCGCTACTCACTATTTTTAGTTCAACGAAATAGCGATAATTGATACAAATTACACGAAGCATATACCTAGAATGAGTTGAATGAATATCCGGTTTATGAATATTAAATTGATATTTAATGTCCCATATCACAATATGACCCAACATATTCATACGAATTGTAGCGTATTATGCGAAGCATGGTGAATCGGCGAAACTAGCAATGTAGTTTAATAAGAACTTGTAAAACGACAACATATTCAGGTACGATTAAATGGTAAATAATTATATGACACTAAACCTTAGAAACCACGCCCTGTCAACGTTTCATTGCAGTTTGCGAAATGAATACCAGGATAACATGGATAACAGTAATCAATATATAAATATGCAATAAAATGATTGACAATCCTCCTCCTCAAAAAATAACCCCTTTTAATCTGTCACGTGATAAACTGAATTAAACTATAGATAGCCTATCTTTGAACCTACCAAAATCATGTCAATGTCGGATATCACTTGGAGGTTATTCCGATTAGATTGAGCACTATGTGTACTATCGGGAAAAGATGAAACGTTTTTATTTGTTGTCTTTTATTTATCGATGTCAGCTCGTGAAAGTACGGAAATAATTTATATCTTCATATTTTGCCACAATACTGTACAGATTCCGCGACCTAGAATAATTCTTCATCCGGTACTCCCGAAGTATGTGAATCAAGATGGCGGACACCAGAATGAAGTATGTATACCAAGTTAGGGTTGAGCCATAATTTCAGGTACAAATACTACGGGAGTCACTTGGCTAGTCCCCGAACTCGTAATAGAACTAAAATGAGGGGGAATTGGAATAAAATTTGAGACTGACCCTAACCTGGTACACATACTACGTTCACATACTTCGAGAGTACCCTTCATCTGCGAATCGGCTGTTGGGTGGAGATTTTTATTATTTTCGCTATATTATTGACATGGAAATTCGAAGTTAATCTTTGCTTCTTTAACATGTATTTATATTTAAAATTTGAAAACTATTTATAATGAATATTCGGCGCTCCAGAAGTATGTGTACTAAAATGGCGTTACTAATTTGGTTCGCCTACTCTACATCAAGTTGTGTAAAGGGACGGAAACCTGTGGGCAGGGGGCGTATTCACTTGGCTAACACAGACAGTCCCTGAACTCGTAATAGAACTAAAATAATGAAAATCGGAATAAAATTATGGCCTAACCCTAACCTGGAACACATACTACGGGAGTACCAAATATTCATTATGTTAATATTACAGTGACTACTCAGTATGTTTTTGTATTAGTTGCTGTCGAATTTCAGGTGAACTCTTTTCAACATTACAAAACAAACCACAAAAAAAGAAATTGTCTAATATTTCAGACCATATATGTCTCCTCTTAACACAGTTTTGGTGTCAATAAGTGATTTTTATAGATGCTAAAATTAAAGTGGGCGCAACCAACCAAATAAGGACGATGGGCAGTAAATTCTGTTGCCACAATTACATATCAATTAATCGCATGAAAGGAATGTCGCATTAACTCAACCACGGTGAGCAAGAATAGCTCATTGACTCATGAATAACTGGCATTCAGTGGTGGGATTCAAAATTTGAAGAACGGGTTCGTTTTGCGTCGAAATCATCAATAACAGGTTCCCCCATTTCAGAAAATACGCATGTCACCACGTAAGCTGCATTAACATTATACCCTTTCCATAAATCTAATACATAACTTTTGGTTGCTCCTGAAGTATGCAAACCAAGATGGCGGACACCGGAACGTAGTATTTGTGCCAGGTTAGGTCATAATTAGGTACAAATACTACGGGAAACACCGAATTCCCTGAATCCCCTCACGACTGGCATTATTTGTTCATCTACAAAATCTCAATAATTGGGTTTATATTTGTAGAGGACAAAGCAATACATACACATCTCGTGTTGCTGCTGTAAAAATCAAACCAGCTGTCCGTATATGGCAGCCCAATAACACCGTCAGAGGGGGATATCCAAATGGCGATTGTGGTCATACATCTGTCCTTGTTCCTATCACCGTCGCAATAAATATACCTTGGAAGTTTTCGAAATAATCAAGTCTTTTTGTAGAAATATCCAATTAGATACTCCTAAGTTGTAAATTAATATAATGGTGTCTTGCTTCTTCTCAAATGAGAATATTAGTTTTCTTGAACTGCGAATATATTCTACCTGATTTAACAGAGAACAAATATAGATTTATTCTTACGCATTTTGAGCACGAACTTGTCTCTCATCTGCATGTTTTCTACGGAATAGGGTCAAATACTGAAAAATATGATTCAAATTACATATATTTTTACCATTGTAATGATTTTAGTCAAGAAATTTTCATTGAGATCGAAACTGGGCAATAATAATTACGATAGGATATTTACCGATATTTCGGACACAAAGCATTCTGCCGTACTACATTGATGACATTATTCTACGTTTTCAGGTGTGATCTCATAATATGAAATATCTTACTGTTAAGGTCCAGAGTTATATCGCTTTACTTTTTCTTGTTAAACTTAGCTGAATAGATTATTTCAGCTTTTGAGACTAACTCAACTGCTTCCATAAATGCCTAGTGATTTATATTTGCGAACCCGTTTTATCACAGATAAAACCCACTTGCAAATCTGTGTTTTATAACTCAGTCTGGTTTGTAATTCTACCTCGTTATCGACACGAATGCTGTCATCTCACGAATATACATTGACGCGGGCTGCCAGTTAAGAGCGCAAATAATGACTTTACGAATCTGCTGTATGGCGGACCGATGCTATACTAAGTATATGGAATATCCATGAGCGTTGCGTTTTATACCTCGGCAACAAGTAAATATTCTCTCTCGTAATATTAACCCTCTCGTAATATTAACCCTCGCATCATTCGCTGTTTGATTGAGTTATATCCTGTTTTGTCTGAGGAAGTTGGACTATGATCTAACGAAATCTTGCTAATATGTATACTTGGTATTTCGTGGAAAAAGATCATGCTATTCTCATTTATCTTTATGATATGGCTGGGAATGGTTACCCGGTTAATCGGTTATTTTAACCGTTAACTGACATCTCAGGTACAAGTCATCTTTATATTGTACAATTCCTTCAATAATGATTACGTCATCACAAATTTATCTTCTGTGGCTTTTAATTCAAAAGAACATCACTAACTGTATTGGTGAGGACTCAATAAATAGGAAAAATAAGTGAAGTACTAAGATTGCTGATTATGAAAATTTGACAATGATAAATTCGGTGACCGTACATTTGAACCCATGTGCATATCCGCGGGTTCAACCTATAGGCTAAAACCCATGGGTTAGGGTTAGTATGGGTTCAAATATCCGTTAAACATATTTCTATAGGTTCAATAGTATGCAGGTACAGTTGTCGAGGGTTCAAATGTGATGGAACCATAAATTCAGAATCAGTTTTCGGTTTAACGAATTTATTGCTAAATCGTATATTCAATGTCATCCAACAAGTGCGCAACTGATGTCGTTTTTTAGAACATCTCCAAGTAGAAATTGCACATCGAACACTGAAATTTTGTCACATAAATCAGGGGTTCTCAAACTTTTAGTGTTGCGGAGCCCTTGAAAATGTTGACTATTATTCACGGAGCCCCAAAAGAAATGTTAAAATTGTTACTTTCCGATTAATATTGCTGAGTAAGTTAAAAGTACTTTACTTGATTTAAATGCTAAACCTTTTTTAATATGGTTAATGCAAGTCATAAATAAATCTAAATTTCAAAGATAAATTATATATACTCTTACTAAAGCTGTAAATTTGACACTTGACAAACATATTCAACTAGGGGTCGAATCTTTTCCCTTTTGACATTTTCGGAAGGCCGCTAATAACGTGCCCGATTGCATTTTGTTCAATCACCGATAGTTTTTGTCAGTAGGGCGTGTTATTAAACATCTTTACGCCGGTGTTTATCCTCCCTAAATCAAAAATTTTTTCAGCATATACATGTAATGTTCCACAATGACGACGATAATTGCTTTTTTATTCTCGTGGGAAATTATGAGTTCAATGTGAAAAACATGTTACCATATCGTTATCGGCAACGAAGTGCTAAAAATAATAATTAATAATGAGGAGGTAAATCCGCAACCCAAATTTCTTAATTGAAAAACAGCATTCTAAAATATTAAAGGTTAAAATAAAAGATCACACTATAAGTTTCGTTTTAGCAGACTCACGTCAGATTAAAAACGCTTTTATAGGCATTGTAAATCACAAAATTTGGTGTTATATGTTACGACTCCAATTTATTTATAGTTGGCAGTTTATCACGTATTTTATGTTATTTTAGAATAGTGTTCTTTCATATTAGTAATCTCGAATGAAACGTGAGTAACTATGAGTACAATTGAATTATTACGACAAGACACTTCAAATGCTCGCATCGGACAAGCATTGAATATTTTACGCAACAGAAATCTCGTTATTCGTTTTTTATAATCGCAAATAATATTGCGCGGAAATTTCCGAATCAAATCCTCACGTCTTAAGAATCCTGGCTGCGCTCCAGCTTATAAATAATGTCATTTTTTATTTACGCCTCTTTGCCATATTTCGAGGCTATATTGTTGTCAAATTATATCAAAGCTGTTATTGCCCCTTTGAACAGTTACAAAATTAGCCAAGTCATTATTTTGAAAAGTAATCGAATAGCTCGCGGAGCCCCTGGGTTTCTCTTGCGGAGCCCTGGGGCTCCGTAAGGAGCACTTTGAGAACCTATGACATAAATGATATTCAATAACGGGATCGGGTTTTACTAAAAATACTCCCGTATGTCCGAACCGCGCTGCATATCTCTTGCAGCAGAGTGATCATGAAACTAGTCTCGTTTAGTGCTATCAAGCGAAATGGCTTCGTAACCACTGTCACGTAACAAGCTAAAATTGTAAATAATTACGTGAAACGTCACGCCGCGGTTAACTGGTTAGCCGGTTAATTTGACCCGGTTAACGGTTAAAATGTTTTCCCTAAAATTCCCAGCCCTACTCATATCACATCTCGCATTCGGTTGCGCTGCATAACGTTAGGTTTGTTTTATAATTGCAGTATAAAAGTTAAGTATATGACACATGTCATGGTTGAGGGTTAAACAACGTTATTATCAGCGTCAACTCTTGTTCAACCTTTGTTATACCCCACTACCATGCTCGCCCTTGCTTTCCAAAATCTACAACAAAAACTAAATGAGTTCTTAGTTAATTCTCTTCAAAACATTGGGAATTATTCTTTTTAATGTTTGATGACCAGTACGGTAAGTGGGTAAAGCTCATCTTTAACACAGGGTTGTCTCGAAATTAAAAGATCACTATTTTTGAAAACTGCAGGATTAAATATTGGCAGGATTAAACAAACGGTTGGCATTTACAGACATACGTGCTCACTACAATCAGCCGTAGCTACATTGAACATGTAAATACAAAACTAAGAAATGAACGCGGTATAATGATTCGTCTGAACTTCTGGCGCGATAACCCTTTGGTGAATGGTCAAAGATCATGTTGAAAACCTTCTCTCTCGTTCATTTCAAGTTCAATTTTTCTTTTCCAATATATTAAAGATAACGAAGTTTACACGTAGTTTACACTCACTGCTTCTGAGTCCTATTTTGATTTACATGATTTCTAAAAATATTCAACGCCAACATCGTTCGTCGTTGGAGTTTACCACTGTCTGACCCTATATTGTCAATATTGATTCATGTTTATCTCGGTTTTCCCTGTCTTGTATATATTATGAATCGAAACCCCTGCAAGATAGTCATGCTGATATAAAACCTCAAAAACTAACTTCAAATAGCTTTCAATCGAATTTTGTTATCCGGTTCTCAAAACTCTCTGAATCTTGTTTTCAATTATTAACCCATTATAATCATAAATTATGATGGCATGATGCAAACATTAACGGCATCGATCAGTAGAGGTTACGCGAGACACTCCCGATTTTTCATGATGCCTTTGCGCTAGGGGATGCGTATAGTGCAAGGATGCTGTAGCAGGAATAAAAAATACCATACTACGCAACTCAAGAGTCCCGCTGCACGCTAAGACAAAAGTATTTCTGTACCGTTTCATCTGGCCAAAATTATAAGAAGGTTTGATTTTGGTCAGACGAAAGATTACAGAAATACATTTGAGTTAGTGCGCAGCAGGACTCTTGAATTGCATGTCAACGACATCTTTTGATTTTTGATAAGAAATCTACAACAACAAAAAATGAAATATTCCAAGGCAGCCCAAGTAGTTCGAGTTATGAATTTTATGCAAAAAGTCAAACTGTTTGTAGCAATCGCAAATTGACCAATTTTTGACATTCCCATTGCATAATACTAATTTAGAACACTACATTATATTCCTGTCCTTCCTATTATATTTGAGTGCCAAATGGTGCAATGATTATGCCAGCATGCAAAAAGACATATTTTGCAAAAATTTCTGTTTATATTTGAATAGAGTTTTTCTGGCAATACTTGAAGTCCCGGTACATCAAAATGGAAAATCCTGTAGTATGTGCACCAAGATGGCGCACAACCTGAACATAGTATGTGTACCAGGTCAAGGTTGTGCGCCATTTTGGTGCACATACTCCTCAAAATGTATAATAGCTCCATGCGTTCATAAGTTACCTGTTCAGAGCGATTCAGTGAAATGGCGCGTAAAATAATCAACTGACATTTGCACAACGTGAGGATTTACTTTTCCAAGGCAGAATACATATAATCTCTATTAATTATCAGAGAAACATCGTTTCAGGTTATCTCCAGAGCAAACACTTGTTTATAAATTGCCCTATAGTTTCGAACAAACACTGTCGCGACAACTTATCCAGCAGCTCATATCTAAACTACTTCTTCCAAAGAATAAGTTAATACTCATCATCTAACGGACTGCAGTGTGTTATATGCAATAAGTACTGTACATAGCTTCCTCATTGTGTTACCCGCCTACGTATTTGCGATCACACTTTTTCAAGCTTGACCAAGTTTGGGATTCATTTAACAAAATATATATAGATATAATGCAAAAATAAAATGTTTATCACGATTCTTGTATGGGCGATGCATGTTCGCATCAATATTATATTCGTACTATTCCAAATTTGAATTGTGTATTGAACAATGAACGGAAATTACTAAATTAGCATCACCTGGAACTGGTTTTGTTTATAATCTTTATGTACAATCAGCTATGGTCGAGTATAAATATTTTGCATGTGTGAGCGCGACTAATAGTTGACTCATTATTGGTAAATATCAAACTACTTTGTTATACAAATCGTAGGAATGATCGTTGTATCGCACAATTCAGGCGCTCCAGAAGTGTGTGTACGAATATGGAGGTAACTAATTTTGTTCGCTTACTTTACATTAAGTTAGGTACAGTCTCCGAACTCGTAAAAGAACTAAAAAAAGAAAAATCGGAATAAAATTATGGCCCTAACCTGGTACACACACTACGGTAGTAATCGCAATTTGGTGTTGGATGTAATGCCTCATTTCGTTATACAATTCGTCCGTGCGCAGAACTTCGCTCTCAAAATGCAAAAACAATTCTAACATACACATTGGACCTAACAGTCATTGCGATTGGCCGTTGCTGCACAGGGAAATGTTCCGTATTCAAATTCCAATGTCCAACTACAGAATATATAAATTAAGTATACTCTGCTGAACCAGAAAAATCGGCTTCTTCAATAAACATAGTATCGTCAGTTGATCTTGACCAGAGTAACTGTTCGGAACAATAAATACAGATACTGTATTGCTAAAGAGAAAGTACATTGGTTATTGGGGGCTCCCGAAATATGCGAACCAAGATGGCGGACATCGGAATGTAATATGTGCACTAGGTTAGGGTTAGGCCATAATTTTAGCTATAAATACTACGGGAGGCTCTTGGCTAGTCTTCGAACTGGTAATAGGACTAACATAAGGAATTTGGAAAAAAATTATCGCCTAACCCTAACCTGTTACCAATGTTACGTTCCGATGTCCGCCATCTTGGTTCGCATACTTCGGGAGCACCGGTTATTGTTACTAGCTACCGTCGGCTTTTAGTTTTCTTGGTAATAATCTGTATCGATTCATAACAATTTATGCAATTGATATTCAGTCCAAACAATGCATGGATTAGATTAATAGTTTGATAGACGTAGAACACCATTATCCAAGTTTTTGTTTCTCTTAAAGACATGATGATTGGTAGTAAATGAACACTAATTTTGCTCAAGTTGAATCTCACTTCATGTCGTTATGTAGTCTACTGGTTCTGTACTTTTATTCTTTTGTGGCCCGTTTCCAGCATCAAATGAAATAATATGGCCCACAAAACGTTTCAAAAGAGTTCTAAGTATCATAAAAAATGTTTTTATGACTAAAATAATCTTAGTGAATATGTATCAGCCTGTCAAGTCGAACTTTTTAACCTTGGTTCACCTTCAGCCATTCATTTTTCTTTGGACGCACTGTGTATACCCCAGGCCAACTTCGAAAATTACCATCTTGAGAAAAACTGATATAGTCCACCTACCTTGTTTTTATACCACTGATGCAATTTCATATATTTACCCAAGTTTTTTTTATAATAACTACATTTTTTTAGAAATAAATTTTTCGTGGAAAATATTTATTCCCCGTTGGGACTTTTAATTATTATGAAAATATAAAAATATTTCACAGATTAATCTTACTTTGTCTATTAGTTTCGCCAATCTAAATCTTTGACGTCACAAAGACGCATGTGTTTTGATGAGTCGATAACATATGGATAATTATTTATGACTAATAATTTTGTATGTTCGCGTTTAAAATCCTCAGACAAGAAAGCTTACACCTTGCCGAAGACAAAATCGGCGTTTTTTCACATTTTTATTCGCAATCTCTGTTTCAAACATTCCCTTTACATAATATTAGAAGATTGTAATGAAGCGGCCGGTTAGCAAGTTCATAGATACACGTTCTAACTATACTTTCTTATAGGTGAAGGAACATCCATAAATTTATTGAATTCCAGAGAAAGGAACCGAAGTTAAGATGGCTGAAGATGCGATTTCGTTAGGTTGTCAGTCCGATTAGAGCACGGGAAGACTTATTGAAGACTGAATATCTCGATTTCCTCACTAAAATAACAGCTCAAATAATTACAGTGAAATAACCTGAGCATGCCTGAGAGTACTCGAAATGGGCGCTATAGAAGTGCGTGTACCAATATGGAGGTAACTAATGCTGTTCGCCTATTTTACATCAAGTTGTGTATAGGACAGGGATATTCACTTGGCTAACACAGACAGTTCCCGAACTAATAATAGAACTAAAATAAGGCAAATTGGAATAAAATTATGGTCTAACTCTAACCTGGTACACACACTAAGGGAGTTACCCTCGAAATGCATCTAATCCTATAATGCAGTAACATAATTATACTATTTAATAGATTAATTTAGAACGGCAGTGAAAAATAAGCATTTCTTCGCTGAACAGATTTTGAATCTGTATTTCAACCGCGCATGCCCTTTCCTTTGTCGTTACTTTGGATTTTCGCGTTACGTTTCCTGATGTATTCGTTAACTGTTGCGTTCGTCAATTTCCAAAGTGACAGGTCGTCTATTTCCCAAATACAGTGCGCATTATGTGCGATCCATAAAGAAGCATCCGCAAAAAGAAAAAATATTTCGCAATGTTGATATTTTTTCAGATATGTCAAGTATATATATGCGATATAAATTTAGCGACATACAAAATGCCAATGCACAGAACGATAATGCTGACATTAAAGCTAACCTCATTAAATATTCATGTACTTTGAAAAAAGAAACAACTCACTTGCATTTCGATGTAATTAATAAAGCTATCATATAATATACGAATACGCAAAGGCGATAATAAATGGAGGATTTTATGTTTCTATAAACCAGTTTCCGTTTCGTCAGAGGGCTGTCCATAGCAGGGGCGTATAGCCAGGAATTTTCAAAGAGGTGGATCTGATATTTATAATTGCCAAGTTAGATCGTAACAGCTAGCGGGCCCAGGCTGGTTTCCAGGAGTCACGAGGGTTTGAAAAAAGTTTCAAGTCACGAAAAATTGCTAGTGTGATACAGAAAAATGTCATTTTTTCACATTTAAAATGTGAGGTTCTGACCCTTTTAACATTCTCATTGTTACTCCTTTGATCCGTAGTTCCTATTTGCCGACCCTCGCTATAGAATAGATGATGCAAAAGATTTGCGCCAATTTTCGTCCAATACGCGCTAAGATGTCGCATAACCTAAGTCCTAACCTGATACACACCCTGAATTCAGGTTGTGCGCCATCTTGGTGCGCATACTTCAGGAGGTCCGAAAAATATAGTCTTAACAATAACCTGTAAATTCTTCCTGACATGAACTTTCAAAAAACTAGGGCGAAATATTACTTTAATGTCTGGCCCACATCTGTAAATATGAGTCTCTTTAACAATTCGAGGGCTTCAAGTAGAAGGGTCATTCTTTAAAAAGCTCTATTGAGAAAATGAGTGAAAAGTCTTTAAAACAGCTGTCACTTTTAATTATAATACCTTGGATGAATATTGATTTAAAATATTATCTTAAAAAGCACCTTTATCTTTGTATTATATATTTTGGAATAAAAATTTCGCAGGATTTTAGCAATCGTTCTCTTGTCTTGAAACTATCGAATTACTATTACTTTGGTATTATGTAATATATAAATAAGACACTGACAAAACAAAAAAAAAGACAGAAGATTATTAAAAATCATGTCTGTGGCTAAATATGCATGATGTATGCTTGATTAAATACAAAAAAGATATTTTATTTCCGATTGGTCTAAATACAGATGCACACAATTCTCGTAGCCATCTCAAGGGAAACGTCGCACGCGCATAATTAAAATTTAGATTTCTAAACACTTCCTTGTCGACATATTGAAGGAAGTAGGCCATAATGTTACTAGTAAAAACATGACAAAATATTTATTTTGAATAGCGCCAAAAGGGCACATTCTGGGGTATTCCTGGAGTATATGTACCAGGGCACATACGGATTAGGGTTAGGCCATAATTTTATTCCGATTTTCCTTAAGCTTTCCGGTTGAACTGAGAATATTTTAGTTCTATTACGAGTTCGGGCACTGACTGTGTTAGCCAAGTGAATATAACCCCTGCCCATAGGTTTCAGTGAATTTACACAACTTAGTTAGACACAAAATTAGTTCCCTCCATATTGGTACACACTTTTCTGGAGCGCCGATTCTAGTTCGTAATTGCAAACAGATAGTTTTTCCCGTCATCGACTATCCTCCTGAAGTAAACTAGTATTCAAAATAAATATTCAAGCTATGTCTACTTTTACTGGATATGTAGTTTGTCCGGTGTTCCAGAAGTATGTGTACCAATATGGAGGTAACTATCTTTGTTCGGCTATTTTACATCAAGTTGTGTAAAGAGACTGACACCTTCACTTTCAGACAGTCCCGAACTCGTAATAGAACTAAAATACAGTAAAGAAAATCGGAATAAAATTATGGCCCAACCTTAACCTGGTACACACACTACAGGAAGTACCGAACGTTTGTTCACGTCAACTCGTTAATACTATTCTGTTGTTGAATTCGTGGATGTCTATTCCACCATACGACTTAGAAATGTAAGCTATAATTCTATAGGACTAAGTAATCACTTCGTCTGGTCCTTCGCTTTAAAATATTTCATAATATAAGTCAAAATTGACGAATGCGTCAACTATTCTATTCAATAAAATTCCTGTTATTTTACTTTAACGGATTATTGAAGATTTAACAATGCATTCTATGAGTAACATGCACTCTTGCTATCAGATATATCGCTGACAAGCAATTCGGCATTTGTTGCCGGTTTAGCCTTTGCACTCTGAAACCACCTGACGTCATCATGATGGAACGACATTCCCTTCCGGCGAAATGCTCCATCGTTGGTCCTGGCTGATACACATGGCTTATTGGGTGATTGCAACCTGTGCGACCGTAGTGAGTCACGCACGCGAGGCTCGCGCTAATTCTGGATGTTAATTATTAAATTTAATCATTATAAATTATAATCATTCATTTTATTCTTTCAGTTTTTTTAATCATTTAGTTTTATACTATATTTACGAAGCTTGTGAACAAAGTTACTTTAATCGTGATTTTGTCCTTAGTTAAAAGGTGGTAAAATGTATACACAAATTAATTTTATATTACACAATTGTAATGTTAATGTCCTCATCTTTATCGAGACTGGATCCAGGAATAGTTGATGCCAACTCCTAGGGTAGTTATCTCGAATTTTTAATGTTATATTTTCTACGCAACGATGACCACGTAGATGTAACGCTTGGATGGTTGATGATATTAAATTGACATAATCTAATCATCAGAGCGTGATGGTAAAATTATTTTACTATTTACAAAATTTCACAAAATATTGTTGCTCTGTGGAGCGTATTTATAATTAATGCCTATTCTTAGATTGTGGGAGTTTTTATTACATTTCATGGCGCTCCAGAAGTGTGTGTACCAATATGGTGGTAACTAATTTTGTTCGCCTACTTTACATCAAGTTGTGTAAAGGGACTGTAACCTATGAGCAGAAGGTATATTCACTTGGCTAACACAGACAGTCCCCGAACTCGAAATAGAACTAAAATAAAGAAAATCGGAATAAAGTTATGGCCTAACCCTAACCTGGTACACACACAACGGGAGTACCCATTTCAAGGCCTAGAATAGTTTATCAAGTCCATCAGTATGTCTACTTTAAGTTGCTATGGCTTTACGGAAATCCTGTATTCAAATTTCGACAACCACACTTTAATTTACATTTTAATTAAGAAAGAAAGTATTATAATATGATTAGAAATTCATCCAATTCAATTGTATAAACTATAAAGTATCACACGAAATGTCAGTACATTACCAAGTCGCAGAAATTTAAAGCCAATTCAATTATGGCCAATATCTTAATTTACCTTATTTTACAGACCATAAGGTGCGCTTTAAATAAATTGCTTAGATGGAGCTTTATTCATACATTATGCGCATCGGACTAAAAGACGCAGCGGTTTTTGGAGCAAAACCGTACTAGTTTTGAATGTAGGCAGGGTTGTCCATCTTTTATGTCCGAAGGGCCACAGGTAGTTAACGAATGATCGCGCGGGCTACTCGAAAGGGTAGATTTTATTTTAATGAGAACTTCACATTTATATATACTCAATATCACAAATACAATTGCACTTTAAATAAACGAGATTATAATATAGTTTTCCACTTCTTTTTATGTATTGACAGTTTACCATTTTTAGTTGCTTGACATGATTTGGTAGTTTCGAAAAATGAAAAAACAAACAAATCCCTCACACCAAAATTATAAGAACAATGAAAATATGAAGATATAGTAAAGTCAAAAGTTTTTAACACATTCAGATATTTCAATGTGAAGTATGCCACTGCCTTTATCCAACAAGTTTATCAATATTCGGTGCGAGGGACGATGTAGCGATGGGAAGCGAATTTTTCATATTACTGTCGGAAATTATTGATCTCACGCGGGATTTGACATGATTTATCCGTGGAAAAACATGCTCGTACAAGTAAGAGCTGTTAAATATTGAGGTCATGAGAACAGCCTCTTCTAGCTTCACAGAAAAAAAGACAGAAAAACAGAATAAAATATATGGCAGACGATAAAAATAAATTTCAATATCTATTAAAATTCAAATATGTCTTTTATGTGACATTTGACCTCATGTCATATATTTGAGCATTGCTTACTGCAGGGTCGGCAAACCTACGGAAGCTTCACTGAATTATAGTAACAAAAATAACAAAACTAGCTGTTTTGACGATTATATTCTATACGTAACAGAATTTATTTTGAGACACGTGTAGACTAAATTATATTATAACCTAACAAGTATATAATTCAGAATTACTCGCTTAATGAGCCTATAATTTAATTATAATTAGACAAATGGCAACAAAACGCAGAAAAGTTGATGCTAAGTGCAAATGATTCAATGGCGCAGAAAATATTCGAATGGTCAGTCTTCGCGCGCTGCTTAACATTTAACTTCTGATCTGTGAAAATTTTGATTCATCGGCCATCCGTTCGGTTTTTATTTTTCTAAAAATATATGCGGCCCGCCGATGACGTTTCATTTTGGCCCGCGAGCGACAAAAGGTTGCCGACCCCTTTACTGTTATTAAAATGAGGGCAATGGTTTAAGATAAGCATCAAATTGTATTATAGGTTTCATTTTAATTCTATCTATAGCCATGTATTTTGATTTACGTAATCTACAAACAAGGTGCAAGCAGGGTTCAAACAATATTACCCTTCGAATACGTCATTTAGGTCATTAGCATCAGATTCTCTGATTCCATTACCAAATAAGCAATGAGTAACTAAGAATGGATTATTTGAATTCAATTTATATCACTCATATTTATATAACGTTCTACGAGTACTGCGAAATGCAGGCAAAACGCTACCTACATACTTACGAATTAATCAAATACAAAACGTTTACTCAGCTAACTGGGATTAACGTCACTGCTTTTATGGTAAATAGTATTTTTAGAACACTCGTAGACTATTTCCGGATCAGGGTGTGCTAGGGAGAGTTTGCATAAGGCTTTAGTGCGTAAAAAAGCGTTAATTATTTGCTAGAATAGAAATGAAAAGAAAATAAATTGCCCGTTTAAAGCGAATCATGTCATGGGATCGTTCCGATTTATTAATGACTCCCCTCGTCAAGCCTACGTTGAATAATAATTGTGAAGCCTTGGAGTCAATAAATCTAATTTACTTTAAACTTTTACGCCACAAACAAGTCAAGCTGAAAATATGAAATTGCACGTAGGATAGTATTTTCATATTAACGAGGTGGAGAGTAAAGTCGATAGGACAGTTTAATTATATGGCGTACCCCCGCTTCTTGTCCGAGAACCAGTCCAAATCGAGGTATTTGTTTCAGATGCATAGACTTGATGGTACAGGAGGACCGGTCATTGGTTACATGAATCATCCTATGATAGCTGGAGTCCAGTAATCAATCATCCCGCATATAATTTCCCCTGACGTGATTGAAATATGCGAATCCACACAGGGTGATCAGAGGTGCGATGGGAAGCGTATTTCTAACGCTTAGCAATAACAAAGCTTTCGGTGGAAACGAAAAATCACTTCTTAGTTCGTGGGTTTGGACCATTTAAATCAAAGTCAATCCGATAGCTCCCGGACGCCCTCTAAACGTCATTACAACATTTCGATTTCTGCAGGTGCGGCTACCACAGTGACACTCTCATACCAGAAGCACGAAATATGTACGAAAGTCAATGGACCTTTTTTGGAATTGATATGCAATTATTTTGCTTGTATAAGCCAAGCAAAACAGTTCACTCGATATATGGGAACACTACACTTACAGGAATTTCTTAAGTATGGGAAAAGAGCTACTGAGCTTTGTTAACGCTGGTAACAGAAAAATCGTAGATGATATCAATTAATTTTATTGAAACAATAGCTACCTGTATCATTCTTATCCCATGCTGGATAGGACGGGTCTATTGAAAAGCATATAGACGCCTTTGTTCGGACTCTTAGGACGGAAAATAATGGCTAGTTAATGGAAATTTCCGCAGCCTCTTGTCCTATTAATCCGTGTGAAAATAGTCAGTTTATCGTTTCAGCTGAAATCGACCAGCGGTCACGCGTACTATCAAGTAATAAGAATCATGTCGCTAACGGTTAGCAGAATGCCGAGCAATTAACAAAGTGAACATACTAAGCTAAGAGCTCCCATGCCAATTATCGTACCCTGGCTACTCTGATTATTGAATGAGAAAAAAATCAGTGAAAAACAGATAGACATTCTTTTCCCAAACCGCATCTCCAATTAAAATGCTGGTCGACATGGAAAACTTTTAAAACTAGTGAGAATCGCTAATCACATATGCACGAAGCTGTTGCCCATCTTTTATGTATATACTTAAAATTCATTCCACATCCTGTTCAATATCGGATAAATCTTCACCTGATATCACTGGGATATGATTTTTATATTTATCGCGGGAAAGGGATAAACGACCTAATCATACGGCGAGCCACGGCCCTCCGCACACTTACCAGTTCATGCCGGGCATGTGAATAGATGACCTTTTATTTGTTTTAGATCCACGGACTTGATGGTGGACGAAGCCATAACCGACCAACGGTTACGTGAAACCTCACTGCAGCCAGAAGTCATCTTGCAAATGCTCACCGCCAGAGGTGCGATAGTAAGCGTATTTTCTATGTTTAGCACACCGGCTCTCTCACCAGTGGGCCATGTCCAACAGCAACACTTTCAGGTGGGCCACAAACCTATTAAAAATGGCTGGTGTTATTAATAATTCAGTTTCATCTGCGTCACTGAAGTTAACTTTTGATTGTAGTACCAATGAATGATGATAATTTTTTGATACAGAGGGGTAAATTTCATTCTAATCATTAAAGTGAAAGTTCCTATTTTTGCGTAAATAGTTTTGCTTTTCTTGTAGTTTATCTCTTGCATGAACAAGTCAATGGGCCACAGAATTTTTCCCCAACGAAAATGGGCCACGAGAGAGAGAGTTGAGAACAACTGGCTTAGCACGACGCGCCACGTCGTCGAACGTTATATTTTAATGGCAAAATATTTTATAAGGATTATCCGGCAATATTATATATATCCGGCTATATTCTTAGAACAAGAATTATGCTCCTGTAATAATTATGTTCCTGTAAGTATGAACACTTATGCTTCTGCAGTGATAGCCCCTATCTACTGTTAAACGAAGTCGCGCCATATCTTACAAAGCTTCTAACCTTAAAATCGATAATATTACTACGTTGAGGAGAATAATACCATTTTTGATTAGAATTTAAAGTAT
The DNA here is from genome assembly GCF_013122585.1 of Styela clava. Classification (NCBI taxonomy): domain Eukaryota; kingdom Metazoa; phylum Chordata; class Ascidiacea; order Stolidobranchia; family Styelidae; genus Styela; species Styela clava. The sequence continues at coordinate 13,064,719 of NW_024102837.1, forward strand.
TTACAAATGAAGAAAACAACAATTGCAATCAAATATAGACTTAAAGCAAATAATAAAACCAGCAAACCAATATAAATCCGTCAGGATTGAGGGATTTCATAATAACTCTGGGCGAAGGGAGCAACGGATGCTATAGTAATACAAATAATATAGGGTGACCTATAAACCAGTCCAAGGTCATTTGGAACATATTTTTTCCGAAGCCTCCTAGATTGCCGAAACTTTTGGGAACAATCACACACAAACAGAAGTTCAAATGATGAATAAATTTTTCTTATCAGTATCATAAATTATTCTCAAAAGTAGCATATTCTTCAGTTTTTTTTAGCTACCCTGTCGCTTAATGTGTGGACAAAAATGGGGGATCCAATGATTTTTATTGAATGAAGCCCTGTGTTCTTATTTAAAATGCTATGTGATTCACAACTAATACTATGCCAAGTTACAATTTTCACCCAACAACCATGAATAAACAATTCTCAGGTATGGATATAAAAGTCAGAGTGTTGTAACCATCAACCACAAATATAAACATAACCAAAAAAACATTGTCAGACCTTGTAAATGTACGTAGAATCCATTGATAATATACATTATCCAACTGAAACTCTATCATTCCTTCATGTTACATCGTTAATAAGTCCATACATTTGTTTTGAAGACTTAAAAGATAGATAAGTACAACTGAGATGCAGACACAATGCAAGTGTTTAAATATCTAAACCAGAATTCACAAAACTGTTTTTCCCATTAGATTGTTTGAATACAGAAACTACACAAAACGTTTCGTTCATTGTAAGCTAAAACAAAATAGGATTAAAATCGAAGTAGTTGAATTGTCAAAAAAAAGCAGAATTGTTACAATATTTACAATAACAACGCAAAAAAAAATATTTTTCATAGTAAAAATAAAGTAAGATTTTTATGAATGGAAATTCTTAAAACTGTTGACATATTGGACAAGTTTTGAAGTTAAAATTATCATTATTAGTCAGAACAAACTACGGTTTAATGATATCAAAATAGCTCTGAAAGAGCAATAGGAATACACTTGAACCAGATCTGCAACTATTCAAATAGAGCTATATGGATAGAGAGCTATATAGTCTATATTCTTATAGTTTATTTCAAAAGATTTTATTGTGCAATGAAGTTATAAAAAATATCTGCCTAATTGCACCACTTGAATAGGATCCAGCACAAATCTTTATTACGAAAAAGGGAAATAAGAGCTGGTCACAGATTAAAAAAATGAATCACCACCAATCAGAAAACACAGTTAAAACTAAGTCATGTTCATTCAGATAGTACGTTATTCCGGAACATTCTCAAGTACGATAGAGATAGAAAAAAAAAATAAACGATAAAAGATATTCGGCACATAATTTTATTTTAGGAAAATAGGTCTTAATCAAATACATCATCAATTTAAATTCCGCAGACTTCATAACGAATTGCTAACCTAGAAAAATCAGGTATACCAAACTTGATACCCAAATCTAATGCTCTTAGCCTTCACAAGAAGTGATTAACAGTAATACGTCAGGAAATTTGCTCAATGGTGATATCATGTACCTTATACCGAATCTAACAAAATATATACATATATAAATACAGTGAATTAATTGGTAAATTAATGCTTTATGGAGGCATATTTTGTACATATATGAGACATAGCCTGGCCATCATTAGTACTAATATTTTTTTAAAACAATAAAAATGAAACATAAATAAAAGTGAATAAGCATGTAGGTGTAGCGCATGTAAATATTTCAAACTTGGTTTAAAAAACAAGCTTTCTTAAATCAACTTTTAAGCCAACAAAAGGTCGAGAAGTGCTATAACTCAACGCAACTGAATTTATTAATATTGAGCAAGAGAGATGTCACAACTTCCAAATACTCTGTTTTACTGAGTGATGTCACAATTTATGTAACTGCCTTAATAAAACCAACCATCATATTTTGTTGGGAGGCTTCCACCATCATTTGTACTACTATATTCCACAATTCAAAAAAATAATATATAAATAAAAGTCAATAAGCATGTGGTGCATGTCAACATTTCAAACTTAGTTTAACATTTCATTATGATGAATTTAAAATGATCAATACTTGCAACTACACAGATGTGTCTATTGATGTCGATCAGTAGAATGTGACTTTCAGATACAACGTTTTACAACTTGTTTTACTACTGATAAATGTACAAGTTATTTGATTTGACCTGTAGCAACATCCTCTCTTATTCAAACAAATATTTTCAATATATTTACAAATTTTGCAGAGAAAATCTGAACCGACAAATTACATTTACCGTAATGTTTTATAAACGCTTCTGTACATAGAAGTGATGTAGTTGCGGTTTTTGTTTCTTTATGACATCACCAAGGCACAACTTGACAAGTGGAATGGAAGTTCGAAGCTTATGAGCCAAATCATGTATGAGTACATTGGTCTGGTGCTGTATTTGATAGTCATTTTGCACAGAGGAAAATGATAGCAAAGACCTTGTAGAAGAAAATATGGCGCTTCAGAAGTGTGTGTACCAATATGAAGGTAAATAATTTCGTTGACCATTCTACATCAAGTTGTGTAAAGGGACTGAAACTTTGCTTGGCTATCACAGACAGTCGCAAACTTATATCAGGCCATAATTTTATACAGATTTTACTTATTTTAGTTCTAACCTGGTACGGGAGTATCGAAAATATAGTATCATACATAGACATAAACAATTGTAGCGTTAGATAATAAAATTTTGTATCGTTGATATTGGGATAATAAATATTGGAAGGCACAATAATTCGGATGCAACAAATAATACATGTTTAGACATGTTAGTCTTCATCTGAAAGTTGAAAAATCATTTGCATTTTCATCTTGACCATTCTCCGTTTTTCGAAGTTGTACATTCGCAAAAGGATTCCTAAATTGAAAATTTTAAAAACAGTTTTAAAAAAAAGAAACAAACGTGACAAACGAACGTTTAAAATCTTTTTTTAAAGATTAAAATCCAGTCAAATATTGTTATTAGGTGCATCAAATCATAACATTTTTCCAATGACAATATTTGACAGGTAGCAACCAATCATGCAAAATGAAATTTAAGCTCTATAGTGAATGCCTACTAATATGGACTGATAAACTACATCTACAAATAGCATTCTATATTACACAATTTTGTTTCCATCTACTTATCTACAGTCTAAAAAATATACAACCAATCACAACCTACTTCAAACAAATAAAAGCCAAAATATTTAAAATCTGAACACCGCAAAAATGTGCACATCAAGCAATATTCAGAAAAAGGAATAAAACAGGGTGTCCATAAAGTATTATTAAATTCTCCTTGCAATTTTGAAAATTTTTATTGACGCCATTTACTACGCAACCAAAAATCACACCACTACAGAACAAAGTATAAAAACAACCATTCAACCAAATTCTATCATCTCACAGACGAACTTCAGAAATTCATATTTTCAGAATTTGAGAGGCAGGTACATTAGAAAGCACCACCTGAACAAGAATTGAAAAAAATGGACAATGAAGCGTGCAGCAGATTCCGGCTGAGAGAGTGACCTCTAAATTTTAAGTAGGGTTGGAAATGAGAATTGATTAACATACCTCCATAAAATATAGATACGATATTAAAATATAACCAAATCTGAGAGACATTTAAAGTCCTTAGTGAGAAGTTAAAGAAAAGAATATTCCTTCGAAACGATACTTCTTTGAAAATGCATGAATATGACAACAATATCAAAAGATATATTTAACTTAGATGAACTATCTCACTACATGAGCAGACGTTTGACAACAAGCATTCTATCACCTCCTCACAGAGTCACCACTACTTAAGTATCAAGAGTTACTTTATTAAAATGTACCAACATGCAATATAACAGTTAGTATGAGTATCCAGTGTTGTTGTTGTATCCTCTTTGCCTGCCTGCTGGTGGACGACTGAGAGATAGAAACGGAGAATTAATTATTCTGAAAACTTCAAACAACCAGGAATCAAACTACTCATTTTGTAACCAACTAAAAATTCAGAATTATCACCCCACGGTGGGTTATGAAAAGGGTGATTTGACTGCTTTTATTTAACGCTTCCCAACGAGGCCCTACACAGAGAACCACTGATATCTAACACGCTAGTATTTTTGAAAAAGCCTGTATATTTCCCGTACAGCATTGCCCACCTGATTGATTCGCCCTGGGTGAGGGGGGGGGGGGGGGGGGGGGGGTTTGGTTACCCAAGATGTGCAATCTGCAGGTAGTTATGTCTAACGCTTTAACCCCCCAGGGTTCCTATTGCAAAACTGATCAGTTTGGTTTGTTGGTATTCAAGCTGTGTTGCTAGACTCTATTTGTCCTGAGAATTTCAATTGTTGCTGTGGCAATTAGTCCTTAAACTGAAGGAAGTCATTAGATTAAAATTTGGATCCCTTGAATCACGAATCGACAAAAATGATTAAACATCCATGAAGATGCACCAAGAATTAGTTTTCAAATTATTGAGAATTATGAAATGAAATTTTACAAACAAAATTATTCACACTGCACAGTAAATTATAAAAAAACTGGATTACGAAATATGTTGAATTAGTCCCTGATTTCTAAATTTGTATAGAATTAATACATATGATTATAATTACATTCACTTCAAACCTTAATGAATAACTGAAAACTGAGTATCAAAAAACATAAGCTATTAGAAATGTAAAGATTAATTTATTCGAAAAACATGAATTAGCCATTTTAGTGAATTTTATAAATTTTGAAATTTGATTATTTCTTGATTAACATGCAAGGTTATTGTACTAAATTAGGCACCCACTACCCAATGAAGAATGTTACGATTAAAATGAACACCGAAACACAGTCAAAAGCGTATTTTAGAATACCGGTAAGTGTCATTTTGACAACTATTTTATCACCCTTTTTGCACACCAAACCAAAGTTTCAAATCAAAAACGTTTTCAAGTAAAGCGCAACTTGATAAAAAAAGGCTGAAATATGATTTCAAAACTAAATTAACTAGAGAATATCAAGATAATGACCATTAATTTTGAAAATGCGATTCAATAATGAGTCTTAAAAGTGTTTAAATGAACACTGTCACAATCACCTTTTTAACAAAGTGATGAATGAGTTCTTTCAGGCCATTATGAAAATTTTTTTTTAGAAATTAAAATTGTGAGAGAAATTTCTAGAATATCCGTCATTCCAATACAGATATTCCCACCAAATTCAAAGCTACCAATCACCACCCTACGCCGCAATACTACATGAATAATTCACCCGGATAGCATTTGATCCTTCATCTGTCGATAGGAGTCCGGAGCACTTTTGTTTAAAAAATGAAAAATTTAGTTTTGAATAATATTCATGCATAATTATAAGTGTACTGCAACAAGGAAAGAAAAGCTTCTGATTTACATAATTTTCAAAATGAATTAACTTCTCATTTATTTTCTGTCGTTTAAATATTTTCAAATCAAAAGGACTGGGGTGACAGCGCAAGGGTAAATTCTTTCCAATGGAGAATCTATTTTCTTTCAATTAGCAGTTTATATGAGGAACATTCTTATGAAAGAATAGAACTTCAAGTTGTGAAGCATAGGGCTGGAATATATAAAAATCTCTAATATAGTTCCAAAATATAGCCCCCTTGAAATATCTAACTAATCTAGCTGTTAAGTTTAAACCCAAACAGCGATATTTGAAATAAACTGATATCACAAGCGAAGAAACCAACCAATCACTATTATTCCCTCTGTTGCAGTACCCTAGTATTTTATAACTTCATTTCATCATTTTAATTTTAATGACGTAACTCAATTTTATGAATTGGAAAATCTTCATTTTTAAGATGACATGAAAAATCATATGTTCAAAATTAATTTATTAATAACATTAATTATAATTAACATTATATGGAAGTACATACAATTAAATAACTTTTACTTTTAGTTGGGAATTATAAAATAAATAAATGAAAAATTAATTTGAAGTTGTCTGTTGTCAGTAAAAATACTGATTGAAAAAGTTACTTGAATTGGTTTTCAAACATCGGGAATTTGTGGAGCTAAATAAAGTTCCATGCCAAATTTTATGACAAAGCATATAACATCACTTCCTTGACTTTTATTTTTTCAAAAATTTTTATCAATAATAAACATTGACCAAATATAATCTCTACATACCGAGATAAATAATTGAACACTTAAATTAAATAATGAAATTGGTAATTGACAAATGGAGTATCTCAAATTTCCATTTTTCTTGAAATATGATTGATATTAATCTTACCCATGATCTTGAGGAGGGGCAGGCCATCCATTTCCATTCTAAAAAATAAATTTAAAATATCTCGGATATTTCAGATGATTATCTATTTTAAGTTTATCTATCAAGCTTTTCAAATAAAAAAAGAAATCTAAACGAGTACACCAAATTTGATCTGAACTGAACATATTACATCGTCTTTTAATATCAGTAAAGATGCAAACTAAAATGCAAGTGTGAGCTTTGATATCAAATCAAAATCATGTTGTCGAATGTCAATCATGTTCTCTAACTCGAGCCCACTCAAGCACCCCCATTTTAGATGATTGTCAAGTCTCACACTCACACCCCATCTCAAAATTAACTAGCTAACAATAAACTGCAAATAACAGATAGTAAAGAGAATTATGTTTTATTCAAAAGACATGTTGAAAATGAAAATACTTGGACGGAACATAAATATACAAAATAAGGCGGGCAAGATCAAAACTAAAATTTTTTTTTATTTTCAGTTAGCTTCAAGCCCCCCCCCCCCCCCTCTTGTAGAATGCCCCACTGTGTGAAAACCACTGGTCTATTATATTTGTGTCCTTGCATGAATTGTGACCCAAGCCACACAGGAATGAAAAGAGAAAAATGTCACATATTCTTCCCAAGTCATTTCACTAGGCTAGGGGTTCTCAATGTGGGGTTCGCGAACCTCCAGGGGTTCACGAGAAGATTTCCAGGGGTACTTGGACGGCAGTCAAGTTTTTGTGTGTTGCTGTTTTTGAATATCCTTTATTACTACCATGAGGGAAAATGCGTGCCGATCGAAACTGAATGCCAATTGAAACATAGATTTTCCCTGATGTTGCGTTTTTATGATTGTGACGCAACAATGTGAAATTCAAGGCTTTGCGTACAAACTGTGAAATATCAAAAGACAGCGAGCTGCGGGCATTGGAGAAAGTGATTATGCTTACTAAAACTTGGGAGAGATTTCAAGAATTCATTAGTTAGGCAAGGGCAATAATATCAACACTAAGAATTAATTTAGTTACATCTGGTCAATAAATTGTTGTTTCAACAAATCGTTATCAATAACAATATATCACAACTTTGTTCGGCGTCTAATTACCGAAGGTTCGGGTTGATTGTTTCGTGACTCGGGGGGTACTTGACAGAAAAAGAGGTTGAGAACCCCTGCTCTAGACAAACAGGATCAGGTATCAAAAGTTTTTTTAACATTGTATGAGAATTTGAGTGCTAACCTGCTGAACTGAAGGCTCATTATAATCAGCAGGTGGAAGAGGCATGTGTCCAACAACTGGCCTGTAAAAGAATTAGGACGTACACTGAATATCGTTATCAATAGGCTACTCAATATATATTATTGTATTAAACGAATTGTTTAAATCAGATGATTTCATTGAAGCAAACAAGTTAGAAGACAGGATTTACTATTTAAAAGTAATATGCAGAAATGCTGAACTCATACCGGGGCCAAATGCTAACTGCATCAATTGAAATATTGCAAAAGTTTTTCTACTATTAAACACTGTCACTAACTTAAGGCATAAATTCCTACAAATCAAAGTAGTTGAACATACCAGGGTCTGGGAAATGTAATGTAATTTAAAAATTTAAAAAATCAAAAAGAACAAGTGTATCAAGTATGATATGAGATAATTGTTCCGTTTGGAACTGTATAAATCCTACATTTCATTAACACCCTAACAAAACATTAACACAATGGGATATTATTAAAATATTCAATTCATGAACCAGAGTATGTATCACAAATAGAACACATACTTTATCACACTTGGCCAATATCTGGACAAACAAAAACCAGGTTCATTAAGTCCGATTCGGTTTCAGTCTACTATTGGCCAAACCTGGTAGACTCTATAATTGGGTATCAATACTCATAAGAGACAATGTACCACTAAGTAAGCAAATGTTCTATAAAAGGGAGAAAAGAGATTAAATTACAAAACAAATAATCCAGACTACCTGGGGAAAGCTATATAAAGCAGGACACAGAAATAGATAGCTACAGTTGTGGTGAGACAGTGTTGAAAGAAAGTGCTGTGTGCATTTTTGGATAAAAAGCTGTATCAAATTTGATTAGGTAATAGCAAGGCTGAAAACATTTACACTAGTAATGATTAAAATATGATTGAATTCCAGAAAAGTTTGGAATTTAGTCGGTCGATTGAATGTCTGCTAATATATGGATAAATATGAATTCATATTTAAAATTTGACAAATCTAATATTTTTATTTGTGCTAATTTTCTAAACTTGGATTTTGAATTTTAATATATTTTGAGGAGATAAATCAGTCCTATAACAAGACAATGTTCAAAATCTATAAAGCAATGACATGAGCGATGAAATTGGTCTACAATACAATTTCATTGAACCATTTTATTTCGGAATCTGCACCATTTGCCAACACTGTCCATTATGTACACATTTATGTCCATGTTATACATAGACCCTGGAATGTATTTTGCAAAAGGTTTGAATCTAAATATTGTACTCACTCCTGAGGTTTCTCCAATGCACTGGGTTGTTCTTTCAACCTTGTGTAGGAGAAAGGAAACCATCCACGTCTGTAGGAAAAAAAGTAGGAAAGTTGCTGAACCGTGGCTCAAATTTATGGCTAGGACAGTAGTATGGTGGTCAGGACTCACATTGGGTTATGTCAATTTTCAGAAAAAAAAAAATTTTTTTTGAATTTTATTATTTAAAAACAAAAACAAAAAATTCTTTTGAAGTCCAGGATTTTTCTGATATTTCAGGGGCTATTTTTGGTCATCCATGTCTTAATATGATATATAGGAGCATTTCTCTCAACTTTGAATGTGTGATCTACAAAGATATGTCTTTTACTCAATTTTTCATGGCAATCTCCTGGTTAAGCCTAAAATGTCCCACCCTACCACACCCAGTAATAACATACGGTTGACTAGTTTTTCAATAAAAAATTGTTTTTGAAAATAATTTCCTCAAAGTAAAGTCACACAGACCCACTTATCCCCGAGAAAAGTTGTTGAATTTCATAAGCTACTGAAAGTTTATACATAATGAAACAATCCAAATACTGAATGTATGCAATGCACCAAAATTTTTTCAATCCTCGTAGAATGAGTTGTATGATATAAAACAATACAAGACGAGGTAATACTTACTGTTTAGTTCTATCATTTTCACCATAATGCCATCCGTCTCTGGGCATCGGTATCATCAATATAATTTCATCACCCTGTCAAAGAATATGGGAATAAGGTCTATGCACTTAATATAACTATCGGTACATCCCGGTATATCTGAAGAGAGGTATGCTTACAATAATACATCGTGATAAAATAGGAAATCACAAACAGATATCCGTTCAAGTTGGGTATGTAAATGGCCAACAATAATCTTCCACATTCAATACCTTGGTGGTCGGGGAAGCCATACAGAATAAAGGATAGGCTAATAAAATTTTATCATTAAAATGTATTGTTTATTGTTGGCAAGATTTAATTATATTACAACAAATGCATAGGAATCTTACAATAAGAGTCGTGGTGCACTGCAACAGAATCATATATAATATTCGAATGTGAAGCAACTTTCGATAAAAACAAAAAATACCAAACAAACAAACGGAACAAAACATTCAAAAAAAATAGCAATATTGAAAAATTGAATTTCAGTGCTGTACACACTGTAACAAAACAATTAATATCAGGTTTTGACATTGAATTTTATTGATAAGAATAAGATATATCTATACATAATAGCTGAATAAAATGATAAAATACTAAAATATTCCTAAAAGATTGAAAATGGCAAATTTTTATGCTCCGATTTGAAAACTGAATATAAATTTGTTTGAAAAAACACTATAGTGAGAATTGACAAAGCGCAGCACTTGTGTCCGTCCTGTATTAATAATATTATATAATAAATCCAATATATTAATCTCACCTTTTCAAAACCTAGTTGGGTGGGATTTCCAGGAACTGAATGACTGAAAACAGCAACAACTCTTTTCCTGAAGATAAAAAGAAGACAGTGATAATATTGAAGTATAGCTCATAGTGAGTTGATAGAAAAATATAGCTTAAACCCAAGACGAAAATTAGTTCCGGTAAGTGAAATTTTTTTTGATGACAGTAAAAGATTTGTTAGTAAATCACTAAAGTAAACACTATTTATAAATATATTTCGCAAACTGGCATAGGCCACTGAAATTAATCTCAATTAAATTATCTATAAATATAATTAGCTTGAAGCAATTTCGTAAGGTATGACTTGTCAGCGTGATTAGATGACAAATATTTAAAACCAAGCAAGACATTTTGAGAAGTTCGGTCATATACTATAATATATATATAAAATAATTGTGATATCAGTGTGTAAATAGATTGTAGTGATCTACTATGAAAGGAGTGAAATTTTTCTGGCCACTCAATTGATGACATATAAATTAAATACAATAGAGAAAGAAATATCATACTACAAAGTGTTAAAAAATGAATGCAAAATTTAATCTTTAAAAGTTGTGTTACTTTTTTAACACTCTACATTGAAGCGATGGCAACACAAAGTTATATAATAACTAGGTGCCTAATATGGATATACAGCATAATAAAAACACCCAAGTACATAATTCTTTATTGCTATCGAAAAACTTGTCAAACTTGACATTCAAGAAGACGATGCCAAATTAAAACTTAACCCTAGGAAACCACAATACTATTCCAGGAGTTATATATAGATAAACTATTCCACACAAATACCACAAAACGTTTGAACTCTGCAGGAGATAATTAACACCACGAAATGAAAAATTTAACTTGTGGTAAGATGATATGTACCGATAAGTACCGATTATATTCTTTAATAAGTGATTTATTAATAGTTAAAGTTCGTGAACTTGCCGTTTCATGTAAGATTAATTGCCTAACTTAATGACATAATCAATTTAAGATTTTTACTTATCACGAAACATGAGATATATTGATTGTGAAACGTTTAAACCAAGCAATACAAATGGTAGACAAAAAATTTCTCGCAAAAATTCTGATTTCAAGCATTAGCTAAATTGCTATACAAAATATCAATAATGGATACCAGTTTTATTTCAATTCCCTAATAAAATCAACTGGTTTTCAAACACAAATTGTCTTGTATGTAAAGTATGTAAGGTAGTTTTCGTGCATAATGAGGGATGTGTTAAGGTTCCAAATTAGGCAGAAGGAGGAATTTAAGAATCCACCTATGTTAATAAACTCAGAGTCTGCTCTCATAATCATATATCTGTCCCTATTTTTATGTCATCAATGTGCTCTCAGTAAAAGCATGATTTCAAATGTTCCAAATTTGATCAAGTTTTAACAAGGTTCAACATTCAATATAAATGATTATATACTTTTTAAAGATTGAAATGCAGAAATGCTTGAACATTGTTTTGCCTAAATACTTGAATTCTATAGTTGACAAGAGTTCGTTAGGTTTTTCATAAGTATATTGACCAACATATCTCAAATGCTTGAAAGTCGACTTTACAACTAAACGAAAAAAAAACATATAGCCTAACCATGAAATGAAGAAACTACTATATCAAATATATATACTATATCATTGTGAATACATAGAAATTGAATCTGGTGCTGCAGGAATAACTCAGATAAAGGTTGTTTTGTTTGATTTTTCATTTTCCAATCTCAGTAGTGTTATAACGACTATTTTGCCTGTACCAAGTGTAACCAGTTTTGAATGTAACCGAACGAACCATTTATTATGGTTTATGGGTAACCCTAGGATCGATTCATTTTCATAATTTAATGCATTAATTAATTACTACTTAAAATCTGGCATCTATAAAACTCTTGAACCCTCATTATAATAAGTTCAAGCACAATTTAGTGCCCTTAGGGCTTTAATAATGTGTGGCTCTTACCTGCACCGAACATCATAATTTAATTTGAAATCCCACGTAATAGCCTTGTAATTTACCACAATAAAGATGTCGCGGCAAGATAAAGTTACCGAGCATAATTTGATATCGTTTTTACGTCATTAAATGAAGCGATAACATTAGTTCAGCATTGAAGCATTGGTTTTGACTAGAACAAATCAAAACAACTAAGACAAAAGTGCATTTTTTTGCAGAATTAACAGCATATAGGTGCTTGGGTAATGAATAAAACCATTAGGTTAAGTAAATTTTCATATGAAAAAAACAAATTGTTGACAAGGATAAAGTATTTTGGAAAAAAATTGAATGAGAATACGAATTTTTTATAAAATTTAACCATTAGCTTTGCATTACTATTATCTAAAATGATTGATTTTGTTTTTGAGCTTCCCTCCCATATGTGGGAGCAATCAAGCAATCTAGCAATCAAACAACAACAATAAATCATTTGACTGCAAAAAGACAGGCACACCACAAGAACAAAAAGTAAATTCAAAAATTCATCTTTACCTGTTTTCCCTTGGAATTACATTATGACCGGTAGAGTTGACGGGTTGTGGCAAAGGTGCATTGTAACCATCTGTGTGAGATGCAAAATAAAACAAATAGTCCTGACATGTACAATAAATCAGAAATATACAAAGTTAGCCAAAATTAAAATTAAATTAAAAACTAAATGAATAGAATTATTTGGAAAAACGTGCCTGCACCCCAAGAGTCTCTCAATAGCAGGTTCAATAAACAAATGCAATTCAAAAACGAACAAAAATTTATTAATCAGCAATATTTCTTTACCTTGCAAATGACTGTTCATTGTTGGATTCATTCTTCCCGGCATTACATTTCCATATCCACCATTATACTAGAAAAAAAAAAACTCAACGCTCAAATACATGAAAATGAAACCAATTAAACCTAATAAAAGTGTTTCTATATGTCACACTAAAGTGTTCCCATAAATTAAAATAAAACAGCTAAATTTGAGTGAAATTCAGGGTTACCACAAGATTATGAAAGTTAAAATAAGCAATAGCCTTCTAGCAGCATCAACCATCTTTAAACACCGAAAATTCAAGATCGATTAGGCCTTGATTGCAGAAAAAGGCAGTTTTTTTTCAAAAACTAACTAAGCAAAACGTAAGTTAGAACAAAATGATTTCGATTAGTTTTATACTTTTGAGTTTCCAAGAATTAAATGAAGGTTATTTCAGTCCCACTATTAAACTTTATTTGCTGAAAATGATAATTTTTTGAATGAAACTATTTCTCAATTATTTCCAAATGATAATAAATTTGGTTCGAAAAAAATTCAATTGACAAACAGTTAAATTCACAAAGTACATTCTATTCGAACTATTTCCATTTCATAACAAAAATGCAAGTGCTGATTCTCTCACCTGAGCAGCGGGCTCACTCGGTGGTTCAGGAATAGAATAAATAGAATTATTATCATCAGATTTAACGTTGCCTAGCAACAAATCTGCTTGATCTGGAAGAATTTTAGCATCAGCGCATGATTCCACCCACTTTGGTAATTGACTTGTTAACGACTCCAAGGCCTTAAAATAAAAATATATATAAGGATAATGGAGTTGAAACATTTATATAGAATGATCGAAAAGACAAGAATAAATGGAAAATAAAAATTGAGAAGAATAAGCAATAAATTTGCCCAAGGTGAACAGAGTGTCCAAAAGTTTTATTCCGCAAAGTTAATCCAGAGATGATTGAGTGTAAAAGCATCACACACAACAATCATGTCATCAAACTATTTAGATATCAATGTTTTAGTTTGAAAAAAGAATACAAAATAATGTGCAATATGTTTAAAAGTCACATATTTTCAAAACCAACAGAGATTGGTGAATACGGTATATAGCTATAGAAATAAATGAACCAGACAAAATTATGCCCTTACAAATATTTACATAACCACAAGCTTAGCCCAAATTTCCTATTTTCACAAATTTGCTAGTCGAATAAAGAAGCACACAACCAGGTCGATAACAAAAAATTGTTAATCTGCATTTTCACCTTTCCCTAATCAGACAATAACGATGAGATAAAATAATTACCCCAGTTTTCATTATTATGGTCTTTCCTGAAGAGTCATTTCAGGAGAATTTTTAGACAAGCAATTTATATACTAATTTGCTCAATTATTATAGTACAGTACACAAGTCGGAATCTGTTGAGTAAATTATCAACTGATTAGTGACTACAAGAGTTTTTCAAGCTAGCCACCACCTACTTTTCGATGATACATGATTTTCTTTTTAGTAAGTTCACAATTTTGTTCAACGAAGAAACAATATCTTCTTCTTTCTTCAATAAAAGCATTCTTCAAATGATCATGTTGGAATTGTTCAAACGACCTCTGTTTATGTGCAACCGTTTCTGCCAACTGAAAAAATATATTTGGTCAAAAAGGGCACATTGGAAAAAATTACCTGTACCAGTATAGTAGAGCGAAAAGAATTGAGCTTGTCTATAATTGATTCAGAGATGTCCAAAAAGAATCTAATATTCGAATCTATTCCAAGGTAAATATAATTATACAATATTTAGCGCTTCAGCTGTGTGTATCAATATGGAGGTAATTAATTTTGTTTGCCTACTTTACATCAAGTTGTGTAAAGGGAATGAAACCTATGGGCAGGAGGTATATTCACTTGGCTAACCCAGACAGCTCCCGAACTCGTGATAGAACTAAAATAAGGAAAATCTGAATAAAATTATTCCCTCACCTGGTACATACACTACATGAATACCCAATATTTTATTTGAAGGAGCGAAGAAAAAATATTTGTATCTGCCCTAAAATTTGTTTTGTCCTCTATGGAGGTGGCAATTTACAGGGTGATTTTGACCATATAACCCTAAAGCACTACTCGAAAGTTATTAAACTAAGATGAGTTTATAACATTGCACGGCAAAATTATTCACTTATAGAATCATGTCTAATTTTAACAATAAAAACTATAAAACAGAATTAAAAATTGAACTCATAGATCTCCGACACCAACAGATAATTTGAGACCTAACTCATCAATAATGCAGAGTAAAATACTATCAAGAACATGGTGAAATTCTATTCAAGATTTTCCGGTGCCTATTAAATTGAATAAATTATAAATTGCTAATTTCTTTCTGGACAAAATTTTTTTTTATACTTTCAAGTCTAACTATTTTTTGAGCGGCCGGTATCTTTCCCGTCTGGTAATGCCTAACCAAGTTATTCCATCTTGGAAGAGATCATGGGCATGAGATCTGAAATATGCGATGCCAACACAATTATACAGTGTTCACAGTGTTTACATTTGGAAACCGGTGCTCCAGAAGTATGTGTACCAATATGGAGGTAACTAATTTAGTTCGCCTACTTCACATTAAGTTGTATAAAGGAACTTAACCTATGGGCAGGGAGTATAGTATATTCACTTGGCTAACACAGACAGTACTCGAACTTGTGATAGAATTAAAATAAGAAAAATCGGAATAAAATTATTGCCTAACTCTAACCTTGTACACACACTACAGGAGTATGCAATATTGTTTAAAAAGAAATTATCTACAAAATACCAATCCCATTTGTCTGTTTACATCATTATGAAAAGCTACTATTCACAAAATTTTATTCAAAAGCATTTGATTTCGAAATTAATGAGCCAATTCACATTCTCATCAATTATTTAGATAGAAATTACTTGGCGAAATCTCCTATTATCTGTCAGACATTAGACAAGTAAAGAGATTTTAAAATGAGCTTAAATGAAAGGCGCTAATCGGCTGTACTTGTTTATCAGAAAAACGGTGTCTAAACTTCAAGTTACAACCAGATATTTCTATAACGATAATTTATTATTCATGTAGAGTGAAAAATCTATAAGATGTTGAAATCAGAAGCCGAAGCATGGCCTTGGTTGTCGTTTTGCTTATGATTTAATAATTGAGATGGATACCTGGCCTATATCTCCTTTACAAGTATAAGAAAACACAATTTTACAAGTGCAATTATCGCATGAGCAATCCAATCCGATTTACAAAATTCAGAATACTGTATGAAAACTAATTTTGATAAGTTGATAACATTGCTATAAGTTGATACGCATTGCTAGATAACTCAGCAGAGCTTCATATATTCAGGTCTTATTTATCTTTGATATTTACAAATTTGGAAAAACAATTTTTAAATTATCCAAAAAATTTTTCGCTCAAATGGAATAACAATCTACATTTTTTGAAAATTTGTATTTTAGAGATTTACATATTAAACCTATTACAATAATCGTATATGTAGAAGTTGCGCAGAACATCCTGGATTTAAATTATTATCCGACCCCGTAATCCAGTATAAAATCTGTCAAGAGGGTATAACCAGTTTTGACTTGAACATTAAAGTACTCTCGAAATGTTGAGAGCCCTTGTCACTGAATCATGATATGATATATTTATGGATATCACAGATCTGAATGACAGGCTCTGGAGTATATATAAATAAAATTAAAATATTTGGGAGTATTTCAGTAAAGAATAACAATAACACAAATGCCATTGTTTTTAATGTGATGCTTCCATAACATCAATTGGTATTCACTAACACACAAATCCGTAAATACTTTTAGCAAAAAAAAAGAAAAAAATACAGCTTTATTGAATCTGTTTCATTATTTCTGAAAAAAAAAAAAAAATGATAAAATATGAATGCATGATTAGAAAACCTTTCTTGTGTAATAAAACCATAACCTATGTACTCAAAAAGTTAAAGTTGCAAAGACAGCAGATGACAGAGATTTATGAACAATTTAAAGAAAAATAGTAGAAAGAATCTAAGCAATAGCAAGTCTAGGTTTGGCGCCTGCTGATTTATGCCTAAATTTAAAATATGTAATTCACTTCACAATACTTTTAAATACAATAAAACTAAAATGCTTTGCAAATAAAGTTTCTATAGCGCAAATAAGTGATCTATTTATCCATAATAAACAGCACATGCGTAATGTAACTGTCACAGATATCCACCAAGCCTGTCATAAACGAACAGTGTTTAAAATAAACTTTGTTGAAATGATTTGCCTGCATATTTGTGTTAAATGGGTGTGGTGGTGAATACACAAAGGTGCAGTAGAATGCTCATCGTAAATCTTAATATCTGGACATCAAATGTGACCGGTATGTAATATAATTTAGTATTAAGCAAAGGGATCCATAAAAATCCTTACAAGTATTGAGCATTGTTATTATGGCAATAATGCAATATATATTATTCATATTACCATATCCACCATATTTTTATTTTAAAATAGAACTTATTTAACATTGATAAGTTGAGTGAATTCGATTTTTACAAACACTAGGAGATTGGCACCTGGGTGCTAATGAGGTGCGTTGCAAGCCAATGATTGATCATATACATACACCATGGAATTTGATTGGATTTCATATTATGTGCACTTCATAGGTATACCGTATAAATCAGTAATTTGGATGCTAAATTTTTAAAACACCAAATGTAATAATACTCAAATCACAATTAATTGGTGGGATTGAGTCTGTTTAAAATTGGTGCCATTGGTGCCAAAAATACCATTTTTTTATCAAATTTTGCTTATGTCAGTCAAAAAATATCTTTGATTGGATGAATCAAATATTTGAATCCTTCATTCTAGTAATAATTAAAACAGTCACACTTGGAAGTTTGCATTTTCTGATTTTATCAAATTTACACCAATTAAATTTAAGTCATCTTTTGTGTTATCTTTGTTGAATTGCCTGATTAGGAATATATCCAATATTCCATATAAAAAAAAAATTTTCAGGATGTATTTGAAATAGTAGATTTTGTCCAACTCTTGGTACAATTATGGGCGGTCCAGAAGTATGTGTACCAATATGAAGGTAACTAATTATGTTCGCTTACTTCACGTCAAGTTGTGTAAAGGGACTGACGCCTATGAATAGGGGGTATATTCACTTGGTTGAGTTAAACTTTAAAACACAATATCTACAGCAAGATAGGAAGACAAAACACCCATAAATCTATAAGAACAGATTATTTCAAAGTCAAACTAAGTAAACTCTTTAACACTTAACCGACTATTGAATTCGTTCAATTGTTTGGTAATAACAATGGTTGAACAAAAGATAGAAAACGGAGAACCTTGAACAAACACTACAGAAAGACTTTATTGTGATGTAAAATAGGGCAGTTTACAAGTTTTCGACTCAACGAGTAAAAATCAGTCATGAATGGTTTGCATAATCGCAAGACTGTTTTTAATAGACAATGTCTCGCAACCTTGTCCATAACAAAGACATAAGATTTTTAAATTATATCATGATTGACTGTATCGAGTAAATTACAAAAACAAAAAATAGTTCAAAAGCCTGATATAGACAATAAAACATCAATTAGAATCATAATACATTTGCTATAGAAGACTCCCTCATAAAGAACCTTTCTATGAGGCAATAGTTTGAGGAATTAGAAAAGAAGGCAGCATTTGAAAATGAGAATATTGTATTGTGTAACTTTTCAATTTACAGAAATTTTGGCACACTACCTCTTTCTCTTTTTCGTCATATTTGTAAGATTTTTTTCCGTTAAAACTTTTTTGCTTCATTTTCCTGTGGGTTTGTGTTATCCTTTGAAGATCCTAGAAAAATATTATCAGAAATATACTAAAATCGCCATTTTTCATTGTAAAATAGCAATCACCGGTTAGGGTTATTTAAAAAATTTATTGTTCAGAAATTAAGAATTCAGATAATACAAAATTACAGCAACAAAATTAGAGCATCAATTTGGGCGCTCCAGAAATGTGTGTACCAATATGGAGGTAGCTAATTTTGTTGGCCTACTTTACATCGAGTTGTGTGAAGGGACTGAAACCTATGGGCAGGGTGTATATTCAATTGGCTAACACAGACAATCTGCGAACTCGTAATAGAACTAAATTAGGAAAATCGGAAGAAAATTATGGCCTAACCCTAACCTGGTACACACCCTACGGGAGTACCCCAATTGATTTGACAAGATCTTTCTACAAACTATGGCGGCTTTGATCCCAGTAATATAACGTACCTCTGTCCTTAACCTATAGTCGTTAAGATATTTCTTCTGTAGGTTTTGCATATACTTCATGTCATTTTCCAACTTGTTTTCCAATGGATATATAACTTCCGTACTCAAAAATTTCACCTAAAGTGAATGAAAAGAATAATTAATTAGAATAGAATAAAAAAAATGGAGAAATATTGGAAATATTAGAACAAGCCCTCAGATGTGTGGCCAGAAATTTTCAGGGGGGGGGGGGTCTGAAATTTCTAATTGCTGTTAGGCCGTAATAACAAGCGGGTCTGACTGGAGGACAGAAAACGTGAAGTCTTGATGGTCTAAAAAGTGTTCAAGCTATGACAAATTCCTTTGTATGAATGTATGATACAGTAAAATGTTTGTTTATTTTAATTTTGAAAATTTAATTTTGAAAAAAAAATTTAATTTTGAAAAAAAAAAATTTAAAATTAATTTTGACCATAAAACCCTGTGGGCTTTGTTCGGAGCGAAAGGCATATTATGTCGTAATAAAAACTTTCCATGCTCCGATTATGAAAACCATTGTTCAATCATTCTATCTATGATACTGGATGACCTTGGCAAAGTCAAGTTCAACCAACAGCTGTTAAACCTGATTAGGTATGTGTCCTCAGGCATTTATCAATTATAAACTAAAAGTATGACTGAACTAAAAATAAACAACCAATAAATTTTTTTAATAAGGCCACGTATCTGGTATTTGTCAAAATATGACACAAAACCATAACTAAGAGAAAAATTTTCAGAGAATATATATTCCCAAACACATTTAGAATTGAAATATTTGATAGGATATTCCAAATCAAAATAATGTGATGAATGAGCCTTCCAAGGACAATCGAATCCAGATTATTTAGATTATAGTGAAGTGCGGATATGAATTAATATTAGGATTTTTAGATTACATGTTTGCCATGCCTGTTCCGTACTTTAATTAGGTTGGAATTAACAGAAGTTAATCCAGGAAAAACCAGAATACAGAGTTATATTAAACTTGAAACCTCATAGACTAGCCTATTATATACAAACACAATTTTATTAAAAAATACCCCGATACATGTACACGTAAGATACTGCCACGAAACCAATTTTGCTTAATCAGATAAGGGGTTGATTTACACCTCAAGTTCACGGATTATAGTAGATTAATGCGTTGTATGAATATTTTATGGTCTCTAAAATGCTTCAAAATCAAGATTAAAAGAACTCAACAATCGATAAAAAATTACTGATAGACAAAGTTACTGGCATGTTACAGATATACCAAGAAATACTCAGATAATTAAAATGATATAGGGGCACAGACACTCGGTTAATAACAGCGATTGGCACATTAAATTAAATCAAGCCAAGACCACAAAGGATTTGAAATTGACACAAAATTATCCTGCAACAGGAATCTAGTTTATTAGGTAGGTTAGGTATTAGATAACGCTAACTTACCGTTTCATCAAAATTAAGTTGCGTTTGCCTCAGAGTATCAGAAATTTGTCTTGTACTTTCACCTGTATTGAAAAAATTAAATGATATTATTCTGTACTTATATACTTCCATGGAAGGCAATTAAAGTATACAAGTAAAAATCTCAATTATCTACTCTTTGAATTTTAAAACTTCTCATATAAATCCTATGAATATAGAATATGTGTCATCACCACAAAACTTATCAGCATGTCAAAAAATTCGAATCAATTTAAATTCTAAGATTTGATATTTGGGAAAGATATTCAAAAATTTTGGTCATTTCTGCATAATTGGCCAATTTTTGAGAAATCGCTCTTCAAAAATTGTCAAAAAAGTATATAGAATGCAAAACATAATATAAGAATATCAGATGAAGATAAAATTTGTTGCAATAACGATTTCCCAGATATAGAGATTAAAACAAACAAGGGAACAAAGTCAACAAAGTATTTAAAAGTAGAAAATATATAAGAATAACATACATGGGATCTAAAATATTAACATAATTTAATCAAATATACCTAAATCATTTATCAAACCCCCATTTTGACTATACACACATCAAGTGATAATACGTAATACCATCATTTACAGAAACCACTTTTAATTAGTATTGGTGTGAAATCTTTCAGTTTTAAAATTTACCCTTTTGGTAGTTTCAACTTTCTAATCTCATAAACAAATACCAATGACCCAATGATAAATATTAAAAACTGACAATAACCATGAGAGATAATATTTATTTATTGATAATAAAGTGAAAGTGCCTATCTATAATGCATTCGTTTTATCTTTCCCAAAATAAATGAGATCCTGTGTGATTTTCTGTTGATGATTTGCCAGAACTGTGGAATGGAGGATGTTTTCAATACATTCATGTTAATCATTTACAGAAGTTGCCTAACATAAGGTAAACATTACAAGGTCTATCCATATGATGCATCAGACAACATGTACCGTTCTCAATTTCTGCGGATGCACCAATTTTTAAACCTTGTGTTCCAATGAACCAGTCTATCATAGGTATGGTCAATTTCAACTTCCAAACTTGGTGCACCAATTTTCAAACTTGGCGTTCCAAAGAATCAATTTTAATTCAAATTATACTACCAACCTATCAGAAATATGATCAATTTCAGCTTCTGAAAATAATTTACTATTTCATGTACATTCTGAAATATATTTCAAATGTGGAATAATGATTACATTCTAAAATAGGCCAAATTTAAAAATGAAGAATGTTTGAGATGAATATAGTTTTGATTAATATTCATTTTTTCTCAATGTAGTTGCCTGTCAAATGCTCATTATAATAAAGTTTCAAATAAAAATATTCAAAACTATTCCTAGAATTAAGAATTAACATTTTTAACAACATCAAATTTAACCAATTTCAAAAGTATCTAAAAATTTAATATTTTACAATCAGAAGTTGATCAGAAAGTGTAGTTGGCACGTTAAAAAATTTAAAAGGGTTGTTTTTGAGCAAGAATTTAAAAAAGTTTCAGCTTAAAAAATACAAAATTTAGATAAAATTGTCAAAAGAAAATCTATATTTTTGAATTTCATTTTTAAAAACAGAACTTTTTTACATCACTGAATTTAACCGATAACTGCTAAATTTTTACCTGCAGTGTATCAAAACATAGATTAGTGTTGATCACCAGATCTGGATTATAAATGAGTGAAAATCTAATTCAATACAAGAAAATATGCTTACATAGATCTTTAGAACTTTCATTGTCAGATGCCACTGAACCCAACTTTGCCATTGTATCAAAGTATTGCCTTGATGCAATGGATACATCTAAAGCATGAAACATGTAAAAATTAAAAATGAGTTCCTTGGAACAAAAATGAGCAAAATAAGAGTTACATGAAAAATATCTAATGCAATGCAGTGCAACGAAGAATTTGAAAAAAAAAAAAAATACTAGATAAGTACTGATCTGAAAATGTGTTGAATATTTTGGCTCATTTTTCTTTCTTTCCATTTTTAGAAGAATTGCTCAAGGCGAGGTCACTCCCCCTCACTCATGAATGAATGAGACTCATCTCTGAGCAACCAACCACTGAATTACCATAAGCTACTGAAACCAAGTAGAAATAACCTATTGCACTTAGTACTTCTTATGTCATTATGGACATCATCTTTTGGTCTGGGTTTCAAAGCTGTACCAGTTTTAGGTTCTATTTTAGATAGTGCCGAATGTCTATTCTTAGGTTTGGATAATAGTACAAAACTATTATTAAAATGCGATTTTCTCAAATTGTTAAAATATGACATGTTAATTTTGTTCAACTGAGGCGATATAGTGTTAATAATTGAATATCATTGTGTAATTGAAACTAAACTACATTGTTCATTAGCCATATACAATTAGATCTAAGAATTAGCCGTCCGGTTTGACAATAATTAGGTTGCCCTACAGTTTACAGGTGCCTATCAACCACTTCAAGTACTTGACATCTGGTAAACACTGATGGTAAATAGATAAGTCTGTAAAATCTGGCATCATACAGCTTACATCACAAAATGACAAGACTCACTATTAGACTTTTGGAAATATGTAATACAATTTTACAGAAATTTTAATTAGGGATTTCATTTTCAAATTTATTATTTCGCTAATTCACCAACCTGGATATACTTTATAAAACATGATAGCATTGTTCAAATATAGGGACATAATAGGTAAAAATGTCATATAAAAGTTTTCTATATGAATTGAAATATAGAAATAAAAGCAAAATTTTAGTATAAATATTAGGCCATGTACGCCACAGACAAAATTAAAAAATGAAAATAATAGCCAATAATTCGAGCAATCCCAAATACAAGAACAACGGTTTATTACAACGGTCCCTATGTACACTGGTGTCTAAAAATATATGAATAAATAAACTGTATATATACGTACTTGATAATGCTTTTTCATATTGTCTTCCAGCTAATAGAAAATTCTTTAAAGTTGGATTGTATTGCTCGGAGATTGTCTAAAAACAGAACAAAATAGAAAAATATTCAAGTCAACACTTTGCTTCAGATACTGAAATTGGCATAAAAGGCAGAAGCCAGAAGTCGATCTTATTTTATCTTTTCTCAACTGAAATAGTAAAATAATTACTGAGCTGAATTTTAGAAAGCAATCTATTATGATTTTGTTGTCTAGCACATTTATAAGGGTTCGAACCGAAACATACAATAAATAAAATGAATTGCATCAAAAAGAATACTTTTTGCTATATTTCTCTGACATCCTTACAACAGAGTCAAAGAACAGTTAACATAAGGTCCATTGGCAATAGCAAATTTCAACTAAGAGTTAGTTTGAGTATTTTCAACTACTATAAGTTACTACAAACACATAATAAAGAAAGCCGAAAATTATTTCAAATTGTGTCAACTAATTTTGTTTGAATCCCAGTATATTCAGATAGACCTTTTGGTAGCGACAGCCAATGGTTGAAGCGTTCGACTCATGTTGCGATCACAGATTAAAAATTTCAGGTTCAAATACCTCGTCACCAAAAGGGTGTTGAAGCGTTCGACTCATGTTGCGATCACAGATTAAAAATTCCAGGTTCAAATACCTCGTCACCAAAAGGATAATGCACTGGGTAGGCAATGATAGTCTTTCCAAAATATAGTAGCTTGCAGCCTAGCAATAGATGCTTGTACAGGGCCTTGTTCGGAGTGAAAGTGTATAAAACGTTGTATGACTATATAGACAAATGAACGATTTCAACACGGCGGTGTGGCGCATCGTGCGCTAGGAATAGGTTCATGTGACCGCTGATCGGTCACACCTTCTTCCACCACCAAGTCCATGCTTCCGAAAACAGATAACTGGCTAAGTAATCCCATACCCGACATGGACTTGTCACCGGACAAAAGGTCGTGGTGCCATATGATTAAACCGTCTTATCGGCTTTTTTCTCCCCCAGAATAAATATGTAAATCCTATCCAAACTCAAAAGAATATTTGACAACACCATAAATATTTATTGTTCTACAGCAATTGGCTATGTAAAACTATCTAATCTATAATGCATTATTTAACAGATCTTCGTGGAAATCAAAATCCAATAGATAAATTATGCATAACAGGAAGAAAAACTTGAAAAACAATTTTACTAGTTTATATGTTTTTTTTGTTTCTGTGTTGTTTTCATACTTTTTTTAGTAAGCCTAGTTTCAGAAGTATGGTGCAACATATAAACTTTCAAGGAAAGGAAGGGAGAAAAAAATAATTCTGCGTACAGATGTAATCTTGTTGTTTAAGCCCAACTGGTAATGGCAATAATGAAAATATCATAAATAGCAAGTAAATTTTGCATTTCATTATTGAAATATTAAAAAAAAATATTGAACAGGGCAAGATTTATTACGAGCCTATCAGCGTAACCATGGCGACGATTAGACTTGTTTTAGCCCGAGGTTGCGAATGACATGCAACAGACAGCTAGAAGATAAAATTTAATGTCAAATAAATTAAAAGAATAGATTATCGAAAGGTCAGATTATAGAAGTTAAATAATTCTAGTTCTAGATAAAATAAGCAAAATTTTTCAAAAACTTTTAAAAATTGAGTAAATATTTTGAAAAAATGAAATGAAAACAAGTAATATGTAATAAGTAAAAAGTTAGTAATATATATTAAAATAAAAGACTTACTATAATAAAAGACTCATTATACAAAGACATAACATAGATTATAGACATAACATTTTCAAGTGAAGATGATTTTAGACATAAAGAATTTGCGTGTCCCATTAAACAGATGGAAAAATAGAATTCCAGCTTATTTCATTGTATATTTTACAATGTCTGAATATAACTATGTATTTCAGATTTTATACAAAAATAAAATAAAATCCCACCTTATGGATATTCTCAGTCTTTTTGTGGATTTCTTCAGGTGAAAAAGACATTTTGCCTCCTTGAAGATTTTATCATAATAGGAGAAATAAATGTTCCTGTACCGGTATTCCGTTTGGTCACCTCTCCCCTGGAGATTTTACGTAATTCAATGCGTAATTCAATTCCGCTTTCGGGTTTTCAACAAAACCTAAATATATTATATCACTGGTCTGTTTCAAACAATGTACAAGAAAAATAGTTCAACTCGGCTAATACTGTAATATAAGATAGGTATTTTAGGACTTAAACAATAAGAAATTGTCGAAAAATCGGAAGAACAAAATGCTGAAATGGCCGCGATAGCTTTGCCTCAATGCTTGATCGCGCGACCAACCGCTCGCGGCGAGTAATCGGTGACGACTGAACAATATATCAAATGTTCATTTTGACCCCTGCACCCAACGACTAACATGCGACACCTGAGGGAGTGAGGGGGATAAAAAGTTTGTCGCGATGCAGTTTTCTTCAAAAAATATAACAAATTGCAGTATATTACTGATTCTAAGTGCTGCCGTATTTGTTTCTTTTATAATCCTAATATCATTAAACCCACAGTGTGATAAAACTCGATTTTGTCTGTTTGTTTTTTCCGTAAGTTTGAATATCATTCTCTGTGGTTTGATTATAAAGGGCAGTGGCGTAGCATCCCCCCCCCCCCGCGGTCACGGGGGGGGGGGGGCACAGCGCAAAGGGGCCCAAGCGGTTAAATTTTAGAAATTTAAGCCGCAAAACCATAAGCTGCATTGCAAAACCAGAAATTCACATCTTATAACGTTGATGTTAGTACGGCTCAAATCGTTTTGTTACGTAACAATGCCAGGGAGTCGTCGATTTTCGGCGTCTTGTAATTTGATTGCACCGGCAAAATTACGACGGCTGTCTGAATGATGTCGAAAGCAAAACCTCTCAGTAGCGCACAGAAACGCAGAAAAAGGGCAGACGAGGAAGCACGTATGAAAAAAAAAAAAAAAGTACCCAAGATATACGGCAAATTTTAGGTTACCATTGCCGTTTAAGAGCGACATGTTATGCTTTTTGACGAAATAAAAAAAGCGTTGTTTTAGCTTCTGTCCGAGAGTTTTTAGGGACATTTCGACGAAATATTTTTGCGGGGGGGCCCACGAGAGTCTTGCTACGCCAGGGTTAACAGGTTTGACACTGTGTGTGGGATTTTGTTTCAGGAGTAACAAAGAACTTGCTTATCTTCTACGCCTGAAGACTCCATATTATATTTATGCATGCAAACACCACTGTCATGCCAGCCAAATATCAAACTTATATTCCCGAATTTCATATTAAAGTGTTTCCTGGTCTAACAAAATGTACTTTCTACGAAAACTAATACTTTGGGACATCACGCTATCGGAGGATTTATATTCAGATGTTGATTTGGGAATATTACTGCAACTTATTATAATGACATGATATGGAAATATTCGATATTTGAAAAAAAATTTCAATTTTCCTGGTCTAACAAAATGTACTTTGTGACTTTCTACGAAAACTAATACTTTGGGACATCACGCTATCGGAGGATTTATATTCAGATGTTGATTTGGGAATATTACTGCAACCCATTATAATGACATGATATGGAAATATTCAATATTTGAAAAAAAATTTCAATTATGTGAAAATTGAATTTTTTCATTAAAAATAGAATTATTTCGAATCTTTCCGGTCTCGGAGGAAAAGATTTGAATATACCATTGGGTAGAGGATTAACATAAGAACATATTCCGACAAAAAAATTGGGGTGATTTTCGAACTTTTTGAGGTTCGAAAATCTTTCAAGTATGCGAAAATTGAATTTTTTCATAAAAAATCAAATTATTTTGAATCTTTCCGGTCTCGAGGGCAAAGATTTGAATATACCATTGGGTAGAGGATTAACATTAGAACATATTCCAACAAAAAAATTGTGGTGACATCCGACGAGTTTTCGCACTTTTAGAGGTTCGAAAATGTTCAAGTAGACGAAAATTCAATTTTTTCTAAAAAATCGAATTATTTCAAATCTTTCCGTTCTCGGGGGTAAAGATTTGAATATACCATTAGATAGAAGACTAATATAGGAACATATTCCAACAAAAAAATTGTGGTGACATCCCACGAGTTTTCGAACTTTTTGAGGTTCGAAAATGTTCAAGTATGAAAAAATTTAACTTTTTCACAAAATATCGAATTATTTCGAATCTTTCCGGTCTCGGGGGCAAAGATTTGAATATACCATTGGATAGAAGACTAATATAGGAACATATTCCAACAAAAAAATTGTGGTGACATCCGACGAGTTTTCGAACTTTTTGAGGTTCGAAACTGTTCAAATACACAAAAATTGAACTTTTTCATAAAAAATCGAATTATTTCGAATCTTTTCGGTCTTGGGGGCAAAGATTTGAATTTACCATTGGATAGAGGACTAACATAAAAATATATTCCAACAAAAAATTGTGGTGACATCCGATGAGTTTTCGAACTTTTTGAGGTTCGAAAATGTTCAAGTATAAAAAAATTTTACTTTTTCACAAAATATCGAATTATTTCGAATCTTTCCGGTCTTGGGGGCAAATATTTGAATTTACCATTGGATAGAAGACTAACATAAAAATATATTCCAACTAAAAAATTGTGGTGACATCCGACGAGTTTTCGAACTTTTTGAGGTTCGAAAATGTTCAAGTATAAATAAATTTTACTTTTTTACAAAATATCGAATTATTTCGAATCTTTCTGGTCTCGGGGGCAAAGATTTGAATATACCATTGGATAGAGGACTAACATAAAAACATATTTCAACAAAAAAATTGTGGTGACATCCAAAGAGTTTTCGAACTTTTTGAGGTTCGAAACTGTTCAAATACACAAAAATTGAACTTTTTCATAAAAAATCGATATATTTCGAATCTTTCCGGTCTTGGGGGCAAAGATTTGAATTTACCATTGGATAGAGGACTAACATAAATATATATTCAACAAAAAAATTGTGGCGACATCAAAAGAGTTTTCGAACTTTTTGAGGTTCGAAAATTCTGCAGTATAAAAAAATTTTACTTTATCACAAAATATCGAATTATTTCGAATCTTTCCGGTCTTGGGGGCAAAGATTTGAATTTACCATTGGATAGAGGACTAACATAAATATATATTCCAACAAAAAAATTGTGTTCGAAATTGTTCAAGTATGAAAAAATTTAACTTTTTCACAAAATATCGAATTATTTCGAATCTTTCCGGTCTTGGGGGCAAAGATTTGAATTTACCATTGGATAGAGGACTAACATAAATATATATTCCAACAAAAAAATTGTGGTGACATCCGACGAGTTTTCGAACTTTTTGAGTTCGAAAATGTTCAAGTATGAAAAAATTGAACTTTTTCACAAAATATCAAATTATTTCGAATCTTTCCGGTCTTGGGGGCAAAGATTTGAATTTACCATTGGATAGAGGACTAACATAAATATATATTCCAACAAAAAAATTGTGGTGACATCCGAAGAGTTTTCGAACTTTTTGAGGTTCGAAACTGTTCAAATACACGAAAATTGAACTTTTTCATAAAAAATCGAATTATTTCAAATCTTTCCGGTCTCGGGGGCAAAGATTTGAATTTACCATTGGATAGAGGACTAACATAAATATATATTCCAACAAAAAAATTGTGGTGACACCCCAGGAGTTTTCGAACTTTTTGAGGTTCGAAACTGTTCAAATACACAAAAATTGAACTTTTTCATAAAAAATCGAATTATTTCGAATCTTTCCGGTCTTTGGGGCAAAGATTTGAATTTACCATTGGATAGAAGACTAACATAAATACATATTCCAACAAAAAAATTGTGGTGACATCCGATGAGTTTTCGAACTTTTTGAGGTTCGAAAATGTTCAAGTATAAAAAATTTACTTTTTCACAAAATATCGAATTATTTCGAATCTTTCCGGTCTCGGGGGCAAAGATTTGAATATACCATTGGATAGAGGACTAACATAAAAACATATTCCAACAAAAAAATTGTGGTGACATCCCACGAGTTTTCGAACTTTTTGAGGTTCAAAACTGTTCAAATACACAAAATTGAACTTTTCCATAAAAAATCGAATTATTTCGAATCTTTCCGGTCTTTGGGGCAAAGATTTGAATTTACCATTGGATAGAGGACTAACATAAAAATTTATTCCAACAAAAAAATTGTGGTGACATCCGACGAGTTTTCGAACTTTTTGAGGTTCGAAAATGTTCAAGTATGAAAAAATTGAACTTTTTCACAAAATATCGAATTATTTCGAATCTTTCCGGTCTCGGGGGCAAAGATTTGAATATACCATTGGATAGAGAACTAACATAAAAACATATTTCAACAAAAAAATTGTGGTGACTACGAAGAGTTTTCGAACTTTTTGAGGTTCGAAACTGTTCAAATACACGAAAATTGAACTTTTTCATAAAAAATCGAATTATTTCGAATTTTTCCGGTCTCGGGGGCAAAGATTTGAATATACCATTGGATAGAGGACTAACATAAAACATATTCCAACAAAAAAATTGTGGTGACATCCGACGAGTTTTCGAACTTTTTGAGGTTCGAAAATGTTCAAGTATGAAAAAATTGAACTTTTTCATAAAAAATCGAATTATTTCGAATCTTTCCGGTCTCGGGGGCAAAGATTTGAATTTACCATTGGATAGAAGACTAACATAGGAACATATTCCAACAAAAAAATTGTGGTGACATCCGACGAGTTTTCGAACTTTTTGAGGTTCGAAAATGTTCAAGTATAAAAAATTTAACTTTTTCACAAAATATCGAATTATTTCGAATCTTTCCGGTCTCGGGGGCAAAGATTTGAATATACCATTGGATAGAAGACTAACATAGAACATATTCCAACAAAAAAATTGTGGTGACATCCGACGAGTTTTCGAACTTTTTGAGGTTCGAAACTGTTCAAATACAAAAAATTGAACTTTTTCATAAAAAATCGAATTATTTCGAATCTTTCCGGAATTTGGGGCAAAGATTTAAATTTACCATTGGATAGAGGACTAACATAAAAAATTATTCAACAAAAAAATTGTGGTGACATCCGACGAGTTTTCGAACTTTTTGAGGTTCGAAAATGTTCAATTACGAAAAATTGAACTTTTTCACAAAATATCGAATTATTTCGAATCTTTCCGGTCTCGGGGGCAAAGATTTGAATATACCATTGGATAGAAGACTAATATAGGAACATATTCCAACAAAAAAATTGTGGTGACATCCAACGAGTTTTCGAACTTTTTGAGGTTCGAAACTGTTCAAATACACGAAAATTGAACTTTTTCATAAAAAATCGAATTATTTCGAATCTTTCCGGTCTCGGGGGCAAAGATTTGAATATACCATTGGATAGAAGACTAATATAGAACATATTCCAACAAAAAAATTGTGGTGACATCCGACGAGTTTTCGAACTTTTTGAGGTTCGAAAATGTTCAAGTATGAAAAAATTTAACTTTTTCACAAAATATCGAATCATTTCGAATCTTTCTGGTCTTTGGGGCAAAGATTTGAATTTACCATTGGATAGGAGACTAACATAAAAATTTATTCCAACAAAAAAATTGTGGTGACATCCGAAGAGTTTTCGAACTTTTTGAGGTTCGAAACTGTTCAAATACACGAAAATTGAACTTTTTCATAAAAAATCGAATTATTTCGAATTTTTCCGGTCTCGTGGGCAAAGATTTGAATTTACCATTGGATAGAGGACTAATATAAAAATATATTCCAACAAAAAAATTGTGGTGACATCCGACGAGGTTTTGAACTTTTTGAGGTTCGAAATTGTTCAAGTATGAAAAAATTTAACTTTTTCACAAAATATCAAATTATATCGAATCTTTCCGGTCTTGGGGGCAAAGATTTGAATTTACCATTGGATAGAGGACTAACATAAATATATATTCCAACAAAAAAATTGTGTTCGAAATTGTTCAAGTATGAAAAAATTTAACTTTTTCACAAAATATCGAATTATTTCGAATCTTTCCGGTCTCGGGGGCAAAGATTTGAATATACCATTGGATAGAAGACTAACATAGGAACATATTCCAACAAAAAAATTGTGGTGACATCCGACGAGTTTTCGAACTTTTTGAGGTTCGAAACTGTTCAAATACACAAAAATTGAACTTTTTCATAAAAAATCGAATTATTTCGAATCTTTCCGGTCTCGGGGGCAAAGATTTGAATATACCATTGGATAGAAGACTAACATAGAACATATTCCAACAAAAAAATTGTGGTGACATCCGACGAGTTTTCGAACTTTTTGAGGTTCGAAAATGTTCAATACACAAAAATTGAACTTTTTCACAAAATATCGAATTATTTCGAATCTTTCCGGTCTCGGGGGCAAAGATTTGAATATACCATTGGATAGAAGACTAACATAGAAACATATTCCAACAAAAAAATTGTGGTGACATCCGACGAGTTTTCGAACTTTTTGAGGTTCGAAACTGTTCAAATACACAAAAATTGAACTTTTTCATAAAAAATCGAATTATTTCGAATCTTTCCGGTCTCGGGGGCAAAGATTTGAATATACCATTGGATAGAAGACTAACATAGGAACATATTCCAACAAAAAAATTGTGGTGACATCCGACGAGTTTTCGAACTTTTTGAGGTTCGAAAATGTTCAAGTATGAAAAAATTGAACTTTTTCACAAAATATCGAATTATTTCGAATCTTTCCGGTCTCGGGGGCAAAGATTTGAATATACCATTGGATAGAAGACTAACATAGAACATATTCCAACAAAAAAATTGTGGTGACATCCGACGAGTTTTCGAACTTTTTGAGGTTCGAAACTGTTCAAATACACAAAAATTGAACTTTTTCATAAAAAATCGAATTATTTCGAATCTTTCCGGTCTCGGGGGCAAAGATTTGAATATACCATTGGATAGAGGACTAACATAAAAACATATTCCAACAAAAAAATTGTGGTGACATCCGACGAGTTTTCGAACTTTTTGAGGTTCGAAATTGATCAAGTATGAAAAAATTTAACTTTTTCACAAAATATCAAATTATATCGAATCTTTCCGGTCTTGGGGGCAAAGATTTGAATTTACCATTGGATAGAGGACTAACATAAATATATATTCCAACAAAAAAATTGTGTTCGAAATTGTTCAAGTATGAAAAAATTTAACTTTTTCACAAAATATCGAATTATTTCGAATCTTTCCGGTCTTGGGGGCAAAGATTTGAATTTACCATTGGATAGAGGACTAACATAAATATATATTCCAACAAAAAAATTGTGGTGACATCCGACGAGTTTTCGAACTTTTTGAGGTTCGAAATTGTTTTAGTATGAAAAAATTTAACTTTTTCACAAAATATCGAATTATTTCGAATCTTTCCGGTCTTGGGGGCAAAGATTTGAATTTACCATTGGATAGGGGACTAACATAAAAACATATTCCAACGAAAAAATTGTTGTGACATCCGAGGAGTTTTAGAACTTTTTGAGGTTCGAAAATGTTCAAGTATGAAAAAATTGAACTTTTTCACAAAATATCGAATTATTTCGAATCTTTCCGGTCTCGGGGGCAAAGATTTGAATATACCATTGGATGGAGGACTAACATAAAAACATATTTCAACAAAAAAATTGTGGTGACATCCGAAGAGTTTTCGAACTTTTTGAGGTTCGAAACTGTTCAAATACACAAAATTGAACTTTTTCATAAAAAATCGAATTATTTCGAATCTTTCCGGTCTTGGGGCAAAGATTTGAATTTACCATTGGATAGAGGACTAACATAAATATATATTCCAACAAAAAAATTGTGGTGACATCCGACGAGTTTTCGAACTTTTTGAGGTTCGAAAATGTTCAAGTTGAAAAAATTGAACTTTTTCACAAAATATCGAATTATTTCGAATCTTTCCGGTCTCGGGGGCAAAGATTTGAATATACCATTGGATAGAAGACTAATATAGGAACATATTCCAACAAAAAAATTGTAGTGACATCCGACGAGTTTTTACACTTTTTGAGGTTCGAAAGTGGTCAATTTCGCTAAAACTGAACTTTTCACTCGAAAAATCGATTTATTTTGAATCTTTCCGGTCTCGGAGGTAAAAATTTGAAAACACCATTGGATACTGACTAATGAAACAACTTATTCCAACAAAAAAATTGTAGTGACACCATTGAAGTTTTTGAACGTTTGAGGTTCAATTATTGGCAAATTTTTCATAATTGAAAATTTTGATGAGATAATTTTTCCGACTATTTTCAAATTTTGCGGACCCGGATGAAAAAAATTGAAGTTATCTATTAGTGATTCAAAAATTAATTTATTTTATGAAATTATAAGTAGAGGTTACGCGAGGCTAACTACTTATTCTTTTTCAATGCCTTTGCGCTAGTGGATTCATATGCATATGATGCAAGGATGCTGACTTAAGCAGGAATAAAAATACCATACTATACAATTCAAGAGTGCTGCTGCACACCAACACAAATGTATTTCTGTAACGTTTCCTCTGACCCAAACCAGAATTCCGGAGACAAGCAGTTTACTACAATCCTTGTGTTTTGGATTTTTGCGCATGGGAACCAGAAAACGTTGGTTTTTCAAGACGAAAATC
Organism: Styela clava; assembly: GCF_013122585.1. NCBI lineage: Eukaryota > Metazoa > Chordata > Ascidiacea > Stolidobranchia > Styelidae > Styela > Styela clava. The sequence continues at coordinate 13,099,128 of NW_024102837.1, forward strand.
TGTCTATTTCGAGTCCTGGCAATTAACTGTCACCTTCCGCTGAAGGTCTTAGACCATCTCACCTAAAGTTGAATTTTAAATGAGGTACGATAGCAATAAAAGTAAAAACAAGCGTGATTTTCTTTAAACATAATAATTTTGACAACCAAATATTAAATTATTCGGAGACAAAAGTGGAAGCCTTCTAAAGAAAAATGCAAACTTGAAGCACTGAAAATTTCAAAACAATCGATACAGTAGTTTAAGAGAGAAGTAAGTAGGAAATACCAACAACGTCATCGCACACACAATAAAACGAAAATATTTTTAATAAATTAAATTTAAAAAAACTATTGGTTCAGTAATAAATATGCAGGAGAGCCATGATCTGGTATATGGACACGAAGCGCTTGAATAAAATTAGTAAATTTGAGAGTAAATACAAGTTTTAATCGCTGAAAATTTCACAGTAATTAGTCGGGTAATTGAAGAGAAAAGCGATTTTTTATAACGATATGAGGAAAAATTCCAATATATATATAATAACAAAACGATCCATACATAGGTCCACTCCGTGTCCAAAAACACTTTTCAGTTTTCTTACCGTACCACTGTTATAAGTAATATCCGAGTATCGCGCAGATTGGAAACCGCAATCACGCTTGTCGAAATGAAAACGGTATTTCCATGAAAAATAAAAAATATACGGAAATTTCGGATGAAATATCAGATATTATACGATTCATAAAAAATTTAACAAAATTACTGAATGAAATTTTTGAATACGGTAACAACAAGAAGAAAAAGACTAACAATAGCATAATAAGAAAGCAATTCCATATGCCCATTTCGTGTCCAATAAGCAATCCCGTGGACGATTGAAACGGCGTGTTTATAAAAAGGTCCATGATTAATTAGAATAGAATAGGTAACAATTGCAAAAAGATTGTTTCATGCATTTCTAAGCAAATACAAATATTAGACCAAAAAGAAAATGATTCTAAACCATAGAAAAAAACGGCACTCCAGAAGGATGTGAACCAAGATGGCGGGCACGGAAACGTAGTATGTGTACCAGGTTTAGGCCGTAATTCCAAGTACAAATACTATAGGAATCACTTGACTAGTCCCCGAACTCGTTACAGAACTGAAATAAGGAAAATTGGAATAAAATTATTGCCTAACGCTAACCTGGTACAAATACTACGTTCCAGTGTTCGCCATCTTGGTTCACATACTTCTGAAGCGCCGAAAAAAACTGGGGAGTGAATCTGACTCCGGTTGCTATATAAAATACGCTACACTGTGAAATTTTACCAGTTGATACAAAACGTAATCCTCTGGATAAAACGTATATTTTGAAACAAAATAATATATTATTGTGAAACTTTGCCAGCTGTTGATCTAACTTTGTAACTTGCTTATCTACCTCGTCTTTATTCTTCCCTTATCATGTTTTACGTCCTTCATAAAATCGTTGAAGGTACATGGCGGAATATGGAACAAAGCTTCCGATGACTCTTTGTAACTGATTCCCTGTCTTCTAGCATTAAATAATATAATTCCCTTCCAAAATCATAACTCTATCTATATATTCTGTTATAGTTCTAGTTTTTTTGATAAATATGTGCCCAAGTTCTGTTTGTGGTCCAATGATGGTCGAATTGTGAATAGGAACTGGCGAAGTGAAACGAGATAGTTCATGTTTCCCATTCAGTCGCTTCCTAATGGTGCGTCTGCAGAATTTAAAAAACAAATAAGGACGAAGGTTGTTCAATGTGACCTCATCCACCGCAGCAGAATCTTTTACATAAGTTTTTGTATCTTCGTTACATCCTTTTATAAACAAACAATGTCTCAAATATTTACAGTCAGTTTGGGATTTTTCGTATGTCAGTTGAGCAGTGGTGGTCAAAATAGATATTATTTCTCCAAGCAATTTCTCATTGATTTTTTCCCATTCGAGGTCGAATTTTATTTCATACGAATCTTCAACGTTGGCAATAGTGACGACCACCGGAGGAAGCTCACCAGGCAACCGACGGCGAAGAACAGACGAATTTTCTTTTCTGGTCACAGAGTCACCAGTAGCTGTAAGGCGTGCGCGCGCGAAAAAGTATAAATACCCGTTTTCGCCAATATCCCGAACTGCGTTTGAGTAAGAAGCCAACGAAATCTGTTCGTCGTCGCATTTAATAAAATTGTTGTTAATGAAGTTATAGGCCAGGTAATGGCCGGATCGTGTATCCATTCCTAGGTGTACAAGTACACTGTCCAAATTGTACGTTGTCTCATTTAGCTCAAATTTAATACTCGGAAGAATAATCTTGGAACATTTATGATCCGAGTATTCGTACCTTGCAAGCCAAATAATCAAATATTTTGGCATATCTTCAAAATGAACTTTTTCTGAAATGCATTGGTTTTGACAAGACGGACAGACCATATCGGAAGGCATGCACTGAAAGTGTTTGATATAGTCAGTAATACAGCATCCATCAGTCAAATCTTCATACATATTTAAAATGATGCATGTCTCTTTAGTACATTGTCCAATTGAAGCCCAGTCACAATTATTGCACGTCCTATGTGATCTTACTGACACTTCGTGATTGTATCCATGATTTTTTAAAGCGGCTAATAGGCCTGATTGAAGTAGGAACTCCTGTGCATCTTGTTGTACACCAAACCTCCAGCCAAGGCACGCACATATCATACGAATACACTTTTCAACAGCTTCATGATTTATTGAAACTAAGTCCACCAGGTTGCGATACACATTCATGATGTTGACAATGACTGGAGATCCTCCTACTTGAGATTTTCTCATAGAATACAGGTTGCGAGTCGTGAAATAAATGGACTGGATTACAGCATTGAACCAACAATTTTGAGAAAAATTTGGTAACCCCTGGAAGAGTAATCCGTGAAAAGAGTCCTCCAACTTATTTTTTAGGCTAGTATCCATTTTAATCGAACTAACACATAACTCATAAAGAATTTTTCTTCGGTACAGAATGGGATCAGTCGGGTGCTTTTGTTTATTAGAGCAGATCATATTGACTGCCATACACATGTATACTCCACAACTCATTTGGTCTACCTGAGGGAGCATAACCAATTGATCGAATCTGACATCTTCTATATTTTCAAATTGTTTTAGGAAGGGCATGAAGTGAATATTTATTTTGCTTTTTAATTCGTCATTATTACCGTCAGCCGAATCAATCAATGTCAGAGAACCGGAAGACGAGCACATATGCAGGACAGTAAAATGATTTTCATATAATATTGGATAAAATGTATGCTCACGGAGAATCTTGTTATTGGAAGGTGTAGTTAATTCCTGTTTCAAATTAGTGAAGTTTTTTATTTTTTTCCAGATAAAATATGGTTAGTGAACAAAGCATCACAAGAACCATAAATATTATTTTCTTGTAGTTCGTTGTAACTGCGAGTCAATTGCTGAATGAACGCGCAAGCAACATTATCGGTCAGCCATCCGCGATTATGATAAGGATTATTTGAATGCTTTTTTAGGGCACCGTGTATTCGTTCTTCCGGTGCTTCGTTAACTGACATCAAATCAGCAAATGTTACAGTCATTCCACTCTCTAGTGTAAGAGCAGGGTGATTGATGGAATTTTCTGCGTAGCTCATATCTGCCCAAACTTCAGAGCAAAATATATCAACTCTAGATTGCGAATCAGTAACTCTTGCCAAATTTGCTGAAATGCCAAGTCGTGCAAGCGGGGTTTGGTTGACGTTAATTTGCGGTGGAACTATCTTTTTGGCAGCCGAATAAGTTGTGTAAAATCCTTTATCGCGACGTTTTCGTTTTTTGAAAGTTGATTCGGGGAATTTAATGCTCTTGCCTTTTCCTTTCTGTGATTTAGCGTGGATAATAGAATCTGCGTACTGCTTTTGTGTTATTTGTAATTCCTGAGCATACGTTTTGGTAAACTGATATAAATCAGAGAACCTTTTATGTTTGAAAAATACGCGCTTCATCTGTCCAAAATGCTGTTCTATGATTCCCTGAGTTTCGTTGTTACTAAAAATGGTTTGAAACGAACAATCTTTCAAATCATTATACTTGTCGCGATAATTGTCATAAGCCTTTGAATTTTGACCAGTAGCATGTCTTTCCAAATTGCCAAGCATCAATTGAGACGTAGATGGTATGCGACTGAGAATGTTATTTAAAAATGCCCGAAAAAATTTTTCTGAATAGTAAATGTTGCCTTCCGCAAGTTTCTCATTGTTGCTATGAACTTTGTACAATCTTGATTTTCGAAATGTATCGTATTTAAATTTGTATCTTAGATAAAATGGGGATTTTCTTTCTTGTTTTTTGTCGACTTTTTTAGAAGACAGAAAAAAATTGTCCCACTCCCGACTTCTTCTACCATCAAATGTTCATTTTGGTTTTGATTTTCGTTCAAAACAATTCCATTCATCAAACTCTTGAAATGTTTTATTACAACTTGCGAAGATTGCTGACAAGTTGTAACCACCAGCATACTGAACACTATATCATCTAGTTCTTGTAGACTTTCACATTTGAAGCATAGGGTAATCCAATGCATCGCTAAAACCGTGTGGCGTTGGTAATATTTGAGGCACATGATTTTCGCTGCATGCATCGAATGGCTCAAACAGTTGTGTACAATAGTTCGTTCTGCATCTTCTATTGTGGCAATTCCAGTAACAATTCGATAGCATCTTTGATAGTATTCCAATCGCGTTTCGCGGCAAAAAGCTTTCAAAACTGCTATCCAGAGAGCCATTGAGCCATCTATTATCATCATGATTGGCTTTTTATCAAAATTCACGTGTCTGATGGCGTCAAAAACAAATCTCTCTAAAAAATGTCCAATATTCATGGCGCCATGTTCATTCGCTACAAACGTCGCAATTGGCAAAGCTAGCTTTCCTTTGGTCGGATTCCGTATAAGTAGTGTGTACACTTGAAAATCTTTTGTGTCAGACTTTCGTTTCATCACACTTCCAGTTGCATCAAGATATGTAACATCGTTTCTGCAGGTTTGCTTGTACATTTCAAGCTGTTCGTCCGAATATAGGGTAACACTTGGTGGATGAACTGTAAATTGCCTCAACAAATGGTCGCCTTCTGACTCCATTTCATTTTTCAGATGTTCTAAATTTTTAATCCAATCGTTGCTGTTTGTTTCGGCATATTTTATATTCCTAAGAGTCGATTTACTCGGCACATTTGTGAAAGAGCCTAGATATCTTTCCTCTGATGTCATTTTATTGTAAAGTTGCCGCTGGAAGCACTCTGACGATTTGTACTCCATTTCTTTATGCATGCCATCCCGCAAATTTCCTCTCACGTATCTCCGGCGAATACATTTCGACTTGTGGACTCGATAGCCGACGATGTCAACTGTGCACTCAATGGTATCTTTTCGGGAAAATATTAAAATTTTTCCTTCAACTTGACAGTTGCAGCATTTTCTGTGACCGCAATATAAATTAATCTTTCCTTTATAGGCTTCCCCAATTAGAGCACTATCCAAGCTGCGTAGATAGTGATTGGCAACGTAGGGAACGCATTCATTGTAAATTTGCCGGAAATGTTTAAGAAATATTTCTGTATAATCTGTGTTCTTGAAGCGGTGCTTAGATCGATGCTCTGAAAGTCGTTTCCATTCATCAAACGTGATTTGAAATTTTCCTTGTCTTTTAATGTGAGTTTTTCTTTTCAACGATTTAATTACTTTTTTATTATACTTTCCCAAACGGTACAGGGATTTGAAAGATGGAATGCGTTTGCATGAAATATCTTTTGAACAATTTTGAACTGAGTTTACAAATCGTGACTTCCGTGCGCGACCTTTGCCTGTCTTTCGTACAATTATAACGCTATCCGCTGAATCTGATTGGTCAGATGAAATATTAATCATAGACTTTTCATTTCCATGTATTTCTTCTTTAATTTGTTTTGGCGAAATCAACTCACAGCAATTTCCATTCCCATTTTTGGTATGAAAATATATTTTACTGGTCCTACCTGTTATTTCTACTTTCTCTCCTTCGCATAAAAACTTTTGATCCTCCCACGCCCCTTCTGGCGACGAGTCAAACAAGCAAGACGGATGAAACCAATTAAAACAACTTTCGCACTCAACCATAAACTCGCCTGAATATGGTCTTTTGCAAATACAATATAAAACAGTTTCGTCATTCAATTTGCTATTTTCAGTTTTTTCTTCCGAAAATCATTATAATTGTTTTCTTCATCTGGTTTATATCTAGTCAAGTTTTTCATAACTTGGTTTATTTTATGCCTGCTTGCTGTATCATGGCGTTGGTGTAACATAGTTTTGGCCATCTTGTAAAAACCCTGAGATTTATTATGTATTTTCGTGGTACATATTTCCTTTTGCCCGACACTTTTTTTTGAATTGATGCATTTTTCAATATCGTTCAAATTATTTTCGTAAAAGATCTTGAGACAAGAGATGCGTGTGGATGCTGACCTTTTAATCCAACATCCATAAGACTTCAAAAAGTCTTCTCTTTGACCGTCTGATTCAAACTCATTTAAATTTTTCAAAATAAAAAACTCTGACATTCTGGTGATAATTTTTTGCCTATTGGTAAAATACCTGATTACGCGGTTCTTTCTTCCTTTTGAAATATTGCTCGCTTTGTTTGCACGGTGCTCTTTAAAGCCTATAACATATAACTAGCTGTCACCAATGCTAAACTTTATCGCCTTTCTTGTATTTGTAGTAAGTAAATTGGTTGAAATAATCTCAAAATTACACGTCACATCAAAAACAAAATCTGATCCCATTCATTAACTATGCTACGCACACGGTTAATCCGCTAACACTGGGTGCTCATGAAGTCTCAAATGCAAGAATTAACACGGATTGAAATAAACAAACCTGGTTAGGAATTATAAAGAACTGACTTCATTACAAATTACAACGAGACCTCATGAACACCCTGTAAGTTCATTAACACAATCCCCTGAAGATAAACTTGGGAGGGATAGGACATGAACCATGTATTCTGTAGTTCGCATATAGTACAAGTTTGCCCAAATCAAGGTCGATTCAATCGATTAGTTGTGGATTCAGCAGGTTCGCGAGAACCCGTTCTTGAAATATCGCGGTAATCTGCGAGCTCGTTCATGGTATGTCTTTTTTGTGCGTTAAACAAAAATGGATTATACACCGACAATCCATTTTTTACTTATTAGTTGCTCTATCATCAATGCTGGCCACAAGACCTAATAAAATTCTCAAAATATTAACCTAAAATTCTCAAATATATATACCTTTCATTTCTCTCATGAAAACTTCAAAATTCCAATATATCTTATCCACAGAAGTATACCTATGATTTGTTTCATCAATGATTCACTGAAATGAGAATGCAATTACAATTTATCATATAGCCTAGTCAATATCTAGTGAGGTATTCAAGATCATAACATCATTCTGACGAGTGTATTTGTAAACTGCGATCAGCTGAATTTATAAAGGCTTTTTTCGAGCTTGCTAAACCCCCAAAACGAGCTAATATTTAGAACCATTCTGGAATATATACTGCTGAAATTTCAATTGCTACTCACCTTTGACATCTGGTTGTTGGCCAACACTGGAATAAAAAAGAAGATAATGCGATGCATTGGAATACATTCACTCCAATGCGAAACCACGACATACTTCACCAGACTATATTGTGACGTAATAATGAAGATTTCAAGACGACAGTTAAAGAAACCGACGGAGGGCGACTATAGAGTCTAGTTTTAGCACGAATCATCCAATGGTATATTCAAATCAAATCCCCCGAAACCAGAAAGATTCGAAATAACTCTATATTTTGTGAAAAAGGTAAATTTTTTCATACTTTGAACATTTTTGAACCTTAAAAAGTTCGAAAACTCGTCGGATGTCACCACAATTTTTTTGTTGGAATATATTATTATGTTAGTCCTCTATCCAATGGTAAATTCAAATCTTTGCCCCCAAGACCGGAAAGATTCGAAATAATTCGATTTTTTATGAAAAAGTTCAATTTTTGTGTATTTGAACAGTTTCGAACCTCATAAAGTTCGAAAACTCGTCGGGTGTCACCACAATTTTTTTGTTGGAATATGTTCCTATGTTAGTCTTCAATCCAATGGTATATTCAAATCTTTGCCCCCGAGACCGGAAAGATTCGAAATAATTCGATTTTTATGAAAAAGTTCAATTTTTGTGTATTTGAACATTTTCGAACCTCAAAAAGTTCGAAAACTCGTCGGGTGTCACAACAATTTTTTTGTTGGAATATGTTCCTATGTTAGTCTTCTATCCAATGGTATATTCAAATCTTTGCCCCCGAGACCGGAAAGATTCGAAATAATTCGATTTTTTATGAAAAAGTTCAATTTTTGTGTATTTGAACAGTTTCGAACCTCAAAAAGTTCGAAAACTCGTCGGGTGTCACCACAATTTTTTTGTTGGAATATGTTCCTATGTTAGTCTTCTATCCAATGGTATATTCAAATCTTTGCCCCCGAGACCGGAAAGATTCGAAATAATTCGATATTTTGTGAAAAAGTAAAATTTTTTCATACTTGTACATTTTCGAACCTCAAAAAGTTCGAAAACTCGTCGGATGTCACCACAATTTTTTTGTTGGAATATGTTCCTATGTTAGTCTTCTATCCAATGGTATATTCAAATCTTTGCCCCCGAGACCGGAAAGATTCGAAATAATTCGATTTTTATGAAAAAGTTCAATTTTTGTGTATTTGAACAGTTTCGAACCTCAAAAAGTTCGAAAACTCGTCGGGTGTCACCACAATTTTTTTGTTGGAATATGTTCCTATGTTAGTCTTCAATCCAATGGTATATTCAAATCTTTGCCCCCGAGACCGGAAAGATTCGAAATAATTCGATTTTTTATGAAAAGTTCAATTTTGTGTATTTGAACAGTTTCGAACCTCAAAAAGTTCGAAAACTCGTCGGGTGTCACCACAATTTTTTTGTTGGAATATGTTCCTATGTTAGTCTTCTATCCAATGGTATATTCAAATCTTTGCCCCCGAGACCGGAAAGATTCGAAATAATTCGATTTTTTATGAAAAAGTTCAATTTTTGTGTATTGAACAGTTTTCGAACCTCAAAAAGTTCGAAAACTCGTCGGTGTCACCACAATTTTTTGTTGGAATATGTTTCCTATGTTAGTCTTCTATCCAATGGTATATTCAAATCTTTGCCCCCGAGACCGGAAAGATTCGAAATAATTCGATTTTTTATGAAAAAGTTCAATTTTTGTGTATTTGAACATTTTCGAACCTCAAAAAGTTCGAAAACTCGTCGGATGTCACCACAATTTTTTTGTTGGAATATGTTTTATGTTAGTTCCTCTATCCAATGGTATATTCAAATCTTTGCCCCCGAGACCGGAAAGATTCGAAATAATTCGATTTTTATGAAAAAGTTCAATTTTTGTCATACTTTGAACATTTTCGAACCTCAAAAAGTTCGAAAACTCGTCGGATGTCACCACAATTTTTTTGTTGGAATATGTTCTTATGTTAGTCCTTCTATCCAATGGTATATTCAAATCTTTGCCCCCGAAGACCGGAAAGATTCGAAATAATTCGATTTTTGTGAAAAAGTTCAATTTTTGTGTACTTGAACATTTTCGAACCTCAAAAAGTTCGAAAACTCTTCGGATGTCACCACAATTTTTTGTTGGAATATGTTCTTATGTTAGTCCTCTATCCAATGGTATATTCAAATCTTTGCCCCCGAGACCGGAAAGATTCGAAATAATTCGATATTTTGTGAAAAAGTTAAGTTTTTTTATACTTGAACATTTTCGAACCTCAAAAAGTTCGAAAACTCTTGGATGTCACCACAATTTTTTTGTTGGAATATGTTCTTATGTTAGTCCTCTATCCAATGGTATATTCAAATCTTTGCCCCCGAGACCGGAAAGATTCGAAATAATTCGATATTTTTGAAAAAGTTCAATTTTTGTATATTGAACATTTCGAACCTCAAAAAGTTCGAAAA